>CM060896.1:34426544-35702377 GCA_030762935.1 Hymenopus coronatus | reverse complement strand
ACAAACAAACGGGATGTTGGGGGCCGCGCCGTAGCCGAATGGCTAGACCATTTGCCTCTCTCCTAGATGGCTCGGGTTTGATCCCGTGAGATTTGTGGTGGACAAAGTGGCGCAGGGGCGGGTGTTTTCCGGGTTCTCCGGTTTCCCCCGCCATCGCACTCCACCGATGCTCCATCTTCATTCCATGTATCATCAGTGTCATCGCCTGCGTTGCCATGATAGTAAAAGCGGGCGTTAAACACTATAAAAAAACGGGCTGTTTCCTAAAAATGTTTCGGATTCAGCGGACTTAAAAAGTGTATTTCCGATGAACTCTCTCTGTCGAGCTTTTGTGACGAATGGTATACTTCCTTTACCTATGCATAGGCAAACTGAAAATGCTCTTTGTCACACTCAATATATACTCACTCACTTTTGTTTTGTAAAGTAGTGTGTACTATATTTCACAAAAGTAAGAACCCATCGCGCGATGGGTCACCTAAATTTCAGGCGTTCTTGCATAGAGGGTATGAGAATAAAATTTGCTATATGCTTCCCATCCCTTTGTGTTTAAGAAAGCATGGCAGTCTTTCGCTCACCTCGCAGTTTTGGAAACCAATATTTCAGAAATCTTTGCAAACCAACGGCAAATTATTGTAAATTCAATACACTTACAGAAAATGTGTTGTTGTTGTGCTTCGATTAAGTAGTAGACCTGAAGCAAACCTCTCCTAGTGTTGGGTGCTTTGCTGATAAAGGTATGTTTAATCAGCACTAATTCTGGCTGTGGCTGGGATAGCTGAAGTAGTTAAACTGGGCTTCTGATGAACACAGAGAAGTCGGGACATGGATCCAACCCCATGTAATGCTTGTCTTTTTTTTTTATTTTATCTATTTTTTGGGAAAATCCTGTGTGAAACATAAATTTGACAGATTTATGGAATCTCTTTCTGATAAATCTCCTCCCATAAAGCACCAAATTACATGGCTAGTTTCATTTTGCATAGCGTTGTAATATTTGGCGCCGTCTTACGAACGCTGCAATACGATTGAAATTTTATAACTAAATGCTTTATAAATATAAATTGCAAATGTTGCAAACAAAACAGGGAATTGCTCCTAATTCAACTGGAAATTCCTCCCAAAATCAATATTTTCCTTTAAACTCCCACATTTAAAGGCATCTGTCTATAATTCTCGAATGCTATTATCAGAGAAAGGGATTTATTTCGGCCATGCATTGCTAATGTTTATATCAGCTTAAAATGAATATAAGGAAGCATTTGTATCTCCTTCATGCTGGAATGTCTTGCTAGATAGGAAGCAAATTAAAATGTTACAAGCAGAAAAATGAGAAAAAAATCTTTAGAAATGTTGAGTTATTTATTTCTCATTATGCAGTAATGCGACGCAAATACGTATGTGGGAACAGGGCTCAAAAGTATCGAAAGCAACTGAATTTATTACATTATATACCATACGAAAGTATTTAATAGTATAAACATTGCATTAATCGTCACAAAATGTGCTCTAAAATGTAGCAAATGCCAGCGAATAAATAAATTAATTAATGGCATATGAAATAGAGGACAATAATTGGTGGATTCTTTAACGTGAAGCAACCTTTACAGCTAGTAGCGTTGCCATCCTGATTATTTCAGCACTATACAATGTTGCCATGTCCCCATTAACTGGCTATCTAGAAGTATGCCTTTACCCTAAATCTCCATTCTTTATGAAAAAACATAATCTCGAGGAATTAAAGACGTTTGTTAATGTTCCGTTTCAAAAAATAAGCACGCAGGTGGTGAGGAAAAAACCACCACCTGCAAGCACTTTTGAATTCTGGGATAGCGATTCAGCGACCCCGGATATTTCTCACTTGAGCGGTCGCGCTGTATTCATCTATGTAATATGAAGTTTTACTCCATTGCTAACTTGAGAACAATTTCCTCGTAGTACCCTGAGAAATAGCATAAATGTTTTGCTTTGTTTCTTATGTTAATTGCATTTATTTAGAGGATGAAAAGAGCAGATTATCTAGAGAAAAAAAACCACGAATATCGCTTAATTTTTTTCCTCGCTAGCCGTGTGTAGCATAGGAGTTGATTAGGAAGAGTCAGACTGAAACATTCATCGGCATAGCAACCGGCTAGAGACCGAGAGATCCGCGGCTAAAATTCCAGCTATGGCATTGAGTTTTAAGTCTTTCTCTGCCAAATAAATTTCGCTGTTTTCAGTGTGGGGTGTAAGTGCCTTTACTTATTTTGGTTAATGACAGTCAAATCAAGAAGAAATAATTAAACCGATGCAATAGTTTTAATGGAGATTTGAAATTAAAGGTATTCGATTCACTACACTAATATTTTATAGCTTTATCATTATAAAGTGTCAAATGCGCGTGCGTGAAACATCACTCTACTATTCTCCAACTCCGTCATTCTAAAGACATTGGTTGCTGGCCTTGTCCACGTGGTTGATAAAGTTGAGGGCAGCAAACTTTTTCATCAGAAAAGTTTCATAATACCAAGGTTTCCAGGATTTATAGAGAACTTACACAGGTTCAAAACTAACATATACTTCTATTTTTACTTTCTCTATATGTACATAGTGTATAGAGGAAGTATGCCACTCAAAAATTGGATACCGAGATTTCACCGGAAATATATGTTTTAGGACCCCATGCATCCAAGAAAAAGCATTTTCAGAAAAAAAGTCTGCGCGTGAGTGTGTGTGTGGACAGCATAGCTCAAAAACGAAAAGACTGTTAAACGCCAAACTTGTATTTTGAACAAAATTTCTCACTCCCAACTACCTTTTACATGGAACTTTTTTCGAAAATTTTGATTTTCTCAAAAATGGTTCAATATTAAAGATTTTACCTCACAAATAAAATGTATATTTCGAATTTTCTGGGAATAGCCTCTGAAGACTGCTTTATTCTGCATGAATTTTACGGAATGTTGCATAACTGCTAAATCGTAAGAGATAGACAAGAACTTACCACACAAAAATGTAGACCACATTAAAACACGCGATTTATGTTACACATTTTATCGTGGAGTTGATCGTTTTTGAGATATTCCTTGTTTTTGTTTTCAGCTTTTTATACTTTCCTCATACAGGAATTTGTCAACTGCTGTCCATACAAACAAAGGAACTTCAGTCACATAGCACCCAGCTTTTGACTATCACTTTAATATATGATTCCGCCTTATTTCGCTTCCACTTACAAGGAAGCAAGTAATAACACTATTTCTGCTAATTTTTTCTCGATTAGAATAAAGTGAATAGAAGAATAAACTTATCAACAATAATTTGTTACAGAGGTGTAGAGAAAGTCATGTGAATGGAACACATCAGATTTTTATATTAACTCTCCTATTGAATATATTACTACCAATAACTATGTTATTTTACAATTGTCTGAAAGATGATTGACTCATTATAAGTACTCGAAATAAATGAACTAAGACCCCACAATACAGTTACCTTTTTATTGAAAACAAACTTTCATTTAACCTCTAGTTTTCAAAGTATCACTCTGCTGCTTAATCATGGCGGAGGGTTTGATTATGAAATTAATATTATTAAACTATAATACTTATTAGATATATCATATTTTTAAATTTGAAATATCAATGGTGACTGTAAATGAACATGTACAGTCTTCAATCCTCCGGCATGTATGAACATGAATCTGAAGGGCAATATTTGCAAATTGTTTTTCCACGCAAACCGTGTGTAGGACTGGAGTTGGATAGGTAGAATCAGACAAAAATCAATGCCATAGCCGGGATTTGGAATTCGAAGATCCGTTGTGTAAATCCCGGTTCTGGCATTGCATTTATCAGTCTAGATCTACCTGTGTAATATTTTCAAATTTCTATCAACAGGAACATGTAATAATTATTATTATTATTATTATATCGTTTTAAGTATTCCATCTTCATTTCTCTGCCATTAATAAAATCTTCTAAAGCAGCTCATGCCTCACACTCAAAACTGCATATTTCTGTTTGTTCTGGATATACTTCTCTTCTTATCACGTAAATAAATGTAATTAACATTTAGAAACAAAAGCAGAATATATACACCATTTCTCAGGATGCTACGAACTTAACACCTTGTTTGTTTAAGTTAGCAACAGAGTAATACTTTAAATTAGTGAATAGAGCATGAAGTCCCAGTTGAAAAATGCCCAAGCTTGTTACGCTGCTATTCCCGAATTCAGAAGCGCCAGCAGGTCACGATTCAATCTTCACCTCCCGCGTACTTCGATTCTGCCCCGCTATCAGTCCTCAATATGCTATCCCTACTGATGACGATAATCTCAAGGAATTAAAAGACGTTTATTAATGTTCCGTTTCAGAAAATAAATATGCTGGCACTTTTGAATTCACTGATAGCGATTTTGCAACGTCGGCTATCTTTTAGCTGGTAGGCTGCACACAGGCTGGAAAATCTTAAGGATAAGAATGAGGCCCCCAGCCACAGGGACAGAGCATGTACTTGTTACTTTCTCTACCCAATACTAGGTATGTAGTGGAGAAGTATTCCACTCAAAAATTCGAAACCGACATTTCATAATAAATGCATGTTTTGAGGGCCATTGAATCCAAAAATAAAACAAAAAATTAGAAAAGGGTCAGTGTATTGAGATTATGCGCGCGTGTGTGAGTGTGGAGGGGGGAGGCTGTGGACAGCATAACTCAAAAACGAAAACTCGGTTAAATGAGAAACTTGATATTTAGATTTAGTATGCTTCGAATATGAGATACGAAGATTTTCAGAAAAAAAGAAGTCACCCAAACTACATTTTACACGGATTTTTTAAAATGTTTAATTCCCACAAAAGATGTATATCTTGAATTTTCTACGAATAGTCTTTGAAGACCTCTTCATTCTGGACGACGTTTGTATAATTGGTAAACCGTAAGAGACAGACAAAAACTTACTATCTTGTTAAAACACATTTTTACTTTCTCCATACGCACTATGTACATAGTGTATAGAGAAAGTATTGCACTCCACCAAAAATTCGATACCGAGATTTCACCGGAAATGTATGTTTTAGGGTCCCCAATATCCAAAAAAAGCATTTTCACAAAAAGGTCCGTGTGTGTGTGTGTCCGTGTGTCCGTGTGTCAGTGTGCCCGTGTGTCAGTGTGTCTGTGAACACGATAACTCAAAAACGAAAAGTCGGTAAAATACCAAACTTGGTATTTAGGTTTAGTATCTTCCAGGGATGCGACACTAAGATTTTGAGAAAAATCCCCCCACCCCAACTACCCTTTACATGGAACTTTTTTCGAAAATTTTGATTTTCTCAAAAATGACTAACGATTTTGATTAAAATTTCGAATATTAAACATATTTACCTGACAAATGAAATGTATATCTTGAATTTTCTGCGAATAGCCTCTGAAGAGTAGTTTATTCTGGATGAATTTTACTAAATTTTGAATGACTGCTAAACCGTAAGAGATGGACAAAAACTTACTACACAAAAAATGTAGAGCACCTTAAAACACACAATTTATGTTATACTCATTTTTTTCGTGGAGTTCGTCGTTTTTGTGACATTCCTTACTTTTGGTTTCTGCTATGAAAAAGTATACTTTTCTCATACAGGAACTTGTCAACTCCTATCCATATAAACAAAGGAACTTCATTGATATAGCAACCAGCTTTTGAGTATCACTTTAACCTACGGTTGTCCCTTATTTCGCTTCTTCTTACAAGGAAGCGAGTAATAAGACTATTTCTGCTATTTTTTTCTGATTAGCATAAAGTAAATAGAAATATAAGTTTTTTAAGAATTATTTGTTGCAGGGATATGGAGAAGGTCATGTGAATGGTACACATCAGATTTTTTGTTTAGTTAACCATTTCTGAGATATTCTTTGTTATTTGTTTCAATTTTAAACTACCTACTCAAACTTTTTCAAACTGGATGCCATCTTTCGTTTCAGCTCCCTTTTGTTTTATGGCTGGCCGTTGATGAACCAAATTTCAATTGTTTCACATAGTGACAGCTTTTAAAGGATTTGACTATGGCTTTAGTCCAGTATTTTCCCTTATTACTTATAAGGAACTAGTTTGTAGTATGTAGTGCAATCTACCGGAAGGGATTCCGTACCTCAGTCAGTGATAGGCTTTCTGTGCGTCAGATCCCGGGAGGAGAGGTTGAGATGAGAGGAATAACAGAGAGCAAAACTGAACTGGAGGGCAGAACCAGACTACGGCAGGGAGCCACCGTAGAGAGTCCCCAAACAGTTCTTCATCTCGATGTGGAGAGTCCTATGAGCCCGCGCTTCATTCTGAATAAACGTCCCTGAGTATACCGACGACCCCCAGCGTCATCCTGCTGCCGAGAACTGAGTTTGTATGGCGCAATCTTCTCCACAAGGGGGCGCCACCACCGCAGACCTCGCCCACACTTACAACCCTGAAAGAAAGACCAGATGGATGAAATGGAGGGACAGTAAATGAAAAATTCTCCCTAGCTTTGCCTAGTGACCCGGGAAAAACCTCCGAGAAAACCCATGGATCAGAGTTCGGCCACGGGAAATCGATTCCACGACATCCCGATACCAGTCCCACACCTGGTTTGGTTAAAATAAACTATCTAGTAAGGCCATTTTCGCTAACGATGATCTTGATTAACATGAAGTAGAGATGAATAAGCTTTTGTCAGAACAGTTTGTTACAGAGTAGGTAGAGAAAGGTATGTGAAAGTAACAATTCAGATGCTCATTCTAGAGTTGTATTCTGGCTTTGGAGATCTTAGTATAAGATACTTTAGTGCTTGCGCATCCACCATCTCATAAATGATGCATTCATTTCGTAGTTTCTTCGTTGTCTGATGAACCATTTGCTTAAAGACCATTAAACTAGAAAGAAAGAGAGAGAGAGCATAATGGGTAAGACAGAAAATTAAAGCTTTAAGATACATTCAGCACTGTTGCGGTTACAGCAAAGATTTCCGATGCTGAGAGGGAAGAAACTGTTTATCGCTTTTTGGATAAATGGCTCGCGAAGATGCTGCAAGAATAATAGGACAGAGGGAGAAGACGAGAAGAAACGGTCAGTAACTAATGAATCTGAGAATGAATAACTCTATAGTCTCCATGTTACAGTTGCTACCACTTCGTTAATTCATGCCCCCTAGGCTAGGAGACAACAAGCTAGAATTGTCATCATGAAAAATCTGATGTGTTCATTTGAATTACTTTCTCTACATCTCTGTAACAAATGATTGTTACAAAAGTTATGCAGAAGAGAAACAAGGGAGTACACTAGACTAAAGCATTAGGCAAATCTTTGTTTGTTTATGTAGCCAGGAATTGACAAATTCCCGTGTGAGTACTTTAAAGCTGAAACCAATAACTGAGAATTTCTTAGAAAAGATCAGTTGTACAACAAAATATATAAAAATAAAAAATAGATAAAACATTAAACAATCTGATGTGTCCATTCACATAACTTTCTCTAGCTGTTCCAAATACAAACTATTTTCACAAAAGATTATTCTTTTATCTACCTCATGCTAATCGAGATAAACATTAGCAGAATTGATCTTATTACTCGCTTCATTGTTAAGTAGACGGGAAATAAGAGAAAATACTAGGCTAAAGGGATAGCCAAATCTTTTAAAAGCGGGTCACTTTGTGAAACAATTGAGGTTCAGTTCGCTCTGCATAGTCTGAGAAAATTAGGTAGTTTAAAACTCAAACCAACAACAAGGAATATCTCAAATACGGTCAACTTTACAAGAAACGCGTACATGACGTGTTTTAACGAGTTCTACATTTTTGTGTATTAAGTTTTTGTCTATTTCTTTCGATTTAACCATTATGCAAAATTCTGCAAAACTAAGGTACTAGCCTAAATATACGTTTGGTATTTACAAGACTTTTGGCTTGGAATTATGGTGTCTCACCAATATACACACAGGCACACAAACATGCTGACTTTCTCTAAAAATGCTTTTTTTATTCATGGGGTCTCAAAACATATATTTTCGGTGAAATCTTGGTATCGAAATTTTGGGTGGAATACAATACCTCTTCTACTTATTATGTACATTGTACATACGTGATAGAGAAAGTAAAAATCAAACCCAAAATAACGGATCTCGGAAATGGCTTACGGCGCAATGAAGTTATTTACATACAATAAACGAATACTTTAAAGAGATGTTACGCGGTTTTCAGTATCGTTTAAAATGTAGCAGTTACACAATATTATAGGAAATTCCTTCCGAATGAAGAGTAATTCACAGGCTATTTCCACAAAATTCAAAAAAAAAAAACAAAAAAAAACTTTCATGTAAAAGGTAAATTGGGTTGAGGAAATGTTGAACATTTTGTGTTGCATCTTTGAAAGATACTGAACTTAAGTACCAAGTTTGGTATTTGATGGAGTTTTCCTTTTTACTTTCTCTACTCAGTTCGTAGTGCATAGGTAGAAAAATTATTGCATTCCACTCACGAATACCGAGAATTTACCGGAAATCCACGCCAAGAACCATAGTTGTTAAAGAGCGTCCATAAACAAAACTCAAATTCAACTTTTAATTAGAATATTGGCAATGTGTCACACAGAAGATTCCAGTAATCGAAAGTGCCTTTGACCAAAACTTTTTGGTTTATTTGGAAACAGTTTGTAATATGTAAGCAACTCGTATTATTATAGTTTGGAATGATTGCCAGGTTACGTATTAGAAAACACCATTAATTTAAAAAATCTAATATGTTACATTCACATTACTTTCTCTACTTATTCTGCAACAAACTATTCTTAAAAATGCTTATTCTTGTACCTACTTCATGCTATTCAAGATAAACATTAGCAGATATGGTTTTATTACATATTTTAGGTTCAAGGGAAATAAGGGTATACATAGGCTAAAGCGATCGCCTACAGATCATTAGTTATACAAAAAATTATCCAGAGTCAATATATTAATATTGTTAAAACAGAAATTAATAATGATGCGTTTATTAGTAATCTTCGCCCTCCGTGGTGTAGTGGTTACTATGCTAGCCTCTAAAACTCAAAATAGCAGATTCAAACTGAAGGAGGGTGATGGCTTAGCATGGCTTCCTTTGGAAGAGAAGTAAAGCCGGTGGTTCCTGGGCAAAATTTCGTAATTTGACTTCCGCAAGTCGTGATTTCGAAGTATCGTGCCATCTGTGGGCGACGAGTCGATTCCTCTCACCATGGCGCATAGCGGAAAGCTCACGAACTAGAAAGTCAAATCGGATCACGGAAACACTGTAACGATGTCCTATGCTCCACTTAGGAGTTACAGGAAATAACTAATTTAGTAATCATCTGGTTTTAAGAAATTTATAACATAGACTTCTTATGGGAATGAAAAAAAAAATAGTAAAATTCGATTAAAAGAATGATCCAAAACGTTTATCATCTCATTGTGGGTTTCAGAGGCCCGATTTAAGATGCACATTTTATTTTGTATATATATACACACACATGTTTTCTGAAGTAAAATTCTCTCTATCTTTCGCGATTTTCCAGTTATGAAAAAGTCATCCAGAATACGGAATCCACAGAATAATGCAAGGCAATTTAAGATATCTATACATTTTATTTGTCACGTAAATATCTTTAACGTACGATATTTTAATAAAATCCTGGAGCGTTTTTGAGGTGAAGGATTTTGTTGAAGATGCTGAACGTGGTATGTAACTGACTTTTGCTTTTTGAGTTATGCTGTTCAAAGACACACACACACACACACACACATACACAGGCGCTCGCGCGTATTTAAAACGTGTGCTGTTTATTTCTTTACCGTTGTAAGATTAAACACCATGAGGCCCTCTCTTCTGCCCCTCCAGACAATAACACATAATGAAAACAAAATAGGTCTAACAAACATATTAAAGCGAAGAAAGGAAACATTAAATGTAATACAAGCTAATAAAAGCAAATACAAAGGTCCAACAAAAATATTAAAATAAAGAGATCAAAAAATCATTGCCGAAATATTTTAATCCATATAGGTAGAAACAATTTCTTTAAATGTTGTAATATTTACATCTTAATTATTAGTTACTAGCACTTAAAATAATAATAATAATAATAATAATAATAACAACAATTTAATGTTCTGAGGTATTATTCATAGCAGCATGTTAGGTTGACCTGGTGGCGCAGTGGCAAAGTGGTTAAACCGCTCGCCTCTTAAGATGGTGGCCTGATCCTGGGCTCTCCGGTTTCCTCGCCATTCATTCCACCGATTTCTCCTTAGCCATCTTTCCTGTCATCCATTTTACCATCATTTCGTATCATCACTTCCTCATTTTCGTACCAGACATTGGGCTGATCACCGTTCTGGCATCTATGACCCAGAGTCTCTGCTCCTCAACAGCAATATGGCCCCGGGCGCTGGCTTGTAAGTCCTACATAAAGGAGGGTAAAAAGGGAAGGAAAGAAAGAAAGAAGCAGGGACGTAGGCAGAGAGGGAAGGAAGGCAGGAGGGATGGAGGAAGGGAGAGAGGAAGGAAATTAATAAATGATATTGGACTGTGTATGCATAAATGGAAGTAGATAGAAAAATAAACTTTATAAGAATCATTTGCTCACTAATAAACGATTAGCGCAGAAAAAGTCATGTAAATTTAACACACAGATATTTTTTCTACGTAAATCTTTACTTTCTAAACGTTTCAACCTTTGGACTTGCACAGTTATTTTAGCTCCAAACTTGTACATGCAATGAATGATATGTAAACGAAAAGGGATAATGCAAAAGTACCTTCAGGCAAAACTGTCCATTAAACTGCGAGGCGCAGGCAATACCAACAAACATTCCACCGGCAGTTTCTAATGGCATATTAGAGAGTGAACCTGAAGCTTGCTAAAAATCGACGCAAATTCGATAACTGTTTATGTAGAAAACAAGCTGTTATAAGCACAATTCATAAATAACAAGAAATTAAAGTAAAAGAATGTGAGGTGTTGAATAGACATGAGTTTATCTACACACTCTTTTACAAATATGAATACAAAAGTTTATTCTTCTGTCTATCTCTTGTTATTAGAGATAAGCTTTTTCAAACACATTTTTTATTAATATTTATTTTTTGTCGCCTTGAGTCATAAGACTCTTATCGCGACTGAAACATTAATACGTTGTGATAACAATAATTATTACAGGACGGTTATAATTTGTTTCATTTCATAGGTAGCATAAGAAATGCACAACGCGTTAAAGGTAAAGTAAGTCTTATTACTTTCTCTACTTAGTACATAGTAAATTGGTAGAGAAGGTATTGCACTCCACCCAAAAATTCGATTCCGAGATTTCACCGGAAATACACGTTTTAGGGTCTCCTGTATCCAAATAAAGCATTTTTAGAAAAAGTTCCGTGTATATTCGTATGTGTGTCAGTGTGTCTGTGAACATGGTAACTTAAAAAGAAATGTCGGTAAAATACCATGCTTGGCATTTAAGTTTAGTATCCTCTAAGAATGCGATACGACGATATTGAGGAAAACACCCTCACCCCAAACTACTCTTTACAAGGAAATAATTTTGAAAATTTTGATTTCCTCAAAAACGGCTGTGACGATTTTGATTAAAATGCCGTCTATTAAAGATACTTATATGGCAAACGTATATCTTGAATGTTCTGGCAATAGCCTATGAAGACCACTTCATTTTGGATGAATTTTGCATAACTGGTAAACCAAGAGATGGCCATTTCCGAGATATTCCTTGTTATTGGTTTCAGTTTTAAAATACTTCAACTTTTCTCATACGGTAATTTGTCTACTCCGGGCCATGCAGAGAAACGGATTTTAATCGTATAACATTAAAAGATTTGACTATTTTTAAGCCTAATATTGGTACTCCTATATTTCCCTTTTACTTAAAAAAAAGCAAATAATAGGTCATTTCTGCTAACGTTTATCTCCATTAGCATAGACAAGATAGAAGAATAAGCTTTCTTACAGAGATGTCGTGCGAGTGGAACCATCAGAAAGTTATAATGTCTAATGTGTTACACTCATTTGATTTTCTCCACCCTATATCGTTTACTAGTGGCTATGCAAATTATTATTGCTAAATATTACTTTACTGTTCTCTTTCTAAAACGTTCTTTCTTTATTCAGCAGGCCTCAAGACATTTACTTACATTGAAATATGGATATTTCAATTTTACTTCTACCTCTTCTGATAAAAATATTGAAATTTAATAAATCAGCTGGCATTATCAACAGTGCAATGGAACCTTCCTAACTCCACAAACATACTCACAATTACCTGGTCAAGAACTTAACAAGACTCATCCTCTGTAATGGCATCCAATCGTGGACATGTGCGATGAAAACGAAATGACTTCCAGTACATTGAAGTTTATGTTGCGAACAGCAGGCTACACTAAATGGGACCATCAACGAAATGAAGACATCCCACAAGAACTGGTAATACAATCTGTCATCAATGTAAGTAGAAACCAAATGTGCTACATTGACACGACTTTCTCGACCTATTGCGCAACAAACTATTCTTACAAGAGCTTAATCTTCTATCTACTTAATGCTAATCGATATAAACATTAGCAGAAATGGTTTTATTACTTAGTTCCTTCTAAGTAGAAGGGAAATATTGGAATACAACAGGATAAAGTGATTGACAAATATTTTACGTACAAGCTATGTGTTGCAATTGAAATTCCCTTATCTTTATATGACCAAGAATGAAAAAAGTGAATAACGACTTCCCCTTTCAAAATGTCTTAGTAATTGGAATTTCAAAAACAAAAACAAGGAATATCTTGGAAATTGTTAATTCTACCTAAAATGTATGTATCTTAAATTGTGTGTTTAAAGAGATCTACAATTTTGTGTAGTAAGATTTAGTCTGTCTCTTACGGTGTACCAGTTATGCAAAATTCGTCCACAATGAAGAGACTTCCCAGAAAATGCTAGAGATACCTACATTTTATCTTACATATAAATAACTTTAATATGGTGTTTTAACCAAGATCGTTAAAGCTATTTTTTTAGAAAGTAGAATAGTTCAAAAAATGTTCCACAAAGGATAGTTTGGGCTAGGCTGATCTTCGTGAAAGTGTTCGTATCCCATCCTTGGCAGAGACTAAACTAAAATACTAAGTTTGGACAGCAGCCATTTGATTTTAGAGTTAAACTTTTCTCAGACCGACATACATATGGACCGTTTTCTAAAAATTCGTTTATTTTATTCACGTGTTTTCGGTGGAATCTGTATCAAGTTTTTTGGGTGAATGCAATGCCTTCGCTACTTACTTTGTGCATTGGCAATATGTGGTAGAGAAATGAAAACTTGGTTCGAGTACATCAAGCTTAGAAACATGATGGACCGAGAGATCTTGAACAATCAGGAAAAAGATCATATGGGACCCTTACTTTGCTTCTACCATTATCACTCGTTAGAAAGTTGATGATGACGATGATAATGATGGTATGATGATGTAGCACTTTTGGGTGGAGTATAATAGCTGCTCTTCTACTATGCAGGTGGTATGGAAAGTAAAAATATAATATTAATTTTAAAACATTAAAAAACAAAGTTACATTAAACAATATATTGGTTGGCAAAATTTTAATATAATAAATTCTCCATGCAAAAGGTTTTGATCAGAGTAACGCATAGTAAAACCTTTAAGTTACTGCATGATCAAATTAATAATTACATAATCAATATTAAATTCATCACAACACGCTACTTCTTGGGTGTAATAAGTACTAACGTATAAATTTTGGCCAGTATACAATGTATACTTTAGGCTATCTAAATTGCCCAGGCACGTTCTCAAAGGATTGCTTATGTCGATCGTGTGGGTAGAATTTATAGAGTAGGTAATAATTATTCTAACTCAGGTAAATTGTGCCATAGATGAACCCACTCTCTATATAAATAGATTCTTATAAATGAATGAAGAAATCAACGAATGCAGGTTCTAATTAGAAATATAACTTAAAGAAGAAATACGATAATGAAAACTCAAGGTTGCATTAATTATTATGAATAAGTACATATTCCAAAACACTAAGTTTGCTTGAATGTACTCACTTTAACCACCAGGATTAAAGATTGAAAACACAAATATTAATTAGACTTTTAATAATAATAATAATAATAATGATAATCTACCCTTTAATTTAAAAAGCCCGCACAATGTTTAATAGAACATGCTCCGGAGAGCAAACTAGATCGTTGGGACAGGAGCATTTAATAGCGCATTATTATATTCTTCTTGTACCAACTCACCATTAAAATATTCTATTTTTCTTCTTTCTCTGTGTGCCCTTCCCGTACGTAGGACTTATCTCCCCAATGAGCACTTTGTGTGATAGTATTTTTTTTTTTTTTTTTTTTTTTTGGTAGTTTAACGTCCTTTAACCTAGTTTGGTCTTATCGGATGATGAATGCAATTGATGATATGATGCTCAAATGACCTCGGGGTCCATGGAGCTTAAACTTACTCGACATTCGTCTTCTCAGGATAAGGGAAAACCCCGAAAAAAACCTTACCCGGGTAACTCACCCTAAGCGAGATTCGAACTCACGACCTTTTGAACGTGAGGCAGACACGCTACCACCACGCTACCCAGGCGGGCGTGTGATAGTATTATAGTATTATTTATTACCAGATACTTCTCAGTACGTCATTTAAGAACAGAGAAGCATAATTATGACATTTCGGGTAAGTTTTTGTCATAAGCTTAAAAGCCATTTATCTAACGCAGCAGATAACATTTCCCTAATGTTTTGCTTGCTATCATGCAAGAAAGTGCATCGTAATAGTAGCACTACAGTTGCTCATATTTTGAACTTCGCCTCCTGTGTTTGACACTACCTATTTAAATATTGCAACTGCAGTCGCTTAGACCAGTCATTGTTGGCAAAACAAAGTAAATATTTAGCTGTACGCCTCTAAAACAAGACTGTATTCCTAGACACTTTCCAACTCATGTTTTCCATCGGCTTACTGTCTATATTACTTGTTTATAGTAATTAGAAGAATTAATTATTGCATTACACCCAAAAATTTGAAAAGAAACTTTCCTGGCAATGGAGATTTTGAGCTCCCCTGAATAGCATATTTAACTTTCTCTATTTCGTGCATAGTACATAGCAGAGATTGTATTTATTCCACCCAAGCATCAGATTTCACTGGAAATACAGTTTTAGGGTTCCCTAAATCCAAAAAGGGCATTTTATTGAAAATGGTCCTGTGTGTCTATGAATTGCATTACTCAAACTTGATATTTAATTTAATATTTTCCAAGGATACGACACGAAGGTTTTCAAGAAAATCACCCCACTCCAAACTACCCTTTATACGGAAAATGTTAATTTTCCCAAACGTGCCTCTAATAATCTTGATTACAACACAGTATAATAAAGATATTTACATGACAAATAACATGTAAATCTTGAATTTCCTTGGAATAGCCTCAGCTTGATGACTTTTGCATAACGGTAAACAGTAAGACGTACTTACTATAAAAATATAAATCCCGTCAAAGCA
This sequence comes from Hymenopus coronatus, assembly GCA_030762935.1. Taxonomy (NCBI): domain Eukaryota; kingdom Metazoa; phylum Arthropoda; class Insecta; order Mantodea; family Hymenopodidae; genus Hymenopus; species Hymenopus coronatus. The sequence goes on along the minus strand of CM060896.1, from coordinate 35,686,841 downwards.
CAGAATTTAAGACTAACATTTTTGTTGTGAAGTTAAACATTTGCTTGTGATTTGTGATCGTATGCATTTTTCAAATAAGTCCATCTTTGTCTCCCTCTCTCTCTCTCTCTCTCTCTCTCTCTCTCTCTCTCTCTCTCTCTCTCTCTCTATAGTTTAACATACTCAACCTGATAAGTCATATCGAACATTGTATGAAATGGGCGAAATGATGCTCAATGAGCCTGGGGTCTATAGAGCTTAGAGTTACACAGCATTCGTCTTTTCAGGATAAGGAATCTCCCGGAAAACTTATTAAGGTAACTCATCGTAACCGAGATTCGAACTCTGGACCGTGCCCATTATGGTAAACACGGACTATTAGGAAACACAAAAGTTGGTGTTTAACTTCATCGTCTTCAAAGAATACGACAAGAAGCGCTGTCAGTTATAACAATAACCTCTTTACTTTGGACACAATTTTATGAAATGTTAAAATACTTTTCACTCTCATATAAACTTGCATTATATTGAACATATTTTTTAAAAAATTGAAAAACGTACTATGCACATTGTGAAAATATACCTATGTTTGAAGTCCCCTGAGTTCAAATAAAATATTTTTAGACAAATATGGTGTATTAAAGATATTTACATCACAAATAAAATGTATAACCTGAATTTTCTGGATATACCTTTTGAAGACGTCTTCATTCTGGATAAATTTGTGTTAATTTTGCATAACTGCAAACCGAAAGAAATAAGACAAAACTTACTACACAAAAATGTAGATCTCCTAAAACACACAATCTATATAATATACATTTTTGTTGTAGAATTGACCGTTTCCGAGAAATTCCTGTTATTGGTTCTAATTTTAAGCCCTGTAAATTTTCTTGAACGAGGTCACCTTTCGTTTCATCTCTCATTTGTTTACTGCTGGCCTTACAAAGAGAACCGAACTTCAATTGTTCACAAAGCGACCAACTTTTAAAACATTTGACTGTTCCTTTAGACTAATGCATTCCCGTATTTCCCTTCTGCTTAGAAGGAAGCAGAAGGAAGAGGAAGACAATTTCTGCAACTGTTTACTCGATTAGCACGATGTAGATATAAGAATAATCTTTTGTGAGGATAGTTTTACAGAAGGTAAAGAAAGTCATGTGAATGGAACACATCAGATTTTGTTTAAAAATTTGAAATTTAATTATGTGCCATTGGAAAAATAATATGATGTGTTACATTCGCATGACTTTCTTTACCCTCTGTCGTTTATTAGTGATATAAGAACTATTCTTATGAAAGTTTATTTCTTGCTCTAGCACGCATCCCCAATGTACATAGTGGATAGAGAACGTATTGTATTCCACCCAAAAATTTGATACCGAAATTTCACCGGAAATACAAGTTTTGAGATTCGCTGAATAAAAAGGAGTATGGGACACGATATTCAAGAAACTATCCATCCCCAGCAATCATTTACATGGAACATTTTTCAAAGATGTCGATTTTCTCAAAAAATGACTGCAAAGATTTTAATACGTAAGATATGTTAAGATATTATCATGACAAATGAAATGTACATTCTGTCAAGAAAGTACCGGAAATTGGTCATTTAAACATCCTGTTTACAAGGGGATTCAAAATTATTGTTGTCGCTAAGTTGGTACAACTTTCCTCTATACTCACGCGGAGTTTGATCTTCATCTGTCATTTAGTTTGTTTACAGTACGCCATTTTGTTAGTTCATCTCAAAGGTGATTTGCGAATTTACGATGCATACAAATATTGAACAAAGAATCTGTCTCAAATTTTGCATTGCAAATGGTATTTCGTGTGCCGAATCGCTGAAAATGTTACAGTGGGCTTACGGTGAATCGACTTAATCAAAAACACGTGCATATGATTGGTACACAGCATTCAAAAGTGGTCGAGATGTGGTGGAAGATTTGCCTCGCTGTGGTCGGCCATCAACGGTTTCAACTGAACTGAACATCGCTAAAGTGAAGAAAATCGCCATTTAGGTCTGAGAGAGATTGCCACTGAACTTTCTGTGTCTCACGAATCGATTCACACCATTTTAAACGATTGTTTGGGCATGACACGCGTTGCAGCTCGGTTAGTTCCGAAAGACTTGAATTTTCTACAAAATCTCAATCGCGTAAGGATTGCTGAAGACATGCTAGAACGAGCCAGTTCCGACCCCACATTCATGAAACGCATTGTAACTGGTGATGAGACGTGGGTTTAGGAGTTTGACACTCAAACCAGTCAACAAGCTTCCGAATGGCGCCTTCCAACTGAACCGAAACCTAAAAGGACACGTCAAACTCGATCAAAACTTAAGGTTATGTTAACAGTTTTTTTACGATTATCGCGGTGTCGTGCACTCGAATTCTTACCAGAAGGTCAGATAGTAAATAAAGACTATTATCTGAGCGTTATGCGGCGTATGAGAGAGCAAATACGGCGAAAAAGGCCAGATTTGTGGAACGACAACTTATGGATTCTGCACCACAAAGCACCAGCTCACAAGTCTATTGTTGTAAACGAATTTCTGGCCAAAAACTCAACAAATTTCATCGAACAACCATCGTATTCACCTGATCTGGCTCCTGCTGATTTCTTTCTCTTTCCAAAACTCAAGTTACCACTTCGAGGCACCCTTTTCAGTCGATAGAAGACATAAAGGAAAATTCGCATTGGCAATTGACATCGATTCCTAAAAGTGCCTACAAAAAATGTTTTGATGATTGGATTATTCGTTGGCATAAATGTATAGTTTCAGAAGGGGCCTACTTTGAAGGCGATAAAATAACATTGGATGAATAATTCCTTTTTTGTGTTTTATTGGCAAATTCCCGGAACTTTCTTGACACAGTAGTATATCTCGAATTTTCTGGGAATAGTTTCTGAAGACCTTTTCATTCTGTATGAGCTTTGTATAACTTTTGCAATAATGGTAAACCGTAAGACATAGACAAAAACTTACTGCACAAAAAATGTGGGTCTTATTAAAACACACAATTTAATGTGTGTGTGTGTGTGTGTGTGTGTGTGTATATATATATAAGAAGCGTTCAAAAAGAAACGAGCCGGAGGCATCATTACCGACACCAGTACCTGTATGTTAGAAGTATTGGCCCTGGCTGTTGAGACACTTGTCCCACTGTGACACAAGGCGGTGAATGGCTGTCTCATAAAATTCCCGGGGCTGCGATGTGAACCTGTTCCGCACGTACAGCTGTACGTGGTCGTCCGAAGTGAATCGTTTGCCCCTCAGAGCCTTTTTAAGGGGACCAAATATGGCGTAATCACAGGGAGAGAGGTCTTGACTATATGGAGGGTGGCCGAGAACCTCCCATTTGAATTTCTGCAGGAGTACCGCGACTGTATTGGCCGTATGAAGTTTTGCATTGTCGGGTGAGAGTGCCTGATCGCTTGGCGAAGATTGGTCAAAGTTTGCGAGTAACGCTGGTATTCACTTGTCCCGTGTTGTAGGAAGTGTATCAAAGGGGGCCATCTTGATCAAAGATGAACTTTAGCATAATCTTTCTCGTGTGGATGGCCTTGGCTTTTTTTGGTGGTGGTGTCCCTGGATGCTTCCACTGGAGACTTTGTCGTTTTGATTCTGGTTTGAAGTGATGACAACATGACTATCTCCTGCCACCACTCGTGCCAGGAGCTCGTTCCTCTCCCTAACATAGCGCTGCAGATGACCCACGCAGTGGGCCATTCGACATCCTGGTGTGGTTGAAGACTGCGGGGCACCCATTGGGCACACACTTTGTGCAAGTGCAGTCATTCCTTCATGATGGTGTGAGCACTTCCGACTCTCAATCCGACCTCCGCGGCTATGGCTTTCACTGTCACTCGGCGGTCCGGGTAATGAGTGCATCAACCAGCTGGACGATGTCATCGGTACTGCAGTATGGTGCTCCAGACAGTACATCATCGGCTAACGACACCCGTCCTTCCTAAAGCGCTTGTGCCACGCCTTGACCCTTGCAAGGGACATGCAGTGTTCGCCGTACACTTGTGACATTCGTCGATGAATGTCCGTTCACTCTACTCCTTCCGCTGTCAGAAAACGAACAACTCTTTGCTCTTCTTTTGATGCCTCCATTTCACTGTTGCAATGCGACTGGCAGCGTTGATTGATGCATGCTGCTGCTAGCTGTGTATAGGCACGTGACGTGCACGCGTTTCCTCTAGCGACGGACTGTGAGCTTCCACGCTCTGGTCGGAACCACACTTCGCTACACACGCCACGACATTACCATCCTGTCACCGGTTTGCGCACTCCAGGCTCCGGCTCATTTCTTTTTGAACGCCCCTTATATACATTGTAGAATTAACCGTTTTCGAGATATTCCAAATTGTTGGTTTTGGTTTGAAGCTACCTAAACCTTTCTCATAGGGAGGGGCCATCTTTCTTTTCAACTCTCCTTTGCTTATTCCCGGTAAGCAAAGACAGCCGAAATTCAATTGTTTCACTCAGCAACCAGATTTTAAAAGATTTGTCTATCACTTTAGCCTAGTGTATTCCTTTATTCTTATAACAAAGCAAGCAATAATACATTTTTTACTACTGTTAACTGGATTAGCATGATGTAAATAAAATAATAATATTTTGTAAGAATAGCTGTTTGTAGAACAAGTAGAGAACGTCATGTGAATTGTATGTTTTGTTATCAAATTTTACCATTGTAAAAATAATATTGTGTGTTACATTCTCATGACCTTGTTTATCCTGTGTCTTTTAAGAGTGATTAGTGATATACGAACTATCCTTACGAAAGTTTATTTTTCCATCTATTTCATGTTAGTTGAAATAAATCTGCGTTACATTACTGCGTACTTAGATTCAGAGGAGTATAGACAGACAAGTATTTAAGAACTCATCCTTTCCATGCAAACCCGAGAAACAACTGAATGTCCAAAGGACTTTAAAAGGATAACAAAGTAGTGAATTCAAACCATTAGTAACGGATATCTCGCAAATGACTTATGGCACATAAAAATAAAGAAAAAACTTGTTTGGATAAATTGTTTGTTGTAAAGATCTAGGTAATAAATATGTAATAGGTTTTCTTCTATCACTTAATATTTACCAATCATACACAATTATATAAAAGTCCGTCCATATGAAAAAAATTTTATAGGTTATTCCCAGAAAATTAAAAAATTCACGATATTTATTTTATTTTCTCTGCACATACTATGTGCATACCCAAAAATTAGATACCGAGATTTCATTGGTAACACACGTTTTAGGGTGCCCTAAAAAAAAGCATTTTTTTTCAACTCTTTTGCGTCTGTGAACACCATAACTCAAAAACCGAGAAGTTGGTTAAATATATATATTGATATTTGAGGTCAGCATCTTCCAAGGATGCGACATTTCCAAAAAAAAAAAAAAACTTTTGCATGGACGCGAAAATTTCGAAAAGTTTGATCTTCTCAAAACTGCCTCTAACGATTTTAATTAAAATAACGTATATTAAAATCTTCATACAATAAATACAATATATATCTAAAATGTTCTGGGCATTACCTCTGAAGTCCTCTTAATTCTGAATGAATTTTGCATAATGGTAAACCATAAGAGTCAGACAAAAAGTTACTACATTAAATGTAGAGCTGTTAAAACACATAATTTATGTCATACACAGTTGTTTTAAGGAGTTAACCATTTCCTAGATATTCTTTGCTTATAATTTCAATTTTAAAATACTTAAACCTTTCTCATACAGGAATTTGTCAACTCCTGATCATGCAAGGAGTTCAAATTTCAATCACACAGCGACCAGCTTTTAAAAGATAAGACTATCGCTCTAATCTAGTATCTTCCCTCATTTCCTTTTCGTATAAGTAAGTATTAAGACAATTTCTGCTAATATTTATCACGATTATCATGAACTAAATAGAAGCATAAGCTTTTAAAGAAAACATTGTAACAGAGATATAGAGAAATGCATATAAATGGGACATATTCTATTTTATGTAAATATCCTTAATATATCGTATTTTAATCAAAATCGTTAGAGCCATTTTTGTGAAAATCGAAAATTTAGAAAATTGTTCCTATAAAGAATAGTTTGCAGTGGAGGCATTTTCTTGTAAATCTTAGTGTTACATCTTTGCAACATACCGAATTTAAGTACTAGTACGTTTTTAAGTTATGCTGTTTCACAGACACACAAATAGAAGGACGCCTGCGCGAGAAGGACCGTTTTCTAAATATTCTTTTTGTGGTTTCGGGGGCCCTAGAAACGTATATGTATTTCCAGTGAAATCTCGGTATATTATTTTTGGGTAGAATAAAATACCTGCTATACGTAATAAAGAAAACAATAGCGTTTAGAGATAATTATTTAAAATTCTCAACAAAGTTTAATCATAGCAAAATAATGTTATTTTAACTGATTTTGTTACAATAACGCTATAATATATTTTTTCTCAAATATTTTCTTTTCTATCAATTATAAAATATAAGACCCTATACATGTCCTTGCATAGAATTGAAAGTTCGTATGCAAGTAAACATACAAGTTTCAAAGTTTCACGATAATCTATCACCTATACATACGTTTTGAAAAATATAATTTCCGGTACCAAAGGATGAAGTTTAAGTTCATATTACAATAAAAACATTTTCTTCTTGACTTACACACCATATGATTACTGACAGTCATGATGGTCTTTGTTCAGCAAGTTCATTAAGTACTCACCAGTGACATACCATGTACACATAACAACAATGCTTTATATGGTTTCTGTTGCAAGAAATCATTGCCAACAGCAAATGAACGTGTGGCTGACGGGCCGACCAACTTTCATACTTTATTTATTTTCTGGAATGTTTGATGGAATTTCGAAATAAACTTTGAAGGCCTTTTTTTTTTTTTTTTTTAAATATCAGAGAATAAAATGAAAGAAAGATATAAAATATAATATTGGATCGCTTTAATTGATATCTCCCCTTGAGAAAATCTGGCCACCACAAATTACGCTTTACATAAAGCTAATCCAGCTTGGGCGCGTGCCAAAAGAGTACCATGTTAACTCGAGACTCACTGCCTGCAATATGCAATACAATTGGAATTGAGGGCAAACTATCGTCACAAGTGAATGAACTAGCATTGGATTATGACTAGAGGTCGGATCCGGGTGGCCGTTTTCTATGAGGTTGACTTGTATTGCACTGTGGTCTGTGCGAGTTGAAGGGGAGAGGGCGAGTCATGATGTTAACGACAGGCACGTGCCTGCCTGCAGTGCTTGTACAGGTTGTATGAAAAGAATGCGTACACTATGCTGTACTTGACGACTGTTAATATGTTATTACATAACTGAACACTACATTTTACAGGCAGGTAAAATGAATACTACATAGTCAATGCAGTGCAATGGGCAATAACGTACATGCGGAGATTGTCAAAAGTGAATGTTCTACGTCTCTCACTTAAATAAAAGGTACATCTTGAGAAACTTGTTTCGATAACGCTAAACGTAACAGGTACATGCGAATAATACATTATGTCAATGGTGTTATATATTTCTTAAAATTTTAGATTGGAAGCGTCAGGGTTTTTTTTTTTTTTTTTTTTTTTTTTTTAGGAAGACATTTCGCACAGTACACATGATTGAAAAACCAGTATTTTATTCTAACACATTCTGAAGTTTATGGTTCAGATTTTTTTCCAACCTCTACCTTTGGTTTCCTTAATTTTTAATATACTTCTACTAAGTTTATAGCGTTTGGCATGCACAACTCAGTTGTTTCTGACGACGTTATGGCATTGGGTAAGTAAGATTCTTCATGGAAGCACATTTTTAATACAAATGTTCAAGAAAACACCTCCCGGGGTTCCCCTTCCACCAAATCTCATAATAACAAGATGGGGTATTTGGCTAAAGGCTGCCTTCTATTATGCGACATATTTCGATGCAATTGTGAAAGTGATCGATGCTTTAGATTCTAAAGAGGCACATGCAATTCGAATTGCAAAATCCCTCATTTCAGTGGATCTTTCGAGTGATTTTTGTCTGAATAGCATTGCGCCTGATGTTGCAACTGCTCATGCAGAGAGAAAACGAATAATGTCATTCAGTCATCCTATGAGGCTTCCGTAAGCAAATTGCCTCTGTCTGTTTTAAATTCTGTAGGATTGTGTAGAATCTTGGTTTAGCATTTGAAAGTTTAATTGTTACTATCCCCATACGTACTATGTACATAGTGTATAGACAAGGTATTCCATTCACCCAAAAATTCGATACTGAGATTTCACCGGAAATAGACGTTTTAGGGTCCCCTGTATCCAAAAGAAAGAAAATGGTCTGTGTATGTTAGTGTGTCCGTGTGTCGTGAACATAACTCAAAAACGAAAAGTCGAAAATTCCAAAGTTGGTGTATAAGATTAGTATCTTCAAACGATGCAACACGATGACTTTGAGGAAAATTCCCCCACCCCAAACTACCCTTTACATGGAAACATTGTCGAAAATGTTGATTTTCTCAATAATAGCTTTAACGATTTTGATTTAAATATCGCATTACATGACAAATCAAATTTATATCTTAAATTTTCTGGAAATAGGATCTGAAGACCTCTTTATTCTGGATGAACTTTGCTGGATTTATCATAACTAATAAATCGTAAGAGATAGGCAAAAACACATTACACAAAATAATGTAGATCTCGTTGAAACGCATAATTTATGTTATATAATTTTTTTTCGTGGAGTTGACCATTATTGAGATATTCTTTGTTCTTAAGATATTTAAATTTTCCATACGGAAATTTGTCAACTCATAGCAATGCAAAGAAACGGATTTCATCCACAAGGCAACCAACTTTTAAAATGTTTGACTATCGTTTTAGCCTGGTGTTTTCCCTTATTTCTCTTCTATTTACAAGAAAGCATCTCTGCTAACGTTTATATCGATTAACATGAAGCAGATCGAAGCATAAGTTTTTACAATAATTTGAATGGAATACACCAGATATTTTACATATAATTACGAAGTTACACTGATCAATAAGTATAATACCGGATTTTTAAAAACTTTTGTGCAGCTAAAAAATCGCCTGCAAAATGCCTGAGTTATTAAAATATCCATTTTCAGTATAAATGAGGATGCAGTTTATCGAGAAAAAAAAATTGTCGTTGTGTACGATTAAATGACAAAAATATAGTCATTTTAACAAAGGTTGGCAACACTAGTACCTAAACACCTTACGTGCACTTCAACCAAAAATACCCGCCTTTCAAACTGTGTCTGCTTTTGAGATGCCGCGCGCCGAGTTGATTTCTATGGCTTCGTTCATTGGCTTCCTAAACCTGTTGAATAGCATTTTCAGAAAGGTAAAGTTACTAACCCTCCTCTTTCTTAAAATGCTTTCTCTACTCCTGAACAGGCAGCCTAAAAGCTGCACATGTGGAGCCAGATATCCTGTCAACCATTTTCACAAAAAGCAACAAGAAACTTCATTATTTTGTAACAGACACACACACACACACACACACACACACACACACACACACACACACACACACATAATCACACTTCCTCATTTAAGGACTCAGCGTGAGAGAATGGACTGCTGTAAGGTGTAAAGTTCGCATTCAGAAGATCCCGGATTCGATTCCTGTCAATCACGCACATTGATCCTGGGATTTTCATGTTTCCCTGTCGGTAAGGCGAATACTGGCTGGTTTTTGTTCTGCCACGATTTTTCTCTCGTATCGTTTCATTACGTTAACTTTTCATGATTAAAGTGGCTTTCAGATGATGTGGATGTTAGGGTAGTTGATCCCCCACCTGGCAGCTCTGAGCAGTAATATACTGGGCATTTGAGCTAAGAAATATTGAGGATTTTGCGTATCTCTGTGGCCTACCTGCAGGCTGTAGCATCCTATGGTGTCCCCCTACTTATATAATCTTTACATAACGGTCAAGGACTCGCTTGTCTCCCCCAGGCATTAGCTTCTTGCTTACAATATGCTCATATTAGCATTGCTCTTTTGTGCTCTATGTGACAGTATAAATGAAGAAGGAAGTACATATGGGTTTGTCTTCTTCCTTAGGTCGTTGACCTGTTCCAGTCAACTGCAATTACTCTTAACGAGCGGTATGGCTCAAGTGATGACGTCTGTAAACAGCATTCGGGAGGTCCTGGATTCAAATCCGTGAAGCGACATCAAAAAGTTTCAGCTTACACTAAAGCAAAAGTAAAACTGAAAACAGCCGGCGATAACGATTGCGCTGTCATATATCCGGTCGTCCTCCATGGTCTAGGGTTAACAAAGTTACAGGTTTAATTGCATTGGAGAGCGGGGACTTTTTCGGACGTAAAAGTCCTTAGCATGGCTTTATTCGAAAGGGGAGTAAAGCCGTTGGTCTCGTGTCATAGATGAGCAAAATTAAGCAGTATTTTCACCCAACATAGTCTGAGACATTGAGAACCACGGCAGTTAAAGGGCGTGCATAAATAAAACAATCATCTATCCACAAATGATGAACGCAGGTAGAAGAGGCGTAACGCTACCAGTCTGCCTGGCATGAGTAGAAGCAGCAAATGTAAATGGAGTTTTGTTTATGGACGCTCTTTAACTGCTGTGGTTTTCAACATCTATATATTGGGCGCGAAAGACCGCTATGTAGTTGGCAGGTACTACAGTCTGTAGACTCTTCTCAAGGCAGCCAATTGTTTTTCCCCTACAAAGACAGAGATACAGTTTCCCGGTAGTAAGGTCTCTGTGATCACCTAGCGAAGCAGTCAAGTGATGATAACATACAAAGGCAGATATATAGTTTTCTGGTACAAGGACTTTGTGGACAAGTGTCGAAGCAGTCAACTGATCTTCATATACAAGGCATAGATACAGTTTCCTGATACTAAGGTCTCTGGACACGTGTCGAAGCAGCCAACTGATATTCACGTACAGAGACAGAGATATAGTTCCTCGGTACTAGGGTCTCTGTGGACACTTGTCGAAGATGACAACTGATCTTCACATACAGATACAGAGATATAGTTTTGGATGTATTTAAATTTCGATCAGTTAAAAGTATAGTAATAGCTTCTTCTAGAACTGGTAGGGATAACAAAATTAAAAGTGCAGTAATACCAACTGATCAAACAAATAATGGTATTTGGGCTTGATTTATGTAAATTGGTATTATATTAATTATAGTATCCCGGTACAGTATCCCTGTAGACATGTGTCAAAGCTGTCAACTGATCTTCTTTTACAGAGGCAGAGATTTAATTTCCTGGTACAGTATCCCTGTGAACACGTGTCAAAGCTGTCAACAGATCTTCAGGTAAGGAGTCAGAGATAGAATTTCCTGATACTAAGGTCTCTGTGGACATATGTCGAAGGAGTCAACTGACCTTCACATACAAAGGCAGAGATACAGTTTCTTGGGACTAGAGCCTCTGTGGAACGTGTTGACACAGTCAACTGATCTTCACATACAGAGGTAGAAATATGTTTCCTGGTATATGGTTCCTGTGGAACGTGTCGAAGCAGTCAACTGATCTTCACATACAGAGAGGTAGAGATACAGTTAGCTGGTATATGGTTCCTGTGGAACGTGTCAAAGAAGTTAACTGATCTTCACATACAGAGGTAGAAATACGTTTCCAGGTATATGGTTCCTGTGGAACGTGTCGAAGCAGTCAACTGATCTTCACATACAGAGAGGTGGAGACACAGTTTGCTGGTATATGGTTCCTGCGGAACGTGTCGAAGGAGTTAACTGATCTTCACATACAGAGGTAGAAATACGTTTCCTGGTATATAGTTCCTGTGGAACGTGTCGAAGCAGATAACTGATCTTCACATACAGAGAGGTAGAGATACAGTTTCCTGGTATATAGTTCCTGTGCAACGTGTCGAAGCAGTCAACTGATCTTCACATACAGAGGTAGAGGTACGGTTAGGCATGGTTAAATTGTACCCCTGCAGTCATAGCGCAAAATAGAAGGCATGTTGGGCGAGGTATCATGTTTTGGAACGCATTATTGCTACTCGTGTTAATAATATGATCTGGCAAGGTCATTCTTCTCCAAGTTGTATCTGATGATACTAATGATGACATCATGACGTAGAGCTAAATAATTAGTCTTTCTAGTGTGAAATTACACCATTGCTATTCGCGCAAACCTAAATACTGACAAAACCTCTGTGATTAATGCATATGTCTAGTGTAAGTAAGAAAATCAAGGAACCACATATTGACAATTTTCACTTTCTCAACTACGTATAGATAGTAGGAGAGGTATTGTGTTTCACCCAGGAATTCAATACCGAGATTTCACTAGAAATACTTGCTTTAGGGTCCTCTGAATCCAAAAAAGGAAATTTTAGAGAAAGGTCCTGGTGTGTGTGTGTGTTAATTTTTTTTTAAGTGTTAACATATGGTACCAAAGGCGATAACAATGATGACATATGGAATGAAAGTGCAGCACCGGTGGAATGCAACGGTGGGGGAAGCCGTAGAGCCCGGAGAAAACTAGTCCCCGCGCCTTTTTATACACATCAAATCTCACATGCGGTCGCCTGGGATCGAACCCCGGCCGCTTTGATAAGAGGCGAGTGATCCAGCTACTCGGCCGTAATGTGTGTGTGCGTGTGTGTGTGTGTGTGTGTGTGTGTGAACAATATAACACAACAACAAAAACTTCTAATTGGTTCACCATCTTCCAAGAATACAATATGAAGCTTTTCAAGAAAATCAACCTCCCCAAACAACGCTTTACATGTATAACTTTTCGAATAGTTTGATTTTCTTAAAAATGGATCTAACAATTTTGCTAAAAATTCCGTCTATTAAAGACATTTACAGGACAAATAAAAATGTATATCTTCAATTTTATGGAATTAGCTTCTGAAGAGATCTTTATTCTGAATGATTTTTGCATAACGGTAAGGCAGACAAAACTTTAATACATATAAAATGTGCATCTCATTAAAACACACGATTTAAATCATGTACATTATTTGTAAAGTTAATCGTTTCTTAGATACCCTTTGTTATTGGATATTATTTTAAACTACTTTACTTTTTTTTAAACGGTAGATGACAATTTATTTCACAGACACCTGAATACATGGACACCCACACATGGACATTTTTCTAGAAGTGATTTTTTTATTCAATGGATTATAAGGGTATTTCCAGTGAAACATCGGGGGTTAATTTTTGGGTGGAGTGCAATACCTTCTCCATCTATGCACTAAGTAGAGAAGGTAAAAACTAAATGCTAATGTTATTCAATTTACTTTTGAGAGGCAATAAAACAATTTTGAAGTAAATTAACAAAAATTGCATAGTGTGGAGCATTCTAAGTATGAAATAAGTTTGTGAGAAAACAAAGTTTAAAGTTAAGCAAGTCTACCTATGAAATACCCTGTCCCTTTATCGCTTCAGCTAATTGGTACTTTAATTCACAAGTGAAAAAGAAACTGTACGTTTTCTTAGTTTAATATTTACAATATTTTACTACGAAAAACCTAGTTTTTTGTTTGTTCACGACTTTATGTTGAGCATTACAGAAGTATTACCTTCCCCCAGTCAGTAATCCAGCCCAGAAGTTCTGAATTTAGAGGCAGGCTAACCACTATCCCGCAGTAGTAGTCTATAGCAATATTGTTTTATGGCAACTAATGTGTATTAATTTCAGAAATTTTGAATGAAAACATGTAAAGCAGCTAATGTTCTTAAGGAACGCTTTGAGTGAATAATTGGTCCAAAATCAATTATTTATTACTTTCTCTACACGTACTATGTACATAGTGTAAAGAGAAGGTATTGTATTGCACTAAAAAATTCGATACAGAGATTTCAACTGGAAGTACATGAGACCCCCTGAATCCCAAAAAAAAAAAAAAAAAAAAAAAAATTTTTTTTAGAAAAATGTCGGTATGTGAATGTGGGTGTGTGTCTATGGGTAGTATAGTTCAAAAACGAAATCACCAGTAAATGCCAAACTTGGTATTTAAGTTCGGTCTTCCAAGGATGCGACACGAAGATTTTCAAGAAAATCCCCCCTTCCGCAACTACCCTTTACATGGAAAAAATTTCGAAAATTTTGATTTTCTAAAAAAATTTGAGATTTTGATTAAAATCACTTAAATTTAAGACATATACATGACAAATAAAATGTATATCTTGAATTTTCTGGGAATATCCTCTGGAGACTACTTTATTGGATGAATTTTACGGAATTTTGCATAACTGCTAAACCGCAAGAGATAGAAAAAAACTTACCACACAAAAAATGTAGAGCACATTAAAACACACAATTTATGTTATATAACTTTCTTTTTGGTGGAGTTGATCGGTTTTGAGATATTCCTTGCTTTTTGTTTCAACTTTAAAAACTTATACTTTTCTCATACAGGAATTTGTCAACTCCTGTCCATACAAACAAAGAAACTTCAGTCACATAGCAACCAGCTTTTAAGTATCACTTTAACCTATGCTACTCTCTATTTCACTTCTACTTACAAGGAAACAAGTAGTAAGACTATTTTTGCTCATTTTTTCTCGATTAGCGTGAAGTAAATAGAAGCATAAGCTTTATAACAATAATTTGTTGCAGAGATATAGAGAATGTCATGTGAATGGAACACATCAGATATTGTTTACTTTCTCTACCCGTACTATGCACATAATGTGTAGAAAAGATATTGTAATGCACCCAAAATTCGATACTGGGATTTCACCGGAAATACATGCTTTGGTACCCCCTGAATCTAAAAAAAAAAAAAAAAAAAAAAAAAAAAAAAAAAAAAAAAAAAAAACTTCTAGAAACATTTCTGTGTCTGTCTGTCCGTCTGTCTATCTGTGTGTATGTGTTTGTCTGTGGGCAGCATAGCTCAAAAACGAAAAGTCCATTAAATACCAAACTTGGCTTTTAAGTTCATTATCTTTCAAGGATGCGATACGAAGATTTTCAAGAAAATCCCCCACCCCCCGAACTACCCTTTACATGGGAAAAGTTTCGAAAATTTTGATTTTCTCAAAAATGGCTCTAACGATTTTGATTAAAATCTCTTATATCTAAGATATTTACATGATAAATAAAATGTATATCTTGAATTTTCTGCGAATAACCTCTGAAGACCTCTTTATTTGGATGATTTTTATTGAATTTTGCTTAACTGGTAAACCGTAAGAAATGGACAAAAACTTACGATACAAAAAATGTAGATCTTGATCAAACACACAATTTATGTCATATATATTTTTTTCGTAGATTTGGCCGTTTTCGAGATATTCCTTGTTATTGGTTTCAGTTTTAAAATACTTAAAAACTTTTCTCATACAGGAACTTGTCAACACCTGGGCACGCAAAGAAACGGATTTCAATCCCATAGCAACCACATTTAAAACATTTGACTGTCGGTTTAGCCTAGTGTATTCCCTTATTTTCCTTCTACTTATAAGGAACTATTAATAACACAGTTTCTGCCAGTATTTATCTCGATTAGCATGAAGTAGATAGAAGAATAAGTTTATTAAGAATAATTGTATGCAGAGATGTAGATAAGGTTAAGCGAATGTGGCATATCAGTTTTTTTTTAATAATAATGGCAAATGATTGTTGGATCCTGTGGGCATCCATTGCGGTCACATAGAGCGTTTCCTACTTGCTTTGAAATCTACAAGCATTTAAAGATTGTACGATACACCTGTTTTCTAATATACCGATTTATAAAACAGCAATTTTCTCAAAACTACACATTTACTTTCAAAATGTTCCATAGAAATTTGAAATTTACTCCCAGTACCCAGTATCGCGGCATTTCCCGCGCTGATGTCTAAATCTAAAATTCAACTTTGTTTACAAACCCAATGCTCAACTAATCTTGACACACGTGACTGTCATAAGGGGACTGGGAATGCCCTATCTTACCAATGTTAAAATTACGATCTTAATGCTTATTTTCTCATCCTCTATTGGTAACAAATTGCTCAAAATATTATTTCATATTAATGAAGCAGTAATAAGTTACATTCTACTGAGTTACAACTGTGATATATTTATGAAACGTTTTGCCAAAATTTTAACACAAATTTAGTCAGCCCCTTAGGAATAAAATATCCTCTAGCTAATTTATTAAAATAGTTTCATGTTAAAATTAGCAAGTTCCAAGTTTCACTACTCTAGGAGATGTAGTTCCAAATAAAATGGGGCATTTTAGAGAAAATTATATTTCAAGGAAACAATACAATATAATACATAACTTAGCAAACTATTAAGATATACACACTTATTACAAGAAAAAATTGGCATTGTTATGATAGATTCCAATATCAACATAAAATATCTCTCTAACACAAAACTTCCAATGATATGCCTATTTTTTTGAAAAACGTTGTGCAGTATTGAAATTGTTATTCCTTTCTCTAGCACGTATGTACAATATACATGGTAGGTAGATTAGGTATTTTATTCCACACAAAAACTTTGATCCCGAGATTTCACCGGAAATGCATTTTTGAGGGTCCCCGAATCCAAAAAAAGTATATTTTTAGAAAAAGATCTGTGTGTTGCATAACTCAAAAATGAAAAGTCGGTTGAATACCAAACTTGATATTTAAGCTTTATTATGCTCTAAGAATGCAACACGGAATATTTTCAGAAAAATTCCCCCACCCCAAATTACCCTTTACATAGAACACTTTTCGAAATGTTCAATTTTCCTAAACATAGCTCTGGCGATTTTTACTAAAATAACGTATAATAAAGATGTTTATATGAACAAAAAAATTGTATATTGAATTTTCTGGGAGTACTTCTAAAGTATTCTTCATTCTGAAAGACCTTTGCATAACTGGTACACATAAGAGAGAGACAAAAAGTTACTACACAGAAAATGAGGTCAGTTAAAACACACTACGTTATACAGTTTTTTTTTTTTTTTTTTTTAGAACTAATCATTTCAGAGATATTCCCTAATTGGTTTCAATTTTAAAATACAACTATTTCTCAAATGGGAAGCCCTCATCCGTTTCATCTCCTGACCTTAGAATGAGAACGGGACTTAAATAGTAATCCCAGAGCGACAGTTTTTGAAAGTTTTGACCGTCGCTTTAGCCTGGTATATTATTCAATTATTTCTCTTATACTTATAAGGTAATAAGTACTAAGACCATTTCTGGCAATATATTGATTATAATTATGTAGATAAAAGAATAATCGGCATTATCTTCTTTAAGAATAGCTTTTTGCAGAATAGATAGAAAAAGTCATGTGAGTGAAACACATCAGAGTATTTTCTTCATATTCTCTTAAATCAATAGGTACTTTAAAAATATTTAATTAAACTTTAGTACCATTTATCCCAAATGTTATATATCATATTAAATTTAATATTTTAGATAAATAGTTTGTAAAATAATGTTTGTATTTTTATTCCCAATCCTCTTAAGAGCATATTTCTTTTCTGTTTTTGTTTTGTTTTTTGTAGCTTAAGATCATGTGGGACGATGAATGAAATCGGTAAAATGATGCTCTTGGGGTCCATGGAGCGTTAAAGATATTCCACATTCGTCTTCTCAGGATAAGGGAAACTCCCGAAACAAAAACGTTACCAGTGTAACTCTCCTTAAGCAACAGTCTAATTCGCGATTGTGAGGCAGACACGCTATCCCGTCACTACCAAGGCGGGCTGAGAGAAAGTTGTGTTTATACTTCCCGCCAAAGGGACAAGGACAAAAGCGCATTTTGTATACCACAAACAAGGACGCTGTGTTTGGAATATTGCGCAGCTGCTGTTGCACCTTCGTTTGTCTTTTCATTGACGTGGTTTGGCTTAACAAATATAACTGAAATAAATATCTCTTCTTAAATATATCGTATTTATTGCTAACCGAATGGTGAATTAACATTAAAATAAATAAGGACTAATTATGGCAACAATTTGTTGCACCTCCAGTTACTGCTGCTGCCTTTTGTCCAAGACTGTAGTTCGCGCTGCCAACACTTTCGGATGTTCCCATGTGGTTCGCCAGCAAGTTTGCGTTAAAGCCTTGTTAGGAAAATGAATAAAGAGGAAATGTTTATCGTTTACCTGATTTGCATGGAATCACACGCCGGATCCATGTGGCTGACGATGATGCGACATCGTAGTGAGTCTCGATGATGACGACAACGACAGCAGCGATCCCATCTATCGAGGAAGTTAAACCGCGGTACACTGAGCTGAAATCGCGTCTGGACCAACATTTTCCTACATATCTTCTTTATTCCGCGCAGAGTGGCTGTCTGATCGATGTGGAAGCGCATGCGGTGGCGACGGAATCCTCCCCTTCCCTTGGCGATATCAATCAGTTCTTGTGTGTCACGTGAGGAACATTGCTTATCAGTACTTCCGGTCGGTCCTTCAACTTGCACCCTTCACTACCTTAATTAAACAAATAGAACAATTCTCGCAAACATGGGCAGCAACAGATACGGTGAAGCGTATGGCTCGCTAAGATAGCAAGTATTGATCAGATAATCTATACATGTATCGGAAGTAAGGAGTCCGATATCTTAGGACTGCGAGCAAGTTTGGTTCGCCGAGAGTTTATCTATGTTTCAGTTCATCTGCAGCTGTTTGGATAGCAGCTTTTACGTTCTCTGTCACCTGTGTGGTGGAAGTACTATATTCCACGCAAAAATTCGATGTCGAAATTTCACGGGCTTCCGATTAAAAGCATTCTGATATGCACCATTCACATGACATTCTCTATCTCAGCAAACAAAGTACTCTTACAAAAAAGTATTCTTTTATCATAAGTATTATAACGAGAGCTCCAACTTTTATCGATAGTTGTAGCTCGAGTTGTATTTAACAAGACTATTTTGTGAAGAAAATAACAATGATTAGCCTATATGGACACCAAGAATAATATTCCTAATATCCCAGTTATATTGACTTATATTTATCTACACCGAAATCAGTGCAATTTGATGTTCAAATCATAAATCATAGCCTCGTTGCTTACAGAATTCATTAAACTGGTTCCATTCTCTCGCGCTCTCTCTCTCTCTCTCTCTCTCTCTCTGTTGTTTTTAGTATTTTGCGGCTTTGAGTTTTCAGTTAATATGTCTATTTCAGTGATAGACCTTTCCCGAAAACGTTTTGGAACTTCCGCCATTATGTATCGGAATATCACCGCATGCTGATACAATTATGAGAGGAACATTAGTTCAGCGAGAATACAAATGCACGTGGGTGCGATAAATTTAGAAAAACAATTGCATATGGGTGTGAAAAAAAAACGATTAAAATGCAGAAATAATGAGTTCCAATGGGTTGAAATTTTTCGCGCCAATGTACTGGATTGGCCACTTCCTACGATCACGTGTCATGAACGAAATAGTCTACATTATGCTAATCAAGATAAACATCGCCAGAAATGTTTCTATTGCCTAGTTCCTTACAAGCAGAAGGGAAATAAGGGAATACACTATGCTAAACTACAATCATATCTTTCAAAAGCTGTTGCTATGCGATTGTCATTGAAATTCGGTTCTCTTTCCGGGCCAGAAATAAAACAAAAGACTAAACTATACGGATGAGGGCCTATCGTTTGGGTAAAACTGCTTCATAATTGAAACCAATAACAGGAAATATTTTTGAAATGATTAGCTCTACAATTAAAAAAGGTATATGACAAATTGCGTGTTTCAACATATTTTTTTGTGTATCAATTTTTTTTCTAACTCCACGGTTTATCAATTATTCACAAGACATTCGGAATGAATTGGACTAAAGGGGCTATTCCCAGAAAATTCAGTATATACATTTTATTTGCTATCTAATAATTTTATTGTACGGTATTTTAACCAAAATCGTTAGGAGCCATTGTTTAGAAAATCGAAAAATTCCAAAAACCTGGAATCGTGCTGGGGGAGGATTTTCCTGAAATCTTTGTTTCGCATCCTCGAAATAATACTAAACATAAATACCAAGTTTGGTATTTAATGTAATTTTTGTTTTTGAGTTATGCTGTCCACTACACACATAACTCCTTTTATAAAGATTCTTTTTAAGTCAGGAATGCTCAAAACATATATTTCTCGGTATCAAATTTTAGATGGAACACAAGATGTTCTCTACCTACTCTGTACATTATACTTATATGCTTGGGAAAGTAAACAATATTAATTTAAGAGATTATACTTTTTGAGTTTTTAAAACAACTATCGTAATTCGGTAATCAAAATTATTGAAATTCAACAAGTAAAGTTTTTGTGTATGATTTCAAGTTCCAAATCAAAACGAGCCAAACCATTGCTACAAATTTTTAGGCACGTCGTAGAGAAAGTAAAAATTGTGGGCAGCAACAGATACGGTTAAGCGTATTTTACTCGATAAGATAGCAGAATTGATGAAATAATCTATACATGTATCGGAAATAAAAATCCTGATATCTTAGTCCTGCGAACGATTTTGGCTCGCCAAGTTCTTATGTATGTTCCATTTCATCTGCAGTTATCTAGATAGACACTTTTATTTTCTCTTTCACTGCCTAAAGCGAAATATTGTACTCCGCCCAAAAATTTGATGTCGAGGTTTCACCAAAAATATATGTTTTGAGTCTTCTGAATAAAATATATAAACCAATTTAGCAAAATGTCCGTGTATTTGTTTATTTTTGTGAACAGCATAGCTCTAAAACATCACCCTCGATAGTGTATTCAGTCTGGAAGAATTAACTTTGCACTGAGGTTAGCGCTGCCTCGTGAACAGTTTCTCACACTGTTGCCACGTTCGTCGCTGTCGTCCATGCACTTGCAAGCCACCTAAACTACCAAAATCTGACATCTATGTAAGTACATAATAAGGCATTGAAACACGCTGTAGTAAAGTATTTAAAATAATTCCCGAAAATCCTGCAAAAACGCTACTATGTGTATTTTGTCCACAAATCACAACCACTTCAATTATAAAACAATATCGTTGCGAGTGGTATACTTTACAAGAAGGAACCCGGCTCAAATGAGGAATGTTGTAAGCATTTGCAACAAGAGTGACATCACACCTCTCGTTGCGAGATGTGTTTACAACAGGATTGGATAAGACTGGGCGAGTCTTCTTCGCAGGTGACTATGTGACGGAGTGGCTGCCAAGTGTACACTTAACCCTCGCCGACCTTAGTCGTCGTCATCTGATAGGTTAGCGCAGGTATTGGTGCTTGTACCTACCCTTGTTAACTTGAGGAATGTTTTTGAATGGTTACCTTTGCCCAGTGATGTAATTGTTACCATGATTGCCCTCCAGCTCTGCTTCGAGTTTCGTGGATGTGTACGCGCATGTACTCTGACTCAGGCGAGTCAAGGTGGAACAGCCTGTGCTGATGCCCGTAAACAGCATAACTCAAAGACGAAATATTGGATAAATAACAAACCTGATAGTTAAAGTCATCATCACCCAAGGACAGGACAAGATTTTCAATAAAAATATCCAACTCAAACTATAATATACAGCATTTTACTTTCTGTACTACATATAGTAAGTAGGGGACGCATTGAACTCCACCAAAAATTTCAATACCATATTTCACCGAAAATACATGAACTGAGAACCCCTGAATCCAAACAAAAAATAATTTTTAGAAAAAGGTACTCGCGCCTTTGTATGTGTGTGTCCGTGTGCTTGTGAACAGCATAACTCAAAAATAAAAGGTCATTAAGTATTAAACTTGATATTTACCTTCAGCATCCGCCTAGGATAATGTGCAAGAAAATCCCCATCCCAAACTATTCTTATATGGAACATTTTTCGAACATTTTAATTTTCTAAAAAATGGCTCAGGCTTTATTAAAATGTCATACGTTTAAGATATTTTCGTGAAAAATAAAATGTATACCTTGAATTATTTGCTGGTAAACCGTAATAGACAAAAACTTAGTACACGAAAGTGTAGATCTTCTTAAAACACACAATATATGTCAAATACAAAATTTAGTGGAGTTAACCATTGTCCAGATATTCCTTGTTATTGGTTTCAAGTTTAAAATTCTTATACATTCCTCAAGTGGGATGTCATTATTTTTTCTTTTCCCTGTTAACCCTAATGCATTACCTTATTCCTATTTATCTCCATGTAAATATGTGCGTAATAAAAGTATTTTTGCAACGTGAAGTAAATAGACGAATAAACATTTTATTTTCTCTAGTACGAATGTCCAATGAATAATAGGTAAAGAATCTATTGCACTCCACCCAAAAATTCAATACCGATATTTCACCGGAAATATTTATTTATATTTAAATAAAAAAGCACATATTAGAAAAGGTCTGTGTGGCTGTGACGCTGTGAACAGCATAAATCAAAAATGAAAATAAGGTTAAGGACCAAACTTGGTATTTAAGTTTAGCATCTTCCAAGGAAAGTAAACAGGAAGATTTTCAGAAAAATCCCTCAACCTAAATTATCCCTTACATATAATATTTTTCTTCATATACCCAAGGTCGCGGGTTCAAACCCGGCGGAGGACGATGGATTTTTTCGGGCGTAAAAATCCTTAGCATGGCTTCCATCGTAAGGGAAGTATAGCCGTGGGTCCCGTGTCGTAGATTTACGGCACGTAAAAGAACCTCAAGCCTGATAGAGAGGCCTCTGAGCAAAATTAAGCGATCTTTCACACCCAGTATAGAATGGGACGCTAAGAACCAAAGCAGTTAAAGAGCGTCGATAAATAACACGCCATTTCCATTTACAATATTTTTCGAAATTTTCAAAATGGCTCCATAATTTTGATTAAAATTAAAAGCAGTTCCATTAGTGATCGTTCTGACGTTCATTTTGGTATTTGAGTCGGAAGGAATATAGGACTTTGTAAACACGGAAGCGACGCGCCGGTAACCGGAAGCCTTGGAACGGGAGACATCGGCAGGCATGTACTAGAATCGTCCCTAAGCTTCCACAATTTTTCAGAAAGTTCTGTGGCGTTATTTCTAGCTATAAAAAGAAGGAAGAATTGCCAGGGTAGATATAGTGAGTTGTAGTGAGTCGTGAGTAACTGGAGTGTTAGCTCGCACCCAGCAGTGGCATGCAAGCCATCAACTGGCGAAGCGTCGAGCGAATTATTTGCAGCGGTGAATTAAAGACTTGATTTGTAGTCAATTTGTGAGTCATTAAATATATTTGTTACAATATCATATGTTTAAGATATATTTTTATGACCAGAGTTAGGATTTTTAGGTGCACACTTTTTCTTAGGGTAAGTTAAAGATGTGTAGAAGGATATCACAATGTGAAATTGTGTTTCTAGTTACGAAAAGAGACATTTTATCACGCACCTTTTTCCCTTTTTGGGACCTTTATCCTTTTTCCCCCAACTAACCCCATAATCCCCCTTTTCTCCCTTTTTATTTTAACTTTCATTTCAGTTTATTCTATAAGATTTCTAATCAATATAAAATATGTAACTTTCAATTAACGTCTCCTCAGATTGCTGGAGCAAACGCCGCACGGGAGTTGAAAGCACACATGCAACAATGGAAAATAATTGTGTGTTCGACAAAAACTTTCTCTCGCGTTATCGCTATAAAGTGGCCCGCAATGATGCAATTGACAGTGAGTGATTCTATCTCACCAGAATCAGCAGCCTGCTGTTCTTGAACATGAGTTTGTTACTGTGAGAGACGTGATCTGTTCGCGTGGAGGCGGAGGCTGGTCACCGAACCCGCGAGAATAGTTCCGAGAATTGACACTGCGTTCTGCTCGAAGCTACTATACCCATGCCGCTGAATCCTTGCACTTGACAGTTAGGAGTTAAGTTGTTACATCCACAGAAAACAGATGAAAATATTTGCCCGTTTGACTTTCTGAACCAATCACAAAGAAGCATTCCGGTCGGTCGGTCAGACAACGGAAACACACCTAGATGCCGCACCGTTGCTCAACGGAGTTCTTTAAAAAGCCAAGATATGAAGGAATTAAATATTTATTTGTGTGCAGTTCTTACACAAGCAGGAATTCCACTCAATAAGCTGAACCATCCAGTCTTCAAGAAATTTCTTGAAAAATAAATAAAGATACCAATTCCCGATGAGAGTACTTTAAGAAAAAACTACACAGAGCCTGTTTACCAAGAAACCATACAAAGAATCAGTGAGAAAGTCTGATTGCGATGTGGGGATCTTTGTGGATGAACCGTAGACTCGATGAAACGATATTGTGCAATCAGTTATGAACTTCTGCCAAAACTCTGGCCTACTGGTATTGAGTTTGAAAAAATTCTTCTTGTAGTTACGGACCAGGTTCCATATTTCAGCTGTTAACCAAATGAAACCTTTATTTCCTAAGTTGAAGCATGTCACATGCTTGATTCATGCCCTTTACAGGATTTGTGAATACATAAGGAAGGAATACATCGCAAATCAATTCATCTCTGCCCTGAAGAATATTCTTCTGAAAGCTCTGAATCGTTGTTGCCTACAAGGAAACCTGCCCCTTCCAAATTTCCCGAATTTTTACTTGTTGGGGATCTTAGATTGAGTGTGCTGCTATGCTGTGTGAGAATTTTGTCAAAATAAAGAGTTTGTGCTTTCTTTGGATCCGGCCGGCGCAGGTGCAATTACCAAGATACAGCTAATGAAAGAAATGAAGTTTTGTTTATGGATGTTCTTTAACTGCTGTGGTTCTCAGCATATTGGGCGTGAAAGA
This sequence comes from Hymenopus coronatus, assembly GCA_030762935.1. Classification (NCBI taxonomy): domain Eukaryota; kingdom Metazoa; phylum Arthropoda; class Insecta; order Mantodea; family Hymenopodidae; genus Hymenopus; species Hymenopus coronatus. The sequence continues at coordinate 35,662,174 of CM060896.1, read as the reverse complement.
CTGTTTTTATTTTTGCTCAGATGTCTTTTTATCAGGCTTGAGTTTCTTTTGCGTGCCATAAATCTACGACACAGGACCAACGGCTTTGCTTCGCTTTCAAAGGAGGCCATGCTAAGGATTTTTATGCCCGAAAAAAATCCATCGTCCTCCGCCTGGTTTGAACCTGCGACTTTGGGATTATATATGAAGTTAGCGCCACGGAGGGTCATAAGACAAAGCTACTTCTGTTACCGGAGAAAATACATAATTTGCAGACAGAACTATATTGTGTCTATAATTACAGGTGCCTGACTGCACCTATTAAGTGATTAGAAGAACAGGGTCTGGAAAAGGAAAAACAATTGGATATTTTTAATTCCTGAGGGAGCAGTTAGATGCTTTGCCAAAGACAAACATGAGTCTAGTCTTCAGAAGAATCCAGACATTGAGGAATTCGCCACATCTGAAGGGTTGCCATTCCAAGTGAATACAAGGTTTGCCCCACTGGTTTCTGTAGTTGTCGAAAGAAGCTTTAGCACCTTGCAACCGTTATGTCCGGAATGTTTTTGTCCGGAATGTTTTTTGAATGGTAAATGACAAAGTAGCGTCGGCGTTATTGTGGGGGTCAGTTGGTCCGGTTAGGGTGGAACCTAGTGACATTTCCCTACCTTTTGTCTATCTTTGCTGCTCCGGTATTAGCTCAGGTTTTTCTTCTTAATCGGCGAACATGAATTCCTCGGTACAGGGCGTGGTACAGAAGGAAATACAAGAGGTAGTAAGAAAATAACAATAATCACTGGTTCGTAAATATTATTGAAGAAAATTGCATGGTATAATATTACACTGTATAAACCCTAACCGTTGACAACCAGTGACACCTGCAAACATGTGGGTGATGATTATAAATCTCGGGAACGCAAAACCATGACTTCTTGGTTTCAACCGCGGTGAGCAATGTGGCGCGATTTTGTTCCAGCGACCGACATAGGGTCGCCCTTGGAATCTGGCTTAGAACTGTCCTAAACGGTTGTGAATTTTAAACTTAAACATCCTTCTGTATGAATAGCGTCCCTTCTTGCTATTGGTTGCATGTACTTATGCCTCTATTCCACAAAGTAACTCAACGTTAAACAATTGACATGGGCAATAACCTTTTTAGAGTGTTTCCTTTTGAAAGCGCCACTAACAATACTTCAAGGTCTTGCTAAGGGAAATCTGTGCATTTACAGTTAAAAACCACGTTTCAAACCTTATCGTCTTAGCGTGTAAAATACAAATATTGACAAATAAAATAATGGTTAGAGCAAAACTTATTCCCCGTACTATGATTAATAAGACATTACTATATACAAATGCTATCTATTTAATTAAGTGTAATGATCACTATCGGTTCGCTGCACAATACATCTTATTTTTACATATTATTGTTAGTTGCATAATTTCGATGGTTTAAGCGGATATAAAAGAGTTACTGTCTCAACCTACAAATACATTCCATCTTCTAATAGAAACAGACGTACTTTTAAAAATGTAGACATACTTGATTTCTTGAAGTACAATAGTTTCGTGATTTTTTCTTCTTTTGATGAGTGACAATTTGATGTACTTGTTTGTAATTCAATAAACTAGAATTGCGGAAACAGAAATCATTGAATTAGTTGAATAAACCAATACGTTTTAGTCTCTTTTTTACTGTATTTGAGTGCCTTTCCGTTCCTTTTTTCATCTGAAATTTGCACCTAAAAATCCTAACCCCGTATATGACAAACTGTGCATCTAGACGTTTCTGCCTATTCATGGGTTTGCACTACTAAATATCTGTTAGGCCACTACAAGAACTTTTTAAAAAGCTGATGTACTGTATTTACATACATTTCTCTGCTCACTGTTTTAGAAACTATTCTTATAAAAGCTTAAACTTTGCTCTACACACTGCTAATTGAGATAAAGTTACAGATACGCGAGATACACATTTAATCATTTCGTTGCAGGTATAAGAAGGATACAACAGGCTAAAGCGATAGCCAGATTTTTAAATTGCGGTTCGCAATGTTAAGCTCTGTGCATGACCACATAAAAAAAAAAAAAAAAAAAAAAAAGCGAATAACCTCTTAGCGCTTGAAGAAGTGTTTGAAAATGCAAGCCAATACCAAGGAATATCTCATGCCAAAAACGAATATATTTATTATAAGTTATGTGCTCTAAGAAGATCTAGATTTTTGAACATTACAAATTGTCAATTTCTTACGGTTAACCAAACTATCCAAGCGTAGTTACACTGGTTCTTCGCATAAAATCAAGATATACATTTTATTTGTCATTCATTAGATTACACAAGTGGTACTTTAAACAAAACTGTCCAAAAACAAAGGCATGATACAGAGCAGGCGTCACCACTTTGCTTTATTTTGTGGCGGAGCAAGCCTGCAGTGGATAAAAGGTGACATCAGGGATTTCCTCTCTTCCTTGTATAGTGTGTGTGTCAGATTATAATTCCAGAACAGAAAGCATTTCAGCACGCAAACCACCGACGCCTACGTTTATGCCTGCCTAAACAAAATTTATTTTTATTTATAGAAAGTGGCGGAGTAAGTGTTTAATTTACGGTGAAATTCTGCACTGAGAAAATTCAATTTGCAGCGTCATTACGCAATCCATGAAACTGAGTACACAGTTACCAAGGAGAAGAGCGTTTCCTACAAATTGTATTCGATCCCAATTAATTACCAAGATATCTCTACATATTCACTATCATAAATGTGAAAGTTTTTTGTTACAAATTAATTTTCATACTGTTGGAGATGCAATGCGATTACAATGGTATTAACTATGTTACGTGTCTAGTTTTATTGTGTTAATATTTTAATAATTGTCCCTTCTTTTTTTCTTTTGCAATTATGTATGTTACCACTACCACTTACTACCAAACTTAAGAAAATATGTATATGTTCATATTCAAAGAAGCATTATAAGCGATTGTCCTACCAATTATATATCTACACTAAGTATAGTAATCTAAGAGAGGTGGATTATGTATTTTAAACGCAAAACTGTCACTGTTCTGAAAGAATTGCCTGTTTATGCTTTCTGCGCAGTTAGTCACGCAGTGCACAGTAGGAATTCGTAGGAGCATGGAGCAAGTGTTTCTCTTTCCTTTACTTAAAGGGCAATCAAATAGTGATATAGAGAGTAAAAAATAAAATATTTTCTATGTAAAGGCTAGTTTGAAGTGAGAGGATTTTCTTGAAAGTCTTCGTGTTGCATTCTGAAAGGCGCTGTAATAAAATACCAAGTTTGGTGACTAACCAACAGACTTTTCATTTTTTAATTATTCTCTTCATAGATGGACAGATAGACACCCACCACGCGCGCGCATACACACACAGTAAAAGGACATCTTTATTATAAAACTCTGATGTGTTCCATTCATACGACTTTCTCTAAATCTCTGCAACAAATTATTGTTAAAAAGCTTATGCCTCTACTTACTTCATGCTAATCGAGAAAAAAATAGCAAAGATAGTCTTATTACTTGCTTCCTTGTAAGTAAAAGCGAAATAAGGAAGTACCATAGATTAAAGTGATAGCCAAAATCTAGTTGCTATGTGACTGAAATTCCTTTGTATGGGCAGGAGTTGAAAAAATTCTGTATGAGAAAAGTATATTTTTTAAAGCTGAAACCAATAGCAAGGAATGTCTCTAAAATGATCAACTCCACCAAAAAAATGTATATGACACAAATTGTGTGTTTTGTTGTGATCTACATTTTTTGTGCAGTTAGTTTTTGTCTATCTCTTACGATTTACCAGTTATGCAAAATTCGATAAAAATCATCCAGAATAAAGGGGTCTTTAGAGGCTATTCAAGATATACATTTTATTTGGCATGTAAATATCTTACATATAGGAGATTTTAATCAAAATCGTTAGGGCCATTTTTGAGAAATTTAAAATTTTTGAAAAGTTTTCCATGTAAAGCGTAGTTTGGGGTGGGGGTTTTCTTGAAAATCTTCGTGTCGCATCCTTGGAAAATACGGAACTTAAATACCAAGATTGGTATTTAACGATTTTTACGTTTTTTAGGTATGCTGTCTATAGACACATACACACATGTGCGCACGCACGCACGTACACACACCTTTTTCCAAAAATGCTTTTTTTGGATTCAGGGAACCCAAAACACATTTCTGGTGAAATCTCGGCGTCGAATTTTTGTGTGTAATATAATATCTACGTTCTCTATACACCATGTAATTAGTACGTGTAGAAAAAGTAAAAATGTGTTATTTAGATTCAGTGAACATCAAAATGCGCACTTCTGGTAAAATTCAGTAGAATGTGTGTTTGGAGTGAAATGCTTCTGCTTACTATAAGTGTTGCGGCCGCGGCGCGAGCACCGTGAGTTGCTGCTACCTGCCCGGCTAAGCAACTTCCAGTCGCCGGTCCTTTAACAATAGCGCACCACGAAGACCATAGCCGGACAAACATACCTTTTGCGTCACTTCTCTGAGACAAGTAAAACATTTCCCGAGACGTCGACCTTGTGTGCTAGAACAGTCCATTTCTAGAAGCCTATCTCGTGAGTTTATAAATTCAGTCATTTGTGTATCAAGAGTGTCACTCAGTGCTCTGTATTTAAGTGTAATAATACGTTGAGTGCCTTAGGGCAAATAAAGTGAGTTTAACGGAAGCTGGTGTTGCTCATTTGTTACAGTATGTAGTTGGGTAGGTAGAAATGTTTATCACGTTTAAACAGAAACTATAGATCGAAATTTTTTTGTCATGACCATTTGCAAGATATTCTTTGTTAAAGGTTTGAAGTTTCAAATGCGTTGTAGTTTTTTACATGCTAAGTCGCTAAACTACCCTTTAGTGGGCAGTAGAAACATTTTTATTATTTTACATGTTGTCAAAAAAGACTAGAAAAGCTTTGACTAAAACACCACATTTTAAGAAGATATTTGTGTGGGGAATAATACGATATATATTTTTACTGTCTCCAGCCACGTATGTACAATGCACATGGTGGATAGACAAGGTATTTATTGTATTCCACCCAAAAATTCGATGTCGAGATTTCACCGGAAATATATTATTTGGGTCCACTAAGGCCGAAAAAAGCATTTTTAGAAAAAGGTCCATGTTTGTATGCGCGCGTGTGTGTGTATGTGTGGACAGCATAGCTCAAAAACGAAAAGACCTTTAAATACCAAACTTAGTATTTAGGTTCAATATCTTCCAAAAATGCGACACGAAGATTTTCGAGAAAATTCCCCCACCACAAACTAACATTTATATGAAAAAATTTTCGAACATTTTGATTTTTTCAAAAATGGCTCTAACGATTTTGTTTAACATACCGAATGTTAAAGATAAAATGTGTATCTTGAATTTTCTGGGAAAAGCCTCTGAAGACCTCTTTATTCTGGATGAATTTTGCGGAATTTTGCTTAACTGCTTAACCATAAGAGGTAGACAAAAACTTACTCCGCAATAAATGTAGATCTCGTCAAAACACACAAAGTATGTCCTTTACATTTTTGTTGTGGAGGTAGCCATTTCCGAGATATTCCTTGTTATTGGCTTCAACTGTGAAGTATTTATACTTTTCTCAGACAGAAAGTGTCCGTTTTACTATCGTTCTAGTTCTGGTCAAGCAAAGAAGCGATTTGCAATGACAATCGCTTAACGACAGCTTTTAAAAAATTTGATTATCGCTTTAGCCTACATATTCCCTTAGTTCTCTTTTGCTTATAAGGAAGTAAGAATTAATACATTCTGCTAATGTTTATTTCGATTACCATGGTGTGAAAAGAAGAAGAATTCTTTTGTTATAGGTATGTCTGTAGAAAAGCTAGAGAAAGATATGTGAGTGTAACACATCAGATTTTTTTAATGCAAATAACCTGTGAAGTGCTGTCTATATTGAAATAATTTTGGATAATTTTATGCAAGTGGTAAACTGCAAGTGATAGACAAAATCTTAATACACAAACATTTAGATCTCGTTGAAATACACAATTTGTCAAATACATTGTTTGTGGCATTAATGTTTCTAATTTATTCCATGTTATTGGCTTGAACTTCTCGGATGCTATTGGTTTGACTTCCTTTTGTTCTCCAAGATGAAAATCTGATTGAAAGGTCCAAGATTTGAGATGGTTAAGAATTTCAACCAAGATCACAAAAAGCACTAAACAAGCTGTCAAACAAGGACTTCAGAAGGCGTACAATATTTAGAAAAAAAACACGGAAGCGTTGAACGCATTTGAACATTTGGTACCGGTATGGTGTAAAATCCATTCAGCAAAGACTTCGGAAACTGCTGTGTAGGCTTTCGTGCTACTACAGAATGTTAATTTAATACCTATTTTCATTTAAAACAACCTACTTAGTTATTGTAAATATTCTGTATACTAACACCGCGATTGTTTATGATCCTGTCGACAACTTCAAGAACGCTTAGTGGGAGGAACTTTTTATAAGCACTTCATGAATAGAAATCCATAATCCGTATTAATGAACACTCTACTACAAATCATTTCTCATCTCATTCTCTGCCTTGACTTTTTTCTTTATTTCTTCAAATCTTCACTGTATTCATACATTTTCTTACATTTATTTACAAATTCCACGAGTTCTTGTTTCATTAGATTTGGTGAGATTTATCCAAATCAATTCATTAATTCGTTGACGGTCTTTCTTTTTCAGTTTCACACATAATTCCTGCCTCAGTTTTTAATTGGCACTATGAGAATCACGGCTGAAGTCCGTAGTTAACAATATAACCACGCAAACCTATTTATTACAAAAGATATGTCTTCAGCTCAGTCGCGCTAGGTAGAAAACTGATTTGTTCATATTTTTCTGTGTAGCGTATTTTAATGTTAATTGGTTTGATATGCTGTATTTTCTGTAGTGCAAATGAACCGCTACCAGCAGTTAATTAATATGTCGTCATTAAAATTTTGTAACGCAGCTTTCTTTCCGATTACGAGCAGAGCATGCTTGGTTACATATGAACGGATTTTTAATCGTGATCTGTTTTATGACAGTGTATATGAAAGTCATGGTATGTCGCTCAATGTGTTTTTTTTTCAATACTGAGGTACATACACGCATGATAAAATAGCAGTGTGTATAGTCGCCTCCTCAAGCCGCTGTCTGTATGCGAAAAGTAATTTGACGTATTTTTCATTTTCTTGAAAATGAAATATATGTGTTCCATTCATAAAATGTTCTCTGCCTTCTCCGCTACAAACTATTCTTAAAGCTGGTTCACAACAACCAGTAACGGTAACTATAACGAGAACGGAAATGTTGAAACACGTGTATTTCAATGGAAGCGTTCAAAATTGATGGGCCTTCCCAGGCCCTGGGAATTGGATGCAAGACTAACAAGTTTTAAATTTCACGTTCTGTTACAGGGCACGCCGTATTAGATGTATTTGTGCATTTAGACTACTTATGTGGAGATAATTCTAAAAGGCAGAGACAGAGCTTATTTTAGTCACAATTCTTTCGAATTATAACATTGCAGTTGGCTAACCTGCATTATGTTGGCTGAATTGGAGAAATATAAAATATCATTGGTCAATTAAAAATAAGTGAAGTCGCAATGAGCAAAATTAACCAGGAAAGGAAGAAGAAATGCATTCCCGCTCTGCTTCCTGGTGCTATAGCGTGCTGGTTATCGTTCTCAGTTTATTGTGAACCAGCATTTACAAGAACGTTTTATTCTAGCCGCTTCTTTTTATTCTAGATAAACTTACAAATTAAATTTATACATTTGTAGGGTACGGCAGGTTTTAGTGATAGCCATTCTTCTAAAGAGCGTGTCGGTAAGTGATTGCTCTGAAATTCCATGGGTTTTTTTTTTTCTGACCACGAGAAAATCACTTACAGTTGAGACCTATACTATGTGATACAAAAGTCAGTTGCCAAATGGGAATAAACTACCTATCTAAATATATTGGAGTATGCACGCTTTCGTAAGCTGGATAATGTATTGTTGTATAATTTTGGCATTATTTACTTATTTAACATTATTTATCTTGTATTTATTTTACTAAACTAAAAGAATGATGCATAAGTAAGTAATGTGAACATTGTCCAATAATACGCTATAAAAAGTGTGCTTTAGAAAGGGAGTTTCTTCCCATTTGTCAACTGACTTTTGTGTAAGACTGTATAAGTATTTGAAGATTCAAAGCAGTAACAGGTATATCGACAAGAAAAAGTGATATAATTTGTATGTTTTTGTCAGTTCTACACTTATCCCCATTTATACACCGACTTTTACTTTTGGAAAATGGCATTGGTGTCAATTCATTTACAGTTATTATCGGTCTCTGTCTTTCCTTTGGATTTTATACATTAAATCACAAATGTATTCGTATTTTCATTCATAATTCCTCTCTGTAGAGGACAGGGAATAATCTTGGCCCCTCCAGTCGGAAATGGAGCTTTCGAGCCTCTCGTACAGAAGGCAGGTGATCTACTGATTGAGCTACGGATTAATCACTTCCTACATATTTGTGTAGTGAGATATTGTCTTTCTCATATTTAGCAAATCATGCAATAAATTTTCAGATGAAGAGGACGTCTACTCCCTTCCACAAGTTCAATGGTTATATCCACTAAGGTCACGTACTTATGCGATAAACAATACTTCCCACCTCGTCGTATATGAGATTTAGCCGCGGCCTGGGGGGAAAAGATCTAACTACTCTCTCCTCCGCTCTTCGTTCGGCCTTCGTGGGACAGAGAGAGAGAGAGAGAGAGCAGAGCAGAGAGAGGGTCATTCAATCTAGCTGGAAACTCGCCGAGGGACAGATCGTCTTTAAGAGCACAGTGAACTTTCACTGCGTAACCGCCAAGCGTAGGCAAAAGTGGGCTTTCTTTCGGCTTAGGAAGAATTCTGGGGTTAAATATGTTTCGGTCAGTCTAAATTATTGTTATTGTTGTCGTCGTTAAAACCCGCTGTGCTAGATAGTCGAGATAATCAAGCGTTTATTTGGTCACTAGATTATATTTCAAATTGCTAACTTATAAATGTAACAAATGTAAATCTTAATCTAAGCATAATGCATTAACAGTAAAATCAGATACAACTTTAATGGTTGCTTGTTGAAAAAATCTAAGCTTAATAAATTGTGAAACTCTGCCAGAGTTTCTTTGCAGTTTCCTGGAATTTTTTCCCCTAGGTCTTTAAGGAAACTTTATTTTTCTTTCTTTTTTAACGAATCCCTCTGGGTTTTGTTATTAATTATTTGCTTAGGATAACGACAGTACAAGCTATTGCAAGAAAATTCAAGATATATATTCCATTTGCCATGCAATACCTTGTCTAATGGCGTATTAATGAAAATCGTTAGAGCAAGTTTTGAGAAAATGGAAATAAAGAGATAATTTTCCATTAAAAGGGTATTTTTGGGTGAGCAAAGTTTCTTGAAAACCTTTATGCTGAATCCTTGAAAGATACTGAAATTATATGCCAAGTTTGTTGTTAAAGGATTTTTCGTTTTTCAGTATCTTCATACAAACACTCAAACTACCCCTTACATGGCACTTTTTTCGAAAATTGTGATTTTCTAAAAAATGACGCTAACGATTTTGATTAAAATATCACACATTAAAGATATTTACCTGACAAATGAAATGTATATGTTGAATTTTCTGGGAATAGCCTCGGAAGACTACTTTATTCTAGACGAATTTTCGGACTTTTGCATAACTGCTAAACCGTAAGAGATGCAAAAAAAAAACTTACCGTACAAAAAATGTACAGTACTTTAAAGCACACAATTTATATTATTTACATTTTTTGTGGAGTTGATCGTTTTTGAGATATCCCTTGCTTTTGGTTTCAGCTTTAAAAACCTATACTTTTCTCACACAGGACGTTGTTAATTACTGACCATACAAACAAAGGAACTTCAGTCATAGCAACTAGCTTTTGACTATCACTTTAACCTATGGTACTCCCTTATTTTGCTTCTACTTACAAGGAGGCAAGTAATAGGACCATTTCTGCTAATTTTTTCGATTAGCATTAAGTAAATAGACCAACAAGCTTTTTAACAATAATTTGTTGCAGAGATGTAGAGAAAGTCATGTGAATGGAACACATCACATTTTTTTAAAGGTACTCAAGTACTATATCGTATTCAGAATTACCAGAAGCAGATATGTTGAAAGTGTGTTTAAGGTTTCAAGAGAATAGGATGGAAAGTAATACGTGTTTGGGTAAGATTAAGGAGCAGTTGATCAAGAATGGGCCCGGAGATTTGTGGTACACTATGGACAATCCAAATAAGGGTTTTGGAAAGATATGGATAGCCAGAATCTACGGGCAAATGAGAGGGGAAAGAGCGATGCACTGGTATAACAATTAGGGGTTGAACTATTCTCTCGAGGTACTGGGCCACATTATTTACACGGACAAAAATGCAACCCTGTCATTGGCGAATTGTTTAACAAAACCCTAGCTATGAGTCCCCTCTGAAGTGCAACGTACTCTAATCACGTAACTTAGATTCACCAAAATAAAAATACATGGTGCTCTCTGGGAATACATAAATTCCCCTTATTCGCTCTAGCTGGCCTCAATATTCGTAATAGAATGAGGAATGTTTTTCTCTTCCCTGCATTTATTGATAGTAACGCCCTTACATGACGTGTCACGTATGCCGTTTTACATAGTTTAGCATTTCACAATCGTTAGATAATGATTTCAAAGCAAAAATACAATCTCAAGACATTGAAGAAGACTACAAGGAGCTTTACACTAACTCGATAAAATAATGCTGATAGGCAATTTAATTTTTCAACAGGGAAACCAAAGGTAAATAACCCTTATTGGTAAATATGCAACCCGATCAAAAATACTCCTAAAAATCCAATGTGTTTTTTTTTAAAAGGGGGGGTAGTGTTTAACGCCCACTCTTACTACAATGACACCGCAGGCGATAACACTGCTGATACAGAATGAAGATGAAGCACCGGCGGAATGTGATGGCGGGGGAAACCGGAGAATCCGGAAAAAATCCGCCCCTGCGCCGCTTTGTCCACCACAAATCTCACATGCGGTCGCTTGGGATCGAACCCAGTCCGTCTAGGAGAGGCGAGTGGTCTAACCACTCGGCCACGGTGCGGCCAAATCCGATGCGTTACTGTCACATCACTTTCACTGCCTGTCCTGCAAACAAAGTTCTTACAAAAGAGTGTCCTATCTACACCATGCTAATTGAGATAAACACAGCACATATTCTCTTATTGCTCACTTCCTCATAGGAGAAAAATGAGGGACTACACTAGGCTAAGGCGACAGTCAAATCTTTTGAAAGCCTATCTCTATCCTAAACAATTAAAATGTCGTTCTCTTTGCTTGGCCATAAGTAAAAAAAAAAAGAGATAAAAATCTGATGTGTTCTATTCACATTACTTTCTCTAGCTGATCCATGTACAAACTACTCTTATAAAAGATTATACTTTTATCTTCTTCATGCTAATCGAGATAAACATTAGCAGAAGTGCTGTTATTACTTACTTGCTTGTAAGTAAAAGGGATACATTAGGCTAAAGCGATAGTGAAATCATTTAAAAGAGCATCGCTATGTGAAACAATTCAGTTTCGGTTCACTTTGCATGGTCGCGTTTGAGAAAAGTTAATTTAAAATTGAAACCAATAAAAAGAAATATCTCGAAAACAGTCCACTCTACAAGAAAAGCGTATATATAGCATACATTGTACGTTTTAACGAGAGTAAGTTTTTGTCTATCTCTTACGGTTTAACTGTATGCAAAATTTTGCAAAACTCGTCCAGAATAAAGAACTCTTCAGAGGCTATTCCCAGAAAATTCAAAATGTACATTTTATTTTTATGTAAATATGTTAATATGCGATATATTAATAAAAATCATTAGAGAACATTTTTGATAAAAACAAAATTTCTAAAGTTTGTCCATGTAAAGGATAGTTTGTGCGGGAGGATTTTCTTGAATATCTTCATGTCGCATCCCTGGACACAAATACCAAGTTTGGAATGTAACAGTCTTTTTCGTTTTTTAGCTAAGCTGTCGACAGATACGTGGACCTTTTTCTAAAAATTATTTTTTGGACTCAGGGACCTTAAAGCATATATTTATAGAGAAATCTCGACATCGGGTGCAATACAATACAGTCTACATTGTATGTACATACTGGCTAGAGAAAGTAAAAAACGAAAAATCTTATGTATCGCATTCACATAACTTTCTCTACATCTCTGCAACAAATTATAGGTAAAAAGCTCCTTCGTGCTAATCGAGACAAACATGAGTAGAAATGGTCTAAGTACCTGCTTCTAGGCTAAAGCAGTATTCAAATCGTTCAAAAGCTGCTATATGAGATAGACATTCGTTACCTGGCATGACACATTTCCTTATGATAATAGATTAAGTATCTTAAAAATGAAACCACAACAAGGACTATCTCGGAAATGGTCAACTCAACGGAAAAAATATATATCACAAATTGTGTGTTTTTAGCGAGATCTACATTTTTTGGAAATTAAGTTTTTTTTTTTTTTCTGTCTCTTAAGGTTTACCAGTTGTGCAAAAGTCATGCAGAATGAAGAGGTCTCAGAGGCTATTCCTAAAATATTCAAGATATACGTATATATATATATATATACAAAGGACCTTTTTTCTAAAAGTATTTTATACGAGACCCTAAAACGTGTATTTTCGGTAAAATCTCGGTATCAAATTTTTGAGCGGGGTGCAATACCAAAATAACTAAAGAGACCGGTTGGATGAAATGGAGATGAAATGAAGGGACAGGAAGATTGGGGAGTGAAGAAACATTCACCTAGTGACCCAGGAAAACCCTCGAAAAAACCCATATGTCAGAGAGGTCGTCTGCAGGAATCGAAACCACCATCTCCCGAATGCTAGTTCCAAGGGGTAAAGCCTGAGTTAATAGGCACAGTTGAAGTATGGAATGAAATATTCTGAAACTTTCTTTCACTGACTCGTTTGATACAGCAAAGTGAATGGATTAAACTGGCTATCAGTTTTAGGAGGAAGGCATAACTTCTCATTAAGCAGATATTCCGGAAATTGAAGCAGGGCTTGCTGAGGCTCAGTCCTCTCAGTAGGAGTTTTAAGTTGTAATGTGTAGGCGTTTGCGGAGGTGGTTTCTGTTCCCTTATACCTACCAGGAAATTCGTCTCAATTATATATCTCAAGCTGCATTCCTCAAGTTACACAGCGGCATGTCTGTGGAGGAGTCGGGCTCTTTCTTTGTCCCACGATGCCCAGTAGAATTAATTCTATCAAGTTTGCAAGTGAAAATAGAGATCGTGCCTTCGACCTCAACTGTTCAGTTTTAAGTAAATAAAGGAATTATTTTACATCCTTAAGTAAGAAAAATAATATCAGTTATAGGTTAAAAATACGGCTGTGGAATAAATACGAGAGAAAACAATATGATGTGTTCCGTTTCTCTGCATATTCTGTAACAAGTTATTCTTATAAAAGCTTATTCTTCCCTCTACTTCATGATAATCGAGATAAAACACTAGCAGCAATAGTTGTATTACTTAGTTCTTTCTATGTAGAAGGGAAACAAGGGAGTGCACTAGGCTAAAGTGATGTAATTGAACATGATAGGTATGAAAAGTGAGTAAACATTTGACATCCGATAAAATCTATTTAAAACCAATGACAAGAAATATATCAGACAGGTTGACCCCACAGAAAAAAAAAGTAATTGATATAAATTGTATGCTTTAACGAGACTTACGCTTTTTCTGTGGTTAATATTTTTTTTCTACCTCTTTCAGTTTATCAGGCATTCAAAACTTCTTCAGAAAATTCAAGATACATCTTATTTATAATGAAAAGCTCTTAAACTTATTATATTTTAATCCAAATAATTAGAATCATTTTAGAGATAACCAAAATACTCGCAAATATTATTCCGTAAAGAGTGGTTAGGAACAGAGGGATTTTCTTGCAAATCTTAGTTTTCAAAGTATGTGTTTTATTAGCCCTGCAAATAAATATCTTAAACGTGCGTTATTTTAATTAAAATAATAATAATAATAATAATAGGTTTTATTGTCTGTAAGCGTCGTACAGCGATAGACGTCAAAATATAACTACACTTTATATGCAGTGAATAATAAGTAATAGCATAGACTCATATTAGTCATGGAAAATATTTACAAATACTTGCAGGTATACACAATGATATATTACAAATGAAATACAACATTGATGATTCCAATAGTTATTAATGGTATAAAAATTAAAAGCTTAAATACGTGTAACCATTGTGTTTCAACAATTTTTTTATTATTCCACAGATCCTATTGTACATTATGCATTTTATAATTTAAAATAATTACAATAATATCAATAGTTAGATAAATTTTAAAACTTTGATAGATGTGGTGAACAGACTTTACAAAATATTTACATCTTCTCTAAAAAGTTTATATAACGGTTTTGTTAAATCTATATGAACTATTTAAATGGAGTTTTAAACAGTATCTTCTACACATAAAACGAGAACAATTGAAAAGTAAATGATATACCGTTTCTTCCTTTCCACAAGGGCAGTTAAAATCCTTTTCTATAATAACTAGGAACTGTCGGAAGTATGTCCCAAATATGTCGTGACCAGAAACAAATCGCGTAATTATAAAATCAAGTAAGAGGACTTTGCATTTTAGGTGACTGTATATATCAGGGATAAATATGTTTCTTGTTACTGAGCCATTGTTGCTATTTATCCATTTATCCACTGTGAATTCTATGTATTCATTATCTGCATTTTACACTCCAACTGTCACTACTGGAAAGCTTCTTTTCTTCTTTTTTTTTTTTTTTTTTTTTTTTTTTTTTTTTTTGTGCTTTTCATTTCTAGCATTACCAATGTATCCTCGTACCCATTCGATGCAGATATATTTATTATATGCTCAATTTATCCTCAATTGACAGTAAGGCAGCTTGGGAATCTGAATATATGTAACACTTATTCTACCAACTGACTGCTTGTTGAATGGCAAAGAGTTCTGTTTGGAAGACAGTGCAAATAGAGGTAAGTTTTTATGTTGCTGTAAAAATCTCATTGTCTTTGGAATAGACAACAAAAGTACATCCAACAATGATATCTCCGAAGTCTCTCCGTGTACAAGAGCCATGCGTGTAGATGTGAAATTCGTGGTTGACTGCATTTTCCTTTATTAACGAAAGATCTGTAATCACAAGGGTGTCCTGCTACTAAGAATAGCATTTTCTTCTCAATCTGAAAATTCTGTTCAAATATTTTAGAACTAAATTCTATGTTATTTTCACATATGTAATTTCATGTTGTGCAATGGCTGTCATATATAACGGTGCGAAGTCTGCTAAAAATAAAACTGCATCCGTAGAACTTGTTCTGTCTGCCTTTGAGTTCTGAAGTGTAAAACCACGTTATATTTGAAGAAGTTTCTTTTGAGCCCATTTTTTATTCAACACATGTTGGCAGTACAGCATCATTGATTCCGTTGCTCCATGATAGTTCACAGGGCTTCTGAGTTGATGCCCCATGTAGGTTTGGTTGATCGCGCCAAAGCTGTTTGAAATTGTCTTGCGTTTTGATCAAGTTTTTTAGATGTGGTTTGAAGGTCATTTTCACATCAAGAATTACTCCAAGATATGAGAAAAACTCAGCCAATTTAATTGCTTCGTTGTCCATGTGAATCTTCGGTGTTACAATTTTTCTCTTTTTGAAACAACGAAAAAAATATATGTTGTTTACAACTGCCATAACGATAAAAATACAAAAAAACCTGATGTGTTGACATCAGACTTTCTCTAACTGTTCCGCAAATAAACGTTTCTTTCAAAAAAGTATTCTTTTTGGCTGCATAATGCTAATCGACATAAACATTATCAGAATTTGTCTTATTGCTTGCTTCTTTGTAAATAGAAGGGAAATAAGGGAATATACTAGGCTAAAGCGTGAAGCATAATTAAATAGCCCAGGGGAAAAAATAAATATAATAAAAATGTTGTATAAAGATGGGAGAGAAACATAAAATTAAGGGAAGAAGCAGTAAATAGAATAATTGAAATAAACAAGACGCGTAAGGGTAGAATACATGAAAATAACATAAAGCGATAGAAATAAATAATTAACGAATAAAATTTAATATTAAAATAAATCTGAGCAAACGTAGCAGATGTGAGTGCACAAGGGCACCAGAATTGTAAAGCTAGCAGTCCAGCTGCTAAGTGCTGAATATTTTCTATAGAATTAGGTCAGAAAGCCATTAGCAGGAAAACCTGAACAAAAGAAATGGGAAATCTTCGTGCAACTGGAAATACAATAGAAAGTAAACAGAGACACATTTTGTGTGATCTTCAGACGTATTTGATACGCTTTGCAAGCGCAGAGTTTAATGTTTGAGATGTTGCCACATATATTGTAACGCTCTATGAAGTGAAAAGAAATACTAGCAATAAATATTTCAGCCAATAGAATTGAAGTATATGTAGAAGTTGGTGTAGGTTCGGCTGGAATCCTAGAAAACAGGCGGAGCTTATAGAAACTGTCTAGGCCGGAAACGATTGGCGAGGAACAAAATGTGATGTAGAAAAATTGCTTGTGAAATATTCTTGGAGTGAATTGTAATATTCTCGGAGGGAAAAACACATGGGAAACATATTTATTTCAATGTGCAGTATTGCGAGCGTTATGTTCCGCATCTTAAGAGAAGTTACGTGTAAAGTTGTATAGTTATAGATTTCTAACAGTCACGGGTGTGAGAATAATGATAGTTACATCAAAGTTCTAAAAGGGGAAGCGAGTGTAAATTAGAAACAATTAATTCGGAAAAGAAACTTTGAGATAGAAAAACACTATGTGTATAATTACTCTGTAAATTTATTTGACTGGGATTTTTAATCTGGTATGGATTAGAACATTGTAAATCTAAGGAAGTCAAAGGGGAATTTATTTATTTGTGTGATATTGGATAAATAGGGCATATTCGGGAGAACAGTGACTTTCATTATAATCCCACACACAAATCCTGAGATCTACGTCATACTTCTACTGCTCAATGTCCTATTGGTCAGTCGGCGAACATTCCTAACTTCCTACAGAAGAACACTAACACTTTTTTTTTTTTTTTTTTTTTTTTTTTTTCCTCGAACCAAACATTCGGCCTCAAGCGATAATCGAGTCTTTTAAGACCCGGTCACTGCATGAAGCAATATTCAAATTCGGTTCTCTTTGTTTGCTTGGAGTAAAAAGAAAGTTGAAAAGAAAGATGACTTCCTGTTTGAGAAAAGGTTAAGTAGTTTAAAACTGAAACCAAAAACCAATAACACGAAACACCTCGGAAAATGTTAACTCTACAATAAACATGTATATGACGTAAATTGTGTGTCTTGACAAAATCTATACTTTTTTCTATTTAGTAAATGTTTGTCTATCCGTTATGGTCTACCGGTTATGCAAAATTGAGCAAAATTGGTTCAGATAAATAAAGAGGTCTTCAGAAACTATTCCAGGAAATTCAAGATATACATCTTATTTTAATGTAAACATCTTTAATAGATGGTATTTTAATCAAAATCGTAGAGCTATTTTTGAGAAAAACAAAATTTTCAACAAGAAAAATTCCATGCAAAAGGTAGTTTGTGGGGGATTTTCTTGAAAATCTTCGTATCGCGTCCTAGGAAAATGCTAAACTTGGTATTTAACGGTCTTTCCGTTTTTGAGCTATGCTGTACACAGATCACACACACACACACACACACACACACACACACACGCACGCACGCACGTACGCGAGCGCGCTTTTTTGACCTCAACGGACCTCAACACATATATTTCCGTAAAATCTCGAATATATGGATGGAATACAATCATCTCTAGCCAACATTTACGTACACTGTATGTACATACATGCCAGAGAAAGTAAACATATAGCAATAAGTAATCTTAGTATGAAATGATTAGAATTCAAACGAAAACGTCTATAACGGTTAGGATATGTTTTCAATTTTTTTTTTTTTTTTGGTAGTGTTTAACGCCCGCTTTAACTACTAATGGCATCGCAGGCGGTGACACTGATGATACATGAATGATGATGGAGCACCGGTGGAATGCGATGGCGGGGGAAACCGGAGTACCCGGAGAAAACCCGCCCCAGCGCCGCTTTGTCCACCACAAATCTCACATGCGGTCGCTTGGGATCGAACCCCGGCCGTCTAGGTGAGAGGCTAGTGGTCTAACCACTCGGCCACGGCGCGGCCCTTATGTTTTCAAAATATTCTTGTATGGAATAATAGGGTTGGAGAGTAATCTGTCATAAACTCTAGACTTTAAAACTTGTATAGGGTAACTGAATTAAATCACTTGGTAAAGTATTGCACAATATTATACGTAACATTTCTAAGCTTTTGTGTGATTTGTAGCATATCATATAATGTATTTATTTGGTTGTTTTTCCTAGATTTTCATGAATAACCTGTCTATATTGATGGTAGGCAAATGCTGCTTTGTATACATAAGAACAGTATAAATGTACAGATTTACTACGGTACTTTTTCTTAATTTAATCAAATTTAATTCGCTTACAGCATGCCAATTTGTTCGAAACCAATATAACACGAATAATACTTTTCTACAATAAGAGGATATTAGTAATGTTGTTTTTGTAGTAGCAGTAGCAGCAGGAGCAGTAGTAGTAGCAGTAGTATTTATTAACTTTACAGTAATACAATATTTGCGTCACACAGTCGCATGCTCGGGTGACCATACTTGCTGTCTAAAATACTTAAATTTAAAATATTACCTACATACATATTTTATATATTTTTACAACATTGGAACATTATTAGTGTGGCTGCTAACTTTTACTCCAAAGTAAAATATCGCATCTGATAATGATGTGAAAGTAAGCAAAATACACTGATCTAATATATGTGTCAGGTAGTACTGAGTTTTTTTTTTAAATTTCTAAAAATAATATAACCCTTGAGAGCCCAGCGGTAATGTAGTTGATGTGAGGCTCACATAATAGTTTCCTGTCCACTATTACTAAGGGCACTATTTATACTTTGAGCCTACTAATAAAAAAAAAATTGTCAATGAAAATTTCTTTATTATTTCTCGAAATATTCTTCCTTATGATCAATATACTTCTGCATGCGTTCGAACCATTTTTCCAGTCTGCTTAAGAAGCCTCCAAAACATAGTTTTTGAACGCATCAACGGCTTCTTGTGCCGAATTAAATTGTTGTCCGCACATTTTATTCTTTATGTTCGGTAACAAAAATAAGTTATTGAGTGCCAAATCAGGACTGTACGGCGGATGAGTCATCAATGCGATTTTTGAGTCAGTTGTTAGAGTGAGTGCTCGCATTGTCTTGATGAAGAACGATCTGGCGGTACTTGTTTGTTTTCCTTATTTCACCGGACTTCCGGTACACGCATGGTTGTGTACCATTCAGAATTGACCGTTATACGTTCCTCTAAAGGCACTATTGTCATATGACCAGTTTTCCTGAGAGAATAAAAAAATAAATGACCTTTTTTTCAAAATGCTTCGAGTGCGAACAACTTTTGTTGGATTTGCTTCATCTTGAAGCACCCATACAGTCTGTACCGGCTGTTTACGTACCGGCTCATGTACATATAGGTATCCATGATTCGTCCCCATCACACTCTTACTCGTATATACATATTTGTATTTCTTGATCGTTTGTGTGCACAATCTACACGAACATTTGAGATTGCGTCAAATTATGAGGGATCCAACGAGAGCAAACCTTTTCGAAACTAAATTATTGTGCAGTATTTTCTATATATGCTGGCGAAACCAATGCCCAGGGTTGCTTCTATCTCAGGGTATGTGACATGACGATATTGCATTATCAGTTTTTGCACAGCATCAATGTTTTCTGGCTCAGCTGATTTGGGACGACCTTCACGAATTTCGTCAGTGAGCGAATGTCGGTCACGATTAAACTCGTTATACAGTGGCAAAGGATGTAGCTTTATCGCACTCTTGTTTTAATAGTCCACATCGAAAATCATAATAAATTATCGCACGAAAATTTTCAGAGTTAATTTCATATTTTCGCTGAGACACAATTTTAAAGTCACTGTAAACAACACAAATAACGCTCTGTTGACAAAATATCTGAAGTAAGACTAGACAAGAGGACTAAAACGACAGAGGGGTTCACTCTCTATCTTTATACGGGTTGTAGTTCCAGTAACTCCTGTAAACGCACTGTACGTTGGAATATGGTATTCTGATTGGTTGGCTACTTATTAATGAGAGGACGTTATTTTTCTCTTCTTTGGCGTTTAATAGTTTTTGAAAACAAACTGAATGGAATGCAAGTCACTAAAAAGAAATGCTGCCTAAGGTTTCCTGAAATTTGCATCGAATTGTATCAGAATTGTATCCTAATTCAATGATAATTTATCCTTGTCGCTCTTACAAATGCAGCAAAAATGGCACGTGAAAACTGATTTTCAAGGCACCCAAAGACAAGTAAGAAAATACCTACCAAAATTATTATTTCACCCAATACTGCCTTGTGCACAAAATTATTCCCATGTGCACTGCCTAGAAATATAAGAAATCAAAATAAGAATCTAGGTAAAATTTAAAGGAGACTAAACCTGATCTTAAGTTATTGGTTGCAGCATTCATATACTAGGTTTTTCAAAAGTAATGTATAATGTCTTTAAATTTAGACAATGCTCAAATGTGTTTATTCTAATTTATTTATGGTGTATCTGACCCATAAAAAAGTCACCAATAAAAAAGGTATCGAAAATAAAGTTTAGGCGAGGTTGTCTTTTTTATTTACAATATGTACATCTAACCTCACCTGAAAAACTGAACTATACATTAAGAACGGATACGAATAAACGAGGGTGATTGATGTAATCAATATTTCATGATATTTTACTCTTCTTTGTTGTAAAACAATTTCATTATTTATTCGTCGTATGTTCATCATAACCTATTTTACCATAGTTTTCTATTTAATTCATATGACTCAGAAATGAAATATTGGATACATACCAAGATGTGGTATTTAAATGCAATATCTCTTACACTACCTTTTATATTTAATATCTTTAGATATTTTTTAAAATATAAAAAAGTTCTAGCGAGGTAGAATAAATTGCCACATAGATATTTAAAATGGTTACGTCACAAATAAAATGTACCTACACCTTGACATTTTGTTTTTATTTTCTATTTATTTATTTTTCATAATCTGGGAAGTCCTCTTAATTCAGAAGGAGGTATTTTGTATAACTGATAAACCACATAACCACAGACACAAAAGCTTACTCCACATTCATTTAAAATACATGCATTTATTTCAAACAGACGGTTTATATAAAATAACTGATTATGGAATAGCATTTTTTAAGATATTCAGTATTATTCGTTGGAATTTTTTCAATGTTTTATAGTATATTAAAATGGTGTTGAACCGCC
The DNA here is from genome assembly GCA_030762935.1 of Hymenopus coronatus. NCBI lineage: Eukaryota > Metazoa > Arthropoda > Insecta > Mantodea > Hymenopodidae > Hymenopus > Hymenopus coronatus. The sequence continues at coordinate 35,640,675 of CM060896.1, read as the reverse complement.
ACTTTAGTTTGCGGGAGGCGTGTCCCGCAAGAAGTCCCGAGTTCGAATCTCGATATGCCTATGCTATACGGTTAAGTTTTCTCCCCCCCCCCTTCTCTCTATCTCTCTCTGGGTTTCCCTTATCATGAGAAGACGAATGTCAGACATTTTAAGATTCATTAACCCCGAGCTCATTTGAGCATCATTTCAAATATTCACGCGTGATTCAGGCTCACTTAATTCCATTATGAAATCCACACCAAAAACCAGAAAAATTCGTTCCTTATGTGTGAAACTATGGAGCACAACTGCAGAAATAACTTTCTTAAAACAAGACAATTAAATACACTCCTGAAAATACACTCCCACAGTCATTGTATAACCTTATGGAGAATTGTGTACATGAGGCATTACTAATTAATAGTTTAATATTTTTAATCGTTTGCGCATTATTGATCCCATTATTTTGGTAAATTTAAATCCACGGTTTAAATTGAAGTATTTGCTCAAATTTTAATCAGAGTTGTTTTTATTTATTTCTTTGCATGCATAGGTTTAAATTTTAAATATAACTGTTTAGTGTATAATATTCGTCTCATTTAATGACACACTTACATTCTAACACACTAATTATATGCAACAGGACTCATCAAACCCTGCTCAAATCTCAGATTTGTATCATTCTCCACTGAAACTGAAGCCTGTCATGCCTATGAGAAAGTTCCAGTGCTGCCTGTCCATTTTATACCAGCAACAATCAAACTTTCATCTTCTGGTAGAAGTTACTGCTGGCCAACATGTTATACTATTAACTGAAGTGATATTGTAAAGAAAGTACCCTTTGTCTAGATATTTATAAATTATATGATTATATTATATGATTGCAAATGCACCCGTGACACTATAACTTAGATACGACCGCAACATTTTGTTTTGCATTCTATTATTTGGTGGACTTTGTGGAAACATCCCTAAACGTCGCAGTTTCTAGGAGATTCATCTACATTTCCCTTATTTTGTGCCTATTTGAAAGGATCTGATCCAGCATGTTGAACTCGTGTGTAAGATTTCACCTCCGGACAAGCAGCAGTTCGCCAGCGGCTATTCATTTAAACGGTGCTTATTGTATCAATTTCAAACACATTTGAAATATGTCGGTAGGTTTTCTTTAAATTTCTAACTTAAAAACTCTTAACTTTGTACTTAAAATGGTTATTGTGTTATTTTATATGTGCAGACAGATAAGCGACGTGAATTTTGCGGTAGCGGTCGCAACTAATTTTGTCAAGAAAGATTTTAAAAGTATATAACATGTAAAAATGGTTACCTTTTCAAATACATCATTTATTTCACAACATCTATTCACGCGATTTTTCCAAGCAAGAGAGAATTAAGAGAACAGACGAAATTTGAATGTGCAAAATAAACAATGATAGGTTAAAAGAACCCACAAACATGTTTCGCTTCCATAGAGCATTTATTCAAAGCGATGGAAGTAAACGAACATTTGCGAATGAACCCGATCTTTACCGATTTCGTTGCATAGCACTTCCTGGCGAGGGTTACATGAACTACGAATTCGTGGCGTCATAGATTACAATATTTGGGCGAAGGGAACCACTCTGTCATTATAGTCCTCTTGGGATAAGGTCAACAATATCAAACTTTCCAGTGGAAATACCCGATGGCACCTACAGCCAAGTGCTGCCAATGCTCAAAATATAAATAGTGGTCCTCGTACACCCAGATATTTTGCTTCCTTAGAAGCATATACTGACACATCTCTTAAGCTAAACAATACTTGTTGCGTTTTCTTTTCATTTAGCAACAAACCATTAGCTCTGAACCATGTATCTGTGTTCAACAAGATGACTTATTTAACTATTGTTATAAAGTTTTTATAGTCGGAGGAAAAAGTGGTATCATCTGCATATAGTATTGTATGTGAATTTACAGAGAAAGATATATCATTAATGTAAATGATAAAAATAGTTTTTGAGAACATGAAAAAATATTTGATGTGTTTCATTCACATGACTTTCTCTACATCTCTCTAATAAATGATTGTTGAAAAACTTATCCTTCTATCTACATCCCCCTAATCGAGATAAACATTAGAAGAAATGGTCTTATTACTTGCTTCGTTATAAATAGAAAGGAAATAACTAGGTTAAAGCGATAGTCAAATCTTTTAAAAGCTGGTTGATATGTGATTGAAAGTCATGTCTTTGCATGACCAGGAGTTGACAAATTCCCAAATGAGAAAAGTTTAAGTATTTTAACACTGAAACCAATAACAGGAATGTCGCGAAAACCTATACAACATAACTTACGTATTTTAACGCGATCTACATTTTTTGTGCAATAAGTTTTTGTCTGTCTCTTACGCTTTACCTAGAGTTGCTAATTTTACTAGAATTCAGGAAAATTCGAATAGAATTCTTCGGAGGCTGTTCCCGGAAAATTCAAAATATAAACTTTATTTGTGCTGTAAATGTCTTTAATATACAGTATTTTAACAAAAATCCCTACAGCCAGTTCTGAGAAAATCAAAATTTTCTATTTTTTTTCCATGTAAAGGGAAATTGGGTGGGAGGATTTTTTCAAAATCTTTGTGTCCATTTTTGAAAAACACTAACCTTAGATAGCAAGTTTTATATTTTACCAATTTTGCGTTTTTGTGTCATCGTGTTCACAGACACACACACACACACACACACACACACACACTCACTCACTCATTCTCAAAGGCTCTAAAACCCTTTTTTGGATACATGGAACAATAAAACGTGTATTTCCTGTGAAATCAAACGTTTGGGTGGAATGCCATTCCTTCTTGCCCATGTATGATGCACCTGTAGAGAAAGTAATAACAGTAAGTTTTCAAGGGTAGGACGCGGTGCGTGGATTTTTTTTAAAAAACATGCGCACATGATCAGACACTTTTCTACAATACATTCTTCGGGTTTAGTGGATTTAAAAAATGTATCTCGATATGGGTTGTTTTATGGAATACAATGCGTCAAAGGATGTAGATGACAGAGGAAGTGCATTCAAATTAAATTATGTATAATCCATAATAATAGTAAAATTTACCGTTCATCCCAAATAGGATAGATATCTATAGTAAAATTCTTTTCCTGATATAATCAACAATTTGTCCAAAATACCAGATAGCCCATACAAGCAGTTCTTCTTTGAAGTTAGCTTACATCGCATAGTTCAGATGCCAAAAAGTTTTTCTAGGCTGAACTGTAAAGGGAAGAGGGGACCTTGTTAAATGGAAGACCAATGTTTGAAATACAATTACTAGTTCCGTAGCTCAGTCGATAGATCTACCTGCCATGTGGGGCTCGGTTCCCGGTTGGGCTAGAGAGTGGTGTCCAACCTTCAGCGGTAGTTTGGAGGGCACATTTTTTGATGGGGGGGGGGCTTTCTGGCGTATACTAATTGGACATCAGGGGAGAGAGAATGACTTACATAGAACACAAACACAGAAACACAATAACCAACGACCACGACTACTGGGGCCGACTGAGGGCACATTTACCTCCGCCCATTTGTTAGCGGTAGGGAAAAACCTCTCTATGACGTCGCATTCTATCAGTAGTGGTGGCTTTAGCAGCGTTAATGTTATATTAATATTAGCCCATAACGTCCCCTGGGGGCACGAGCCTCTCTCTCTTTGGAGAACTGGCAGTCCTGTTAGCCATTCCAGGAAGATCCTCCTTTTGATCTTAACCGCTCAGATAATTAGTTCTAAATAGCATGGTATTCCCTATTATAAAGAACGCCATTGTTTAAGAGTTAATTTAGCACATTTTTTGTCCGTTGTATGAACTTAAACACTTTCTTTAGTTAATATTTACTTTTCTACTGATTAACACTGGTTATCTTGACTAATGCACTTCTGTACTTGTGTTCCGTGTAGCCGTCTTGATCTGATGCTGCCATCTCCTGTGTTTCGCTGTGTTTGTCCATCTGTTGCCAAATGTTTTCTTGAGATCGTCTGACCATCTTGTTCGCTGACGACCTGCTATTCTGGGACGGTACAAATACTAAAAACCTTCTTAAACATTGTCCGTCTTTGTTAGTGGCTTGATTGGCACTGTTTACTTGTAACCAGGTTATTAACGTTTGCTGACAGCATAAACAATAGTCTTAAAAGGCAGACCAAATGATCCTGCCCTACCCAACTACAATGTTTGTTTTAATTTGATACATTTTCCAGAGATCTGTCCACAAATGTACGTAGAACCAAATATTGATATTAACATTGCAAACAAATTCGCAATTTGGGAAAAATTTTATTGGAAAGAGATATAAATAAATCCCTATGTTTTCTGTTCAGCAATTCTAAAAAACAGTCAATCAATATTGTCAGGACGAAGGTCATCCGAAATTGATGCTTTAATATATTTTAATTCCTTTACTCTTGCTTCACCTGCAAGTGAAATTATTTAAATGCACAGCCAATTTAAAGTTAGCTAATATATTCAAATTCAAATGCTGTTACTGATTGTTTACCTGATAAAACATGTTTGCGATAGTCAGATAGATGATATTTTCCAAAGTGTCGTTTAATATTAAATTGGAAGCCCTAAGATAAGTGGTGTTTGTAAATAGGACAATCCACCGTATTGTCCTCTTTAACAAATAAATATTCTTCCTCCCATTCTTTCTGGAATACCTATATTTGGTTCGCTTGAAACCTGCCATCGTGTCGCACCCAGTTTAACGCCGCTGAATGAATGAAGGAGAAATGCTTCCTGCCTGGCCATGCACAAAACGAAGGAGGTGACGTCATTAGCTCATAGAAAAAGTTGGGCACCTATGGGCTAGAGAGAGAACGTTTCACTGTATACCCAGAATTTTGGTGTTTGAATGTGTGTGTGTATGTGCGTGTGTGTGTGTGTGTGTTTTTTTTTATATCTTCTTTATTGGTTATTTAATACCAATCCGTCGTTAAGCAAGACTTTCCACTGGGTAAAAAGTCAAGCACAACTACTCTACAATCAGTAAAATTATGTGATACCGAGCGGGATGTCTCAGGCAGTTTCTCTGTGACCCGCATTCTAGAGGTTGCGGGTTCGATCACCGTGGCCAAGTTTCCTGAGCCATGGGATTTTCGCGGTTTTCCCGGATCACCAGATGAATGCTGGGTAGGTTCTTTCATCACTCGAATTTATTGACCCTCAATGACCCTGTAAGGTTGCGATCTCTTCATCTCCTCCGGTGCCAGCGCTGCGGACCCTGAGCACGCGGATACCTCTAACGTACTAGAAGTACGTCATTCAGAACATGTGAGCACGAAAAAGAATGGCCCGGATTGAGTTGGACTCGGCGAGGTTTCTGAAACCCATAGGAGATTGGATACGCCTGAGCGGGGCTATGAGACACCTTAATGTCCTCCGGCCATTATCTGGAGAGCTTAGTAGACAGCAGTAGAACTTCGCCTATACCGAGGTCTTCGTTAGTCATCCCCCTATGGGATTGATACGCGAAAATGGCGTATCCACTTCCTTGCGCCAACAAGGAGACGAGTGTATGGAATAGGTACTGGTCTAATGAAAAACCCCACGTTGATGTTTCTCTATTTCGTTTCCATTGGCATTTCATTTATCCTTCTTCCCATTGGTTTCTTTCAGGACTGGAAGTATCAGTGATGGTGCTCGATGCAGCATGGCAGGGAAAAAGGATGTTCCTTATGGCCATCTCCGTTCTCCGACTTCGGATAGTTACCCAGGTGAAGACCGTCCATAGCAGAGACATTGTACCCCATGTGGGACGGGGTTCCTGGTGCGCCTGTCCGACTGTCAGGGTGTTTTAATCTGGAAACTATGGGGACCCTATCATTGCTGTGCCGTCGCTCCTGATTCCGGCCGCCCTGTGTATCGCCTCATCATATCCCTCCCTCCCTCCCGCATGCGCCCCCTCGTGAGGTGCACGCACAATAACCACCTTGGTTCAGTGGCGGGTCCTATCCTACTCCTATTCCTGGTAGCAATTGGGGCTATAAAGTTAGCGAGATTAAAGATTGCTCTATTTTGTTCCTTTAAAGCCACGCTAATATTAAATTGTATTAATGCATCATTCATAATTAACATGTTCAAACACATCTCCTTGGTGTTGTATTGATATAAGTAATTCTGGAAGTCGTTCCATAAAAGTTGTTTGTGTATGTGCAATTTATGAAAATGTTTTTTGTTTTTTTTTTTAATTTATTTTACCGATCACTAGTGTTGCTCTACAGACCATTGGGAACAATTAACAATGTAACATTTACAAAGTATAGGCTGACATTGAGCCATAAGGGTCCTCTATTTTACATAATATACACAAGATGCTTGAATAATACTTATAAATAATAATGGATATTAAACATTTAAGTATAAAGTGTAATACAATAGTGACAGCAAATTTGTAGTAACAAATTTAAAAGCTGCATAATTATACAAAACAATATAACCGTTGCTGTAACTATTTATCCATGGTGGGAAAAGTCACTGTAATCGAATTGATTGAGTAGATTGTCCTGTGTAATTTCCATTTTAAGGTTGTTGTCTTTCGTGCTTTTGCTCCAATGTGATATGTCTGAGTTCCAGAGACTCGGAAATTGTTGTAGAAAGACATTGCTAGTTCTCTGATATATTCCTGTAACGGAAGAATTCCTTATATTTCTTCTTCTTCTTTTTATGGAGTCAACTGTTTCTTACCAACCAAGAAGAATTAGTGGCAATCCGAATTAATTTATTTTGTAGTTTATAAAAGTAGAATACGACCCATGGATTAAAGCAAACTCAATTAACTTTATTTTGAAGTAACGAATTCCTTTCAGATTACGATTATAACATTACGAATACGATCAGTTATTTCTTCCACATGCGGATGTGATTCATATTAAATGCAAATTCAATCATTTGGTATTGTCAAATAGATCTGCAGTGCAAAAAGATTCTCGAATATTAACTCTTCACAAATCTACAAGTTTCGAACATCAGTAGAGAGATCCGTAAAAAGCAAATGCTTTAATGTCTAAAAATCGGATGTTTTACATTCAAATGACTTTTTCTACCCATTCTTCATCAAACTTGTTTTTCTTTTTTGCAGTTTAACGTCCTGGTTGGTAATATGGATGGAGAAAATCTTTAAAGTGATGCTAAATGATCTCGGAATCCATGGAGCTTAAAGTTACTCGATATTCGTCTTCTCTTGATAAAGAAAACCCTGAATAAAACCTTATCTGGGTAACTCACCCTAAGTGACTTTCAATCTCGGAACCTCTTGAATGTGAGACACTGGCTACAGAGGCGGGTAACAAACTATTTTTGCCAAAGCTTATTCTTCTATTTCTTGTCAAACATTCATTGAACATTTACTTAACATTGTAGATACAAGAAGAATACAATACCTACGACACGACACGACGTTACTGGCTGGCTGAGGTTCAGCCAGAGTGATTTTGCTGCGTGCCCATCCTCAACAGGGTTTTACCACACGGTTTTTATTTCGCGAATGGGTTTTTAAAGATGATTTTTTCAACGTTTGGTATGGGTGTGGGAGTAAGAAGGTAGCATATTGCTTCCCAACAACTGTTCTTCGGATGCAGCGACCCTTCTGTGCCTCTGGTGTAAGGTGTTTAAAAATATAATAATAAACATGTTTTAAAATGTTGCAGGTTGAAAATGTTGAAACTAATCACCTCTTGGTGAGGTAGAAATGGAGCCCAGCTTTTGCTGCTGGTGGATTCGCTCCAGTGTTATCTGGTGTACTCGCAAGCCATGCGGGGAACCCGATGACGCCTGAAGTGTCGAGTTCTTGGATCATACTCACCAAGAGACCTAACCAGGGCGCTCTGATGATGAGTCAAATTGTAGAATTTTGTGGCTCGGCGTCTAATTTCGTCCTCCGCATATGGTAGTGAGGAAACCTCTAGCAGTAGCCTCACAGGGAAGTCACGGCCCACAGAATAGATGGACCGTTGTGTCCGTTGGAGCAGGAGCAGCCAGCTGTCTGCGGCATGCCCCAGACTTCACAGGCGTACAGCATGAGGCGTATCAGCGTTCGGGAAAGGTGTATCTTCAGGTGAACTGGCATCCCGGACTTCAGCATGGGGTACAGGGAGACAATTGCCCCCTTTGCCTTAGCCGAGATGTCTCGGGTGTGCGCGCCGAAAGTTAGAGACCCTTGTCCAGCTAGGTTATAGAGTTTCGAAACTCGATCCTTTGGCCCTGTTAAGTGAGTGAGGTCTGCGGGGATGTGCGCTTTGTGAGCACAATGGCGTGGCTCTTGTCCGCATTCACGGAAATTCGCCAACGCCGGCATACAATAGCTAAAGCGATAGTCAAATGTTTTAAACAAGTAAGATGACCCAGGCGGTAACATCGATGGTGGCCCGCAACCGGGGGGACCCGGGATTAAATCTCAATCTGGCTGGATTTGTTCATAGTTTCTCAGTCGCCAAGGTAAATACCGGATGGGATATTTGATACCACGACTCAAGTTCCACCTTCAGTCTAAAACAAAAGTAAAACTCCAAATGGATTGTAATAACGACTGCGCTGTCATCCACCCATGGATAATTAAAGAACTGAATGGCACCATAATGATATCTGGTTGTCGCGTAGCAAATAGATTTGTGACCACAAGGGCTGGCTGAACTCTGCCAACTGGCTACGGATGATGAAAGTGATATGGTACGAGAATATTCCTAAAAGACCAGGGTCCACCATATACTGTCAACAAGGCATCTTACAGAACAGTCTGTCAAGATATGACCTAGAAATTAAAGTGACGTAAAAAATAAATTAAAACGCCTTTAAAGCCGATCACTATGTGATGGCTTTTGAATTCTGTTCTCTTTACATGTAGGTACACGTTAAAAATGAAAATAAAGAAACAAAACATAAAAGATTTGCAGTTAGACAATCAAAGCAATAACAAAGAATATCATGAAATCTGCCCAAATTTTATTTGACATAAACTGTGTGTTTCACTAGATCTAAATATTTTATGTAGTAATAGTTTGTTTAAAACTTGTATGGTTTATAAGAATTCACAAATTACATCAATAAATGAGGCTTTACAGGCTATACCCAGAATGTTCAAGATACATGTTTTATTGGTCAGCCAGCTGACTTCTCACATATCGGGTTCGATTCCCGGCTGGGGCGGGAATTTTTTTAACCGGGATCATTCCCTATCCCCCACAGAGTCTGGAAGTATGTATGTGAAGGTAAATGTGAGTGTGTTTAAATCAAAGAAAATGATTAAAACTCAACGTTCAAGAATCGATAGTCGAAAAGTTGTTTCTTAAGCCAAAGCCGCCGATATGAGCATAGATGTTAAAGGAGGCTATATAAGTGAAACAATTTAAAAAAATCTGATGTGTTTAATTCACACAACTTTCTATAGCTTTTCCATACACAAATCATTCTTATAAAAGACTTTTTATCTACATCATACTAATCGAGATAAACAATAGTGAAATTGACTTTGTTACTTTCTTGTTTATAAGTAGTAAAGAAATAAGGCAGTACATTAGGTTAAAGCGTTAAAAGCTGGTCGCTATGTGAAATAATTGAGGTTCGGTTCAATCTTCATGGTTCCATTTAAGAAAAGATGGATAGTTTAAAATAGTTTAAAATTGGAACCAATAACAATAAAAATGAATATACCATAAATTATGTGTTTTAGCGAGATCTGCCTTTTTTGGTAGTAAGTTTTTTGTCTATCAATTACGGTTTGGCCGTTATGCAAAAATCATCCAGAATAAAAAGGTCTTCAGAGACTATTCGCAGAAAATCCGAAATATATATTTTATTTGTGATCTAAATATATTTAATATACCGCATTTTAATCAAAACCATTAGAGTTATTTTTGCGGAAAACAACGTTTTCAAAATTGTTTCCTTGAAAAGGGAGTTTGTTGATTGTCATGAAAATCTTCGTATCGCATCCTTGGAAGATACTAAACATAACGCTCTTTTCTTTTTTGAGCTATGCTGACCACACACACACACACACATATTTTTTTCGGACTCAGAGAACCTCAAAACTTATATTTCCGGGGAAATCTCGACATTGAATTTTTGGGTGGAATGCAATACCTCCTCTAGCTACTTTGTGCATTGTATGTATATAAGTACCAGAGAAAGTAAAATAAACAACAAAAATCGTTGTAGCCATTTTTGAGAACATAAAGAATAGCGACTAATTTTCATGCAAAGGGTAGTTTGGCGCGCGGAGGTGTTGTATCCTTTGGTATGTAACTGATTTCTCATTTTTGAGTAACGCTGTTCATAGACAAACAGCCACACACACACACACACACACACACACATACACACATATGGGCCTTTCTCTAAGCATACTTTTCAGGCTCGATGAAATCTCGACATCGAAATTTTGACTGTGATACAATGCCCCACTCTACTCGTAGTAGAGAAAGTACGTAAAAGGTTCATGGAGCTCAGGTACATCAGCAAAATACTGATTAGATCAATAGAGCCTTGAAGGACATGTCTAGCATATGAAACACAACATGCTTGTCCCTGTCCTCGTTTCTATGGCTTCTGCTTTTGGCTTCTTGCTCCTGGCACTCAGCAAAGACGAGCTGCTTGCACTTGATCACGGTTCTCCTAGCCAGTAGCTTAAACCTCTGAGTCGCGTGCATTTATTGCTTTCACGCAAACATCTGTGTAAATAACACCCTAATAAAAATCTGATGTGTTCCATTCACATGACTTTCTCTACATCACACTAACAAATTATTGTTAAAAAGCATGTTCTTTTTTTATTTGTTTATTTATTGTCACTTAACTGCAAATGGTTTTTTGCGACATAAAAGCAGAACTGTACAACAGTTAATTACAATACAATACAAGTCATTAGAACACATCACATAAATAGTCATTACAATGTATGGAAATCATTACAATAAAATCGTTAAGATACAATACATGAACAGCGTTTAACAAAGGAAATTCTGTAAGGATGTTTAAGTTACAGTGTTCTGCTATCTGCTTTATGATAGAATAAATATTGTCAGAAATTATCTTAATTACTTGCTTCCTTGTAAGTACAAGGAAAATAATAAATACACTTGACTCAAAGGACAGTAAAATCTTTTAAAAGCTGGTTGTCATGTGGGGAGAGCAGGGCCAGGAGTTTTAAATCTGAAACAAAAAACAAGGAATATCTCAGAAATGGTCAATTCAACGTAAAAAAACTATATGGCATAATTTGTGAGTTTTAACGTGATCTACATTTTTTGTGTAGTAAGTCTGTCTATCTCTTACGTTTTGGGGGGGGACCTTGGGGGCTTAACGTCCTTTAACCTAGTTGGTCATATCGGACGATGAATGAAATTGGTGAAATGATGCTCAAATGATCTCGGGGTCCATGGAACTTAAAGTTATTCGACATTCGACTTTTCAGGGCAAGGGAAAACCTCGAAAAAAACCATATCCGGGTAACTCACGAGATTCGAACTCATGACCTTTTGAACGTAAGGCAAACACGCTACCCAGGCGGGCTCTTATGGATTACCAATTTCGCAAAATTCAGCAAAATCCATTCAGAATAAAGTGTACTGTAGAGGCTAATCCCAGAAAATTCAAGAAATACATTTTTTTATGTGACATAAATATCTTTAATATACGGTATTTTAATCAAAATCGTCAGAGCCATTTTTGGGAAAACCAAAATTTTCGAAATTTTGTCCATGTAAAGGGTAGTTTGGGGCGAGGGGATTTTTCTAAAAATCTTCCTGTCGCATCCCTGGAGGATACTAAACTTTAATACTAAGTTTGGTATTTTACCGACTTTTCGTTTTTGAGTTATCACAGACACACGGACTAACGGATACACTGACCACGGATACAAATGGATCTTTTTCTAAAAATTGTCTTTTTTTTTTTTTTTTGATACACGGGACCTTAAATATATATTTCCGGTGAAATCTCGGATTCGAATTTTTTAGTGGAATCCAATATCTTCTCTATACACTATGTACATAGTACGTGTAGTGAAAGTAAAACTACTTTTTATGGATACTTGGGACCCTAAAACGTGTATTTCCGGTGAAATCTCGACATCGGACTTATGGGTATAATGCAGTACGTTCTCTATACACTATGTACATAGTACGTGTAAGGAAAGTAAAATAATTTATCCTATTCTATACACTTCATGTATACATTCATGTATCCTAGGAAACAACAAAAATAGTTTTTATTTCATTGGAAATAAAGTAACTAGGTATGTTAGTAGTTGGATTATGGGGATTTCAAGACAAAAGAATGCCGCCAATGTAAAACATCATGTCGTATAAGATGTAACACTTGAGATAACATCAGCCGACAGACCACCCACAGTCTTGGCCTCTTTGCCAAGACAACAGTCTAAAAGCTTCCCCATGTACCTGTCAATCAAAGTATGTGCTGCCTGCTACTACCCCCTACCCCTTTGCCAAACCACCTGTCTAAAAGGTTTTACTTGCAGGGCTCTTAATCTCTTGAACAATCATCTTTCACATTCACAGACCAAATTCAATTTAATCGATTGACCACGCCCACGCAAATTGCCAATTTTTTTTTAGCTACAATGCTCATCTGCATATCAAATCGATCTAGTTTTTCACGAGGAATCTGAATCTCTAATCATAAATGAAAAATTCTATTGATTTCAATTCGATAGTCTCTTTTAATTAAAAACACGTAGGATTTCTCTATCTCTGGCAATTCGAGAGCTACAAGGCTCATTTGCATGACAAATCAGTCTAACTTTTCACAAGGAATCTGAATATACAAACATAGTTCCACTGTCATGGCGAAAAAAACTCGATAAAATTACTGAGTGGAATATTTGATATAAATTATTTGATACCGCTTGAACATGCGCTAGCGGTAATATTTTTGCAAGGAATTATAACACTCACACGATTGAACATGTTAAAAGCTTTATTATGCAATATCAATATATGAAATGAAAAATAGCAAGAGAGAATTGCTTTTATAAAACCTACTAATTCATCATATCAAAACCAATATGGCGGCGAAGTGATTGTGTTTCCAACGAGCAGAGTGCACCCCAACAGGGAATTGAACCTGAGACCTCTCGAACACTGAGAATGCCAACATCATTACAACACTAGACATTATAAATCTTAATACTGGTTCTTACACGGAGACCTACAATCAACTTTCAGTGGGGGGGAAACCTACTAATTCATCATATCAAAACCAATATGGCGGCGAAGTGATTGTGTTTCCAACGAGCAGAGTGCACCCCAACAGGAAATTGAATCTGAGACCTCTCGAACACTGAGAATGCCAACATCATTACAACACTAGACATTATAAATCTTAATATCGGTTCTTACACAGAGACCTACAATCAACTTTCAGCGGGGGTGCAACCACGCGACTTTACTGGTATGTATAATTAAACAACCGCAAAAAGGATTGAATGTAGAATGCAATTATAACACTCGCTATACATAAAAGCTGTTCTTATTCCCTTATAATCCCCTATCCAGTACAAGAATTAACTTCACGAATAATCAAGAAACTTTAATTGCAATTACACTAATTAAAATGACAATAACGCTTAAAGAATTGAGGTTACAATAAAACGCCATAACACTTTTCTTATTCCTTTATCAGCCCATACCCAGCACAAGTACAAGATACACGATTGGTTAATTTTAGGAAATTTGAATTACAATTATGCTAATTAAAATGTTAATAACGGTTAAAGAATTGAGATTACAATAAAATACTATCAGACTTATCTTGCTCATTTATCACCCTTCATCCAGCACAAGAATGAATTCCAGCTATCCCACACTCGAAAAACTTTAATTACAATTACGCCAATTAAAATGCCAATAACGCTTAGAGAATTGAAATTACAAAAACGCTATTAGACTTGTCTTATTCCTTTATCATCCCATACCCATTCCACCGGTGCTCCATCGTCATTCATGTATCACCATTATCACAGCCTGCGGTGCCATAAGTAGTTAAAGTGCGCGTTAAACACTACCAAAATATCCCATACCCAGCATAAGTATAAGATTCATGATTGGTTAATTTAAGAAATTTTAATTACAATTACGCCAGTTAAAATGCCAATAACGCTTAGAGAATTGAAGTTACAATAAAAGGCTATTAGACTTTTCTCAATCCTTACCATCCCCTATTCAGTACGAGCATCAGATTCTCGGTTAATCCAATAAATTTTAATTACAATTATGCCTTTACTTCAATTGAAAAATGCAAATAACAACTCCATTTGCAACGATGTAGCCAAATGGGTGATACAAATTCTTCACGAAATTACATCTACATGCCAATTACATACTTGGAATACACGCCTAGTGCATTCAAACATTATTCGTATAACTATCACAAGACATATAAAATGCTTTTATTTACGCAAATGTCAGACCTATACCAAAATATGATGTGTTCCATTCACATGACCTTCTCTACCTCTCTGAAACAAAATATTGTCAAAAAGCTTGTACGTCCATTTACTTCATGCTAATCGAGTAAAAATTAGTAGAAATAGTCTTCATACTTGCTTGCTTGTAAGTAGAAGCAAACTAAGGGAGTACCATAGGTTAAAGTGATAGTCATAGTCAAAAGTTGGCTGCTATGTCACTCTCCTGTATGAGAAAAGTATACGTTTTTAAAGCTGATACAAAAAAAAAGGAATATATCGAAAAAGGGTTCACTCCACAAAAATCATGTATTTAACATAAATCGTGTGTTTTAACGTGCCCTACATTTTTTGTGTGGTAAGCTTTTAGCTATCTCTTACGGTTTAGCAGTATGCAAAATTCCGTAAAAATTAACTCAGAACAAAGTAATCTTCAGAGGCTATTCCCAGAAATTTCAAAATATAGTTTTATTTGTGAGGTAAATATCTTTAATATATGATATTTTTAATCAAGATCGTTATAGCCATTTTTTGAAATAAACATTTTCGAAAAAACGTTCGATGTAAAGGCTAGTTTTGAGGGGGCTTTTCCCAAAAATCTTCGTGTCGCATGCCTGGAACATACTAAACTTAAATACCAAGTTTGGTATTTTACCGAATTTGCGTTTTTGAGCTATGCTGCCCACATATACACACCAACACATGCAAACACACAGACATGCAGACACACACGAACCTTTTTCTAAAATGGATTTTTATGCATACAGGGGACCTAAAAACATATATTCCCAGTGAAAAATCAGCATCCGACTTTGGGTGGAATACAATACCTTCTCTATACACTATGTACATAGTACGTGTAGGGAATGTAAAAACAACAGCTAACACAATTTGAAATCACTTAGACTGCCTACAACTACCTGAGCAGTATTCTCTATTTTTCAACACTGTACATTTTCAACAAGGGGATACCATACCAAAACCAACAGCTAACATGGTTTGAAATCACTTAGACAGACTACAACTGATTCTAATTTTAACACTGAAGTATAAGCTATAACTTGAAGCACTCATCACATAACTTGACGATTATGCATAAATAAATACCTTCAAATGAAATACCATTCCAAAATAGCAGCTAACATTGCTTGAAATCACTTAGACAGACTACAACTGATACCGCAGTATTCTCTAATTTTAACACTGAAGTATGAGCTATAACTTGAAGCCCTCATCACATAACTTGACAATTATGCATAAATAGACATCTTCTAAAAAGAAATACCATACGAAAAACAACAGCTAACATTGCTTGAAATTACTTTCGACAGCCTACAATTGACTCAGCAGTATTCTCTAATTTCAACAGAGAAGTATAGGTTATAACTCGAAGCACTCATCACATAACTTGACGATTGGGCATAAATAAATATTTTCATAAAGGGGGGGGGATATTTAGTAGCCACTTATCACAATCGCTATGAAAGAAAGCCACACAAGGCTGCTCACCTCTTGGCTAACATATACCACAAAGGAAAACGGAAACATACTACCTATTATAAAAAGCGAAGCATGATTCGACCAGTTTCAGACAATAAAGAATGCTGGCGACATTTTTGAACATAACATCCTAACCTCTCCCCTTAAGATTTTTCTGTTAGAAAAACATCCTCACTCGGCCCCTCTAGGCTAAGAACACGCAGATACATGCATTCCCTTCCTTAGGTAAACACTGAAAAAACTTGTTTTTAAGATTTTTCTGTTAGAAAAACATCCTCACTCGGCCCCTCTAGGCTAAGAACACGCAGATACATGCATTCCCTTCCTTAGGTAAACACTGAAAAAACTTGTTTTTATATGGGCAGCTATATAAGCCTGAGGTCGGCAATATAGAGCTACTTATTCGATATAACCGCCGTGAAAAAACATTCTTGAAAACAAACGTTAAAACTTTTGATGATTTGGATAAATACATGAGAGAGTGTGCTGAAGATTCGCATCATTGTACATATTTTCACAAAGAGTCGTGCAATGGACGAATGCATACGATTACATGCACATACCCTGTTTACCACAATCAGATACCTTCAAGTAACCCCTGCACCGATGACTGCCCTGTCTACGAGAGAGATATATTGTAAGTATAACACATTCACGTCTTTCTACTATTATTAGTACTTCACCTGTATTTGAGTAATTTTGACTAATTCCAATACATTTTTATATATCCAGGGGTAGGAACACCCAAGACCTTAACGATTCAGATACCATAGATGCAACGGAAATGTTTAGATCAGCACATGAGATTGTAGATCACTTAGAATCATGCAACGGTCGCACTCGTGTGGTGATTTGTTCAAAACCCTCAGTGCATGATAGAATAACGTCATACTTCATCTGCAACTTGACCTGCAGCGTGTATTTGTCAAGTCATATGAGACAAAGGTAATTACAAACTAAAAATACGACAAGTGACCAACACATCACACATTTATTTCTTGAAAAAAAATTAATAAACCTCATTCTTCTTTCCAGAGTTCGAGAGTCAATCCCGGTACCGCCAGAGCTCACAGACCCTGATAGGGCTGACTTGACGAGGTTGATGTCTCCATTTCAAACCCATGGAACACCTGCCCTGTACAAGATTATGATGACATTCCGAATACGAGTACGTCGAATCAAGCATCAATGTGAGTATAATATCTTGCTATTACATCAAGAAAGAAACTAACCTTATTTCCATTGCAGTGGTCGAGCCACAGGAAAAGTAATAACATTTACTAATTTTCAATAATTCTAATGTTTCAGATCCAGGGAGATACAAGAGCAGAAAGACCCTTTTGCTAATCATCTCAGGAAGCTGAGATTGCTCGAAGACCACATGCACAACATTTGTAAACGAGAGGCAAGCATAGAGAAATTCGGAGCCATTAGACTCCTTTAGTACAAATAAAACAAAGGATGTGTAGGAATTAAAAAAAAATGAAGATGTAAAGAAGTTGGCACATTTATAAGCAAACATTTATTTAATCTAACTAATGCAAATAAAACATTTTGAACAGGCACGGACATGGAGAAGGAATGTAATGAAAATACTTATAAATAAAAATATTATGTACATATAATCCCACTAATGTTTTTATTCCACAAAAACAAATACAAATTTTCAACATCCTATTCCTTTGCATAATTAGACATTTAAATAATCGATTACATGACAGGTGATAAGCGCTTGTAGGTAAATTACCTTATTGTGTATAATCAGGCAATTTAATATTGTAATTTCCGGTGCTAGACGTCCAGCATGCTTTAAAGTTGAGAGCGAAAATATTCCTTTATACACAGCAAAACATGAACACCAGGCTGAGTCGCAAATATCTAGAGGGCATTTCTGTTTACTAGCATTCATACAGGAAATAACCCATTTCTTCAGCTTTACTTTTATCACACACTTCTCTAACACGAGTGTAAGTAATACATAACTCGACCAATGAAAAACAGTTTCAACAAATGCTAAAAAACCAATCAAGTTTACGGTAGAAGCCCATATATAAAAGTGGAACAAACATATATCAGATAACTGAATTTAGAGAAAAGGCCTCAGCGCAGTGATTGGTAGGAATCATCTCAAAAACTACGAGCTAATTAGCAAAAAAGAAGATACCTAATCGATCAAGAACCTTGAAACGGCTGGTAAGATTTTTAAAAAATTCGCTATTCTTGTTCTTAAATGTATAATATACAGCGACAGCTTAATTTACTTATAATACTTTTCAGAAACTTTACATGTGATTGGCTAGCTTCATGAGAAAAAAATTTTATTACATAAGAACTTCATATATTTCTACAAAACTTTCTACAAAAGAGAATTTGTACAAGTAAATTCGATACAAATGGTTTTTTACAATGAATACACGATTTGAGGGCGACCGAACACTTAAAAAGCAAGTTTTAGACAAAGTATAGTGTGCAGGTGAGTGCATGTGAAACAGCATACCCCTAAAAATACGAATAATGTTTTAATGCACTAGGCGTGTAATCCAAGTATGTAATTGGCATGTAGATGTAATTTCGTGAAGAATTTGTATCACCCATTTCGCTACATCGTTGCAAATGGAGTTGTTATTTGCATTTTTCAATTGAAGTAAAGGCATAATTGTAATTAAAATTTATTGAATTAACCGAGAATCTAATGCTCGTACTGAATAGGGGGTGGTAAGGATTGAGAAAAGTCTAATAGCCTTTTATTGTAACTTTAATTCTCTAAGCGTTATTGGCATTTTAATTGGCGAAATTGTAATTAAAATTTCTTAAATTAACCAATCATGAATCTTATACTTTTGCTGGGTATGAGATTTTTTGGAAGTGTTTATCGCGCACTTTAACTACTTATAGCAGCGCAGGCTGTGATACTGGTGATACATGAATGACGATGCAGCACCGGTGGAATGGGTATGGGATGATAAAGGAATAAGACAAGTCTAATAGCGTTTTTGTAATTTCAATTCTCTAAGCGTTATTGGCATTTTAATTGGCGTAATTGTAATTAAAGTTTTTCGAGTGTGGGATAGCTGGAATTCATTCTTGTGCTGGTAGAAGGGTGATAAATGAGCAAGAAAAGTCTGATAGTATTTTATTGTAATCTCAATTCTTTAACCGTTATTAACATTTTACTTAGCGTAATTGTAATTCAAATTTCTTAAAATTAACCAATCGTGTATCTTGTACTTGTGCTGGGTATGGGCTGATAAAGGAATAAGAAAAGTGTTATGGCGTTTTATTGTAACCTCAATTCTTTAAGCGTTATTGTCATTTTAATTAGTGTAATTGCAATTAAAGTTTCTTGATTATTCGTGAAGTTAATTCTTGTACTGGATAGGGGATTATAAGGGAATAAGAACAGCTTTTATGTATAGCGAGTGTTATAATTGCATTCTACATTCAATCCTTTTTGCGGTTGTTTAATTATACATACCAGTAAAGTCGCGTGGTTGCACCCCCGCTGAAAGTTGATTGTAGGTCTCTGTGTAAGAACCGATATTAAGATTTATAATGTCTAGTGTTGTAATGATGTTGGCATTCTCAGTGTTCGAGAGGTCTCAGATTCAATTTCCTGTTGGGGTGCACTCTGCTCGTTGGAAACACAATCACTTCGCCGCCATATTGGTTTTGATATGATGAATTAGTAGGTTTCCCCCCCACTGAAAGTTGATTGTAGGTCTCCGTGTAAGAACCAGTATTAAGATTTATAATGTCTAGTGTTGTAATGATGTTGGCATTCTCAGTGTTCGAGAGGTCTCAGGTTCAATTCCCTGTTGGGGTGCACTCTGCTCGTTGGAAACACAATCACTTCGCCGCCATATTGGTTTTGATATGATGAATTAGTAGGTTTTATAAAAGCAATTCTCTCTTGCTATTTTTCATTTCATATATTGATATTGCATAATAAAGCTTTTAACATGTTCAATCGTGTGAGTGTTATAATTCCTTGCAAAAATATTACCGCTAGCGCATGTTCAAGCGGTATCAAATAATTTATATCAAATATTCCACTCAGTAATTTTATCGAGTTTTTTTTCGCCATGACAGTGGAACTATGTTTGTATATTCAGATTCCTTGTGAAAAGTTAGACTGATTTGTCATGCAAATGAGCCTTGTAGCTCTCGAATTGCCAGAGATAGAGAAATCCTACGTGTTTTTAATTAAAAGAGACTATCGAATTGAAATCAATAGAATTTTTCATTTATGATTAGAGATTCAGATTCCTCGTGAAAAACTAGATCGATTTGATATGCAGATGAGCATTGTAGCTAAAAAAAAAATTGGCAATTTGCGTGGGCGTGGTCAATCGATTAAATTGAATTTGGTCTGTGAATGTGAAAGATGATTGTTCAAGAGATTAAGAGCCCTGCAAGTAAAACCTTTTAGACAGGTGGTTTGGCAAAGGGGTAGGGGGTAGTAGCAGGCAGCACATACTTTGATTGACAGGTACATGGGGAAGCTTTTAGACTGTTGTCTTGGCAAAGAGGCCAAGACTGTGGGTGGTCTGTCGGCTGATATTATCTCAAGTGTTACATCTTGTACGACATGATGTTTTATATTGGCGGCATTCTTTTGTCTCGAAATCCTCATAATCCAACTACTTATGTTATTTCATTGTAAATTATTCTAACTCCTTTGGCAGCTCCCCATTTTTTAAATAATGAAATTCCTTGTCATATAAGTCCTTTGACATACCGGGTTACAAACTAAGTGCAGTTTTTTAGTATCATCTAAAATTTCCGCAGGAAAATCGATTTTCATTGATTTATCGCTCTATTTGGTGCAGTTTAAAAAGTCAGAATTGAAATTGTTTATTCCGGCGGTTTTGCGCAGCAATGAACAAACAAAACAGTACCTACGTCACCACTAAAATTCAATTCCTCATAATGACAACTCTAATAAGGAATATTAATATTAATAAATATACGAATATTTCAGTTAATATTAGTATATTATACGTGGGCTATTAGACTATTATTTGTTTATGAGAAATTAGAACAATCGCGCTAATGCGCTCGTGTACTAAACAACCCACTCACAAGTAATAGAGTATTTAAGCGACTTATAATAAAAATAACTATTGTGACACAGGCTTATGACTTTATCTCTTTGGCGAAAAACAAAAGAAAACGAACGAACACTTTGCAGTTGAGAAAAGTGTAAGTATTGGAAAATTAAAAAATTATAGAATATTATGCACACATCTACACAATCAACGTTGGTCGCCCTAAAGCTCTAATGAATAACCCACACCTCTCTCACCCCCAAAACACATGCTCTTGCGATGAAGATCGATCCCCAAAAAACAAAAGCTCGTCTCGGTTGAAGAAGGATTTAACCCTTAACCCCATGGCAGCAGGTGTACACCTACGTAAATAACGTAATTCATTCATTCGTTCATTCATTCACCAATAACAAGGAATATCTCGGAAATTGTTAACTCCACAAGCACATGTACTATCTTGCGTGTTTTAACGAGATCTTCAGCTTTTGGTAGTAAGCAATTGCCTATTTCTTACGGTTTGCCAGTTAAGCAAAAGTCATCCAGAATGAAGAGGTCTTCAGAGATTATTCCAGAAAAGTCAACATATATATTTCATTTGTCTAGAAAATATCTTAAACGTAAGGCATTTTAATCAAAATGGGTAGAACCACTATTGAGAAAATCATATTTTTAAAAAATGTTCCATGTAAAGAGTAGTTGAGGTTGGGAGATTTTCTTGATATATATATATATATATATATATTAAATAGAGATAGAGAAGGCAGTTTATTCCACCCAAAAACTCGACACCTATTTTGAGACGCGCCGAATCCAAAAAAAACATTGTTATAAAAAGTTCAGTGATAATACCCATTTTTTTTTTTTTTTTTTAACGGCATAGCTCAAAAACGAAAAGTTTATTAAATAGCTCAGTTATACATAAAATGAATAATGAATTACAATAAAATTTTATTTATTTATCGATTGTTATTGAAGTATAATTTGAAGGTTGATTTAATTGTAATTTTATAGGGATTGTTAAAACTATTATATCTCTATAATGTGCACACATCGCCCGTCACTCTCGCCACTAAAACAATATACGAGGGCTGTCCCAAAAGTACCGAAAGCACAAAAATTTGGGGGGAAAACATCTTTATTTCTCTACATAGTCTCTTTTCAGCTCGATACACTTTTCCCAGTGATGTTTAATAGTTTCGATACCCTGTTTATAGAGAGAACTATCGAGATCTGCTAAATAGCCATCAATTGCACTCTCCATCTCTTCATTGTTGGCAAATCTTCAAGTCATCTCAAGTTTGAAAACAGAAAATAATCAGAGGGGACTAAATCTGGCGAATAGGGTGCATGAGGAAGCCATTCGAACTTTAACTCATTGGTTTTGAATATGGCGATAATAGACATGTGAACTGGTGCATTATTTTGATGAAACAAAACTTTCTTTTTCCACTAAATGCACCCGTTTTTTGCTCGATTTCATCGCTCAAACGCTGTAACAAATTCGCATAATATTCGTCATTGATTAATTTTCCTTTTTTGAGATAATCAATTAAAATTATCCCGCGTGCGTCCCAGAAAACTGACGCCATTATCTTCCCTGCAGATGAAACTGTCTTCACCTCCTTTGGAGCCGATCCACTATTTTGATTGTTCCTTCGTCTTAGGTGTGAAGTAATGGACCCAGATTACATCCATTGTTATGAATCGACGTAAAAACTCAGTTTTATTGCAGCGAAACATTGTCAAACACTCGATTGAAACATCCTCAAATCGCTGTTTCTGTTCTATTGTGAGCAAGCGCTGCACTCACCTTGCACAAAACGTTCTCATATCTAAATTTTTAGCCAGTATGCGATGTACAGAACTTTTTGAAATACCTGCAATGTCTGCTAGCTCGCGCACTTTCAGTCGACGGTCACCCAATACCATTTAGTGGATTTTCTTTACAATTTCTGGACTGGTAACCTCATTTGGTCAAACACTGCGATGTTCGTCTTACAGTTCGTACGGCCGTGCCTAAACTCTGCCATTCAATATTTCACTGTTGTAAACGAAGGAGTGGTCGTCTCCTTAGCACGGTGGTAGCGCTTGCCAAGCTGGAGACCTGGGTTCGATTCCCAGAACCGGCGTGGGGATTTTTCCTCCAGCTGGGAGACCTGGACCGGGGTGCACTCAGCCTCGTGAGGCCCCCGGCATCCGGCCGGGAGGGATTCGAGGCGCTGACCACGTCTCACCCTCCAATACTGCATCCCATCTATGACGTCTGTCATGGACCGAAATGGGGGACGCAGCGGCCGGGTGGTAGGCCAAGGCAAGGTTCCATGTGAGCTGTCGTGCCATGGAGTTATTGTTAAACGAAGGAGTACACTACCCCAAAGTATAATCTAGCTCAGTTTTAATATTAATATTAGTTGGACTAAGATCTTTCAAGTGAAAGTATTGTATCAAATAAGTATTACCAGTTTTATCCATGTTTACAAATTCACTAAGAGCATTTACTAATGATGCTGCCAAACAAATGCTAAAAAAATGTAAAATCGTCAAACTTCAAACTTGAACTTTCGAAGGTTGTTGTTATTTGAAACGTCTACCGCTATCAGGTCAGGTACTTCTGGGACAGCCTCTGTAAGTCGTAACTGGATATTTAAGTTGAGCATTTGACACGAACTCCCCAAACTACATGGAGCATTTTTCCAAAATTTTGATTTTCTCAAAAATTGCTCTAATGATCTTCATTAAAATACCTTATGGTTATTTCATCTCTCTCTCTCTCTCTCTCTCTCTTTCTCTCTCTCTTTTTATGAAACGTAGTTATATCTTGAATTTTCTGAAATAGCCTCTGAAGACCTTTTCATTCTGGATGGCTTTTGTACATATAACTGGTAAACCATAAGAGATAGATAAACACGTACTACACAAGAAATATAAATCTCGTTAAAACACACAATTTGTCTCATACATTTTTTGAAGAATTAATCATTTCTGAGATATTCCTTGTTATTAGTTTCAATTTTAAACATTTCTCAATCGGAGAGTTATCACTCCTATCACATCTCTTGGCCATGCAAAGAGAACCAATTTTTAATCACATAACAACCAACTTTTAAAAGTATTAAATGTCGCTTTAGCCTACTGTTTTCCCTTATTCCCCATCTATTTATAAGAAACTAAGACGTTTTCTGTTAATGTTTATCGTGACTAACATGAAGTAGATAGAAGAATATTTTTGTAAGTTCAATTTGTTGCAGAATAGGTGGAGAAAGTCTATGAATAGAACACATCATACTTGTTACTTTCTCGATTATTATATATAATGTACATAATAGGTAGAGAAGGTATAGTATTCCATCAAAAATTATAATGAGAGTTCACCGGAAATGCATGTTTTGAGACCCAAAAGCATTTAGTCAAATGTTCGTGTGTGTGTGTGTGTGCGCGCGCGCGCGTGTGTGTGTGTGCGCGCGCGCGTGTGTGTGTGAACAACCTTTTTCAAAAACGAAAATTTGGTTAAATATCAAATTTAATATTTAAGTTCAGCATTTTCAACGGATGCGGCACGGAGATTTTCAAGAAAATACCCCTACCTCAAACTATCCTTTACGTGGAACATTTTTCAAAATGTTTGATTTTCTCATAAATGACTAACGATTTTGATTAAAATACCTTATTATTAAAATATGTTCATGACAAACGAAATGTATATCTTGAATTTTCTGTAAATAGCCTCTGAAGACCTCTCCATTCTGAATGACTTTTGTGTAACTGGTAAACTGTAAGAGATAGACAAAAATCTGATGTGTTCCATTCACATAGCTTTCTCTACATATCAATCACAGATTGTAATAAAGTTTATTTATTGTTCTATCTAGTTCATGCTAATCGAGATAAACATTACAGAAATAGTCTTATTACTTGTTTTTGTGAGTAGAAGGGAAATAAGGGAATACACTAGACCAAAGCGGTAGTCAAATCTTCTAAAAGCCGGTTGTCATATGGTTGCAATGTGTTACTATGCATTGCCAGGAGTTGACAAATTCCAATATGTGCAAGTATTTTAAAACTAAAACCAATAACAAGGAATATTGTCAAAATTGTTCAACTCTACGAAAAAAAATGTATAAATGAGTGTTTTAAGGAAATCTACGTTTATGTGTAGCAATTTTTTGTCCATCTCTTACGGTTTACCAGCTATGCAAAATTCAGCAATGCTCATTCAGAATAAAGAGGTCTTTAGAGGCTATTCACAGAAAATTTCAAGATATGTATTTTATTTGTCAAGTAAAAATATCTTTAATATATGGTATTTTAATCAAAATCATAACCCATTTTTGAGAAAATTAACATTTTCGACATTTTTTCCATGTAAAGGATAGTTTGAAGCGGAGGGATTTTCCTCAAAATCTTCGTGTCGTATCCTTAAATAACAGTATTTTACCAACTTTTTGTTTTTGAGACTTCATGTTTACAGACATACGGGCACACACACACACAGAGACAAACAGACGTATGCTGTTCTGAAGATGCTTTTTTGGATACAGGGAACCCTAAAACGTGTATTTCTGATGAGAGCTCAGAATTTTTGGTGGAGTGCAACACCTTCTCCACCTATGTACCATATACTATGTGGAGAAAATAAAAACTTATTACACTAAAAGTAGATCTCGTTAAAACACACAATTTATGACGTATACATAAGTTTTTCTAGAGTTAAGAATTTCTGATATTTACTGTTATTAGTTTCAATATCAACATATTTAAAACTTTTCTCTAACGGAGAGTCATCATTTGTTTCATACCTCTTTTGATTTACTTCTGTGAAAGAAAAGAAACCGAATTTCAATTGTATCACATAGCGACCAGTTTTTAAAACATTTGACTATCATTTTAGCCTAGTATATTCCCTCATTTCCCTTCTACTTGCAAGGAAGCAAGTAATAAGAGCATTTCTGTTAATGTTTATCCCGAATAGCACGATGTAGATATAAGAATAATCTTTTATATGCATAAATGGAACACATCAGAAGTTTGTTCCAGATATTGCCCCGACATAGCTTCAGTGACATTGAATACAAACTGAATGATTTTCTATCCTTGGAGATTCCCATTTTTCTTTTCATTCGACAATAGTTATCAATATCAATTTAGCCTTATATACCCAAGATCGCGGGTTCAAATCCGGCGGAGGATGATGGATTTTTTCGGACGTAAAAATCCTTAGCACGGCTTCCTTCGGAAGGGAAGTTGGTCCCGTGTCGTATATTTACGGCACGTAAAAGAACGTCAAGCCTGAAAAAGAGGTCTCTGAGCAAAATTAACCCTTCTTTCACGCCCCACGTAGAATGGGACGCTGAGAACCACAGTAGTTAAAGAGCGACCATAAATAAAACTCCATTTAATTTTAATTTGAATATTAATTACATTATTTATTTTAGCATTGAAACTAATTCTTTATCAGTTATTCAAAAGAAATGTTGGGATGCTATTACCTTCTCTACACGTACTATGTACATAGTGTATAGAGAAGGTATTGTATTGCACCAAAAATTCAATACCGAGATTTCACTGGAAATAGATACATGTTTTGAGACCCCCTAATTAAAAAAAACTTTTTAGAAACATGTCCGTTTGTGTCTGTGGGCAGCATAGCTCAAAAACGAAAAGTCCGTTAAATAATACCAAACTTGATATTTAAGTTGAGTATCTTTCAAAGACTTTCAAGAAAATCTCTTTACATGGAACATTTAATTAATTGTATATTTTTGTAGTTTTAACCGTTTTCGAGATATTCCGGATTATTGGTTTCAGTTTTAAGCCACTTAAACTTTTCTCTAACGGGAAGACATCTTTATTCTCGTTTACTCCTGGCAAGCAAAGATAATGGAATTTCAATCGTTTCACATAGCGACCGGTTTTTAAAGGACTTGAATATCACTTTTGCCCCTTATTTCCTTATTTCCCTTCTGCTTACAAGGAAGCAAGTAGATAATAATAGCAATTCTGCTTATGTTTAGCTTGATTAACATAATGCAGATAAAATATGAATTTTTTTAATAAAATATTTGTTTGCGGAACAGCTTGAAAAAGTCATGTGAATGGAACACATCAGATTTCTTTTTGTTCATATAGGATATACTTGAATATGCTGCATGTAAGTGTTATGTTCACCAGTGAGTTGGATTTACCGTTCTTGTGGAATGTTTTGCAACCGTACAGTGACATCTCCGGTCTTGAAATCAATAAGCTGAAGTCCCAAGCTCTTCTTGTTGGGCGTTGGACTATACTTCCATATCTAGTTCACTGCATAATGTTTTCAAACCTTGTGGTTGGAAGAAATGCAATACCTTAATTGGAAATCCATTGTTATACGAACAAATAACTCTTTGTTATCTGCATTGTACTCGTATTACTGCAGCTGGATAATGCACTTAAATACTCTTAGTGTTGATTTGTAGTCAATTTTACCATTGTTACATCACGTATGCGATTTCCTGGTTTACCTAGCAAGCCTGTATCTTTCAAATTTACTTTAAAGAGCGAATCGGCTAATAAATATTTCATTCAAGTGTCTAGAATTGTTTTTAGTTCTGGGAAGTGGATACAGTACGTAGGTTCTCGTTTTACGACTCCTGGATACGCTCTTGGTACACTCGTATTGACCTTCCTGTGGGCATTAGATCCGTCTAGTTTCACTGAGATGCCTACAAACCTATTAATTGTAATGATATTCCTAAGCTGGGCAAATTGGTAGCCAACTTGCACAAGAGTCTGTCAGAAACTTACAGTGCCTAAGTGCGCATAGGACGTGTTGTGTCACTTCATTTTCACTACCAACTCTGGAAGAATATGAGCAGGGCTATACTTTTATGCGCAGTTGACTGCATTTAGTACCAAGCAGTTCGTGACATGCTGTTTCACTTGAGCGACTTGCAGCTGTACACCTGAGTGACTCCTCGACATGCTACCATTGTAATCAACAGGATGCATCAGTCCATCGAATTGCCACTTGCTTCTCTATATTTGTTTTATTTCACTGCTGTGCATGCGTTACTAATTGCACTCCGGAGGCATTTTTTTACCCGAATTTGCAAAAGCCTGTTAAGGAGCAGACTAACTTGCTATGGACAATGAAGTACATTTTATACTATATACTTTCGTTTTTCACTGATAGTGTAAGTCCTATACAAAATTTGAACAACTTGTAAAGATCTGATAAAAGATCAGCGCTGAAGGAAATTGTTTATTTAGCTTTGTAGACTGTCTACAGTATCCGACTCTTAAATTACTAGGTCACCACCCAATTTTTGTGATGATATTTTTTGTAGCTTCCCCTTGATGAGCTACATCTTGAAATTGAAATATTGTAACTCCTAGAGGAGTGTTGAAGAGTATTTCACCACTACTGTAAATCAGTAACCTTAGTTGTGCAAGTAAGTAAGTACCTAAAAAATGCAGCTATGTCCCCAGCGCGGTTTACCAGCTGTAAACAAGTTTTATACTGCACTTTTTCTTGGGCGCAGGTTTTACGGGGAAACGAGCGCCGGCAGGGGGGGGGGCAGTCGCCTTTCCGCAGTGTTGTTAATCAAAGAAAGTTTCTTTCTTTAAGGCGCTCAATTATTGTGGTGAATAGGTTACCTAGTTTACTGCGAACTAGCTGAATTATTAAACAAAACGCAGGGTACGTACATGTGTGTAAACTCTGGAATCTACGACAGCATGAAACCTTAGTATTGAAGCCACGAAATAATAGGGTGTATAGTGAACTTCATGTCTGAATGTGTTCGCCTGGCTCTGCTTCCGAAATTGCTCGAAACCTATCGAATGAAGAGGGAGTCGAGCACCCGAAAACATTCGCACATAGTATGTATTTGCCATCCTCCATACGAAGGCTAAAGAGCGAAAAGAAAATGAAGAAAATGTTAAAAGAATAAATAAAAAATAAAAATTCGCAGGCAATGACATGGATGCACAAAAACACAAATGCACAAAAGGGATGTACCTAATTTACGCTAGCAACAACAATGCAAGTACCCACTGGGAGGGTAAGTCCTATATGTAAGAGAAACAAACAGAAGAACAAAGAGCAATAAATTATAGTTGAAAATACCAGAAAACGCTAATATGTATTCACTTCTCAAAAAATTATGGTGTGCAGCAGAATTAACATAAATATTGGTTTATCATGTTAGTAATACAAGCGAACAATTTCGAAAAGTAAAATGAGAATAGAATTAATAATTGTGCTACCTAGACAAAGATATTATAAGCGATATCCAGACAGGACCAATAGGAAAGACATTGCATTCTCATCCGTAAAGATATAAATAAAAATGTGCAACGCTTTGTAATGTAAAGGTGCGGGTAGTTTACCTTCTAAAATATTCTATTTAAAAGGTTCAACAAACCAACACCGTCTAGAGAGAGAAGGCCTGATCACTAAACAAGAAGGCGGCGGTCCCAGCGAGCAGTAGAGATAGTTTAGTCATTAAAAGTTGTTAAGCTCTTTTTAACAAGTCTCTTATCTAGTATGAAAGCAAATATAATTCATAAACCTATATGTAAAAAATATGAACGATTAATATGGATTGGATTTTAATAATAATAATAATAATAATAATAATAATAATAATAATAGATGATGACAAATATTCCCTTTTGAAATTTCTACTTAAGTTATGAATCACATTTCATTATAATATAAGATACACGAATTTATAAAATTAGCCACAGCTCACAGTATTACAACTGAAATACTAAGCTGGAATTGACAAATGTTCAACGTTTTGGAAAATTTAAACTGATATTACATTTCGTTATTTAACACTAATGCTGATAAAGAAAAATTACCCTTCAGGACACCACTGTAAAATTTGTCTGTGAATATTTCAGTTAATAAGAAATATTGTAAATTTCTTTATCTTTGTACATACACTTAGATTTTTTTGGAAAGAAAAAGTAAAGCAAATGGGACCAAAAATGTCTTATCTGGATGATTGTTACCCTTTTAATGCCTCTAAATCCCACTATTAGCGCTTCTCAGGTTCAAAAAGAATGCAGGTATTGTAAATAAATTGCGAAATGTTTAATATTTTAAAAGTATGATGAGAAAATATGTAGTTTAGCTGTACTCATCGCGAGGGCTCGAGCGCTTTACCTAGAAAATTCTTACGCCGGCAGTATCTGGCTATAACAGTACCTTTTCTTGAAAGGAATTTACACTTTCAAGAGGTTTCCTGTCAAAATGTTTTATCCTTTTATTGTGCATGCTTAACTTGAAATATATTAAGTAAAAAGAATGGCAATACATTGCACGCGGTAGTTGCTAATCCTAAACTGCCTAATACAGTCTCTGATTGCAAAGGTTTCCCTCGTTTCCCAATACCCGGGAACAATAAGAACAATACCTACGAAAGCCAGCGAAGCAAGGACGGCGAATTTTCATATTTCACTGCCAGAGATCAAGTGTAACTGGTTATAACACAATTATAACTGATACTGTGGCAGTTTTCCAACACTTTGACCGTCATTGATGCACTCCATCTTCTAGGCCAGTCAGGTAGCAGATAATGACCATGTTTCAACATAAATCTCACGTACTGTAGTCTTTCTTTGAATTCTGTGCAGTGTATGGCGAGTTGTACGTAATACAAAATGGCAAATCGTAAATCTAATAATTAGCGGTAAGAGTACGCGGCAATCAACAATCTAAGATTTTTTTTAATAAGAAATGATCTCTTGTTCACCACTTTGCACTGTACTACACCTGAATATTCAGAAGCATGTATTATATTGCATTCCCTATTAAATTGTGTCAAAATTAATGTTTCATACCTATTAAATCATATCCCCTGAGTAGTGCTATCCCGATTATTCCGCCTTTAGGCCCTTGAAGAGCGTAATTACGGGGTTTTACTGTAAATACCGTTAAAATATGTTGTCGCAATATGACTCCATTATTGTAAGTTAAAGGGGCATTAAATAAATTAAAAACATAGGAATTGTCAAGCTTTGTAAAATACTCCTCTTCTCCGATGAGTTCACTTTACCTAAATTTTGTTCCCGCGAGCCTTTCTTTGTTTGGTAACAAGAAGAAGTCGCAGGGTACCAGTCCGGTGAATATGGGGAATGTAGCAGTAACTCATAATGCAATTCATGCAGTTTCACAATTACTGCTCGTATATATGAACTGATGCGATGTCGTGGTGAATCGGCACCTTCTTCGTTGAATACGGTCGTGTCTCCTTAACTTCTTGTCAATTCGAGTCAATAACTCATGATAGTATTGTCCAGTAATAGTTTTTCCTTTTTCTAAGAAGTGAACGAATATGACACCCTTCGCATCCCAGAAAAACATCGCTATCACTTTTTCGGCCTATGGGATCATATTTGACTTCTTTGGTGCAGATTCATCGGTAGCAGGTTATTGCTTTGGGAGATTA
The DNA here is from genome assembly GCA_030762935.1 of Hymenopus coronatus. Lineage (NCBI taxonomy): Eukaryota > Metazoa > Arthropoda > Insecta > Mantodea > Hymenopodidae > Hymenopus > Hymenopus coronatus. The sequence goes on along the minus strand of CM060896.1, from coordinate 35,609,264 downwards.
ATAATTAGGGTATAATGATTTTTGTGTACTAAAAAAACTTGAAAATATTTTATTTTTATGTAGTAAAACTGAAAAAATTATATAATACATTATACAATTGTTCGATATTATACAATTGTAAAAACTTATTGTTGAGGCAGCTGCAGGAACTACGAAAACTTCTCCAAGTTTTCCATCACAAGCCGATGCCGGTTGTCTCGGAATAATGCGTTGCCCTCCGTGGTGTAGTGGTTACCATGGTGACTTCATATACCCAAGGTCGCGGGTTCAAACCCGGCGGAGGACGATGGATTTTTTCGGGTGTAAAAATCCTTAGCATTGCTTCCTTCGGAAGGAAGTAAAGCCGTTGGTCCCGTGTCATAGATTTACGGCACGTAAAACAACCTCAAGCCTGAGAGGCATCTGAGCAAAATTAAGCGGTCTTTCACGCCCAATATAGAATGGGACGCTGAAAACAGCAGTTAAAGAGCGTACATGAATAACACGCAATTTTATTTCTTATTTTCGGAATAATGCACGATACCGCCACATGAAGATATTCAACAAAGAATGCCATTGACACACAAATTTTCAATTTTACCAACATCTACTTGCCCTTTAAATCTTGGCAATTTTACATATAGTATGAGATCAACAATTTTTTTTTCGAACACACCTGTAAAATTCTGTTTAATATCTTCTACTTTGGGACCTTTGAGAGAATGAATTTTTCTCATGTCACACACTTCATTAACTTTCTCAGTTAACAATTTGGATGATGTTTCTAATTTTGTTATAGAGTGACACAAAAAACTCAAATTTTCAGATATGTAAGATAATTCATTTTACTGTGCTATCGTTGAGCAAGTTCTGAAGAATTTCAATTGATGACGCGTCATTAGTACATCGATACTGATTTAAGATTTTCAAAATTGTTTGAATAACATACTGCTACCTCCAATCTTGTCCCCCGAGTATTTATCGGCCTGAATTTTTTGTTCTAAACAAATCTTTTTTTTTTTTTAATTGTTTCATTTATATAGCCCCCTTTAACATATCGGGGGCTTTACATTAGAAACAACTCATTATCTGTAGGTTCTTTACGTTGGGTTTAAATCGTTTTATTTTCCTCACACACACACACACACAAACACACACACTCCATACATGCTTCCAGATTTTGTGCGGGATAGAGAATAATTCTGGCTAAAGAAAAATTCCCCACCCTAGCCGGGAATCGAACCCGGGACCTCCTGGTGAGAAGTCGTTCGCTGACCTTTCAACCACGGAGGCAGCCTAAAATCAATTCTTGTTGAGTTTTCACAAACATGTTTTAGCTGTTTGAGATTAATTTGTCCACTTTAAGATACAATGTACATACCTGCTCCATACTGTATAAACCATGTACATAGCAACCATAGCATATGTGTGAAGCTTACAGAAAGGGCTTAGGCCCGTAAATAAGAGTAAAACTTTGTCAAATTTCACCCATTCAGTCATAACAATTGCAGAAATTCGTTGAATAAGCGAGCCATTTTTGCATAACTTAATGCTGATATTTCTCTACATACTACTAGAAAAAAACTGCTTGGAAACTATTTCATCATTTTCTAGAACACCTACCACGACATTTCCCATTTTCCTACCGATAGAGTCTGGTGATTCGTCAATGCTTAAACTATTTTTTTCTTCTCCACATTCTGTTCTGATCTTTTGTAGTATTTCTTCGTAACAGGCAGGACATACCATTTTCTTAATGTTGATTCTTCTGGTTTTTCAAAATTTGTGTATTTTGTAAGACAATTTCTAAGATATGGACTTCTCAATTTATTTCAAGGAATATCACCGAAATGAAGGTTTCGCATTCATCTGCGTAATATTCTGATGTTTTTGAAACCAAGATATTTGAAAAGGAAGCTGCTTCACCTAAAACAGCTTGTCTAGAAGCTGTACGTGAAGCAACTATACTGTGTTTACTACCTGCTAAACGCTGCAAGACTTGAGGTCGCTGAACGGCATTTACTGATTTCCCACATTTCTTACGGAATATAATGCTTCCATCACTTGTAAAGATGCCACTAAATTCAGCAACACATTAATGCAACAAACACTTTACTTTTAGCATTATATCGCATTTCCCTTTACTTAAGATATTGGTACCACTCCGTTTTAAACAAGGCAAGGAGAATGACTGAAGACTTGTGAACATTGCGACAGTCGTTTTCATCATGAATAAGCGATTCCCCTTCAGATGGGAACCAGCTCGTGCAGGTTGTCACTGTGTAATTCATTTTTGACTGATATTCATTTGAATTTTGTTCTCAGAATATGACAATGCAAATTAAATTTAATAATATTTAATTATACAAATCAAAAACACAAATTAAATTTAAAATTTATAACAAGGAACAATAGCAAATTATGTGCATTAACAAAATTATTTAAAATATTTATTCACATAAAAATATTACAAAAATGTGTATTTTATGCAAAATAGAATTTCGTACGTAAACTGAAGTGTGCTGGTTCGGAATTTCTATTCTAGTTGCAATGTTTTATCTTTAAGCAACATAAATATTTATTTACATACACAATGTCCTTCAGATTTCGCTTAAATAGTTCCAAACAAATATTGAAGTTGAAAGCCGCACTCACTTGTTTACACTTTGAGTAATCGCGGCAGTCATTGCGCTGAACTTCTTCATCGCCAATTTATCATGCAAAATATGAAATGCGATTCCCGCCGAACAGTTAGCAAACTTATTTTCGAGGATCAGCGAGGGTCGTGTTGTGTTTCAATGATTTCCTTGGTAACCACAACTGCCATAAAAAATCTGAGTTCCATTGACATGACTTTCTCTACATATCTGCAATAAAGTATTGTTAAAAAGCTTATGCTTCTTTTTACTTCATGCTAATCGAGAAAAAAGTATTAGAAATAGTTCTATTACCATGCAAGTAGAAGGGAAATGACGGAGTGGCATAGGTTAAAGTATTAATCAAAAGCTGGTCGCTATATGACTGAAGTTCCTTTGTGTGTATGGATAGGAGTTGACAAATTCCCGATAAGAAAAACATGTATATCACATAAATTGTGTGTTTTAAGAGTTCTACATTTTTTGTTAAGTAAGCTTTTGTCTGTCTCGGTTTGCCAGTTGTGCAAAATTCCGTAAAATAGTCTTCAGAGGCTATTCCCAGAAAATTCAAGATATACATTTTATTTGTCAGGCAAATATCTTTAATATACGACATTTTAATCAAAATTGTTAGAGCCATTTTTGAGAAAATCAAAATTTTCGATAATTGTTTCACATAAAAGGTAGTTGGGTGTGAGGGGATTTTCTTGAAAATCCTCGTGTCTAATCCTTGGAATATAAAATACCAAGTTTGGTACTTAACGGACTTTTCGTTTTTGAGCTATGTAGTCCATAGATACACACACACGCGCGCGCGCGCACACACACACACATGGACCTTATTCCAAAACTGCTCTTTTTGAATTCAGAGGGACCCAAAATATGAATTTCCGGTGAAATCTCGTATAAAATTTTTGAGCACATTACAATACCTTCTCTTTACACTGTGTGCATAGTACGTGTAGAGAAAGAAAAAATCTGATGTGTTCCATTCACATGACTTTCCCTATATCTCTGCAACAAATAATTTTAAAAAGCTTGTGCTTCTATTTACTTCATGCTAAATTGCAAAATTAGCAGAAATAGTCTATTACTCGCTTCCTTGTAAGTAGGAGCGAAATAAGGGAGTATCATAGGTTAAAGTGATAGTCAAAAGCAGTTGCTATGTGACTGAAGTTCCTTTGTTTGTATGGACGGGAGTTGACAAATCCCTATATAAGAAAAGTATATGTTTTTAAGCTGAAACCAATAACTAGGAATATCTCACAAACGATCAACTCCACAAAAAAATGTATGTGACATAAATTGTGGGTTTTATCGTGATCTACATTTTTTGTGTTGTAAGTTTTTGTCTATCTCTTACGATTTACCAGTTGTGCAAAATTCAGTAAAAAAGCATCCAGAATAAAAAGGTCTTTAGAGGCTACTCCCAGAAAAGTCAAGATATACATTTTATTTGGCATGTAAATGTCTTAAATATAAGAGATTTTAATCAAAATCGTTAGAGCCATTTTTGAGAAAATAAAAAGTTTCGAAATTTGTTTCATGTAGAAGGTAGTTTGGAGTGGTGGGATTTTCTTTGAAATCTTCGTGCCGCATCCTTGGAAGACACCAAACTTAAATACCAAGTTTGGTATTTAACGGTCTGTTCGTTTTTGAGCTATGCTGTCCAGAGACACGCACGCACTCGCGCGCGCGCACACACGGACCTTTTTCCAAATATGCTATTTTTAGATGCAGAGGGACCCAAAACATTTATTTCTGGTGAAATCTCAGTATCGAATTTTGGGTGAAATACAATACCTTCTCTATACACTATGAGAAAGCAAAAATGGATATTCCATCACGTTTAATATCATTGAACCAATGTCAAACTATTGACATACATAGCTAAAAGCCCACATAAAGAGCATCCAATTTCGCCATAATCTCCTCTCAAGTAAAAATTTGATGTGTTCCATTCACATAACTTTCTCTAGCTGTTTAAAATACAAGCTATTGTTACAAAAGATTTTTTTATTTACGATATGCTAATCAAGGTAAACGTCATCAAAAATTTCTTATTACTTGCTTCTTTGAAAGTAGAAGGGATATAAGAGAATACACTGGGCTAAATCGATAGTAAAATCTTTTAAATGCTGGTCCTATATTAAACAACTGAAGTTCGGTTCGCCTTGCACGGTGTGCAGTAAAACAAGAGAGATGAACCGAAACGCCATTTTCCGTTTGAGAACAGTTTAAGTGGTTTAAAATTGAAACCAATAACAAGGAATGTCTCAGAAACGGTCAGCCCTACATAAAAAACGTATATGATATAAATTATGTGTTTTAATGAGATCTACAATGTTTCTATAGTAAAACTTCGTCTATCTCTTACGGTTTAACCATTATGCAAAATTCTGCAAACTCATCCAGAATAAAGAAATGTTCAGAGGCTATTCCTTGAAAATTCAAACTATAAACTATATAGTCTATTTGTGACTAAATATTTTTAATATATAATATTTTACCCAAAATTGTGAGCCACAAATTTTTAAAAAAAAAATATTCCATGTAAAGGATAGTTTGGGATTCTGGATTTTTTTTTTTTTTTTTTTTTTTTAGATCTTCATGTCGCATCCTTGGAAGATACTAAGATAAATACCAAGTTTTGTTGTTAACAGTCTTTTTCATTTTTAAGCTATGCTGTTCACAGATACACACGGACCTTTTTCTAAAAATGCTTTTTTCGGATACAGTGGACCTTATAAGCATACATTTACGTGTAATTTCAACATCGTATTTTTGAGTGGAATACAATACATTTTCTATTCACTATGTACATTGTACACGTGACATTGAGAAAGTAAAAATCACTAAACTATACTGCACCTTTTCCATTTTATCAAAAACACGTTAAGCGATTCACTGAAATACCCGCCAAATCCAAACTAACATATGAATTGGTAAGTAGTTTGTTTTGGTGACGTGTAATAAATTACAGTAGCGATGGTAATACCAAGACTGAACCGCCCTCGTATGTTTATGTCCTTCTGTAAATGTTAAGAATTCTATGTGAGCAGTCTATAAATGTGTATCATCTTATAAAGAGCCATATCAAGTAATTAAAAAAGTTTATACTTATGTGCAATATTCTCTCAATTCAGAGCAATGCTAAAGGAGTTAAGTTTATGTGCAAGATCACTGCTATAAGAAAATTATCATTCCGCCATTTCTCCGCCCTTTGATATTTACATTCAAAAATCACCCAGTTGCCTGTTCAGCACATTAGCATATCCTGATAGTTAAACTATGTTTACTCAGGTTTTTTTTCATTTTAAGTGAAAGTCAGTAAACAATTTAGTTGTATTTCCGCTTATTACACACGTTATATGATTGTGTTCCATTTACCTTCACAAACATACACAATTTCAGAGACTGTATGCATTAATTTGAGAACTTTTTCCAGTCATGGAGATAATTTTGAAGGGTAAACTGGGGTGCGGAGGGAGGGGGGCTGTAAGTTACATCTAAGGATTAGGCAGGAAGTTAACGTCTAAATTATTATCAAGTAAATGTACAACTTTTACTAATTTTCTTTTCGCTTCTTATTTTTCTTCTTTCTCTAATTTCTCACGCCCTTTGCCTCTTTTGAGTGTCTTATAGCGTCAACAAAGCTTTATATAATACATTAACCTTTTTTTTCTTCATTGTTCTTACTTAATTACCCTATAGGATTATTGGTGGTATTTCCTATACTGTCACATATGTAATTATTCCTTTCCATTTCTTCACTTTTATTTATGTATTTATATGGTTTCTTCCTTAACTTTCGTCCTCCGTGGTCTAAGAGTAAAAGCTAGCCTTTGGTTCCCAAGATGGTGGGTTCAAATCCAGCGGATAGCGACGGATTTTTTTCGGGTTAAAATGTGTAGCATGGCTTCCTTTGGAGCAGAAATAAAGTCGGTAGACCCATGTCGTAGATTTACGGCACGTAAAAGAACCTCAAACCTGATAAACAGGCTCTGAGCAAAACTAAACGGTATTTCACGTCCATTATAGACTGGGAGGCTAAGAACCACAGCCATCCAAAGGCATTCATAAATTATTATTTTTATTATTAGAATAATATCATCATTACCATTATTATTATTATTATTATTCGCTAGTTTTATATTGCATTTTTGGGTCATTGGTATCGCCCAGTAGTATCATTATTGACCTGGACAGAACTGCTGCATTGCATTAGTTTGCCCCCTCCCTTGCATTCTAAAGGAGCGTGTCGTTTCTTGAGTATGGTAAATTCTTTTTTAAAATTCATATCTAACTTCTCCCACCACGCGGACTCGCTAAATACCTTGCGGTGAAAGGGAATGGAGTGTATATGGGGGGTCGTGTCAGATTTGATAAAAACTGCAGCTAATTCTCCTATTCTGGCGTTTCCTGGCTTCACCAGCAAATGTATTATGCAGATTGCCGTCTCCTTGGCCGTAGTCCTATGACAGGAGTCTCCGTTGGGGCGGCGATCGCGTATTTTATCACCCGCGTAAAGGAAATTTTCCATGCATGGGATGGAGGACCTGACTATCCTATTTGGCGTTAAAAAGTTCCACATGTTCTTAGAGCACGTTCCATTTATATTGAAATGCGATAATCAGGTCTTAGCGTGGACTTCGCGACACCGAGGAAAACGGGAAGCCTTGCTCGTTGGGGTGTACGAATTTAATATTTTAAATTCACCCTCGTGAATGTTACGCACTATGTTCAAAAATCAGATTGCCAGAGAGATGTGTAAAGTCTAAAACGAAACTAGTTGATGATGGAAAATTTAAAATACAAGTAAGAACCCAGTACCCGGGTATTATACCAACAAAGGATAGGCAATCAATTGCAGGGTAGAACTGGAGAAATAGATCGGGAGAAATTAAAAACTGCTGTTTATACTGCTGCATTAGAGAGCCTGGGTACTCAAAAAGTACGCAAGAAATGAAGATTAAAAATATGGAATGAGGAATTATAAGAAGCAATACGACTAAAGAAAGAAGTATACAGGAAATGGTTCAGTACAAAAGTACAAGAAGAGTACGTAAACTATAAACACAAAGGGCACAGGCATGTAGATTCAGTAGGAAGGTAAAAAGAGAGAATTGGAATCAGTTTGTGAGCCGATTAGAAAGGGACATAACGGGATCCCAAAGATATGGCTTCAAAATCCTAAAAAACTTGAGAGAAACAACAGAACACAAGGCAAAGGTTGATGTTATACAAGAGGACGAATGGCTCAAATACTTTGAAGAATTGTTGGTAAATAAGAACACAATACAAAACACAGAAACTAATGAAACTCTTGAATGGAATGCTTTAAAAATGAATGAACTAGAAGCAGCGTAGAAACAGGCAAAAAAATAGGAAGTCTCCAGGGATAGATGAACTAAATATGGAACTTTGGAAGTATGGAAGTAGAAAACTGAAAATTAGATTGTTATAATGGTTGGTGCTGGGAAAATACCAGAAGAATGGAATATGACACAAATTATAAATATTCATACAAAAGGGAATAAAAATGAGTGCAAAAATTATAGAGGTATAGTTCTCTTACCTACTTGCTACAAGTTGTACACCAGCATTCTGAAAATAAAATTACAACCAACCGTAGAAGTGCTATTACTGGAAGAACAGTGTGCTTTCGCAAAGGAAGATAATGTATTGATGTCATATTTACACTGTAGCAGATTATGGAAAAGAAGAGAGAGTTTAATGAACCACTGTACCTTTTGTTTTTAGACTACGAGAAAACATGACCAGGTGAACCATGCAAAACTATGGGAGACCCTACATTACTATAATATAGAACCCATTAAATTTCTGTATATCAATAATAAAAGATCTATTACGACTAACAGTCATGCAAAAGATATAAATACCTTCCAAATAAATACGGGAGTTAGACGAGCGTGTGGAATATCACGTTTGTAATATATATGAATAGAATTTTGGAAAAAATGCGTTATAAAAGATCCGAAAGAAATTAACTTAAGTAAAGAAAAGGAAATAAAAATAATACTGTTTGTTGATGATCAATTATTACTAGCAGATTGTGAAGACAGCTTGCAAAGATCGCTGAATATCCTGAATGCTATAACAAAGGAATACGATATGAAAGTATCATCTCAGAAAACCAAATCAATGGCAAGTATGGGAAACATCAAAGGCGATTGAAAATAGTGATAGATAACAAAATAATAGAACAGATCTCCACTTTTAATTACCTGGGATGTCAGTTAAATATGAAACGAATGAAAGACGACCTAGAAACGAACATTGTAAAATACAATAAACTGAATGGATGTATTAAGAAAAGTATATTTTGGAAGGAGCATGAGAACTGAAATAAAACAGAGACTATATAATTTAGTATCTAAGCCAGTCCTGAAATATGGAAGTGAAACCTGGACGCTGAGAAGCCAAGATAAACGACGACTAGAAGCAGCACAAATATATTTTTATGCGTTATCTGGTAGGGAAGACTAGAAGGGACAGAGTTAGAAATCAAGACATAAGAACACAGTTGGGAAGCAATGAAAAGAGTATGCTATGAGAATGCCCCCTTGTAGATTACCTAAGCTAGCAATGTTTTATAAACCTAAGGGAACAAGAAACTTGGGAAGACCAAGAAGACGATGGAGTGATCAACATGTAACTGAAATTTAATTAGCCTCGGAACAGGTCATCGGCCTACACCTGGGAAGGAAGGAAGGAAGGAAGGAAGGAAGAAGAAGAAGAAGAAGAAGAAGAAGAAGAAGAAGAAATTCACCCTCGTTTATATCGGTGGCTCGGATAACATTATTACCGCCTCTTACCGTTGTAGGTGCAGAAGCGATGTCCTGAGGGTGAGAAACCGATCGCCCAAGCGTTATGGCTGGAGACAGCTTTCTTCTGCTGTTCACTGGAAATGGCACTTATCAGTGTGCGTGAAATAATCGTCAAGTTGGATGACGATCAACAGATTCCTTCTTATCACTTGCATGATGGCGTCATGTTGGCGCATGCCAACCATGAAGGTAAGCTTAAGGATTTGCTCCTGCATCTCTTAGTACCCAGTATCTTCGATTACTTTTATAATTCCGCAGTTGGTGGTCACCTGCGAAATTTTAAGATACGAAAAAAAAAAAAAATCAGCAAAATATTTCTTTGGCGGGCTGGATAAGGATATTACTGCGAGGTTGAAGGCCTGCTGTCTGTGTGCCTCGACTAAAGAGGCACAATGGATTACCTAGGGCCACTCGTCATATGACTATGCGACGCGTCCATTGAAAACACTTTTTGGTCTCGTACCTTTGTGGTAGTAGCTACAGATGCATTATCTAAGTTGTGTTGCGTCGCTACAGTTAGTGCAGTGATTTCGGTCCTCGGTAACGTTATTTCTAGTTGTGGAGTCCGCAGGCTCTTGGTGTCGGATAATGGTTCTTAGTTTAGAGCCAATGCCTACCAGCGGTACTGTTTTAGTTGGAGTATTAAGCACATTACGACAACTCCATACTACACAAAACCTTCGCAGGCCAAAAGAGTCACCCGTGATGAAGTTAGCTTTTATTGCTTTTCACTATCAACGACATAATGCTTGGAATGTCAATCTTCAGCAGTTGCAATTCGCCTTTGACACCGCGCGTCCTGAGACCCTTCTCTCATGTTCGCTTAGTGGTCTATAAATGATCTGTTACCGAAGGAAATTACGCTGGGGTTTATTAGATAAAACTAAAGCAAGGTTTTTGATAACTGGAAACGTGCCCAACAAGTAGTAAAGAGCTATATAAACGAAAGCCCTTACCCTTTGGCGTGGAACGACTGCTAATCTGTAGCAAGAATAAGACTTTTACGGCAAAACTAGCCCCCGTTATTTGGGTCCGTACAAGACCCTCCCACCCTTTGGCCGAACTTCAAAGTGTTCACTCCCAGGGACTTCGTAGAACATACATTTCTCCGCTCAAGCCTTTTCGGCGGGTTCAGGAGAGGCGAAGTTAATTTATGGCTGCGTTTCCAAACTTTCCTGGATACATGGGTGGAAAGGAAAATGCTTTACTTTGCTGTGGGTCGTTTTAATTTTAAGCTTTCGGGGTGTGATTGTCGTCTTATTTGTACACTAGTTTAAGAGTTGAACAATTTACTGCACTATCCTTATTCTTTCTCTCCTCTCCCCGTTCCTTGTGTTGTCCCTCCCCGGCCATCTTCGTACTGGACCTACTTACCTGCCCACACTACCTGCTACATCTTTCACCGTGGGAGTGCCTGGTTGACTTGGTTCTGCTCTCCGGGTTTTAACGGAGTGGTATTGGGTGCCTACATTTGTTTTAGGAGCAGCTGTTCCTGCTGTGGGGTGTGTGCTATGCATAATGTCGCCGATGAATGCTTCTGGAGTGGAAGAACCACCCCTGCTCGAGATCTGCTGTTGTCAGAATTGCTTCCCTCATAGTCTTGGCCTAGAGGAGTTTGATGTTACTGCCGCACCCAATTAGGAGCTTAGAGAAGTAATGCTATTGTGGGTTGTGCTGCTGACTGTCACAGAGCTACCCGTATTGCCTCCTCGTGATAGACGTTTATGCCTGATAACAGCTGTTTGCAATTGATTAGTAAATCTCGGGGACAACGAGGGAATTCATTGCACATTGCCTGGTTGGGGAGGAACATGGATTGTGTTTTTCTGTATTTTCCTCTCTTTCCTTTCCCTTGCATCCTCCTTGTGGTCGGCTGTGGAGTAAACCCTGAGTACGTGGAAGAAATTTTCTATCTATATGAGAGGGGCGTATTGAGTCGAAAGCTTTTGATAGCAATTTGTTTCACCTGTTTCTGGTATCTAAAATTCCTTTAATTCTGACCTCCACGGCAGCTGTGACGTTAGCTGTCAGTGACTTGGTAGGATCGGCAAGTCTAGGAGCGGAAGAAGTGAATTGCGGAATAAGGCATGTTGGGCGTGCGCGATAGTCCCCGGGTAAGTAAGTTATGCTGGTTGAAAGTTTTTTGCTAGGGGCAAAATTCTGGGTCTTTCCGAATGATCTGGGTGGGTTTTTGGAAAAGGCGTGCCAGTATTCGGGCTCCGGTTTTGATCTTCCAGGTATGGCGTCTCTGTTTGGGAGATTATTTTATACAGGATTTGGATTTCTTATACCGTAATATTACAAATACTGGAAATGTCTGCCATTAATGACAGCTAGTTAACAGAGTTTAATCATTGAATGCGTGCTTAAGTTAACATTTTACGCAACTTCATTCCCATTTTACGTTGTGTGTGTTGGAGCAGTTATTGCGTATAATTTGAATTATGTTAACCAGTTTTACATATTGCTATTAAGGTTACATATATGTTTTATATATACACACACGCACATACACACAGGGTGGGCTATTTAACGTGAGACTGAAGAATATCTCCAAAACTAAGTGTTATAAAAGAAACGACTTGAATAAAAGTTACTTGATATAATGGGGTACAGTAAATGCCATTTGTGTTTTAATTGGACTTGGTTTGGATGGTAATTTGAGGGTCAAGGTGCGTTTTTAAATGGCAACCAACATTTTATTTTGTTTCCTTGTTTCTTGTCAAAAATAAACAAATTTTGTTTAAACAAGTTTCTTATACACGACACTTTTACTGGTGCAGTCAATTAAACACTCATGCAAGGCAGATGCACAGTGTAAATGTTTTTCTCCAGACAACATGAAGGCGCTCATACGAAATGCTTGTGCCAGTATTGCAAGAGCCATGCTTGTATGGATACAGCAATCGTTTATTCACAGAGTTGGATAATGCATTGAGATAAAGGGCATCATTTTGAACATTTGTTACACTAAGGTACGATGCTTATGAAATAATATTGTTCAATACCCGTGTAGTAGTGATACTCGTTCATCAATGTTTAATTGTCTACTCCAATAAAAGAACCCTGTATAAGAAAGTGGTTTAAACAAAAGTTATTTATGTTTCGATGAGGAGTAAGAAAAGAAAATAACAAATGTTGGGTTCCATTTTAAAAGTCGTACCTTGACTCTCAAATTACCATCCAAAGCTTCTCCAATTAAAACACAACAAAATGGCACGTACTTTCCCTTATTATATAAAGCAACTTTTATTCAAGAGGTTTCTTTCTACAAGGTTTGGTTTTGGAGATAGTCTACAGTCTCAAGTTAAATTGAACACGTTATATATAAATTAATAATAATTTTATGACACTGGTGTTAATTTACTTACTGCGTGAGGTAATTACACCTAGTATCCTTTGTGCACAGTTAATGCGTGACATTCAGTGAATAGCAGTTATTTTCGGGAGATTTTCAATTTGTTAATTTATTAATAGGAAATAATGCAGCTGGCATTTTCAATAGCTTAGAGAAGTGACCTCTATGTATCAACCATTAAATTAAAAAATTGTCTGTCATTATTTATAATGAGCTAAAGGTTACTTACTAAATGAATAGGCGGACCTCGTGACCTGTTTCCTCACTAAATGTTTAATCTTCAGGAGCATTTCAACTCATTAAAGTTACTGATAGAAATAGTACAACTGGCAAGTTGAATAGTTTAGAGAATTGGCTTTCATACATCCGCCATTGAATGCAAAACGTATTTGCTCGTAATTTATACAAATTTCGTAGTTTTACTCTTTGGCGGATATGACAAAGTCTAGTTTTTTTTTTTTTTTTTTTTTTTTTTGTTTGGGAATAATTTTCCGGAACATTTCAACTCATTAGAATTACAGATAGGAAATAATACAGTTGGTACTTTGAATAGTTTAGAGAAGTGTCTTTCAAGTATCCACCATTCAATTATAACATTTATTTGTTCATAATTTATACACATTTCTTCGTTTTACTCACTGCTGGAGACGGCCAGACCTGCTCATCTTTGCTCACAATTAATGTACAATGTCATTCAGCAATGAGCTGCAATGTTTTACGAGTGTTTGAGTCTATTTATGTTACTCATAGGAAATAATGCAGCTCGCTTTGGATATTCATCATTTTAAGGTTTTACTGGAAATATAAAGAAATTTAATAATTTCCTAGTGAGTGATCTCAGGTGGTGTCGCTACTCTCCCTTGTAATTAATGATTCCAAATAGTCCTGAAGCATCAGCCTAAAGTAAGTAATACTTTATTGTAGTTTTTATGATTTAGGATTCAATTTATTCATCCTTTCTATTTTGTACAAGACAATGGAATACAACATTTACAAAGGAAAACTAATATATTGGTTGTAGAAAATAGAAAATATACAAAAGAAAATAAACACCCTTTGCAGAAGAGATATACAACATTTATAAAATAAAGTAAAGTATAATAAATCTGATAATAAAACTAATTTACTGAAAACTCGTACAGAATAAGAATTTTTCCAGTTAAAATTTTGTGAAGCTAGTTTATAAATGCCGTGACTATGTCACGTTATTTTAAATAAGGTAGTGACTTTTTATACAGTTGTATACCATTGTAGGTGCAGAAATGCTTATATACAGAAATATTATGGTTAATTGTTGATAGATTTAAATTTCCTCTTGTATCATGTTGATAAGACATTGCGTAAATCTTTTTTTTATATATATATAATGTCCTTTTGCATGTTAAAGGCAATATAAATAATTCGAAGATTCACGCGATAACTCATCAACATGATGCAAGGGGAAATACAAACATGGAAGAGTCATGATTTTAAGTTCCTTAAAGTATGCTCTGCAGCTCACATAGGTTAGTTAGGTAATTATTATTCTTATAATTCTCTTTTGCATTTTGAATACTTTTCCTGATATCTTTAAATTTTCCCAGAAATTGATGCCATAATTTAAAAGAGTGTGAAAGTAAGCATAATAAGTCACTCTAACTATTTCCATAACTGCTGACATTTTTAATGTTTTTATGCATACATAGTTTAATTTTAATTAAAAATTTCAATGTGTACTGTTCAACTCAACTTTTGATTAAGCAAAACTCCTAAAAATTCTGTGTGTGTGTTACATGTGTGATTTTAGCACCATTATAATGAATATTCGAAAAAGTAATACTTTTATTTACTTAATTTTGCTTTATGCCGAAATCATGTGGATCGCATTTTATCTTATTTATAATTAGTCTATTTTGAGCAAGCCACTACAAGATTGTTTCCTTTATTGTATTCAGATTTTGGTTGATTTGTGAATCATTTCCAGCAATGAGTATACTTAGGTCATCTGCAAAGATAGTAAGTAACATCATTTGCTAGACTACAAATTATATCATTTATATAAACTAAAAACAAAAGCGGACCTAAACTGGAGCCTTGTGGAACCCCAAACTTTACAGTTTTCATTTCTTAGCGTTGATTTTTAAGTCTTTACATTTAAAACATCTATCTAATTCCATTTGTTTTACATCTTTTAAATATGAGGTAAACCATGTATTTACAATTCCTCTCATACCATATGAATGCAATTTAGATAACAGTATATCATGATTAACCAGATTTTGATTAGTATAAACATAACTCAATGCAAACTTTAGTTTTACTACCCAGGTTTTTGTAAGCTTCTACCAGAAACTTAATTAGTCTGTATCCATCAGCCTATCTTTTCTAAAATCATGTTGTCGATCGGTCAATATATTATGCTTGGTAAAAATATATAAATCTTTTAAGCATTATCTTCCATAATTTTAGATAATATTGGCAATAGGGAAATTGGTCTTGATTTTCCACATTTTCTCTCCATTCTGTTTTAAAAGTATCTTTATTTTTATAGTTTTTAGACAGGAAACTTTCCTGTACTGAATGAAATATGTATTAATGTTTGTGTATACCTTGGGGTTGCTATTTTAGCCTGGGTTAAGTTGAAGATCATTTTTGTAGTTGTTTTGCTAAATCTGGTGTGCTATTAATGTTTGGTAAGTGCCTCTAGTGCATTCATTGTGAATTTTGCCTTTTGTGGGTGAGAGTTGTGAAATCTTGATGAATTGTTATTTGACTTGGCACACTCTTTGTAATAAAAGTAGACATCCTGTTTCTCTGGTTATTCTGTTTTCCTTTGAATCCTAGGCGACATTAGGACCTAAGTGTGCTAAGACCAGTGGCTCATAAAGAAAAGTAAAATCCACAGTTATAAATAAACAAATGACAATAAAAATGGGTTTTAATTTTATTAAGGATAACTACAGTGAGTAATAAACTAGTGGATACTGAACAATTAAACAGAAGATGAATTTAGTCTACTGAATAATAAAATAGTGCTGTATTTAGACGTTATAAATATCCTAGTTATCTCTGGACATCAATTAATAAGAAAAGCTGAGTGCTGAGCGCGAAAGACCGCTTAATGTTGCTCAGATGCCTCTTTAACAAGAATGAGGTTAATTCAAAATCTTCTCGGTCTTCTAACCAGGTAAAAACCCGAAACAATATCCATCGTCCGCCGAGTTTGAACCCTCGATCTTGGGTACACAAGTGAGGCAATCTTAGAAGAGGTTATCATCAGATTTATGTCGCAGACTGTGCTGTTATTTTTTGTATTGAAATGTCTGACTTAGGCATGTCTCGCTCAGCGATTGGCTAATAGATACTAAACCAGATGCTGACTGCACTGCAGTGAGGTATCAGTGCACAAGATCGCACTGAAGATTCCATGTGGTGAAGAGAAATTCGGCCGCAGTTACATTTGTTATCTTTTTTCCTCAATGGTGGGTACCTCTAGGAGAAACTGAAGAGAGAAAGAAATGTACATGTTATATGTCCTCTGTTAAAATTGTTTGGGCATCGATGCAGGCAAGGTATTAGATATTATTTGTAATTAATGTTTTTCCTTGTCAAACTTCGGTCTGTGGTAGAGAAAGCCGAGACACAGGTATTTTTATTTTCGATCCACTTTCATTAAAAAAATCTCAATTCCTGAGGATGAATAAACAAATCATACACATTTTTATTTGCTTTGATTTCCTGCACCTAGTCACTTAGAAACTATTACTTTCTCTAACTTTTGTCTATAGTAGCGCAAATACTGTGTCCCAATCAAAAATTCTATATCGAGATTTCACCGAAAATGCGAAGGTGACTGAACCAAATATTAAAAATAAAATAAATGTCTGTTTGGCTCGCCTCTGTAGTAGCATGTGTAGAGCATGTCTGCCTCGCATTCGAATCTCGGTTACGGTGAGTTTTTCCGGGGTTTTCCCTTATCTTGTGAGGACGCATTTCCCGGGCTCATTTGATCACCATTTTATCGATGTCATTCATCGTTTGATATGATATACCATGTTAAAGGATGTTAAACTTACCCACAAATGTGTTTGGTGTCATATTTAAGGTACCTACGTTTAGGTACCTTATATACTCGCTGTGCTCAAAACTAAGTAGGTATCGAATAAAAATAACAAATTTGATATTTAAGTTTACCCACTTCTAAAATGCGAAACTCAGATTTTCAACAAAATCTATCCCTTTCTTGGAAAATGTTTCGTTCAGTTTTATTTTCTCAAAAATTTTATTTGAGTCATTCCTGGAAAGCTCGTGTCAATCTTGGAAGGTGACCCAACTTGGTATTTATCCGGTGTTTTGTATTTGAGTTATACTGTACACAGACGCACATGTTCTCTCTCTCTCTCTCTCTCTCTCTCTCTCTCTTTCTCTCTCTCTCTCTCTACGGATGTTTTTCATTTTTATTTTCATGTGCTTCCGCCGAAATCTTGGATATCGAATTTTTGGGTGGAAGTAGAATGCAGATACAAAATGGTAGAGTAAGGAATGAAAACAATCTCTGTAAATAAGTTTTGAATATTTAGGATGGAAATGTTAATCAAAGGAAAACATTAATCCCTTCTTTTTGACATAAAAAGTATTAATTTAATTATATGTACCTACTCTTTTATTGATAGCCGCAAATTCTTAAACATTACGAAAATAATGGAAGAATTGCACATACAATCAAAAACATTTTATAGATGAACATGATCAAGAGACAAATTAAAAGAACCGCTGACGTATTTCAGATCCAAAATACACAGTGAATCAATTTTCCGCCGACGGAGGCCGCATAAATAAATGCGACTTTCCCTGCTGGAAATGTGTTATTTTTTCGATGTATAGTGAAATACCAATGTAGTCGTTTCGCCGAAGTGCGTTAGAGCAAATATAAAATGAAAATGTAAATGTTACGGCGTTACAAAGCGAAGACCTACTTATTGTGATTGCAAACTAATTTGGGGGAACATTGTAGTTAAGGTTTTATACACTAGAGTGTGCGCTAATCTTTTCGGGTCAAATTTAGTATTGGAAAAGGTGTTAGGTCGTCTTCGTATAAAATTATATTTGTGTTCATTCATCATTTTTATTTTTGTGATTCAATTCTATATTATTGCCAATTAAGTAACAGCTACGCATTTACACTGAGAAGAATTGGCATTTCCAGCAGCCGCCATATTTCATAGGAACCTGGGAGATTGGGGTTGAGTTGGTGTTGGAGCTGAACGGTTGTTAAGGTGTTGAATTTGGCCGGAGAGTACAGATTTTAGTGAAACAGGCGTTAGGGAATATGATACAGTTGTGTTTTATTAATGAAGTATGCATTGTTTTGAACATTTTAGTGTGTAATGCCCCGAGGCCTATTTATCTGTAAGTTTTGTGCACTGGGAAGGAATTGACAGGATTCGACATTAGGCTCTGTATTAAAATTGGTTTGCAGTAATTCTTTGGAATTTTGTATTGCTTATTGCAATACTGTTACTGCCAAATAGTACTATTAAAGTAAATTTGAGAGGGTTAGAGGGTAAAAATGAGCCGACCTGAAGCGGGCAAAATAACAGTACCTGATGAGCTTCGCGATGTGCTGTTAGAATTTACAATTAGCTATTTATTGGAACAGCCAGGCGACGTTGTGGAGTATGCAGTAGAATTTTTCAAGAAATTGAGGGAAAATCGTGCAACTGCCATGGTGAGACTAGGAGAAGGTGTAGAATCTCCGGACGAATCCGTGATATCAAATGAAGAAGGTAAGTGTCCTCACATTGAGAGTAAGATCGGTAAAGTCAAATTTTCTCATGTTACAGTCAGCACATTATTTTACAATTAAAGTTTGTTGAACATTTTAACTGGCTCATTGAAATGCGATGACTGCTATGCCCTTTGAAGAGCATTATAAATTTAATTTCAACCGGGTGTAGGTACGACAGTGATAAAGCTAGGTTATTCAGTGAGTTAAAGCAAATCAAAAACAGAACAAATTATCTAAATCTGAGATCACTACTACTCTGCCTGCATACTTGATTCTAAGACAGGTAACAAGGGAAGTTTACGGTATACAAATAATCTGTATTTGCTCATTACTATGCTGTTTTTTTTTTTTTTTTTTTTTTTTTTAATTTTGTGTCTGCACGCAGCATTATTTGCTGTCTATTCAGGTGCACTTAACTGCTAACTTAACTATTGTCAGTGATAGAACAATCTAATGTGTGCATCTCCATGTAGAATATATTTAAGTTTAGTGAGAAATGGTTAGTGTGTTATACAATGGTAATACCTATACTACTCCATACTGTTCATAACCAGAATAAATAAAATCCAGCTGGCAAAGCAGAGATAGTGAAGTATATTTGAAATGCATAAATTCCTTAGTGTTTGTTATATGTTGTCATATCACACGGTTAAGTGAAATGGGTAAAATTATGCTCAGCAAGTCGTGGATCCATATAGCTACCTGACATTCACCTTCTCAGGACAACACAGAAAACCCTGGTGAAAAAGTCTTATCTGCTAAATAAATTAACCCTAACTGAGATTTGAATTCTGGATGGCTTGAATGCAAGGCAGACACACCACGGTTGGAAGAAATGGCGGAACAAGAATTGGTAAAATTACTAATTATTGACTTTAAATATAAAGTAAAGGTTTCTCCTCTTGGCATCTTTATCCTGTGCCTCTTTGTTTCTGTTGTAAAAGCAAGATCTGGTATTCATTCTTACAAACTATAAGAGCTTATTGACTTATGACCAAACACATTACTTGGTGAAGGTAGGTTATGGATTGTTTTTGATTCATATGTTTCAGAAATCAGTTGTATACATTCCGGATGGTCACAAAAGTTTGAGATTCGAATAACCCTGGAAATATAAAACAGCATCTGCTCTATAATAGTAATGATTAAGCACAAATTAATACAACTGCAGCCAATGCCAAGCCAAGTGTTTAGACCACTCGCCTCTCACTTAGACGGCCAGGGTTCAATCCCAAGTGACTGCATGCGAGATTTGTGGTGGACAAAGAGACATAGGCACAGGTTTTTTCCGGTTTTCCCCACCATCGCATTCCACCAGTGCTCCATCTTCATCCGTGCATTACCAGTGTTGCCACAAGTAGCAAAATCAGCAACTATCCAAAAAAAATGCCAACAACAAAGATGACGATATAGATGCATAAGTTCTTGCAAAAATGGAAACTGAGTGTTATTTATGGATTCTTAACTGCTGTGGTTCTCAGTGTCCCACTCTATACTGGGCTTGGAAAAACCATTTAATTTTGCTCAGAGGCCTCTTTTATCAGGCCAGGGTTTTTGTTTTGTTCTTAAAAGTTGAATTTAGGGATTTATTTTTTTTTTTTGGGAGGAAGGGCCTTTGTTTTATTTTACTCATTCATCCCTTTTATATGCCGTAAATCTAAGACACAGGACCAATGGCTTTACTTCCCTTTCAAAGGAAGCCACGCAAAGGATTTTTACCCAAAAAGTAAATTGTCCAGGTTTGAAGCTGCAACCTTGAGTATATGAAGTTAGCATGGAAACCATTACACCATGGAGGCAACAATTTTATAAAGGAAAGAGCAGTTTGATGGATGCTTGTTGTATATATTTTTAAGTATAGCATCTAATGCAAGAACAAGGTAATGTATAAATTGGAGTTGAGAAAATGGATAGTCTAAAACATATGGTTCCTTGCTCACGTATCTTACCTACTTTTGTCAAAGTCGCAAGATGGTGGGATTAATACACTGTTACAGTCACTGTATTAAGTACAGTACTAACAAGGATTAATATTGCTGCCATCTGGCACCTTGATTCTTATCACAGTGCCCTACCATCTAGTGTCATTACTGTAAAATTGTACTGATAGAGTGTGGGAAAAGAATCCTAGTCATCCAGCATAGTTTGAAGTGCATATGATGTAATATATTTTAGCCCATAAGGCAATTACATAATACCAGTCGTACATGTGCTAAAATTCCTTAAAACATGCAAAAGTCAAGATATGCTACCAACATTAGTGCCACATTTCATCTGGTTTAAAGGAGTAGCATGGCAGATTTAAGTAGATTTTAAGTTGCTGAATATACTTTATTTTAAGCTGATGTCACTGATGGTATTGTGATTTCAAGCAACAAATTGGTTTAGTTTGATGTACAATTTGAGACTTTCTACGTTGATGCTCCTTTACTTTTTTTTATAGTGTATAATGCCCGTTTTTGCTATGTATGGATTGCAGGCGATGACACAGATGATACATGGAATGAAGATGGAACCAGTGGAATGTAATGGTGGGGGAAACCGGAGAACCTGAAGAAAACCTGCTCGTGTGCAAGCCCACATGGTCGCTTGGGATTGAACCCAGGCTGCCTAGGTGAAAGGCAGGTGGCTGTGCTCCTTTACTGTATATAAAATTATCAGTGTTGCATATACCGGTTATACATAAATTTATCTTATGAAGTGACCCATTGAAAGTGGATAATACCTATTTTTTATAATAATAAGTAATCATGTCCACAAGTAGTATAACAAACATCAGTTCATACATTCACCTACTTAAGACTAATCAGAGGTTGTCCTGAAAGTACATAAGCAGTGGTTTTTTTGTGACTTGCTTGCCTCCTAACCGTTTAGGTCTAAAAACCCACTTTTAAGCACATTAAATAACTGGAGTGGCTAAAAATAAACTAAACACAATGTAAAATTTAACTCATTCAAGGATACCCAACAGTGGAGGTGAGGTGTTAAAAATAATTGATCCTGAGGGATGTGAACCTCTGACCATACCACAATCCATGTTTGATAGGTTAGTCACTTCTATTGTGCCTTAGACTGCTTGGCCATAAATCCAGACTCGAGGTTTGTATTATTTAATGATGTTATCCGATGTTTCCATTGGTAAAATGGGTCATATCACTCCACATTGCTGAAGGGGTTAACTTGACTGCGGACTTGGAAGACATATTCCATCTGGCTTGCAAAATGGCATGTAGATATATGTATATGTTCCCCCTCAAAATGCAAGTTTAAAGGATAAGACAGGTGCAAGAATACAAACTGGGCTCTTTTACTTTGCCTTCAGTAGTGCCATTTCAAATCTGTTCCAATGAATGGTCAACTCCTTTAGCTTTATTCTGTGTAAATGAGTATGCCAGCAGACACATAATACTTACAGCTGCAAAGCAATAGAGACTTTGAACACTATTTGTGGCATCAATCTCACGGGAATGGTCTTGTGTAACTGGGAAGACAGTTTTTGGTAGTAGTTGATGTCCGCTCTTGTTACATACAGCACCACAGTCTGTGGAGACAGATTGTACATGAAATAAGGCAAGGAAATGTTCACGCCTAAGTTTGGGTTAGCGCTCCAGAATTTGTAAGTTATGAGTACTGAGAAAAATTGGAAAAATACCTTAATCAGAGAGGAGCAACATTTGGCAGCATTTGAACCATATGCCACTATTTCATAACTCCATACTTTAATGGCTTTGGTTTCCCATGTCGGTGGAAAGACTGCTGAGCCATCAAACTTCACATGGAAAGCAGTTTAAGAAGTTCAACATTTTGCAGAGGCATGACCTAAATTTACAGACAAATTGCATGTATATTGTATCAAGTTTTCATATGTAAATTGAAAATCCATTTAACATTAACTGTAAAAAGCTTAAGCTACAAACAACTCGGCTAATGATTATTATATGTATACTGCACATCAATAGTTTTGGTGAGAAATTAACTTGTTAT
This sequence comes from Hymenopus coronatus, assembly GCA_030762935.1. Classification (NCBI taxonomy): domain Eukaryota; kingdom Metazoa; phylum Arthropoda; class Insecta; order Mantodea; family Hymenopodidae; genus Hymenopus; species Hymenopus coronatus. The sequence continues at coordinate 35,586,689 of CM060896.1, read as the reverse complement.
TGACATTCCTGCTAACACTCTCAATATGCTGTTGGCTTATTTACTTGCTGTCCATCTGCAGTGCCATATGTTCTACTGCTGCCTCTAAATGCCTTCTTTCCATGCATTTTCTATCACAGTTCTCGTGTATTGAACTGCTTTTCCCCATTTCTCACTGCCTCATCCATTCCTTTCAACATCTGGTTGTTTTGTTATTTCAGCTAACATAATCTTAACTTGTTTATCATGGCTGTAAGACATTTTGAAATCAGTGTCATTTGTGGTAGTTCCAGGATGAGAACAAGAGCAATGTCCACAATATATAAAAGTAGTAACAAATTACTTAAATTTAGCTTGCTTTTCTACATTTTGTTGTAAGTTCAAAGGATTTCTAGATATCAACTATTACATATTGATCTATTAATTTATTTTTAATGAAGTATTTCTTTATTCCAATAAAATTTACAAATGTAAATCCTACAGAATAACTGTTAACACAATCAAACTTTTTGCAGAATAAAATCAATCAGATTAGTCATGCATGAGAAAACACATGTTAATTTCCACTGAACCCTTAGGTGTTGCAACACTGGTGACATCATGCCTCTGATGGTTATGCATTCTTACACTATGATTGGTCAGTGACCTGACGAGCCCCTGCCAGCTGATGATACCCCACAAGTGTCAATCACAAGGAAATTTCTCACTGGCCATAGTACCCATTTTTGCCATTCAAATATACTACCAATCTGCACCTCTTGCTTATCTAGATGCAATAATCCTGCTGTAATAGCAAGCCCAGATTAACATTTACATAAATGGAAGTGATTTTGAAAATGAAAGAGCTGCTTAAGGTGGAACAAAATTGATTCAAATTATTGGAACTCCAAGCATAACAAACCGCAACAAAACCACATAAGACGTAAATCACAAACGGAAAAAACGATTCTTGCTGTTAGAAAAAAATCTGATGTTTCATTTGCATGACTTTCTTTACATCTCTGTAACAAATTATTGTTAAAAAGCTTATTCTCCTAACTACTTCATGCTAATTGAAATAAACATTAGCAGAAATTATCTTTATTAGTTCTTGTAAGAATAAGAGGAATAAGGAAATACACAAGGCTAAAGTAATAGTCAAATTTTTTAAAAGCTTGTTGCCATGTGGTTGAAATATTTTTCTTTGCATGGCCAGGAGTTTACAAATTCATATATGAGAAAAGTTTTGAGTATTTTAAAATTGAAACTAATAATGAGGAATATTTGGTAATCGTCAATTCCATGAAAAAAAGTTTTGACATAAATTGTTTTTATTGAGATCTACATTTTTTGGGTAGTAAGTTTTTATCTATCTCCTACCATTCACCAGTTATGCAAAATTCACCCAGAAAAGAGAGATCTTCAGGGCTATTCCCAGAAAATTCAAATTATACGTTTTGTCATGTAAATATCTTTAATATACCGTTTTTTAATCATCAATAGAGCCATTTTTGAGAAAATCAAAATTGTTGACATTTTTTCCATGTAAACTGTAGTTTGGAGTGCGGGGGGATTTTTCTCAAAATCTTTATAATGCTTCCTTGGAAGATACTAAACTTAAATACTAAGTTTGGTATCTTGCCGACTTTTCATTTTTTGAGTTATTGCATTGACAAACGCACACAGGAACCTTTGTCTAAAAATTTATTTTTTGGTTATAGGGGACCCTAAAACATGTACTTCTGGTAAAATCCTGGTAGCAAAATTTTGGGTGGACTGCACAACCTTCTCTTGCCTACATACTATGTACTAAGTAGAGAAAGTAAAAAATTACTTTCTCTTTATGGAAAAAGACAAAAGTTTGATAAAATGGAAGGTTACCTTCCTTTAAATTCAATAGCTGAAGAACAGCATCTAGGAAGAAAGGCATTTTAGATCATTTCAAACCAGAACTACAGATCCTGAATTTGAACAAAAAGTATGTGAGTAAATTACAATGCTTCAGGTTAACATATTTCTCTATTTTTTCACCCTGCGCAGGTTTTAACTAAAATGAACAAAATGCCAGCCGGTAAATTTCTAGGCCATGATTTATGGTGCTGTCACATTAACGAGATAAGTAACTGAACTAAATGAAAAATGAAATGGAGTTTTATTTATAGATGCTCTTTAACTACAGGTTCTCAGCATCCCATTCTATATTGGGCATAAAAGGCCACTTAATTTTGCTCTGAGGTTCTTTTGTGTGTCATAAATCTACGAAACAAGCCCAACTGCTTTACTTCCCTCTCAAAGGAAGTCATGTTAAAGATTTTTGTGACCTAAAAAATCTATTGCCCTCCACTGGGTTTGAACCTGCAACCTTGGGAAGTAAGCAAAGGTATACACTAATTTCTCTTAAGCTATTACAGATGAACTCAAATTTCATATGCATGTACACAATGTCTGCCACATAAGCAATATATATTTTGTTGTTGACTTTGTTCTACACACCCCAGAAAGCTGCTTTGCACTTTGTGGTGGGGGTGTTCATACACGAGCTGCCAGCATGTGAATGAAACACACAGCAAGGCCCTAAGGCACAAAGCATAGCTCAGAATTGAAGGTCTTAACCACAAGGCCCAGCCAAGGGATGATTTTTAATAAGTAGAGTGGGGCAATCACAGCATGGTTGTGGCTGTGAAGCAACAGGGGAGTAGCCGAGGGTTCTATGAACCCAATGATATTTTTTTTTTTTGTAAACCTATAGTTTTTTCTAATGAAAATATATCAGATGATTGTAGCCAAAAAAAAAATAGGTATTATGTTTATATGCTCATGCAAAGTTCACTACGTTTGGTCCATCACTTTCAGAGAAAGTGTTTTGAAACAACCCGATTATAAGAGGTGTGACAGGCATTTAAAGGATGCTCTACCTATTACATAGCCATTCAAGACCGTAAAGAATATCGTAATCATGTAACCCATATATGTTTCTGTTCAGCTTGAATTACGCATTATTATTAAAAAGTTCAGATTTCAGTCACCTAACTTGCCTTTATGCATGCCCCCCCTCAAAAAAGTTACATTCTCTTGACTTTCTCTGCCCTATATATTTATTAGTGCCTATGCAAGGCTATACTTAGGAAAGATTATTTTTCTATCTACTTCATTCGAAACAAAATAAAACTTAGCAGAAGTAGCTGCATTTATGAGAACAGCAATAGTCAAATTTGACACTGTATTGTGGTCTGAAAATTGACTTTAAAAGAATGACACAGTTCAAACTATTAGTAGCATATCTTGAAAATAGCATTGTTACAAAAGAACTTCACTAAGAAATTCACATCCAGTATAGAATGGAACGCTGAGGAACCACAGCAGTTAAAGTCCATAAATAAAACTACATTAAATTTTCATACAAAAATGCTTCAAAAGCAATTATTTACGCGCCATGTAAATATCTGTTAATATTTTATATTGTAATCAAAATTGTGAGCCATTTTTGAGAAGTGGTTTGTGTTTAAAAATAGTATCTTGAAAATCTTCATGATGTATCTTTAAGCTACTAAATGTATACCAAGTTTGATTTCAATTTTCATTTTTTTTATTTATTTTATTATGCTGCACAGACTTAGGCACACCTTTTTCAAAAAGAGTATTACTAAATGCATTTCCAATGAAAGTTCACCCAGCAAAGGATGATGGATTTTTTTCGGGTGTAAAAATCCTTAGCATGGCTTCCTTCGGAAGAGAAGTAAAGCCGTTGGTCCTGGGTCATAGATTTACGGCATGTCAAAAAACCTCAAGCCGCATAGAGAGGCCTCTGAGCAAAATTAAGCAGTCTTTCATGCCAAATTTAGAATGAGATGCTGAGAAACCACAGTAGCTAAAGAGCATCCATAAATAACACACCAATGAAATTTCGGTATAACTTTTTTGGGTGAAATGCAATTATTCTCTACCTACTATGTACATTGTAGAGAAAGTGAAAATTTACACTTTTGGTTACTTTCCAAATATAAAGATGCATATATTGTAATACACAAAATTAAAACTAATCCTCACAGACTAGTCCGCCTTCTTCTGCTTTCAAAGTTTTTTTTTTTTTCTTTTTTTTTTTTTTAATAAATTTAATTCTTCTGCATCTCTTAAACTTAACAAATGTAATAATATCTATCTCCCATTTTGACTTCCAAACAGAGAATTGTTGTCCTCAGGATTTTACTGTGTGATAAATGTAATTCTATTCATTTAGGTCTAGATCCGTACACTGGGAAGATATTTGGTAAGTTTTGGCATAAGGGACTGCTATACACAATACATAAAAATATTATTACAAGCAGATCTGAGTAGAATGATAGTAATTTTTTTCAAAAGAATTCTCCATTGTGCAATGAAATGTATTTCTCCTAACCTAATGCACACCTAGAATTTCACATAAGACAATCAGCAGATTATATTGTTCAAACTAAAGTTGCACAGAAATTTTTAACTGATAACCTTCAATTAATTGCCACCCTGGTTGAACATCAAAAGGAATCGTTGCAAAACTAATCTGGACTAAAAAGGAGAGGAACCTTTAAGTAGAGGCAGAAAACAAGTTTTGCAAGAAATATCCAACCTCTTCCATTTATACATCCTGATATTAACTTCAGAATTCATTGTTAAAAGACTAGCATATACAGTGTGAGAAAGCATGCTGTAGATCTGGTGGGAGTGTGGACCATTTCAATCTGATTAATAAAACCTATGTTTAAAGTAGTTTTTATGATGAAAAGTTTTGCATCATCCTAGGTTTTTAAATAATACCAGTAATAGTAAAATGAACTACTTGTTAGTCACCTCTTCCCACAGTGAAAGATTGGCACAACCTCGTCCATCTGCTTGCCAGACCCAACACATTTATGGGTCATTCCATGTCAAGTGATCCAATGCGATTTACCTTGCTACTTTCTTTTCATTTGTTACTCTGCACATGTCTAGTACTCTATGAGTGGATCTCAGAACTAAAATTTTATTTTTTTCTCTTTTCTAATTTTTGCATTATCAGAATTAAAAAAATTTGAATTTCAAATTTTGTCATTTGCAAGTATTCATAACTGTTATTGAGATATTGAAAGAAAATAATAATCATTTTGCTCAGAATTCAATAGCTCATGACATGTAACATGAACAGATTTGTGACAGTTTACATTTAAATTATGGTCCCAAAATTCAAACTTTGATTTCCTTAAAGACATATGACTAAAAATATTCAAAAAATGTTTTCTTCTTTAATGTATCAAGAGCATTCTTACAAATTTTGAATTTGGGATCTCAATGGAATGTTCTGTTTTATGGATTTTTATTTTCAGGTACACATTAGAAATTCTTAATGCATTGCTCTACTAATAGCCTTAATACCTATTTTTCTTTATGTATTTCTCTTTCATTATGTATAAAATTGTTTATTATTAATATATTAAAATATCCCAAAATTTAAAAAAATAAACAATAAAAAAAATTGTGTTATGAAATATTTTACGCCAGATAAATCAATATTAACTATTGCAATTACAAACACAAAACCAGAAAAACAAACTTAAGTGAAATAAATTGCCACTGACAGCATTAAAAATATAACAAACAGAATTATTTGTGTTTGTTATATTTAATAGTAGCAGTAATGTAGCAGTTAAATATCTTTTTTTGATTAGGTTATAGTTCTATAACCTAAAAGAAAAAAAAATATTTGTTGAGATCCAACTTAATTTGTAGGAATGATGTTAAGACATTAAGAAAATCTATTTCTTTAGAAAATGTTTAGTAATGTTTTTTTGGATATTGAATTATGAATTTTTGGACCAACAATGTAAAAGGTAAGCTTCCACAAATCTAATCATATTACATGTTAAGTGAAAGCCTATAAAAACTGATCAAAATTGTTTTTATTTCAGAGAAATATCTCAATCCTGGCCAGAGGAAATGAAATATTTGTGTTTGTGTAAGACTAAAATGGCATATTTTTTTAAAATTTGAAACATTGAAATTGGGGTTAATGAAATTTAAGATTAACGCTCAGTTCACATCAGTCTGTTGATATGTCAAATTTGATCAAAATCTAAAAAATCTCAGGTAAAATGTTAATTAAAAATTGGATCACTTGACTTGGAATGACCCTATGCAGTTAAACCAGTGTAATTCCAAAGCTCTACAGCTGTGCGCATAGTTAGGCTTCAAAAAAGCATCCAAACCGTGCAGAATCAGGCCCTCAATCTGGAAGCAGATGTACTATGATGTGGGTGTACAGAAATCCTGCTCGATAGGGTTGAGTAACATGTATTGGCGTAAATCCCATATTGCCATTATGGCACAAGTTGCTTAAAATACCAGAGAAGAGTAAGATGCCCAACCTGACTCAATAGCTCTGCTTTTGTTTACTTGTTCGTAACTGGCATGCGAGTGGACCTGCCATCCCCTCTGATTGCCAACTGCTCTTTGATTAATCATCTAGATACCATTGTGAGAATATAGGTTTCTGTACATCCATACTGAAATTCTACACAGGGACTAGAATACTCCAAAGTGGAACCTTCAAGAACAAAGGCTACCAGCAAATAACAGAGCTAACAATGGGAGATCCTCTGTCACCATTACTAGCTAACTTGTTCATGAACAATTTTGAAATGGATATCACTGAAGCATTCCCATCTATACAAAAAGTGGTACAGGTATGTAGGTGACCGTCATAGTTCTGGAGAAACTCATAGATGATTCACTCAAACTCAACATGCTAAACAAATCAATTCAGTTCACCTTAGAAACAGGCGGTTTCTGGGCATCAAAATAATCAAAACAAAAAAACAAAACCTATCATTTGGAATACACAGATAACCCACAAATTCAGATAACTACATAAGTATAATAGCTACCATCCCACAGCAAAAGATGTGCAGTTCTGAACAATCTTAACATACAGATTAGTATACATTCCCATGGAAAATAATGAATATCAATAAGAATACCAACACATACTCCAAATAGCTAACAGCTCCTACAAAAGTGTAGTAGACAAGAAAATACACAAGCACAAAATACTGAACTGCATAACCACACAACTGTCCTATAGAAATATTGTGACCAGTCTCAGTTCAGAAGATTAAGCTGAATCATCCTTGGTCCTAAGGAACCACTGTAACCAATCTTAGTTCAGAAGATTCAGCTATCTCCTTCAACAAATTTCAGATCTCCAAGAACTATGTCACCTAAGCTCCAAAAAACTACAGCATTCAGAAGCTGCTATGCAGAAAATTAAAGAACCTATTCCAGCAAACAAAAAACTGGGAATTTATGAAATTGAATGCAAGGCTACAATCTAGTATACATAGGAAGGACAAAAAAAAAAGTGTGTAAACCAGATTAAAAGAGCACATGAAAAACCTAAAATACAAACATAAAAGTCAGCAGTTGCCCATTATTCCTGGTCATCAGGATATGAAATCACGCCTAATATAAAATTATTAAAACCAACTTATAAACACACAGAATTAGATGTCTAGAAGATGATCTGCATCATGAAGAAAAAGAACCATATTATGAATTTTAATTTACTGCCATACAACAACCTGTGGAACTTCATAGATCCACCACCAGATGCACTTCCAACCCCATCACTGATGCCAACAAAGTTTCATTTGGAATTAGGGGTTGAAATCAGGAAAAAGTGTTCCCGAAACCAGTTGCAGTAAGTAATACATACTGAGTGATCTTTTGTGCTACAAAATCGAATTCAAATTCTTTTCATTTAACTTAAATATTAATTGTGATTGTGCTCAGTTGGGTGGATGACACCTTAATTCCATCTTATTGTTGCTGAACTAAATGTCATGGTATGTGGAGGTGAGATCTCAAAAGGCTAGCCACACTTAGCCATCTGACTGTGGTTGATCTGGTAACATCTGTTAAATGCAAAGCAAAGGCAGTATGTTACGGGATGAGTTCTTAAGGCAATAGTCCAAACAATGTATTTTACTCAACATCCATTCTGAGTGTACTTAAAAACTGTCATTTGAACCCATGATCTTGGTATCAGAAGGTCAGTGCCTAACCCAACTGAGTCACCCAGACCAACCCTGCTTGGCAACCTAAAATAAACTTTGGGTTGCCAATAAAATTTGCTGTTCCAATAAATTAGTGTTGCATGTAATTCCTCAGTTCACTTAAAGAGATTACTCAATCACAGTTGCAATAATTGTTCCTTAACTTTGTCACAAAATGTTGAAAATGATATACTGCCACATATTACATTCTCTATATGTACTATGTACATAGTGTATAGAGAAGGTATTGCATTGCAACCAAAAATTCGATACCGAGATTTCACCGGAAATACATGTTTTGAGACCACCTGAATAAAAAAAACATTTTTAGAAAAATGTCCGTGTGTGTGTGTGTGTCTGTGGGCAGTATAGCTCAAAAACGAAAAGACCATTAAATACCAAAACTTCACGATCTTCCAAGGATGGGACACGAAGATTTTCAAGAAAATCCCCCCACCCCCAACTACCCTTCACATACAACAATTTTCGAAAATTTTGATTTTCTAAAAAATGGCTAACGATTTTGATTAAAAAAAATGATTTCATATATTAAAGATATATACCTGACAAATAATATGTATATCTTGAATTTTCTGGGAATAGCCTCTAAAGACTTCTTTATTCTGGATGAATTTTACGGAATTTTGTGTAACTGGTAAACCGTAAGAATAGACAAAAATTTACCAAACAAGAAATGTAGAGCACATTAAAACACACAATTTATGTTGTACATTTTTTTCGTGGAGTTGATCTTTTTTTTTTTTTCTTTTTTTTTTTAAATATTTCTTGTTTTTGGTTTCAGCCTTGAAAAACTTATACTTTTCTCATTACTTCTTAATTTCTCAACTCCTGTCCATACAAATAAAGGAACTTCAATCACATTGCAACCAGCTTTTGACTATCATTTTAACCTATGGTACTCCCTTTTTTCGCTTCTACTTACAAGAAAGCAAGTAATAAGTATATTTCTGCTATTTTTTTCTCACTTAGCATGAAGTAAATAGAAGCATAAGCTTTTTAAATATAATTTGCTGCAGAGATGTAGAGAAAGTCATGTGAATGGAACACATCAGATTTTTTTTCAATGCCTCTGCGTTCATGATTATTAATTACTCCTGCGAAATTGCCATAACTTCTCTCTTTGTATTTGGGTCTCATATTAAGTAAAATAAATTAAATAAAACAATTTTTTACTTTCTCTATTGTATTGTTTTTCACCCAAAAATTCAATGCCAAGATTTCATTAGTAATCATTTAAGAAATAAAGCTGTATTATTTTCCGTACTACCACCTTACTAAGTTAAAAAAAATCTGATGTGTACCATTCACATGACTTTCTCCATATCCCTGCAACAAATAATTCTTAAAAAGCTTATAATTCTATTTACTTTATGCTAATCAGATAAAAAAATTAGCAGAAAAAGTCTTTATTTCTCGCATCCTTGTAAGTAGAAGCGAAATAAGGGACAACCGTAGGTTAAAGTGATAGTCAAAATCTGGTTGCTATGTCAATGAAGTTCCTTTGTTTATATGGATAGGAGTTGACAAGTTCCAGTATGAGAAAAGTATACGTTTTACATAGCTTAAACCAAAAATAAGGAATGTCACAAAAACGACGAACTCCATGAAAAAATGTATATAACATAAATTGTGTGTTTTAATGTGCTCTACATTTTTTGTGTAGTAAGTTTTTGTCCATCTCTTACGGTTTAGCAGTCATTCAAGATTTAGTAAAATTCATCCAGAATAAACTACTCTTCAGAGGCTATTTCCAGAAAATTCAAGATATACATTTGTCAGGTAAATATGTTTAATATCCGAAATTTTAATCAAAATCATTAGTCATTTTTGAGAAAATCAAAATTTTCGAAAAAAGTTCCATGTAAAGGGTAGTTGGGAGTGGGGGATTTTTCTCAAAATCTTCGTGTCGCATCCCTGGAAGCTACTAAACTTAAATACAAAGTTTGGTATTTTACCGACTTTTTGTTTTTGAGTTATCGTGTTCACAGACACACACACACGCGCGGACCTTCTTGTGAAAATGCTTTTTTTGTATATTGGGGACCCTAAAACATATATTTCCGGTGAAATCTCGGTATCAAATTTTTGGTGGAGTGCAATACTTTCTCTATACACTATGTACATAGTGCGTATGGAGAAAGTAAAAAATTATTGTATTTCACAAAAAAGACATGTTTTGAGGCACTTTACCTTTTAGAGGCAACTTTAGACAAGCAGGTGTATGCATAACTCAAGAATAAAAAGGTCTGTTAAATATGAAACTTAACTTAGTTTGACACTATCCAAGCATGAAACACAAAGATTTTGAGCAAAGTCCTTCCTCTTTCCACCCCAAACAACGCTTTTCATGAAAAAATTTTCAGTTACATTTACTCAAAAAATGGCTCCACGATTTTGGTTAAATACCATGTGTGAAAGATGCTTTCATTACTAACAATAGTTAACTAAATTTTGTGTGAATCAGGAATAATATAAAACATTACCTAATCCTAGATTTAGAAGTTTGGTGCAAATGTTGCTCAAAAATTAAAAGGATGAATTAAATTAAATGATTCAAGGACTACGTGCTAATTGAATAGGGGGGGAGGACTTTGTAATTATAGTAAAGGACCTTAAGTATGTTAAAATGGGGTTAATTAGTGTTTGCAAAACTGATTTAAAATACCTTGAATGCATTTAAAAGTTTGAAGGAAAAAAAAGCTGCCCTTGAAAATATGCATAAAAGCTTTTCATTTGGATACACCATAACAGGATATTTCCTAGTTAAAAAAGTAGGATACATTCCAAAAAAATCTGATGTGCTCCATTCACATGACTTTCTCTATATCTCTGCAATAAATTATTTTTAAAAAACTTATGCTTCTACTTCTTGCTAATCGAGAAAAAATTAGCAGAAATAGTCTTATTTCTTGTTTCCTTGTAAGTAGAAGTGAAATAATGGGGGCACCATAGGTTTAAGTGATAGTCAAAAGCTGGTTGCTATGTGACTGAAGTTCCTTTGTTTGTATGGACACAAGTTCACAAAGTCCTGTATGAGAAAAATATAAGTTTTTATAGCTTAAACCAAAAACAAGGAGTATCTCAAAAACAATCAACTCCACGAAAAAAATGTATACAACATAAATTGTGTGTTTTAATGTGCTCTACATTTTTGTGTGGCAAGTTTTTGTCTCTCTCTTACGGTTTAGCACTTATGCAAAATTCCGTAAAATTCACTCAGAATAAAGTAGTCTTCAGAGGCTACTCCCAGAAAATTCAAAATATACATTTTATTTGTCAGGTAAATATCTTTAATATACAATATTTTAATCAAAATCGTTAGAGCCATTTTTAGAAAATCAACATTTGGTATTTTACCGACTTTTCGTTTTTGAGTTATCGTGTTCATGGACACACACACACGGACCTTTTTCTGAAAATGCTTTTTTTGGATACAGGGTACCCTAAAACATATATTTCCGGTGAAATCTCGATATCAAATTTTTGGTGGAGTGCAATACCTTCTCTATACATTATGTACATAGTGTGAAAGTAAAAAAGAATTAGCTCTTGACCCATTTATATTTTCTCCTTAATACAAGAATTCCACAAATCATGAAACTATGCTCTGGTTTGTAAAATGTGCTGCTAGCTTTAAGTTTTGCATTAAACCATTACTAAGCTTAAGACCAGGGAAAAGGTATTTTTTTTTTATAATTTTTCTACTTTTAATGATGGTTCTGCTTCCCCTCTCTCGTTCTATTATTTATAATTTTTCTTCACTCATCTTTAATTAATGCAGCCTAAATGCAAAGATATTGGATTTAATAATTAAGTATAAGAGCTGAGCACTAATAACCTTGTATGCTTGAATTTTAAACTTTCATATGTCTTAATAGGATCTTCCAATCGGTTTAATGGAATGATTTTTTTTATAAATAAACTTTCATGGTTTTAATAAAACAAAGCTAAAAGATTCTCTCCTTACTATAATTGGAGTAAACTAGAAAAAATGAAAACCTCACCATTTTACACTCATGAGTCTTTCAAAACAGCCTATATATCTACTGATAAGAGGCAGGAATTTCTGCATTATTGTATTTTGTACAGCCTTTTCACCGCGTTCAAAATGTTCCTCATTCTGTATGCTTATGGACCAGTCACATGACTAGCAGTTATTTATTTGCTACCAGTACAAAATTCATACAATTGCTCGTGTTTCTATGCAAAAATGGTTTTATATGTATTTGGTAAAATAACTTGAATAAGTAGTAGGTATGCAGGCAGTTATGAATGCTTGAAGAGAATTCTGCAGTTAAAGTCTGATAAAGAACCTGGATGTTATATCACATTTTTGAACTTTAGCTAATGATTTATATTCAAAAATTTATAGTTGAAAATTCAAGTGTTGCACATGTTGATACAAAAAATATCTTCTTTTTTTTAACCCTACTGTGTGCCTATTAGAAAGATGGGCAATTGTATTCCACTCCAAAACTTGTCTAGATTTTACCACAAATACATATTTTGAAACTCCCAGAATCTAAAATGGTGTTTTTAGCATTGTGTATGTTTTTTAACAACTTGGTATTTAATGTAAGAATCTTCCAAGGGTGTTACACAAAAGATTTTCAGGAAAAACCCTGCGCCCCTGCTACCCTTTTCATGGAATAATTTTCAAAACTTTTGATTTTCTCAAAAAATAGATTAAACAATTTTTTCCCCTAAAAATGCTCTTTTAATTTTATCTATATATTTTGATTCAGAGGACCTCAAAACATTTTTCGTGCAATCTTAGATATCAAATTTTTGTGTCTAATACAAGACCTCTTTATCTTTTATGTACATACATACGTGCCAAAGAAAGTAAAATTGAATAACTACCTCCTGTTTAAGAAAAGTATTAGTATTTTTTTGTTGCAAACCAACAAATAGGAATATTTTTGAAATAAAAAAAGTATTTAAAAATGTAAAATAATAGACTTAACTTAAATGGTGTGCTTTAAAATTGTAGGTACATTTTTGTATACTAAGACATTGTCTATTACTTGCTATTTACCAGTTGTGCAAAAGTTTTTGAGAGCAAAGGGGATTTTAGAGAATATTTCTAGAAAATTGAAGATATATACAATTTGTTTCTCGTGGAAATATTAAACATGGTAATTTAATCAAAATTGCTAGCCATTTCTGTAAAAAAAGTATATTTCTTAAAAAGGGAAGTTTGGGGTGTGGGTCATTTTTTTAAAACCAGTGTCTGTGGGTAGCAGAGCTCAAATACAAAATAGTCCATTAAATACCAAACTTGATATTTAAGTTCAGTATCTTTTAAGGATGCGGCATGAACATTTTAAAGGAAGTCTCTCCACCCCAACTACCCTATACATGGAAAACATTTTGAACATTTTGGTTTTCTCAAAAATGGCTAACAATTTTGATCAAAATATCCAATATTTAAGATATTTATATGACAAAATGTGTATATCTTGAATTTCCTGGGAATACCTCTGAAGACCTCTTTATTCTGGGTGAATTTTGCATGACTACTAAACTGCAAAGATAGACAAAAACTTACTACATGTAAAATGTAGATCTTAAATCATGGAGTTGACCATTTTCGAGATATTCCTTGTTATTTGTGTGTTTTAAAACTTTTCTTATATGGGAACTTGTCAACTCCTAGCCATGCAAAGAAACTGATTTCAATCCCATAGCAACCACATTTTAAAACATTTGACTATCAGTTTAGCTTAGTGCATTCCCTTATTTCCCTTCTATTTACAAGGAAGCAAGTAATAAGACTGTTTCTGCTAATGTTTATCTTGATTAGCATGAAGTAGATAGAAGCAGCAGCTTATTAACAATAATTTATTAAAGAGATGTCGAGAAGTCGTGTGCATGGAACACATCAAGTTTTTACAAATGTTATCTTGATTTGCAAAAGTAAGAAGAATTAGCTTTTATATAGGAATTAATAGAGGAATAGGTAGTGAAAGACCAGGCTTGCTTTAGCAGAACTGGTTGCCATTTGAGAGAGAGCAAATTTTCTTGATGCTGCTTGAATAACGTATGTGCACTGTATGACCAACGTTACAGAAAGCAAGAACAGATAATTCCTTCGGTGTTGTGCCAGCATGCAACGTTTTGCATTTGAAATAAGTAATCCGCCTTTCATAGGTTAATACAACTTTTGTAAGTTTATGATTTGTAGAACAATTGCTCTATTTATGTCTCTTGAATTAATATATACCTCAGATAAGAGCATATACATATTTGCATAAGTTTAGTGGTAATTGGCTGCCATAAAAAATGATCTTGCATAATAAAACAACAACCTCCTTAAGTTAGTTAATAGCGTAATCAAATTGAAACACCAACAGTATGAAAATAATTTGTAATGACAAATATACATTTATAGCAATGAATATGCACAGACATAATGATTAACTGGTATTGAACACAATTCAATCTGCTTTGGCACAAAATCAATGGGTTAGTGATGCATGTGTTAAAAGGTTGTTTTGAGTGGGCACAATTTCATGAATGTCTGATTTTTTAAACATGCTAGGTATAAAAACAAAGTTAAGTGTTGATATAATTTTCTGTTTCAGAGTTATGCTGGTGTCTAAATATTACTTCTGAATTTTGGATAGCTTTTAGAGAACTTTTAATAAAAGTTAAGGTTTTCCACATTTTGATAGTTTCTTTTGCCCACAGAGCCACCAGTTATGAGATTTTCGTCGCGACGAAAGTCTGTGTTTGCTGAGACTTATAATCCAGAAGAAGATGATGATGATGACGAAGGAGCCAAGGTAAAGTACTGCTTTGCATTAATGTTTCTGAAATAAATTTTTACAAATGTTCATTGACATTGCTTTGTAACGATTCAGTAATTGACATAATACAAGTGAGCATGTTAATCATGAAAAAATCATTAAATTGAGTGTACAGTCATAAAATTGTTTGATAATTAGCATACTTTTTCTACCTAACTACTTTCAAATTTTCACTGCTGATGGTTCTCTCTGTTGCCATTTATGCGATTCACAACCACAGTGCTGCCAACATATGCTACCAAATACTGCTATCCTTAGATGAGTGGCTCATTTAGAGCCCTTAAATTAAATTGACTTTAATGCTGCAGTTCTCAGTATCCCATTTTGTATTGGGTGTGAATAACTGCATAATTTTGTTCAGATACCTCTTTATTAGGCTTGAGTTTCTTTTATGTACCATAAATCTATGATACGGTACCAGTGACCTTTACTTTCCTTCCAAATGAAGCCATGCTAAGGATTTTTATGCCCGAATAAATTCATCACCCTCCACCCTCGCCTATGAACTGGTGAATCAGAGCATTTAACCTATAGATCCTGGAGGACGACTTGGGGCCTTAAGCTGCAAGGGATGTACATTATAAGTGGAGGAGTGAAAGAAAATAGAGCATAACTGAAGAAGTCTGTGGAGCTAAACCTTAAATGAAAACCTTGCCAGTCTAGTGGTTTTTCACTCTCTCTATTAGGCTGTATTTGCTTATGTACATGCATGGTTGTGGCAATATGGCATGATTTCTTTGTTCTGCCACAGTTTTCATGTAAAATAAGTCCTAAAATGGATGGATGAGTTACAAGTTCTACAAATGAAAGGATCAACTCTAAAAGTCATTCTTAAGATATTCTTATTAACTTTAATTCATTTTATCAGAATTAAATAGGTAGGAAGGTACATCAGTTTTACCAAATTGTAATATGTCAATCATGCTTAGGTGAAGATAAATTAAATTCTGCCAGTGATTTGTTATTTTAGTAGCAGTGCTACTTCAAACATACAATTTTTGCTTAAACTATTGTCAATTATCTTTTCAGTGCTTTTGGAATAAAATATAGTTTGGAATCTTGAGGAAAAGATTGGAATTTGAGTCTAGATGGTTATCATTGCTGTGTTTAGTGTTGTTAGTAAGATTAAATGAAGAGAACATGAGAAATGCTAACCCAAATAGCAAATGCTATAATGCAAAAGAGGTCACATCTAAAGGATATCCAAGTGGTGTCCATCATTCAGAATTACTGAATATAATATAAAAATGAAAACAAATAGAAAGAATTAAGTGGATCTTAAAAAGGCAAAATTAAACTGGTTCTTTCACTACCAAATAATGCAAAATGCAATTAAATATGCATAGCTGTTATTTATTATCGAGTAAAAAATGCATTGTAAACATCTGGGCTCTAGTTATAATTATGATAACCTGTGATAAGACTAGAATTCATTTGTGTGTGCTGCAATTGTGTCCAGCAAACCTGAACAAAAAATGGTAGCTAATTTTAAAAGGCATTAAGTATGCAATACATAGTGTTTTTTTTTTAAGCTTAATGAAATCAAAGCCTTTCCCAGAAAAAAAAAATCACAATTGGATTAATAATCACAATAGCAGAATTACAGTTTTCTTTGGCTTGTGATAAGTTTATTTTCAGTAATTTCTTTTACTTAGTAGAAAATAAACTGAAATATTCAGTCAATTTCACTGTTTATGCTAAACAAAATCTTCTTGCCTTACATATCCATAATAATCTTCTATGAACACCTAAAAAGATGATGTGTAATAATATGAGATAATAGGTCAAAGGCGTTAATAGAAAATAAGTTTTTGAATGAGAATACTATATGTTGCACAACAGTATGCTTATCTGATTATATGATAGTCATTTAGGCATCACTTTCAGCTTCAGTTTGTAAGAGAAGTAATCAACCAAGTCACATCTGCTGCTTCTTTGCAGAAGAACAGTCCAAAGTGGCAAATGTGGTTTAAATGAAAACCCAGCAACATATGGCTATGCATATGTAACATTTCTAATTTGGATTTCTGTTTTTAAATGTCTT
The DNA here is from genome assembly GCA_030762935.1 of Hymenopus coronatus. Classification (NCBI taxonomy): domain Eukaryota; kingdom Metazoa; phylum Arthropoda; class Insecta; order Mantodea; family Hymenopodidae; genus Hymenopus; species Hymenopus coronatus. The sequence goes on along the minus strand of CM060896.1, from coordinate 35,569,794 downwards.
TCTACACAATTGTTAGCCTTTTAGAAGATTATTGTTTTCCTTCAGTTCTTGAGAGCAAGTACTATTTATTATTAAAACTTTGCAATTAGTGTGATGTATTATAGTTATAAGTATTACTCTCAATGTTATTAAAGGTGGTGTACCCAAAATCTGATGAACAGAGGGAGCGGCTAGCTGAAAGTGTGAAGAATATTTTGCTCTTCAGATCTCTGGATAAAGTAAGTTGTCATTCATATACACTTAGTTTTTGGTATATTTTTAGAGGTGAAAAAATATTTATTTTTAATTAAAGTTTGTTATTTCTATTTCAATAAAATACTATAACTGTTGTTAAACAAGTCTTAAAAGCTAACAAAATGTATTGTTTTAATTGGCAAAAATCTATATGATAAATTTCACTTAGAATATTGCATGCTATAATATATTCAACTATTACTCAGAAGGCTCATTTAAAGAGGATACTTTGACAAATGCTATTTTCCAATCAAGGGTATCTGGATCTTAAGTTCTGTTTACTGCAATCATTTTTGCTGTTCAGTTGTTCAAGATACTGTGTCCCTCTTGAATGTGTAATGAAACATGCAAAAGTGTATTGTTTAACATAAAGTAGATAGAAATTGAGCTCTTGTAAGCTTATTTTTAGAACTGTATAAAAATAAAATGAAATACTTTTGCACAATTACTTTCATTTCATATCCAAGAGGGACACGGTCAACCAAAATGTTTGTCAAATTTTCAAATTTCGTACTCCTTCGATGACATCCTTAACAAAATGATTCAAGTATTAAAAAACTTAAACCTATAGTAACTTATCTTGAATATGGGTAATGCTACAAAAGAAGTTGATGGATATAAACTGTATTTTAAAGAGATCTACGTTTTCCATGTAGTGTAACACTTCAGGGTTTTTCATTTGAGATGTGAAGTTTTCATTTTAGTTGACAAACTTTATGACAATTGCATACAATAGTACATTTGTGTGCAACTAAAATAGTGTTTTAATGCAAGTTAGAAACATTTACTTTGTAATTTTAGGAGCAGATGCAAGATGTGCTTGATGCAATGTTCGAGAAGAGTGTTGAAGAAGGAGAATATGTGATCAAACAAGGAGATGATGGAGACAACTTTTATGTCATTGAAAGGTAACTATATATGAAGCTCTTATTTTGGTAGATAAGAGAAGCTAAGAAATTTTAATTTACACATTAATTTATTGTATGTTTTGTGAAATGATCTGTTCCATATTTAACCAACCATATAAACAATAGCAAAAATGTAAATTAAATTACAGAAGCCAGTATTTTACTGAGAGCATAGATAACAGTTTGTCATTACAAGTATATTTCCTGTTATGTGAAGGTGGTAGTATCCATGTTAGGGATGAAGACAACATTTTCTCAAACATTATTAATCAACATAGTCCTCATTTTGGAAATACACTTCTCCCAACACTCCTGCCATTTTTTATCCCTCTATAAAACAGTAATTGTCAAGTTCAGTAAAATATCTCTCTCTTGACATTAACCGTATTTTATCTAAATTTCTTTTTATAAACCATTCTTTTAAGTTGGGGACAAGAAATCCAGGTTGAATAATGATTGGGGGTGCAGCAATATTTCATACTCAGTTTATTCAAAACAATTGTTTTCATCATTGGCTGATGTAAGACAAGAAATGTTAATTGTTTTTTCACACAAGCCTTGAGTAGGATACAAATTGGATAGGTAGAGTCAGACTGAAAAATTCAATGTCATAGCCAGGATTTGAACCACGGATCTCCTCCCAGTTGTTCTAATCACTGGGCTACCATGGCAACATGCCAGTACATCATTAAATTCCGTAATTAGCTTAATAGTTGGTTAAACTAAGAAGCCCAGGATTTAAAGTACTTATGACATTGTAAGTAACCATTGGGGTATGTCATCTCAAAATAATTTGAGATCTTGTGATTTACCAGAAAACATGCGAGTCAGTTGAGGAATTTAATACTATGCTGGCATATTACCGTGGTAGCTCAGTGGTTAGAGCAACTGGCTAGAGACCAGGAGATCTGCAATTCAAATCTGGTTATGCCATTGAATTTTTCAGTCTGACTCTACCTATTCAACATATTACAAGACAAGAGATTGAAAGATAGTCAGATTGAAAAATTCATTGCCATAGCCGGAATTGGAACCATGGATTTACTGGTCTCTGTTCAGTTCTATAACATGTTGCCAAGGTAGCTCATAATTTCAGTCAGGTTTAGTAGTGACAACTTTGAATTAATGTTGTGTGTTGCTGTGGAACAGCATTTTCTTCTACATGGGATCATGTCTCTCAACTTTTTGTCAAATGGTACCATTAGCTCATTGTAGTATTGTCCATTAATTTTTTTTTTTTTTTTTTTTTTTTTTTTTCTTTTTCCTTTTTTAAGGAGTCAATGAGTAGGAAACCCTTTGCACCCCAAAAAATCATTGCTATCACTTTTCTAGCCAATGGGACCAGCTTTGTCTACTTTAGATTTGTAGCACATTCAGCAGAAGCAGCCCATTGTTTTGATTGATGCTTCCAGAGTATATTGATGAATAACTCGTAAACCACAAGAGATAGAGAAAAAAATACTGCCAGAAATGTAGGTCTCATTAAAACACACAGTTTGTCATACACATATTTCTGTAGAGTTAACCATTTCTGAGGTATTTCTTGTTATTGATTTCAATTTTAAACTACTTACAGCTTTTTACTTTTTACCAACTTTTTACAACTTTAATTTCATCTTTTGTTTTACTCCCAGAATGCAAAATAGAATCAAATTTCAATGAACGTAGTGATAGCTTTTAAACGATTTGACTATTGCTGTAGCGTAGTGTAGTTCCTTATCTCTCTTCTATTTACAAGAAAGCAAGTAATAAGACAATTTCTGCTAATGTTAATGTCAATGAGCATGACATATAAAAGATTTAATCTTTTGTATGGGAAGTTTGTTTGTGGAACACCTAGAGAAAGTCATGTGAATGTAACATATCAAATTCCCCTCCTCCCCAAATGTATAGGATTTTGATGTATAAAACACATCTTATAGTTTTCAAAAATGTTTGGTTTATAGGACATTTCTTACCAGAAGGTTGTTTAAGTTATGATTTTGCTATTATGAGTACATGTTAAAATTTCATTTCAGTGTTTCTCCAAACTAAAATTTGTCAACATTTTTACCATTTTAACCCTGCAGTGGTCGCGTGGCGTCTCACAGACGCCAGGCATTCTTTATTTACACATTGCTATTGAACAGACACTCTGGCTGACTTGTGCTGCCACCTATCTTCCTATTAACTAAATACAAACATATTTTGCTCATCAACTTTGCATTAGTTTCAATTCAGTGTTCGAAGGAAGAGATTGTTTCCGCAGCCGCATTGCTGGAGTCTACCAGACGCCATGCGACATTCTACGGTACTGAAGGTGAATATTTTTTTTATACAGTAGTTTACGTGTGAATACTAATAGTTGTTGCTATGTAAGTAATTTTGTTAATCTTCAGATCCAATATGACCTCAAAGATGACCTACAATTTGGAAAATGAACGTGATTGGGAAATAGTACTCCGGCTGTTGCAGGAAGAAGATGAATCTGATGACGAGTTTGATATTTATAGTGACTTGGAAGAAGACGGATTGGAATCGAGAGAAGAAAATACGGACACTGATCAAGACGCGGACTCCAATGATAGTGACAGTGATAACCAAGTCGAATATTTTTTGGGAAGGGATAAATCTTCAAAATGGTCAAAAGTGTGTCCACCAAAAAAATGTTCGCACACGACGACAGGATATTGTCACCCATTTACCAGGAGTGAATGGTGCCGCGAAAATGCAAATGGAATGTTGGGAATACGTTTTCGACAGTGAGTCGTTATCTAGTATTGTTGAGTATTCAAATCAAAAGATTTCTGAAGTTCAAGGACATTATTCCATAGAAAGGGATGCTCACTACATGGACGTAATTGAAATAAAAGCTCTGTTAGGAATATTGTATACATATGCGCGTCTAGGAAAGACAATCATACACACACCCAAGACATATGGGCTTCAATTAAAATGGGAATTGAGTTATGCCGTCTGATAATGCCTGAAATACGATTTAGGTTCCTATACTGTTTGAGGTTTGATAACAAGGATACTAAGAAAGAAAGAAAGAAAGCTGATAATTTAGCCCCTATACGTCAAATATTCACTACTTTTGTGGAAAATTGTAAAAATGCTTATTCAGTTGTAGAGTACTGCGCTATTGCTGAAAAGCTAGAAGCTTTTAGGGGCAATCGTTTTTTCAGGCAGTACATCCCTAGCAAACCAAAAAGTATGGACTTAAAATATTTGCTTTGGTGGATGCTAGGATGTATTACACCGTCAACCTTGAAATGTATGCTGGTAAACAACCTGCAGGGCCATTTGAACTTGGCAACAAACCAGCAGATGTGAAACGTCTCATTTCTGTGATCTCAGGAACTGGACGTAATATAACTATGGACAATTGGTTTAGCTCCTTAGATTTAGCTGACTATTTGCTTCAGAATAACCTTACCTTGGTTGGAACCATGAGAAAGAACAAACCAGAAATTCCCCCGGAGTTTACAAAACCAAAAAACCGGGAGGTAGGAACAGCAGTTTTTGGGTTTGAGAAAAATGCAACCCTAATATCCTATGTCGCCAAGAAAAACAAAGTGGTTCTTTCAACAATGCATCATGATAATGCAATTGATGCAACGTCTGATAAAACCGAAAATGATAATCTTCTATAATATAACCAAATTGGGCGTTGATACTGTGGATCAATTGTGCAGCACGTACAATGTATCCAGAAAAACAACAGATGGCCTATGGTAATCTTTTATAGCATGATGAACATTACACTTATAAATGCACAAATAACATACCGTGCAAATAATTCTGATGCTAGCAGCAGGAGCAGTGAATTTTTGAAGCTTTTAGGATGTAATTTAGCAGATGATTACTTGCGTTTACATTTTCAGTGTTCATCATTGCCAAGAAACCTCAAACGAGATATTCAAAGTCTTTTTCCGGATGAACATGCAGTGCAAACTACCGAAGAGGACCGAGGCACAAAAAGACAGAGGTGCTGTGAATGTTGTCGTTCAAAGAACCGATATACCCAATATAAATGCCGCAGCTGTAACACAATTTTTATATTTAGACCATGCCCAGCAAGTATGCGCTGATTGCCAATTGTACTGCTCAATGTATAAACTGCATTATGTATATTATGTTAAGAGTACACGAATGGAAACATTTGTTTCTCGATAAGGGATTTTCACCCATAGTTTGTATTGAATGAGAAGAAGATTCATGCAGCAAACACCTTTGTGGATTATGTGTATAGCTAAAAATCACAATAATAAAATATATGTACTAGTGAGAATGTAATCTTCTCTTTAGTTCTATATAAAATAGTACGTTTACACTCATAAATTTGAACTGACTGAGTTAAAAACACATAGAGAACGCAGAAACATATTGGCATCTGTGAGACTCTGCGCGACCTTTAATGTAACTATGAACCACGCGACCACTGCAGGGTTAAATCACTAAGTAGTATTCCTAAAATTTAAGCTACAAGCAGAGTCAATAAGTATCTGCAATATTGTCAGGCTGGCTGTAGAGCATTGTGTGCTCACCAGCTGCTAGATGGCACCATTGGACGTCTATTGGGTTTCAGTATTATCATATCAGTGCACCTTGCGCTGTTGCAATATAAAGATGACTGTGCCACTCTCTGTTTGCACCAGGAAATTCATTTTTTGTGTTCTGAGGGTATACCAGGAGCGGAAATTCATAGAAGACTTTCAGTAGAATACAGGGATAATGTGCCACAGTGGATTGAACTGTTTTAAAGGGGTCACACAGACATGACAGATGAGGAATGATCTACATGTCCATCTGCAGCCTAATGGATGCCACAATTAAACAAGCGTGTGAAGTGATCAAGTATAACAGACGAGTGACTGTTGATGACATGGCAAACCAGTTGCATACTAGCCAAGGTTTGCATACAAAATCATGCATAACTTTTTCAAAGTCTGTTTGTGGTGGGTTCCAAAATAACTCTTGGAAGATCTTAAGTGCAATTGTGTGCAAATCTGTCAGCACCTATTGGACTGTCATGCTAATAAAGATGAAACGTTTCTGAAATGGATCACCAGAGATGAAACATGGGTTCATCACTTCAAGGCAGAGAGCAAACATCAGAGCATGGAATGGAAGCATCCCGGATCCCCAGTGAGAAAGAAATTCAAGAGTCAAAAGTGGGACTCTCAAGGACCAATCCTGGAACTTGAGCAGGGGAAGGGGTAAACAGTGAATGTTGCAGTGCTGTGCAGGTAAATAAGCTGAAACCTGCAATTTGCAACAAATACAGAGGTTGATTGTCGGAAGGAGTTCTTTTGTTGCATGACCGCCGCCCAATTGTGTTGACTCTTCAGATGTTGCATTTTGAGGTGTTGGAACATCTTGCATACAGTCCCGATCTCACCCCATCGGATAACCATCTGTTTGGTCCACTTGGCTCTAAGAGGCTGTCAATTCAGCTCTGATCAATAGGTGAAGGACACAGTGCATATGTGGCTTGCTGCACAGCCAAAACCCTTTTTTGCAGAGGTTATAAAAAAGCTTGTGAAACAGTGGATCATGTACATGGACAAGTAGAGTGACTGTGTTGAAAAATTATATCAATATAAAGTGTGTAATCTCTTGGAATAAATTATAAAAATGCATTACAGATACTAATTGACCTTCCCTCATACATACCTCATTCATATATTATTTTGCAGCTTATTATGCAGGGAAATGATGTGTACTAAAATTATGGCTTAACGTGAGAAAAATGCTGTGTCATTTTAAATTAAAATCAAAATGGTAAAAAATTTATTTTGAATTAAAAATTCGCAAATTTTTAAACAGTTGGTTTACTTGAAATATTTGAGATTCACATCATTAAGCAGGTTCAGGGAAATTGATACATTGAAGTTTAACATACATATGTATAATTTTATAGAAGCTACATTGTTTTAAAAATGTGTAATATTTTCAATTTTGAATTTTTTTATGGTTGCCAAAAAAAACATTTAATTTTTGATACAGTAAATTTCCTTTTAGATTACCATCCCAAACAACACCAAAAACTTTTTAAAATGATTAGTATAAAATTAGATTCTTCATCCCAAGTGGTATATGTACCCTAAGTCAATTTAATAAAAAAGTTTGTCACTACACAAATAGAGATAAATACAACAAATATCTCAGCAGCTCTAAAATAAGCTTTGTCATAATAAAGTGATACAATTACATGGCAGCACATAAAAGGAATTTTTAGCAAAATATAAGAATGGGTATATCGGCTAAAGCTTAATTTTATAAATAAATCAATAGAGTTGAATATGTGCTCTTCCACCAGAACATGAAGAGTACTACTAGCAGAATATATAACTTACCTACTGTCAGTGAGATACATAGAAATTTGTGCTACCATGCGAAAGGTAAATAAGAAATGCTGTTTCAAAATCTGTGCTATCAAAGTAATAAATTTTTCTGAAAGTACTTATGGTAGAAGATGACTCTGCAATTAAACATTAAAGTGACTTAATTGGACCATGTTTTTTCACTTTACAGAGGTATCTTCAAAGCTTATGTAACGCCAGAACCCGGAGCAGAACCCAAGCATGTGCACACTTATGAGGGCAGAGGTAGTTTTGGAGAACTTGCTCTTCTTTATAACATGCCCAGGGCTGCTACAGTACAAGCTGCTTCTGCTGGTTCACTTTGGGCAATGGATAGGCAGACATTTCGTCGAATTTTGCTGAAGAGTGCTTTCAAAAAAAGGAAGATGTATGAAGCTCTGCTTGAAAGTGTGCCAATGCTTAAAGCTCTTCAGGTATGTAGCAGAAAATAAATATAATTGAAAAATTTTGTTTAAAATAAAAAAGGCAAACAATAGGCATGTCCTAATTGAAAGAGTGAACATCTGTTCACAAGATCTGTCTTTGCTTTGGAAGCCCAAAGAGAAGAATATTCAATTGTGTGCAAGATAATGTTTACATACACAATAGTCATACAAACCTTAATAGCTCCTCTGATAGCTCAGTTTAATGAAGCCTATAGCCAAAAGATTGCAGTTCATCCAGGTGAAAGGTTTGTGGTCACCAAATGCTCTATTTATTAACAGAACACAACAGGAAATCATCTTAAAGATAACACTAGTTTCACTTACCAAGTTTCCAACCAGAACATGTTTTGAAGATTCTCATACAGCTAATGATAGTTACAAAGTCTTGCAAACATATTCTTAGTGAAAACTTTAGTATCATATTTAGCTGAATACAAGAAAAACTCAAATGCAAGATTGCCATTTTTCTGAACTTAATTTTTAAACATATGTTTTGATCAACCAAGGGAACATAAGCTGATTTAAGGTATCCACATAATGGGTGGCTATGAGAAGGGAGAATGAAAACGTACAAGTCTGCTGTGGGAATAGGGAAATGTGCAGCTAAACCTCTTTCTGTGTGACCATTGGCAACCAATATTATGTTATATAAATCAATATAAAAGAATATCCTCTTGTTTTATTTTACTCAGAGAAATCATTTTTCCAATATGAAATTGGTCCTAGGTCCAATAACAGCCAATTTTACGGTGCAATCTTCAAGTATAACACGCAAACCCTGTGTTATATATCACAACTTTAGCAATTATCTTTACCATTCCCATGCTTTGCCGCTGCTGTAGCTTCAAACCTACTTTTTTTCCCTGCATGCTATTCGGAAAACGTAAACTGTTAATATAGAACAATCCCCAGTTCTCAACATTAATATTTTGCAAAATACATTGTCTTGTATTCAGATAAATACAGTAAGTGATACTTAGTCTCACAATTTCAGTGTGTTTAAGGTCAATTCTGTTTAAAATCACTTCATATAACTTGCGGCCAACATTAAATGGCCTTGATCAGTGTTCTAAGTTTCTTTCTAACAAATAATAATGGACAGCCAAAAGTGTTTACCTGTGTAAAAAGCAAGCCTGGATAGTTAGGTAGCTATACTTATCTGCCACCTGTGTTTAAAAATGCTGGATTTAAATAAAGGACAGTGCTATGGCAGAATAGTTACACCACTTGCCTCTCACCTAGGTAGCCCGGATTCAATCCCAACTGACAGCATATGGGATTTGGGTGGACAAAGTGGCATCTGGACAGGTTTTCTCCAGCTCCTCTGGTTTCCCCCACCAATCATTCCATCAATTACTCCAGCACCTTTACTGTTATCCATTTTGCTTTTATTTTGTATCATCCGCTTCCTCGCCTTCATACCAAGCATTGGGCTGATCCTCTATCCCTGAATACTTTTATCAGTTCCATAATCCTCTGGTCCTCAACAGGCATCTGACCCCAGGCATTATTTTTGTCCTGGGGGGTATAATGAGGAGGGTAAGCACTTGGAAAAGAAAGCTAAATTATAAATTGCTAAGTTAGTCAAATTTATGCTTGAGTTTCGTCACTAAGTAATACTACCTGAACATGCTTTGTAGGTGGTTGCCTACGTTACTAGATTTTACAGCCGTCAACTTTAAAGTTTTGAGATCAGGGATTTTATCATTAGTGTCAGTATCACGCCTTTGCTTTAAATTTTTCAGCCACTAATTTTAAAAAATCAATAAGTACTATGGATAAGGAAATACATCAGTAACAAATGCAGCATAATCCAAATAGAAGCAAAAATTAACATCCTAACACTGAACAGTTCAATTATTGCTTAACAGCAGCTAACCAAATGTCCATTAAAACTGCTCAAACTGTGCTCAACGTACAATTTGAGAAAGTAATTAAGAACTTCATCATTATGTTGAAAATTAGTTGAGTCGATTTTGTAATGCTACATCACTTACTTTTTATTTCGGAAAACATGTTTCAGAAGCCATATGCTTCCATTGTCAATTCCTCTGGTCGACTGCCGGAATTGCTTGCTGTGGTGGTTGTCTCTGTCCCCGGTGGTGGTTTGATGAACCTTTGAATCAGTAGATCGCCTGGCAGGATTTCAAAATTGAAAACGCGGTTCTTGTTTTTCCAAATATATATGTTTTCCCAAACTTTTAATTGTGTCTTCCTTGTGATGTTTTTGAGGATTTTTGGGCTTCTATTTATGGTGTGTTTCTCTTTCCAAAAATGCCAAACTACTGCAGATTTGTCTTCTTGTTTGGGTTTAATATTTCTGTGGTGTTCTTTTGCCCTTGTTATATTTCTTTTTGTTTGGCCGATGTAGATTTTTTCACAGTCATTGCAGCTAAACTGATATATTCCTGGTTTGTTTTCTTGTGGGAAAGAAAACAAACCAGGAAAAGGTAAGTGGAAAATAAATGCTTATGCAAAAGGGATGCAAGTTCAAATCAGACTAGAGCTAAATATTAGCAGCATGGACATTTTACTTTTAAGATAAGTTCCCATTTGTTACAGTTATAAATTGTGCACCAGTTCTTAACGAATGACATTTTTAAATGAAAGATTAGATGCGAGTCACTCACTTTTACTGAAGCATTGGTACACAAAAATAGGAACATCAGTCAGATGTTGTGTACATTATTCTCATATTTCTGCGCTGCAGCTGTACAGTCATTACAAAGCAAATATCACACTTCCAGTGATATCAGCCACATGTATTCACTCTCAAACTCGGTTACTGCTTGCACCTCATTTTCTTGTATTTCTTCTATTCCCGACATTTCTCCCTCATCTTCTGAATTGCTGTCATTTTCATTAATTACTTAGCATATCTCTTTAAAACATGGCAATGGAATAAACCCATAACCCAAACACTTTGCAATCAACTGTGTGCTGTGTTTGCTCAAAACATAATCATAACAGGCATTGTAACAAACTATTTGATGATCTGTTTATCAAGGGTAGGCTAGCTCACTGTATCTTCTCTAAAGGTCATACGTCTAGAAGGAACAAGCAGCCTGTACTTAGACTTGATTTGAGTATCTTGCAGCTGGAAAGGCTAAATGGCCAACATATTCATTATATTTTATATAACCGTTGTTTAGCAGCTTGAATTACTGCAGAGAAAGCATTTCTTGTTATTGAAAAATGCTATTTTATGAATTGCATAAGATGTGAATAGCAAAGTTGGAAGCTGGAAGTGGACGCAGAAATCACTGTAAATTCCAGGCACAATTGCCCACATCTGGTGTGAAGGATAGTTAGAATTTATTTAAAGATTATTTTCTTTCAGCTTACATATCACACAGAGAAATCTTGCAAAGATTTGGGAGCAAATTTAAGGGGATGGAGTCTATTTTCAGCAGAAATGAAGAGTAAACATTGCTAGTTCTACTGAGGAGAAACTGGACAAGTTGAAGCATGTAACACATTACTCTAAATTCTCTATGACAGCTTGAACAGAATGCAGAAGTTTGAGAATAGCTTGGTGTGGTACCAAACTGTTGAATTTGAAACTTTAAAAGACCACTGTAATGCAGGAATTTCTACCACCTGATCAACAGGATGATACATTTTGTAGTGAGAAGTAATTGATTCTCTGACAAAACATGTTTCCATTTATAAGCCTTAATTTTGTTGCAAAATGACAGATTTTGGAGCACAGAGAATTCCTATTTTACACGCAAAATTCTCTTGCATGTTGCAAAAATAGGTGTGAAATATGCGGTAAATGTAGACAGAATAATAGGAGCTATAATTTTTAAACAGTAAATGGAGCAAGTTACAGGAATAATTTATTTACACCGTTTTTTGATAGTTGTCTGATATTGAATGTGAATCAGTGTGGATTTTTCCTACAAGACTCCTCTACCATGCATTCAGCTGATGAATCATCAACTTTATTTTTAAAAAAAAAAATTAAGAAAGGTACTTAGTAAATTATATCATAAACCCTTGTTTAATTTTTTGCAATTCTTATCTATGAGGAAGTTGAAAAATAAAATTTAGAAGAATTAAAAGGTAACATCTAGTGAGAAATTAATTCAATTTTGGATATTAAACTCTCAAGGGTTCAGCCAAACTGGAATGACCCCTTGCATATAATTAAGATTTGCAATTATCAATTGCATTGGCTGAAACTCTTGTCACTTTTCTCCTTTACAATCTTCTAGAACACTCTCTCTGGTGTGTATTGGTCATTTATAAGAACAGCAAGGGAGTTAGCAGAAATTACTGTGCAGGGTTTAAGTACTGTGTTGTAAATTTGATGATAATGAGTATTAAGCTACTTCATTTCAGGCAAATACCTTTCTAATACTTAACTTTCTTTCCAATAGGCTTATGAGCGAATGAACTTGGCAGATGCTTTAGCACCTCGTTTATACTCCGATGGTGAAATTATCATAAAACAAGGAGATTCAGCTGATGGGATGTATTTTGTAGAAGATGGCACAGTGCAGATCACAATAATTGGGGACAATGGACAAGAAGTTGAGGTAAGGCATATAATGTTACTTTGAAAGAGAGCAAATTCATTGGTTTCTAATAAGCAGAAACCTATTTTTGAAATTTTAACATCCTTTAGCCATCTATGTAATAGAATGATATAAAGTGAATGCACAATTGAACCCTAGAACGTAAGTGCTAAAGCTGCATGTTGTTCACATTGGGAAGTGAAAATTCTCAAATACAGTACTAAAACCAGATTAGAAATTAAACACCCTTAAAAGAATTATATTTTCACAGTATGATATAATTGACTGTTAGCTCTTCAATACCATTTCAGTTTTTCATCAGTTGTAATTAATTCAATTCATAGTGAAGCATAGTTCATACAATCAAAATTGAAAACATATTTAGATAAGTAAGATATAATAAATTTCTTAGATTACAGAATCCCAAAAGCAAGGAAAAAAATAAGAAAAGTAAGAAATAACCAGTAACTTAATTTTTAATATAACATTTAAAATAGTTTTGTACAAATTGTAGCTATATGACCATGGATCCATTTATTAAATTTGGTTTTCAAATCTATCAACAATCTTGTGTATGGTGACAATAACTTGATTCTCCCTCCCAGGGGGCTACATATGGGATTTGTGGTGGACAAAGTGACATCTAGGCAGATTTTCTTAGGTTCTCCAGTTTCCTCTACCTTTCATTCCACCAATTGCTTCATAATCATCTTTTATTTCATTCATTTCACCTTCATACATTCACTTCATTACTTTCATACCAGGCATCAAGCTGATCATCCATTCAAGACCTCTGCTCAAAAGGCAGTAGATCCTAGGCACTGGCAGCAAATCCTGTGGGGCAGGGGGTGTAAGTCCTTCATACAAGGAGGGTAAACAGAAAGAAAAAGAAAAGTTCCTCTCAATCATTCATTATCATTTTGATGCAGATGTGATTGGCCCCCTTAAAATTCTCTGAAATTGTTTCAAGTAGCCAATCCAATTTGAGAGTTGTTACACAAAAATAGGCCATTATAGTACCAATATCCCACAAACGTAATAAAGTCTTAGAGATAAATTAATGCATCCATGGCTCAAACTGATTACAACAAAAAGTTAAAATCATAATGCAAATTGCAGAAGAAAATAGAACAAAAATTATTTCTTACAAGAAGCTAAATAAAACAAGGGGAAAGGCCATAAAAGAAATTATCTCCTTTTCCACAGAAAAAGCAATTATTCAGGAGTTTCAGTTATCATCCAAAACATTTAAAGATTTCATATTATCTTGGTTCCCACATACTCTATAAAAAGCATGTTAAATTCAACAACAAGACGATATTTCACTAGACAATAGATCTGGAATGTATCAAATTAATTGTATGGGTGGTGAAACATTTTATATACAAAAAAAAACAGAAGCAAAAAACATTTCAGAAATGTTAAGAGGATCACTCCAAAATAAATGTTGTTCCCCCCCCCCCCTTCAATTTGAGTGTATGAGCCAGATTATGTTGGTGTATTGTTGAATCTCCCCCTAATGTGTTGTCCTGCAACAACAGCTGCAGAAAAGCATTCTAAAATAGCGTATGACATCGAAGCACATTTATAGTAAAAATATGTTATTGAATTTCTCACTGCTGAACAAAATATTCCAATTAAAATCCATTAATGCCTTGGAAAAATAAGTTGAGTTTACACTTGAATTGCTTCACTAAGTGATTGAGTTGAAATCTATTGATGTAGGCAACATACGCCTTTGAAACATGTCCAGGTAATTAATTAGTGAAGCAATTCAAGTGTAAATTCGACTCATTTTTCCAATGTGTAATTATGCTTCACTGTGTACCACTTCCAGTATTTTGATTCTATTGACCATTAATGCCTGCTAAAAGTATGTGCAGACACTGGAATAAAGTAGGCAATGTAAGGCAGTGTGGTGCTGAAAGTGGTGTGCATGATATTCCATGCCCCGGTCATTCCTGCCCAGCTGCCAACCTGCATCATGAACAGCATCTTGATAAATTCATTCATGATCAGCAGATTATGATCATAGAATTGTGTGTACAGTTAAGTGTCAGCTGCAGTACTTTAAGACAAGATGTTATGCAGCCTTGATTATCCCAAGAAAGATGGGTCACTTCTGCTTGCTTTCTTAAGACCAAAAAAATTATCAAATAGAAATTTGTAGGTCCTATTCATCTAAAATGAGGATCAACGTAAAAATTTCTGAGCACCATTATACTAGGATGAGACACGATGTCACCATTATGAGCTGGAATACAAGACAACCCATGGAGTGGCAATATGCAACTTCTCCAATAAAGAAGTACCTTATATATCTGAGTAAAATTTTATTTTCTCCAAAATATCAATGTCGAAAACTGGGATCATCTTGCATTGGTGATATGTTTTTTAATAGCAAGTTTCAAGTTTTGTGCAGCAGTGGCAAAGCCTGTGGCAAATGATAAAGACTAAAGATTACTGCCAAGGTTGTGAGTATACAGCAGTTTTTGTGCATTTTATTTTATGCCATAGAGTTAGCTGTGATTATAAGCTTTCTTTCACATTGGTGGTTGCACCTATGTATTGGGAGCCAATGGTCAAACAGAGGGGTTAAGTTGCAAGTTTCACAGTATTTCATTTCCATTCTTCCCTCTTTTCCTTTCATACATGAATTTTGTGCAAATTTGAATAACTTAAAACTTTTTACTGTGATGTGTTATATTATGTTGTTTAAATAGAATAATATTATTCTTCATAGTCTTGCAGGGAACTGCTTTTGCCAGAGTCACTTCAATCGCACACAACTCAGTAGATTTCTGTGCTTCCTTTGCAAATTTGAATTAGCTAAAACTGTTTTAATGATGTGTTATGCTAGGTATATTGTTTAAATAGAAAATTTTATCAATTATTGTTGAAGCCCCACTGCATCACTTAAATACAGATTTGTTTTGTTCTCTAGTTTCCATGAAAATAAATAGGCGGCATTAGTTGCAGAATGGCCCTTGTAAGTTAAAGTAAGAAAACAAAAGACAAATCAACACCAGCATTTCCCTTTTGGAGTAAAGGCCATTACCTGAAATAGAAAAGCACAATGAACATATGGGAAAACGTTTGAATGTGGAAATGCAAGAACCATTTATAAATTTTCCCTGTTGAGATATTGTTTTATTCCATCTCCAGAGAGAAGGCTAATACATATATGAATACTGTGAAGCACAAAATTAAATACCTAATTCACTTTAGTCAAACTACCATGTACAACTCTACCTGTAAAACTTTTTTATTTTTATGAGCTTAAATGTTACTTCTATTAATGAGAGTTTAAAACTTTTCAGAATATCCCCTTTTTTGTAATGAAATGTAGCAGTGTTTACAAATGTACTTACTTTTCAGGGTTGCCACATTTATGCAAAATAAAGATCTCTGTCACCCTCCGTGGTGTAATGGTTACCATGCTAATTTCATATACCCAAGGTTGCAGGTTCAAACCCGGCAGAGGATGATGGGATTTTTTCGGGTGTAAAAATCCTTAGCATGGCTTCCTTTGGAAGGGAAGCAAAGCCGTGGGTCCCGTGTCATAGATTTACGGCACGTAAAAGAACCTCAAGCCTGATAGAGAGGCCTCTGAGCAAAATTAAGCTGTCTTTCACGCCCAATATAGAATGGGGCGCTGAGAACCACAGCAGTTAAAGAGCGTCCATAAATAAAACGTCATTTCATTTTAAAATAAAGATCTTTACAAAAATAATGACAGGACTTTAGAAGTACTGTAACTTTTAAGGTAGTTATCAAGGTCACTTGTGCATTGCACTGAACCATGCTGGAAATCAGTAAATTAAATTTTTATATCAGTTGTGTTTTTATACATTGACGAAAAAAACCTGCCTAATGAAATAAATGCAATGGAGTCTCAGAGGTTTTGAAATAAGAGCTGAAGCTTTCCTGGCTGCAAACATACTCTGTTCTCAGGCTTCAAGTGAGGTAATGTGATGCACCTCTCCCATCATCAAATTATGAATAACTAGATTGCGTAAAATGGCCTGCATATATACTATGTACTGCAGTGGCAACCAACTTCTCCTTGACCCTGTGCCATAGGCGTGACGTTCTTCTGTACAGCTATGCTATCCGACTCCATGTACTACCAGGTCACCCTACTTCGCAGTTATTCTTTGACGAGTCCCTTGACCGTCAATATGCGGTTACTGTGCTGGCATTGCTTCCCTCAGGGGTTCGTTTTCGTCTGCCTCTTCGGCTCTTGGAATGAACGTCTACCACCTCTTTTGCCACTGGGGGAATGTTCCTTTCCCCCTTGGTTACGCTGCGAAACTCCCTTCCACCTTGGGTTGACACCCATGCCGAAATAAACGACTCCATCCTCGGCCATCCGCTCCGCTCTTTTGGAGCTGGCAGCCGAATTTCAGAACCACTGTTTCATTTACACGGATGGCTCCAAGGATGACCGTGGTGTGGGATGTGCTTTTGTCGTTCAGTCGCGGAGTACTGGATTTCATCTACTGGGGCAGTGTTCGATTTTTACCGCCAAACTTTTTAGTATATATCAAGCTCTGCATTTTATCTTGGGACAGGACTTGAGGCAGTTCGTAATCTGTAGCAATTCCCACAGTGCAATACAGGGCCTTCGTGAGCTGTATCCATACCATCCATTGATACAGCATATCCAGGATCACCTGCATTCTCTCGCTGACGCTGGCATCAGTGTGTCGTTTGTTTGGGTTCCTGGCCATGTAGGTGTGAGCGGTAACGAGCAGGCAGATGCTGCTGCCAAATCTGCCATTTTATTGCCCACTGTTTTTAGATCTGCGGTTTCTCCAGAAGATAATGCATGCTCACCTGCGCTGGGCCATCTTTTCGCTCTGGTTCGCGGAATGGTCCGGGCAGCGTGCTAATAAACTTAGAGAAATCAAGTCCCTTCCTGTCCCCTGGGCTACTTCCTCGCGTGCTTGTCACCCCAAAGAAGTGATTTTAGCGCGACTGCGAATTGGGCATTGCCATTTTAGCCACCAGCATCTTTTACGAGGGGAACCTGCACCTCAATGTGCTTCATGTAATGAGCCTTTGACGGTGCGACAAATTTTATCGGAATGCCGCCTTTTTATTGTGCTGGGTACATCTTTGTTCCTGGCCTCCGATTTTCCTACACTGCTAGGTAACAACCCTAGTACTTGTGAGGGACTTTTTACTTTTTTTCGCTGCTGCAGGATGTACAGTCGGGTTTAATTTTATCTGGGGGTTTTATATTTTTATCGACTCATCTTTTAAGTTACTTTTCATGTTCCCTCAGTGGCATTATCCCCTGTAATATTCCAGTCCCTCGGTTTTAGTCTCACCTTGGTCGCTTTTTATGTTATCTTCATATTTTTAACTCTTGTGTGGTAGTCCAGTTTTAGTCTTTTCAATCCCTTTTAATTTTACTTTTTTAACCCTAGGGCGCTAATAACCTTAGTAGTTGTACGCCCATAAACCATACTACTACTACTACTAGAGCCTGCATTCCCAGGCTACCATGTCACTGTGGTGCACTGAATATATACAGGCCATTTTACTCAATCTAAGTCATTCATCATCCTGATGAGGGGAGAGATGCATGCTCCTGAAACATTGTTGGTGCTACATCACCTCACCTGATTTGAAGCCCAAGATCACCTAGAGTATCATAGTTTTGTTCACAACTCCAATATTTGGGGTCTGTAGTTTAATTCTTAGCTCTGGGATGGCAGTTTTAAGTTACCTCATTTCAAGCCTTCATCTCTTACTGAGCTCATGTGAAATATCCTCTAGCTGCATTGCGGTTCAGGTTCCACTGTAAAAAGCTGGAGATACTGTCATTTCACTTATATCCTCATCAGCTTACCATCAGAGCTAGTGGACACTGCCTGCAGGATGCCTCTAATAAACAATTTTAGTCATTGCTTTGTGGAATGAGGTTTCCTTAAAGGTCTTAAGAGCTCAGAAATGCACAGCATTGAAGCAATTTTTTAATGTGACTGATAGGGGCACCAATGATTGTGGAGGTGTACTATAAAAATTTAGCATGTGGAATTTTAAACAAATATATGGAACAGTTGTCCACCCTACCAGCAAACCATGGCAAAGCACACATTTGCATTATCCATCTTCCATGTTCGAAATTCATACTTGCAAGTTTACAGCATTATCCTCCATCTTGAAATTCTGAGTGTCTAATAACCCTATTGTTATTTTCAGATAAAACGCATAGGCAAAGGTGGTTACTTTGGGGAACTGTCTTTAGTGACCCACAAGCCACGGGCAGCTTCAGCTTATGCAGTCGGCAACGTTAAATTGGCTTGTGAGTATATGTATAGATTTTCTAAATGATAAATATAGTAAGGATGAATTGAGAGTTAATGTATTAAATGATTGTACACATTTCCAAGGTGGAAATTACAGGAAATGTATAAAGGGTACATATTTAAAAATTAGATATTAAAATTTATCTGTCATCTATTCAGCTGTTAGATTTAAGTACATGACATCTTAGGTTTTAAAATGCTATCCAAATATTTACATTGAAGTGAAGATTAATCGTTAAAAGCTAATTTCATTTTTGGTACTAAATTAGAAAAGCTATTCCTGTATACAATTTAAGATAGATTTGTTACTTTTTTTGTTAGGTTATGGATATTGTGTTAAAGTTAACTTCTTCAAATAAATCTTGATATTTATATACTGTCAAAACTATGCTGCAGATAAATGTTACAAAAAGTAAATACATGTCTGCCCTTTATGATCTCCAGTTAAGGCTTAAATTTGAAGTTCACTCAAATATAAAAACTATAGCAAATATAGAAAGAAAATAAAAGAGAAATAAAAAAAACAAAAAAAAAAACCTCAATCTCAGTAAAGAGGGAACTTAATAAATAAAATCAAATTCTATATGCAGTAAATATTATGAATAAGGAAAGCCAGTGTGTTCAGCTTGAAGCAGTATTCCGTTGAGGAGAGTGAGTGTCCAGACATTGAATGACTTGCAGAAAATGAAGCACAAATGGTTGCAAACAAAGAGTAAGTGGAGGTCTGGAAGCATAAAAAATTCAGGCATCTAAAAATCAGCCAATTGTAATTTGTTACAAAACTTCACTTATTTTTATGAATAAACTCAAATACAGTATATTCTATTATTTACTTGAAAAAGAACCATGGGAGGAAGTCTTTAAAGAATCTTCAGTAGCCAAAAATTTACAGTTTTTGTAAATACTTTTAAATATTACAATATTGCATCCCCCACTGTCCAAGTTAATATAAGAGAAAAATCCCCTAAATGGGTGGCGAAATGGATAAAAACTTTTCAACGTAAAATAAGGCTTTTATATTATCTAAGTAGAAATGGAAATACATCAGAGGAATTTCGGTCATATTTCAAAAAATATAAAAAATATATAAACAAGTAATCATCAAATAACAGAATTATTATGAGTTCTAACAACGAAAAAAGGCAATGTAGGATGTGATCAAGAAAGAAACAAATAAAAATACTAAGAGTACTATGGAAAATATTCATCTTAAACATGGTCAAGTAATTACCTATACAAAGGGAATAGTAAATATATTTCACAACCTCTTTGCGGATCTAGGAAAAAGAAATCTAATATATCATCTGAACCCCAGCCAAAGTTATATAAGATCATAAATTAAAAATCACTGTTCTTGGGCCCTGTTTCCGAAAATAGTTAGTAAAAATAATTAAAAGAGCTGAAAAATAAATCCTGTGGTTTGGATGACAGTTCCAATTATATAATTAAAAAATGTATCAATTTCTTAATTAAACCTCTCTATCATTTAATCAAATATCTCTGGAAAATGGAGTATTTCCCGAAATACTAAAGATAACCAAAATAAAACCAATTTTTAAAAAGGGTGAGGAGGAGAAGTAAATAATTATAATCAGCCTTTTCCAAAATACTGGAGAAAGTAACTTATGTAAAATGAATTAAATTTCTGAGTAAATGCAATAATTTAAAAGTATCAATAGGCTTTCAAGCAAATAAGTCAACGGACTTGGAAGTAATGAATTTTGTTGACATAAATGATATTCTAGACAATAGTGAATTAGGAGTGGGCATATATTTAGATCTTTCCAATGTTTTAGATATGGTTTATAACATGATACTGCTAGATAAATTTTCATACTGTGGATTAAGGGGCATTGCATTAAATTGGTTTGCAAATTATGTGGAAGAAAGGGAACAATTAGTTGAACTTGAGTTTAAAGATGAAAACAAAAATGCAATAATAAAGGCTACCTCAGAAGTATATCACTGGGAGTCTGACTTCTTCTATTTTTGTTATATATAAATGATCTGCCAATATGTTTAAAAGATGCAACTGGTGTTAAGGTTACCCTTTTTGCAGATGACACAAGTCTGTTTATAAGTGGTAAAGATTCTGTTGAGCTTAAAGAAAAATTGAGCATAGTAACTGATTCCATATTTTCTTATTTTGAGCTAATAAACTCATCCTCAACGACAATAAAACTGTGCCAATCAAGTTTCAACACAAAAATGGCAAACATATCAATCAAGCCTGTGTCAAACTTGGAATTAAGACTATAAATTGCAAACCTGAAACTAAATTCTTGGTGTTATGGATAGATTTCAAACTTTGAATTTAACTTTAAAATTAAGTAGGGCTTGTTTTGTTCTCTAACAACTGAAGTCACGAGTTACATTAGATGTGCTTAAAAGTTGATACTTTGCCTACTTTCACTTGTATTTATAATATGGAATAATATTATGGGGAAATAGTGTGAATAATAACCAGATTTTCAAACTGCAAAAGGAAAAGCATTGAGAACTACAGTGGGTGTTTCAAAAAGAGAAAATTGTATGAAACATTTTAAAAAATTGAACATATTAATTGATTGATGTTTGGAGGAATTTAGTAACAGTGACGGTCAAATTATATGTTTTATTAATTTGTTGAGTTGTTGAGTGTTAAAAAACCAACTCAACAAATTAATAAAACATGAACATATTAACTTTACCTTGCATTTACATAATGGAAACCTTAGTATATATTAAATCCAATCTCAATGATCTCGTTAAAATTCTGAGATTCATTCTCATAACATGTGGAATAAAATTAAATTGTAAAACTAAACTATTTGAAAAGTCATTTCAATATAATAGCTTAAAACTCTATAATAATTTACCATCTAGTCTGAGGAATATAGGGTCTATTAAAAAATTCAAAGCTGATTTAAATAAATTCTTGCTTTCTAACAATTTTACTCATTTGAGGAATTAATATTGTGTAATCAATATGGTGTACCTACAAATAAGTCGCTGAAAGCAACAGAATATTTAAAATCCAAATAAATGCTGAGCTCCATTTTTCAATATATTCAATACCAAAATAATGTTTTTAAGCCTGATAGAGAGGCCTCTGAGCAAAATTAAGTGGTCTTTCATGCCCATATAGAATGGGATGCTGAGAACCACAGCTGTTAAAGAGCGTCCATAAATAAAACATTTCATTTTCAAAATAATGGTTTTAATCAGTTAATAGATTTTTTGAAATTGTTTAGTTAAGTAGTTCATTACGAATAATGTTGTGTTATGTCAATTATTTTACTTTATTATAAATGACATGATAAATTTAGGTCTGCAAGGTATTCTTGTGATATATGCAAATATTTTCCATTAACATTATTTTATTATTAATGTGACTGCATTTGTCGTATCCATATTATATTTATTCTGTTTAAGTTTGATGTGTCCAATAACACGTATTTGTTTCAAAGGCTGAATAAATAAAAAAAATCCAGGGTAATGTGGGTGAGAAGACGAATAATCGAGATACCCATAATTTAATGCTTTTAAGGTACAACATTCATATGCAAATAGGAAATTACATATAAAAGCTTCTTTCAACATGCATTCTTTGTTCAAAAGTTGATTCTACTTCTGTGCATAGGTATTGTTTGCTTTGGGAAACACCAATAAAGTACCTGCCACATGACAATAAGTGCTGTTTTCATTGTTTAAATGATCACTGCAATGACAGAGTACCATTCCCATTGTTATTGGCCTGCCTGCCCGGAGTAAATTAAAAAAAAATTCAGTTCTGGTTGTTAATCAGAATTTAAATGTCAACAAAGCAAGTTAAAAGAAATTTATAAAAGATATGGCAGAGAAACAAAAAAAAAAAAAACTGTTGATATTGAATAATTGAGAGTATACTGTAGTTATAGTTTTGTCTTTTTAAAATCTTAATCTGTGGCTGAATTATATTACAGATGTGAAGATAATGAATGCAACTAAGTATATGATAATACTATAAAGTATAAATTGAAAATTAAATTTTACTTGCCACTCAGTTTTATGCTTAATTATAGTATGGTCAATTTCTGGTAGTACCAATGTTTTCTTTAATTTCTCACAGAATCTTTATCATTCTATGTGCAAAACTAGTTTGAATGCATTCTAAATATTCTAGGTTGTCTTCTGTCATGCATCTGGGTTAAAATAATATGCATTTATTAATATAGCAATTAATAATTTGTAACAAAACTCCACTTATCTTTATGAATGAAACCAAATGTAGAGGACTAGTTTCACAATTCACAGTTCAACGCATAATCAGCTGAACTTCTTTCTTTCTTGTTGTTTTTATTGGTTATTTGTATTGTTATGGTTACTGCTACTATATGATGGATTGCGTACTATAGTATTGTCAACTATTTGGAATTAGAACAAATTTGGTGACAGTTGGTACTGTTTCAAAATTCATTGCATGAAAAGATTTCAACCATGAAACATAAACATCACTTAATGAATTTTGAATTGCCACCGCCAAATCAGTTATGGAAGTATATTACTCCATCACTATATGTCTACAAGAACAAATAATATTACTAACATATTTGAATAATGTTCACATTTTGAATTATATTTCAACCCCTTAAAAAGCTATGTTGAATAATGTTTGGATCTCGCTGAATTTTCAATCACTTTTGAGACAAGTTTTGTTGCATTATCATTCAATTGCAATGTAAGTAGGAGTGTCCCTCAAATAACTATGAATCTGGCCCTTAAGCGATTAGAATCATTATTTAAAGTAGCAAGTAAAACACATTTTAGAAGAGGAACAAATGCCTGAAATTTACAGAAAGCACTCTAAACTACATCTTTTAAAATCCAAAAAAATTTACTTTCATGAAAAATATTTTTCAACTGGGTACCCTTAAGAAAATGAAATACTTTCCTATCTCATTGTTTTTCCCAACTGAGCATTCTAATGATACGTTTTTTACTTATTCAGTTCTAGATGTGGAAGCTTTTGAGAGACTCCTGGGACCATGCATGCAGATCATGAAGAGGAATATTGATGATTATGAACATCAACTCGTTCAAATTTTTGGTTCCAAAACTAACATTACAGATATTCGATGAAACTACTGTGTTAGTAGATCATAGTTCTTCTAAATCTACCTATTTTCATACTTTGTTAATCCTAATTCATAATTATTTATTCTAAACAGTGACATGAGTTTGCACGTTAAAATTAACATTCATTGTTAGGGACAGTGATTCAGCAATGAAACAAAACAGTCGTAATATTGGGTGCCAATCCTCCTCTAAGAACTGAACACTTTGGTGAGTTTTTGGTAACATTATTTGAATTTAACTGTCACACTGCCATGGGGTGATGTTTAAATTAGAGTAACTATGGCTCTTGGTATAAGTGATTAGCACAATTGGTATCCGCACATGATAGAGCTTTTGGCACCTAATGTTATGACAACACAATTTGCCTATGCAGGAATGCAAATACAATTGAAATTAATAAAACTGAAACCCTTAAAAAAGACATTCCATTCTACTGTTGCTTCAGTTTTATTGGCAAATCTGATCAGTGGTAAAATACTGACACATTAGGTGCTTAATGTTCTCTGTTCCTAATTTCATAAAAGTCTCTGGGCTTATTCCTGTAACTTTCATTCTGAGGGGCAAATTATGAAAAGCTAATCATGAATCATTGTCAATTATCCATAAGTCCTCCTTTATGTAAATACGAAGTAAATCCATTTTCATTTCACTATTTGCATTAATTAATATATTTCTGGCTAGCTGTTCAAGTACAAAGAAAGTGAAATCAAGCAATTTTGCAGCTGTTAGAATGTGTGCAGTGCAATAACAGTATGCAAGTTAATGCATTGTTAATAAGTGCAGATTGTGCTAGTCGTGGCTCACTGATTTAAAATATACATACTATAAGAGAGAACAAGAAAGCACATCTTCAGTCATGTCATATGTATATTGTATGCAGAACTCCTTTGTTGCTTTTAAGGTATGTACAAATATGATTTTAGCGAACCTTTCTATCTTGCCATCAAAAGGAAAAGTAGAAAAACAATTTTTAAAAAGAGTATATAGTAAAAAAAAAATATATATATATAATATATACATTAGAAATTCCCATATTTTATTTATGCTTCCTGACAAAAATCTTATGGTGTTAATAAATTGTATTATCATAATTAGTAAATGTTAACATTGTATTAGTAGTCAGTATTATATATAATATTTTTTATTTTTATTTTTTTAATTGATCTGAAAGAGTGCTAATACTCAAATTAGTTTTGATGAAAATGATGTTGATGTTGGATATCAGTACATTTCTAAACTTCCACAATACTCGTAAAACAATTCTCATTGCCATAATTATTTTAATTTGTTGGCATTAATATTTTTTATGTTACTTTATTAGTTAAATGCTATGTTGACATGGTTTTATTGGGCTATTAGCCTAGAATTTGAAAATTTGATGTTCTTTGTGATATGTTTTGATGGAAGACAAGAATTTCATCAGAACAATTTGTTGTAATTTGTGTTCCGGTGTCCCATGGGTTCTGCAAGAACTACTTTACCAATGCTACAATTATAGGATTAAGAATTACCAAGCTTGGTAGTAATATGTTGATGTATTAAATACCAGAACATGATTCCTACAGCAAGATGCTGTTCTTTCAACAATTTGCCTCATTTATAAAATTAGACCTTTTTAGAGTAGAGCCAATGGCAAGCTTTATTGAATAGCAGAAAAAAGATTATTTTGCAATAGAAATTAGTTTTATCTTAAGTCACAGTAACCTAGAAGAATATTTTTAAATTTCATACATAGATATTGCTCACAGGTAGCTTGCACTAGAAGCTGAACGAATGGCCTATGGCAATTAATTATATAAAGCAGTATTTTCTGTTTTCTTTATATAGGCATGTACAAACATACTTCAAAATTGTTATGTAAGTAGTTCTTGATATTTTAGCAACACTGATTTCCTTTTTAAAAAAAAAAATCTGCTTGTAATTAAAATATTCTTTTAAGTCAAGTATTGTAAAAAGGAACATAGAGTAAATTCAGATTAAATTACTAGTTTATATAGCTTCTGGTTATTTAAATTATAATATACTCCTAAATGAGATTATGAAGAAAATTAGCTAAGCAACTTCTAACAAGCTTTCTCATTCTGCTATTCAAGTTGGCTCATGCCTTCAAATATCTAAATCAAAAATGTTGCATCACCATAAACCTTACCTTGAATGTGATAACATGCTATACCAAGTCTGAGCATGTAACATATATATATATGTTCTAGTGTATGTCATAGAGAGTTCATTTTATTATTCACATAATGCATATTCTGCTGTAGAGGTGATGTATCCTTGAAAAGTCCCAAGCTTGGTGTGTAGATGAAGCCCATTTCACCCCCTTCAGTTTGCTTTCATAAAATATATATGCAGAAGATAAACTAAGAAAACCAGGTTCCCTGAACTAGTCAGAGCGATTGCCATTTATATGTTAATGTGGAATGTTCAAATAATTTTATAAATGATTTGAAAACTGTAAGAGATTTATCCATAGTTATATTTACATTGCTAGATGATTCCTTTAATAAAATTTGTTTACTGAAAAACCACATTTATATATTGAGGTTGCATGGTTATACACGTTCTGAATTGGTAATTTGTGAGTGAAATCTCTAGATATATCTTCTCACATCATACAAACAAGTCCAGATATAAAATGTATTGAAATAAAGTGGAAAAGTCATAATTATTTTTATTGGCAGTTAATGATTTTATCTAGTCACAGCTCAATAAATAGTCTGTTAAAAATTATGAATCTTATGATATATTGAGATTTTTGTTTTGTTTTATAGTCATTATTGATGAGCATATCTCTTTTTGTTGTTTAAAAAGAAAGTTATATTATATTTTATATTCTTTGATGGTTCCAGAAGAAGGAAAGAAACGAAAACAAAGATGTAAATTGTTTGATATTGCAAATTCATCATTTGGTGCTACAGATATTTACATGGTATTTATTGAAGATGAAGATTTAAAAAAAAAAAAAAAAAAAAAAAACATGCAACACAAGTAATTTGAGATGTTATTGTTGATTTTTATATGTTAATATTTCACTACAGTAAATGCTTGCCTGCAGTAGAAACATTTCGTAAACTTTATTAATCTTTTCAAATCATCAGGCCCTTTACCCAATCCTTATTTCATTAATATCTTATGAATTCTCTTCCAAAAAAGTTAGCTTTCCTTCTCTGGCCTGTTGCAGGCCAAATTAGTTCATAATACAAAAAAGTGCTGAACAGATGCACTGAGCCTGACTGGGTGGTGTAGTGGTTGTGTCTCTATCTCACATTCAAAAGGTCGTGAGTTCAAATCTCACTTAGGGTGAGTTACCCGGATAAGGTTTTTTTCAGGGTTTTCGCTTATCCTGAGAAGACGAATGTCGAGTAACTTTAAGCTGCATGGACTCCGAGATCATTTGAGCATCATTTCACCAATTTCATTCATTGTCCGATATTACCAACCAGGTTAAAGGACGTTTAAAACTACAACAACAAAAATTGTGCATGCTAAAATTTAGTGTAATATATGTAAATAATTATGTTACTATTGAAAATAATTGTAGTTGCAAGCATCACTCACCACATTTTTCATACAAAATTCTTTTGCATGCCTTGGTTTTTAGCTGGGACTGATTGAACTGGCCTCAATTTTCTTTAAACTTTACTTGGTGGTTTTGCAGAACCTTTTTCTGCATGCAAGCCATGAAGAGTGAAGCTTAGAATAAAATTATAAAAATTTCATTTTAACCCCCAAGAAATTACATAATTTAATATAGGGATTTCGAAAAGGTAATTGTTTTATAGTTGCAATTTTTATTAGAATATCTTCTCTGCCTAAAATAAGAATCTGTAGTTCATCCATTAGGTACTTCTGCCAAAGAAACCCTTTTTTCCTTTTGGACACATCGGGAGCATACAATTTTCATATAAATAGATTTAGTTGTAGAGGTAGAAAATATTGTTCTGTGGGGGAGATCGTGATGATAGAAGTTGGACACAAATAACATCTCAGCCTAAAAAATATGGTGATATGGTTGGTTGGTTGGTATCTAGTGTTGAGCAGTTGGCAGTGAACCCATTCGCTCTTTTGCATTCCAGTATTTTCATGTCATATTATCATGTCGACTCAAGGTTGGGCAGTACAGTAGATCTAATATTACCCATCTCAAAATTTAAAAGATTTTGCTTCCACATTTATACATCTGCATTCAATTTATCAATAAATTAACTACATTGAAAATATTTCATAAATAAATCAGAGAAGGTAATAGCAAACAAATGTTAGCTGGTTTATATTTTTATACTCATTTGTCAAGTGTTAGCAAATAACACTCAGGTTACTTGTATTAAATCAGTTAAATGATGTAAGAACACAGAGGCATCAGAAATCCTGCAGGTTGGTAACAACATTTAAGAAAAGGAGAGTTGATACAAAAAACTTTAATTTCTTAGAATTCATGTGGATTTAATTTTCCAAATAATTTTTGTGAAATTAGTGATATGTTTGGTTATAGGGAAACCTATTTTATCATAGTTTGTCAACTGTAAACAAAAAGCAATCTGCAAATGGCTTTAATAATAATTATAAATCAAAGAAACAAGAATCTCATTTATGTCTTGTACATCCAGTGAAAAGATAATGTCCAAATAGTTGGGTAAAGAAACCTCTGCTTGGATAGTTTCCAATGGATGAGAGTGGATTTTTTAGATATAACCACTTGTATAAACAGGAGTTTTATTAAATCATAAGTATACTTTCTGCTATTCATTGTCATGGGCAGCTCCTGTGACATAAAATGTAGCAGACCTCCCTTTACATAAGTATGGCAAAGTGACACATTTACTTAAAACAAGAGTGAAGTTTGAGTGTAATCTATGTCTTGACTCCTATTTGACACATTTATGTTTTAAACTTGTGTTATCGATGACACATAGTAAGGACTACAAAGTAATTTAAGAACTTTTAAAGGCGTATAATCAATTATTGTTGACACTGACCTGATAGATAATGAATGTAATAGACCTGTGGTACAGAAACTTAAATTTTTCTGGATAATTTTCAAGACAATTTGGCCTTGCCACTTCAAAGATTTTGTATTTGGATGGTGAAATACTTTCACACCCCTTCCCATTCAAAATATAAATTACTTGCTACATCACTTTCGCTTTGCAGCAAAAGAAGAAAGTATTGCCATGTTAACTTGCTAAGAATGCAAGAAGTAATTTTAGCTTAAGAATTATCAGGAGACAATTATTCTAGTATGGAGAAACCGAAGTATAGTATTTAAACTGATGTGTTACTTAAAGATAAATAAAAATGTAACACTTTAATTTAAGAGAAAAGCAAAGTTTCCAGCATTTTGCATTATGCATGTTGTAAATTTTTTGTCAAACTGAAAAGCCAGTTTCAGTTTGTTAGTAGCAAGTTATGCTTTTAGTTCTTTAGAAACAATTTTAGAGTTAACATGTCCTAGCTTGTTTAGAGTCAATTTGGGCTACACCTGATGCCAAAAGTGGGATTTAGTTTTGCCAAATTACGAACTAGGGGAATGCCATGACACCTGAAACTTCTGCAATACCTAGTGAATGATACCAGATGCCCATGGATATTTTGCATATATATATATATATATATATATATATATACACACACACACACACACACACACACACACATACATTTCGTTGGCAAATTCCACTGTGCTCTAGACCCCAGGACATTGCAATCCCATTTATCATTGATGTATATTGGAATGTAGCTTTGACTGCACAGGTATGCATGATCATCAAATCTCCTTTTTTATTTGCACGAAGGTTTGGGGCATATATTTGGTGTATAATTGTACAATTTTTATTGTCCCTGTTAAAAATGTATTTTTAATCTTACAGCACAAATAATAATTTCCTGAATAAACCATAATATAATGTCAAAATTGCAAAAAACAAGCACCAACTCTGCACAATGGAATACTATGTTTAAAATCCATAGAATGCATAGCAAGCCATATAAATGATACTTCTGTAATATATGCTAATTTGTAATTTGCTTAAGTAAAATAATTGAGGCAAAGTGGTTCTCCTTTATTTGTTTGCTATTGTACCAGCAACTTCGAGCAAATTAAGTGAAACCAATTAATAGGTTTCAAAACTCGAAATACCTAGGAAGCCATGAGCTGTTGACACCATTCACTAAAGCCTTCAAAATTTTCTCATATTTGGCATTGGATTCCCTTGTTAAATGCCTTGGAATTTTATAAACCTGTATTCAATTTTTTAAAATCTTGCTGCACAGAATAAGCATTATGCATTCATTATTCAGTATGTTAGCTATCATAAAATCAAGTTTAACTCATCAATATGCACCAACAAGCTGCTTGAAACTAAATGTTTGCTTAAAATAATTTACCACTTGCAAGCAGTGCCTTAGAGATTAAAGACGAGAATAAGTAATATTCTTTACCATTTTTTTTTTCTTGGTTTAAAACATTTTGATGGAAATTCATTTTAGAAAGTTTGTTTTTGCATGATCAAATTATAGATTCACTAACACTAATCTTCATAATTACACAATTGATTCTTCATGAAACATCTTACTTACAATAGTGAAATAAAAGTTACCTGGGTATCAATGTACAATATTCATTCTATTTGAATTGAAAGGATGTACAACATATATCTAAATAAAATCTAAGCTAACATTAGAAGTATATGGTGCTTCAGCTAAAATTTGCTGAAACTTGATAAAACTAATTCACACACTTATTAAACAAATCTTTCATATTTGTTTTAATTAGCCTGATTATTTCCAAATACTTTTTAAAAATAGTAAAATGTTGAACTATGAAGGTGTTTTAGAACAATACATTTTTTAATGTAGTTGAAAAGAAATTTGTGTATTGCTAAGATTATATAAATTATGTAATGTACATGTGTGTAGCTTATGCTTTGCATGCTTAGCATGTCTTTTTGTCAAAGAGTTGTATGTTTTGTTCCTGAGTTTGATAATGTTATAATTTCAGATTCTATAAAAGCTTTTAAATGCTTAATTCTTCCATTAGAATATAAGTGTGTGTGTTGTCCTTTATTATGTGCAGAGTTGCTTGCCAGAAATATGCTTATATATTTAAAAGCATTCAATCAAATAAGCAGAAAGAAAGTTTTGTGCTTCTCTTTTGTACTTCCAAAATTCTGTCACATGTAAGCAAAATCATTTTCCCCCATTGACAATATAGCAATATAAACAGCAAGTTGTTTTTCAAAAAAACAATAGTGTTACTCTTCCAACACACACAATGCTGCCATAAATCAATTTGGCTGAAAGACAAAATGAAGCTTTATAATTGTAGCATCAGAAGTGTTGTTTGGCTATTCTTTTGTGTACACAGCATTTTCTTCTCTATTTTGTTTTTCCCCTAGTTTGTTAGAAATGTTAATAGTTTGTGTTGTGTGTTTTAAAGCAAAGCGTGTAGTGTATGTACATGTTAGTATAATGCATTTTATATCTGGTTTTGATCTGGAGAACAATTCTGACATCAGTTTAATTTTATTCAATATTCTCATCTGTTTAAAGAGAGGATGAAAAAGTGAAGTTGCTTCACTAAAAAACAAACTTAATACTAATAAAGGGACTATGTATTAAAATGTTTAGTCACTGTATTAAAATATCAGCAATTTGACTCATTTTCAGGTTTTAAAATTTCTGAGTCAAGAAATAATTTTAAGTTATAAAGCAATGTGCTTATTACTAACAGGTGCAGAAAATTAGGAATAACATGCAGTATTTGTGGTTGCAAACTAATTTTCATGTTAGGTGCTCTTATATATATGCCATTTTAGAATAGCATTGTTATTCTTATTAATATATAAGTAATAGTAGCAGTAGTAGTCAAAAATTGATTTTGCACGTTGTAACTGAATATTACTGTTATATTCTGTTGTTAAGCTGTTAGCAACCACAGCATATGAAGGTTAATCTTAAAATACGTAATATCAAGTCAATAAAACTCATTGAACATCACAAAGAATGCTCTATGACAATTTCAGCTCTGTTCAGAACCATTTGGACTCGATAAGACATACCACACAAATAACATAAAACTTCATAGTACACAAGGATATTTATCAGTAGAAGCCAAATTTTTAATCTCTGTAATATTTGGTTTCAATACGTATACATGAAGTGCAGAGGCTATCTTGTGATAGCAATCAAAGGAAAGGGGGTAAGAAATTGGGTACTCAAGTGCATCATGCAAATTTAGATCAAATTTGCAAGGCAACGTCATAGCTAGACCACTCACCTCCCACCTAGGCAGCCAGGATTAAATTCTACGAAACTGTATGTGAACTTTGTGGTACACAAAGCAGCATCTGGGCAGGATTTCTCTGGGTCCTCCAATTTCTCCTACCATTCATTCCTCCAATTGTTCCATCATCACCTTTCCTATATCCATTTCACCTACATTTTATATAGGCTACTTCCTCTTCATGCAAGGTATTGGACTGATCCCCCATTCCTGAATAATCTCTAATCCATAGCCACTCAACAGGCTTCTGGCCCTAGGCATTACCATATGAGGGGGGTAAGCAGGAGGAGGAGAAGAAGTCATTGTTGCAACTCCAAAGTGCTCAGCGTATTGAAAAATGGTCATGTATTAAGAGAAAGTATTAAGATATCTTTTACTTACGGTTATGTACCATATATTGAACACAGTAAAATTCCATTTATGGTGGTGTTGGTCACTATAGTTTATTCATGTAAGATATGTGCATTAAATAAGCATTTATCAGAAACTCGAAACCATTAGTAACAGAGTGATAACAGATGAAAGATTTAAATCTTTAGATGCAAGAAAGACTACAAATTTGTATTCCAGTCTTAATGGGAAATTATGATACTATCAATAAGGCACAGCATATAAAAATGGAATCTATGAGTATAAAAATAAACTAAAAGTATTGTTAATGGGACCAATGTTTTCATTTGTTCTTAAAAGTTTGAATTTTGGGCAGAAAATTCTTTTCTTTTTTTTTTTTTTTTTTTTTTTTTCTTTTTTTTTTTTTTTTTTTTTTTTTTGGGAGGAAGAGCCTTTGTTTAATTTTACTTAATTCACCCCTCATCAATCAATCGAATTCAATTTTGTTTTTAGGTTGACTTGTTATTTTGGAGGAAAGCAGCAAATCAACACCAATGGATATAATGCTATCAAGTGGTTACAAGCATTATGAGAAGAAAGTTCAGAAAGAATGATTTTATGAATTAGTCTTTATAAATATTGTAATCCATATTTTAATACTACTTACTGTTTGTCATTTATTGAACACTATTGCAAGCATATGGAATCCTTTAATTTAATAATTTATCCAAAATGGCTTGCTCCCTTTAGTTTGATTAAGCAGTCTTCTAATGAATTTAAGTTTAAAATTAATAGTGTGTCAGTCATAATGAGTACACATGTAAATTATTATTTATTAAGTGTACAACATTTCTGAATCATTTTAGGCTTCTGGCAAAAGTCAGAATGCAACATTTTAAGATTCTTTAGGATTTTGGGAGCTAGGCAAGTGGCCAAAGAAGTCTACAAGTTTATTGTTAAAATATTTTTCTTTGGATCTATGGGGGGAAAAAAATGTATATTGCAAGAAATTGTTTTAAAGTAGTATTTTGGCCAAACTAATTCCTTCAAAAACTCTTTGGCTTCTTTTTTAGACATAGAAAAAAATAACACTTGAACTGTATCTTGGTTCTAAGAGTATTCTTTAATTCAGATGTTAGTTTTCAAAATCAACAGCTAAAACCACATTCGGCTATTATATGAAGTAAACAATCCTTAAAGATGTTCCAAATCCCTACTGGAGTGTAAAACTCTGGAAAGCAGACACCTCATCTTCAAAATGGCTTAGCATCCCAGAGAAGGGACTCGACTTGTAAGACAAATAATTTGTCTCACTTATAAGCCTGTAACAAAAAAGCCTTGATATATAGTCTTAACTTGGTTCAAAGTTCATTATTCAAAATCAAACTGGGATATCAAAATTTACCAGCTGATCAGTTCAAGGTGGATTCCATGGCCACCTTCAGTTTGTGGAAATAAAATTTGACCACTAATTTTAAGGGAAAGAAGAGAGGTTTATGCATTAGCCATAAACTCAGCCTGCACAAATACAATTTATATGTATTAAATAATTGTATGATTTAAATAATTTTCTCAAGAGTGCCATCAGAGAGGGGCCAAATTTCTGGCTGAAGTACCAAACATATACACAGTAGAACCTTGTTAATCCGGACGGTCGTTTAATATGCGACAACCTTCACTCACACTGCCTCCCATCAGTCTCAATCGATCGCCTGTTTCTGCTGCAGCTAGTGGCAGGTTGAAGATAACAGTGAAAACACATCTGCATATTACAAACATTTGAGGCATCTGTGCAAGTTCATTATTAAAGAAATTAATGTCAAAGGAAGACAACAAAAGATCAGTTTCTTCAAACCATTAAGTGTGATCAATGACAGTGTGCCTTGATTACCATGTTCTAATTCTTACTGTGCACCGACGATTTCTTGTACACTAAATAGCCTTTGTATTTCTAAAATTTAAAATGCACATTCTTTTTACTGAATAGAGTACTTAAATATGAACCTTTGCTCATTCCGTAGTTATTTTGTTTAACTCGGACAAGCTAAAACCCCAATTAAACCAGAAAACAAGAGGTTATAGTGTGTGTGTGAAATATATATAAAACTGATAATTTTGTATTTTTGGTAGGTTGGCATGAAAATTAAATAAAGGTAATCTTATAAATTGCTTAACTACCATTTGAGGTTGTAAATGGGTTTTGGGCTTGAAAAATAGATCAAATTATCATATTCAGTGTGTGCATGAATATGAAATATTTCAGCATTTTAATCAAAATCATTGTCTCCATTTTTGTAAAACATTAAAAAAAAAATTTCATGAAAGAGAAAATAAATTCAAAAAATTTATTTGTCATGCTGTTTTGTCTGCATATTAATAATAGTTTGCTTTGGCATACTGCATTAATATTACAACAATTCCACTGCTACAAACTCCCCCTGTCTCCCACACCCAGGACATTCTGAACGGACCACAGTTAGGGGCATAGCCTGTGGCAAGTAAAGCATGGGAGATTCCAGGACTTCCTGCTGCTACTATTTCTGTAAAGTGGCTTCTCAATTGGTTCTAAGGACCTAAATGGATAGTTACTAGATCTCTCAGTAGGGGGAAAGTAATCTCCATGTCAATATCGGTATTGAACGAGGTCTCTTCAGACCTCAAGTAGCATCGCTTTATTAATTGGTAATAATAATATTAAATAGTCAATAAATGCAAATAATTTTAATTAAAGCCAAATTAGACAATCAGGCCTGGACCAGGTGATATAGTATAACCTTGAACTTGGTTAAGATTGGGACCCATGCAGAACTCTTACAACCCTAAACATACGATTGTTTCATATGGCATATTCACTTCAGTGTATACAACTGTTTGTTTATACATGATGGATGTTTGAAAGAAATCAAAGTTGTTTTCTTCCCCTGTGGTATTGTAAAGCTAGTGCCTTATTTTTGCACCCATTATCCCATCTGATGAAATCAGAACTTTTGACACCAGCTATTTTGTGTTCATTACAAATGTGTTCCCTATTCTCAAATGTAGATGTAGAGTCCATTTGCTTTTGAACAGAATTACCAGAAGTATTATGATATCCATCTACACTTTAAAAAGTATATCAGTTTGGATAATAGTAAAAATTTACCTTAGATTATATTTAGTTAATTTGGTATTTTATATGGGTATGACAACAAGGCTCAATAAATAACACATGAAGAGACTGTATCTGCTAAAAGTATTTACACAGCAAGCTGCACAAGTAGAAATATGTATCATATAATCAAATGCAGATTAATAATATTAACTTATATCCTTTTAAGTACTATTATATATCAGAATTATTTATTAGATTTGTATTGCTGAAACATAATTATATTCACCATTAGTGCTTCTGTATCCTTATTGCTTGTGTAAATTTGATTCTAACATAGACTTCATTGTTATCTTTCTCTTTACTCTTTTTATTATGTAATTATAATTGGCATTTCATTAGAAATCTCTTTGTTCTTACTAGGGATGAAACTATTTAAAGCAAGTGCTAGCACATTGCTTTTTAATGCAAATTACCAATGCATGTATAAACTGTATAAAATATCAGATACAATTACAATTAACAGCTTTACAACCCAGGGTATGTATAACTTCCAAATAAACTCTATGTTGAATTTTTAAGCATTTTATTTATTGCACAAAACTTTTACCATGGCTTTAGTCCATAGCATGGCTCCTTTCATATAATTTGTGTGTTTGAAACTTCACATTAACTAATTCATTAATATTACATCTTGCATACCCCTCCTCTCTTTTTCTCTTAATCCACTCTTTGTCAGAGTTGTGCATATCCCTTCATGTTCACAAAACAGTTTTGTGTTCTATTCTGAGTTAAATATAGAGTATTATTAAATATAACCATAATAACATTGGCTGACAAAAATAGTTTTGACTGATTCTTAATATGATTTACAGGGGGAAAGTACAAAAATGCAGCCAGAAATGTTCCATCACCCACCATTTTTGTTTGTTTTTTTGTTTTTGTGTGTGTGAAAATAAAAAAAATATATATTTTTCATATTTATTATTAGTAATGGATGCTAAACATATTGATTATATTAAAATAATTTTATTGGAACAAAAATGGATTATTGATTACATAACAGATTCCTCTAAATAGACTATAATACTGCCAAATTCTTTAAGTACTTGCTTTAGGCGATAATCACAAACTATGGCTGACCTGCTATTTTCTTTTATCCCAAGACTAATAATATTATTTAATGGTAAACTGCTATTCAGCTTTTAATAAAACCACCTCTCTTTCACCAATTAAATTGAAACCTTAATCTAATTGATTTTCAGTTTTTGATCCCTCATTAAATATTATTAAGAACTTGTATTAGTTTCTCTTACTCCAACAAATAAGGAATAAGATCTCTTAGACATAACTGTTCTTCAGTTGTAAATTAACAAGTGAAATCAGCTAATGGTGTTTTTTTAAGCATTGTGTATTGGCAAAGACATATCTTTGGAAATGTGTAAATGACATTTTTGTTATATTTGTGGAGAGTTTAAAAGCATTGGTGAAATTTGATTCCTCAAATTAAACATATTATTTTGGCAGCAAAATAAAGGAAATCTACTTTGCCAAATTGAACACTAATAATTGGTTAAAAGGGTCCTGTCCTATGCATTTTGCAGTTTCTACCATATGGCAGGAACCTTAGGATCAAATAACAGACTGTAACTTCCAGTTGACAATATTCTAGAATAAATTCAAATTTCAAACATATTGTTAAATATTCCAGCCTTATGAATCAGGCCTTGCCATACCAGCTCCAAGATTTTGAAAATATTGAAGACATTGGTAAGTTACAAGTGTTACCCAGATTTTGTGGGTGCAGTTCCTAAAAATGAACTTTTACTTTTTAACAAAAGAAATCTAAATGGTTTGATGTGATTGAGCTATTTAAAAGTAAAACATAGTTACTTAAAAGGCTGGCACCAAAGTAACTATCTGCTTAGAGCAAAAGGAATTTCAACATTTATTTTCTAAATTGGAGAAGATAGTTTTGTGTAATGCTGATTCTTTGAGTCCTAGGTGTTGTATATATTGAGCTCTCGAAAATAAGCTGAAAGGAGTGTTATTACATAATGGAAACAAGTGGTTGCTCATTCCCTATGGTTGGTATGAAGGAAACATGAATGTATCTGAAATGACTTCATAGTAGATGTGCAGATTTAAGAGACTGCTATTTTACTTGGATTAAAACTTGGCTATATGAAATGTTGAGGTTTATTCTGTATGTGGGATAGCAAAGATAGAAGCTATCATTATTTTAAAAAAATGTGTTCGATCCCTTTCTCTAACTGTTCTACTAAAAACTTTCCTTACAAAGATTATTCTTTTCTCTACAATCAAGATGATCATTATTTGCTTCTTTGTAAGTAGAAGGGGAATAAGGGAAGTTACAAGGTAAAGTAAATAGATCTTTTAAAAGCTTGTCATTAAGTGAAATTCGGTTCTCTCTGCTTGCTAGGATAAACAAAAGAGATGCAAAGAAAGATGAATCCTGTTTGAGAAAAGTATAAGTACCTTTAAACTGAAATCAATAACTCAGAATATTTTGAGAACAGTTAACTCTACAAAAAAATGCATGTCATAAATTGTGTATTTTACATTAGATTACATTTTTTAGTATTTATTGTCCATCTCTTATGGTTTACCAGTTATACAAAAATCTTGCAGAATTAAGAGGTCTTCAGAGACTGTTCCCAGAAAATTCATTTCATTTCTCATAAAAATATTTTAAACAAATGATACTTTTAAGGGTAATTGGGAGTGGGGTAATTTTCTTGAAAATCTTTGTGTAGCATCCTTGGAAACAATTTAAATATCAAGTTTGGTGTTTTAACAAACTTTTCATTTTTGAGCTATGCTGCCGCCCCCCCCCCCCCCCCACACACACACACTACGTGGACATGCTTCTAAAAATAATAATACTTTCTTAACCTTTTGATTTATACATAAATCATGGCTTCATTAGTATATATACATTTACAGTAATATGTACAAGTAGCAGTATTTATAGGTTTATATTACTTTCTCTATACGTACTATGTACATAGTGTATAGAGAAGGCATTGTATTGCACCCAAAAATTTTATACCAAGATTTCACAGAAAATATATGTTTTGAGACCCCTGAATTAAAAAAAAGAAAGTATTTTTAGAAAAATGTCCATGTGTGTGTGTGGGCAGCAGAGCTCAAAAACTAAAAGTCTGTATAATACCAAACTTGTATTCAAGTTTAGTATCTATCACGGATGCGACACAAAATTTTCAAAAAAATCCCCCCCCCCACCCAACTACTCTTTACATGGAAAAAAATTTCAAAAATGTCTATTTTCTCAATAATGGCTCTTAACGATTTTGATTGAAATGTCTTATATCTAAGATATTTACATGATAAATAAAATGTGTATCTTGAATTTTCTGGGAATAACCTCTGAAGACATCTCTATTCTGAATGTATTTTGCGGAATTTTTCATAAGTGGTAAACCGTAAGAGATACAGAGAAATTTACTACACAAAAAATATAGAGCTCATTAAAACACATAATTTATATTATATGCATTTTTTCCTGGAGTTCACCGTTTTAGATATTCCTTGTTAAAAAAAATTCAATTTTATAATACTTATATTTTTCTAATATGGGAACTTGCCGACACCTGGCCATGCAAAGAATTGGATTTCTGTACCATAGCAACCACATTTTAAGGTTGCCCTCCATGGTGTAATGGTTACAATGCTGACCTAATATACCCAAGGTCGTGGATTCAAACCTGGCAGATGATGATGGATTTTTTCGGTCGTAAAATTCAATGGTGGCTCATAATCAAATTATCTGGTAGGGCACAATTTCACGATTGACTGAAATTAAAACTAATTTGAATGTTATTTATGGACGCTCTTTATCTGCTACGGTTCTAAGCGTCCCATTCTAGTTTGGGCGCGAAAGATCGCTTAATATTGCTCAGAGGCTTCTTTATCAGGCTTGAGGTTTTTTTTTTTTTTTTTTTTACTTGCTGTAAACCTACGACACGGTATCAACAACTTTATTTACCTAATGAAGGAAGGGATTTTTACGCCTGAAAAAAAAAAGCAGGATTTGAACCCACGACCTTGAGAGTCAGAGGCTAGCAAGTTTACCCCTAGATCACGGATGACTACAGACTAAAATTAGTGGATACTAAAAGCTATCAGTAGAAATGAAATGCTAATTTGTGTATTAGCACTAACCTTTCTGTTTGTAGATGAAGTCCATCGTTCGATGCTTGAAAAAATACTTCCATAACTCTTTGATCTAAGTCAGAAATTGAACACAAGTTCCGAGAATTTTGAACACGAACCGTCACCTTCACTGTTTACCATATGTCAACAACATTATCAGAGAGATGATACTGCTGCAAATTAATGCATAGCTCGTCTTAACAGCTGATGCACTTAGTTTAAATTTCCAGTCTTCAATACTACCTTACACAACTTTAACACCTTATGTATGTCAATTACAACGTTCACGATGCTTCTTTTCAGAAACGAAGCTCGTTTTACTCTCAGAAAATTGTGGAAACTACCCTTAAAGTAAAGTAGATCACTATTGTGATATTAATGTCTTAAGCATTTTCTTTATAAGCAACTGTATACTTTACAAACCATGCCTATCTTTCGTAACAGTGTTTAGGATTTTCCCTCTTAAGGCGAGTTTTAACACTGCCGTTTCTTTGAACGCTAGCAACTGATAATCGGCATATTATTCTGCATTTAATTTCACCAAAATATTCTCCAGCGCATTCGGATTATGTTTCATTAACACATGAAATACATTGAAGGCACTGTTTCACCACTTCATCACTCGAGGTGGATATTGTAATTTAGCACTCATTTTCACAACTCTAGCCACTAATCACCTCTTGAAGTAAGGTCCATTTTACTGTTTGTTGACGTCCATCATTTCAATAACTTTTGGTGATTTGGCCTTTTCCTGTTTTCAAATAACTCCTTGGCACGACAGCTCACGGGGAACCTTGGCCTACCGCCCGGCCGCTGCATCCCCCATCTCGGTCCACTACAGGCGTCATGGATGGGGTGCAGTATTGGAGGGTGAGAGGTGGTCAGCGCCTCGAGTCCCTCCCGGCCGGTTAATGCGGTCCTCATGACCTGGAGCCGCTACTTCTCCATCAAGTAGCTCCTCAATTGGCCCCCCAGGGACCTTACGAGGCTGAGTGCACCCCGGGCCAGGCCTCCCTGCGGGGGAAAAATCCCCACGCCGGTACTGGGGATCGAATCCAGGTCTCCCGCTTGGTAAGCAACTGCGCTACCTGTTTTCAAATGAAGCTTCAAATGTATCGCGAATCTATTTCCTAGTAAACTTAGGGTAATTACACAGCCCACTGCTTGTACCGTCTTTGAGCTATGGCACGCGAGTGTATCTTGTCGTCTGCTTAGTAGCAAGTACCAACATTGTAAATTTTTACCATATAGGCTTCTTTTTGTATATTTCGTTCGGGAGGTTTATAGATCAACTTTGTTTTCAAATAAGAAGCCATTCACACTGGAGAAATGTTTCTTATTATTTACTCCTACTCTGAAGAGATCTTTGGCTAAATATTTTTGTCAGAGATTTGACTCAAACTTTAACTTTTGCTTATTGTCAGTTCTTATTTTCTCATTGTGCATGCGCAGCAAATGACCAACAGAGGACTTCGTGTCCTAAGAGAACCTTTCCCCCCGCCCCCCGGCCCCTTGAACCCACACCAACAAATTAACTACATCTAAAAGCATTGAATTCTTTTGCGCGTGCGCATAGGATGACCACAAAATCGCCTGTGTCCAAAAAATGCGGCCGGTTACTATTTCCGACAGCCATCTTCACTACAACTGACCACGGTGCATAGTAGGTTTAAATTTATACAAAATACGTTATAGATTATAGCATTTTGCCAATAATATAATGAAGAAATTACTGTCTGAAATTGTTGTAGGGAGGGCACGTGCCCCTGTGCCCCTAAAGACCGACCGCCACTGGTAAAATTCCTTAGCATGGCTTCCTTCAGAAGGGAAGTAAAGCTGTGGGTCCCGTGTCATAGTTTAATGGCACGTAAAAGAACCCCAAGCCTGATAGAGAGGCCTCTGAGCAAAATTAATAATGTTTATCTCGATTAGCATGAAATAGATAGAAGAATAAGCTTATTAACAATAAGTTGTTACAGAGATGTAGAGAAAGTCATGTGAATGGAGCTCATCAGTTTTTTTTTTTAAATCCTTGAATGCTAAAAGAGAGCTTTAGTTAGTGAACATTTAAATTTCCTGTAGATCAATTTTTTATAATGTTCAGGCGGTACAGGTTGGTTCTATTTTGGGAAATAATGCTAT
Organism: Hymenopus coronatus; assembly: GCA_030762935.1. NCBI lineage: Eukaryota > Metazoa > Arthropoda > Insecta > Mantodea > Hymenopodidae > Hymenopus > Hymenopus coronatus. Next base: position 35,527,878 of record CM060896.1, on the reverse strand, counting down.
GATCTACTATTGTGTGCGTGATACAGGTGAATGAGGCATAATGTTTCAAGTGTGAATGTGTATGTGTGTGTGTGTGTGTGTGTATAAGGAAGAGGTAAGATGTTTAATTCCTAAAATACTAATATTATTGAGTAGAAGGTATTATTTTTAATATTTTCTTTTGTAATTTAAAGATATAATATACATTTATAGACATGCCCCATATTGAAATACCAAAGGTTAAAATGGAGTGAACATATCCAAAATCCATAGATCTTAATAAGCTTGTGGTACTCACTGAACTTGCTACTCTGAATGCGTAGCAGATTTTGAATTGGGTCTCAAATCATATATTTCTGGTGAAATTTCAATATGGAATTTTTGGATAGAATGCAATACATTCTCTGTCCATTATGTACATTTGGGCCAGAGAAATTAAAAATCTGATGTATTCCATTTACATGAATTTCTCTATCTGTTACGCAAACCAATTTTTCTTACAAAAGATTATTCTTTTATCTACATCATGCTAATTGAGATAAATATTAGCAGAATTGGTATTTTTTACATGCTTCTTTGTAACTAGAAGGGATATAAGGGAATACATTAGGCTAAAGGATAGTCAAATCTTTTAAAAGCGAGTTGCTATGTGAAACAGTTGAAATTCCTTTCTCTTTGTTTTCTTGGAGTCAAACAAAAGAGATGGAAAGAAAGATTTCCCATTTGAGAAAAGTTGAAGTAGCTTAAAATTAAATCCTATAAGACGGAATATCTCAAAAACGGTGAACTCTCCAAAAATAAATGTATATAGTATAATCTGTGTGTTTCAACAAGTTCTACATTTTTGTGTAGTAGGCTTTTGTCTATCTCTTACAGTTTAACCAGTTATACAAAAGTCATCCAGAATGAAGATTGACAGCAAATTCAATATATAAACTTTGTTATGTAAATATTTGTAACATATGGTAATTTAATCAAAATCATTAAGAGCCAGTTTTGAGCCAATTTTTCCATGTGAAGGGTTGTTTGGAGTGGGCGGGAATTTTCTAGAAAATTGTGTTGCATCCTTGGGAGATACTGAACTTAAATACCAAAGTTTAAAGATCATAACTATTAATACTCTAGCATTAAACTTTTACAATAAAAATAATAGGATATCAATCCTAGTTTATATTTTTAATTTCATAACAATTACTTAAATCTACCTAACCAAAAAAATCAACATATAAAAATTACAATCTATTCCAATGAATAATTTTTAGTAACCTTGCATACCAGGTTACCCTGTCATGGCGGATGCTGTCAGTGCGCAATGCAGAATGCCAACATGCACATTTAAAAACCTCTAGTTTTATGCAACATTAGCAAGTAGTTGCTACTATTGCTCAATTTACTGAATTGGTCTAAACAAAGTAATTGGTATACACGGAAGTAGTTATAAAATATCTGCAATGTGCAAATGAGTCAAAATAAAAATGCGAGAAGTGATTCATAATGTACGAAAAGGAAATGTTTAATTACAATAAATACGTAGTTATAAAATATCTGCAATGTCATAAATTAGTCAAAACAAAAGTGCATAATGTACGAAAAGGAAATGTTTAACTAAACTGAATATACTATAGGAAGGGTGAAAATAACAAATATAAGAGAAATGATTCATAATGGACGAAAAAGAAATTTTTAACTAAAATGAATATAATAGGCCAAACTGATGAAACAAATAGCATATATATATATATATATATATATATATATATATATATATATATATATATATTTATATTCTCTCTTCTGATGGCGCTGGCTTCGTTTATTATGCCAACCAAAAACAGCGATAGTTCTTATTTCCGTCTATTTGTTTATTTTAAGGTTAAATCACCGCCACGCAGTAAACAAATGCAACATAAAAAAAAGCTGATGTGTTCCATTCACATGACTTTCTCTACATCTCTGCAACAAATTAGTTTTAAAAGCTCATGCTTCTATTTACTTCAAGCTAATCGACAAAAAATTAGCAGAAATACTCTTATTACTTGCTTCCTTGTTAGTAGAAGGGGAATAAGGGAGTAGCATAGGTTAAAGCCATAGTTAAAAGCTGATTGCCATGTGACTGAAGTTCCATTGTTTGTATGAATACGAGTTCACAAAGTCCTGTATGAGAAAAGTATGTTTTTTATAGCTGAAACCAAAAACAAGGAATGTCTCAAACACAATCAACTCCACGAAAAAAATGTATATGCCATAAATTGTGTGTTTTAAAGTGCTGTACATTTGTTGTGTGGTAAGTTTTTGTCCATCTCTTACGGTTTAGCAGTTATGCAAAATTCCGTAAAATTGACCCAGAAAATTCAAGATATACATTTTATTTGTCAGGTAAATATCTTTAATATACAATATTTTAATCAAAATCGTTAGTCATTTTTTAGAAGATCAAAATTTTCGAAAAAAGTTCCATGTAAAGGGTAGTTTGGGGAGGGGGGATTTTTCTCAAAATCTTTGTGTCGCATCCCTGGAGGATACGACTTTTCGTTTTTGAGTTATCGTGTTCACAGACACACGGGCACACACGTACCTTTTTCTGAAAATACTTTTTTTGAAACAGGGAACCCTAAAACATATTGCCGATGAAATCTCGGTATCAAATTTTTGGGTGGAGTGCAACACCTTCTCTATTCACTATGTACATAGTACGTATAGAGAGAGTAAAAATGCACTGAATTGACTATTTTCTAAATATTCTTTTGAGGTGAGGCAGTTCAGGGGATCTCAAAACATCCATTTCTGGTGAAATCTTGTTGAATTTTTGGGTGCAATTCTTCTCTATTTACTATGCTCATTGTACATATGCATTAGAGAAAGTGAAAAGCTAGCCAAAGAAAGTCATTCAATCCAAGACAAAAAAAATCTGATGTGTTACAATCACATGACTTTCTCTAGCTACTCTACAAACAAACTTCTTACGAAAGATAATTCTTCTTTCAACACCATGCTAATTAAGATAAACATTAGCAGAATGTTCTTATTACTTAGATCCTTATAAGTAGAATGGAACTAAGGGAATGCACTGGGCTAAAGTGATAGTCAAATGTTTCAAAAGCTGTTATGCGATTGTGTTGCAAATCACTTCTTTGTTTGGCCAGAAGTAGAACAAAAGAAAAACGGATACTCCCATCTGAGAAAAGTATAAATACTTCACAACTGAAACTAATAAGGATTACCCAGAAAACAGTAAGCTCCATGAAAAAATTGTATATGACATAACTTTTGTATTTTAACAAGACCTACATGTTTTGTATAGCAAGTTTTTGTCTATCTCTTACAGTTTACTAGTTATGCCAAATTAAGCAAAATTCATCCAGAATAAACAGGTCTTTAGAAGCTATTCCCAGAAAATTCAAGATATATATTTTATTTGTGATAGAAATGGCTTTAATATGTGGTATTTTAATCAAAATCGTTAGAGCCAGTTTTAAGAAAAACAAAATGTTCGAAAATTTTTCCATGTAAAGGGTAGTTAGGGGTGGCGGGATTTTCTTGAAAATCTTTGTGTTGAATCCTTGGAAAATACTTAAATACCAAGTTTTGTGTTTAACAGTATTTTCGTTTTTGAGTCATGCTGTCCACAGACACACACACACACACATGGACCTATTTCTCAAAATACTTTTTTGGATTCAGGAGCTACTAAAACATGTATTTCTGTGAAATCTCGACATCGAATTTTAGGTGGAATACAATTCTTCTATATCCCTATGTACATTTCAGTCCCACTTCATATCGCAGCGAGGTTTACACTGGTCGTTATTTCGACTATGCAGCTAGACTTACCTAACAGTGTCTATGACACACGTTATCGCCTGTCGAACACATTAACAGGCTGTGTCTTGCAGTGTGTTTCGCATTCGTATTGGTTCCTGATAAAGAATTCGACAATAAGCGCGATGCTTCCCATTCTTCGCTAGCCAATTAGTAAACAAACCCAAAAGTGTTTCTGCCTAATGCTTGCTCAGTGGTAGTTATAATATAGGTGGAGCAACCAATGAGCTGGTTCAGAAGCCATGAAGTACCCTCAATACGAGAAATGAATCACGTTATCATAAGAACCATTGATCAGTATTACAGTGCATATATGAATGTGGCAGCAGACACCTTTTAACCCAAGCAAATATAGCTCAGAAGTCATGCAAGCGCTTTGAAAAATACTGAACTTATGTTCAAACCTCTGCTACAGCATAAATGTTTCTCCCCCATTTATGTTGTTTCTTCTAACATATTTTCTATTTCATATTCTTAATTTATACTAATACAGAGTTTCTGCTATATTAGTTATAATTTGAGTATTAGATAATATGCACATAATATGTATAATAGCCAAAGTTTACAACTACTGGTGATAAGCTTGATTCCTTTCTCGTTATTATGTTTCTTTCTGTGTTTGGTTCCATTAGTCAATGAAAGAGATCCTCAATCACTACTACAACAACACACTCATTCATACTTTAGCATTGGCAGAGGCCGTTGATAATGTTCTTCTGTTCTCACCCCAATTTCTCAGGGTTGCACGGCCACCAGAGCACCGCGTAGCATTTGTGATCTTCCACAGTCCACTGCGAGGAGTTGAGCAAAGTTATATTGTGAAGAGCACTGTCACTCGCATGTATCTACCAGGAATGAAGACAGGTCTCTGGCAGAGGTCGAAAGAGATCCGTTTCTGACTGCCGCTGAATGCAAGGCTTTATCTTTATTCCCGGGTAGTGCACGGACAACATTGTAAGTCACCATTGGGGTTGTTATCTCAAAATAATTTGAGAGCACCTTGTGGTTTACCGGGAAACATGCGAGTCAGTTGAGAAATTCAATGCTATGCCGGCAATTTGCCATGGTAGCTCAGTGGAAGAGCAACCAGCTAGAGACCAAGAGATCCATGGTTCAAATTCCAGCTATGGCATTGAATTTTTGAGTCTGACTCTACCTATCCAACTCCTGTCCTACACACAGCTTGTATGAAAAAACATTTAAACTAAAATACTATATGTGTATAATATTTTTATGACAAACAAAATGTATATCCTGAATTTTCTGAGACTAGCCTCTGGAGATTGCTTCTTTCTAGATGACTTTTGTATAACTGGAAAACCTTCAGGGATAGACAAAAAATGTACAAAATCACACAAAAAAAAATCTGATGTTTTCCATTCACATGACTTTCTCTACATCTCTATAACAATTATGTTAAAAAGCTTATTCTTCTATCTACTTCATGCGAATTGAGATAAATATTCTTACTACTTGCTCCCTTGTAAGTAGAATGAGAAAAGTTTAGTATTTTAAAACCGTAACCAACTAAAAGAAATATTTCGGAAAAAAATGTGTATGACATAAATTATGTATTTTAATGAGATGTACATTTTATGTGCAGCAAGTTTTTGTCTATCTCTTAAGTTTACCAGTTATGCAAAATTTGCGAAAAAGGTCTTCAGAGGCTATTCCCAGAAAATTCTAGATATGCATTTTATTTGTCATGTTAATATCTTAATGTATGGTATTTTAATCAAAATCATTAAAAAGCCATTTTTGAGAAAATAAACATTTTCAAGTTTTTTTTCATGTAAAGTGTAATTTGGGGTGGAGGGATTTTTTTGAAAATCTTTGTGTTGCATCCTTGGAAGATACTAAGCTTAAATATAGAGGCGGTCAAAATTCGCAACACTCTTGCTCGTTACTCGATGGCCATACCACTCTTGCGAGTGTGGCAACAAGAATCTTGTGTATTGAGAACTAGTACTTATGAGCAAGATGGCTCAATTATTCTCCTAACTACAAGTGAGGTAGGTTGACGTAGTATAAACTGGTTATGTAATAACTAGGGCCCAGATTTTTAGGTTTAAACCTAATTTTTCCCCTTGTAAGTTAGAACATTTCAAAGTAATTTTATTTTCAAACCATTTGGGTGCTACCAAGTTGAGCATTTTATCAACTTTTTATTTTTGAGTTATTGTGTTCACAGACACACACTCACACAGACAGACCTTTTTTTAAAAAAATTTTTTTTTGATACAGGGGACTGTAAAACATGTATTTCTGGTGAAATATCAGTATTAAATTTTTGGGTGAAGTGCACTACCTTCTCTACCTATGTACCATGTACTATGTAGAGAAAGTAAAAATGTAGATTTCATTAAAATACACAATTTATGCCATATACCTTACTTTTATAAGGCAATTCAGCTAATGTTTATCTTGATTAGCATGTAGATAAAGGAACATCTTTTGTAAGAATAGTTTGATTACATAACAAATAGAGAAAGTCATGTGAATGGACCACATCAGATTTATTTAATTTCATTAATTAATATGAACTGCAGGTGGACCTTTAAATTACAGTTTATTACTGCCAGAATATGACAGATATAATCATTGAACATAATATAAGATCATAATTATTTAAATGTTTATTTGAACAGGTAAGGAAGGTATTTTTAGGTTTTATCACAAAAAAATGTGTGCTATTACGTGCTAAAAGAAAATTAGGTTAATCTAGGCTCTATAAAAGTGAGAGTATTACTTGGTAGCCAAAGCATTAAAATAAACTGAAATAAAGTGAGCAGCAGAAGGAATAAAATAAATTAGAATCTAGAAATCTGGGGCTTGGTGATATACATTAACAAAATGTCAAATATCAAGCAACTGCTTCAAAATTGAAATAGTGATTTAATAAATTAAAATTTAGTTGAGTCGTAACACTACATCACTTACTTTTTTATTTCGGAAAACATGTTTCAGAAGCCATGTGCTTCCATTGTCAATTCCTTTGGTCGACTACCGGCATTGCTTGCTGTGGTGGTTGTCTCTGTCCCTGGTGGTGGTTTGATGAACTTCTGGATGAGTAGATCGCCTGGCAGGATTTCAAAATTGAAAACCCGGTTCTTGTTTTTCCAAATATATATGTTTTCCCAAACTTTTAATTCTGACTCAACTAAATTTTAATTTGTTAAAACACATCACTGTCTCAAAGTCCACCATATATCAGGATAGTGATTTAATGTTAAGGTTCCTCTAAGGATAAGAATAAAAAAAATCTGATGTGAAAAATCTGAAATCTTTACATGACTTTCTCTACATCTCTGAAACAAATTATTGTTAAAAAGCTTATGCTTCTATTTACTTCATGCTAATCGAGAAAAAAAAAGCAGAATAGTCTTATTACTTACTTCCTTGTAAGTAGAAGCGAAATAAGGGAGTACCATAGGCTAAAGTGATAGTCAAAAACTGGTTGCTATGTGACTGAAGTTCTTTTGTTTGTATGGACAAGAGTTGACAAATTCCTGTATGAGAAAAGTATGTTTTTTGAAGCTGAAACAAAAAACAAGGAATATCTAAAAAATGATCAACTCCACGAAAAAAATGTATATGACATAAATTGTGTGTTTTAACGTGCTCTACATTTTTTGTGTGACAAGTTTTTCTCCATCTCTTACGGTTTAGCAGTTATGCAAAATTCCGTAAAATTCATCCAAAATAAAGTAGTCTTCAGAGGCTATGCCCAGAAAATTCAAGATATACATTTTATTTGGCAAATAAATATCTTAAATATAATTGATTTTAATCAAAATCGTTAGAGCCATTTTTAAGAAAATAAAAATTTTCGAAATTTTTTCCGTGTAAAGGGTAATTAGGGGTGGGGGGATTTTCTTGAAAATCTTCCGTGTCGCATCCTTGGAAGATACCAAACTTAAATACCAAATTTGGTTTTTAATGGTCTTTTTGATTTTGAGCTATGCTGCCCACAGACACACACACAGATAGATAGACACACACAGACATTTTTCTAAAAATGCTTTTTATGGATTCAGGGGGTCTCAAAACATATATTTCTGGTGAAATCTCGGTATCAAATTTTTGGGTGCATTACAATACCTTCTCTATACACTATGTACATAATACGTATAGAGAAAGTAATAAATAATTATTCCATTGCCTTACATGTTCTTAGGGGTGTAAGCCCTACAAAGACAAGGGTATTCATTTAAGTAAAAGAAGAAAAGCAATCTGATGTGCTACATCACGTGGCTTTCTCTGCCTGTTCGAAATAGAGCTTATTTTTACTTTCTCTAGCTCATATATACTATGTATATAGTGGATAGAGAAAGTATTGTATTGCAGCCGAAAATTTGATAACTAGATTTCGTAGGAAATACATGTTTTGGGCCACCAAAAATAAAAAAAAAGCATTTTAAAAAACATGTCCAAGTGTGCGTGCTTGCTTGCGTGCGTGCGTCATAGCTCAAAAACATAAAGTTGATTAAATATCAAACTTGGTATTTAAGTTCAGTATCTTCCAAGGATGCAACATGATTTTCAAGAACCCCCCAAACTCAACTACCCTTTGCAAGATAAATGTCAACATTTTTTATTTTCTCAAAAATGGTTCTAACAATTTTAATTAAAATGTCACATGTTTTAAGATATTTTCATGGAAAATTAAATATATATTTTGAATTTTCCGGGAATAACCTCTAAAGACTTTTGTATAACTGGATGACCTTTGTATAACTTGTAAACCATTAGAGATACAGAATTACCTACTAAACAAAAGTGTAGACCTCGATCTCATTAAAACATACAATTTATGTCATATACCTTTTTTATTATTTATTTATTTGTAGAATTTACCATTTTCGAGATATTCCGAGTTAATAGTTTCAGTTTTAAGATACTTAAGACTTTTCTAAAACTTTCTTTCAGTGTCTCATTTGTTGAGTCCTAGCAAGCAAAGAGAAGTGAATTTCAATTGTTTTACTTAGCTTTTAAAAGATTTTAACACCACTTTAGTCTAGTGTATTCCCTTATTTCCCTTCTATTTACAAAGAAGCAGGTAATAAGACCAATTCTGGAATATTTATCTCGATTAGCATAATGTATATAAAAGTAATCTTTTATAAGGAAAGTTTTTATACAACAGCTAGAGACAGTCTAGTGAGTGGAACACATCAGATTTTTCTGTAGCATTTATTTTTCATGGTTTTTCCAGTTTTTTTAATTTTAACCAATGCTGTGCATTTCAATTCCTTTTTACCTACATTAATAACAGTAAAGATTAAAATAGTATAATTTGCAATTGTCCCCAAAAATTTCACTGAAAAAGTATGCACATGCAGCATAATTTACAAAGGTAAAGCATATGATAATTTTTTTTGTCAGGAAATGAAAAATATTTTCTTGTTACACTTATAAGCCAGCCTTTAGTTTTCAGGAATCAGAACATGACTTCCACATAGCGATTTGTGCATTCCTTCTGTATAGGTGAGCAATCATCAGTTAATTTGTTATGTTTCTTCAACAGCAATACAATGCTTTTCCTCACATCCAGAGTTATTATCTATTTCAGTACATTCTGGTCTGTGTCTGCACATATCAGGTACGTTTGAGTGTTCACATAAACTTTGAAAAAACTAACTACATTAAATTTTGCACAAAGCATAAAAACATCACAGACCTAAGGATAGGATATGAAAATAATCAGATCGCAGAAGGCTGTAATACAAAATTCCTAGGTCTTATGATTGATCATAACACGAATTGGAAACACCATATTGATTATATCTTACCCAATCTGAGCTCTGCATGCTTTGCAATCCGATCTTTAATTCAGCTTATAAATAAGAGCATACTAAAAACAGCTTATTATGCATATTTTTATTCATTGATGACCTATGGAATGATATTTTGGGGAAGGAAATTCAGTAAATGCCAAAAAAGTATTCATTATGCAAAGAAAGGTAAGAATAATGGCAGGGGAAAGACGATCAACTCACTGCAAACCACTTTTCAAAATGTTTGGAATTTTACCATTAGCCGGCGAATATTTCTAGTCACATTGTCATTTGTAATAACCCAGAAAAGTTTACAAAAAATCAGATATTCATAACAAAGAGACCAGACATAGGCAGGACTTACATTGTTTTGTTTAATTTACTTCCCTCTTCTATAAAAGAATTACAAATGAACAAAAACAAGTTCAGATCAGAATTAAAAAGATACCTTATTACTCACACCTTCTATAGAGAGGATGATTTCATTCCATCAAATAACACTGGTAATAATGTAACGTAAATATAATAAACATGAGTATTCTAAGAATGCAAGTGTACGAGTAGGCTTTTGGAAACAGACATGTAATTGAAAATTATGCAAAACTGACAACTCTGAAAATTGATTGTCAGAGTTACTATTTATAAATAAATGTATTAATAAGTAGGAATAAATGTAATTGTTGACATGATCTACATCCTAGAGTTTGGGCTTTGAGTCTAATCTCATAATAGGATCTACAGATTGCAATGGTGGGTGGGGGGGCTGGGTGTGTGTGTGTGTGCGTGTGTGTTGCTCAAATCTACACGCTATTAGTTTTTCTTCTTGTTCAAAGGATTTCTTATTTTAGACCATCCTACTCACAAATCAGAAGAGTTTTCTTTATGCTGGGGATGCTGTCTTTTGATTGTGATCAAATACCTTTTAAGCCTATGCTACTCTGCAAGCCTCAGGATTTTCCTATTTTATGCTGCTTTGCCAATACTTGCTGTGAAACTGAGTTTTGACCAGAAAATAAAACCATAAATCAACCGCTACTTCTATATGCATGGGAAGCAGCAGCACAAAAAATAGTATATTGCAAACAAAATCAGTCAGTGCATCTTGGTAGAAGAAGGAAGGTTTGAAAACACAAGACTTCATCTCATATTTTCACTCCCAAAGTTTCTGCAAAACACTTAACACATGAGTATTGCATACTATTTTTTTTCAACAATAATGAATAATATAAAAATTTCTGTGAAATAAAATTATTTTCAATTTTCACTCCCAAGTTTCTGCAAAACACTTAACACATATGCATACTATTTTTTTCAACAATAATGAATAACAGAAAAGTTTATGCAAAAATAAAATTAATTACTGTAGAGCTCTACCCTCTGCGAAATGGTGATTAATGAGTCATGCATGGTAGTGTTGATCAAGCTACTAAATGGCTGCCTATGCTAAAAGAGTTGTATTTAAATGCTGCATGAATTAAATCATGCAGCAAATCTTATCAAATAAAGGAAAGTAAAGATGGTAAAATTCAACTATTAAATACAATTAATTTAATGTCGCAACAAATATCCATATCAATATTTGGAGTGATAATTAAATTAATTAAAAAAGCACTTTCATCAAAAGAAGAAAATTACAGGTAAAACTTGGACATTATGTGCTTTTATAAGTTTTCTTTGCAATACCCAAAAACAAATCAGAAGGAATCAAGTAAAAGTTGCAATTATATTTTAATGAAATATATTACTTTACATATTTAAGACTACAAATATTAAGCACCACTCCATTATGAAATCAAAAACATATCAATAAAAGTTCAGTCTGCTTCTTGAAGGCAACTCTCCACAAGCCCACGAAGATCAGGGTTTTCCATTGCAGCCGCTATCCTCTCCTTGTCGTTTATCTGTTTGTTGACTGCAAAACAACATATCAGTTACAATATAGTATAACAGAAACTTATTAAAAGTATATTTAGATGTCTAAATATAATAAAAGAATCTGATTTACATTCTGGAATGTGCAAGAATACTCTCAAAAGTACCATTTTCAATGGGAATTTAAACATCATGATTTTTCTTAGCACCAGTCCATATATCTAAACATGCTAATTAAATAGGCTTAAGAATGTCAAAGAGTAGATGACTCAATATAGGTGCATTTTCAGTACTGAAGATAAAAATGTTTGTTGCATTAAAACATGCATTTTACTGGAAATTGCAATCACAGACACCTTATCACTTAATACTAAAACATAAGCTTTTGAAAATCAACAGTTTCTTTATAATGTGAAGTATCTTGCAGATACATTTTTGAGAAAAATGATGTCACAATTTTGATTGTCCAGTTACACTGTTGTGGATGTCTAGATCTGCTACATTTTAGGCACAATTCAAACTAGCAGCAACTTATCCTGGTAGCTTCATTTTCATAGTTATAAGAGGTTGGGGATAGAATTTAACCCAAAACTTTCCATTACTATCCTAAATGTGCCCAGCATAGTGAGCATCCAATAAAGATGAAAGCTCCCAAATGTAATCTATAAACTAGCATTACTCATTGATATATTACCTAAATTGATTATGCCAACACAGATGTGTAACTAACAACCCCTAGTTATAAAAACTGGATGTCAACTATTCATTATTAATTTGATCTTGTTGAGCGAGGAAACTATTACGATACTCTTTTACTACTGCATGTAGAGCACCTATAACAAAATAATAGTGAAAAATAAGCATTTATAAATAGAATAGTGGTAAGAGTAAAGTAGACTTGATAATATGGGGGATAATGTATGTGACACTCACATTGAGAAACCTTTTTTGAAAGCTCCTAAATTTTTCTTTTCTCTCACATAGCTTCAGAGATTGCTGGGGAATGAACTGGCAGATTTGGCAGCAAAGATGGCAACCACAGAACCCAGTGTTGCAATTTCTTGTGTAATATCAGAAGATTTGTTGTGTGTATAAAGAGCATGTGCTGGCACAAAGAATGATTAGCTCTCTGGGGAAATAGGCTTAGAGTAGTGAAGAACATTCAGTTAAACTGAGTATCTTCATATTATATTTCCTGTTGTGAGGAAGTGATTTTGGCTCTGTTGCATATTGGCCAATGCAATTTTATACATATATGTATTTTATATATTACTTTCTCTAGAAAATCCTCTGTAGCAACTTTTAGACTCCTAACAGGCCCTGACTGTCTCAATAAACATTTATTCAGGATTGGTATAGTGAGATCTCCTCTGTGTCCTTTCTGTACACTTAAAGAAGATATGGATGGAAACCATCTACTGCGCTGCCCAACCTTAAGACAATATGATAATATGACATCAAAATACTGGAATGCAAGTAGGGAATGGCTTCACTGCCAACTGCTCAACATTACATAGCAACTAATCATATTACTTTCTCTACATGTACTATGTACATAGTGTATACAGAAGGTATTGAATTGCACCCAAAAATTTGATACAAAGGTTTTACCGGAAATACATGTTTTGGGTCCCCCTAAATAAAAAAAAAAAACATTTTGGAAAAAGGTCCATGTGCGTGTGCTGTGGACAGCATAGCTCAAAAACGAAAAGACCATTAAATATCAAACTTGGTATTTAAGTTTGGTATCTTCCAAGGATCCAATGCAAAGATTTTCAAGAAAATTCCCCCATCCCCAACTATCCTTTATATGGAACTTTTTTCGAACGTTTTGATTTTCTCAAAAATGGCTCTAACGATTTTGATTAAAATATCGTATATTAAAGATATTTAGCTGACAAATAATATGTATATCTTGAATTTTCCAGGAATAGCCTCTGAAGACTACTTTATTCTGGATGAATTTTACGAAATTTAGCATAACTGCTAAAATGGAAGAAATAGACAAAAACTTACCACACAAAAATTTTAGAGCACATTAAAACACACAATTTATGTTATATAAATTTTTTTCGAGGAGTTGATCGTTTTTGAGATATTCCTTGTTTTTGGTTTCAGTTTTAAAAAACTTGTACTTTTCTCATACAGGAATTTGTCAATCGTGTCTATACGAACAAAGGAACTTCAGTCCATAGCAAACAGCTTTTGACTTCACTTAAACCTATGATACTCCCATATTTCGCTTGCACTTACAAGGAAGTAAGTAATAAGACTATTTCTGCTAATTTTTTCTCGATTAGCATGAAGTAAATAGAAGAATAAGCTTACTAACAATAATTTGTTACACAGAAGTAGAGAAAGTCATGTGAATGGAACACATCAGATTTTTTTTAAGGGGGAACCTGCTCCTATCTGTCTGCTAGGAGGAGAAGATCTGTCGATCCATCATGTGTTGCTAGAATACATTCCTCTAGCACATATTCAAAAATTTGCAACTGTTGGTCTGTCTTCCAAAGGTCCTAGCAGACAATGACCAAGCCGTTAAAAAGGTTTTTAAATTTTCATCAAATAACTGTTGTGAACATTAACAACATCAACTTTTTAACAAAGGCTGAACAAGCCAGACTTAACCTAGCCTGTAAGATCGCCACTTGTAGGCGCTGTTACAAATAGTTGTAAGGAATAAAGAGAGATCGCACCACAATGCTAATAACAGAACAGAGAGTAAAGCGCAACAGATGCAAGTATAAAAGGACAGTGGACCAGTTGAGAGGGCAGTCAGTTTCCTGACACCAGAACATTAATAACTCTGCTAGTGTCACTGTGGCACAACTCAGTTTTATCTTGACACAGTGTTCTTTATTTGATACCTGTTCCCCTGATCCTGCCTCAGGGTAAATCATGCCAAAGTTGACGATCCCATTCTGCATTTGAGCTCTTTGAGGTAACACCTGATCGCATATCTCGATACAGTTCTGCAAAGCATGGACACCTCCAGTGGCAACTTTCTCCACCTAGCTGACGATCCCGATCGGTATCTATGAGCTCAGTGAGTTTTATCCCTTAGTCGGGTGTCTAGGTGAAAAGGATCCCGTATACCTGCTACAAACTCTTCCAACGTGGTAGAATCGATCGTGCAGCCCCGAAGCAAATACACTGGCATGGTGCACACAACATTGGTGAGCCCAAAGTGATCCATCATGGAGGAACACAACACAGCCCAGCAGATGAACACAAACACACTTCCACAGTGACACGCATTCTACACGGAAGGCCCGGAAACTGGTTCCTGCAAGTTGAAGCTACATTCGCAGCCAACCGGATTGCATCACAAACCATGGAGTTTTACAATGTACTTGCACAACTCCCGTGACAAGCAGTGATGCAAGCGACAGACATCGCTACCACACCTGGCCCCTCAAGGCGAGGTGTATGGCCCAGTGGCACCTAAGAAGATAGCACTTACAAGATATATTAGTGGATGAATTTAATTATAATATTGAAATTTAAGAGACATTTTGGAGTAATAAAGATTTAATGTAAAGATAAGTGGGAGAGGAAGGAAGAAGAAGAAGAAGAAGAAGAAGAAGAAGAAGAAGAAGAAGAAGAAGAAGAAGGATGGAGACGAGGGACGAAGGTGCCAGTGTAGGAAATAGGACCATCATTGCTGAATTTGCAGCCATGGTGGTGAGGATAGAGTATGATAGGAATGGAAATAAAGAGTTATTTAAGAAATATAAGGACAATTATAGAAAAATTATTTGTTAGTATAATACAATTATAACACTAAATATTAAATTAAATAAATAAAATAATGTGGAAAGTAATATAGTTAAATACATATATAAATTACATTATTAATAGGTAGAATAAACCTATTGTAAATATACAACTTAGAGCTGGATACCAGCACCTTTCACTGGATTCCAGTGACATAGTATATAGTATAGAATAAAAAGCAGCTGGATACTGGTTGTACCGTTACTGGTTTCCCAGTAATACGAGGGCAAATCAAAAAGTCTTTACCCCTATTTTTTTCTGGTAAAATAAGATACATACAGTCAACTAAGCATGTAGATATTATTCCTTGTACCTTTCACTATTTTTCCACATAGTCCCCGTGCTGGTTCAGACATTTGTCCCATTGCAGCATTAATTTTGCAATGCTGCTGCAGTAGAAGTCGGCTCTCTGACTACGGAACCACTCGTACTGTTGTCTTGACTTTTTCACCGCAAGTGAATCGCTGTCCTGCCAGAAACTTCTTCAGCAGACTAAAAAAAATGGAAATCACTAGTGGCAAGATCTGGGCTGTATGGTGGATGCACTAGAAACTCCCAGTGAAATTACCTTAGCTTGCCGATGGTCTTGTTTGCCAAATGTAGTCTCGCATTGTCATGGAGGATGATCACGTTGTCAACACAGAGAATCCTGCGATGCTTCTTCCTGATCTTAGCCTGCAAAAGTGACAGTGTGGAACAATATCTGTCAGCATTGATGGTGGCAACTCGTGGCATGAAGTCCAACATGAATGACCATGGCAATCCCAGAATGTTGTTAATATCACTTTGTGAACAGATGGCACAGTACAGAATATCTTTTTCACAGGAGATTGTAGATGTTTCCACACCATACTCATGTTTTGATTCTGGCGTGTAATGCAGTACCTACGTTTTATCGCCAGTAACAATGTGAGCCAGGAAATTGTCACCCTCCTCGGCATATCGTTGCAGATGATACAAAGAGGAAATCAATCATTCGCTTGCCACGCTCATTGTATGCAGGATTCCAGGGCATTTTAACTCAGATCACCACCACCTCACATTTCTCAAAGCAAGACACTTTTCCCCATATGTTGGATGCATTTCCCTGTGGATCTCGGTGGGTGTTTGTCCCTTACTCCATAGAAAACAGATCACACTTCGTTGCTCGTAAGCCATGGATGTGTTAAGCACACCTGCCATTTTGAATGCACTGACAGTAGTGCTGCTGCCGGCACCAGCTGGAAACTCTATAAGGACCGGCCCATGAAAAGTCAACTACTTTGAATATATATGTTGGTTTTTGTTTGACATTCGTCATTCGGCAGAAAAAAATAGGGCCAGACTTTTTTGATTTGCCCACGTATTTTGGTTTTAGCATTATTTGCTTTATTATATTATATTTTAATTTATTAAACCTTAAATTTATTTTTATATTCTAGATCCTTGTTTGCTGATTTTACTTTGAAATTTTTAGCTTTTACATTAGTTAATTATCGGAAAAAATTATGTAATAGATAAAATTTGTAATGCTTGTTTTTGAAAATAAATTTAAAGTTGGAATATATGCCCTAGTATAGATACCTAGGTAGCATATTTGGATTTTATTTATTTAGTGCATACGTGCTAGAGAAAGTAAATGATTATATGGTCAACATTGCTCAAGGCATCCACAGATGCGATATCCTAACGTAAAAAAATGTTCAACCACAGACAAGTTTACTAAGCATTAGAAAGCTATCTTCAGTATTGTTTTAAAATGATCAGACATTAGCAACCAGTAATGAGAACTTGATATGATGACTTTGAACTTATGATTATCAAAGCTAATTAATTCTGTTTAAATGAAAGTAAAACTAGTATGGAAAATATACCATGAATAATAATTATTATTGGAGGTGTGACACAATAATTGCATCAATGCTTGAGTTGCCACTGGTTTCATCCACAAATAAAGTATCCAATGGTTGTATCTGGCTGTGAGAAATAATTTTAAGCGTTATTTAATTTGTGTATCCTATCACTTACTTTCTTCTTCTGTGGAGTGTGTGCCCTTTTTAATGTATATATCCAATTTGAACTTATCCTCTAAGTTCCTTTCCAGTTTAACACGAATGCACAAACCAATCAGAGTAGCAAGAGAGCAATGTGGCACAGTAGGATTAAATTCTATTCGCACCGAAGTTACACCATCAGCTGTAGCTTGTTTAATCTGAAAATATATACAAATATAACTCATAACATTAAAACATAAACAGAACATATGGAATGGCAATTTATCTAAATGTAATGGCTCATATTTAAAGAAAAAAATTTAATAACTTCAACTGCAAAAACCTTTTACACTCTATACTGCTTACATAAGGTAATTAGAGCAAGTCTGTATTGCACCCAAAAATTCAATTAACAAGATTTCACCATAAACACAGTTTAAAGGTCTCCTGAACCCAAAATATACAATTTTTAGAATAAAGTCCATATAGGTACATGTCTCAGTGTGTATAAACAAAATAAACCAAAACAATGTTGATTATCCAGCATCTTTCAAGCTCATCATGCAAAGATTTACCTAATTAAATTACACTTTTTTTTGGAAAATGCATTTTTTATTTTTCCAAAACTGTTTTAATATATCATATGTTTGAGAGAGTGCTGGGTTACAAATAAAATGTGTACCTTGAATTTATTGTACAAAATCTGTGAAGTCCTCTTCATTCTGGTTTTATTTTTTAATTTTATGCATCTAAGAAATCATAAGAAACTGAAAAAATTCAGAGCTCTTAAAATATACAATTTTGTATATTTACATTTTCCCAAGCATGAGTGTGACTTCTGACGAAATATTGTTTTTACCTTTTCAGCCTTGGATAAACAGGTTATGATGTGTGTTATTTATGCTGGCATACCTGAAAATGAGAAACTGTAGCTAAGGAAGTTACATGGCATCCTCCTAATGTATCCAGCCATAGAATTCCCAACCAAGACCTCAAATATTTTGTATGACACCATTCTCCAGCAATGGAAAGCAACGTGGTCTCCTCGTCTAGAAGCAAATTATGTGATGCCAATCCCTATTCCATTTTTGCTTATCCTTGCATACATATCCAGCACTGTCTTCAAGTCCTTCTATCTCACATGCATTTCAGATATACTATTATTACCCTTCTTCCTTCCATCTGGTGATCTATCACCCATTTCTATTGTAACTCTCCACTTATTTTATGAGTTGCCAAGACTACAGCAAGATTTACATTGGGAAGACAAAGATAAATTTGGAAATTAGGATGAAAGTACACTTGAGAAGCATTTGGTACAACCACGTAAAGAAGTATGCAGTAGCATATCACATCTGAACTAAAAATCATAACATAAAGGTAGAAATCATTGGAACTGAAAATTTGAGAAAACATTTCATCACCAAGAAAGAAGATTCTCTTATGAATTTTGAACTTCCTAAGTAGACATCATCCTATTGACAAGAAGCGTAAAGGACAGCACAACACCAAGCTGGACACAACCAGTATGTAGCATCAGTTAACCTTGAAACTTAAAATAGGGAAACCCGTCTTCTCAAATGAAGGGAATTTGGAGCAAAAACTGCAAAAAAAGATGACTCAATTTATTAAAATCACAATGATCTTTTATCAATTTATGTAAAGAACCACATTAAATTTTAAACTCCATTTGTGCTGTTTCTTCTTTTCATCATTTTTCACTAATCAAAATGCTTCACTGACCACTGTTTATAATTTATTGGCTTTAAATTCTCATAAAGAGAAGGTATTGTAATGCACCCAAAAATTTGATACCAAGATTTCATCAGAAATACATGTTTTGGGTCCCCCTAAATTTAAAAAAAAAGTGTGTGTGCGTGCATGTGTCATCTTACAAGGATGCGACATGAACATTATCAAGAAAATCCCCCCATTCCACACACTATCCTTTACATGGAACTTTTTTCGAAAATTTTGATTTTTTCAAAAATGACTAACAATTTTGATTAAAATATGAAATATTAAAGATATTTACCTGACAAATAATATGTATATCTTGAACTTTCTGGAAAATAGCCTCTGAAAACTACTTTATTCCTGATGAATTTTACAGAATTTTGCATAACTGCTAAACCATAAGAGATGAACAAAAACTTACCATACAAAATATGTAGAGCACATTAAATCACACAATTTATGTTATATAAAATTTTTTCGTGGAGTTAATCGCTTTTGAGATATTCCTTGTTTTTGGTTTCAGCTTTAAAAAACATACTTTTCTCATTCGGGAATTTATCAACTCCTGTCCATACAAACAAAGGAACTTCAGTCACATAGCAACCAGCTTTTGACTATCACTTTAACAAATGGTACTCCCTTATTTCGCTTCTACTTACAAGGAAGCAAGTAATAAGACTATTTCTGATAATTTTTTCTCAATTAGCATGAAGTAAATAGAAACATTAGCTTTTTATTCAAATAATTATATAAAAAATAATAAATGCAGACCTAAAAGTCAACAACATGCTGTTTTTCAAAGTTTAATACATAGGCTAATTAATGTATGTTTAACAAAATAAAAACACATAAAAGAATTTAATTATATTATCAATGTTGCACAAAATAATGGTTTTGATAGACAATTGATTTACAATACCTTTAATAAAAAAGACAAACAAAACAAGAAGAAAGAAGTTAGCTTATTAAAACCAATAAAAGACGATTTGAAGTATAAAAGAGTTAATTATCATCAAAACCACTTGACAAAACAGTGAATAAGTTAAATAAATCTGGTATCTATCAAATAAACTGCAATGATTGTGAAAAAGTTTACATTGGCAGACCAAAGAGAAACTTAAAAGTTTGTATTAAGGAACATAAAAGAAATATTAAATTGAAACAGTTGGATAAATCAGCAGTAGCCAATCATTTCTGGAATACTAACCATAAAATGGGGCAGGAAATCAAATTATTGAAAGCCATTAATACTCCTTCAGAGTTGGATAACTGGGAAAAAATATTCATTCATAGTAATAGCAGTAATGTGGTTAACTTTGAAATACCACCAGTAAATGCCATTTTAAAACTTGTACAAAAAACTGAATGTCAAGCTAAAGACTCAAAACTAGCAAACAGTTCTGAGATGTCACCAAGGACTCGCAAGAAGAAGGCAGATGTCAATGAAGTCTGGCTTCTACCACCTGATGCCACTACTATCGGTCAGACAACTATATTAGATGTTGAAGCTGCCCAACTACCTCAGACGTCTGCTAACCTGCAAAAGAGGATGACAACAAAGGTTGTCAAAATGCGTCCAGTGTAACATCATCTACACCATGGCCAAGTGGAGCAAGTGTCGGCAATAGATGTCCAGATTTGAACAAGATGATAGCTTCACTGTATGTAAAGGCTTTTTAAAAATTAGCTTTTCAACCATAATTTGTTGCAGAGATGTAGAGAAATTCATGTGAATGCATCACATCAGATCTTTTAAAAATGGTTATTGTGTACTACAATTCAAATTCCCTTCTCTGCATAATGAGGAAGAAAAAAAGGGAATAATGATTTCCCATTTGAGAAGCCTAGGTACTGGAAATTTTAAAACAAATAGCAAATAATAATTTGAATTTGCAATCTCTTGAATGTGAGGAAGCAGACACACCATCCCCACACTACCTAGTTGGGTTTGAAAATCTTTGCATCAAATCATTGAAATACCAACCACACTCACATGTATGTGCACATGCATATGCATATTCATGCACACATACACACATGGATTTTTTTTCTAAAAATACTTTTTTTTATTCAGGGAACCCTAAAACATATATTTCCAGTGAAATCTCAACATCAAATGTTTGCTTTTCCTCTGCTTCTTATCCCTATCGTCATCCTCTACTTTCAATGAAATGACCAGAACACACATTTCAACTTATATGATTTTGAGATATACAGGTGGAAGGCGACCTATTATCATACTTGAATAGGATGACCGTAATGAATAGAACAAAAACATCTTAGTGCAGGTTTGCTGTTTTTAACATAGTTTTTGACAAAAATTGGCAATTTGTGTAATAATGAAGACATTGTGTTTACATGAAGATTTTATGAAAATTAAACTCTTTTTTATATATTTCTTAGAGAAGATTGAAAGAAATATTTTCTGCGTGTTTATAAATGTTGAATTAAATAATTATAAATAATAAATTATTTGCAGTAATTATTATTATTAGTATCATTATTATTATTATTATTATTATTATTATCATTTTTATTATTATTTTTGTTATTATTATTATTATTATTATTATTATTATAATTATAAAACCTTCTGAAATTTGTCTCAGTTGAATTTGCACCATTAGCCAAAGGCAACACCTTAAGATCAAAAGAAGTATACTTCAGCCATTGTTTATAACAAAAATGCATTTCATATATTCATTAATATGCTTCTGCTGTTTTTAAGACAGTGATTAATTATCAATTACAAACTGAGTCACTTTACTAATGCTAAGTATCTTAAAAAGCTATTTATTTATGGTGAAACATATTGTAATGCAGCAAGAATTTACTACGTAAGATTTCCAAATACATAGAACTCTGGTATTTCAAATTTCCTCATACTTTTGACTGGTCTTCAGAAAATTACAATTTTACATAAAACTAAAGTAAAATCCTGTTTTTATTCATTGTCCACATGTACATTTTACACACCTTCAAATGTATTGCATTTTGAACTTTGAAAGCATTACCTCGTACAATATAGATAAAACTATTTCTTAAGATTTTCGTTCATAATGCACAGAAATAACCTTGGTCTCAGACTTGACAGGTACAGCTAGGTTTGGAAGAGTATGCTTGCTCTTTCTTTGCTTACCCTTCATTAATTGGGATGGTGTGCCAATTCAATTAATCAGGGCATACCATCATTTCAAAAAGAATTCTGTATTGGTACAGTAATCCCTACTCAATAACAATGGTTATTAAAATACGCTAAAGTAAAAATACATACACATTTTACAGCAATAACATTGTTGTAAATAGTGCCTGCACATAGGTACTCTACTGTAGTGAGCCCACCTGTATCACATTAATTTTAAAGTATTTCACCTTCCCATTGTGTGAGTCCTGGATATGGGAAAATTTCTTTAAAATGTAACTTATGTTTTTTCAATTTGGAAATGCTTGCATATATATGTACATGTAGTACATGTATGTACTATATTGTTTTTTTATTTATTTTTTTAACAATTAAACATTTATTAATGGTTTACCCATTGATTTAGGATATTTCTGTATAGTCAAAGTTTTTTGTAATTCAAGGTGCCTCAGTCCCAATTAGCTTGAATTACTGGGGCTCTATTGTAGAGACGAGCACTACATTATAGGACATTTGTTTTAGTCTGTCAAAAAGTTCTAGATACCAGAAGCATATCTCAAGTTGAAGGAACTGGTCAAAGAAATATTCCACAAGGAGAAAAAATCCTTCACTTGATGGAAGCAACAAGTGTAGCAAAGTTTGAACTATTGGCATATCCCATTGGACTGTTTTAAAAATACTGAAAGAAGAATTGTTAGGACCTACTCATAGTCTATGCATGCAGTTATCTCTCTGAAGCAGATTATGCTCCAAGTTTAGCATTTTCCGAAGTTTTTTTTTTGTTTTTTTTCAACTTTCTCCCTTAAAATTCTTGCAATGAATGAAACAATATTTACCAGAAATGAAATAACTATGCAATTATCATAATGCACACGAGTCCACACACAAAAAGGCAGCTTTCAACACAGATTTTCTGTAAATGTTTGGACAGGAATTATAGTAAACATATTAATTGGTCTGAAAATACTTCCTCAGCTTTTGACAGGAGCCATCTATCTTCAGTTTCTTCAAGAAATATTAAAAATTCTGCCTGAAGATGTTCCCCTAGCAGTAAGAAATTATATGTGGCTATTACATAATGTCGTGCCTACACAAATAAGCAGAGCCTTGTGTGACCATATACACAACAGCTGCAAAGAACACTGGATCACTTGGAATGAACAAATGAATGAGCTAGAAAGTTCACCAGATCTAAATCCCATTGACTGTTTTCTTAGGGGTGACACGAAAACTTTGTATATATTACAGAAGTGCCTGGTGTGGAAATGTTGCATGAGAGAATACTTTGAGCAGTACGAGATAAAAAAACAACCAGGACGTACTTTGTAGAGTGCTGCAGAATTGAAGAAAATGTGAAGCAGTGTGTTGGCAAAGGGTGCACATTTTGAACAATTTCTCTAAACATTAAAAAGAAGTATATGCGTAAGCTTTCATGGCCGGTGTCCATGGTTTTAAAATTTAAAATTTTCGGGCTGTTTTGCCGTGGTCTGTAGGTTAAAATATGTTTAGTTAAAACATTTCCACCTAACGTTTCGTCCCTGTCTGTGAGGGACATCTTCAGAGGCAATGCACTCACGTCGCTAACTCGGAAAGAATTACATCAGTGCGGGTTATAGCCAGTATATATACTCGGGCACTGGTGGGCGGGGTCAAGTGGACAGGTTCTGGTTTGTTTATTTGGCCTGGAGGTTGCGGAGCTGGGAAAGTATAGGGAACCAGGTGGAGTTTAATTTAAGTCCTTCGTCTTTGTTGAAGTTGTTGGTGTTCTTATAAATCTCAATGGCCTCTCTGTATAAACGGGGAAAATAATTTTTAGTCGTAGCTATAACCTCTACCTTATCATATTGCATACGGTGGTCATCCAAAGATAAAACATGTTGTGCCAAGGCTGATTTTTCTGTTTGTCCGAGGCGGCAGTTTCTTTTATGTTCTGTAATGCGTGTGTTAATGCTACGCTTTGTAGTGCCGATGTAAACTTGGCCAATGTGCACGGGATTTTGTAAACACCAGATTTTGAAAGTGGATCGAGTCGGTCTTTAGCTGATTTGATGTACTGTTTTATTTTAGTTGTCGGCATGTATATAGGTTTCACGTGTTGTTTCTCTAAAATCTTGCCGATACGATCAGTTATGTTTTTTATATATGGCAAGAATACTTTATTTTTATACGTCGATGCCTCCCTAGGTCTGGTGTTGATCTTTCTGGGACGTATTGCTCGATCGATATCCTTTTTAGTGTACCCATTATACAGTAGCGTCTTTTGTAGATATTTTAATTCTTGTGGTAAATGTTCTGGATCACAGATTCCTTTAGCTAGTTCCACTAGTGTTTTGATTACGCTTCTTTTCTGTTTAGGTAGATGGTTGGATTGTTTACTAAGATATCGGTCCGTATAATCGCACTGAACGAGCTCTGTTACACAACCGCATACATCAAACAAGAAAAGAACTTGAGATCAACGATCGCGATTTATTGAAGATTCATTTAAATATCAGCTACCACATGACAAATAACGATTGGGACAAAATAGATCATCTTACGTCGCAGTCAATGATGAACATCCATGAATCTTCATCTAACAGGCAAAAAAAGAAATTTGAAAATCTACTACAGAAGTCACCTAACAAAATTGACAACACACATCGCACAGTAATTAATCTGTCAAATCGGGTTCTATCAGTTGAGGAACAACATGTTCTAGCTAAAGGGGGGAATTTCGCGGTCACTCCAAAAAGCATACCTGTAGAAGATATAATTGCCAACATTGAAGGCGGAATCCACTCGGTACCACGGGAAATAGCAGAAGAAATTCGCACTGAATCAACTAGGATCCTAAGAAAAGCGAAGCCTCCCGGAGCCAATATAAACAAAAAAGAATTGTCGGCCTTGAAAGACCTGAATGCGGACGACAGTATCCTAGTTTTACCAGCAGACAAAGGCAACACTACTGTTGTTATGAACACCACAGATTACAATGAGAAAATTTCGGAACTATTGGACCCTACGATGTACAACAAGAGATCATGTGATCCTACCTCTACCATTTTAAATAAAACAAATAAGATAATCAGGAATTCGCCATCCATACCACAGGAAACTAAGAAAAGCTTATTGCATTCAGAAGCCATGGCACCAAGGTTATATGGATTGCCGAAAATTCACAAAAAGAATGTACCATTACGTCCCATAGTCAGCACCATTGGATCACCCACATACACTATCTCTCGTTATCTCACTCCGTTATTACAAGAACACATCGGTAATTCAGAAACTCGAAGCTGACGAAGATATCTGCGGAGTCACATTTTAGATTGCGTATTTTCTGCATGAAATGGTAGGAATTCTTTAGCTAGAACATGTTGCTCCTCAACTGATAGAACCCGATTTGACAGATTAATTACTGTGCGATGTGTGTTGTCAATTTTGTTAGGTGACTTCTGTAGTAGATTTTCAAATTTCTTTTTTTTGCCTGTTAGATGAAGATTCATGGATGTTCATCATTGACTGCGACGTAAGATGATCTATTTTGTTAGCGACGTGAGTGCATTGCCTCTGAAGATGTCCCTCACAGACAGGGACGAAACTTTAGGTGGAAATATTTTAACTGAACATATTTTAACCTACAGACCACGGCAAAACAGCCCGAAAATTTTAAATTTTAAAACCATTAAAAAGAAGTATCTCAATGATTTTCTGTTCTTGTTTTGTTTGAATTATTCCTGAGTTATATTATTCACAAACTGAGAAACCCTCATTTTGTAACTCTCTTGTAGATCTCTCAACTTTATTAATAAGTGTTCCCATTAATAATTTCATTACTTCCTCAGTTCTATATTCCATACATTTGGGTGCATTATAATCATGTGTAATTTTCTGTTTATTTGCATACTGAAAGGGTTTATTTGTTCCTTCCCAGGCAGCAGAAACCGAAGAATTAAAAGTTAACTTTTGAATTTACTGTGTTGGAATATTGGGCAAAATAAAATAGTAATTATCTCAAGAATAGTTTTATGGATAAAATGTCTTAAGAAAACAACTCAAAACAATGTCTCTTTCACAACTTAAGAGGATGACATTTCACCTTCCATTCTGCATAGTAATTATTATTGTTTTTTAGAATAATCCTTGAAGATCTGGTAGTAATACTCCTTCTGTCATACATAATTCAATGTTCAAGCTGGGAAACTAGTGTTATGAAAGTTGACACTTAAGAGGATGACTTTTCTCCTTCCATTCTGCATAGTAATTGTTTTTTACAATAATCCTTGAAGATCTGATAGTAATACTCTTTCTGTCATACATAATTCAAAGTTCAAGCTGGCAAACTAGTGTTATGGAAGTTGACACTTACAAATTAAAGTGTGGGTATGACATATTTAACTACCTCATCTCCAGTTTACTGTACATTTTTGGGTAGAGTAAAATACACCCTCTAAGCACTATAGGTAAGCTGTAGAGGATATAAAAAAAACAAAAAAAAACAAAAAAAAAAAACAGTATAATTGCATCACGTGGTCATGAAAAGTTTTAGATTAGTTTCACTACAAAGACAAAAAATCAGATGTGTTCCATTCTCTATCTGTTCTGCAAACAAGCTATTCGTACAAAAAATATTTCTTTTATTACTAGAAATGGTCTTATTACTTAATTCCTTTTAAGTAGAAGGCAAATAAACAAATACACTAGACTAAATCGACAGTTAAATTTTTTAAAAGGTCAAATATTATTTTTATATTAATAGTTGTGTTGTTACTTCACTGTTACTAGCTTCTTTTTACATTTATAATTTTTAAAAGCTGTCGTTATGTGACTGATATTGAAATTTGGTTCTCTTTACATGGCCAGGAGTAACACAAAAGAAATATGGCATGGATGATGACTTCCCATTTGAGAAAATTTATATGTACTTTAAGACCCAGGCTTCAAAGGCAACCAGCTAGAGACCACGAGAGATCCGGCTATAATATTACATTTTTCAATCTATATATTCAGCTCCTCTCTTACACATGGCTTGTGTGGAAAAAAACAATTAATTAACACTAATTGCCCTAATAGTTGGTTACACTATGAAACCCGGGACTTGCAACATTGTAAGTCACCATTACGGTGTCTCATCTGTAAATAATTTGAGAACACCTAGGGTTTACCGGGAAACATGTGTCAGTTGAGGAATTTAATGTCATGATGGCATTTTGCCACGATAGCTTAGTGGTTAGAGGGATCAGGAGATCCATGGTTCAAATCCTTATTATGGCATTGAAATTTTCTGTCTGACTCTTAACTCCTGTCTTGCAGACAGGTTGTGCGGAAAAAATAATTAACACTAATTGATCTAAAAGCTTATGTATTTTAAAATTGAAACATAACAGGCAATATCTCAGAAATGGTTAACTCTCTACAAAAAGAAACATATTTGACATAAATTGTGTTTTAACAAGATCCACAATTTTTGTATAGTATGTTTTTGACTTTCTCTCACGGTTTACCAGTTATGCAAAAGTCACTCAGATTGAAGAGGAGTTTAGGAGCTATTCCCAAGAAATTCAGGATATACATTTTATTTGCCAGTAAATATCTTTAATATATAGCATTTTAATAAAAATCATTGGAGTTATTTTTAGAAAGTCTAAAATTTCCAAAAATGTTCCATGTAAAGGAAAATCTCCCTGTTGCATCCTCAGAAAATACGGAACTTAAAATACCAAGTTTGGTATTTAACAGATTCATTTTTTAGTTATGCACATCATGCACCACACATGGACCTTTTTCTAAAAACACTTCTTTTTTTGATTCAGGTATTGTCAAAACAAATATTTCTGATGAAATCTACTACTAAATTTCTAGGTGGAATACAATATCTCTTTTACCTACTATGTACATTCTATATATGTGCTAGAGAGTAAAAGGAGGAGCAAGACAGATTATCAGCATCAACCTTAAACTTGCTTTTCTAATTCTGTTGTACGCCGTGTGTAAGCATTGCAACATTGTAGTTGCCTTTCTTGCCACTTTAACATTGATAGTATATGTACGTTCTAAGCAACTAGTGCAGTAGGTGTATAAAATCTTAAAAAGTAAAACATACATATTTACATCCTTTTACAATGTGGCATAAGCTGTAAGAGTCACTGTTTGTATGTCACACTTTTAAGCACTAAGAAATGACTATGTAAATACTAACGTCAAAATTCTTATTTATTCCTTTATCTACATAGAATGTCCCAATGAGCATATTGCTCTAGGTAGGGACTGCCCTTTAGTGAGGTGGTAAGCAAAATACAAAGAATAAAACACATTAACACATACAAAAAGGAGTATATAAGTATATATATATATATATACACAATTTTTTATTGTAATTTGTGTGGGTGTGTGATTAAATTTAATGCAATATTTCAAGAAACATCATAGGGATTTTCTGTTGTCAAATTTTAGGAATTACAGTATTGCTCAAGTAGGTATTTGAAGAGTTTGTTTTTAAATTGGGATAAGTTAGATGATTGTTTAATGTCAAGTGGGAGACTGTTGTTTGTTTTGGTGGCATTATGTAATAATTTTTTATTCCATATTTGGTAGAGCTAACTGATTCTATACGTATGTGATTGGCCGATCTAGTTTTGTAGGAGTGAATATCTTTTTTGTTTGATTACAGAGTTGGTACATACAAGGTTATTTTCAGCTTTGTACATGAATGAAGATTCACTATATTTACAGAGATAGGAAAATGGCAGTATATTTGTCTCCTTAAATACTTCTACGGAAGGTTTTAAAATATTAAATCCATAAAGTATTTTCATAGCTCTCCTTTGTAGGATTTCTAAACAGTTTAGGTGTTCTTTATTGTTATTGGACCATACTGCATTTAAATACAGAAAATTGGGGTGCAAGAATGCAAAAGAAAGACTTCTAGATCTTTTAGTCTGTACAATATGCGAATAATTGAGTTTGCTTTGCTGATAATGTGTTCAATATGGTATGTCCATGTCAAAGATGAGTCCAGTATTAGCCCTAGGTATGTAAATTTGTTTACTCTTTCTATAACATTATCTTTGATCTTAATTGATATATTACTTGTAATTGGTCTAGAGGGTTTATGAAAAAGCATATATTTAGTTGTTTTTTGACATTAAGGATTAAGTTGTTATTTGTGAACCATGTCTGCAGTGTTGTAAGGTCAGTTTGCATATCTTTCATTATCTGCAGTTTTTTAACCTGTCAACAACCCTAAGGATAATTAGAGAGTTAACTGTTTTCATATGCTTTGTTTGTCTCACCATTACACCATCTTCATAAACAACATTAAGATCTTCTAGGGTAGCTGGCTTTTCTGGATCACGTATGTTTCTGATGTGATCTGAAAATAATTTCAAATAATAACATTTTAATATAAAGTTTATAAGAATATTAAGTAGTTTGTTCAGATTCCTACTGAAGAAGTGCAAAAATAGAAATAAGAAAACAGAAAGGAAAAAGTTTTACATTCACATGAGTTTCTCCATCAATTCAACAACTTATTCTTACAAATACTTTTTACTCTATTTCATATTTTCTGATAGAAACAGTTGAAGAAATTGTTTTATTACATATTTCCTTGTAGGTAGAATATGTAAGGGAATACAAGGCTTTAAGTGAATGTCTCTCTGCATAACTTAAGAGAAAAGAAATAAAAAGTAGGACTAAAGTAACAAAAAACAAAATTCTCACATCCTAAAAGTTTGCATATTGGGATATTTCAAATAAACATTCTAGTTTATGAAAACAAGAATTTTAAGTTTGTACTGCCATCTATTTGCAAGGAAACTAATAAATTAAAGATGGCTGACTCGCACATGTGAGATACTTTGTTTGCAGAACTTCACACACTTAGTAAATGAGGAAAATAGCAGCAGGTATAAATTTTTTACTATTTTACTTTAAGCCTATATTTCTGACTTTGAATTAAACATATACATTAACCTATAACTATGACCATAATATAGATTTATTGCACAAATGAGATGATGACTTTGTGTTACATCAGTTACTATATTTTATGATTTTATTAGTTGCCCTCCGTGGTGTAATGGTTACCATGCTAACTTCATATACCCAAGATCGCGGGTTCAGTTACTATCTACTGTTGTTTCTAAATGGATTAGATGGCACCAAATATTTTGTCAATCAGGACAACTTTTTACATTTAATTTAATCTTAAGATCTTCAAATCTAAATTCATGTCCAAGGAATTATTTAAACTTATTTTTATCCTTGTTGAGAGATAGTAATGCCTCCAAAAATAGCAGCAGAGAAGATGAGAGATATAGATTTAGAATGGCTGAGGAAAAAAAAGCTTAGGCTAAAAAGAAAAATAGAGAACAATAGAAGAATTGTTGTACACAATGGAATGATCAGCAGAAGATGAAGGAAAAGAAGAGTGCTAAAGAAAGAATGAGAAAGATGCATGAACGCAAAGCTTTGTTGAAACAAGATGTTCTTTCAGTTCAGTCTCCACTGAAAGCTTTTGGATCAGCTCAAGCTATGGAAAGGCTATTCACAGGGCTAACAGGTCTTTGCCTAAGAGTCCACAGAAAAAGTGTGTCATTATACAAAACCTAGCTGCTAAACTTGGATGTGCTTACACAAAGAATTATGAAATTATGAAAAAACTCTAGAGCAACAAAACTTGATACTGAAATGTTTAAAAAGGTTATTTCATTTTATAAAAGTGATAGAATATCACGCCAGTTACCAGGAAGAAAAATTTTGTGATAGTAAGACACCATGATTCTGGGACCGTGACCAAGAAAAATGCAAAAGAAAATACTTATTATGACAGTCATGAAGGCTTATAACTTTTCAAAGAAGACAACCCATAAATAAAACTTGTGAAATCAAAATTTGCAGCATTGAGGCCTCAACATGTTAGACCAATAACTGAGAGGCATATAAATGCTTGTTGCTGCAAATTTCATGAAAATACCTATTGGAAGAATTCGAAACGTGTGGAAAGAATTTCCTTTCAACTTGAACAATTTAGTTTCTGCAGTAACATGTAGTAAAGATATGAACTGCTATTTTGGCGAGTGTGATAATTGCAAACACATTCATAAAGCTATAGAATGTTACAAGGATTGTTAAGTGAGGATTGAACTAACACTTCCATCCATTATTGTCAGTGGAATGCTACAAACCATAAGGAATGGCATGAAACAGCACTATTTAGAGCAAAAGAAGAATTGCTGTCGAACTTCCTAATCTGCTTCAACACTGCTATATTGCAAATTTTCAGCTCCAGCAAACTTGTGGCAAAAATGAAGCTGAGTTGCAAGAAGATTTTGCAGAAAATTTTGCTCTTCAACAGCAAAATGAAATAATATTTGCTCATTGGATTTCTGAAGAAGCGACAATATTCACTGCAATTATTTCATATAATGTCACTATACCATATGGTATCATATCGTCATGATAAATATTCATTTTTTTCCTTTAATAAGGGTTGTTAGATCAAGATGGCAGCACAGGGAAGGCTATTATACTTCATATTTTCTTGGTTGGTGCTGGTGGACAGTTCAAAAACAGGACCACCTTGTCTTAACATCTAAAATACTACATAGAGATTTGACTAACTTAGACTGGAGTTTCTTTGCAACAGCACAGGAAAAGGTCCCATTGATGGCATTGGTGGAACGTAAAGTGATTAGTATGGCATCATATTTTGCAGGGAAATGAAGTAATCAATAATGCAAAGGAGTTTTATGAATGTGCAAAACATGCTTGCCCAAACATCTGTGTACTGTATTTATCATATGATAATATGCCTTGTGATAGAAAATTCTTGTCTGAGAAATGGGATGCAACACAGCCAAAGCCTATCCCAAATCTTCACAAGATACATTATGTCAAGGCACATAATCTTCAGATAGTTGCTGTCAGTGTAGTTAATGCCTTTATAGAAAACATAATAGCATTTTTAGAGGTGGTAATGTTTGACCAGACAAATTCAGAAGTGCCGAAAAAAGAAATTCAGGACAAAGAAACAAAATCAGCAACCAAGATTCTAGAGTATCAAAAAGGGAATTACATTGTGGTAAAATATGAAAGGTATTATCACAGAAATTAACTATGCAAATACTGAGAAACCAAAAGAAGTGAAAGTGAATGTTTAGGCAGATTCTTGTGGCCAAACACAAAAAATGAAATTTGGTACAGTACAGAGCAAATCTTGGGATACCTAGATTCACTATTTCCTGTGGATAATAGGGGACTATATTTAAATTTCAAGGACTTTGTTCAACTTCTTGTGGTTCATGACCAAATCATTCATCATAATTATCATATAACTAGTACAGAGATCAGAATTGTTACATCAGTTACCATGAAATAAGTTTTACCCCATGTCTTGTAATGATAGTCTTTTTCATAAATATTGTATATCTTATACTAATAATAAAAAATGTAATAAAAAAAGTTAGTACTTTGTTGGCTATCACAACTTCAGAGAATTTGCATGTTTTCTTCATCATCAACTTATATGCTATCCTTTTGGTGTTACATCAGTTACCCAAATATATGTGCTTTTTTTCTTAAGAAAATTGCACATATTTTGCTTCTTTCTACTATCAATTAATTTAGCATTTTTTCTTTATGAGCTATCAGGTTGAACATTGGGCAAGTTTTATTGTATTCCCAGAGCAGAAGAGAACTTATTAGAAAATGTTTCCAGATGTTACGTCAGTTACCATGGAATTGTCCAATAATGGCTTTCTATTTAAAAAAAGTGAAAGTATTGGAAAATTCAAACCAATAACAAGGAATTCCTAACTTGGAAATGGTTAGTTCTACAACAAACAAAATAAAATATCTGATGTGTTCCATTCACATGACTTTTTCTACATTGCTGTAACAAATTATTGTTAAAAAACATATTCTTCTATCTACTTTTTAATATTCGGAATAAATATTAGCAGAAATTGCCTTAATTACTTGCCTCCTTGTAAGTAGAAGGGAAATTAGGTAATACGCTAAGATAAAAAGATAGTCAAATTTTTAAAAAGCCAGTTGCCATGTGGTTGGAATCCACTTCTATGCAGTGCCAGAATTTACAGCTTTCCATGTCAGAAGTTTAAGTATTTTAAATCTGAAACAAATAAAGGGGAATATCTCAGAAATGGTCAATTCCATGAAAAAAAATGTATATGGCATAAATTGTGTGTTTTAATGCAATCTACATTTTTTTATGTAGTAAGTTTATGTCTATCTCTTACGGTTTATCAGTTACAGAAAATTCGATAAAATTAATTCAGCGTAAAGAGGTCTTAAGAGGCTATTCCCAGAAAATTTAAGATATACATTTATTTTTGCCATATAAATATCTTTAATATATAATATTTTAATCAAAATGTTAGAGCCATTTTTGAGAAAATCAAAATTTTTGAAATTTTTTTCCATGAAAAGGTAGTTTGGGGTGGGAGGATTTTTCTCAAAATCTCAGGAAAGAAACTAAACTTAAGTACCAAGTTTAGTATTTTACAGACTTGTTCTTGTTCACAGACACACGAACCTTCTTCTGAAAGTTTTTTTTTTTGATACAGGGTACCAAATTTTTGGGTGGAATGCAGTACCTTCTTAATACACTATGTACATAGTACGTGTAGAGAAAGTAAAAAATGCATTTAACCTAAATATGTGCTTTAATGAGAGATCTACACTTTCTGGGCAGTAAGATTTGTCCATCCCTTCCGGTCTACCAATTCTGCAGAAGTATTCAGAATGAAGAGGACTTCTAAGGCCACTTCAGGAAAATTTAATATATACTACCCTTTCTCATGAAAATTTCACATCAGTAATTTTTGAGAAAACAAGCCAAAGTTTTCAAAAAAATATTGTTGCTCAAGCACACATACCCACACAGATCTTTATCTAAAAATTGTCCCTTTTTTGTTTAGGTTCAGGGGGTCTCCAAAAATAAATAAATAAATATATATATATATATATACACAGGGTGTATATAAATGAATATCAGGGTTTTAACTCTTTATAATATTTATTACATTCAACTTACAGTTATGAATGATATGTCAAATGAAAAAGCAACTCAAACAGTTTTACCAAGAAGCTTATAAATGTTCAATGTGACCACCCTTTATCACACAACACACATCAAGTCTATAGCCGAGTTCTTCCCAAACGTTGATAAGTGTGTATTCAGTAATTGTAGCAACAGCTGCTTCAATCCAGTTTCTTAATTCAGGGAGGTCAGTTAGTAGCGGAGGCACGTACACACGATCCTTGATGAAGCCCCAAAGGTAAAAATCGCATGGCGTTAGGTCAGAAGAATGTGGAGGCCATGCATAGAACTGAAGACAACACGATCCATAAAATCGTCATGAAACAACATGTCGTTTGCAAATTTGGCACGTAATCCATGGTCTGTCGGCTTTAGAGCCTGTAATAACTGTAAACGGTAAGGACGTAGCTGTAAGCGGTTTCTTACAACTTTCCAAACAGTTGACACAGGAACTTGTAATTCACGACTAGCCTTCCGGACTGATTTCTTTGGGCTAACTCGCTCAACAGTCTCTTCACTTACTCCTGGTCGTCCCGTGCTCTTCCCTTTACAAAGGCAGCCGGTATCTTCAAACTGATTATACCATCTACGAATGTTTTTATCACTAGGAGGATCACAACCGAACTTACTATGGAACGCACGTTGCACAGTAACTACAGATTCGGTCTTTGCAAACTGCAAAACACAAAACGCTTTCTGTTTACTAGTCGCCATCTTTGCTACTACCGCTGTCTAGTGGATTGCGGCAGAAACATTGCACGCACATGCGCACTTGTGCCAACAAACAAAACTGCTTGAGTTGCTTTTTCATTTGACATATCATTTATAACTGTAAGTTGAATGTAATAAATATTATAAAGAGTTAAAACCCCGATATTCATTTATACATACCCTGTGTATATATATATATATATATATATATATATATATATATATATATATATATATATATATTTGGTGAAATCTACAAATAGTTTTAGATAGAATACAACACCTCCTGTGCTTAGTAGTGAAAGTATATATCTGCCTCATACAGCATGTGTTTTATTGAACCTTAAAGACCAAAATTACACTCAACCAAGCTGCAATTGTGTACTACTTGGGTCCCATCAACTTTAACATTTTACACTGAGAAGAAGAATGTTGTAAATACTAAATTCAAAAATGTTTAAAAACCCTACCTAATTGAGAAGCGTCTAACATATTTCAGAATTATAATGTATGTTTGTAAATATTTATTTTTATGTGGGTAAGTATTTTACTGCATGATAGTAATAGTTGATCTCTTTTAAGTGTAGTAATAATTGCTGATAATGTTACATCCTCTTTTAAAGAGTCTATTGACTGTAATAAAGATTATTATTTACAGGTTGAAAGTAAGCGAGTACTTATATTACAAAAGAAAGCTATCAAATCATGTATGGCATCAACAATAGAGCTTCATGTAAGGATGTGTTTCAAAGGCTGAACATTTTGACACTTCCTTGTGAATACATTTCCATATCAAAAATCAAGAATGCTTTGCAAAAAATGTGAATATACATAACTTAAATACAAGACAAAGAATGGACTTACACAAGCCTAGTGCTAGCTTAGAATGTTATCAAAAAGGAGTATATTATGAATATTTCAAAATATTCAATGCCTTCCAAATGACTTAAAATTACTATCCTAGGGTAAAATAGAAAAATTCAAATCTGCTCTTAAAAATTATTTATGCAGCAAGGCCTATTACTCAATACAGGAGTTTATGGAGTGTACTATGCCATAGAATAAAATGTAATGTCTTACTGTATTGGCATAAATGTAAGCATTCTCTGTAATACACAAGTTACTTTAATCTCTTAAATAATATTGCATGCTTGTCTGCTACGACTCATTTCTAACTAATTTGATCATATATATTAGTAAAATAACCGTTTCCTGATCATTAGTAATAAGCAATTGAAGAATATTGCAATTGTAGTAGAAATTGGAAAATATATTAAAATTGTAGATATTGATTTATATGTGGTGGTGGTGGTGATGGTTAATTAAATAAAAAAAAATTTTAAAAAAAACAAAACAGTAGTTAAAATTTGGTGTTGGTGTTAAAAATAGTTGCATGCATCAAAAAATTGGCTGTCTGTTTAGAATGTTCAATGTACCCAATCCAGGCTCAAAGATGGGACCAAATGAACAAAACAAACAACCAACCTTCCCACAACCATGTGAGTGGCCTCCATCGACCACATGAATAACTACATTATGCAACTCATTAAAATATATTCCTTTCACATACCAACTATTCAGTCCTTCCACCATTCCTATAAAATGATTCCTTCCAGTTGAAGGGGAAAATGCAAAATAAGAACTATTGAACACTAATTGTCAATGACAAACCCATTGCGAATTGCACTGCCCCGCGCCAGTGAAATGCTTAAAACACTAAAGGTACGGAACTGACAAAGTTTAAGAGAGGCTGATCATAACAGAGAAGCGACTGGGCCCGAATAGTACATTGTCCTTAAATAACATATTATGGTGAATACTGTTCTAATAATACGCTTATGCATTAACATGAAATTTTAATGCTGGGATGATTTTGAGTAGTAATCAAGTCTATTCTACAAATGGGTAAAAAAAGAAAAAATAAATAACTGTACAATTTTCGGTAAAGATATCGGAGATGCGCCTCAATGGGCGAAACTGAAATTGCCAGTTTGGGCATACATAGGAAATAATTTAAATTTCATTCAGGTACCATATATTGCTTCCTTTAACTCCTCTATTTGTCTCTGTCTCTCTGCTTGTTCAATTTCTGAAGTTACATAGCTCCCCACAGAAGCAGCTTCAATGCAGTTATCGATGGTATTCCCATTGCACTCAATGTCATATCCTTGTCCCACACCGAATAGAGATTTTGACTTTTGAAGTAGTGATAACAGCATTTTCTTTAATATATGTTGCCATTCGTTTTCAATTTGTCATTACGTTTTAAGTGCCTTCTAGGAAGTCTAGGTTATGTGATGCCACTGTGTTCTTCTTCTTCTATCGGGTTTATTTATTGTCGCTACTGCCAACTTACATTGAGCTACTGCGTTCAAATTGTAATGCGTTCACAAATTGTACGGTGACGTAATTTAAGAGGTGACCAGAGGAATCCTAAATTTTCATCTTTGTTTTTACAGTAAACCTAAAGTGTGCTTTACAGATCCTGTAAGAATGCTGTAGAAGTAATTCCTGAATAGTCAATGGGCCAGGAGGTATAAATTGATAGAGGTTTGCAAGTAATGCTGTAGTAGAGACTCGATTACGGGAACACGTGAATAACAAATGATGGAGATTTCCACGTAAGCCACAGTCACAAAGATCAGTTTCACGTTGACGGATATCATATAAATATTCCGGTGTCCGGGCACTGTTACAAAGTACACGGAAATACACCTTAAGTTCTTTTTGCGATAATCGAGGTCGGGACTTAACAAACGAATATAAATTAACTCATAAGGCTCTACCCGCATCATCGGTAGCCTTAGGTGTAACTGTAGCGGAGGCTAGTATATCGTGTGCTGGTACCAGAAGTTCCCTCGATATACTGTCGGTCATGGCAGCTAACCTCACCGCTTCGTCCACAATGTCATTAGCGCGATGCCAACATGGCTGGGTATCCAAACCAGATACACCAAAGCCGAGGCCAACAAGGTACGTAAAGCGCGTTTTACTAATGTGATATAAATTTGCTGACTAGTATCTGAATAAGGCTTCCGCACAGCCTGTAAAAAACTCATACTGTCCGTAAAAAGTAGTACACAATCGACTCGCTAACGAATAGCGTAGTGCAGAGCCCGATAGATTGCAATAGTTTCCGCGGTATAAATAGTCATTTGGGAATATAAGTTATACTCTGAAGGGTACCGATGGGCCAGTCATAAAAACCCGCACTTATACCATCCTCCGTTTTGGAACCGTCCGTAAAGATTATGTGTGGTGCGGGAAATCCCGTCGTCAGGCGTAATTCGTCAACAAAAGATAACCAAAAACGTTGTCTATCCGTAACCTCCGTACGAAAACTGTCTATATCTACATGAAGTCGTTGATCGAAAAGCCCAGCATCCCCATCAATCAAATAAAGCGTCTCACAAGAGTCTCATATAAACACGGGGTCGCACTGAACGCCGCAAAAGCATGTAATAAAGGTTCCGGGGGTTCGTTCCCGTCAGCACGTACGTCCTCCTTAAGGTGCAGAAAACATCGTAGCCGCGGTAATAAAACATTACTAGAGTGGGTGAAAAGATCAGTTATAAACTTAGCACTCCTGGAAAAATTAAAGTCACAAGTTGTAAACATCGGAAAAAAATTGATGAACCAGCACCATCAGAGGATTTCCGTTCACGCGAAAAATTATTTTGAATAACTGATAAAAATACGAGTCCAGTTTCGAAGACATCGCATCAGACAGATGTCCTGTCATCCACGTGCCATATGTCAATCGCGAGAAAACCAACGGTACTAGTAAACGTAATAGAATCAGAGGATCGGATCCCCATTGACGTCCCGCCATCGCCCGATATAAGTGGGACACGGAGCGAAGTGAACGTAACAGTTGTTGATAATGGGCTGCAAAGCCGAGATTTTGTTGTAAGGTAACACCCAAGAAACGAATGGACTGAGACGTAGGATGAATATTTTGTTGCAACTGAAGAGTCTGGTGTGACCGTCGCATTGTGGGCTGTAAACGGATAAAGTGCGTCTTGATATAATTAATCATTAAATTGAGGTCTCCCAAATATCTTATAATCGAGAGACAATTGCATTCAAATTGACTGTGAAGCTCTGAATGCCTGGGACGCACCGGCAAGTTTAAACAACATCATCGGCATATTGTAGTACCCATAACGGGAATTGCATTTCCCGCTGAATATCACCCACATAGATCGTATATAACAAAGGACTGAGGGAAGAACCCTAAGGCAGTCTGCGCGAAGTCAGCCGGGTTGTGCGATTATTACAAAGCTCTGAGAAACACAATCGTCGATCAGTCAACACTTGGTAGAGAACAGCAAACATAACGAGTGGAATACCCAGGGCACGTCATTTCTGTAGAAGAGTCGGTATGATCACCGCATCACATGCATTAGAAATAGTCGCCCTCCGTGGTGTAATGGTTACCTTGCTAACTTCATATACACAAGGTCGCGGATTCAAACCCGGCGGAGGGCGATGGATTTTTTCGGGCGTAAAAATCCTTAGCATGGCTTCCTTCGGAAGAGAAGTAAAGCCGTGGGTCCCGTGTCGTAGATTTACGGCACGTAAAAGAACCTCAAGCCTGATAAGAGGGGCCTCTGCGCAAAATTAAGTGATCTTTCACGCCCAATATAGAATGGGACGCTGAGAACCAAAAAGCAGTTAAAGAGCGTCCATAAATAACACTCCATTTCCATTTTTTGCATTAGAAATGTTCAGAAATAAAGCTAATACTTGTCTGTTGGTATGAAAGGCAATATGAACGTCAGTAATAAGGGTGTATAAGTTAAAGGCAGTTCCAAAACCCTTCCTAAAGCCATATTATGTAGCCGGCCAAAGACCGAGACGTTCCATATAGAAAGTCAGACGTTCTTGTAAAATTGTTTCGTTGGAAGTAAAGAAATGGGAAGAAAATCGGAAATTGTGCGACCTAAACGGAGATGTTTTAAAACCGGTTGGATAATAATCAGTTTCCAAGAATGCGGAATGCAACCGATATGAAGAATGTCCGAAAAACGTAGAGCCAAGAGGCGAAACTAATGGTCAGGTAGAAGTCGTAAAATGTCATAGGTCAAACCGTCATATCCTTGGGCGGAACGTCGCGGTTTTTTTTTTTTTTTTTGGTCTTTTTTTTTTTTTTTTTTTCAAAACACGAGATACTTCCGAAAAGCGAATAGGTTCCGTGACACTATCTCAAAGAACCCGGGCAGAAGACAGTGGTAGAGGGGACAACGGAACATCACAGACTCAAGTGTCGTAAATAGTCGTCCTGTAGTTCCCGGTGTCCGTATAGTTGCGGTAAGTCCGCTGACCGTTGAAGTTTTTTTGTACCAGGCCAGTTTATGCCAGACGTCCGATATCGCCTTTTCATCCGTAATCGTAGCACAGTACTGAGTCCACCCAATGCGTCGCAGTTTATTTAGCTGACGTTTCGCACGGGCCTCAACTCTGCGAGCGTTTTGGTAAGTGGTAAGTGTCGTTCGTCTGGAACTGCCGATAACGCGAATAAGCCAATCGCCTCTCCGCCACCGCCTTGCCACATTCAACATTCCACCACGGAGGTTTCCTATCCCGAGAGACTGATGCCTCTCTCAAGCGGTGAGAAGCATCTCGATATTCATGAACTACATTCTCCAAGTCTCCATAAGTAACTGCGGCATCGTCTAACCGGTCTAGTCAAGAAGAAACAAACTGTTGAAGTAAATCCTGTCGCGGACGGCCTACCCGACGGAATCGTATATAGTTACCATCGAGCAGGGTAGATGGGTGATGGATATAAAGAAAGGAAAATGGTCACTGCCCATAGTGTCCGTATGGCGCGTTAGGAAGGTGTGGGAAGTTAAATCTGAAGGCACGAAAAGAATGTCCGGAGATGAGTCCTGCTGATGCGGTGCACCTAAAAGGGTACTATAGGGATGAAAAAGAAGATTCCAAGAAAGACGAACACTAAGTAGGAAAACCACATGCCTGTGATTGTGCCAAGGAGCTGAAGGCGAAAAACACGGAATTTTAAAGTCACCGCAAAGAAGGTAATTTGTGTCACTCAGTGTCAATAACATCTGCCAAGTCTCGTCAGATAAGTCTGTACCCGTCGTATAAACACCCTCCACAGTCAAACTGCCAATACGAATAGCTTCTAAGTGCGGAGGTACACGTAAATGAGCATCCCACTCCTGCACCTTGAGGCTATGATGTACCCCTATGAGTACTCCGCCGCCGAGAGTCGCACGATCATTCCGGAAAAGCTGGTAATCGCGAATAGAGAAACGCGGGTGCAAACCCAACCAGCTCTCTACTACAACAAATACCTGTATTTGTGAGTGATATAATAAAACATGTAGCTCACCCCGTTTTTGCGTAAGACTACGAGCATTCCAATATAAAACATTCAGTTGTATCCTCGGTGGTACCATCTTATTACATGTGGACTAATTGCTGTTTCCAGGCCTCTAGCGAAGGACGCAGTGACGCCGGTGCCATACTGTTTAACTGCGAAATCATAGTAATCAATGCCGACCACTCCAACGGGGGCGCCAACCCTAACTGCATCTCCCTGAGGCCAAAGTACTAGGCCATCGCCCAGAAGGAGCTACATGGTGTGACGCCGGTATATGTACCTGTATGACATCACGTTGGCATATCTTTCGTTTACTGGGGGGCGACGCCACCCCTTTGCGCCCTGGAAGGTGTCTACTCGTTGCTATACCTACGCCACCCCAATCATCTTTCTCTTGTCCAACCTGTATCACTGTGATGCTCGCCTGCACTATGTCGGCATAACGAGACACCGTCAGTTCTTGTATCTTTTCATTGATAGAATTTTTTAAAACAAAGGCAGGGCAATCTTTAGTGTTTAACGCAGAGTGTGACTGTCGGCAATTCACACACTGCAGAGAATCTGACAAACATTCTTCCTGGAAATCCAAATGGGGCTAGCCACACTTCAAACTTTTTTTTTCTTTTTTTTTTTTTTTTTCTTTTTTTCATGTTTACAGTACTTTCCTCGATGATTATATTTGCCACAATTCCGATAAATAATAATGCGTTGCATGTATTTCGTCACAGGAAAACGTTGAAAATACAGGTATACATGGGGCGGCAAATGTTGCGCCCTAAACATGATTTTAAGGGTTCTTGTGGGTACAGAATCAGTATTACCCTGCGTAACTATTTTGCGGTTAAATCTATGCACGTAGGTAACGCACATATTCTAGAGCATTCAGATGTTCCCGGATTTCCTCCACAAGAACATCCAGGTCCACATCACGTATTACTCCCGAAACATGAAGATTGTAATGTGGAATAAAGGACTGGGACCCGTGTGATGCATCAAAATTTGAATTCAAGAAATTATTAGCTTGCTGTGGAATTTGTAAGTGAACTTCTAACTGATTAAATCCACTTTTATGCATGTGATTCACCTGAAAATTACTCTGGAACAACCATCGCCCAATTTTTAAAGGATGGAATTTTGTCACATCATGCTTTGGAAATTTAATGGTCACAAAATAGGGACCCATATCACTGTCTAAATATCTGAGTGGAGGGTTGTCCAAATTGGTTACCCCGGTCAACAAGGTGACCCCACTTGCCCTATTAAACTGCATCACATTATCCCCACACAATTCCACCGTTTCCGTCTGTTGTTTTGAAAATTGTATTATGCTTAAAGTCGCCACTCCCAACTCACTGGTATTGGATTCGGCATTACATGAGAGAGAAACCTCTCCAATAGATACATTTACATCTGTCTCCATCAGAGAGCTTCCCTTTACCCAGAGGGGGATACTTCACGGTAAATATCGTAAAGAGTACTTTTACCTTATACTGTCCTGCACTGAACAGAAAGAAAGATAAAAAAAATGCAAAAATAAACACCCGGGTTAAGCATCCAAAATACAAAAAGGAAACCAGGAAACCCCAAGTCACCTCCTCACACCGAAGTTCGCGATACCGAGCCTCTTGACAGCACGTGTTGTGCCTCTCTCGACTAGCACGCGACTGGGCACTGTATTCTTCTTCTTCTCTTCTTCTGTCAGGTGTATTTATCCACGCTACTGCCAATTTGCGTTGAACTGCTGCGCCCAGAACTACTGCGCCCGTAGGAGGTGACTACGGAATTTTCATTTTTTGTTTTTACTGTAAATCTAAATAATGCTTTACATATTCTGTAAGAAAGTGGTAGGAGTAATTCCGGAATATTTAATGACCCAGAAGGTATAAAACGATATAGGGAGTCAAGTAATGGCGTAGTAGATACCCGTTTATGGGGACACGCGAACAACAAATGATGGAGGGTTCCACGTAAGCCACAGTCACAAAGATCAGTTTCACGTTGACGGATACGATATAAATATTCCAGTATCCTGGCGGTGTTACAGAGTACACGAAAATAAGCCTCAAGTTCCTTCTACGATAATTGAGGTCACAAACGAATACAAGGTAATCCATAAGGATTTACCCGCATCATCAGTACCATTAGTTGTGAATATAACTGAAGCTAGTATATCAAATGGTGGTACCAACAATTCCCTCTATATACAGTCGGTCGTGGTAGCTAACCTCACTGCTTCGTCCACAATATCGTTACCGCGAATGCCAAAATGACTGGGTATCCAAACCAGATACACTACCGTCGCAGCCAACAATGTACGTAAAGCGCGTTTAACTAATATCATATAAATTTGCTGATTAGTGTCCGAGTAAGGCTTGCGAATTAACCTGCTGTGGAACTGAGCATACAGTGACAAAGGAGTGTAACCGATTAACAGCCGCGAGATAGCAGTAGTAGCGCGATTATATGTTACTAAATGGCACGTATATGACGTAGCCCAAGGGCGTGGTAATGCTAGCAGACGACGGCACCTATCATACACCATTATCCCTACTTATTGCAGATGTTGGTTTTTTGAGGTTATGTGGTATATGAACTAGCTATAGGCGATTTCATCAAAACATAGATGACCCCATCTACGTCACACTGCAATTGCGGTTCTCTCAATACGTTTGATCAAGTAATATTTTGGGTTAAATGGCGAAATTTAATACAAAGCTACTGTTAAATAAGACCTTATCGATTGCCTTGTTTCTTTTTAACGAAAACAGGAGCATTAGTAGTAAATAAACATTATTATTATTATTATTATTATTATTATTATTATTATTATTATTATTATTATTATTATTATTATTATTGGTGGTGGTAGTATGATGAGTATTATTGTAATTATTATTAGTTGTAAGAATAATTGTCAGCCCAACCAGATCTACTTGCTCTTTAGTTATATCATTGGTAGCCTTAAAAATGCTGTTTTTTAATTGAAGAAAATATGAAAGAGGTGGAGAACTGTAGGAGATATTCGGAAGAAGCAATATCACTTTGTGAAGGAGCAATGCAAGTTGTTTTGAAGGTAAATAGGATAGTTTAAACAGCAGGATAGTTTTCGGAGTGTCACGAGAAACCTCTGGAACACTCTCCGATTTGGGCAGCCGCATCTGTACATACATTCATGCAGATACGACGCAAACAGGACTCTGGGTCACAATTCTGATATTACCTCTATTCATCATTGTAAATTCGTGCGTGACTAAGACGTTTCCCTCCTTCCTAGGAGTGGGGAAAACAACGATTCATTACTGCCAACAGTATATGCGCTCCCTGACGTTTAAAATTGCATACTTCAGCGTTTCCCCCACCTTCCTATGAATGCGTTACCTCGTTTTATA
Source organism: Hymenopus coronatus (assembly GCA_030762935.1). NCBI lineage: Eukaryota > Metazoa > Arthropoda > Insecta > Mantodea > Hymenopodidae > Hymenopus > Hymenopus coronatus. The sequence continues at coordinate 35,483,301 of CM060896.1, read as the reverse complement.
TTTCTGGGTTTCCCCGCCTTGCTATGCTTCCTAAGGCATATACTATTAATTGCAATTTTCATGATTTCCACACTACCCTATAACTGCGCTGCCTTTCCTCCTTTTCGCAATAACAACTATATATGCTCAATTACGCTGAACATTGCACCTTTCAGATGCAAAAGTTGGCTGCCTGACGTTACGCGGCCCACTGAACCCTTAAACGGCAACATTACCAAAATACGAGCCCAGTTTCGAAGACATCGTGTCGGAGAGATGTCCTGTCATCCAAGTGCCATATGTCAACCGCGAGAAAACCAATGGCACAAGTAAACGTAATAGAATCATGGGATCAGATCTCCATTGTCTTCCCGACATGGCCCGATATAAGTTTGAGACGGAGCGAAGTGAACCTAACAGTTGTTGGCTGCGAAGAATAGATTTTGTTGTAAAGTAACACTCAAGAAGAAAAGGCCTTAGATGTAGGAATAACATGGTGTTGTAACCGAAGAGCCTGGTGCGACCGTCGCATAGTGCGCTGAAAGCTGATAAAGTGCGACTTATTGAATTAATCATTAAATCAAGTTCTTCCAAGTATCGTATCATGGTGAGACAATTTCGTTCAAATTGAGTGTTAAGCGCAGGCTGCCTGGGCCGTACCGGCGTGTACAAAACAACATCTGCGTATTGTAGTACCTGCAACGGGGATTGCGTTTCCCGCTGAAGATCACCCACATAGATCGTATATAACAAAGGACTGAGGGAGGTCCCCTGAGGTAGTTAACGGGAAGTCAGCCTAGTTGTACGATTATTACAGGGCTCTGTTAAAATCAGTCGTCAATCCGTCAACAGCAGGTGGATCACGGCGATCAGAACGGGTGTAGTCCCATGTCATGGAGTTTCTGTAGAAGAGTCGGAAAGCCAAATTGTGTCGCCAGCCAAAGACCAGTCCATATAGAAAGCTGGACGATCTTACAAACCTTTTTTAAATATTTTACGGATCGTTGGAAGTAAGAAATTGATCGATATTCGGAAATTGTGCGACCTAAACGGTGAGGTTTTATAACCGGGCGGTTAATAAGCAGTTTCCAAGTATCCGTAATTCGACCAGTGTGGAATATATTCGAAAAACGTTGAGCCAAGAGTCGAAACCAACGGTCAAGTAGAAGTCGTAAAACGTCATAGGTCATCCCATCATGTCCTGGGGCGGAACGTCGCATTTTTTTTTTGTCAAAACGTGAGAAACTTCTGAATTTCGAATAGGTTCCGTGAGACTATTTGAAGGCAACCGAGCAGATGACGGCTTTAGAGGGGGCAAAAGAACATCACAGTAAGTCAAGTGTATATATTCGTCCTATAGTTCCCGGATTTTGTATAGATGCGGTAAGTCCCTAGAATGTTGCGTATTTTTTTGTACCAGGCCAGTTTGTCCAGACGTCCGATGTCGCCGTGTCCGCCGTAATCGTTGCGAAGTGCTGAGACCACATAATGCGTCGCTGTTTATTCAGCTGACGCCTCGCACGGGCCTCATCCCTATGTGGGTTTTAATAAGATTCGTTCGTCCGGAACTGCCGATAAGGTGAATAAGCCAATCGTCTCTCCGCTACCGCCTTGGCGCATTCAGCATTTCACCACGGAGGTTTCCTATTCCGACAGACTGGTGTCTCTATCAAGAGATGAGAAGAATCTCGATATTCCTGAATTACCGTCTCCAGGTCTTCGTAGGTAACTGCATCGTCTTCTAGCCGGTCTAAACGAGAAGAGACAAATTTTTAAATTAAATCCCGTCGCGGACGTCCTACCCGACAGAATGGTATATAATTATCGTTGAGCACGGCAGCATGTTTGATGGATAAGAAAAGAGGGAAATGGTCACTGTCCGTATGTCGCGTGAGAAGGTTTGGAAAGCAGGTGTCACAAAAATAAGGTCTGGGGATGTGTCCGCTGATGCGGTTCACCTAAACGGGTACTATATAAATGAGATAGAAGGTTCTAAGAATGACGAACACCAAGGCGTAAAACCGGATGACGGTGATTGTGCCAAGGAGCTGAATGCGAAAAATGCGGAATGTTAAAGTCACCATAAAGAAGGCAATTCGTGTCACCCGGTGTCAATATCGTCTGCCATGTCTCATACCCGTCACGTAAACACCCATCACAATCAAACTGCATATGACTGCCTTCCGGTAATCAATTGCCGAGCCTCATAATGCGACACCGGCAATCCGTGGCCGGGTGGCCAGACCACTCGCCTCTCACCTAGACTGCCCGGGCTCGATCCCAAGTGACCGCGTGTGAGATTTGTGGTGGACGGAGCGGCGCAGGGCGGGGTTTCTCCGGGTTCTCCGGTTTTCCCGCCATTATATTCCACCGGGGCTTCATCTTCATGTATCATCAGTGTCATCGCCTGCGTTGCCAGAGCAGTAAAAGCGGGCGTTAAACACTACCAAAAAAAAAAAAAGACAACGGCAACTCTTGTATTTTTTCATTAATGGTATTTTCTAAAGCAAAGGCTCGACAATCTTTCATGTTTAACGCAGAGTGTGCCTGTCGGCAATTAACACACTGCATAGAACCAGACTAACATTCTTCCTGGAAATCTAAATGGGGTTGGCCACACCTCAAACATTTTTTTTTCATTTTTACAGTAGTTTTTCGATGATATTTGCCACAGTTCCGACAAATGATAATGCGTTCTATATATGTCATCACTGGAAAACGTTGATAATACAGGTATATATGGGGCAGCAACTGTTGCGCATTAAAGGTGATTTAAGCGTCCTCGTGGGTACATAATTAGTATTACCAACTGTAACTACTTTACCATTAAATCTATACACATATGTGACCGTTGCATATCCCAGGGCATTCATATGTAGCTGAATTTCCTCCTCGGAAACATCCAGGTCCACACCACGTATTACTCCCGAAACATGAAGATTATAATGGGGGATAAAAGACACGGATCCGTGTGTTGTATCAAAATTTGAGTTCCAAAAATTATTAGCCTGCTGTGGAGTTTGAAAATGGACTTCTATCTGATTAAATCTACTTTTATGTATGTGCTTCACCTGAAAATTACTCTGAAATAACCATCGACCAATTTTTAAAATGTGGAATTTTGTCACATCATGCGATGGAAATTTAAATGTCACAAAATATGGGCCCACATTACTTTCTAAATATCTTAGTGGACGTTTATCCACTTTAGTTACCCCGGACGAGGTTACCCCACTTGCCCCATTAAACTGAACCACAGTAGCCCCACCAAATTCCACAGTTTCCGTCTGATGTTTTGTCGGTTGTATGACACTTTGGGTCACCACTCCCAACTCCTGTATTTTGGAGTTGTCTGTACATAAAAAATAACCTAATCTTACAGATAAATTCACATTTGTTTCCATTATCTAGTCTCCCCCTCCCCAGAGGGGGCCACCACACGCAGAATATCACAAATAGTACTCTTACCTTATATACCTTATACTTTCATTCACTAACATAAGGAAACAAACAGATTTATAAAAAAAAATACAAAACAAACACCCGGGTTAAGCACCCAAAAATAAATAAAAAAAAAAAACCAAGCCACCTCCGCACACAAAAGTTCGCGATACTAAGCCTCTTGAAAGCACGGGCTGTTCCTCTCGCGACTAGAACATAACTGAATCTGTTTTGCGTAGTCAGGTGAGTAGATTAATTCAGCGCATTTATGCCACTGAAGTGGCAGCAGAAACAAAATACTACAAATAACAAGAGATAGCAGATGGGAATTTAAGTAATGGCATAGACACGGTTGCCAACGACAGTAGTTCTCCACCAAATATTGCATCAAACCAAGCCCCTACGCGTCTAGAGTACCCGTCATGAACACAGGTAGATGCGCAGTAGACAAATAGCCAACGATGTCATAGTCATGTGCTTTCTAGCCAATCAGGTGTAGCATGTTTCAGTTCATGTTAGTGGGTACTTACCCTGAAGTTTAACATGAAATTAAGTAATTACGAGTTATAAATTTATTCTTTTGTGTGTTAGCAAGATAGTGAATAGTTCGTTAATAGTTTTGAAGATGGCTGAAGCAAGAAAAAAAACTAAAATAATAATAATAATAAAAATAATAATAATAACAACAACAACAATAATAATAATAGTAATAATAATAATAATAATAATAATAATAATAATAATAATAAACAAAAAGCGTTGCGTACTTCACAAACAAGACAAATGGTACATAATGGGTACAAGTATTTCCTGGGGGAAGACGGAAAAACGCGAAGCTCACTAAACCGTGTTGCCGATTGTTGCAAGGAAACAGCTGAAATATAAATGAGGCAAAAGCTTGTGTTCATGCAATAGAGCGTGTTAAATTTAATTCTCCTGGAAACGTGGTAAAAAGGAACAAACCAGTGATAGAGCTGACGATTTCGACAAGAATTTGTTGCGGCGAATTTTTATCGATATATGAGAATGAAAAGTTTCTACAGCGCAGAACTTGTCATCGAAATGAAACAAGACACGCGGTTTGAGGGCAGTGAATCTTCCATGTTGCGTATTTTCAGAAAATGGGATTTCGTTATAGGAAATGCTGTGACGGAAGAAAGTTAATAATGGAACGTAGCGATATCGTAGCCGCGAGAGCCGTCTTTCTCAGAACAATGCACTCCATCAGAAACCAGTGTGACAGTAAAATGTATTACTTGGATGAAACTTGGATAAACAAAAACCGTACTAGATCAGCATGCTGGCAGATGAGTGAAGGTTCCTATTGGCAAAGGTGGTCATCTAATCTGATGCCACGCTAGTTCAGCCGACACAGATTTCATCTCGGAGAGCAAATTAATTTTTCGCTCTAAATCTCAGGCTCCAACTGACTGTCATACTAAAAGTGTGTTTAAAAACTTGTTCTTGAGCCAATTCTTGCCATTTTTAGCACCGAGATCGGTCATAGTAATGCAAGCATTCGTTCTGTACAGGAGGGAAAGATACCGTGCTCTAATACAAGGAAAGCTGATATTGTGGCTTGGCTATCCAATAGGAAAATTCCATTTTCCCCGTGAGAAACACAACAACTGCTGTAGATTGATAAATTAAATAAGCCACAAAAATGTTTTGAATTGGACAACATTTATGCGGAACTTGGACACAGAGTAGTACGATTACCACATTACCACTGCCAATACAATTCAATAGAATTGGTGTAGGCACAAATGAAGGCGTATATAGCATAGATAAATAATTGCAGACGTGGTGAGACTGTCGCACGAGACAGTGGAAGGCATTACTGCGTACAACACGCAAAAAAGCTGCAAGAAGATGATATCTAGGGATGCTGTTATGAAATCCTTCATAGTGAGACTTTGGGATTCCGACTTTGAAGGAAAATATGTATTTTTTATAGTGACGTGACGTTTAACAACAAAGGAATGCGTTACTTTTTGGTTCGCGCCAACTGCCACGTGCTTACAAAAATCGCCCTTCACCCCTCTTTAGAAAAGGTCGCAACGTAGCATTTCTTCTAACTTCCCCAACTTGAGCGTTCTTTGTCAATTACCGCCTTCGTTTGTGACGGCGACTCTAGTTTTGCAGACACAACAAGACACTTGTGTGAATTGCGTGACTGGAGTGGAGGGCAAAAGACACCTAAGTTCGCGCGCAACATATTGGTTGTAATGGGAAAACAGTGAAACTGGAAACAGCTATAATTGCGTCATAAGGATACCTGAGTATGCTATAGTTACAACAGCATGTTCTTTATGATCATCAGCATCTTGAATGTACTGTTGAACTTCAATAAAATCACTCCATTGACTAGACGGAATTTTATCGCACAACTGAACAAAACAAAAATAAATATTATCATTGAACTTGAATATCGCATACCTGAATTTAAAGTGTTTTTAAACGGGATTTAAGCATCACAGAGAGCATAATTCAGCTTTACTTCCGTTTTCGTACTTTCTTCTCAGTGATACCATGTATCCTTTCTGTTGTTTACTTTAATGCAAAAAGTCGTCAACAATAATTATAAAGAGGGTTTGTTAAGTGTGTCTCTGTAGTAAAAGAGTCAAAATGCTAAATTAAAAATGCAAAATATGCTGGGTTCGATTCAGAGGCTGATGAAGCTAATCTTATTTCATGATCATTATTCCCCAACCTCAAGTGTCTGGAAATATGACTGCGATACTGAATGCTTGTTATGTTAATTGAGAGGTTCAGTTTTAATGTACACCTCATCAATTTAAGCAGTTGTTATAAAATGTCAAAGTGGTAATACTTTGACCCTTTATGGCGGTATGTAAATAAATAAAAACAAGCAAATGAAGTTATTTAGCAGAAAAAGTAATATGCGATACTGGATTTTCAGAGACGGGATGTACTGTAAAAACATAAAATAAACGTGAAATTAGGTACATGTATTTCTCTTCAATAATCTATATTTAACATATCATTTTCTACCAGTATTTGTGGTATATTTGAGTTGGATAGATAAGATAAGTATATTAATATGTGCACCGCAGGGGAGTATGGTCTGTGCGTCCTGATATAATTTATAAAAGAATTAAAATTATAATCGATTGTTACCTGATATTCTTTATGTTCTAATACTTTTGCAAATTTTTTTTTTTTTTTTTGCATCATGTGGGATTGTGTTTCAGACTGGCATTACAGATTTGAAAAACGAACTTAATCGATATTTCGGGTAATTTTTTAAATTTATGACAAATTATAATATTGAATCTAATATGTTAGCATGCTTCCTATTGCTAATGAATGCATACAAAATAGTTATAAGAATGAAATTCACTGTTTCATTACCTTTATTAGATGCGAAAGGAAACTAAATATTGAAGGAATTGTGTCGGGGTTTAGCATCATCTTGCCTTTATTCTTACAAAATGCATTGAGTATAGTCCGTGGTATTTCGATGGCACAAACTTGTCACGTTTCAGGACAGCTAACGACTTAGTAATTCTGATTTATGTATTGGAAATCTAACATAAATTATCATTCCTTATTGGCCGAGAAAACCCAGATAATAAATTGGAATGAATTTGGAACATAAACAACAAATGTTACAATTTATTCTTACCGATGGAAAGTGATCTCGGATTTTTTTTTCGGTGATTGGTACAGTTATGCAGCATAGAAGTGTATCATGTTAATTATTAAACCCTAATACCTTTAAACCATCTCACTTTTAAAGCCTTTTAAGCGTACTGACATATGGCAAAAAAACATGTATCCTTCCAGCTGCCTATCATAGAGAAGTTTCAATTAGTGACAGCAACACTAGCGCCAGCGATGTGTCTAGGTAACATAGTTCCAAGGTTGCTGCAAAAACCATAATATTTTATGTTACCCTTCATTTAAGCCTTCTTAAGTGGGAAGAGAATGAGCTGCCACAATTATAGTTTATGCTCTGAAACTCAATTTTTAATCACTCATATGTCTTGCGGTTCTGTTGAATTAAATCTAATTCTTTCACAATTGTTTGGTGCCGAAAATACGAATATTATGAGCTGCCCACGTGTATATCGGAGAAAAGCGAATTTTGATTCAGAGGTAGATGGCATGATGCTCGGTGATAACGTTATTATTATTATTATTATTATTATTATTATTATTATTATTATTATTATTATTATTATTATTAATAATAATAATAATAATAAATTTTAACATCATTATAAAATTGAGAGCCAGCTTAACGAAACATTTATTTTGGTTACCAGTTCATATTTATGTGTATTTCCCTCTTAGCCTTTCTAAACTTATTTTGCATAAATGAAAATGGCGCATATATGAATTACGGGAAGAATTATAAGAATTGCGTTAGATTTGTTATATTTAACTCTTTCCAGTTAGAAGAGTTCTGATAAAATAATGTTACTTACTCTTGACTGGTAAGGTTTAGATTTCGAAAATCCGAAGCACTGAAAATAGAGCACAGATCCTGTAAGAGATGTTTAAATTAATTCTGCCATGACATTTAAACGTCGCCCAAGTGTGCCCTTCCACACTTGCTTACCCATTGAACACAGCTACAAATTGAATGGCAAGCAAGTCTTAATCAATGAGTATATTACGTATGTTTTATAGTGTTTAACGCCCGCTTTTACTACTTGTGGCACCTCAGGCGACGACACTGATGATACATGGAATGCAGATGGGCTACATGCGAATGCGGGGGAAGCCGAAGAAAACGCATCCCTGCACCGCCTAATCCACCAGAAATCTCATATGCGGTCGCTTGGGATCGTCAAGGTGAGAAGCGAGTGGTCTAACCACACCACGACGCGGCCATTTTGCGTATGTATTATTGCTCCATGAATTGCTGCGATTGTGAACTTTAGTGCATTTACGAAACATTTGACGAAACATTAACTGATGGAGAAGTACTGATCTTATGCATTAAAACACTGCCTCCTAGAGTTTACAAGCCACGATATTCATAAATTTGGTAACACTGCATGTTGGCTGTGAAATCTGCAGAAGTAAACACATAGAATCTGTATATTTTAAATTTATTTTCAAATTCAGTAATATTCCAATTACATCACGTGTATTTACAAGTAACGTCTCTCTGTCTCTTTCTCTGCCTAGAAAGTGCTGAGTCGCTGGATGTAAGTCAAATTATGACACCAGTGTAAGGTTACAAGGTAATGTTTCTACATTTTCATTCCTTAAAGAAGAAACAAGGAGGAGGCGTGGATTCGTGCTATCCCACGGAAGGACTGGTGACCAATATCGTCGTCAGCTGTATGTGCCAGCCACTTTGACGAAAAGGACATAATCATTAATTCAAATTGGAAACATGAAAATGGTTCTGTTACAAAACTTAAAAGAAAATGCAGTGCCCTGTAAGTTCCAGAAATTGCCATCATACTTAAGCAGCACTATTCCAACAGAGAGAAGATATCCGGATTCCAGGAGAGAGGATATTAGAACAAATGAAGTTAAAACGTTGGAGCTCCAGAAACAAAATACAGTGAATAATTTTGAAATATTTGTGAATATTTTCGCTGCAAATTTTTGTGGTGTGAGCTTTTTATTGGTCTAGTAAGAGAGAAAGGGAACAGAAATCAGCTATGTATATTTTGCTATTTGCAACGAGGAGGACATTTAGTACCCAGTGATTAATTTGTAGGCATCTTCTTTCATGTTGCTGCCATGTTTTAATATATAATGAACTCTTCGGACCTAGCAAGTAAATACTTTACAGTAGGTAATCAAAGGAACATTCTTACTATATTAGGTATGCAGAGCTTAGAGACTAACGGTGTTTATGGTGATATTGACGAGTGCATCTGAGGTGACAAAGTCAGAGAAATTACTTCTAAAGTAGTTTTCAAGTTTGAAAACATTATCTTAAATAATTATACTAAATGTGTAAACAACATAATTGATCAGAGCAGCAAGAAAAGATAACCTCAACCTTTAAGTTATTAACTTAAAGTGCGGTAACACTGTTACATATTTGTACTAATATATTATTCATTTGTTATAAATATATCTTATTTTGTCCAGAATACATTATACAATGTATACGAACTAATAGGATGTAAATGAATATAATGTAATGACACGTAATAGATTGCTTTTTGCTTGAGATTGTCGTCTACTCTAAGTCTAGCACTTGACAGCTATACAGTGTTGCAATATCTATGAACATTGCTTGTTAACTGTAGGAGGCAGTTTTTAAAATGTTTGTCTATCATGTATGTCGAAAACTCGAAAGAAATACTTGTATTACTTTACCAATTATAGTTCTGGCCATAATATATTGCATACACTTACCCGCTCTTTAAGTCTGTCGTCTAAAACTAGAAAGGTAAACCTGAACTCCTCATTCGCCATTTTTCCTATACACATGTACAAATACTACAAACTGCTGCGCTAGTGTTCTATGCCTCCACTTTTTGGTCGAGTTTTCGGTGTTGGTGTTGAATGGTGTTTGTATGGAAGTTTCTAATCCCTCCTGGCGGGACGTTTTCTCTGTCAGCGGTAGGCGGGAAATCTGGAGGTTTTAAATTGTACCTTGAAGTTTTAAAATAAAATTGTAAAGGTCTTTAATTTGTAATTGTATATTTTTATGGCAATCACCCCATATGAGTTTCCCCGAATTTCTTATAAATAGCCAAAATTGTGCTATTTTTTAATGCTAAATGTGCGAAAATGGGTTAGATAGATATTTTTTTTTTTTCATTTGGCATCCGCGTAAAACATAATCGTGGCAAATAAAACAGTCTAACGAATACTGCGACGAAAACAACGCCTTTGGATTTCCTCCTATATGGTGTTTTTCAGTTAACAAACAGTCATATTTCAGATAATTAACAAGTTTAGCAAATATAAATCCCCAGTGAAGAGGGATGGTTTGGGGTTTAAAATTCCCAGAGCCCCTCGTTTGAATCGTTAAAATAACATTTTAACCATGTTGTAATATTGCCGTTCTTCTAAGGTTTTTGAAAGCAGGAAGAATACTTAATGTTAAAAATAAATTAAATGTTTAAAAAGTGTCAACTGCCACCCCTAAAACCAACGCTTAGCTCTGCTATTGCAGATTTGAATAGTCGTGTTGTTTTTCTAGAATAAAATTATGTAGTTTTGGCAAATCCTCAAGTCAATGTGTTGTTTATTAAAGGAACTAGTCGGCAACTCTGATCATGAATTAATTGCAAACTATATGTAGCTAATTAATAAACTTTGGGATTACTCCATATTATTATAGAATAGTCACGCGATTATATATTTGGAGATGCTCTGCTTTCTTATTACCTTGCAAATTGCCTTTAATAACCCATCATTAACGTCGGTAATGCACTGGGAATTTAAAATTCTGCACAGACTACTTTTGGTTCTAGAATAAAAACTGAAACAATTATTTTAAAAGTGCCGTTAATTTAATAAAATCATTAACTTTCGCCTACTTACAGATGCATGATGCAGGGTAAGTAGAGTTAATGATGGACATGCTAAAACCCAAATGTGTGACATCATATGCCAAATATCGTATTATGCTGGTCACATCGCTTCGACTATATGCAAGCTCATTTGTCATCGTGACGTATTCTGAAATATGGCACAACACTTCGCTTCGTGCTGTCGACCGCGCTACTTGTCTTGTACTTGTGTGCTGCTAGCCGTGAGAGGTGAAGTTAAGGTGAGGCTAAGATTGTGTGTGACATGTGTCTTACACACACGTCTCGCTCGGGGCTCCTTTTATTTCTTCATTTGTGCTTGTGTGTGATTTACTGTGTGTTTTTTTTTTTTTTTTTTTTTTTTTTTTTTATGTCCTCGTTGGAATTTAAGGTAAGGTGTTTCTAACATACATCGAGTTTGGCCTCCCAGGCGCTCACGGGGTGTACCTGCGTCAGAGATGCAGGATTTATTAGTGATTAATTCTAGTTCCCCCTCAAGTGAAGGTATGGAGACCGATGTTGTCACCAGTGTCGATATTTCGATATCGCCATCAATTGCTTCCAAATATCAATATGTTATTGTAGTGGCTCAACAGTCAAATGAGGCTGGGATTGGAAACTCGGCCATGCCTGCTGGCGTGTCGACTCCGCCTTCTCTCAAATATCTCTCTTTGGATCTTGGTCCCTATTTGGTCATTATCCGTAGCAGTAGCAGGAACAACCGGGATTTTCATACCCTAAAAACTGGGCGCTGACTTTTTCAGCACGCGGAGGGTGTCACCCATAGTCATAAATATCGATATAATCAATTGGAGGTCCATTTCTCTTCGCATATTTATGCAATCGATTCTTCGATTCGGATTTTGATGCAGTACATGATATGCATTCCTCCATTCCCTTTTATAAAATTTTTGTTACGGGGATGGTGCGCGGCATTGATGTTGATATAACTTCGGAAGAATTGAGTACACATTCGCACCGATTCAATCGCCGCACTCAGGAAAATGGTGTTACTACATATGTACCCACACTTACCCTGAAGATTGCATTCCGGGCACAAAGTCTGCCCTCACATATTTATCTCTACTTTCAACGATTTCCAGTGGACACTTACACCGAAAGAGTGCGGGCATGCATTAATTGCGGCAAGTTCCACTACAGGGCTAAATTCTGTCGAAGCATAAAACGATGTTTGAAGTGTGGACAGATCATTTGGATACTCAGCTGGCCTGCTTGTCAGACCAGCTACGATGTATTAGTTGTAAGCAGGCTCATGCTGCAGATTAGTTAGACAAATGTCGCGCATATAAGTTGGAATCCCAGATTGCGGCTAAAATAGCTGAGCTACCAGTGTCACGTTATGAAGCTCGAGAAATGGTATTAGGTCGTACGTCTTATGCGGGAGTGATGAGTACATACCCAGACCGCCAGGTTCCCGGTCGTGGGGAGGAGGATCTAGCTAGAGTTTCTGGCCCCTTGGTCGGGACACAGGAGGCTCTGCCCCCGACGCAAAGGGTTTCTTATACGACTCCTTCTGTATAGACCAAACGCAAATGTATGGAGGTTCAGTCGCCTATATCGAATGATTGGGTTTTAGCCCGCTGAGCTCCACATGGCCGATGGCCTTCGGCCTCTAAGGCCGCTGGTAGCACCGTTACCCCAAATATGCCGAAGGGGAATGACCGCCCTTCGGGGGTGCCAGTTACTGCCATTCCTTGGCCTACCGCGCATGCGGAGGCTGTGGCCACTCCTACGGCCTCTCAAATGTCTTCTAACCCCGGGATAAGGGGTTCGGGGATCTTCGCAACCTCTTCAATAAACTCAGTGCGCTTCCAGATCCACTTTTACAAACTTTGATATCTCTAAAAACTCAATTACACCTTTAAGTTAGTTCAGATTTACCGACATGCACGACCTTCGGATCTTTTACTGGAATGCACATAGTCCTCGCCGGAAACTCCCAGATTTACTTTACCTTCTACCGCGGGTCAGGCCACATGTAATCATCCTTACCGAAACTTGGTTGAATTTGCTTCATTCCTGGGTACCAGTGGTTCCGCAATTTTTTTTTTTTGGTAGTGTTTAACGCCCGCTTTAACTACTAATGGCACCGCAGGCGGTGACACTGATGATACATGAATGATGATGGAGCACCGGTGGAATGCGATGGCGGGGGAAACCGGAGTACCCGGAGAAAACCCGCCCCAGCGCCGTTTTGTCCACCACAAATCTCACATGCGGTCGCTTGGGATCGAACCCCTAGGTGAGAGTCGAGTGGTCTAACCACTCGGCCACGGCGCGGCCCTAGGTTCCGCAATGATCGTGCTACCCGGGGTGGAAGCGTGGCCTTTGGTGCGGCTAATAATCTCTCAGTTCACATTTGGGATACGGATATTCGCTGTCCCCCATATTTGGAAGCTGCCCGGGTTGTCTTGGGCGGTCTTACAACTTTAGGGGTATACACGACGGGTCTACGCTATACTGTACCGGATATACTGTCCTCAGTCCCATCAACAGATTATATGCGGTGATTTCAACATTGCTAATTTCCATTTGTTATCACCATTACATAGCCACCGACACCCCTTACTACTGATCACGACGACCTCCCAGTGGACTCTGTTAAATACGACTGTGATTCGCCATACCGACACAATGGAGAGTGATCACTTTCCTTTTGTTGTTCACCCGGCACCGGGGTTCAGCCCTCTACCGACACTGCCGGCAGGGGGCGGTGGATCCGGAACATTTTCAGCGCTCTATCCGGAACGTTACAGATTCTCTTCCTGAATCCGCTGTTACATACAACCTACTGGAGTCTACGTTACATGAGTACCGCGATACTTTTCATCCTCTGGTTGAGACCCCATTGCCTAAAGTACCCAAATCCCCTTGGTGGACAAGGGATGTTCTCGTCTGCTCGCAGAAGAACGTTGGGCACATACTAGATATCGCCATCTTCGCACCATGGAAGCCTACTTTTTGGCTAAACGCACCGAGGCCCACACTCGTCGACAACTCCGATGTATTAAAAAAACTGCCTGGGGGGGCTACTGCAATTCCCTTACATCATTCACCTCGATACTTCAACTATGGCGTCAACTTGCTTGGTTCTCCCGATGGCTGTCGCCATTAGACGGAATCCGGCCCTCCAAGCACAATTTCTTCGTATGATTACTCCGGATTTTGTATCGGCGGACTTGTAGGTTTGCGTGTCGATTACAGATCACGGGAATCCGTTATTATTGCCTATCACACCCGCGGAAACGCGTTTAGCACTACAGAATAAGTCTGGAAAGTCTGCCCCGGGGGCAATCGGACACACCTATACTTTTCTGAAGCAAGTTTGGGAATTTCGTACACACTTTTGGCACGGATTTTGACCATGATGTTACACTCTGGATCGGTTCCATCGTCCTATTTTAAAACCAGGAAGATCTGGTCATTCCCCGATATACTACCGTACGATTTGTTTACTTCTAACTCTACGTAAACTTTATGAGAAAATTATACAGGATCGCCTCAGCTTCTTCTTGGAGCGCTATCACTTATAGCCGCGCTCACAATATGACTTTCGTAAGGGCTACGGTACTACCTTCCCTCTATATACCTTCCTTACCGATGTTCACATCATGTTCGGTACCGGCTAACACGTCCTTTCGAACTTTGTTGACGTTTCCTCGGCGTACGACCTGTTTCTCTTACTCTGTTACTGCAACGTTTACGGTCCATCTGTCCTCCTTCCCCGATTTGTCGCGCCATCGCCGCGCTTCATGTTAACCAACGCTACAGGCTGTCTCCCTGCCTCCCACACAACCATGCCCGTTTTATCTCCCATGTGCTCATTAAGGGTTCTACCCTTAGTCCTTTACTTTATACGCTCTACGAAGGCGATATTATTTCGGAGGTGCCGGCCTCTTTACGGGCTCTCCAATATGCCGATGACATTATATTATACCATGTGATGTCGCCGCGTTCTCGCACGATGCTTTGCCAGTCCCAATCCGATTGTCAACCTGTCTTCGACTTCCTCGCTACCCTGGGTCTATCATTTAACCTGACGAAAACACGTAAATAATCTGACCTGCATGCGGTCACAACTACTAAATTTCTCGGTGTGTTTCTCCAACAAGATCTCCATTTTACAGCACATTAAAAATCTCTTCTCTCGACGTTGAAATCTTTGTTTAAGGCGATGGTGTTGCGCCATTAGGGCTCTGCTCCTTTGGTCTTTCTTCGCCTTTTCCCCCCGTTGATTTTCTCTCGTCTAGAGTATATACTTCTATTGGCACCCTTGCTTTCGAAGGGCCTCCAGGCCCTTTTTCACCGGCTTATCGAAAATAACTTTTTCTTATTGTTTTCACGCTTAATTACACGTGGCTCTGACCCTGGTTTACTTATATCTTATTCGTCTTTGTGACTCTGATAGGTGTGCCTATGGGCACGTAGGTGATATTAACCACCTTTTTCTTTGCGTGCCCCACACACGCTACAGCATCCCACCAGTTTCTCTCTAAGTTGCTACAAATATTTCCCACTGGCCCGTTTCAGCTGCCCTCGATCTTGGTTCCTTTCTCTCCACCCATTTGTAAGCCTTTATTTCGTTTTATTACACGCACACGCATGACATTTTGAACCCCTCCATTTTCGTTTCCGGTTCTAATACCGGCTTAATTCTTTTTCTCCCTTTCGCCGCCACCTATTGTTTGAGGCTATCCGTTCTGGTTCCTTCTGTCGAGCGCGTTGCTTATCGTGTTCTTGTGTACTGCCAGCCGTGAGGGAAAGTTAGGGGAAGATAGGGTGGCGTGCAACGTGTGTGGCGCTCTTGGCGTCTCCTATTCCTTCACTTGTGCTTGTGTGGGATTTCTTGTGGGTGTATTTGCTTTAAGTTTTTTGTTTTTGTTTTTGTGTTCTTCTTGGATTTCTGAGGTAAGGTGTTTCTGACATACTTCGAATTTGGCCTCCCAGGAGGGATTAGGCCCCCCTGTCGAATGGGGCTGGAGTGGGAGACCCGGCAATGCCTACTGGTGTGTCGACCCTACCCCCTCTCAGTTACCTTTCTTCGGAACTTGGGCCTTATTTTGTTATTATACGCAGTAATAGCAGGAATATACGGGATTTTCATCTCCTCAAAATTAGGCGCTGGCTGTTACATCAAGCGGAGGGTGTTACACATAGCCATAAATGTGGATATAATCAACTAGAAGTCTATTTCTCCTCTCATATTTACGCTAACCAATTTTTAGACTCGGATTTTGATACATCCCATGATACGCATTCCTCCATTCCCTATTATAATACATTTGTTACAGGGGTGGTGCGTGGCATTGATATTGACATAACGTCGGAGGAATTGAGTACCCAATTACGTGCCACGGGACAGTTGCATGTGAATCATGTACACCGCTTCAATCGCCGCACTGAGGAAATTGGGGTTAATACATATGTACCCACGCGCACCTTAAAGATTACCTCCTGGGCACAAAAACTGCCTTCACATATCTATGTATACTTTCAAAGATTTCCTCTGGACACTTACTCAGAAAGGGTGCGGATGTGTTCAAATTGTGGCAAATTCCACCATAGGGCAAAATTCTGCAGAAATACAAAACAGTATCTGAAGTGCGGACAGAATCACTTAGATGCGCAACTGGCCTGCTTATCAGACCAGCTAGGCTGTATTAATTGAAGGCAGGCTCCTGCTGCAGGCCAGTTAGATAAATGTCCCGCCTACAAGCTGGAATCCCAGATTGCGACTAAAATAGCCGAACTACCAGTGTCACGCTACGAAGTTAGAGAAATGGTATTTGGTCGTACGTCCTACGCGGGAGTGATGCGCACATACACCGGCCGCCAGATTACCGGTCGTGGGGAGGAGGCTTTCCCTGATGTCTCAGACCCCTCAGTCGGGACATGGTGGACTCCGCCCCCGAAGCAACGTGTTTCTTATATGACTCCTACTGCGTCGACCAAACACAAATGCATAGAGGCTCAGTCGCCTATAGCAAATGATTGGCTCCAGATGGCCGATGGCCTTTGGCCACAAAGGCCGCCGGTAGCGCCGCTACTCCAGATATGACGATGGGGAAAGACCATCATTTAGGGGTGCGAGTTGCTGCCACTCATCGACCTGCCGCGCGGGCGGAGGCTTGTGCCACTCCTATGACACCACAAAGGCCCTCTACGTCCCGGGATAAGGATTTCCGGGATCTCCGCATCCTGTTCATTAAACTCTTTGAACAGGCTCCAGATTGACTCTTACACACTGTGTTATCTCTAAAAACCCAATTGCATCTCTAAGATGGTTCAGATTTTCCGACATGCACGACCTTCGGCTCCTGTACTGGAATGCTCGTAGTCTCCACCGCAAAATCCCAGATTTACTTTGCCTTTTACCGCGGGTCAGGCCACATGTAATCATCCTCACCGAAACTTGGTGGAATTTGCATAATTCTTCAAGTATTCTTGGATACCAATGGTTCCGCAATGATCGTGCTACCCGGATGGGGCGAGGTCATTGGTGTGGCTAATAATCTCTCAGTCCACACTGGAATATTCGCTGCCCCCCACATTTGGAAGCTGGCCGGGTGGTCCTGGGCGATCTTATAACTTTACGGTTGTACACGAGGGGTCGACGCTTGTGGCGGGTATTTTATGGTTTATTGTTTTAGGATTTGGAAGGATAAGAAGGGTTTAAAAGTAGGATCTCTTTTAGGGATTTTCTCAGGGCGTGTGTGAAGAAAAAAATAACACTGTATTTTTTCGGATTACCCCAGTTTATCCATTCCACACACAATAAATTATTTGTCCACTCTGACTTCCGTTTTCTCATTTATAATGTTATTCCCCCACACTGAATAAGCTCCTTACAATGAAACTTTTACAAATTTATCCAGATTATTTTCCCAACTATTCCCTGCTCTAATTCCCATGTGAACTCGGAGGAATGACTCCTTGTCCACCACTCACTTTCCTAAAATAAAGACACATACTATATCGCAGCACTGAAGTTAATATATGCAACACGTCTGCTCAGCACCATTGATAGTTTATAAGTAACTTCTTCCCGTCTCCCATTCGTGACCGTAACCTCTCTTCGGGCCTAGACACATTTCTTAAGGCCCCTCCTATTTTCTATGATCAGACACGAATTGATCCGAAGTTAAACATTTCTTAATTTCTATTGGTCAGTATTTTCAGTCAATGGTTTTTCCAAATCGGTCTCCTCTCACCAAATAAGTTTGGCACCACAGCAAAAACATTAGACTACAGTTTGCTCCCTTCAGCTCCAAAGTACCCTTGGTCATTAATGTTTAATGTTTCTTCTTTGTAACACTCGGAACACAAAATTTCCACGATTCTATTGTATATACGTTCTGCTAATGATTTTCTGACCCACATTACCAAATAAACCTTGCAGCTAATATTCCTAAATCTCTGGTTTCTCATTTCAGCAGTAACTTCCTTTCGTATACAGAATAAATACTCTTTACAACTGTTTAACATTTATTGCTTATTCTAATGTATTTCCTTTTAATATCTTTAATTATTTATTTATTTGTTACTGCAATCTCTTTCCCCCCGTTCTTTTATATTCATTTGCATATTAGTTTTATTTTCTTTATTATATTGAAATGTTTCTTATGCCTAAGAAATCAGTATTCTACATTACGCTTTACTGTACCGGAATGGGAGGGCTACTCGGCTTCTCAGTCCCATCACCAGATCTTATGCGTTGACTTCAACATCGCTAACTTCCATCTGCTATCACCATTGCAAGTTCAGCGACACCCCTTGCTGCAGATCGAGACGAATTCCCAATGGACTTTGCTGAATTCTCACATGGCGACGCACCTGGGTGGTCCGGGACAGACACACATCTCCTGACTGGTTTTTCGCTACCCCGGACATCGCCCCCCATACGACTGTGGCCCGCCATACCCACACGATGGGGAGTGACCACTTTCCTTTATTTATTCAATATACTTCCACCAGGCGCCGGGGTCCAGCCCTTTTCCGGCGCTGCCGGCAGGAGGCGTTGGACCCAGAGCACTTTCGGCGTTCTATGCGGAATGTTTCGGACTTTATTCCTGAATCCGCCGTTACTTACAATCTGCTGGATTCTACGTTATATGAGTACCGCGATATTTTTCATCCCCTGGTTGAGACCTCATTGCCTAAAGTACCCAAAACCGCCCTGGTGGACAGCGAATATTCTCGTCTTCTCGCAGAAAAACGTTTGGCATACACCAGATATCGTCATCTTCGCACCGCGGAAGCCTACTTTTTGGCTAAACGCACCGATGCCCGAACTCGTAGACAACTTCGACTTATTAAACGAGCTGCCTGGGCGAGCTACTACATTCCCTTACATCGTCCATCCCGGTACCTCAACTATGGCGTCAACTCGCTTGGTTCAAACATTCCCATCTCTCCCAACGGCTATTGCCTTTAGACGGGAATCCGGCCCTCCAAGTACAATTTCTTCGTATGATTCCTCCGGATTTCGTATCGGCGGACTCGCAGGTTGCCGTGTCGGCTGTAGATCACGAAGATCCGTAATTATTGCTTATCACGCTCGCGGAAACGCGTTTAGCACTATAGAATAAATCTGATAAGTCTGCCCCGGGGGCAGACGGGCTCACCTATACCTTTCTGAAGCTAATACCGGAATCTCGGTACACACTTTTAGCACAGTTTTTTACTCTGGTGTTACACTCTGGCTCGGTTCCATCGTCCTGGCAGGAAGTCATTATTCTTCCTATTTTAAAGCCGGGTCGATCCGGTCAGTCCCTGATAGATTACCGTCCAATTTGCCTACTTCAAACTCTACGTAAACTAATTCAAAATCTTCTCGGGCTTCCAGCCAGGTAAAAACTTGGCTTGACACCAACGTTTCGAAGAAGTGCATCTTCCTCGTCTTCAGGTTCACGAGGAAGATGCACTTTTTCGAAACGTTGGTGTCAAGCCAAGCTTTTACCTGGCTAGAAGTCCGAGAAGATTTTGAATTAATACGTCGCCAGGAAAGCTTCAGTTCTTATTCTACGTAAACTTTTTGAGAAAATTCTACAGCATCGTCTCAGCTTCTTTCTGGAGCGCTATCACTTATGGCCGCGCACGCAATATGGCTTTCATAAGGGCTACGGTACTACGTTTCCTCTATATACTTTTCTCACCGATGTCCACATCGCGTTCGGTACCGATAAACACGTCCTTACGCTCTTTGTTGACGTTTCCTCTGCGTACGATCATGTTTCCCTTCCTCTGTTACTGCAACGTTTACTGCCATCGGAATTCCTCCCCCGATTTGTCGCGTCCTCGCCACTTTACATGTTAACCGACGTTGTGCGCTGTCTACCCGCCTTCCACACAACCATGCCCGATTCACTTCCCATGGGCTCATTCAAGGTTCCGCCCTCAGCCCTTTACTTTATACACTCTAAGTGGGCGATATTGTTTTGGAGGTGCCGGTCTCTTTTCGGATTCTCCAATATGCCGATGACATCATATTATAGCAAACGATCTCGCCGCGTTCCCACACGAAGCTCCTCACGTTCGAATCCGATTGTTAACGTGTCACAATCGCTACACTGGGTCTATCCGTTAACCTCACAAAAACCCGCTTTCTTAAGTTTCAGCGTACGATGCGCCCTCCAAGAGTCTCCATCCACCTAAATAATCTCGAGACTCATGCGGTCACAACTATTAAATTTCTCAGTGTGGTTCTCCAACAAGACCTCTGTGTTACAGCACATTACAGACCTCTTCTCTCGATGTTGCAATCTTTGAAATTTTGTTTAAGGCGATGGTAGTGCGCCATTGGGGCTCTGCCCCCTAGGTTTTACTCCGCCTTTTTCCCCCGTTGATTTTTTCTCGCTTAGAGTATGGACTTATATTGGCACCGTTGCCTACGAAGGGCCTCCAGGTGAAATTCGCGTCTTTCTTTTAACAGCTCTACAATATTGTGTTTCATATCCCGGCCCGTCCCGCCTTAATCCTCACCCAACATTATTTTTCTACTTACGATGCGCCGCATCGTCAGTTTACTCTTGGTTGCCGCCAGATTGTCTCGTAATATTCTCTTACCTAAACTGACCCGGCTGTTAGCGATCTTCCGTGATTCTTATCCGATTGACGCGGAAATCCCAATACCGTTGGTCCGGTGTCTTGCATCGTTTCTTTCCTATGATCACATTTACCCGGTATATCTACTGGATTGGCCGTGGAATTCCTCCCACCCCCCACTTGTGACCATTGACATTACATTTTTTTAGGGCTCACTCGCTGACGCTGACAGGACCTGGTGGGAATTTATCTTACCGTACCTTGCATTCACTCCGTCTTAGTCGCTGTGGATACTTTTTACAGATGGCTCCAAAACGCCGGATGGAATCAGTTCGGGTATTTACACCTGAACCACGCGAAACCCTCGCACCTGCAGATACACTCGTGTAGTCGATTTATTCTGCTGAAGCTAAAGCCCTATATCAGGCCCTTGTGACGCTCCAATCCTCACCTCCGCATCGGGCCCTTATCTTTACAGATTGTCTTAGTCTTCTTCTAGCCCTTGCCCGTCCCTTTCAGAGGATCCACCGACAAATTTATGAAATTGTTATGGTTAACCTCATTCACCGTTTATCGCACTCCACAGAGCTCACGCTAATTTTGTTACCTAGACATGTCGGCATTAAGGATAATGATATTGTAGATGCCGCGGCTAGGACGGCTATTTCAGCTGCGGATATTACACCCGATCTTTTGACACCTCCGTGTGATATTTCCTCTGACTTGTTACGGTTAGCCCGGGAAGCTTCCGGACGCCGACCGGAACTTCTCTCTCAACACTTGATACACTTCCTATCACACATTCCGCGCTTACCGAAAATAGCTTTTTCTTATTCTTTTCGGGCTGTATTACATGTGGCTCTGACTCCGGCTTACTTATATCTTTTCCGTCTATGTGACTCTTTTTTTATTTTATTTATTTATTTATTTATTTTTGCGTGCCCTTTACACGCTGCAGCATCCCACCAGTTTCTCTCTCAGTTACTACAAATATTCCAATTGGCTCGTTTCAACTCCCCTCGCTTCTGGTTCCCTTCTCAGCGCCCATTTGTAAGGCTTTATTTCATTATATCACATGTACACGCATGAAATTTTGAATCCCCTGCATCTTCATTTCCATCATAATACTTGTTTAATCTTTTTCCTCCTTTGAACTCCACATCTGAGATGCTGTAGCTATCCATTCTGGCTAGCAGTCGCGTCTATAAACAAGCCTCAAAAACAACTTCAACGTACTGGCTAGTGGCTTGCAGTCGCGCCTAAAAACAAGACTCAAAAACAACGAATATGGCGCAACTCCGCTGATTTAGAAATCTACAGATGAGACACGCTGAATGCAACTGATTACGGGGTTGACAATGCCTTTTATAGCCAACAACTAACAAACATGTACTTGTTGGGGCCCTAAGTCTCAAAAGAGCCATCTTGGCTCAAAGTGTAGTCGAGGGATACTTTTTAGAAGTCGGGGACTAAAGCAGTTAGCGGCGCGACGACAGGGCGTGGGCAAGGGTTCTGCACGACTTAGTCCCAGTTTCCTGGCGATTTCTATTAGCACTTCGATTATGTTTTTCTACACATATTACAGAGCTGTAGATTTCGAAAACACACCAGAATTATTGTAGTTTTTTTCTGACAAATGTATATAGGGAATAAATAAATGGAAACATAAAGTAACTTTTAATTACATTCTGTGTTTGAAAGCTGCGGTTTTGATCATCTGTTGTGTATCACGTGACAAATGTATATTGTATTTTGGATTGCATAATGCGAAATTGCAAATGCATCGTTGTACACATAGGTTGTACTTGATAATGTCACGATGACGTGACTAAATTTAATTTAATAATTGCATGTAGTGTACTAAGTCCACATTAGAGCATAGGTTCAATCTTAAAATCCTCCTATTCCCCTCGTGGTTTATGTATTCAATTCGAATAATTAACACATTTGGAACAATCTTATAAACATCGTATAAATAAAACACTACTATGCATGCGCATATCTTTGTTTACACTGACCCATACAGTGTGTATCACGAAATGGGTTTCTTTTAACCCTATGCAGCACTTTTTGAAAAATTCGCTGATAATGGCTTGATTATCATGATGAAAGACTGATTATGGACCTAAACTACTGAAATAGGGAAGGTTAAAGTAGAAACGTAGAAATCATCTTATGAGCTACCCACGTGGTTTTTGTCGGATATAATAGCCGTAGATGCCAAGTGTAAGAAGCTATTGTCGCAACTTAAAATTCTAGATGCTGTCACTAATGTCAAGTGGATGAGTTAATCTATAAATTCGTTTAGCGGCAAGTTCATTAGGTTGAAACCCATGCCCGAGACTCGTACACATTGCGACGACATTTGAGGTTAAGTGTGTAAATTTGAGTTATTTGTAAAGTGAATAACTTGAAATGTTGTGGAATTGTTACAGATTGTGTAGTCCTCGTGCTTCAACATTAAGCAGGTAATGCGTTATAACTAGTGAACGGATTTCTATGACCTCAAAATTCAGCAATGGGTATTTATGCATTCATGACCGAAAGGTCTACAAAATATGATTAATAAAGAACAAAACATCATTTTATCACCAACATGTTCGGCGTAACGCATTCTGTTTCGATAACAATATATTATGCATTAGTATAATGTAAAATACTATAAGGGTTATTTGAAAGTGATATGCAAATCTTAGAATTGAGGCACAATAGGTTATTTATGCACAATGGTTATACACCATTTCCTAATACAAGAACCATAAATTAAAAAATGAGATAACGCCATTTGGATACTAAAGTAACCAAAGTGATACTGTAATGTTTCTCCAACTGGACCTTTCTCTTTGAATGAATGAACTGAATTGATTTAGTACAAATCATACACTGCTGCCCTTTGAACGTGGGACCTCCCCTCCTGTCTTGTATAGCCTGGTACATACTTTACACACAATTAAGGTTAGTTACAGCCTTATAGAATGTTGTGTGCTTTGGATTTAATGTGTATATTTGTTTGATTTTGTTTTGTTCATTCAGCCCCACCATCAAGTAGGCTCTGAGACATTGGACATGTTATACAGAATACAACTATTACAAATTCATGCAACATAACCATTTTAACCATCATCACTAAATATTTAACTACCTACTACAAATTCATGGTTAGTTTTTGGTTTTTTAATGCGGTTTCGATACAATATACAGTTATATAATTCTCATTACCATAATTAATGAATAACATACAAGATCAAAGTGTAATGTTTATGGAGAATGCAATACATTAGAACCAACACCTATAATCATGCATTACATTTCCCTTATGGGCACATTTTATCATCACCCACAAACTCTTGAATTGAGTAATAGGCCTTGCTGCATAGATAGATTTTAAGAGCTGACTTGCATTTTTCTATTTTCCCAATGATAGTAATTTTAAGGGTATTGAATATTCTGACACATTCGTAATATGGTTAGTTGGCTGGTATCTAATGTTGAGCAGTCGGCACTGAAGTCATTCGCTTTCTTGCATTCCAGTATTTTGATGTCGTATTATCATGTTGACTAAAGTTTGGGCAGCACAGTAAATGGTTTCCATCCATATCTTCTTTAAGTGTACAGAAAGGACACAGAGGAGATCTCACTATACCAATCCTGAATAAATGTTTATTGAGACAGTCATGGCCTGTTAGGAATCTAAAAGTTGCTACAGAGGATTTTCTTGGTAATGTAGTGATTCTGGTCATGTTATTACATAAATTTTCCCATGGCTTTCCTTTTGTTTGTAATACATTATCTTTAATTTTGTTATTATATGTTGATATAATGATTCTTTTGATAGAGTGATAACTTATTGGATCGCATGAATTTGACTACCTTTCTGGGCTAGAAAGTCAGCTGTTTCATTACCCTGTATTCCACAATGTGCTGGTATCCATTGAAGTATCAATCTTTGATTTAAATTCATTAGTTCAATGATTTTGCGGCATTCTGCAATATTTAAGTTATTAGGTGTTACATCAGATGTTATGGACATAATAGCTGCTTTAGAGTCAGATAATAGCACATCTTTTGTAAATTTATTTATATGAAATAGTAGGTTTTGTAACCTCTGAAGTATTGCCGAAATCTCTCATCAAAATTTGTAGTATTTAAACTTAATTTTTTGTAGAATGAGAAGAGAGGGCATATTGCACCTGCACCAGTACCACTGTTATTTGGTAAGCTAGAACCGTCAGTATAAACATGTAGCCATTCATTGGTAGGGTATCTTAAATTTATTATTTCTAGTGTCATTTGTTTCAGAACACACGAAGAGGTTTCAGATTTTGTAAAATATTCAGCTAAGTGTATGTAGTGTTCAATATCGAATAGTTCTAACAGGTTAATATTTGTTCATATGTTTTCTTTTAACTAAAGAAGTTTTATCTATGTTTGACTTCTTTGACTTTATTAAGGAAACTTTGTTGAGTTTTTAGGTTTACTTGTGGTTTTCTTTTTTCTCAGTCATTAAGAGGCAGTCTGATTAATTTTTGATGTTGTAAGATGGCTGCTTGTTCAATGTCAAGTTCAAGTCTTGGATTATTTGTTAAAATTTGTAGAGCAAGCACGGGGGTAGTTTTAACATCTCCAGTTACCAGGCAAAGAATTTGATTTTGTAGAATATGAAGTTTTTCTATATTTGCAGTTATTGGTATCTCTTCACAATATTTAAATATCTAAATGCTGGTTTAATCTTGCAAAAAGTGTTTAAAGTTTGTGTAGTGCTTCCCCATTTCTTGCCTGCCAATCTTTTTAATATGGTAGTTTTTTCCTCGTTTTTTTTATTATATTATCAATGTATTTTTTCCATGTTAATTTTGTATCAAAAACAATACCTAAATATTTGGCTTCACATGTTTCTGTGAGAGTTTTTCCATTTAGTTGAAAGGAAATATTTATTGGTTTCTTAGTGTAAATAACTGAAAATTTGTTTTCTGTATTAATTTTCATTAAATTATTAGATGTCCAATTCTGTAATGCATCAAGGATTGTTGTGCTATATTTATTAATTGTGATTTTGATTTTTCGGTTTAGAATTCTATAATATTACATCCTCTGCAAACATTAAGACTTTTGATTCTCTTGTTTACTTTCTCTAGGGATAGAGAAGGTATTGTAATACACCCAAAACTTTGATACCTAGATTTCACCAGATATATATGTTTTGGGGTCCCCTGAAACCGAAAAAAGCATTTTTAAAAAAAAAAAAGGTCTGTGTGTGTGTATGTGGACAGCATAGCCCCAAAACAAAAAGATGTTAAATACCAAACTTGGTATTTAGGTTTAGTCTCTTCCAAGGATACGACACGAAGATTTAAAAAAAAAAAACACCACAAACTACCCTTTACATGGAAAAAATTTCGAAAATTTTGATTTTCTTAAAAATGGCTCCTAACGATTTTGATTAAAATTCCATATATTAAAGCTATTTATGTGCGAAATAAAATGTATATCTCAAATTTTTTGGGAATAGCCTCTGAAGACCTCTTTATTCTGGATGAATTTTGCTGAATTTTGCTTAACTGCTAAACTGTAAGAGATAGAAAAAAACGTTCTACACAAAAAGTGTACCTCATGACAAAACACACAATTTTTGTCCTTTACGTTTTTGTTGTGAAGGTAACCGTTTTCTAGATATTCCTTGTTATTGGTTTCAATTGTGAAGTACTTTTCTCACACAGGAAGTGTCTGTTTTTCTTTTGTTCTACTCCTGGCCAAGCAAAGAAGTGATTTGCAATGACAATCGCATAGCAATAGCTTTTAAAACATTTGACAATCACTTTAACATACTGCATTCCCTTATTCCATTCTACTTATAAGGAACTAAGTAATAACCTTCTGCTAACATTTATCTTGATTAGCATTGTGTACAGTCTTTTGTAGGAGTTTTGTAGAGCAGCTAGAGAAAGTCATGTGAGTGTAACACATCAGATTTTTGTAATTGATATGTAAGGTCATTGATATAAATATTAGAGTGTAGTACTAAGGTATGCCTTGAGGTACACCATGGTGTGTCTCTTTATATTTTGATAATTTATCATTATATTTGGTAGCAATAAAGCGTTGAATAATGAATTCACTGATCCAATGTAACATTTTGCCTTGGATTCTTAGAATTTTAAGTTGATCAAGTAGTTGGTATCTCCAAATACAATCTTATGCTCCTTGAAAGTCAATAAATATTGTTAGAGTGTCTTCTTTTTTATTTAATGTGTTTTTAATGTCTTTACTAAGATTTAGTATCTGTTCATTTGTTGAATGTTGTTTTCTGAATCCTGCTTGTTTAGTTGAAATTAAGTTATTTTCTAGAAACCAATTTAAACGATTGGAAATAATTTTTTTGATGATTTTTGCTAATATGCTGGTAAATGCTATTGGACGATAACTTGAAACATTTTCTGCTGGTTTGTTTGATTTCAAAATAGATATTATAACATGAAAAAATTTTCAAACATTTTGATTTTATCAAAAATGGCTCTAATGATTTTGATTAAAGTATTCTATATTAAACATGTTTGCAAGATTAATAAAATATAGATCTTGAATTTTCTGCAAATAGCCTCTGAAGACAACTATTCGGATGAATTTTGCAGAAATTTGCATACCGAGTAAACTGTAAGAATTAGACAAAAACTTGCTTAATAGAAAATGTAGAGGTCGTTAAAACACACAATTTATGTTATATACATTTTTGTTGTGGTATTGATTGTTTTTGAGATATTCCTTGTTATGATTTCAACTTTAAAATACTTATACTTTTCTCATACAGGATTTTGTCAACTCCTATCCATGCAAAGGAACTTCAATCACATAGCAACTATCACTTTAGCTAATGTACTCCCTTACTTCCCTCTTTCTTACATGGAGGCAAGTAAGAAGACCATTCCTGCTAATATTTTCTCGATTAGCATGAAGTAAATGGAAGTAAAAGCTTTTTTGCAATTTGTTGCAGAGGTGTAGAGAAAATCATGTAAATGAATCACATCAGAGTTTTTATGATGAGGAATAGTAATGGACAGGTAGTGAAATTGCAATGAATTTTCACATAGTAAAACAAAATCTTAGTTACAGTAGTTTTCATTGTAATGTGTAATTCGTCCAGTATGAGTCTGATTATTATTCTGCAGATTAAGGAAACTGGCCCTTGACAAAACTAAAACTTTAGTAGAGAATGTGTTGGGATGGGATGGCTTTCCTTTTGTGCAGAATTTTGTGTATTTCAAGATAGTGTAAGGTCATTGAACAGCCCAAGATTTGATCATCTGAAAAGAACTGATTAACATTTTTAGTGATTATCTTTCATTGGATATCCCCAAGGTGAATATGTTAATGCCATATTTATTAAATGTTCTGGCTCAAATGTCTATAGAGAAGAATTTCCAATTTTGAACAAAACATGGAGCATTGAAAGTACTAAATATTGTTTAAATCTGATAGAGTGTGAAATTCAAATCACATTAATTATAGCATGTCTTATCTTTGCAAGTCAATATATAGCTATAGTACAGTGGCCTAGGCTGGGTTTATGATTTGAGCTATCTCTAGACCTACCGGAGCTGCACAATATAAGGGATTGTTCATTAAATGTTATGTTATAGGTATTGTTGAACTGTTATGGTTATCCAGAGCTATGATCAAATAAATTTGCAAAATTTGTCGTATCCCAGGGCATTTTCTCTGTTGCAAACAACAATCCTAGCCATCAATAAAATAGATTTAGTTTGCGTTAACCACAGATACTTATCATAATTGTTATGAAAATACTTGTTGTAAGGGTTCTAATTTCTACTTTTTCTACACGTACTATGTACATAGTGTATAGAGAGGGTATTGTAATGCACCCAAAAATTTGACACCGCAATTTCATTGGAAAAGCATTATAGAAAAATATCCGTGTGTGTGTGTGTGTGTTAGAGAGTATGTGTGAGTGTGTGTTAGAGAGTATGTGTGAGTGTGTGTGTGTCTGTGGGCAGCATACCTCAAAAACGAAAAGGCCGTTAAATACCAAACTTGGTATTTAAGTTCGGTATCTTCCAAGAATGTAACACAAAGATTTTCAAGAAAATCCCCCCCACCCTTTACATAGTAAGAATTTCAAAAATTTTGATTTTCTCAAAAATGGCTGTAATGATTTTGATTAAAGTCTCTTATATTTAATTTTTTTTACATAACAAATAAAATGTATATCTTCAAATTTCTGGGAATAGCCCCTGAAGACTGCTTTATTCTGGATGAATTTTACAAAATTTTGCATAACTGGTAAACCGTAAGAGAAAGGCAGAAACTTACTTAACAAGCAATATAGGTCTCGTTAAAACACAATTTATGTTATATACATTTTTTTCATGGAGTTGATCGTTTTTGAGATATTCCTAGTTATTGGTTTCAGCTTTAAAAAACATACTTTTCTCATACAGGAATTTGTCAACTCCTGTTCATACAAACAAAGGAACTTCAGTCACATAGCAACCAGCTTTTGATTATCACTTTAACCTGTGGAATTCCCTTATTTTGCTTCTACTGACAAGGAAGCAAGTAAGACTATTTTTGCTAATTTTTCTCAATTAGTATGAAGTAAATAGAAGCATGAGCTTTTTAACAATAATTTATTTAAAAGAGTTGAGAAAGTCATGTGAATGGAACACATCAGATTTTTTTTGCTTCTGAGCATACTGCAAGTGCAGAAGGTCTGTTGTAGGCTCCCCTTGTCTGACAATTGCCAACTTGTGTTTCAACTGTGAGAATGGTATGTTCATTAGTTGTTTAATTGCACATTGTTTCCATTTCGAAGAATTAGCGCTGACCACTGCACACTATGAACTGAATAATGCTAATATATACTTAGACTAACACTCATAACTATTAAGGACCATAACAATAGTTAATCATACAATAACAATAAAAAACATAACACGCTCTTTCAAGCTTTTGACTCCAAATGCTATGGTGAATTCCTGACATGTCCATACAATATTATTCGGAGATGTTCATGTGTGGTGTGGTGATTTTGTTTTCTTTTGCTGATTCCTGTGTTCCTCCTCCTGAACCTCTCTCTGACCATATCATGGTGCAGGGCTACAGCTTAAAACATCTGAAGCTCTATTCTCTGCTCAATTCAGGGTACAGAGAACGAGACATATTCCATCTGCAACATGCTAATTTCCATAATGGAAACTGGCTGGTATTGCAGTTATTATTACTAATTTCTAATTTACTTTAAACATGGGCTTCTATGATTAGCCCACAATATACGTCACTGCTACAGTACTGCCACTGGCTTTCAAATAGGGGGGGGGATTTTGAGTGTCCCTTATTGTCATAAAAATCTGACAAGTCTATTTGCAAGTATATTACGTTATTAATAGTGGTAATTTGATTGTGAAGCATACAAAAACCATGTGCACTTCAAACTCCTCTGATAAAAACTTGCAAATTTGTTTTTATGTTGCATGCTCTGACCAAAAAAAGCAGTTGTTAAATCTTTTCTGTTCCTGCCTGAAAATTTAAAGTAAGCCATTTATGTCAAAGTTTGGAATGGAAAATTTGTTCTGACAGTGGAAAGACCTTAGTTGTGAATAGTTTTGAATTACAGAGAAAATTATCATTGAATATTTTGGTATAGTATGTTGCCATATGACTATTTCACAAATAAATACTCAGTGCAATTTGAAAACATGAAGTTCTATCCTTATCTTTTGTTTCAGCAATGTATGTACCTTTTGGCAAAATAATTCACTTACACATTTGAAAAGTGTACAGGACAATGTTCTACTGAGCAGAAGCAGACTACATTATTTTACAAAAAAAAGACCATGCATCACAGAAAAGCCTCGAAAGTCAGTGGGCATTATGAAACATATGTGCATTGGTCTTGGTACAGCATGTGGAATAAAACTCATTGGAGGAAGCATGATTGTACTTTGCAAAGCACCGCAGAAGACCAGAGTCTCAGAATTAATTTATGAAGATAGTGATACTGCAGGACCAAACTTTGACTGGAAAAAGTTTTTATCAATGCTTTGGCCTCATTTATGGCATCTTCTGGGAGCAACTTTGGTAGGTAAGCTTAAATAAACAGAAATGCTTTTAGGGATGAACATAAGTCTTTCATCTCTTTATTTAGACCCATCACATAGATTATAGCCTAGACAGGATATTACAGATATTAATTTAAGTTTACTGCATCTTTAGCAATGTACCTTTATCTTAAATAGTGTCTGCATGCATTATCAAATTATAGCATAATTCAACAGGTTTGAACAGAGTCTTAAGTGCTGGTGTATCTAAATTTTAAAGCTGATTTTTGACACAGAGGCACATAAGTTTTTTTCAAGGTCAGCCAAAAACAATACCTTAAAATACATTTTTGTATTATCATATTTTTAGCAGTATATTTTCTTTTCCTAAGCTTTCATTGTTTAACATACAAATTATCTAATATATTAGGAACACTGAAGCATGATTGTCACTGCATATTGAAGAGTGTCTGAATTTGGAAAATATCACCCAGGCACAATTTCCATAATATTTAAAGCTGATTTGAATTTATAATTAATCATTCGGAATTGATGATCCAGAATTCAACCTGTTATAGGAGATAAATAAATTTGAGGTTAGTTCATTCCACCAAAAAACTCCATACCGAGATTTAACTGAAAATACACATTTTAGAACTCCACTGTATATAAATAAAAAGTTTAGAAAAAGAAATGTGTGTGTGCATATGCCTGCATGCAACATATCTGAAAAACGAAAAGATACCAAAGTTGATAATTAAATTCAGCATCTTCGAAGGTTGAGACACAAAGATTTTCAATAATCCTCCCACCCAAAACTACCTTTACGTGGAAAAATTTTCAAAAATTTTGAGGTTCTCAAAATTGGCTCTTAATGATCTTGATTAAAATATTATATGTTAATGGTATTATTATACATAAAATATATGTCTTGAATTTTCTGGGAATAGCCTCTAAAGAGCTGTTTATTCTGGATGACTTTTGCATAACTGGTACACCGTAAGAGATAGACAAAAAGAATTACTCACAGAAAATGTAAATCTCGTTAAAACATACAGTGTATGTGATTTACTTTTTTTTTTGAGTTAATCATTTCTAGATATTCCTTGTTATTGGTTTCAATTTTGAAAAATACTTTTCTCAAACAAAAATTGTTCATACCTTTTTCTTTTGTGTTACTCCTGGCCATGCAAAGAAATCCAAATTTTAGTTACATAGCAACAAGCTTTTAAAAGATTTGACCCTAGTTTTAGCCTAGTGTCTATTTCTCTCTACTTATGAGGAAATAAGTAAAACAATTATTTATAATATTTAGCTTGATTAGTATAAGTAGATAGAAGATAAGCTTTTTTAAGAATAACTTTTTACAGAATAGGTAGACAAAGTAATATGAATGGAACATATCAGATTTTTACTTTTATGCAAGCAAGATCTTCTAATTAAATGGAAGTTACCTGCATTATATGAGGATGATTCAAATATAAATAGTAATTGAACCAGAGTACTGCATGGGTAGATCCAAGCGGGATGGTGGAGTGGGGGCTTGAAGGTTGGTGTGTTAGGAAGGGAAAACCAGCTTGGTTAGTTGCTTTGATATGTTTCAATGCCAGTACAGCCCAGGGTGAACAAAAAGTTGTTCTGCCTGTTGATCACTTAGGGCTGTTGTGCAGTGCATTATTATAAAATTTTTAATTAATGAAGGGGTCAAATCTTTGGAGGTTTTAAACTTGTATGAGGGCACAGTTTGGGATGCTACACTGTCCCAGAATCGCATGTTTATCTGGGCCACACAACATAAGGGCAGCCAAGAAATGGTGCAAAATGAAGATCATGTTCTGTTTCTTAGGCAGAAAAGTTTTCACGGCATTGTTTTTTGACTATAGAGAGGTTTCACAATCAACATACTGTGAATACAGCTTACTATTGCAATTGTTAAAGTCAGCAAATGATGCCATATGCCCATCAGAGGTGTCATCCATCTCCAAGACAACTGTAAGCCTGACAAATTGACAAGGAACAGACATGCACTGGGAAACCCTTGAATACCCTACCTACAGTCTAGATTTGACGCCCCCTGCCCATAAAAGAATTGCAGGGAGGGGAACAACTTGAAACCAATGAAGACATTGAGGAACATGTGCATAATTGGTTGACATTCACTCTTAAACTTTTTTTGACCAAGGAATGTTCAATCTGGCAAAAGTGAGCAGAGCATGAAGGAGGCTATGTAGAGAAGTAGATAAGGTGTCACTTTTGTATATGTTTAATCAATAGATATATTAAAAAATTAACATTTATATTTGAATCACCCTCGAATACACTTAAATGACAGTTGATTTGTCCAGTCTTGTCAGGGGAGGGGGGGGGTGGAGAAAGAAAAGAAAAAGCTATGGACACATTTTAAAAATGTGCCCTTTGGCTTCAATGTAGCAATTATAATTGTTAGTATCCATTATTAAAAATCTGATGTGTTCCATTCACATACTTTCTGTACATCTCTGTAACAAGTTATTGTTAATAAGCTTGTTCTTCTATCTACTTCATGCTAATCGAGCTAAACATTAACAGGAATGGTCTTATTACTTAGTTCCCTTATATAAGGGAATACGGGAATATATTATGCTGAACGACAGTCACATGTTTCAAAATGTGGTTGCTATGTGATTGAAATCCATTTCTTTGCATGGCCAGGAGTTGACAAGAGTTTAAGTTGAGAAAAATGTAAGTTTTTTAAAACTGAAACCAATAATAAGGAATATCTCAAAAACAGTCAATTACAGGGAAAAAAATGTATATGACATAAATTGTGTGTGTTTTAAGGTGCTCTGCATTTTTTGGTAATAAGTTTTTGTCTATTTTTTACGGTTTACGAGTTATGCAAAATTCAAAAGAATTTATCCAGAATAAAGAGGTTTTTAGAGGCTATTCCCAGAAAATTCAAGATACGTATTTTATTTGTCATGTAAATATCTCAAATAATAGGAGATTTTAATCAAAATCATTAGAGCCATTTTTGGAAAAATAAAAATGTTCAAAATGTTTTCCATATAAAGGATAGTTGCAGGTGGGGGCACTTTCTTGAAAATCTTTGTGTCGCGTCCTTGGGAGATGCTGAACTTAAATATCAAGTTTGGTATTTAACAGACTTTTTGAGCTATGTTGCCCCCCCCCCACACACACACACACACACACATTTTTATAAAAATGCCTTTTTTTGGATTTAGGAGGTCCCAGAACACATGTATTTCCGGTGAAATCTCAGTATCAAATTTTTGGGTGCAATACAACACCTTCTCTATACACTATATACATAGTATATGTAGAGAAAGTAAAAATTATCAGAAAAGCTGTGGTTACAGTTTTATAAACTGTGTGGATAGATATGTAGCATAACTATGAAAATAAGTAAAAGCTGTGCACAGAAAATTTTGATTACTAATCGTCAGATGTGTTTTTTCCCTTTATTTAGGCAGCCATAACAGTAGCTGTGTTGAACATACAAATACCACAATTACTGGGTCATGTAGTAAATGTAGTAGTTAAGTTTATAAAAGATGAGGGCACTGGATCATTCATTGGCCTAGTCAAGGAACCAGCAACATGGTTGATCTACATGTACACAGCTCAGGTAAGAAATGAATGATAAACTTTTATTTAACATTTCCTTTTGTTCATACAAACTACCCATATTTTCTAAAGAAATAAGGTCTTGAAATTATCTGTACTGCTTTATTTAAAGAGAAAAATCATAATCCACTCCAGCACCCCTAAACTGGGATGTGTATTGTCAAATGTTATCGGTTTATAATTACAAAATCGGTTGTTATTATTATTATTATTATTATTATTATTATAATTATTATTATTGTATAGGTAATTCACTATTACAAATAAACTAAGAGAAAAAATGGGGCTAAAAATTCAACTCCTACTAAATCAACTCAACAATAATTACATTTCAACTGGTAGTTAGTAAAAGTAGCTAACTGTAGCCACCTAACTTAAGAACTAAATAAAAACAAAATAAGTATCAGAAGCCAACAACTTAGGTACTGGTAACTAGCATTTCTAATGGCCAAAGAAAATTTGAAAATTTATCCATTTAATTGACATTTTTCATCATTGTCTGCTATAATCATTTATGAGATATTTAAAGTTTCTATTTTCTTTTTATGGTACCATATTTACCTGAATACAAGATGACCTCAAATGTAACATGACCCCCTTTTTTCATAACCTAATTTTGAATTTTAGTTTATCATCTGTATAAACTGTATAAAAAGACAACATAAAAGCTTAATTTTTAAACACATGTTTTGAACATATATTTTGATTAGGGACATTTAAACTGATTACTTTTTTTCTTCCTATTTTGAATTTGTGCAGAAATTGATAATGAGCAGAAGGGAGAATGGGAATTTATTTGTATGTAAGAGGTGACAGTTTGGCAGCAGAGCTTCAACGATGATAATAAGATTTTCTATTTAGACAATATGTCTAGCATAACACATCATTGTTAACAGTTTTACCTAATTCAAATTTATACAGGGATTGTAATGGTCAAGAGATGGGAGCACAGAAATGAGCTGCTTTGTATTTGGTGAGGTGACTGTTGCAACGACAGCACACTACAACAATGATGATGGATAAGATTTTCTATTTAGCAACATACTTAATATAACACATCGTTCTAAAAAGTTTTATATTGAAATTCACATGACAATTCATGTAATGGGCAGAAGGGAAAATAGTAACATACCTGGTATGTGTGTGTGTGTGGCAGGAGAAGGGAAACGTGCAGCTAAACCTCCTTTTTGTTTGACCATTGGCTCACAATACATAGGCATAAACCACTGATGTGAAAGGAA
Organism: Hymenopus coronatus; assembly: GCA_030762935.1. Lineage (NCBI taxonomy): Eukaryota > Metazoa > Arthropoda > Insecta > Mantodea > Hymenopodidae > Hymenopus > Hymenopus coronatus. Next base: position 35,447,415 of record CM060896.1, on the reverse strand, counting down.
ATATTTTTATTTTAGTCTCAGAGATAAATTTCTTCTCCAATGAGAATGCTTACAACCCTAGATCCATTAATAGCTAATTTTACGGTACAAATTGAAGCGCATAAAACCTCTCATATATGTCACAACATTGGCGATAATCTCCATTTCCCTTATACTTCCCACTACCACAACTGCAAAATTTGAAATTTGATTTTTTACTCCCCATACTCTGCATGTATCATAAATGCAAGATAATCCTCCAGTTCAACATTAATATTTCATTAAAAAAGGTCTTGTATTCAGATAAATACAGTATTTGTGTAATTGTATATTACAATTAGTAATTTACTTTATAACCATTTTTTGTTTAAACCATTAAAACCACTTATTTGATTCAAATCAAATTTACTTCACCTCATTATTTTAATCTAACTTGAAATCACTAAAGCAAAGATTAAATTTTAACTTTTGTTTTTTCTCTCACTTCACTAGAACCATAATTTTATTATTTTTCACTGTCCTCTTCACATACACATCCACCATTTTAATATCTTCTTTTCTACCTCATAATAGGATTAATACAAGATAGAAGGAACTTATGAGAATCGTAGTATAACAAATGAATAAATCAACAGTAGTACATATGTGTTTTTGGGGTACCAACCATTACATAAAGAATCACAACAAATCTACAGATTTCATAATATGGAAGAAAATCTATTTACAGAAAGCCAAACATGGTTTATAAATAAAGAGTTACTCAAAAAGAATAAACCAATCTCATCATAATATTTTAATGTGGAAAAATAACATGAGACTGCAACCCAAATCACAAGCATTTTAATCATAATCAAGTTTTATGTTCTGTCTTACAAACCTTCAGTGTTGCCAACATGAAGATGATGCAAATTCCTTATATGAACATCAACATAACAAGCATGATGCACAGGGTTGATCATTATCATTCAGTGTTTGTCATCATAGTTATTTAGTAGCAAGAGTGCAGAATCCTCTCCTTTTGCGTATCTCCACATGAGAAAATTATGGCAGGGCAACAACTTGAACTCTTGAACTTATTATTGAAAGGACTACAGAGCCTTCATTTATCTTTTGCATATCTCCACATGAGAAAATTTTGGCAGGGCAATAACTTGAACTCTTGAACTTATTATTGAAAGGACTACAAAGTCTTCATTTTGACGTGCGGCTGGCCTAATGGGAGTTATCTTAGCACTGTAAAGCACACTGTTTGTTGATGGATTCATATGTTCATAGTCAGCTAAATTCAAGCAATAGATTTTTCACACAAATTATAATCTCATACCTTAACAGTGGAAGATTTTGAAAATGATGTCCTTGTACCATCACACACTTCATACAATTTTTAAGAAAACTTGCATTAACTAATGCCAAGGAAATAAAACCAAGTTTCACCTGCAAAAAAACATCTAATGTGTTACATTCACATGACTCTCTACCTATTCTGCAATAAACTATTCATACAAAAGTTTATTCTTCTATCTACTTCATGCTATTTGAGACAACCATTAACATAATTGTTATAATTTATATTTTATGAATTATAATTCACCAGTTTTGCAGATGCCAACAAGAATGAAGAGAGCTTCAGAGGCCATTCCCAGAAAATTTGAGATATTTATTTCATTGTCATGAAAATAACTTGAACATAGATATTTTGATAAAAACCATTAGTGCCATTTTTAAGAAAATTAAAAATGTTGAATATTTTTCCAGTAAAGAGTAGTTTGGGATGAGTGCATTTTCTTGAAAATCTTTGTATCCCATCCTTCAAAGATGATAAACTGAAATACTAAGTTTGGTATTAAGCTGGCCTTTAAGATGCAGGCACCCACTCCTATGTCCACTCTTTTCTAAAACTGCTGTTTTTTAATTCAGGGATGCTCAAAAACATACATTTCTGGTGATATCTTGGTGCAAGGGCCACTATCTATATTTTGAGCCAAGTGGCAACACAGATTGCTGTTGGTGCCATCTGTTGTTTCCACTGGAAACATTCTTGATTTTAATCTACCTCAGATATTTTGTCAATAGAGTGTTATTTGTGTTGTTTACACGACTTTAAAATTGTGTCTCAGCAAAAAGATGGAATTAACTTGCGAAAATGTGTATGCAATGATTTATTATGATTTTTGACATAGATTATCAAGACGAGTGCATTGATCAACTTACTACTGCATTTAGCAATGAAGTTCCATCCTTTACCACTGTGACATGCTGGATAACAAGTTTAATCATGGTGTCATTTGCTCACTGAAAAAAATTGTGAAGGTCATATAATATAATTCTTGTGATGGAAAACATTGATACTGTGCAAAAAATGATTCTGCAAGATAGTCATGTCACATACTGTGAGATAGAGGCAACCCTAGACATTAGTTCCACCCGCATATATAAAATATTGCATGATTATAGCTGTGAAAAAGGTTTACTCTAGTGGGATCCCACAAAATTTGACACTATCTTGAAAGGTTGCTCATATTGATTGGTGCACACAAAGGCTCAAGAAAAATAGTGGGGGGCTTCAAAAACATATATAAGATTGCAGCAGATAATGATGATGATTCCATGATCGTCGACGTGACAAATCATGGATCTGTGGATATGAGCCAGAATGTAAACAGCAGTCAACTGTATGGGTGTTTCAACATGAACCAAATCCCAAAAAGTTGTTCACACTTAAGCTTTCAAAACAAATGTTTTTTTTAGAAATACTAATCATTGGCAACAGTGCCTTTAGAGGTACGTAAAATAGTCAATTCTGAATGGTACACAATTATTTGATAATCGAAAGTCTTCAGAGAAATAAGGAGAACAAATATGTGCTGTCGGATCATTCTTCATTAAGACAGTGCAAGTGATCACACATTTCATCTAACAACCAACTATTTACAAAAAGGATCAAATTGATGACTCATCCACTGTACAGTCCTGATTTGGCGCCCAATGACTTCTTTTTGTTCCCAAACATCAATGATATTCATCAGCAGAAGAAGCCATTGGTGCATTCAAAAGCCATGTTTTGGAGGTGTCTCAAGTAGATTGGAAAAACATGCAATGTCAAATGGTTCGAACGCATGTAAAAGTATATTGATAGTATAGGAGAATGGATAGGTAGAGTCAGACTGAAAAATTCAATGCCATAGCCACCTTGTGGTTTACCAGGAAATATGCGAGTCAGTTGAGAAATTCAATACTATGCCGGCATGTTGCCATGGTAGTCAGTGGCAGAGCAACCGGCTAGAGATTGGGAAATCTGTGGTTCAAATTCCGACTATGGCATTGAATTTTTCAGTCTGACTCTACCTATCCAATACCTGTTCTACATACGGCTTCTGTGAAAAAACAATTAATTCAATTCCAATATAGGAAAATATTTCAAAAAGCAATAAAGCAACTTTCAATGACAAATTACTGGTTTTTTTATTATTAAGCTCAAAATATAAATGGTGACCCTTGTGTCAGTATTTTGGGTGGAGTACAATACATTCTTTGCCTACTACATATCTGGTAGAGAAAGTAAAAACTTAATCATGGGTCACTAGACCAATCATTAACATTATACAACACTGAATTGCAATGTTACCTCTACTCGTATTTCAAATGGTTGCAATTCCTAAACTACACTTATCCCATAGATCAGACTGTTCCAGCTTGGGTGTGTCCAAAAGAGCAGCAAGTTATTTGCAACTCACATGAGTCTTCCTGCAATATGCAATACAGCTGGGAATTGAAGGCAAGGCATCGTAACAGCTGAATCAACTGTTGGAATGAATTGATAGGAAGAACAAGCATTTTGCTATGATTATTGCCCAGTGACATTGGCAATCATGTTCTTCCTCCAGCCCTGCTCCAAGGTTTGTGGCTGAATAGAGTGAGTACTCTTGACTCAGATGCTTTGAGCTGGAACAGCCTACCACAGACTTTCAATTTTAAAAGTCTAGTGGCATTCCAAACCAGGATTTCCAAAATTTATGGTTTCTTGTAAGCTGTTTCAGAGGTTTCTTTGAAAGTCGTTCTAACTTTTCTCCAATCCCATCAAGTCAATAGGAATCATAAATGAAGATTATCTGTGTTTTAAATATACATCATAACAGCATTAACACACATTGGTCTTAGAACCTATCAATATCTGTACAAATACTTTGCATTATCTAATTAGTGGAGGACAACAGAAATGGTTAAAAATGTTTATTGCACAGCAAACCATTCATGTTTTGAATAATGTTTTCATGTTTTCTATACTAAAAGATGAAAGTCTTATATCAGATAAATCAAGTCTTCAGAACACATATATTATCCCATGTTAAATAAGTGCAGTTGAGCATAGCTGATGATGATGACAAGGGCCTCTGAAACATGTTTGAATCTTTGAGATAAATATTTATAATAAATAATTTATTTTATTTTTTTTAATCCTATCATGCAAAGAAAGCCTAATTTTAATACAATCACATGGCAATAACCAAGATCTTAAAAAATGTGACCATCCCCTTGCACAACAAAACAAAAAGTCTTTTTAGGTTGGTGTGCTTAAGGGTAAAACCTACTTCCATTTATTGTCATTCCCCTTGTACTTTCAAGGAAATGTATAATAAAACCATGTTTATCTTGATTTGAATGAAATAGATGGAAAATTAACCTTTTGTAAGAATAGCTTGTTGCAAATTACATTCAAGTGTAACACATCACATTTTTTTTTTTAGTTTTGCTAAGAGTATAAAGTGCAGTTCATAATCCTAGTAAAGAAAACCTGTGCACAGGTATTAAATTGCTGAAAAAAAAACTAATTTAGGAGAAGTGTTCAAACAGTGATTCCAATTTTTTATTTAGGCTGTCTTCACTTTCACATACATCTACCTTTTATCATGCATAGGCGAAAGAGTGGCGACTCAGATGCGTCAAGAATTGTTCAACTCTATCTTGAAGCAGGACATAGCCTTTTTTGATAAACATAGGACTGGAGAAATAGTTAACAGGTAAAAATGTAGAAATAAATGCTTATGAGTATATACAACCTCTAGTTGCCTTATAAATGTGATCAGGTTGGAAAAGTAGTCAGACTGAAACATTCAATGTCATAGCCTAGATTTGAACCACAGATCTTCTGGTTTCCATCTAGTTGCTCTAATGAACTGAGCTACATGTAAACTGACTCACATTTTTCCTGATAAACCACAAGGAGATATAAAATATATTTGAAATAATTCCAATTGTTACTTAACAATGCTGTAAGAACTTTAAGTCCCTGTCTCAGTGTGAGTAAGTTGGGGAATTTCTATGCTGGAATGTTGCTTAGTTGAGTACAGTAACAAGATTGTTGTTGTTTTTTTTTTTTTTTCTTCTTCTGAACTGTAGGTTTTATTAATGTTAGTTTTCTTCATTATTATACTATTACACACATGCACATCACTCTCACATGCATACTTCCAGACTTTGTAGGGAATATGGAATGATTCTAGTTAAAGAAAAATTTCCTGCCTCAGCAGAAATTAAAACCAGGACGCCTGGGTAAGCTGACCACCCTACTACACAGGCAGTCCAAAAAGATCTGTGGTTTCTAAACTTGGCTGTGGAATTGAAATTTCGTCTGATTCTACCTTTCTAATCTTGTCTTACACATGACTTGTATGGAAGAACAAATAATTACCATCATCAGGATTTATACTGTTGAAATTATTTGATTCTGAGAATTATGCTTTGTTGTTTTTAGCTGTAATCAAACAGAATTCCCAATTTTATTCTCATCATTTTTTGTAGTTAATATTGGTCATATGTTAGGATGACTAAAATGAGTGAAATGATGTTCAAATTATCTCGGGGTCTTCTCAGGATAAGGGAAAACCTTAGGAAAAAATCTTATTTGGGTAACTTACCCTAAGCAAGATTTGAAATTGCAACCTCTTGAATGTAAGGCACATATGCTACCCACACACTACCGAGGGGGCTAGTATAGAAATTATTTTGTATATTAGGATGATGTTAACCCCTAGATTGTGAATTTACTATTGTAATATATTAATTATGAAAGTGATAACCCCTAAATGAAGCATATATTAAATGTGATTATCGAATTTTCACACTTTAGCATTCCTATAATACACATTATAGCCATCTCTATAGTGTCGTGGTAGCATATCTACCTCACATTCAAGAGGTCCCAAATTTGTATCTTTGTTAGGTTTAGTTACCTGATTGAGATTTCTTTTTCTGGGTTTTCCTTTATCCTGAGAAGAAATTTTAAGCACTGTGAGACCAGGGATCATTTGAGCATCATTTCACCCATTTTATTAATTCATTGAATGATACAACCTAGATTAAAGGATTAAATTATATGTATGTATAAAAATATCTCCTATATTGCACTGCAATAAAAATCTACTTTTTTACACCTCGGCTTCAATTTTTATTTTTTGAGATGGTGTTATTGTTTGGGATCATTGATATATCAAGCTGATTTTGTTTTGTTTTTGTTTTCCAGGCTAACCACTGATGTACAAGATTTTAAAAGTGCTTTTAAGCTTTGCATTTCCCAAGGTCTTCGAAGTGGCACACAGGTAAATTAGTTGACGACTGAAAACTCTCTAGCAACCACACCTATCCTAAATTCATTTAGTTATATGGAACCCATTTCTTTCTCTCTTTACTTCCAATTGCCTTTGAATCTATTATCAGCTGAGCAAGTATATTTATTAGAATTCCCTCCATAAGGAGGCTGCCATAAAGATCAAGTGCATAGATTACATACAAATAATATTTTTGAACCTTAAATTGTGTCATTACGAATAAAATATATTATACATTAATATATATTATAATCTGAAAGTTATATAATATGTAAAATGCTTTGACATTTTGTTAGCTGTAAAAGAGGTTTCAAAGGATGGCTATGGAACCTTGTATTGCTGTAATGGTAATATTATTTAGATGTGCCTTTCAAATCCTATGTAGCATGTTGCGAATTTCACCATGGACATCAATCAATATGCATGAACTGAAATGTCCTCCAGTTTGTATTTGTCTTTATAGAATATCATAGCTGGCAAATAAATAGATTTTTCTGTCAACTTCATCAGGCTGCCAGCCATGGGATTCAAAATGCACTGTAGCACCCAATATGAGCATGTAACTCACCTCTCTATCAGAAATGCAAAGCTAGCCGTGAAAACATGCAAGCATGTTGAGGCAGCTCTGCATGTGAAAGGAAGAAGGGAATAAGTAAGTTGGCAACAAAACAGAATACAGTAGTAAACAATAAGGAAAAGATTTGGAGGAAGTATTGGAACAAAGTATAGGAAGGAAAAAGACAGTAAAAAAATAGGAAGTAAGCAGAGAATGGAGAGAAATCATGGAGGAGAAGCAGAATATCAGAGGAGTTAAAAAATGAAAGAAGCAGACAGTTTAGCCGGATAATATTGGGAATAGAAGAAAAACTGGGGAGAGACACATGACATGAGGTGAGGCAACTATTTGGCAGAGGGCTAGAGATAGAAGCAAACAACCATGAAATATATGATGCTTTTAGAATTTGAAAGAGAAGGGAAACATATTAGTGAAATGTTTTAAGTACACAGATTTTGAGGAACGTAATAAGTCAAGCAAGAATTGACATTTACATTAATAATACATGTATTATGAGTAAAGGAAATCACTTAGAATGTTAACTGAACAAAAAATAAAAATGGCTCACATACAAAGAAAAGTTGCATATATTAGGAACTTCAAATTATGGATTGGACACAAAGCAGCAGAGGGAACATATGAACAAACAGAAAGGTAGGAAGCAGAAAAATGAAGGTGTTAACAAAATCTAAGGAGAGAACAATGAACTTTGAGGTGAATGGTCACTTAAACCAAACTCAGCAAGAGACAGCAAATGTGGTGAGCAGTACAAAAGATGATAGGAAAGATAAACAAGTGGATTCGAGGAAGCACAATATGTCAGAGTAGGAGGGGAAGAAAGAATTGCAGGAAAGATGTTCAAAGGAATGAAAACAGGTTGGTAGATCAGGAACAACACTGGAGACCAAGGGAACAACAGGATCACATGGGAACTTAGAAGAACTATTAACAAGAGGTAAAGACGTGGGGGGGTGGTAATCTAGGTAGTGTACAAATGGAAGGATAAAATCACAGGGGAAGAATGAGCTTATTATATGGAAGTAACAAAAGGAGAAAACTGGATAGAACAGTTTGAGTGTTGAGATAGGCCAATTGCATTTAGAAAGGGCAAAGGGAGGCATATTAAGTAATTATGGGAAGAACAAAGAGGAAATGGATATCTCACAGTGGTAACTAGGCACAGAAAAAGGTACAAAGGTATAGATAGGCAGAAAGGAGGATAGATATAAGATTAACGACAAGCGCAGTTTGAATAAATTGTGTAAAAGTGGGGAGGGGGAAGACAAGTCGAAAAGAAGAGGTGAACAAGCAACATCCCGCCCCACTGATTCTGCCCCTGCCCAGAACTCTGGGTTGAGGAGGCATGTTCCTCCTATTATCATGGATGACTTTAAGGGGTTGGTAGGCTTCCTCAAGGAAGTCATGCTATCCCTTTCAGGTCAATGCAGGGTATGGAAGAACAAAAGCTGCTTCGTCTTCCAGGCCAAGATTCCGGAGGATTACAAGCTCCTCCTGCAAGCCCTTAAACAGCCCTTTTGGCTGGACAATTCCCGTGACATCTGCAGGGTCATTCGTGGCCTACCAATCGATACCTCGGTGGAGGACATCACGGCAGTCCTCATCCACCAGGACATCACCCCAGACTGGTGAAGCAGCTCACCAGGTGTACTCCAGATGGGCAAGGGCCCAAACTCCCCTCCCCCACTTCCTTGTAGTAGTGGAGCGGGCCAAAGACCCGGAGGCCAAGATAGATGGCGTCACCGCCATCTGTTACCTCAGGGTGAAAATGGAACCTTCCAAGGGCTCTGGCTGGCCACCACAATGCCACCGGTACCTGGAGTTTAACCACTCCAGTCACTTCTGCTTCCACAACCTGCGCTGCTTAAGGTGCGGAGGCCCCCACCCAAAAGAGGTCTGCCAGATAGCTTCCACTGAGAAGCCAAAATGTGCCAACTGTGGTGGCGATCATATCACATGTTATGGTGGTTGTCCTATGAGGAAAGCTGTCATAGCGTCCAGGAGGCCGCCACCAGAACTGCAGATGATAAAAGAGCTGCACCTGCCACCAACCGGAGCCAACACTTGCACCAGCTCCACCTGCAAGACAGCATCGCCACCAACACCACTACAGCGCAAAGGGTTGCACGTGGCCCTGCGATATCATGGGATGGTGCAAACACACACCAACCCCCATGCAATACACAAGCTCCAGCCAACCCCAGACCAAACCCACCCACCCAAGCTAAGATGCGCTGACTTGCCAGGCAGCCGAACTTCTCCCCCAGGGATCTGCAAGGGAACGGTACTCCCGTGTGCGAGCAACAAAAGGGAAGGAGGGGGCTGGCGGTGGGACCGCACTCCTACACATTCCTCCCACACCCACTCCTAGAACCACCACCACCACTCCCCCTGTTCTGCAGCTATTAGATGTGATGGCGTGGATACAGCAGCTTCTGCTGAATCATGGCCAGCAAATTTGTGATCTGCTGGTCAGATTCCTTTCCGCCATCGACTTAGCCACAAAAGTGGCTGTTGCCATGGAGGGACTCGCCCTCCTGACCATGATCGTCCAGACTGCCCAGAATGGCGAATCGAACTAGGTCTCGTACATCCTTTTGATTCGTGTTCTGGAACGCGTGTGGCCTGATTGGTCAGAGGAGCGAGCCCCAACATTTTGCTGGCTCACATGCCTTAGACCTCGTGCTGGACAACAAGACACCCCGTTCCACCTTCCGGGCTATAACTGCCTCAGCGTGGATCAGGTGGGTCGCCGAGGAGGCGGCACAGCGGTCTTCGTGAGGAACACATTAGTCCATAGACACATCCAATTCCTGCCTCTTCAAACCATGGCTACCTATGTTGACCGAGGCGGTACAGAAATTTTACTGGTGTCTGTATACCACCCACCCCGAAGGCAGTTCATACTAAACGATTACCTTTCCATCCTTGCCCTACATCTTAATGTCATTCTGGCCGGGGACTTCAATGCCAAACATCCACATTGGCATTGAGGCCCCTGGGCGGACGCTCGAGGTATCTGAAATCATACGCATGGTAGATGCAGACCCTCAACTCAGAGTAGGGGCCCCTGGCAACCCACACATCATCCACGAGGTCAGGGACAGACAACCGTTATTGACTTCGCAATAATCAAGCAATTCCCTTTTTATACATCTCTCACTTCGATCAACAAACTTCATTCCGATCGTAATCCCATGTTAGCTGAGGTTAACACACGGGTTGCCAGTCATGATGTCTCGATTCAACACCGCAACGTCGACTGGAAATGCGTCAGGGTTTGCCTCAATGACTCCATCTCGCCAAACCCTAGGATCACAGACATCCCATCCCTGGAGGCTGCGGTACAATTCTTTACCTCCATCATGGTGCGAACTGCCCATAACCTAACTGTTCACACCCCAGCTCCCCTTCACTCGGCCGTCCTTCCCCTTGAATTTCGTCAGCTCATCTGTCAATCCTGGGCTCTCCGCAGACTTTACCAGGGTCACCGCATGCCCCATAATCGAGCACTCCTAAGGCGTTTACACCGAGAGGTCCGGACCCGCCTACGCAAGCACAGGATGCGAGCGTGGGAGGAAACGATGACCCGCCTGAAGCTCGAGGATGGCAATGTATGGAGAATTGCCAAAACTCTCTGACACCACGGAGGTTAAATTACCTCCCCAATCCAAGGCACCCAAGGCCTGGTTTATGAACCCTAAGCCAAAGCCGATGTGTTCTCTGACTACGTCGAAAGGACTATGAGCCCACGAGATGACCCCCAGGATGTAGACTTCTCGGACTGTGTTCGTCAGGGGGTATGTCGATACCTTTGACCCTGACAAGGCAGACCAACTTCCTGTCATCAAACCTAGAGAGCTCCAGGGTGCACTTCAGCATCTCAACCCCAAAAAGACAGCGGAACCTGGTGGGCTAACCCCTGCCATGCTTCGCTGCCTTCCCAACAAGGCTGTGTTCTTTCTGACCAAGGTCTTCAACATGTGCTTCACCTTGTGCCACTTTCCACATGAGTGGAGGGAGGCCCGGGTGATATGAGTTTTGAAACCGGGGAAAGATCCACTCCATCTTTCAACTACCGCTCCATCAGTCTCCTATCAGTTCTCTCAAAAGTCTTTGAGAGGCTACTGCTAAACCACTTGTCCCCTCTTTTGGGCGACATTTGAGCCATCCCAGACTTCCATTTTGGTTTCCATCCTGTGCATTCTATACCCCAGCAACAAGTGTGAGTGGTGGAGGCTGCTGCCCTGGGATTCCAGGTCAGGGCCTACACTACGGCAGTGTTGCTGGACATGGAGAAGGCTTTTTCTCTACAACCTAGCACATGGGTCTGCTCCTTAAACTCATCCGTCTGGAGCTCCTGTAACACATCATACACCTTCTACACTCATATCTAAGACACAGATCATTTGTAGTTTCTGTTGCGGGACTCAAATCTACACTTAGGCCAATAAGAGGCAGTGTCTCCAAAGGCTCTGTACTATCCCCCACGCTTTTCAGTGTCTATGTGGCCGATCTCCCAACAGAACAACATGTCAACATAGCTCAATATGCTGATGACATGCTGTTATTCTGTACCAACAAAAACCCAACCTTCAACCCCATCCAGAGACACCTCCGCCTCCTTCAAGAGTTGTGCGAGCATTTGCAGTTGTCCATTTCCCGGAGAAAAGCCATGCTATCCTCTTCGGCAAGCGCCGCTTGCCTGCTAACTCCTGCGGGAGGGAGGGCGGGCAGGGATAGTATAACTCAAAAAACATAATTTTTAAGTTTAACCTCTTTCAAGGATGCAACATGAAGCTTTTCAAGGGGGGGGCCCTTTTTATATGGAAAAATGTTCAAAATTTATGATTTTCTCAAAAAATTATTCAAAAATTGTAATAATTTTGATTAAAATAACAGTATTTGAGATATTTTCATCCAAAATAAAATGTATATTCTGAATTTTCTGAAAATTACCTCTGAAGCCATCTACATTCTGGATGAGTTTGCATAATTGTAAGCGACACACAAAAACATACTATACAAAAAATGGGAGATCTCGTTAAAACATACAATGTATTCCAAATGCATTTTTTTGTGGAGTTATTCATTTCTAAAATATTCCTTGTTGATTAGTTTCAATTTTGCAATACTTCAGCTTTTAATCAGAAAGCTTTTAACAAGCCCTAAGGGATATTAAACATTTTCCAAAAAGCACCAGACACAACAAGTATGATCAGCTGATTAAACTTATCTAGAGCGCACAGAATTGTGTAACAAATTGCACGTATTTTGTGAACTGTTGTACTATGAAGCTAACATGATCATGAAATTCATAACAGTAAATTAGTGTTAAATTTCAATTCATACATGAAACATTCTGACAGGCTGTATTAGCTCAGATGATTAACTAAAACAGTAGGAATTTAACATTCAAGTTTCTTGTTGCAGATTTTTGGATGTGGTGTTTCCTTATATCTCATATCACCACAGATGACTTGGACAGTAATATTTGTTCTTCCCAGTGTAATTTTAACAGGAACTTTAATGGGATCACTGTTACGCAAGCTTTCAAGAGATGCCCAAGCTCAGGTAGGCTAAGTATTTGTTGAGCATAGGAATACATAATCACAGTGATAATAGGGCATGCAAATGTTGCATAGGAATATTTTTATTGGGTCTTCAGATTTATTTGGCCTTCAGTGTGGGTTTAAATGCATGATGTCATTATTAGTTCAGCAAGCCGCTTCTCTCAAAGGGAAGGTGCAGAATTGAACTTTAGACTGTATGATTTGTCGACTGTATGAGTTCATAAACAGGTTTATGTACTGGTCTGGGCAGAACTGCTTTTCACCAGAACATTTTTCGCTTTCTTTGCACATGAGATGGAAGTGACCACTGATCACAGAATTTGCATGGTTGAGTGCTGCTTTCGAACTGGAAGAATACACTATCATCAGCATAAATGCTGTGATTACAAGTTTACAAGATGCAAGTGAATGTTCCAAATATAAATATTGAAAGGTAAGATAAAATCCCATTTCATTAAGGTGAACCCGAAACTGTTGAATCCACCCTTTCTACTCATTGTTCACAGTCCTCTGCAAGAGGCAATACATGATAAACACTCTATCTAGTATTGATGTAATGCACGGACAAATGATAAATAAACCTGAAGACCCTATGTATGTATCATAAGAGATGGCCTCCTTCAGACAGACTATCTTCTCCAGTATATGTGCTGTCCTCATCTGCTGCATGATTCAATCGTGAAAGCATGTGTTGAAGCTAGATTAGTTGTCTCAATTTCTCTGCATTATACTGGAGGTACTTGGCTGGACAATACATTTTTATTGATATTTATGTTTATTAAAGCTGAACATTGAAGGATATTTGTTGAATTATTTTTCTCTCTCCCCATTTATTCATTGCATTTAACTGTGTGGTCATATCACCTTAGAATGCAAATACTGTTATTAGCAGGATTATATTTTGACTTTCTCTATGTATAGAGAAGGTATTGTATTCCCATCTCTATGTTGAGATTTCACCAGAAATTTATATTTTGAGGTCTTGTGAATAAAAAAAAGCATTTTTAGAAAAAGGTTCATGTATGCATGCACATGTGGGTGTGGGTGAGGGAGAGAGAGGCATAGTTCAGATTAAGTTCAGCATTTTTCAAGGATGCGACAGAAAGGTTTTTGGGAAAATTCTCCCAAACCTAACTACCCTTTACATGGAATATTTTTCAATAATTTTCATTTTCTCAAAGTGTCTCTTAACAATTTTGATTAAAGTATCATATGATGAAGATATTTTTGTTCTAAATAAAATGTATATCTAGAATATTCTGGAAATAGCCTCTGAAGTCTTGTTCATTTGGGATGACTATTGCATACCTGATAAACTATAAGAGATAGAGAAATTCTTACTACATAAAAATGAAAGTCTCATTAGAACACACAATTTATGTCAAATAATTTTTTATGGAAGATTAACATTTCTAAGATATTCCTAGTTATTTGTTTCAATTTTAAAATACTTATACATTTCTCAAATGGAAAAATTATTATTATTTCCTGGTCAAGCTAAGTGAATGGAATGTCAATGCATCATATGGTGACAAGCTCATGAAAGATTTGAATGTCACTTTAGCCAAGTGTTCTTATTCCAGTTTATCTACAAGGAAGTGTGTGGTAAAAATATTTTTACAAATGTTTATATTAATATACTTGAAGTAAATAGGAAATAAGCTCTTATAAGAATTGTTTGTTGCTGAATAGTCAGAGAAGGCCATGTGAATGTAATGCATCAGATTTTTCTTCATTAGAGCTCACACATATTCATGCTCTCATCCATACTTCCATAGGAAATACTCTTGGCTACAGAAAAATGTCCACCCTGCAGCCAGGAATCAAACTCAGGACTCTTTGCACAGCAGGCAGGTGCTCTATGACTGAGGTACAGGGCCAGCCATTATTTGTTTTTGTTATGTACTCTTGCCTTATTTCACTTCAATACAGACTACAATTGCTATAATTTGTTGTAACCAATGCTGTTATGGTAATCTTTTTCTAGGTCATACTTTCTCTATACAAACTATGTACATAGTGTATAGAGAAGGTATTGTATTGCACCCAAAAATTTGATACCATGATTTCACCAGAAATACATTTTTGAGACTCCCTGAATCAAAAAAAAGCATTTTTAGATAAATGTCTGTGGGTGTGTGTCTGTCTGTCTGTTGGTGTGTGTGTGTGGTGCGTGCGCGCGCATGCGTGCAGCCTAGCTCAAAAACGAAAAGACAGTTAAAGCTCAAACTTAGTATTTAAGTTTGGTATCTTCCAAGGATGCGACACAAAGATTTTCAAAATAACCCCCCTAAACTACCCTTTACATGGGAAAAATTTCGAAAATTTTGATTTTCTTAAAAATGGCTCAAACGATTTTGATTAAAATGTTGTATATTAAAGATATTTACCTGACAAATAAAATGTATATCTTGAATAGCCTCTGAAGACTGTTTTGGATGAATTTTACGGAATTGTGCATAACTGCTAAACCATAAGAGATGGACAAAAACTTACTACACAGAAAATGTAGGGCACATTAAAACACACAATTTATGTCATATACATTTTTTTCGTGGAGTTGATCGTTTCTAAGATATTTCTGGCTTTTCGTTTCAGCTTTGAAAAACGTCTACTTTTCTCATACAGGAATTGGTTAACTCCTGTCCACACAAACAAAGGTACTTCAGTCACATAGCAACCAGCTTTTGACTATCATTTTAGTGTATGGTGCTCCCTTATTTCCTTTTTACTTACAAGGAAGCAAGTAATAAGATTACTTCTGCTTTTTTTGTCGATTAGCATGAAGTAAATAGAAGTATAAGCTTTTTAACAATAAATTGTTGCAGACATGTAGAGAAAGTCATGTGAATGGAACACATCATATTTTTTAATAAGATGTCTTGAAGATAACTAAAATTTCATAGGAAATTTAAATTTTACAAAACCCCATTATAAATTTGTTATATAAATTTATTGACTGACATAAGAATCTTGAAAGATATTGTCATGAATCAATCTCATAATGCAACATTTTAGTAACTTTGTACAAACATTGTCTCTGGCTTCTCAATCCAAATGTCTCTGTTTGATCCCTGGCTAATTTTTACTTTCTCTATGTACTATGTATATAGTGTATAGAGAAGGTATTGTATTTCATCCAAAAATTTGATACCAAGATTTCACTGAATCCAAAAAAAGCATTTTTGGAAAAAGGTTTGTGTGTGTGTGGGGGTGGATGGGACACCATAGCTCAAAAACGAAAAGACTGCTATATCCAAGTTTGGTATCTTCCAAGGGTGTGACACGAAGGATTTTCAAGAAAATCCCCCCACCTCCAAATACTCTTACATGGAACTTTTTACTTTCTCTAGCCCCATATGTACAATGTACATAGGGATAGAGAAGGTATTGTAATGCACCCAAAAATTGGATACCAAGATTTCACCAGAAATATACGTTTTGGGTCCCCCTGAATCAAAAAAAAATTTTTGGAAAAAGGTCCATGTGTGTGTGTGTGTGTCTGTGGACAGCATAGCTCAAAAACGAAAAGACCGTTAAATACCAAACCTTGGTATTTAAGTTTGATATCTTCCAAGGATGCGACACGAAGATTTACAAGAAAATCTCCCCACCCCCAACTACCCTTTACATGGAACTTTTTTCAAAAAGTTTGATTTTCTCAAAAATGGCTCTTAACGATTTTGATTGAAATATCGTATGTTAAAGATATTTACCTGACAAATAATATGTATATCTTGAATTTTCTAGGAATAGCCTCTGAAGACTACTTTATTCTTTAGGAATTTTGCATAACTGCTAAACCGTAAGAAATGGACAAAAACTTACCACACCAAAAATATAGAGCACATTAAAACACACAATTTATGTTATATGATTTTTTTTTCGAGGAGTTGATCGTTTTTGAGATATTCCTTGTTTTTGGTTTCAGCTTTGAAAAACTTATACTTTTCTCATACAGGAATTTGTCAATTCGTGTCTATACAAACAAAGGAACTTCAGTCACCTAGTAACCAGCTTTTGACTTCACTTTAACCTATGATACTCCCATATTTCGCTTCTACTTACAAGGAAACAAGTAATAAGACTATTTCTGCTAATTTTTTCTCGATTAGCTTGAAATAAATAGAAGAATAAGCTTATTAACAATAATTTGTTACGCAGAAGTAGAGAAAGTCATGTGAATGGAACACATCAGATTTTTTTTTCAAAAATTTTCATTTTATCAAAAATGGTTCTAACAATCTTGATGAAAATATTGTATATTAAAAATATTAACCTGATAAATAAAATCTATATCTAAAATTTTCTGGGTGCTTTATTCTTGGTGAATTTTACGGAATTTGGAATAACTGCTAAACAGTAAGAGATGGACAGAAACATACCACACAAAAGATGTAGAGCACATTAAAACACAATTTGTGTTATATATATTTTTTTCATGGAGTTGATCGTTTTTGGTTTCAGCTTATACTTTCCTCATACAGGAATCTGCCCACTCCTGTCCATACAGACAAAGGAACTTCAGTCTCGTAGCAACCAGCTTATCACTTATTAATCACTTAGCAACCTATGGTACTCCCTTATTTTGCTTTTGCTTATAAGGAAACAAGTAATAAGACTATTTCTGATAATTTTTTCTCAGTTTGGCTTTAGAAAAGGAGTAGTGACAGATAATGCAACCTACAAGCTCACGCATAAAGTGTTAACAGCGTTAATGCTATTCTGTCAAGACACTTATTACCATGTGATGCCAGTTTTTCAATGCAGATGTTGTACTTTTCTAAACTTGTTTGTTTGTTTGAAAGCACAAAATGTTTGCCTCATCAAATTTTATAGGCAAACAGCACAAATGTAAGTGTATGGTGATAATGCAATGAACTAGTTTTCAGTGAGGAAATGGCATAATTTACAAGTAATCAGGGAAGAACCAGTGTGCATGACAAAGGCTGGAATGAAAATTCATCAATCATAATGGAAGAGTTGAAAATAAATGTTGATAAAAAATTCATAAAAACCGGTGTTTCACTTTGGACATCATACATTACTTAATGGGTGGAAAAGATTTCCCAACCAATGAAGACCTCAAAGTAGCAGTGACATCTTGACTTAGAACTTTAACGGTACAAGGGTCTACATTGAAAAACTGTATCACATGACAATAAATACATTGATAGCAATGGCAATTGCATTGAGAAATAGAATAAGGTACTGTAGCCTTGTAAATAAAGTTAAGTGTTGACATCTTTCATTTTTATTTAGTTATACCAAATCATTCGTCTCTTTCTTGTAATGGTGTAAAAATACCACAACTTTTTACAGTAAAAAAAATCAGAAAAGGTACCAACAAACTCTAAGTACCTTTAATAAGTTTGATTATATATTAATATTGTATGTATAATTGCACAGTTTGCTAAGGCAACTATTGTGGGAGAAGAAGCCATAAGCAATATACGTACTGTTCGAGTGTTTGCCATGGAAAAGCAAGAGAACAAGATTTTCTGTGAAGAAACAGAAAAGGCACAGTATTTCAGTGAGAAGCTTGGTCTAGGAATTGGAATCTTTCAGGTAAGCTGAAGCAATTCTATATCTGAAATGTCTGTAGCATTTAAATAAGTAGAGGCACTGAAGGCTTATTAACCTTTTCACTGCTGGACAAACCCCTCCTTGCTAAGTTATTTTCAGATGAATTCAACATTTTAAGAACACACAATTTCAAGCAAAACTGTTGTAAATTATATAGAAACTCACCATAAAAGATGTAGACTGTTGTAGATAATCCAGATTATCATATTTTTCACAAGTAATATCATAAGATGTCTGACTTAACTGATAAATTCTTGAGCGTAGTCAGATAATTTATCTGGGAAGGCAGTTGTTGAATTATATTTGTCTGGCCTATTTCATAAATAAAATATGAATTTAAATACTATATCGCAAAGATTTGACCAAAAAATGTTAAATTCCATTTAAAAAAAAAACTGGCGACTGACTAAACAAAAAAGTGATCTAGTTATAAATGATACAAAACAAAAGAATGATCAGGTAGTAAATCATATATGATAAATTAATGCTTCTATGTAAGAAATAGTCATTTTAAAACTATATGCAGGGAAGCATATGCAACATATGCAACACAGAATTGTCCATAAGAGGTCACTAATATCACTAACTTCTTCTGTCTTGTATTATGTAACATCAGTGCATTATTTTACTACTTGCAGAATAAAAGTATTGAATATATATTATTAGCACTAACATTTTTCACTGCACTTCAAGGAAAAACATGTCTGGTGGAAAAAGAGCTGGAAATCTAATACACTGGAGTTATCCTAGAATATCAACAGAAACACCTAAAATTCCTCTGTTGAAATCATGAACTTGAGTAAAGTTTTCAAACTTCACAGGAATAAAGAAGTGATTTTCATGCTCGCTTGAAGGATTGTGTTGGTATTGTTTGTTGTTCATTTGTATCATTGTTGGTATCTTCATCACTATCTGTCAAACTATCCACAAACTTCAAAATATTATGCAAATCCAATGGTAATGATTCAAAAACTGTTAACATTTGGCATTGCTAAAATAATGCAATGCACCACTTGAGGAAGGCATTTCATTACATAGGAACTGAATATGTGATCAGGTGATTATGATTAGAGGTGCTTGGGAATACAATGTGCTGTTTCAGTGTACCTCCTTCATATATTTTCTTTTAGAGGACATAACTGTACGAAGTGACAGCAGAAAAGAAGTTCATATGATTCCCCCCAGCAAAGCTCAACACTTACATGAATCAAAGCCTGTAAATTCCAGCCAGACATTCAAGACACCTTACCCTTAGCATGGCTAAAATGGTAGCATGATGTAGCATCCAAAGATACACTACTTAGCATTACTGTTGTCAATCTAAACTCCACAATATAAAAGTTGCTACAATATTCAGATAGGTCATTCATAACATAAAGGCCAATATTGCATATACTACAGCTTGGAAAATCTAGCATACTTGCGAATGGAAGGCTTTTGTAAACAAACAGAGCCCCTGTTCTGAGCAGGTCTTTGCTTTGCTGGATCCAATCCTAGATATTTCTATTGCATATCTTCTGTTTGCATTAAAACAAGGCTTCATCAGATCTCCGATCATCTGAAATTGAGTTTTATTTATTGGTGCTCATTTACTAATTATTTACTATCATGGTTGTTAACATCCCATTTTATTTTGGGCATGAGAAACTGAAATTTTGTTCAAGAGCATTTATCAAGCTTGAGGTTGTTTTATATGCTCCAATTATTATTAGACCTATTGTGGGAATCTTGGATACTTGCTACAAATGCCTCCTGTGGGTGCAAGAAAGATCTTCAACCAGTCATCCAGATATGAAGCGCCCCTGCCATTGCCAATCATTGAGTTTGCTAGTTTTTCAACATAATGCAAAGAAAGTAGACATAAAAATACCTCCAGTGAATAGATTGGGGTGATACGCACATCACTCATTATATCCTTGTAGGCCAAGCTCTGCAATTTAGTGAATCTGCTGATAGCAGTCCCTGTTTCAGAGACTGGTCACTACAATATTGAGGTATACACAACAGATGTGAGGAGTTATTACATGCATGTATAACGTAACTCAATGCAATGCAACACATAACAATCTGTAGATCCTATCATGATCCTACTCTAGGATGTAGATCATGTCAAGAATTGCATTTACTCATACTTATTAATACATTTATTTACAACTAATAACTCTGACAATGAATTTTCAGAGGTGTCAGTTTTGCATAATTTTCAATTACATGTCTGTTTCCGAAAGCGTACTCATACACTTGCATTCTTGGAATATTCATGTTTATTATATTTACAATGTTACATTATTACAGTGTTTTTTGATTGAATGAAATCCTCCTCTGTATAGAATGTGTGAGTAATAAGGTATCTTTTTAATTCTGATCTAAACTTGTTTTTGTTCATTTGCTATTCTTTTATAGAAGAGGGAAGTGAATTAAATAAAACTATTCCTTTGAGGTAAATCCCTTTTTGGAATAATTGCAAGTTATTTGTTGGCCTATATAAGCCCTGCCTATGTCTGGTCTCTTTGTTAT
This sequence comes from Hymenopus coronatus, assembly GCA_030762935.1. Taxonomy (NCBI): domain Eukaryota; kingdom Metazoa; phylum Arthropoda; class Insecta; order Mantodea; family Hymenopodidae; genus Hymenopus; species Hymenopus coronatus. The sequence goes on along the minus strand of CM060896.1, from coordinate 35,426,581 downwards.
GAATATATGTATTTTTTGTAAACTTTTCTGGGTTATTTATTACAAATACAACATGGCTAGAATATATTCACAGGCTAATAGTAAAATTCCAAACATTTTGAAAAGTGGTTTGCAGTGAGTTGATCGTCTTTCCCCTGCCATTATTCTTATTACCTTTTTTTGCATAAAGTACACTTTTACATTTACTGAATTTCCCAAAAGTATTATTCCATAAGTCATAATTTATGCTCTTATTTATAAGCTGAATTAAAGATTGAATTGCAAAACATGCAGAACTCAGTTTGGGCAGGATATAATGAATATGGTGTTTCCAATTCATGTTATGATCAATCATAAGACCTAGAAATTTAAACTTTTACAAATATTAATAGTTGGCTGAGATCTTATATTTAGCATCCTAACACTTTTAGCTCACACTTACTCTAATAAATATACAAAATTTGAAAAGATATGCAGCCTACTCATACACTTGCCAGCACCTAGACACCACCTTAGATCTTAGACCTCTCCATAGCTCTTCTATATGCCCTTTGAGCCTTATTTACGTTATATTCAACATGCTTGTTTTACTTTACTAGAGCACTCAACTAGAATGTACTATGCTGTTGGTCAGCCTGAATGAAACTTTGTATAACTCACCTCAGTTCTTCCTGACAATCAGAGCACTCTTCTCGTTGGCATCTCTGGGATAAATCAAGTATTTAGGTGAGTCTTACAGAAGATTTTCCCCACCAGGCATCAGTTGCTCAGCAATGAAGGAGTCCACAGAGATTGTTTCTTTTCCTCCTTGCTGTTATACACCCCCCAAACCTGAGGTGCTGAAGTCCTCCCACTGCATAAAGATGACGACATTTTCTGCAAGAGGTTCAGGAACCCACATTTTGGGGATCCTCAAATTGCATAAGTTTGACCTTGGCATGCTCCCAAGGTTCCATTTTGGGTACTTGACTGGACAGCCAGGTCCATGGTTGTCTCTCTGCTGAGGTAGCAATCAACAAACTGTGGCAATGGTCCAACCCCAATAGAACGACATCCATCTTAACCTTCTGTGTTGTCTTCTGATCCAATTGTTTCCCAGGATGGCCAGCATGAGCCCAGCCTTCAGCAGTCCTAGCATTTTACCTCTCCTCTCTTGGTTTCTTGCCCTGCTGCTGCTATTCTGGATTAAATCCTGAAAGGAGTTCTATTTCCCTAGCTAGTTCAGTCAGAGGCACTCTGGCATCTGTCCTTGAGCCTCAGCAGTGAGTTTCCACTTTCTCTTCTTCACTGCTCCTAAAATGATCTTTTTCTTCAACTTGGTATTCCCCATATTCTCTGTAAGTTTCCCAATGCTGAAAAAATGTCTGCTACAGCTTTCTAATCAAGTCACTTGCAGTGTCCGAAAGCTAGTTATCCAAAGTCTTCGCAGAACCGGTAAACATGCAAGTCAGTTGGAGAATTTAAAGCTGTGCTAGCATGTTGCCATGGTAGATCAATAGTAAGAGTAACTGGCTAGAGATCAGGAGATCTGTGGTTCAAATCCCGGCTATGGCATTGAATTTGTGTCCTACACATGGCTTGAGTGAAAAAACAATTAATTAACATTAATTGGCCTAATAGTTGGTTAAACTATGAAGCACAGAACTTAAAGTACTTGTGACATTGTAAATTGCCATTGGGGTATGATTTCTCAAAATAATTTAAGATCACCTTGTGGTTTACTGGGAAACATGCGCTTGCATGAATTTAGTGCTGTGCTGGCATGTTGTCATGGAGATCGTGGTTAGAGTAACTAGCTAGAGGCCAGCAGATCATACTCCATCTATGTTATTGAATTTTTCATTCTGGCTCTACCTATTTTCAGAACAGCTTCTCAGATTGAAAACACTAGATGTATCAGTCTTGGCCCCATTAATAGCTAGGGATAGCTTTGGGCGGGCTAGACAGAGTGCTACATGTCTGGATAAGGCTAAGCTACTCCAGAAGGTTGCTTTCAGCAGGTCCATAAGGGGTTGGGAGTTGATCCACAGCCAATATTGGATACAGACTTCAGGAATACCTCTGTCTATCAGCCACCTACACTGTCAATATGTACAGTACCCATTCAAGGAAACATTGGAAAGAAAGGAACCATTTAGGACTACTCTTAAAGATTTTATCTTTACAATGTTTTACTCCTATATGTGTGTGGGCTTTTATTTGTTTTCAGGCAGGTGCAAACCTATTTCTTAATGGAATGATATTGGGAACACTCTACATGGGAGGCCATTTGCTGTCAACTAACCAAGTTACTGCTGGTGACCTTATGTCATTTCTAGTGGCCTCTCAGACTATTCAACGCTCTCTAGCTCAACTTTCTTTGCTCTTTGGTCATATAGTTAAAGGTGTAGGAGCAGGGGCAAGAGTATTTGAGGTAAGCTTTTACTGCAGCAACTAATTTTACATACTTAAATAAGCCAGTTTATAGTTTATTAATTTGTTTGGTCATTTGAACACAGAAAACTCATTATTTATTTCAGTGAAAGCTTTTTAACATATTGAAATGAGTGGTTTGGAGACATTAGTTTTACTTAAAAGATATTCACACAGACATGCTTCAAAGATGTTTATCTCCATTATTAGCTGTCTCACTGGTGTCTGGAAGAGGATCCCCTAATTCCCTAATTTAATGTAGGCTGTATTGCCATCTGTCTAATGGAGAACTTTAATGTGTCATCTAGTGGTGGAATTTCAAAATCCTATGCTCTGTGTGCATTTTTGGTAATGCACACAGAGCAATTTTTTTTTACATACTATGGACAGTGTAGAGTAACTTCTACTTCCGTCGTAAATTACTTTTAAATTACAACAGTCGGTAACACACAAAAGTAAACATGTCCAAAGTATTTTACTCATTTCAGGTACTCCCAGAGGAATTACTACAGAAGTGCATATCGAAAAGAATGTCATGTACTATGTTACTACAGAAGTTAATAGAGTGTAAATGTATGTTAGAATTTATTCTCATGACTTGGTTGGAGTAACTCACTTGCCAATTGAACATCAATACCTATATTTCACTTATACATAGATTACTCGAATTACATTGATGATCTTCATGAAGAAAATGTTTAGATTTCATGATCTCAATGAAGAAAATAATGGAGTGTATTGCACATAGTATAGGAAAGGCAAGATGAATGCAATAGTCCATATAGCATAGGACAGACAAGAACTATATAATATTTATGCGAAGTTGAACAAATGTTTCTATGTTAGGAGAGTGCTTATAATAACACTAGGACAGGAATTCAGCTCTATCACCTAAACCACAATTGATAATTTGCAGGCTATCTTATAAGTTTCATTGCAAGACTGCAGGACATAACTTTGAACACATTGTTTGAGCATGTACTTTTAAGGTTAAGAGCAAGGTACTATGCCCATAAATGATTATGGGTGTTTGAAAAATGAACAATTCTTTACTTTTGCAAGTTTACCACACATTGTAGGTGCAATTGACTGTATGATGTTTCTGTTTTGGGCACACCTGGAAATGGTGAGCATTTCTGAAATTGGAAATGTATTTCTATATCAACATGCAAGTGATCTGTGATGCAAATATAAAGATTAAGAATATTGTTTACAAAGAATTTTAAACTGCTCATCAATATGTTTCCTGTTGCTAAAGCATTAAACTTTTCTTTAAATCTTTATTGAGATTATTTCTATCAACAAACATTTATCACTTTCATTGAAGTAAGAATAAGAAAATGAGGATATCCCCTTCTTATTCTTACCTAATGATCACAAGTTAGTCATGCAAACAAAACAATACTTGGGAAGAATGAGCACTTATGTTTAGTGGTTTATTCCTGTAGTGATCTACTTCCATAGTATGGACTTCTTTTAGTAAATATTACCTTCAAAATAATTAATTCCAAAGGTGGTTTACTCCTGCAAGAGAGCTCTACTGATGTTTTGACAAGTGTTTAATGTTGTGTTCTATTGACCAAAAATGATGAATAGATTTGTGTGGTTGTACAAGTTTTTTAATTTCTTAAATGTTTGTTTAGAATTTTAGGTTTTACTTGGTTTTTCACAATGTGTGTTTCATAGCAGTCTTCATAATTAATGGTAAATCTCTCTTTTACTCTTAAATTCACTGTATGGATCTTTGATTAAATCTCAGTATCAAATTTTGAGTGGAGTATAATTTTTTGCTACTATAAGAAAAGAGTAGAATAAATAAAAGCAATTTTTTTCAGTAATTAGTTTCTAAATTACCATAAAATGTTTTCAAGTGATTGAAGTCCACTGAACTAAAGCTATGTTACATTCCATTTTACTTTTTCTATACATACTATGTACATAGTGTATAGAGAAGGTATTGTAATGCATCCAAATATTCAATACCGAGATTTCATCAGAAATACATGTTTTAAGTCCCCCTGAATCCAAAAAAAACATTTTTATAAAAAGGTCTGTGCATGTGTATGCATGCATGTGTGTGTTCAGCATAGTCTAAAAATGAAAATTGGTATTTAAGTTTGCTGTCTTCCAAGGATGCAACATGAAGATTTTCAAGAAAATCCCCCCAATCCCCAACTATCCTTTACATGGAACTTTTTTTGTGGAACTGTAACAATTTTGATTAAAATATTGTCTATTAAAAATATTTACCTGACATAAAATGTATATTTTCAATTTTCTGGGAATAGCCTCTGAAAACTACTTTACCCTGGATAAACTCTCACAGAATTTGGCATAACTGGTAAACTCTAAGAGATAGGTGAAAGCTAACTTAGCAGAAAATGTAGAGCTTGTTAAAACACACAATTTGTGTTATATACATTTTTTCCCTGGAGTTGATCGTTTTTGAGATATTCCCTGTTATTGGTTTCAGCTTTAAAATACTTATACTTTTCTCATACAAGAATTTGTCAACTCCTGTCTATACAAACAAAGGAACCTCATCACATAGTAACCAGCTTTTGACTATCACTTTAACCTATGGTACTCCCTTATTTCCCTTCTTACAAGGAAGCAAGTAATAGGAGGACTATTCTGCTAATTTTTTCTTCATTAGCATGAAGTAGATAGAAGAATAACCTTTTTAACAATAATTTGTTACAGAGATGTAGAGAAAGCTGTGTGATTGTAGCACATCAGATTCTTCTACCTGTATGGTGTGTGTGCATTGACTTAGGTTTGTTTATAAATGTAAAAAGAAGCTAGTAACAGTGAAGAATAATACAAATATTAATATAAAAATAATAGTTGCAACCAATCTTCACTTATCTTTTGGAATCCTTGCCTGGACTAGTTTCGCAACGATTTCATTGCATCATCAACATATCCTTTTGGTCTCTTTTTTGATGTTGTTTATTTATACTGTTATGGTTACTGCTACTAGGTGGATTGTGTACTAATGCATTGCTAACTACTGGAATCAAAACAAATTTGGTAAGAGTGTCAATTGGAGGTATATCAAAATTCATTGCACGATTTCTATACTTTAATATAAATATTTTCTCCCAAACTATTAAATCTATGGGCCCATTTAAGTGTTTTAATAATTTAACATCTGGATTTATTTCATGATTAAATTTCCAAAAATGTTCTGCTACAGCTGATTTATCAATTTGTTTGTATTTAATATTCCTAAAGTGTTCTTTTACTCTGGTTTCCAAATGACGTTTAGTCTTACCAATATAAACAAGGTCACAATTTAAACAGTTTAATTGATAAATCCCAGATTTTTTATTTTTTGAAATTTCATCCTTTTTAGAAAAGCCTAACAAATTTTTTATACTGTATTTATTTTGAGGAACCAATATTATACCATGCTCTTTGAAAATATTTGTGAATTTTTCATTTGCCCAAGGGTGATAAGTAAATTTTTTAAAAATGTAATTATCTTTTATTTTCTTAAGCGTAGAAATATCTTTAATAGCTTTTTGATATTTAAACTTCTCAATTTTTTTATTTATAAAATCAGTATTAAAACCATTAATTAAAGCAGTGTTAATAATGTGTTTATATTCTTTATAGAATTCATCTTTATTAAGGTGTAAATTAATTAACCTATAAATTAAACTATTAAAAACAGCAAATTTATGTGAAAAAGGGTTAAAGCCATTATTTTTTATATAATTAATCAGTGTGGGTTTGCTTTCTGTATATTCCAAAATTCAATTCATTGTCTTTTTTTTTTTTACTATTATTATTATTATTTTTAAATCCAGGAAAGGGAGACAGCCATCACTTTCAGTTTCTAATGTGAATTTTATAGCCTTATCTTGTAAATTTAAAAGTTTTAAAGCATCATTGACATGTTTATCAGGAACAATAGCAAATATATCATCTACATATCTATACCAAGTTTTAAAAATTAGAGGGAATGCTTTAGTGACCTGTATTTCAAAATAGCTCATGAAAAGATCAGCAAGAAAAGGTGAAAGTGGACTACCCATTGCTAAACCAGAAGTTTGTTGATAGAATTTGTCATTAGAGCTGAAAAAATTTTGATCCAAACAAAGATTAGTAAGGATAACAAAATCATTTATTAAATTTTCATTCAGTTCTATAGAACTTAACCATTTTTTTAAAAATGTCAAAAGTTTTTCTCTAGGAATGCTTGGAAACAAAGCAGTTACATAAAAAGAAACAAGTTTATCATTAGTAGATAATGTAATATTGCTGATCCTTTCAACTAGCTCAAAAGAATTTTTAATACTTAAACTCTCAAATTTTTCAAAATTAGTGAATTTTTTATCTAACCATTTAGCTAGGCTGTAAGTAGGTGAATTTATGCAATTTACAATAGGTCTCATTTTATTTCCAGGTTTATGAATTTTGGGAAGAGCATATATTCTGGGTAAAATTGGATTACTGATTTTTATAATTTGCTTTTCTTTATTTGTAATACTTTTAATTTCATTAAGGGTCTTATTGTAAATTGAAATGCAGGATTTTAAAGGGTTAATATCAATGCTTTTGTAATCTTCACCTTGAAGTAAGAGTTCCATTCTGTTAATGTAATCAATTTTATTTAAAATTACAATTCTGCTACCTTTATCAGCTTTAGTATAGATTACATCTTTTTCTTTTAATGATTTAATAATTTGTTTATTGTGATTTACTTTAGGGTGATTTTTATTCAAATTCTGTAATATTTTACTACATTTTTCTTTAACCAATAATTTATTATTTTCATTTAAATCCTGACTAGCAATTTCTATATCTGCTACATAATCATCTATATTTTTTGAAAAATCTACACAGGTTTTTAAACCTTTATTCAAAAAATTAATTTCCTTCTCATTGAAATTACAATTTGGAAGGTTAATTACATTATCTTTAGGGTTAATTAATTAATCTTTAATTACATTATCTTTTATCTTAAGGATTCCAAAAGATAAGTGAAGATTGGTTGCAACTATTATCTTTATATTAATATTTGTATTATTCTTCACTGTTACTAGCTTCTTTTTACATTTATAAGTTTATTTGTTTTGAAGCATTCCTTAGTTTCAGTACATTTTAGGTTATTGCTTATGATGGATGTGATGAAATATAATAATTATAGGTTTAATCTGAATTTTAATAATACTAAACATGAAATTAAGCTATATTTGAAAATACAGGTCACTAAAGCATTCCCTCTAATTTTTAAAACTTGGTATAGATATGTAGATGATATATTTGCTATTGTTCCTGATAAACATGTCAATGATGCTTTAAAACTTTTAAATTTACAAGATAAGGCTATAAAATTCACATTAGAAACTGAAAGTGATGGCTGTCTCCCTTTCCTGGATTTAAAAATAATAAAAAAAAAAAAAAAAGACAATGAATTTAATTTTGGAATATACAGAAAGCAAACCCACACTGATAATTATATAAAAAATAATGGCTTTAACCCTTTTTCACATAAATTTGCTGTTTTTAATAGTTTAATTTATAGGTTAATTAATTTACCCCTTAATAAAGATTAATTCTATAAAGAATATAAACACATTATTAACACTGCTTTAATTAATGGTTTTAATACTGATTTTATAAATAAAAAAATTGAGAAGTTTAAATATCAAAAAGCTATTAAAGATATTTCTACGCTTAAGAAAATAAAAGATAATTACATTTTTAAAAAATTTACTTATCACCCTTGGGCAAATGAAAAATTCACAAATATTTTCAAAGAGCATGGCATAATATTGGTTCCTCAAAATAAATACAGTATAAAAAATTTGTTAGGCTTTTCTAAAAAGGATGAAATTGCAAAAAATAAAAAATCTGGGATTTATCAATTAAACTGTTTAAATTGTGACCTTGTTTATATTGGTAAGACTAAACGTCATTTGGAAACCAGACTAAAAGAACACTTTAGGAATATTAAATACAAACAAATTGATAAATCAGCTGTAGCAGAACATTTTTGGAAATTTAATCATGAAATAAATCCAGATGTTAAATTATTAAAACACTTAAATGGGCCCATAGATTTAATGGTTTGGGAGAAAATATTTATATTAAAGTATAGAAATCATGCAATGAATTTTGATATACCTCCAATTGACACTCTTACCAAATTTGTTTTGATTCCAGTAGTTAGCAATGCATTAGTACACAATCCACCTAGTAGCAGTAACCATAACAGTGTAAATAAACAACATCAAAAAAGAGACCAAAAGGATATGTTGATAATGCAATGAAATCGTTGCGAAACTAGTCCAGGCAAGGATTCCTAAAGATAAGTGAAGATTGATTGCAACTATTATTTTTATATTAATATTAGGTTTGTTTGTTTAAGAGCTTATTCCTTAGGTTATGAAATAAGATATCTCCTAATGTAATTGTTTACTGTCACCTTTACAGTTCATCAATCTAGAGCCTTCAATGCCACTATCAGGTGGAACGAAGATACCTTTTCATTCTCTTATTGCTGATGTCTGCTTTAAGGATGTTTCCTTTGCCTATCCAACTAGACCAGAGCAGGTCAGTATTTATTCAGTATGTTGTTTAGTGATAATTTTCAGTACTTTAAGAAATAATAAATAGAATAATTTCATTGAACTTAGGTATAAAAATCAAAATAAATAATAGCATTTAAAATTCCCCCCCCCCTTCCCCCAACTTTCTTTTTCTAGAGACGTAATATCAAGCTGAAAAAGCACACTTTTGTAGTTCACGTGAAAAAATATAAAGAAGCAGAAGTCTTTATATATCATTTTGAGCAGGTTCAATGTATTACAAATTTTTGCCATGGCCACGACAAAATATTAAATTCTGCTGCATGATATTGTAAGTTGTCAATGCATATTAAAATTTCTCGCTAAATAAGATTAAAGTCCAGATGCACTACACTAATTGCCATGCAGTACTCTGATGATCCAGATCTTATCTGTTCATCTACGCTTCATCAACTTAATGGTCCCCCTTACCGGTGCAACAAAATGCTAGTGTGCAGATTTCATTTTGTGGAATTTAAAATTTAATTGAACAATTAGTGATCTATAATGATAAACAGCAGTAACCAATGAGTATAAATGCACGTAAATATTCAGTAATGAAAAACATAAATTGCAAAGTCGTACCTTCACATAAATTATTTATCTTATTTGCATTCTATGATTGGAAAATATTTTTCTTATTTTTACTTTTTCTAACATGTACAGAGAAGATAAAGAAGATATTGAATTTATACTGAGATTTCACTGCAAATACAGTTTAGTGTTTCCACTGTGTATATTGTATCCTGAATAAAGTAAAACAATATTTTTTTTTAAAAAAAAAAAAGGTACACGCATGTGAGAATAGCTTAACTCAAAAATGAAAAGTTGGATAAATACCAAACTTGGTATAAATATCAGTACCTTCCAAAGATGCAACACAAAGATTTTCAAGATAATTCTCCAACTCCAATTACCATTTACATAGAAATTTTTAATTTTCCCAAAAATGGCTCAAACAATTTCTTTAAAATACAATATGTTAAAGATATCTACATGACAAAAAAATGTATATTCTGGGAATAGCCTGTGAAGTCCTTTTATTTATAAGAAATGTTATATAACTGTTAAACTTTAATTGAGACAAAATGCGCTACACAATAAAATGTACATCTCATTAAAACAACTAATTTAATGGAAATAATTCTTTTAATTCATAAGCCATTTCTGAAATATCCATTTTTAATGTTTCAATTGTTCAATACTTCCTTCATCAGGTTAGATGAAAGTTGATGCCCTGATCACTGTGTAGCTCCAACAGTACCTCAAAGTGGTAGAAGAACAGCTCTCCTATGATGCAGTTTGTAATGGTCTTGGCCTCCCTGTGACTGCTCAAGATCCTTGTTACCCCTATCTGATACAGAGAATGGTCCAACTATGTCATTGTGCTTACTGCTGCATGTGACCCCAACTCCTGGTCTGAGGCCCACATCTTGCCACACACACACACACGCGCCCACCCACACGCACGCACGCCCGCCCGCACGCACGCACGCACACATGCACACGTGACATTTTTTCAGCACCTGCCCATAGTCCAACCAATAGTACCTATGTCGGAGCTTTGTTTGGTTGGGTCCAAAATGTCTTGCTGAAATCTCTGCATATTCTTCCCATCTTACTTTGAGGAAGGATCAATTGCTCTCTCATCATATGACTCCCAAACTCTAATAGTACTACTTCCTTGGTCTTCAATAAATCCCATTGGGCCACCTGAGTGCTATACTATAACCATATCAATACATCTTAGGAAACATTTACACAACAATATTAAATGCAGAAACAGTTGGCAATGGTTATTTTGAATGCTTGTTTCTAAACAACAAGCTTGTAACTGAAAATATGGGTGAAAAATCCCAGGAGATTTCAATCTGAGGCAGAAACATTGAATCGAAGCCACTGCCAATAAAATCTCAGTGCAGTATGAGAAGGAATGTAAAAAATATATTTTGTTTGAAACCCTGTTAAAGTGGATATGACTGGTTATTGCCACCTGGATTTTGTTTATTGTATTACTAAAGTACTATTTTGAGACAAACAGCTATTTTAGAGAGTTGTACTAAACAAAATTTAAGATCTTAAGAAAAACAGCAACATGTAAGGATAAGGTTTACTCTCAGGTTTATATTGCCCTCCATGGTGTAATGATTACCATGCTGACTTCACATACCCAAGGTTGCGGGTTCAAACCCGGCGGAGGGCGATGGATTTTTTTGGGCGTAAAAATCCTTAGCATGGCTTCCTTCGGAAGGGAAGTAAAGCCGTTGGTCCCGTGTCGTAGATTTACGGCACGTAAAAGAACCTCAAGCCTGATAGAGAGGCCTCTGAGCAAAATTGAGCGGTCTTTCATGCCCAATATAGAATGGTACGCTGAGAACCATAGCAGTTAAAGAGCGTCCATAAATAACACAACATTTACATTTTTTCTAAGGTTTATCTTTTACTCTTAAGGCAAATCTGAGATAATTACTAGCCTGATGGGCCCTCAACTAATTTAAGCATAATTCTATCCATATCATTCATTGTATATATAAACTGGAGCTCTTAAAGGGCTAAATATTTAAGAAATCTGATGTGTGGCATTCACATGACTCTTTATTCATTCTTCTATAAACCATTCTTACAAAAGCTTAATCTTATATCTACTTTAGACTTGCCATACATCCCATATTATATGGGAGTATTCGAGAAGGAAGAATTGTGTCCTATATTATTGTCATTCATACAAGGTGTCAAAAATCCTGTATTTCATTCTATATTTAAAGATTTTATTTTGAAAAAAGTGCGTGTTCATTCAGTACATTGGTCAAATGGTCATATTGTAGTGTTTTAGTAGCTGCTTGTGTGCTAGGTGGTCATGGCCATATGATCAAACCATGTTGCTGTCAGATCAAAGAGGGAAGATGTTTAAAGGAATTGTAGTGCTTGTAGTTTTTGTTATTTGCTGTTTATTTAAAAATTACAAAAAAAAAAAAAAAAAAAAAAAAAAAAAAAAGTCAAACAGTGGTGTAACAGTTGCAGTCATAAGCTTTCTGCTAGCAGAAAATAATAATTTACTGAGTAAGATAGTAACAAAGAATACTACTGTGAATGAAATCATTAAGTTACCACAATGTAAAACACAGTCTTGGTTATAACAGTTTTGATTATAATGCGTAACTCATTTGGGCTGCATTTGGTAATGACACCAACAATGAAACTAAATTTTATTTATGGACTACTATGGTTCTCATCATCCCATTTTATATTAGCTGTGAAAGACTACTTAAGTTTGCTCAGAATCCCCTTTATCGGGCTTAAGGTTCTTTTATATGCCATAATTCTATGACACAGGACCACAGACTTATTTTCCTTTTGAAGAAAATCATGCTAAGGATTTTTCACCTAAAAAAAATCTATTGTTCTTTGCCGGGTTTGAACCTGCAACCTTGGGAACCATATAATATTATTATCCCTAGACTATGGAGTACGATGCGACTCCAATGCATAAGTAAAGTGCCTGTGGTAGAACCGAAGTAGAAGCTTTAGTACACAGTGTGTTGGGACCAAAAACTATAAGGGAGTCTCTTTTACAAATAATACTGTAATTCTAGATAGTTTAAGGTCATCGAATAGTCCAAAATTTAAAAAGAAATTAACATTTTTAGTGTAGCATTTAATATAAGTATCCCAACATGTGTATGTTAGCATCTTGTGTAACTATATTGAGGGAGTATTTTCGATTCACTCAAAAATTGAGCACACAATGGAGTAAACTTTGTTAAAATTCGATAAAATGTAAATTTAAAATCACACTTAATTATAATGCTTATCAGGAATTTTGGGACTCTATCAAAAAAAAAAAAAATTTGGACAGTGCAATGAAAAGTTGCAGGTATGAAGTATGATAGTCCATCAAAATACAAGATGACTATTATTGTATAGTGTAGACAATTTTATGCATGGAAGTAAATAAGCATAGTATAAAAGTATTACTTTAATGCATATATTTTGGGATAAAATCATCCTGTGCCTTCCTTTGAAATTGCAACTGAGTACAAATTCGCTTTTAATTGATGTACTAGGGTCGGCTGATAAGTCCTGGGCCTCACACAGACATGGTGCCATTAGGGCAGTTAGACAGTAGCATCGTATAGTTTAACTCTTGTAGCCGGAGTTACAGGTCAATAGCTTGTTTAGTTTTCGAATGACAGCATTTTAAACAAGCCAACTTTAAGAGTTTTTCGCAATAATGGAGGATTTGGAAAAACGAGCAGTGATTAAATACTTCCAATTGAAAGGCTTAATACCTAAAGAAATCAAGGAGGAAATGGACAGTACATTGAAAGACTCTGCCCCCTCATATTCAATGATTAAAGGTGGGTTACAGAGTTTAAAATAGTACGTACGAGCACTAGTAATGAGCGTTTCTCTGAATGCCCTGTAGAAGTGACAACTCCAGAGATCATTGAAAAAATTCATTGTTTAGTATTGAAAGACTGCAGATTAAATTTGTTTGAGATAGCAGAGGCTGTAAATATATCAAAAGAATGTGCAGGTAATATTTTAAGTAATGTTCTCGGCTTTCAAAAGGTCTGTGCAAGATGGGTGCTGCGTTTGTTGACACTTGATCAAAAGTTGCAAAGGAAAACTCTTTCTATTAAGAATGTGAAGCTCTACCGTAAAAATCCCATGAATTTTTGAGACGGCTTATTACCATGGATGAAACTTGGATACACCACTACACTCCAGAAAATAAATCCCAGTCAAAACAGTGGATTGCGCCAGGTGAACCAACTCGAAAAAAGGCAAAGTCAATTTTGTCAGCTAACATGGTTATGGCAAGTGTTTTCTAGGATGCACAGAGAATTATTTTTATTGATTACTTGGAAAAGGGTAAAAGTATCACTGGTGACTACTACAAAAGCTTAGTGCAATGTTTGAGTGATGAGGTGGAAAGAAAAAGACCTCATTTGGCAAACAAAAAATAAAAACAAAAAAAATCTTGTTTCATCACTACAATGCTCAGTCATTTCAATGGGAAAAATGTGTGAATTAAAGTTCAAATTGCATGAACATCTACCCTATTCACCCCAGATCTAGCACCCAGTGACCACCACCTGTTCACAAACGTCAAAAAAATTCTTGGAGGACAAAGATATCACAGCAACGAGGTCATTGATGCGGTAAACGGCTATTTTGAGGATCTTGATAAGTTGCACCACAGAGATGGTGTAATTAAATTAGAACACTGATATGATGTATGATGTATTAGCCTTTCTGGAAATTATGTTGAGAAATAAAGCAAAAAAAAAAAAAAAAAGTTTAAATACTGTTTTCATTGAGAGGCCCGGGACTTATCAGCCAACCGTCGTAAATATGTACAGGTGTTTTATGCAAGTCAATGTTTACAGTCCTGCCTCTGACTCATAAAGGGGGATCTAAACATCTAGCATGGCTAATCTACTTCTTAATATGAATGAATATTTATTTGTACCAAAAATTGTACACAATTTTATAAAGGTTTTATGTTAAAGCTTAAATTTGCATCTGGTACAAATTGAGTCCTGTCCACCTGCTACTGTGCGCCTAGGGCTCTGGTATTTTGACTTTCAATTAGCCTTATCCCCCCCCCCCCTCCTTTCTGTGATTCCTTGTTTCTTATTCTTTCTGTCATCCTCCCTCCTCCACTCTTCCACTCTTCCCCTTCCTTTCTTTCTTCAATCTCTCTTTTTTGTTCCTGCTTGACCACTTCTGTTTTATTTTTCATATAAACTCAGCCTTTTTTTTTTTTTTTTTTTTTTTTTTTTTTTTTTTTTTTTTTTGTGTGGCGCAGATGGAACATGCTCCTGGTTCTCTCCCTCTTAAACTTCCTGGTCTTACTCTGCTGAACCCTTCTTTTTGTGTCTGCTACATATATCAGCAATCCTTTTTTCCCTTAATCTCATAATTCTTCTGTATAAATTTTGTATATAAGATTTTTTTTCAAGGTTCTTAATATTTATTTTTTTCTATATTTTCCATCCTATTTTTCAACACTTTCCAAAAACCGTTGTCATTTTTTCCTGTAATTGCTAAATTTTGCAGCTCCTTTCCTATCCCTGGCCACATTCATTCTTATTTGAAGTTAAATTCTATTGATTCACACGTATTTTTAAAATATCTCTAATCTTTTTAATCCTTCCGCCTATTTAATTGTAGATATAAGAAGAATACAGCAAAGTAAAGTGGTATTCAAATATTTTAATAGTGGGTTACTATGTGAAGACTGAAATTCTGTTCTCTTCAGATAACCATGAAAAAAGAAGACATTTACAAAAGAATATAATTTTCAATTGAAAAAAGTGTAAACTGATAACAAAGAATATCTTGGAAATGGATATTGCAATGAAAAGAACTTATTTTGACATAAATTGTTGGTTAAACAGATGTACATGTTTTGTGTAGTGTTTTGTCTATCTCTTATGATTTACCAATTATATAAAAGCTTTTCAGAATGAAGAGGATTTTAAAAGCTATTCCCAAAATATTCAACATATATATTTTGTGATCCAAATATTTGATAGGCTTTGTATGAGAAACTAAAAAATAAGAAACGTTTTTCATTGGAACCAGTAGAAAAACTAAAAGTATGTACTCATGCAGCTGGAAGTCAAGTACACATTCCTGCAGTTAGTGGTTAGCTTTCCAGTTCATACAACCAATCCTGGAGCAAACAGGGATGTCCTGAATCTTAACACATGTTGAAACATCACACAATATTTTGAGTTATTTTGGGGTAAAATGTTTTCAATTCTAGGAAAGGGTTTAACATTAAATTAAAGTTATGGTCTTTTTCAGCTTTATTGAATAAGTTTTTAGTATTTAATGAAAAAATTTGAAGGCAATGCATACATAATTTTTTTAATTTTGTTCATATTTAATTTTACATAATACCTGGACATAATTTTTTTATAGATTGTACTTCATAAGTTCAACCTCAGAATTCCTGCTGGGAAAACAATTGCAATAGTGGGATCCTCAGGAAATGGAAAATCCACAGTTGCTGCACTCTTAGAAAGGTAAATTAGTATGTATTATAGAGCAGAGAATACACCTTCTTAAGAAGAAATTTAGATTATAGTTGGTAGCTATTAAGATACAGTTATATTTTACAGTAGTTATATTTCGAATGTTTGGTTTGATTTGGCAGTGCTATTTACAAGATGTCTTAGTTATTTTATATATTGGTAGTATTTCTGAGTTGTCAGTTAAATATTCAATCTTAAAATGAAGATAATGAAATATGAAGATTCAGGAGATCTCGATCTTGGTTAGGGTGAGTTACCCAGATAAGGTTTTCCCTTATTCTGAGAAGACAAATGCCAAGTAATTCTAAGCTCTATGGACCACAGGCTCATTCAAGCACCATTTCACCCATTTCATTCATCACCTGATATGACCTAATAGGTTAAAGGACCATTAAACTGCACAAAAAATTAAGATAGTGTCCTAAATCAGCACATGAAACAAGATATTAAAGCTGTTACTACAGCTCAAGAGAATGTGAAATGAAGGGAGATGATGTGATAAATAAGCATAATGATGGTTCCAGCATTATGATGCTAGAGAAGAAAACATTTCAAATTTATAATGTCCTGTAAAACCTGAGCTGAGAATGAAAATGCATCCAGAGCTTTGGAAGAAAAACTGCAAAAACATATTTGACAGCACATTTTAGTAATTATAATTTTTATTGAAATTATATTTTCTTATCCTATACCATATGTTCAGATTAGCATGAGAAACAGGAAGTTAGATTTTTGGCCCAGCAGCCATGGTTGGTGCTTTTGCTGCTAACTTCACAAATATTGCATTTCCAGCAACTTAGCAATTCCCATTGCAATGGGGTTGTTTTTATTTAGCTAAGTTCTGGGTTTCTCAACATAATACTAATGTGATGCTGAGGTCAGTTTTCAATATCACATAGAAACCTTGGGTTTTTGTATTGCGATCTTTTGGCCACTAGTGATCTCAGAATGCATGACACTCAGATCTCCAAAGGAAACTTAATTTATGTCATTAATGAAATATTTCAAATCTCCTGCAGTGCCTCAGAACCAACATTCCTGACTGAGAAGGTAAGGGATCACAATCTAAATTATTTATCATCAACTTGTAAAAAGCTCATCATCATCTCTTTGCAACATAATGTAAATACAACTTAGCTACAACTACAACTCTCCTGTAGCATCTAATTTCAAGCAGTGTATTTATACCCCTAGCCGATAAACTTGAACATTTCACTTGGTGGATGCACTGTAACCCCTTTTTCTTATTCTAATCTGTCAGAAAAACTTGAAACATGAAAAAATATCATACATTGCTACATTCAGATGCCTAAAAATTCATACCAAAGTTGTAGATCATAACTCATGAATTGACTTCTTAATAGGTTCAATGCAGAACAACTTATCATTAATTCCAGAGATAATAGATTTAGCAAAAGAATTGTTGCATCATGAAAGATAACTCACATCTCAATACATTGACTTAATTCCTATCAGCGTGTTAAAGCCATTGTTAAACAAAATCAGTTCAGTTTCAAAAAAATGTTACGTTCCTGCTGGAAAAATATGATCAATTAGGATTGTTCCAAATGGTGTGCAGTCATTGCAGATCTTTATTCTTAACAATTACAAGGATTTCATGAAACTTTGATATAGAGGTACTCAGCATTAGTACGAGGGCCATCCAGAAAGTAACAAATATTTTGGCAAAAATAAATGATAATGGAAGACATCAACACAAAACTTTATTTACAAAGTTACAGTACCTTACTCTATTTTTTAATGTAATCGTCATTGTAGCAGCCTCCAACTATCATTGTTTTGGTTTCATTAAAAAGTGTGAGGCCAATACTACTAGACTATGTGAGAGTATTTTCAAACTGCAGAATAATGCAAAAAATGTATGCAAAGAAATGGAACGTCGAAAAGTGAGATAAAAGTCTGTGGATTACAATGATGCACTTGGATTCTCTAAAAATAAATATTAAAGGATTTAAAAATTATTGCACACTATTTTCAGTATAACTTCAAATAAGCATTTAATTTTTAATGAAGCTGAAACTGTATTTAGACCTTGAAGGACATATTTAGGAAATCTAGCTTTCATTTTTTAATACCAATAAACTTCATGTGAGCCTATAGTGTTAGCATGTCTACCTCACATTCAAGAAGTTCCAAGTTTGAATCTTGATTACGGTGAGTTATCTGGATAAAACTTTTTCTGGGATTTTTCGTTATCCTGAGAAGTGAAATGTTAGATAAGTTTAAGCCTTACAGAATCCAAGCTCCAGCTCATTTCATCCATTTCGTTCATTCATAGCCAATATGACCTTCCATGTTAAAGGCTGTTGTACTTACAACCACCCTCCTACCCCGCCCCCCAAAAAACTTCATGTGTAACTGTCTTGTAAATTTTATTTTTTTCGCTTTCCTTCAAGTTTATTTCATTTGTTGGAATCTTATTCTTGCTGATAATCCTGAGACATTACTGTAATAGATTTTTCTCAGAATTCATCCATTCATTTGGGGGGGGGGGGATAAACACATTTGTTGCACACATACACTTGCTCTCTTTCTCTCTCTCTCTCTCTCTCTCTCTCTCTCTCTCTCTCTCCCTCTTTTTTCCCCTCTCTTTCTCCCTGAACAATTTGGTTGTGGAGGTGGTGTATTGAGATTAAAAGCACACCAACTACATTTCACCGCTGAGTGCCAGACAACAATTCCCATTTTCCCATTTTGAGATGTGATTTCTAATATCATTTCCAGCACTTATTACTTTGGTTTTTACAAATAAAGTAAGATAAGGCATGCCTCTATCATGGAGGCAGCATGTCTGCCTCACATTCAAAAAGTCCTCTAGTTCAAATCTTAGGACAAGTTATGGATGTAAACCTTTACACTAATCACTTTTCCACTGAATCATGTTCATATTAGAAAATCTGTACACACAATTGTTGAGTTAAAAGAACAAAACAGTACAATTTTTTGGTGAATTTTGAAGTAATTTACCTATTTTAGGTTATATGATGTCAATGAAGGCAGTATCGCAATAAGTGGTGTGGATATTCGTCAACTTGATCCTTCATGGCTACGAGGCAAAGCTATGGGATTCATCAATCAGGAGCCAATTCTGTTTGCCACCAGCATAATGGAAAATATTAGATATGGATGTCCCTCTGCTTCAGATGCAGAGGTAAATATATAGATAATACGAAACAAATTTAATAGAAGGCTGTATAGTTTTAGCTATGGCATGCTTTAAATAAAATTTTCTTTTTACTATCTCTAGAGGATATGTACAATGTACATAGTAGGGAAGGGATTGTATTCCAACCAAAAATTTGATTCTGGGATTTCACCACAAATACATATTTTGAGTACCCCTGAATCTAAAACAAGCATTTTTAGAAAAAGGTTTTTGTGTGTATGTGTGTGCATGCATGCGATACAGCAAAACTTAAAATAAAAAGCCATTTAAAAGTTTAGTATCTTCAAAGGATGTGAAATGAAGATTTTCAGGAAAATCCCCCCTCCCCAAACTAGCCTTTACCTGGAACATTTTCCAAAATTGTTTATTTTTTTAAAAAATGGCTCCAATGGTTTTGATTAAAATCCTTTATATTAAAGATGTTTACAGGACAAATCAAATATATATCCTAAATTTTTTGGGAATAACCTCTGAAGTCCTCTTGATTCTGAATGGGTTTTGCATAGCTGGTAAACTGTAAAAGATAGACAAAATTTTTAATGTACAAAAAAGTAATTCTGGTTAAAACACACAATTTATATTATTCAGAGTTTTTTTTTTTCAGACATATTCCTGTTATTAATTTCCATTTTAAAATACATAAACTTCTCTTCACATGGTAAGTCCATGTCCGTTTCACATCTCCTGCTTTTCTCCTAATCATGTCAATCACATAGAGACAACTGTTAAAGATCTGGATATCACTTTAGCCTAATGTATTCTCTTGTACTTATAATGAACTAAGTACTATATTTATTGGAATACAAGACAATATTTTTTTCAAAATGTTAATGTTCAGAACTGGGGGGTTGTTCTTGCATTTGCCATATATGTTTTCCGAATGCCATACAGGGAAAAAGAAAGATTCAAACTTCGTGGGTACTGCAGTGGTGAAGCCTAGGGAATATGGCATACATTACCGTCAAGGTCACAATGAATGCGGCAGATTTTGTGCATTTCATTTTGCACCAAAAATTAGCTCTAATGGGCCTATGAGCATTCTTATTGGAAAAAGATTACTCTCTCAGACTAAAATAAAATTAGAGGACTTCCTTTCACATCAGTTGTTTATGTCAACAGTCAAGCAGAAAGAGAAAAGTTAACTGTGCACTCCCCTCCTCTCGTTCATTTCCAGTTTCCCTTCCTCTCTCTCTGCCACTCTCAATGTGAATTTATGTGCAAATTTGAATTAGGTAATCTTTTTACGATATATTAAGTATGTTTCTTAATGGAAAATAGGATCCGTAATCGTTGTTACAGCTAAGCTGCCACTGTCCCCACCAAACACACAGATACCAGTGTATTTCCTTCTCCTGCTCACAATGTGAATTTCTGCGTAAGTTAAAATTAGGGGGAAAATTTTGTGACATGTTTTATTAGGTATGTTGTCTTAAGTAGAAAATCATATCCATCATTGTCATTACTGCTATGCTGCTGCCATAGCTGTCATCACAAACTATCATCCTGCCTTCTCCGTCTCTCCCGCTCATGATGTGAATTTCTGCGTAAATTCAAATTAGATAAAATCATTTACAATGTGTTATATTAAGTATGTTTTCGTAATACACAATCATATCATTGTTGTTACATTGTACCATCGCACCCATACCATACATTTCCATAGGTCCTGCTCTGTCAATTCCTCAAAATGTGAATTTTCACACAATTTCAAATTAAATACCAAAAACAGAAGAAATTAATAATAATATACTGGTGGAAGTAGTAGTGGTGGTGGAGGTGGGGTGGCGGCGGCGGCGGCAGCGGCTGCGGTAAAGGGACTTTATTAGCTTAATGGTGTAGATTAGTATGGAATAATTGTTTTTTTACACAAGCTGTGTGAAGGATAGGAGTTGGATAGGTAGAGTCAGACTGAAAAATTCAGTGTCATAGCTGGGATTTGAACCACAGATCTCCCAAGCTCTAGCCAGTTGCTCTGCCACTGAGCTACCATGGCAACATGTCGGCATAGCACTGAATTTCTCAACTGACTCGCATGTTTCCTGGTAAACCATAAGGTATCTCAAATTATTTTAAGATGACAGCCCCAATGGCGACTTACAATGCTGTAAGTACTTTAGACCCAGGATTCATAGTATGGCCAACTATTATGGTCAATTTGTATGGAATAATTGTTTTTTTACATAAGTCGTGTGAAGGACAGGAGTTGGATAGATAGTTGGAGTATATTAGTTTGTTGAAAATATATGGCAAACCGTTAAATTTCATTTAAACATTAAGTTCTGTGTTCGTTTTATATAGAGGATAATGCTAAATTCCAAAATCAAATTCTGAAAAATGGGCGTTGTCCTGTATTCAGATAAATACGGTAATAAGACCCATTTTGGTAATGTTTATCTTGATTAGCAGTTTGTAAATAAAATAGCAATCTTTTATAAAAATAGTTTGTTTGCAGAGAAAATCTTGTGAATGGAACTTCAGATTTTCTATTTTTGTAGGCATTCCCATCAAGACTCATTCATTAATATGTGGAATAATTTAAAGAGGATGCAGCCTATGAGCGTGTGTAGAAAAACAAAGATGTCTTAGCCCGCCTGGGTAGTGTGGTGGTAGCGTGTCTGCCTCACATTCAAAAGGTTGTGAGTTCGAATCTCGCTTAGGTTGAGTTACCCGGATAGGGCTTTTTCGGGGTTTTCCCTTATCCAGAGAAGACAAATTTCGAGTAACTTTAAACTCCATGGACCTCGAGATCATTTGAGCATCATTTAACCAATTTCATTCATCATCTGATATGACCAACCAGGTTAAAGGACGTTAAACTACAAAACAAAAAAAGATGTCTTCTGTCACATATCAGGGCAGTCAACATTTTAACTTTAGTCAGTAAGACAACATATAAAACCAAAGAAATCATCAGACAGCCTATTTACAAAATAGGTATTATTTTAGTCCTGTGCTTGCATTATGAGCCACTGTCATATCTTATATTTTAGACCATTATGGTATTAAAATTGAAAATACATAGTTGCAATGAGCTTGGCTATCACATCCCTTCTCCAACATAATTGTTGATTTCCTATAACCAATAACCTGGATGCATTTTAAGTGTTAAATTAAGTACTGAACCATGCTATGAACCTCATTTATATAATGTGCATATGCTATTAAACATTTCAACTTATACAGGTGTTCATTTTTAATTTTTTCTTTGATGGTCATGCATAATCCTACAGCTGTCCAGATTATCAAGTAGTTGAAGAAAACTATCACTGCATAGAGAGCCTCTTGGTAGAAACTAGTAGGAGAACTATCAAGGTCTGTGCACTATGACTAAAGATTTCACTATCGTTTTAGTCTTATTTCAATTCTAATTGCAAGGAACTAAGTAATAAGACCATTTCTGCTAACCTTTATCTTGGTTAGCAAATAATCATTTGTAAGATAGATAAAGTCATGTGAATGGAACACATAAAATTTTTTTCCACTCAAATTCTTATTTCTTAGAAAGTTTCTAGCTGTATACACTGCTGTTGTGAATATACAACTACACTGAAGTATGAACACATAAATACACACATTCACCCCAGGGTCTAATCTCGCACAGAGTGTGTCTGGCTTGTAGTAGAGAAAGGCCATGCATGAAGTCAGAAATGCACAATTTCCACTGAGAACTTAGACACCAGACCCACAGACCAGTGGGTAACAGCTATCCAGTTAGTATTCACTCAGGCATACATATATTTTGTTCCAAAAGTTTTATTTTACATAAAACTGGAAATTTCACATTATTTCATAATTTAAAATGTTTGATTAACTTTTATGTTGGTTGGTTGGTATTTAATGTAGAGCAGTTGGCAGTGAAGCTATTCCCTCTCTTGCATTCCAGTATTTTGATGAAATGTTGTCATGTTGACTAAAGGTTGGGCAGCAGAGTAGGTGGTTTCCACCCATATCTTCTTAAAGTGGAATTTTTTCATTTAACTTTTTTGTAACCTTTTGAAATTAGACACCTTAAATGGCAGTTACATCACCTAAGTAAAGAAAGGTATGGACAGGAAAGAAAATGAAATGATCCCCTAGGCCTGTAACACCATCAGGGCCGAAGAAACCAAGAGTTTGAGTCAAGCAAGACTGGATAGGAAAGGTAAAAGAGGGGATCTGATATGTGGAAAGGAAGAAATATCAGTCCAGGTCAATAACGCACCAAGCTGACCAGTTCCTATTGGTGAGCAGCTCTTTCCTTTAGTTCATCACATAATTTTGTTTAGATTGGTGCCTTTAAGTCTTCAAATTATTGAAGCAATTAAAGGGTCTCCTTTCTATTTTAACAAAATTAATATGCGATTACTAACAGCTGCACCGTGTGAAGGTGAGGGATCGGACATTAAGCTTTTTGTGCAGGTCTGTTCCTAAAGCCTTCACTTAATTATTAAATTATTAACTTTTATGTTTGAATTTCTAAAATATGCTCCTTAAAATGTTCATTATTTTAATGTTATTCGAATAAAATGTTTGCATCCCTAGTAATAATAAATGCAGTAATAGGGTTTATTATTGTACAGGTTATTGAAGCAGCAAAGTCAGCAAATGCACATGAATTCATTGAGAGCTTTCCAGAGGGCTACAATACAGTAGTTGGTGAGCGTGGAGTAACTGTCTCTGGAGGACAAAAGCAACGCATTGCCATAGCAAGAGCTCTTTTGAAAAATCCTGCTATACTTATTCTTGATGAGGCCACTAGGTATGTTTTATATATATATTATATATTATTGCTCGAGACATTTTATGATTTTCATAGTATTTTGTTCTATAGTCTGCCAAAGGATTACCATACATCAGCAATTTTCTAATCTATGGAATGTGTTCCAAAAAATAAATATATATATATATATATATATTTATTCTATTCCCCCCCCTCCCATAAAAACTTTTATTTTATTTAATTTATTTCTCTTTACCTAAATAAATGTTATAATTGTAGAATTTTAAGCTTTTTGGAAAATATCTCTAAATACTATCTACTAATAAACTTATTTATTTTCAGTGCTTTGGATGCTGAGTCAGAAAAAATTGTGCAAAACTCATTAGAGAATGCCAGCAAAGGTCGCACTGTTTTAGTAATTGCTCACAGACTCAGTACAGTGAGGAGTGCAGATTTAATAGTAGTTTTAGATAATGGCATCATTGTAGAGGTAAGTGCAAAGAGAAACCTGATGTAGATAAAGAGTCCTCCTTTTATGATCATATTGTTGGAGATATTCTTCTCTAAAACATTAGAGACCACCTTCAGTTTTTGAAGTGTCTACCATATTTTGTGCATTAGTTTTCTATGCAATTTAATAGTGCCATGTGTAAACATTCCTCCCCCCCCCCCTCCAAGGTAGAGTCAGCTTCTTTCATCTACCCTATTCATCCGAATATAAGACAATGTTTTTTTCCAAAATATTAATGTTGAGAACAGGGGCACATCTTGCATTCACAATATATTTTCTGAATACCATGCAGAAAAAGGTATGTTTCAAACTTTGCTGGTACAGCTGTGACAAAGCCTGGAGGGAAATTGTAAAGATCATCACCAAGATCGCAATGTATATGGCAGATTTTGTGGGTTTCATTTTGTGCCAAAAAATTAACTTAATGAGCCTCTGAACATTCTTATTGGAAAAAAAAAAAAAATGTACCTCCGAGACTAAAATCAAACTAGAGGACTTTGTTTCACATTGGTATTGGGAGCCAGCGGTCAAGTGGAAAGAGAGAGGCAGATAGGTTATTTATGAATTTCCCCCCCCCCCTCCCACCACATATAGCAGTGAATTTCTGTTTTCCCCTCTACCTCACTGTGCTGCCGGCAATGTGAGTTTAGGTGCAAATCCAAATTAGGTCAAACGTTTTACAATATATTAAGTATATTTTCTAATATTAAGTATGTTTTCCATAATTGTCGTTAGTGCTATGCTGTTGCCACCACTGCCATCAGTCAGCACGTTCTACCATTTCATACATTCCTTACATCTCAATCTCCCCTCTCTGTCTCTCTTCTACTTAAAACATGAATTTACGCACAAATTCGAATTAGGAAAAAGTTTTATAATTTATATTACGTATGATGTCTTAATTGAATATTGATCCATAATCATCACTACAGATAAGGTGCTTCCGTCACCACCAAGCACAGATATAGTGGTACACTTCCATACTCTCTTCTCTGTCTCTCTCCCGCTCCCCGTATCAATTTCTGTGCAAATTCAAATTAGATAAAAAAATTTACAGTGTGTGATATTAATTATGTTGTCTAAACAGAAAACCATATCCAACATCATTACAGCTATACAGCTATCACATTCTACCATCACACACTTGTCATACATTTCTGTCTCCTCGTAACCTGGTCCATTCAAATTCAAATTATGTAAAAAAAGGGAGGAATTAGTCAGCTTAAGTGTCTCTTAGTTTGCTCAAAATATTTGGGAACTTTTAAAATTTCATTTAAAAATTAAGTTACATTTTCTTTTTATATATATAATATACTAAATTCCAAAACTAAATTATGAAAAATCTGATGTGTACCATTCACATGACTTTCTCTACATCTCTGCAACAAATTATTCTTAAAAAGCTTATACTTCTATTTACTTCATGCTAATCAGAAAAAATCTGATGTGTTCCATTCACATGACTTTCTCTATATCTCTGTTACAAATTATTATTAATAAGCTTAGTCTTTTATTTATTTCATGCTTATCGAGAAAATTTAGCAGAAATAGTCTTATTTGCTGCTTTATTGTAAGTAGAAGCGAAATAAGGGAGTACCATAGGTTAAAGTGAAAGCCAAAAGCTGGTTGCTATGTGACTGAAGTTCGTTTGTTTGTATGGTCACGAGTTGGC
Organism: Hymenopus coronatus; assembly: GCA_030762935.1. NCBI lineage: Eukaryota > Metazoa > Arthropoda > Insecta > Mantodea > Hymenopodidae > Hymenopus > Hymenopus coronatus. The sequence goes on along the minus strand of CM060896.1, from coordinate 35,400,491 downwards.
AAATTCCTGTATGAGAAAAGTATAAGTTTTTCAAAGCTGAAACCAAAAACAAGCAATATCTTAAAAACGATCAACTCCGCGAAAAAAATGTATATAACATAAAATGTGTGTTTTAACGTGCTCTACATTTTTTGTGTGTTAAGTTTTTGTCCATCTCTTAGGGTTTAGTAGTTATGCAAAATTCATCCAGAATAAAGTAGTCTTCAGAGGCTATTCCCAGAAAATTCAAGATATACATTTTATTTGTTAGATAAATATCTTTAATATACGATACTTTAATCAAAATCATTAGAGTCAGTATTTAGAAAATCAAGACTATACACATAATGTGTCTAAGATGGCGGCGGTTGGTATGATCACAAGAAGTAGGTCTCAAAATTTGTGTAAAAACGATAGTAAATCAAACAAAGTGGTGTGCAATATAAGCAAAAATCTATTCGAGGACGTCGTAGATACCGGTGGTAATAAAGGTAATGAGGGGGCTTACAATGAAATAGTTAAGAATCGACATAAACAATTGCCAGAGTGTGGAAGCCCAGCGACGCACGAGGCTGAAGTAATATCGTCCCTACAGGTCATAATAGGGATGTTAAAGACCTACAAAGTGCCCAGTCAGAAATTATTAGGCTTAAAACTGAGAATGCAGATCTCCAATCCAAATTATCAGCAGAGCAAGATAAAATCAGTTACGCCGAAGTAGTACAGCACAAAATCAGAGAAAGGCGACCAGAAGGGAGAGCTCAACACGTGCTGGAGAACTATATTCAACTTCACAATAGGTTTGAAATATTAGGCAATGATTTAAATGATAATGTTGGCTTAAAGAACCTAACAAATGGCGCAAGGAAAAAAGTGATGGTGTTTGGTGATTCGTTATTGAAGTTTTCTGGTGATCGCTGCAAGAAAAGAAGTTATAAGGTGCTTTGTTATCCAGGAATAAAGGTTTGTGAACTGAAATCTAAGGTGGAACACTTGGTGGTGATTGATAAGCCAGATATGGTGGTGTTGCATGCTGGTTTTAACGATATTAACAGAGGTGTATATGCAGAAGATATAATGGGAGATACTATGGACTTAATAAATTCCATCAGAAAGGAAGTCCCCGGTGCCAAAATAGTTATTAGTGGAGTGCTTCGTAGATATGACGTGACCCAAAGAAAAATAGTTCACATAAATAGTGCTTTGAATTGGTTAGGTAAAGTGAGAGATTGCACAATGCTAGATGGCAATTTTTGGTTGGACAACAGTGATTATGCTAGAGATGGAGTCCATCTAAATCGCAAAGGTTCACATAGATTTGGGGAACTGTTGTGTGAGGTTATTGATATTGTTCTGGCGGGAAACTAGGGACAGGTAGGGTGGATGATATCTGCAACATGGGAATTGATTCGGTGGGTGCTCATCCTATAAAACAGCATGTTCTAAATTCTTTCTCTATTTTTCACCAAAATGTGCAGAGCATCAGAAACAAGGTTGCTTCGAGGTTTTACTAAATGATAAATTACAAATGATATTTTAGCACTTACCGAACACTGGCTAAAAGATAATCAGATTGAGATGCTAAATTTTCAGGGTTATGTTAGGGAAAGCGCCTATTGCAGAAAAAACAAAAACAATGGGGGATCTTGTATCTTTGTAAAGTGAAACGTCACGGTCAAAAGGATATCAATCTTTGATAGTTTAATGTGTGATGAGTATTTTGAAAGCAGTATAGCCGAACTTTGTGATTTTGAAATTCTAATAATTTGTTTGTATAGAAATCCTAGCAGTAACTTAAGCGTGTTTATTACTAAATTATTCAGGATTTTAAACTATTATTTCAATGTGAAAAGAAATGTAATTATTATAGGTGATCTTAACATAAATTTCTTGGAAGAAAATCAAATGAAAAGTCTCACTACTCATCTTCTTAATATGTACGGCCTTGAAGCAGTGGTTAACACACCTACTAGAGCAACCCAGAGGACGATGAGTGCTATAGATTAGTGTATTTTGAACACCTCTAATTTTAAGTTTGAATTTGAAAATTTTTAATCTGGCGTCTCAGACCACTATAGTCAAATAATAAAAATTGGGCTCAAAAATGAATCTGTTAATTGTAGACAACTGCCTTACAAAAAGTGTAGAATATATAGTGATAATAACATTCAATACTTTAACTATCTACTCTCCAAAGAAAATTGGTCAGATATTTACTGTCAGAGTGTGGATGAAAGTTTCAATGAATTTAGTAAGATACTTAATTTTAATATCGCCATGCCTTTAACAGTTGTAAAAAAGAAACTCTACAAAATCAAATGGATTACAAAGGATATTAGGATATCTAGTGAAAGGCTTCGGTATTTAAGTAAAGTAATCAAAGAAAATCAAGTCTCAGAGGACATTAAACAATATTATTCATTTTACAAAAAAATATGCAACAAAGTAGTTAGGATGGCAAAGAAGGGTTCTAACAGTAACATGGTGAAGAATTCAATAAATAAACTGAAAACCATATGGAACATCATTAAGAAAGAGACTACAGGGCAAAAAAGTAAAGCTGAAGGTTTTAGTATAAATGTAAATGGTGAGCTAGTATCTAATCCTGAAATTATTGCTCAAGAATTTAACCAATATTTCTCTTCTGTTGCCAATACTATTAGGAGGAAAGCCAAGATAGAAAGTAACCCACCGATACCTAATTTACACAATATAATTTGTGAGTCTATATTTTTTACCAACAACTGAAGATGAGCTTTTCGCAGTAATAAAAAATATGAAACCCAAAAGGTCTCTTGGTTTGGACGAGTTCTCGAATATACTTCTTAAAAAATGCTCTATTTATCTGGTAAAACCGTTATCCTACATAATAAACTTGTCTCTTAATGAAGGTTATTTTCCTCAGAGTTTAAAGACTTCTAAAATTAAGCCTTTGTTTAAAAAGGGTTCTAAAGTGGAGCTGGAAAACTACCAGCCTATATCTATCCTATCTGTATTTTCTAAGATAATTGAAAAGGTGGTGTATAACCGGGTACTGTCGTTTCTTAATAAACATAATATTATATCTAAAGATCAGTATGGGTTTCAACAAAAGAAATCAACAAATTTAGCTTTGCAGAACTTAATTGAAGAAGTGCATAAAAATCTAGATCGTGGAATTCTATGTTTGGGATTATTTCTAGATCAATCTAAGGCTTTTGACCTAGTTGATCATGATATACTTTTACATAAATTGTATAATAATGGCATAAGAGGAATTCCTTTCAACTGGTTCAAATCATATTTAAGTAACAGAAAGCACTTAACTGAGGTCGAATATGTTGAAAATAGTTTAAATGAAATTAAAGTGGTCAGCTCTAACATAGTTGACACAAAGTTTGGGGTACCCCAGGGTTCGATTTTGGGTCCCCTATTATTTTTACTATACATTAACAACTTAGCCAAAAATAGTCACCTTAGTAATACTAAATTTATGCTCTTTGCAGATGATACTAGCCTGCTAATTTCTGGGAAAAATGAATTCCATCTTAAATCAAACTCTGATACGGCAACTGAGTATGTTGTTAATTGGTTTAAAGACAATAGGCTTGCTATTAATAAAAATAAAAGTTAAGTAGTAGGATTCCATCATAAAGTGAATAAAAATGTAAATTTTCCTGAAGTTTACTTAGATAATGAATCAGTAACTATCAGAGAAAAAATTAAATTTTTTGGGGTGTGGGTTGATAGTAATCTTAATTGGGGAATTCATGTTGAATTGTTATCAAAAACACTAAGCCAAATTTGTTTTGCTTTATACACTCTAAGATCGTCGGTGAATCTTGATGTACTTAAAATAGCCTAGTTTGCTTATTTTCATTCTCACTTAACCTATGGTATAATTTTTTGGGGAAAATCAAGCCATTGTAACCGAATCTTTCTAATTAAAAAAAAAAAAGAGGCAATTGGGCTAATGCATAACCTTTCGAGTACTACTAGCTGTAAACCTTATTTTAAATCGCTAAATATCTTAACAGTTCCATCAATTTGTCTTTATGAAATGCTTGCATTAACCCACAAGCAGGTAAACAGTTTTATTACTAATGCGGACATCCGTGACCATAATACAAGAAGTAAATTAAACCTTCATAAAATAGGGCATAAGAGATCCCTATATGAGAAAAGTTTTTATCATAGTGGTATTCAATTGGATAATAAACTCCCTACCACCTTTAAGCAGTTATCCTCTATGGCAATATTCAAAAGGAAATTAAAGAGATTCTTAATTCTAAAATGCTTTTATTCGGTGAACGAATATCTAGAAATGGCTTAGTTTACTAGTTTTATTTCAAGTTTGTACTAGAATTTTAATATTGTAAATATCTGTAAGTAGTAATCAGTTTAAGTATATTTTGTGATTATTATGTAATTCCTATTGATGAAACCGATATTTCTGTAATGAAATCATATGGTGAATAAAATTGATTTGATTTGATTTGAGACTCAAAGCCCAAACTCTAGGATGTAGATCATGTCACCAATTACATTTATTCTTACTTATTAATACATTTATTTACAAATAATAACTCTAACAATGAATTTTCAGAGGCGTCAGTTTTGCATAATTTTCAATTACATGTCTGTTTCCAAAAGCCTACCTGTACATTTGCATTCTTAGAATATTCATGTTTATTATATTTACAATGTTATATTATTACCAGTGTATTTTTATTGAATGAAATCCTCCTCTGTATAGAAGATGTGAGTAATTCTGATCTAAACTTGTTTTTGTTCATTTGCAATTCTTTTATAGAAGAGGGAAGTGATTTAAACAAAACTATTCCTTTGTAGTAAACCCCTTTTTGGAATAACTGCAAATTATTTGTTGGTCCGGTCTCTTTGTTATGAATATCTGTATTTTTTGTAAACTTTTCTGGGTTATTTATTATAAATGACAATATGGCTAGAATATATTCACAGGTTAATGGTAAAATTCCAAACATTTTGAAGAGTGGTTTGCAGTGAGTTGAATGTCTTTCCCCTGCCATTATTCTTATTACCTTTTTTAGCATTTACTGAATTTTCCCAAAATATTATTCCATAAGTCATCAATGAATGAAAATATTCATAATAAGCGGTTTTTAGTATGCTCTTATTTATAAGCTGAATTAAAGATCAAATTGCAAAGTATGCAGAGCTCAGTTTTGGTTAGATATAATCAATATGGTGTTTCCAATTCATGTTACAATCAATCATAAGACCTAGGAATTTTGTATTACAGGCTTCTGCAACCTGATTATTTTCGTATTTTATCCTCAAGTCTGCCATGTTTTTATGCTTTGTGCAAAAATTAATGTAGTTAGTTTTTTCAAAGTTTATGTGAATTTTGTTACTTTCAAATCAATTATTTAGTGTTTTGAAGATTTTATTAGATCAATCTGGGAGCTGACTGACATTGTGTTCTTTAATTATAATACTTGTGTCATCCACAAAATGATCTGAATAGGCATTGTTGTTTATTACTGCAGTAATTTATATACACTAAAAATAATAAGGGACCCAGAATAGAACCTTGTGGGACACCATGCTTTATTTTGCACCATTCAGAATATGCATTGCTATTATTTGAAGTATCTATCATAACCTTTTGCTTTCTCTTAGATAAGTAAGATGTAATCCATTGATACCATTTGTCCCCAATGCCATAATATAATAATTTTGCTAGAAGCGTTTCATGCCTTTGATAGGTTGCAGAATATTCCTAGTGTGTATGGTTATATCAGGGGCTTTGACTTGAGACTAACTTGCAGTGTTTTTTATCTGTGTATGTTCATATCAGGGACTTTGACTTGAGATCTAACTTACTCACAATCTATGAAGAGTATTAGAAAATGAGCTTCAACATGAAAATATAGAATTTCTGTATCCATATCCATACAAGGGCACTCTGAGAAGTTCATGACTTTGACAAGAGATCGTACATAAACGACAGGTTTCTTATTAAATAACTCAGAAGTTTGAGACAAGTGAAGTTTTAATCAATGTGATAGTTGAAAATGAGTCGGAATAGTAACACTCACCTCACTTATATGTAATTATGTTCAAAACATATGTTTCAAGGGCAATTGCCCTCTTCTTCAGTTGAAGTCCGACTGATGGCTGGTATTTGTGCTCTGTGGTCTATTACGGTGGAACCATCTGGTGTTCTCAGACTTCTACTGAGAACACCAGATGGCTCCACCGTAATAGACCACAGAGCACAAATACCAGCCATCAGTCGGACTTCAACTGAAGAAGAGGGCAATTGCCCTTGAAACATATGTTTTGAACATAATTACATATAAGTGAGGTGAGTGTTACTATTCCGACTCATTTTCAACTATCACATTGACAGGTTTCTTGTTGGCATCTAATGCTTACATTTATTATGTGTATAATTACAGAAATTCAATGTCATATGTTTCTTAGAGCATTGTTGGAGTCCTGTAAAATCACTACTGTTTGCTTGGTGAACAGTGAAGGAAATGGAAGAAAAGCCTGAAACATATTATGGGGACTTTGCACCATCACATGGTAGTTCACAGAATTTCCATATAACTATTCAAGCACAAGAGATTCCAAGTGCACAGGAAGGCCAGTGGAAGTCACAACAGAAGAAGTTCACAATATTGTACTGGAAGATTGACTTGAATTTCATGTTTGTAATTTTGTTAACACAATTAATTTTCAAATGAATACATGTATCATTCCTTCTTCTAAACAAGGTTAAAAATTAAGAAATGCTAAGTAACACTCTTATTGTTATAATATTTTTACATAAAGTTAGGTAAATTTTTCATAAACAATTTTGTTCCTTCTAATGCTTTAGAGATTGTGTAAGCTGGTCACCATCCTGATTAAATGAAAATCACACTTCTGACAAAGACAAGAGATAACACATTAGAAAAAAATCTGATGTGCTCCATTCACATGACTTTCTCTACATCTCTGCAACAAATTATTGTTAAAAAGCTTATGCTTCTTTTATTTCATGCTAATCGAGAAAAAATAAGCAGAAATAGTCTTATTACTTTCTTCCTTGTAAGTAGAAGCAAAATAAGGGAATACCATAGGTTAAAGTGATAGTCAAAAGCTGGTTGCTATGTGACTGAAGTTCCTTTGTTTGTATGGACATGAGTTGACAAATTCCTATATGAGAGAAGTTAAGTTTTTCAAAGCTGAAACCAAAAACAATGAATATCTCAAAAACGATCAGCTTCACAAAAAAAATGTATACTACATAAATTGTGTGTTTTAATGTGCTCTACGTTTTTTGTGGGGTAAGTTTTTGGCCATTTCTTACAGTTTAGCAGTAATGCAAAATTCCGTAAATTTCATCCAGAATAAAGTAGTCTTCAGAGGCTATTCCCAGAAAATTCAAAATATACATTTTATTTGTCAGGTAAATATCTTTAATATATGATATTTTAATCAAAATCGTTATAGCCATTTTTGAGAAAATCATAATTTTCGAAAAAAGTTCCATGTAAAGGGTAGTTTGGGGTGGGGGGATTTTTCTCAAAATCTTTGTGTCGCATACCTGGATGATACTAAACCTAAATACCAAGTTTGGTATTTTAGCGACTTTTTGTTTTTGAGTTATCGTGTTCACGCGCACACCTTTTTCTGAAAATACTTTTTTTTTTGATACAGGGAACCCTAAAATATATATTTCGGGTGAAATCTCAATATCAAATTTTTTGGTGGAGTGCAATACCTTCTCTCTACACTATGTACATAGTGCATATAGAGAAAGTAAAAAATGGCTATTTCAGACTAAAGACACTATGTCTACTATGTTATTTAGGGTTATTTTCTAAGTTAATCGTTAGCAAAATCGTTATAATTTCAACTACTTTCATACCAAGTTTCTCAACGAGGTAGTTGAAATTAACTACCTTGTATTGCGAGTTGTTGACACTGTCACTAAGTTCCCTGTAGTTACGAGAAACCTTTACGTACCTGGAAAGAGTAATCGATTATTAGCTTGCTATACATTCGCCATTTATTTTGTATACCATATAGCCAAATGATGTGCTGAAAAGCGGTTAACTGCAGTTAAATTTTGAAACCTCCTCTGTCAAATAAACTAAACTAAACATAATTATTATTGCCTAGAACATTCGAAAAAAAATAGTTATAAAGCTTAAAACGGAAAAAAGGATCAGTTTTTGAAAGAAATATATGGGCAAAAAGGATGAAGTTTTGCAATGAAATTTCTTCGCATGGTACCACTGTGTATGTAATGTTATGAGAGCTTTCGAATCGGTTTTTGAAAAAGGAGCGGAAGCGGAGTTCCAAAACTAGCCAGGAGCAGTACAGAATATATTTAGATTATCTAAATACCCATCAAGTAATGCGGAGTGGGCGCTTGACACCACAAATGGGGCCGCAAGATATGGAGCAATTGTGGGCCAAATTAGTGGAACGATTGAACAGCTGCGGGAGTGGGCCCCAAAAGAATGTGAAAGGGTGGAAACATGTAAGTATACGATAGTATGATCTCCTGTTTATCATTTGTTTACAGATAAAAGTTAGTTAGTTTTAGAATTTTCATAAGCATTGTAGGTCATAAGTAAGTTTCGCCATTTTTAAGAATGTAGGTTATCCTGATATATGGTGGACTTTGAGACAGTGATGTGTTTTAACAATTAAAATTTAATTGAATCCATTTTGTAACACTACATCACTTACCTTTTTATTTCGGAAAACATGTTTCAGAAGCCATGTGCTTCCATTGTCAATTCCTTTGGTCGACTGCCGGCATTGCTTGCTGTGGTGGTTGTCTCTGTCCCTGGTGGTGGTTTGATGAACCTCTGAATGAGTAGATCGCCTGGCGGGATTTGAAAATTGAAAACCCGGTTCTTGTTTTTCCATATATATATATATATGTTTTCCCAAACTTTTAATTCTGTCTTCCTTGTGATGTTTATGAGGATTTTTGGGCTTCTATTTATAGTGTGTTTCTCTTTCCAAAAATGCCAAGCTACTGCAGATTTGTCTTCTTGTTTGAGTTTAATATTTCTGTGGTGTTCTTTTGCCCTGGTTTTTATATTTCTTTTTGTTTGGCCGATGTAGATTTTTTCACAGTCATTACAGCTGAACTGATATATTCCTGGTTTGTTTTCTTGTGGGATATCATCTTTTAATTTAGAATTTAAAATGTTTTTTATAGAGTAATTGTTTTTTGGGGCTAGAATGATGTTATGTCGTTTGAAGATCCTCTGGAATTTGTAGAAAGTTGTAGGGTGGTATGTAAACTTCTTGTAGATCTTGTTTTCTTTCTGGTTTTGAGTGAGTGTGCTGACTTCTTTAATTCTCTTTCTATTTTTGGCTTTATTAACTTTTTTGTACACCAGTTCTGCCCGAAATCCATTCTCTGTAGCTATGTCCAATATTTTAGTAAGTTCACATTGGTATTCTGTTTTGCCCATTGGTACATTTACCAATCTGTGTGTAAGGCTGTTGAGTAAAGCATGCTGATGGGGAATGGGATTGTAACTCTTTTGTTTTATATAGCTGTTGGTGTGGGTAGGTTTTCTGTAGATGCCTGCCTTACATTTGGCATGCCGGCAGTCGACCAAAGGAATTGACAATGGAAGCACATGGCTTCTGAAACATGTTTTCCGAAATAAAAAAGTAAGTGATGTAGTGTTACAAAATCGACTCAACTAAATTTTAATGTAGGTTATGTTTAAATTCCCTATGGATTCAACAATCACCACAAACTAAAAATTGATAGATTCCCATCTGGTTTATAATATTTTGCGTGTAACTGCCTATAGTGTTTGGATGTGACTTGCTAATTTATACAAATGTGTGTTATCATTTCCTTGGAATATGAGACATTCTGGCAGACAAATTCCAGAATATTGGCAATTTGAAATTGCATATAATTCATCACACATTTTGCCTGACTTTCTTGTCAATCTTTTTAAGTAGATTCTATTTAATGCTATGTAGAAAAATGTGTTGGGAAAGTTTGTTACATAAGTTTCTGCTAAATATTATGAGCTGTTAGTTTACATAATTACAGCAATTGTTTATTTTGAATTTCTGTCTTTATAACAATACTGCTGGCCATAATTGAAGCTTATAAGAAACAGCCTGTTATTGTATGACACCTCTTATATTTTAGATCTTCACAGATTGGAGGAGTTCAATGAAAAGAAAGTGTAGGTTGTTTGAAGCAGAGATGAGAAGAACTGGTGGTGGGCCCATGACTGCCAAACAACTTACACCAATGGAAATCGAGCTCTTCCAGTTACTTGGGCCAGTGGTAATTCGTAGGATTAAAGGAGAGGAACCCACTGGATTGGAAGTAAGTACATTCTAATTATTACTTCCGAGTGTTTTAGAATTATATAAAACAATAAGTTAGTTTACAAAATCTACTCCAGAAATAGCTCAGGGTCAAATGGGCTGCTTATTATCACAGGTACCACCACTACCAGTGGCATCACCACTGTCACCTTTACCACCAGCACCATTGCCATTGCTAATATCAGTGGCAGCATCACCAGTGCCACCACCAGCACTAGCATCGCTAGTCCCACCACCACCATCACCATCATCAGTAGCAGCAGCATTGCCAGTGTGCCAGTGCCACCACCACCACCATCCCCATCCCCATTGTCACCAGCACCATCACCAGTACCATCACCACCACCACCATCAGCAGCAGCATCCCCATTGTCACCAGTACCAGCAGCAGCATCGCTAGTCCCACCACCACCATCACCATCATCAGTAGCAGCAGCATTGCCAGTGTGCCAGTGCCACCACCATCAGTAGCAGCATCCCCATTGTCACCAGTACCAGCAGCAGCATCGCTAGTCCCATCACCATCATCAGTAGCAGCAGCATTGCCAGTGTGCCAGTGCCACCACCACCACCATCCCATTGTCACCAGCACCATCACCAGTACCATCACCACCACCACCATCAACAGCAGCATCCCCATTGTCACCAGTACCAGCAGCAGCATCGCTAGTCCCACCACCACCATCACCATCATCAGTAGCAGCAGCATTGCCAGTGTGCCAGTGCCACCACCACCACCATCCCCATTGTCACCAGCACCATCACCAGTACCATCACCACCACCACCACCAGTAGCAATATCACCTCTGCAACTACCAGCATCAATCTCTTGGGAGGATGCAAACAGGTCTTCCACAAGTTTTGGATTGCAGAGCAGGTAATTTACTTAAAATGTGTGCAAGAATAAAAAGGAATTAAATGTTCAAAAAAATTTTTTTATATAGCAGTAACAATATTTAATACACATTCGTAATAATTTACATCACTCTAATTACAGGCATATCAGCAGAAGGCCCATGTATGCTACTAATGTTATAAATGCCTTCAGACAGAGTAATGAAAACCTGGTATCTTCATTAAACCAGCTGATTAAGACTCTGGAAGAACAAAATAAGATACGGGCACAGGAAACAAATGTCTTACGACTAAAATTATAAATAGCAAAGGCTAGAAAAGATGGGATTGAAATAAATTTTGATTTATAGGGAGGGGGAATGAGTATTTTTGCTGTTTAGTCGAGTAATTATTATGCTTTTTAATTATATTACAATTTTTTCTGGCATTTGTTTTTCTAGCTTTTCTACCAGTGAGCCATTTTATATGTTACAGATGTTTCTTATTTAGTTTTGGTTTAATTTATTTAAAAATAAGTAATTGACTTTTCTGTATTTTTATGCCAAATAGTAAAATAATAATCTAGTAACTTTGTAACACCAAAAATGTTACTATTGTAGTTTAAATAATTAAAGAGTTATTTTTAAAAAAATATGTTGTTACAAAGTTTGGGAGCTGCAATTACATGATGACAAATTCATGAGAAAAATTCTCCTAGCAATTTAATACACTGAAAATATTCTTGAGCATTTTCAGTGACATTAAAAGGTTGATGCAAAGAAACAACTTTGTAAATAATGCAAAGACTAAATTTCTATTCAACATTTTTCCTTGCTGTGAATGTTGACTTGATATATAGGTACATTTTATTCTCCTTCAAAACAGAAGTCATATAGAGTGCCATTGTATTATCACTAGAAGTCTTAGGTCCAGTTACTCTCAAAGAAGTCTGAAACAATGCTTTATAATTAATTTAATGATATTCTAAAATTAAAATGTAGATGAAATGCCATTTTTAAGAAAGGTTACCAGTTATTCCATGAAAAAGACAAAGACATGACCCTTTAATGAGCAAAATTTATTCCCTAACAAACAAGTAGCTTAACCCATAGAACCACTTTATATTTACAGAGTGAATGATTTAAAATGACAAATGAATGAATGTAACATCCTTAACATCTTATATCTTAGAAATAAACATTTACAAAAATTAATTAAATACCACTGAAATAAGTTATTTATTGGTATATCAACTTAAAGTGCATTTAGAAAGTAAAATGATAAATTTATAATTTAGGAAAAACATTTTAGATTGTTATGTTAATGATGTTAACTTGGTATTCCTAATCAAGTATTTTCATTAAACAAATGTTATTTGCTTGCTAAATGTCATGAATTCAGTAGGATGAAAGACAATATTTTATTTCACAAACTTAGCTGTATTATTTGAAGGGAAAGAGCTGATTGTTAACAAAACTGTGTAACAGTTTAGTCTTTCTTTACTTCAAAATATCATTGTTGCACTAACCATTGACTTTAAACAAAGGAAAAAGCACTTAGACGTTTATTGCCCAATTTAGAATCATAAAATCTTAGTTTTGGTGAGCATAAAATTTAAGTAATTTAAGTATCATGAAATTTAAATTTTTCATCTTTTATATGGGATTTCTGTACTACCATTAAATGAAATTTGGATATTTTTGGGTAGCTTAATTAATGTGCCTCTTAATTCAGCACTAGAAAATTTGCTAAAGGTAACACATATGAATAGTTTGGAAAGTTTCCATTTTTTAAGAACGGTTGGAAAACTTGATTTTAATGGTGAAAATTTGAAATATATACTTTTTACCAACTAAAGTCACATGGACTGTTTTAAAAATTAAGGAAATACTGTTTAATATTTCTGATGGTTTAGAACAAAATAAGTATAATTTTTGCAATGCCACTCCAAATTACAATGACTTGTAAACTATAAAGAAATAGACAAAACTTTATTGAATAAGAAATAATGATTCATAAAAGCCCACAGTTCAAGTCAAATGTCATTCTGTAATTTATTTCTAAGAAATTCCTTGTTATTATTTTTGAATTTTCAAATACAAACTTTTCTTAATGGGGAACTGCATTGTTTAACAAACTCCCCTACGTGTGAAGGAAGATGTAGCATCCTCTCATTTGTAGTCTATGCACATCTATATTTTTAAATATAATAATTACAGAATTTGAAAACAGTATGATAAATGAAGTAGAACCGGAACAGCTACAAGATGAACTCAAGCACCTAAGACAGGCATTACATTCAAATGGTTATTCTGTCCAAGAAATCAATAGAGCTTTCCGTCCTGCCAAGTTTCAGTCCACATCTCAAAAGCCAGACCAACCAAAAAGTAAGGGCACGGTGTTTCTGCCATACTTCAATAATATCACCGACCGGATTGAGCACATATTGCGACGTCACAATGTCAAAACGGTTTTCAAGCCCACGAGGCAATTAAATAATTTACTACGCTCATCCAAAGATCCCCGGGAGCCGCTGTCATCAGCCGGTGTGTACCGCATTCCCTGTTCCTGCGGCTCGGTATACATCAGAACCACACAACGCAGTGTTACTACTAGAATCAAGGAACACAAAGCAAACTGTCGACTAGGCCACACAGAAAAGTCCGCTGTCGCCCTGCACGCTATTGAGGCAGAGGGCGAGCATATTATAAATTTCCAAGACACCTCTATCCTCTCATCTACAACACACTACCATGCACGACTACAGCGGGAGGCTATAGAGATTTACAAGCATCCGAACAATTTTAATAAAAAAGAAGAGGCACTAAAACTCAATAGGAATTGGCATCCCGTCATTAAAAGCAGGAAACGTCATCAAACGAGAAGCAACGAAGCGGTCCAATCAGAAGCCATGTTCGCCGGAGAGCCCAAGCCCCGCCCCCCACTTGCCAGTATAAAAGTAGCGATCCCGACAGTCAACGCTTCAGACGCAGCGAAGCCTTCTCCTAGAAGACTTCGACCGCGCCACTGAAGATGTCCACCGTAGTTGTGGACGAAACGTCTGGTACTCCTAACACCAGCAGACCACGGCAAAACAGCCCGGAAACATTTCTTAGTTACAATGACTCCGGCCGTGAAAGCCTACGTTCTCTCATGACTCGCCTCTACGGGGAGGAGATATATCGTCTGATTCGTCGACTAGAAGCGCTACGCAAACAGAAATCTTCTCTTCTGTGCTCTCTTACATTTCTTCTACGCTGCCGTGACTCGGGAATTATTCCTAAATTCCTCAGACAGAAACGCCAGTTTCAAACAGCTGCCGCCCACCGCATCTACAACCGCTCTGAGCATGCCATGCTCCGAGAACGTATCCACCAGACCAGAAGGGGCCTGGATTCAAACAACCGCCAGCTACTCGCTCTGCATCTCCGAGTGAGTAACTCACTTCATAGATACGATTGGGATAACACAGACAGGATCACGTACCATAGCATGTCTCACAACCAGGACTACATTGCTACCCGACATAAGAACAAGTTTACACGCCTTTCGGCGGGAAACAAGCCAACTACTACTTCCGAAACCAGCGTACGACACTTCCGTACAGTGGTGAATTTATCTGATCACCAACTGTCACCAGCAGAAACCTCTTTGCTTGCCAAAGGGGGCAATTTCGCGGTAGTCACACCGTCTCTACCAGTTGAGGACATCATTTCTAACATTGAATCGGGAATACGGGGCTTACCGGGAGTAGCTGCCGACGAGATACGCCGGGAATCCGCTAGGATTCTCCAGTATGCCAAGACCCCGCGCAGTAATCTAACTTTCAAAGAGAGAACTGCCTTGAAGAACCTGAACACCAACAAAGACATCATTGTGTGCTCAGCAGACAAGGGAAACGCCACCGTCATTCTCAAGCAACAGGACTACGAACAGAAAATTCTGGATCTTTTAAAGCCAGACACATACAGAAAAATACAACGCGATCCCACAGCTCGGATTTTAAAACAGACCAATCAGCTGATCAAAAATTCTTCCCTGCCAACAGAGGAAAAACGCCGAATCATAAAATCAGAAGCTCATCCTCCTAGACTTTACGGCCTTCCTAAAATTCACAAACCGGAAGTTCCTTTAAGACCTATTGTTAGTGCCATTGATTCTCCAACTTACACCATAGCTAAATATTTGGCGGATCTATTACAACCCCACGTCGGCTCAACGGACTCTTACATCAAAGACTCTACTCATTTCATCCAAAAACTACAAAGTATAACTTTACAGCCCCAAGACCTTCTTATCAGCTTCGACGTCGTCTCACTGTTCACTATGGTACCGGTACAAGAAGCCCTCACACATCTGAAACAATTTTTCACGGACGATATAGTAGCACTCTTTCACCACGTTCTGACCACTACTTATTTCCAGTGGAATAACTCATTCTACGAACAAATAGACGGTGTTGCCATGGGGAGCCCTCTGAGCCCGGTGGTGGCAAACTTCTTCATGGAATCGTTTGAGTCTACAGCCTTGAACGCAGCTGCACATAAACCCACGGTCTGGTTCCGCTATGTAGATGACACATTCGTGATATGGCCCCATGGACTAGAAGCCCTTCAAGATTTCTACCTACACCTCAACAGTAATAATCACCGCATCCAGTTCACCATGGAAAAAGAAAAAGACGGACAGTTAGCTTTCCTGGACGTCTTGGTCAAGAGAAATACCGACGGGTCTCTTGGGCATACGGTATACCGGAAGCCCACCCACACTGACCGTTACCTAAACAAGGACTCGAACCATCATCCCAGACAAAAACGAGCAATGATCCAGACACTTAAACATCGGGCTACCCGCATCTGTGAACCGGAACAGCTACAAGATGAACTCAAGCACCTAAGACAGGCATTACATTCAAATGGTTATTCCGTCCAAGAAATCAATAGAGCTTTCCGTCCTGCCAAGTTTCAGTCCACATCTCAAAAGCCAGACCAACCAAAAAGTAAGGGCACGGTGTTTCTGCCATACTTCAATAATATCACCGACCGGATCGAGCACATATTGCGACGTCACAATGTCAAAACGGTTTTCAAGCCCACGAGGCAATTAAATAATTTACTACGCTCATCCAAAGATCCCCGGGAGCCGCTGTCATCAGCCGGTGTGTACCGCATTCCCTGTTCCTGCGGCTCGGTATACATCGGAACCACACAACGCAGTGTTACTACTAGAATCAAGGAACACAAAGCAAACTGTCGACTAGGCCACACAGAAAAGTCCGCGGTCGCCCTGCACGCTATTGAGGCAGAGGGCGAGCATATTATAAATTTCCAAGACACCTCTATCCTCTCATCTACAACACACTACCATGCACGACTACAGCGGGAGGCTATAGAGATTTACAAGCATCCGAACAATTTTAATAAAAAAGAAGAGGCACTAAAACTCAATAGGAATTGGCATCCCGTCATTAAAAGCAGGAAACGTCATCAAACGAGAAGCAACGAAGCGGTCCAATCAGAAGCCACGTTCGCCGGAGAGCCCAAGCCCCGCCCCCCACTTGCCAGTATAAAATTAGCGATCCCGACAGTCAACGCTTCAGACGCAGCGAAACCTTCTCCTAGAAGACTTCGACTGCGCCACTGAAGATGTCCACCGTAGTTGTGGACGAAACGTCTGGTACTCCTAACACCAGCAGACCACGGCAAAACAGCCCGGAAACATTTCTTAGTTACAATGACTCCGGCCGTGAAAGCCTACGTTCTCAAATGAAGTAGAGTACGTAAAATAGTAATTATGACATCACCACTTTTGCTGTCCATATTTATATATTTATTGTATACAGAGTAACACCATACTACCTCAGCATGAAATAAAAACAGACAATAAAATTTTGAACTCCGAACAATTAATATTTGCTTATACAAAATAGACTGAGTCTAGTTTCAGAATTGTAACTCTTACGTACTTTCCTCAATTAAATACAGAGTTTAAAAACCAGAAGTATAAGAATTTTCTTTTACACATTTAAATTAAGACTGCATCATCTACTATCAAATGAATGAATTTAGTGTGGTTTATTACAAGTCTAACATGTGGTAAGCTCTTTCTGAGTTCACTACTTATATCTTTGTCAGCTGATAAAATTGGTTTCAAGCATGTAATGGCATCAGCTCTCAGCATCAGTGCATATGTTTGAAGAGTGGTGTGTGATAAAGAAAAGTGATACTTTGTAGTTTTTTATTTTCTGCTTTACCAATAGTTTCTTAATAAATTCAATGAAAATAAACAAATAGAAAAAATGTATAATCTAAAAAACTGTAAAATTTTTGTGTTGAATTGTGATTGTTTTTGTGTTAAAATTTCTTAAGCAAAATATTGCCTAATGACTCTTGCTCTTACTTACCTGCCCTCTAAGAACAAATGTTCATCAGCATCTAGAAAAAATAAATAGTATAAAATATTATTATTACAATACTAAAGTGTATTGGTGATTTACAGTATTTAGAAATATAAATGCAAATAAAATGGTGTTCCTAACTGGATATACAATTTTTTTATTTAACATACCTGCATTTCCAATTTCAGCATCTTCATATACTGCGTCATCCCAAGGAATATTTTTGTTAACAAGAAAATTGTGCAGGGCACCACAGGCATTGATTATAGAAACTGCCATGGGCAGAGCATAGTGTAGAACTCTATCTTTCAGGAGGCATCTGAATCTGCCTTTGAGTACACCTATGCAATGCTCCTCACAGTTTCTTGCCCTGCACAAGCTGCTGTTGTAATGTTGCTCTGGTGACCTAGGCTGAGCTTGCAGTACAGGAGTTAGCAGCCATGGCTATGTTGGATAACTAGAGTCACCTTAAACAACATTATAACAATTTTATGCAGAAAATAAATAATGAATGCATATTGAACCTGTGTACATACCTAATACGAGGTACGTCCAGAAAGTAAGTTCCGTTTGGTAATAAAATTAAATTGTTTACAGATACAGAATAATTATTTATTGCGCAAAATTCTACAACTCTTAAACTACTTTTCCACATAACTGCCGAAATTTTGCAGGCATTTGTCATAGCGTGGCACAAGTTTTTGTATACCTTCTTCATTGAAGTTTGCCACCTGTGTCTTCAAAAAGTTGGAAACATTTTCTTTCAGCTCTTCATCATTCTTGAAGTGTTGACCGCCAGGGAAAGACTTGAGACGTAAGAACAGATAAAAGTCGCTAGGAGCGAGGTCAGGGCTGTACAGAGGATGGTCAAACATGTACCAGCCAAATCCCTGTAGGAGGTTTTTCGTCACATTTGCAGTGTGTGGTTGTGCATTGTCTGAAGAAAAACAACACCTTTTGACAGCAATCCTCGGCGCTTATTCTGTATTGCGCGGCGCAATTTCCTAAGTGCCTCGCAATAAACATCTGCTTTGATTGTTTGACCACGCAGTAAGAAATCAATGAGTAAGATGCCTTTCCAGTCCCAGAACACTGTGCACATCATTTTTCGAGGTTTCACGATTTGTTTCGGCTTAACCTTGGCTGGGGATGAAGTGTGCCTCCATTCCATTGATGCCGCTTACTTTCAGGGGTGTCGTAAGAAACCCAAGTCTCATCTCCTGTGACTATCTGTGTCAGAAATTCTTCGCCGTCTTCATCATAACGGGTTAAAAACTGAAGTGCACTACCCATCCATTTTGTTTTGTGTTGCTCAGTAAGAATCTTTGGTACCCAACGTGAGCCAAGTTTACAAAATTTCAGTTTTTCGGTAACAATTTCATGAATTAGTGATCGTGAGCTTTGGGGAAATTCCATAGCGAGAGCACTAATTGTAAACTTGCTGTTTTCCTGGATCTTGTCATCAATCGCGTGAACCAGTTCTTCTGTAACCAAAGATGGACGCCCACTTCATTCTTCATCATGCACTTCACTACATCCTTCATTGAACTGTCGGACCCATCTTCTCACCATTAAATCACTCATCGCATTTTGTCCGTAAACTTCGCAAACTTGCCGATAAATTTCAATTGGTTTCACTTTCCTAGCATTCAGAAAACGAATCACAGATCTGATTTCACAAGCGGCGGGATTTTCAATCAACACTGACATTGTGAGTAAGCACAACAAAGCCTATGTGGCTGATAGCGATCTCAAAATGGCGCACGTTTCTTCTCCTTGATACAGAGCATCTACTGCGCATGTGCGGAACTGCGATCGCAGCGCTGCAGCAGAGATAAATTGAAACGGAACTTACTTTCTGGACGTACCTCGTATTTGAACAGTAATGCTACCGATAAGCCAAGAACTTTCATGGGTTCTGTTGTATTTCTCCTCCAGGTGATCTTTTATTCTGCTCATTGTCCAAACTGCTGCGTCATGGACTGAGCCAGGATAACGTGCATTCATTGATGATATTCTTAAATTTGTATCACAGATCGGAAAACATTAAAAAAGCTATTTGTGTTATTCACTTGGGAGAAATTGCTCATCTGCCAAGTATTATAGAGATGAAATCAACAGCACATATTTGTATTTTTCTGTATTAAAACTAATAAAAATGCCAATAAAATTAATTTCTACAGCTTAAGCACAAAATCTGTATTTGAAATAATAGTGTTTTATATTCTCTAAGAAAAAATAAAAGTAGTTTATGATATATAAAGCAGAAAATGACTTGGTAAAAAAATTCTCTTATTTTAACCATTAAAGGCAATACAAATATTTTCTTTAAGGTGCAGATTTATCATCCTTTAGCCTTACATGTACTTGAACAAAATATTTCACATAAAAATATATATTTGTTTCAGATATGTATAAATTGTAACAAATTTGACAGTGCCTAAATTTATTTTATCCAAGATTGAATTTTAATACAATAACTATATGCAGGTATTAAATCACTCACTGAGGTATTATTAAGTTAAGACATTAGAAAAAAACAAAACCTACATCACTTATATTATTCTTCTTGTGTACCAGGTTACTTGCATATTTCATTGAACCCTGAATGCTCTTATTTGCATGACGTTCTTTTTCTAATGTGCCTATATACCTTATACAAAATGTGTACCTTTGTCCACCTTAGAGCAGAATTTCATGCAACATTGATTAAATTTAATTTTCATTCCTGTTAAATTTTATTTGCAATGAGAAAGTGAACTACAAACCCTCAAATTTTATGTGTATCAAACATGTATGATCTTTGAGCACTTAATAATCCATGACAGGTTTTGAATTCCATTGTTATTACGGTTATCATAATCTTTATATCCTTTATTAATGTAAGGCTGTCAAAGGAATAGTTTTGCCTCAATTAAATGTAGGATTTCTTTCTTTCTGCAAGAAATTAACTCTATTGTGAGAGACATGAAAAGGTAGAAGCGCCTGAACTAGTATCTTTGGGACATTTCAATACATTTATTTCTATGGTGTGGCTTCACTAGATTATTATTTCTTCCTGCATTTAACATTAATAATATAAATACCATATTCATAGCTTACAGTCATATTTCCAAAACAAACTTTCATATCATTTTGAAATGATAATTAAGTGTAATATTAAAACAGTATTGCCATAAAAATATTTTAACATTTGAAACATATTTACTTGCATTTCCAAATGTTTATATTAATTTTTTATGAAACTTTAACATGATTTAGATTTTAATTGAAAATCTTGCTTTACTACAGTTTAGTATGAAATAAATCAATTAGGTGTTAATTTTATGTTGACAAAATATTAACATTTTGACAGTTACTTACTATTAGTGTGTTCAAACTGTAGCAGCCTTTTCTGTCTAAGAATATAGGAGCTGGGTACACCTCATCATTTTCAGGAGGTGGTACTATAGTTACTGAAGTGCCATCCACTACACCGATGACACAAGGGAAGTTAAACCGTTCCATAAAGCTGAATGAGTAAGAGAAACAAAATTATCAGCTGAACATTTTCAATAAGGTCATTATAAATTACAAATAATTTCATCCTTACCTCTCTTTAATTTCTTGTATTTCTTCATTTGTTTGAGGAAATTTTATGTACTCCCTAAGAAGAGTATTATTTATAGTGGTAGTTACTTCACGCAGTGATTTGCTAACTGTACATTGGCTCATTCCCAGCAAGTAGTTCTGACCAATGCATGACTGGTAACTACCCTTGCCATAAAAGTGAAGGGCTGCTAACACCTAAAAGAAATGAAAACATTTCTTTAGCATTTTTATAATTATAAGTTTATGTGGGTATTGCTTTATATATGTACAAAAGCCAAACAGTAATATGTAATCTTCTGGAGACCAAAAAGCAAAAATTTGTTTTTGAAAATGATTATTTCAGCCAGTTTTACTGCTCACTCAAGGCCTGGAGTATTATATTTCATAAACAGAAGTAAAGAATAATGTTATTGTAACAAAATATACCTTTTCATTCCTTCCTGTAAGGAATTATCAACACATAATCCTAGCCAAACATCAAAATTTTAATAACAGCATACCTACTCATTGATATAACCTAATCTAAACACACAATTAAAACTATAAAAATGATTATGTTTTGCTAAAGATAAGTCTATTTTAGGTAATGTTTATTGTGGTAAAAGGAAGACCCATACATCTATAAGGTTTTATAAACTAAATTAGGTAATCTGTTAGGTTAAGCTAATGCTACTAAGGAGACTATCAGTGTTAATCCTATTTATTAATTATCACCACCACCATCTCACATACACACACAAACACATTGATTTTTTGGTCCATATCTTTGGAACTACATACTAAAATAGTTAATTAATTACCTTCAGAAATACAGGTACAGCAGTTTTGCAAATAGAACTTGCAGATGAGGTAAAAGTCTGTCAATCAACTCGCGAGCCATTTCCTTGGGAAACCGAAAGAGTGTTTTAAATTTCCTGTCTGGCATGGAAAATGGGTCACTATTATCCCTTAGTGATCTCTGTATACTTCTGTGCCATAACCTGTAAAGATTATTACCCACATTTAAACAGTATATTCTATAAAACACTCATGTTCTAAATTTGGCAAAGGTTAGGTTATAAGCTTAGAAAATAACCCTGAGTATGTCACTAAAGAAATGATTGGAGTAGGTTCAGCAAAAGGTGGAAATTGAAGCAACTAAATGCTAAGAAGAAAACTGTAAGCCAAAGAAACGTCCAAGCAGATCCCTGCAAAACCTATAAATGTGGCCAATAGAAAAAAAACAAGATGCATTTAAGAAACAGATTCTGAAACCCGTGAAAAATGGCTGCTGGGATGAGTGACCTTGCTTCCATCATCTGAAAATGAAAGTGATAAAGAAGAGAGCACTAATGAGAAAAGAGGAGTCTGGAAAGAAAAGGATTTTGCTCTAATAAATTTTTCAGAGTACAAAAACATCCCAAAAATTGGTGTGCATCATACAGAATGTTTTAAATAATAAGATATAAGTAATGGCATTAAAACTTGATGTAACTTTCATGTTATTTACAAGTGATAATGACACCTGTTTAGTGCTTAGTTCTCAGATCGTAAAAAAGCTAGATGAACATATCACAGGGACAGAAGGGAGGATTGGATGCCAATTTCAGGATAGCAAGATGCAGTGAAGAAACAGACTCTGAAATCAGTGAAAAATGACAGCTCGGATGAATTGAACTTGCTTCCATCATCTGAAAATGAAAATGAGAAAGAGGAGAGCACTATTTAGACCTATCATTGTTAATGATATATTTTATCTTTTACAATCCTACTATGTATATACTATCATGTATTATATTGATGTTTATATTCATGCCACTGTATTTGCTACTAATTTGCAATACTGACTATTTTATTGTAATTGCACATGGTTTGACATAGCTTAACTGTGTACAAACACATTATTAAGCTGGAAATAAATGAAGTGAATGAAATTCCTGATGGGGGAGAAGCAGGTACTTGTAAATAGCTAAATGTTGCACTTACTTTCTATGTTATAATTGGATTATATAAAAATGTTCAATTTCTGGTGCAATCAGTTTTCAGTTTAAGGAACATCATGTTCAATTACTGTTGAAAAATCCCTTTTTTTCTTTTACTCAGAACACATCTCAACAAAGTTTTTTAAACCTATTACTTACATAACATCTTAGAAAATTATCTTTGCAGTTCCAGACTCTTTTTTGTACATTAATTTGGAACAACCATTCAAAAGTCATTTAAATATAAGTATGAAACATGTCTTAAGTGTTCAACCACTGGTACAGTCACCCACAGTTGATGAAACCTGGATCCATTAGTCCTGAGACAGAGCAACAATCCAACCAGTGGATTTCCTTATTAGAGCTTGTTCCAAAGAAAGAAAAAACTATTTCATCAGCAGCAAAAATCATGACTGTCATCCTTTGGGATTTGGGATTCCACCACCTGGAAAAGGGTAAAACAGTCACAGGTTTATATTTTGCCACAATACTGGATCAATTTCACAAGAAACTTTTATAAAAGACTACATCTGTTGACAAAAAAAAGTTCTCTTTCACTAGCATAATACACACATGTACAGTTTGCCATTGTCATTGCAAAATATGTGGAATTTGACTATGTAACTACTACATCATCCACCAGTTGTCTAGATTTGACTCCTAGATCTTCCTCCTCACTAACTGAAAAATTGGTTCCGTGTGAATAAATTCACATCTAATGAAGACATCATGGCGGAAACAAACTTGTATTTTGCATACTTACAAAAATCATATTTTTAGAAGGGTTAAAATAGTTGAGCAAAGCTGTATTGATATGAAAGGCAATTGTGTTTAGAAATTAAGTTGATTTTTTTGAAAAATATATTATTTTCTTTGAAAAGTCACAAGCTTATGAAACCACCCTCATGTTGTTGTACTTGTGAGGAATGTTTACTAAGTTTGGCACTACAACCTATATAGTTGCCTATTATAGCCACAGTCAAATAATATTGTGACTACGCCTTATGGCCATAATTGCTATACATGTGTGAGCTGCTTGCCTCGGAAGTTATAGCTGATTGTTGCTGAGCATTGTTACACCTGTATGAGTTTGTGACACCTGCAGTGGTTTGTATATGAGACTGCTTCAGGAAGTTTCTTTCGACATCATCGACAGGTATAAAAAGATGAGAGCAAACCCTGGTGAGTTCAGTTTAAACTGGAAATGAATAACGTGAAGCAGTTGAGTCAGTTTTAACAGAAAATTCATAGAAGTTGCCACCACAGCAAGCATCAAAAGGAAAATATACAGCAGAATTGTTGCAAAAGCATCAAATAAAGACATTCATATGTGAACAGATTTTCATTCATAATTGGTAGAAGAAATAAAGAGATGTTTGTTGGAGTAATAAAGAACAGATTTTCTTGCAATATGCTCAGTTATGGTACATCATTGTTCAGTCTTTAAATGTTTCTTTGTTTCTTTCCAGATGGGAACTCATGAGGAGCTGAAGAATAAACAAGGATTGTATTGGAATCTAATTCGTCAGCAGGAAGTATCAGAGAAGCTGTCACGCAATATGGGTTAAACTGAATATTTAATGAAAACTAATATACAGTAGGCACCACCATCATTCTTAACTTGTATCCATAGCTGTATGATATTGTACTGTCTTGCATATGATCTTATAATGTATTTACAGAAACAATGTAACACTGGAATAGAGCAAACAGCTATTCTCTGGTTGTTAGCAAGATATGAGGATATAAAAATGGTGCTATTGCTGTAGTATTTAAAATGCTGCAATGTCCATGGCTCTACATAGTCCTGTCCCTTCAAAAGTGGCTGGTATACAGAGAAACAATAACAACAGTCTAATGTGGCATACAATGCTACCAAGGTTATTCTACTTGTAAGGTTATTCCATCCAGACAGACTAATCACAGCATTGGAATTGTTGATCTAACCTCGTTCCCTCTTATCAGAAGTAAAGTAGTACTTAAGAGATTTTGTTTTTAAGAGTCTTTTGTGTAAGGGCAGCATACTACTTACCATGTTCTGAATTAAGTAATATATTATCTCTGATGTAATGTTGTAAACATATCCTATTCCTTTTGTAAAACAAAATGTGTATCCTTGAAATTGGAATCTATTGGGTGGTAAGGAAATTAAATATACTTCATCTGTATTCAAAGTGAAGAGTTATTCATAATGTGCTCACTTGACACTATGTTAAGCATTATAGAAGAATACATTTTCACATATGCATATTCTTTTCATGTTTGGTAAAAAGTGGGTCCATATATCCTCAGCAATTGCTATTTAACTGAGATCTTGGATTCATTTTAGGGTGATTAAGTTTGGAAGGGTTAGGAGGGGGAAAATGTGTTGTAGATATTATGGTAACAAGGGTGTGGGATCAGAAGTTTAAGTGGCTATATAGCATAGAATTGGGAAATACGTTTGTGTGCTTTTAAATTTTAAATTGAGGGTACTAAGGCTGTGGTTTTTCTTTATCATTTGTAGTAAATATTTCCATGTCAGTGTTTTATGTTAATAGCTATGATCTTCTGCTCTACAAAATTGCATTTGTTATCTGTTTGAAAGATTATTTTATATTTTCTTTGAATCTGATGTTGAATGATCTTCATGTTTGATGATTGTAAAATTTGGCTCGAACTGGCATATGAGGTTACACACTCCTATTTTGGTTGTATTATGTGCTTACATTTGTTTGTTGCACTTTTTTCTATGTTATTTTGTATTCGAGTTTCTTGAACAGAATAGTAGTTTTGTGCTGTTTTGTTTATGATAGCTGAGTGTGTTGAACATGTTTTCTGCTTGAATGTGTAGTGGGTTGTGGTTTTCCAGTTCAGTTTCTTTATTCATTTGTTCACTATCAGATTTATTATTTCTGGATTGTATCCTTTTTGTAGACCAACATTTTATGTAGTTCAGTTAATTACTGTAATTTGCTTTGACCATCAGTATGTTTATGAACCTTGGATAATTAAATGGAAAGCAGCTAATGTATTTGATATTGGGAGCCCATAGGGAGATCTTCCATTATGTATAGCATTTGTCATTAAATGTGAAGTAACTCTATATGCATTGTGTTTCTGGTACAATTGCTGGCTGCACCGTGGCCGTGGTTAGACCACGCGCCTCTCACCTAGATGGCCGGGGTTCGATCCCAAGCGACCGCATGTGAGATTTGTGGTGGACAAAGTGGCACTGGGGTGGGTTTTCTCCGGTTTCCCCCGCCATCGCATTCCACCGGTGCTCCATCATTCATGTATCATCAGTGTCACCGCCTGCGGTGCCATAAGTAGTTAAAGCGGGCGTTAAACACTACCAAAAAAAAAATGGTACAATTGTCTACAGGCATTTGTTCTAGTATTCCTCAGAAATCAGTTTCTTTAGCTTATACACTGGTATACTGATTTGTGATATCAAATGAGATGACAGTACTGTTGTGCAGGATATGTTTGTCTTTGATGTGATTGGTGAGGTTGTTCTAAAATGAAAGCAAGACCTCAGTCGCCTTGCAAGAAGTGAAGATATGTTGTCATCCTATGTTTACCAGAGGTAAAAATCAGATGAGTTCCATTCACATGACTTTCTCTACATCCCTGTAACTAATTGTTAAAAGACTTTTTCTTCGATTTACTTCATGCTAATCGAGAAAAAATGAGCAGAAATGGTCTTACTATGTAAGTAGAATGGAAATAAGGGACTACTATAGGCTAAAGCTAGTTGCTATGTTCCTTTGTTTATATGGACAGGAGTTAACAAATTCCTGTATGAGAAAAGTATAAGTATTTTAAAGCTGAAACCGATAAAAAGGAATAGCTCAAAAACAATTAACTCCACAAAAAGAAGTATACAACAAAAATTGAGTGTTTTAAAGAACTCTACAATTTCTATTAAATAAGTTCTTAACTATTTCTTACGGTTTACCAGTTATGCAAAAATCCACAACATTCATCCAGAATAAAGATGTCTTCAGAGGCTATTCTCAGAAAATTGAAGATATACATTTTATTTATGTAAACATCTTTAATATACAATATTTTGTTGAAATATTGTTGTGGCATCATTGTGACAGTATGATGCTATCAGGTGAGTCTACTTGGAGTTGGTCGAGGGTTAATGCTCGTGAAATTTGCTACATTAAGAGTGTACATACCTTACAGATTCCCTTTGTTGCACTGGCTAAGCTCGTTCTAGTAGACCAGGAGTTGTCTCTAACTCAGGGAGGGGGGAGAATGACAAAGGTGTGTTAACACTTTTGGTAGACTTAAATAAAAGAGACATTTCACATAATTCACTGTAGACTTCCTTTATTGATGAATTGTTGTTCGTTTGAGGCACTAACCCTACGAGCGACTCCCGACATAACCAATCGCAAACTTGATGAAGTAGATTTATTTAAGTGCTAATTCCACTTTTACTGAGTTGTTATATCTTTACACTCGTCACCGTAATCTTGAGTTTCTCGGCCCGCATAACATTTATGGTAATAATTGCTCGTCTGATTAACTTATAAAAGACCGTTTTCCTACAATGTACGCCATGCGATTTCTTAGTCACCTTTCTTGTATGTGTTTTCTTACATTGTGTGTCTTTATGAGCCCTGTTTCTTGTACGCACATCATTTATATACTAAAAGGTCCGAGTATTGCCCTACCTTTTAATTGGCTGGAAAAGGGCATGTAAAGTGCCATTGTCACATGACTATCAGGGATTTTTTTTTTATTTTACTCCCATGTGACCTTGTTCTACAATGAGAAATTCCCTCTTTCCACTTTTAAATGACCCTTTTAAAGGGAAAATATCTTTCTTCCTCTAAAGGGTCATTACTTGTGTCCGTAATGCACTAAAATTTGTGCTATTTTTAACAAAGCGTATAGTCTTGAAGAATACAAAGGGAGTTTCTGCACGCCACAATACTGCATTCTACTGAGCATATATTTCTTATATTAAATATTACAAACTAATGATTAAACTAATAATATATGCATCGTGCTAAAATACTGTCACAATTTTAATAAAAATCATTAGAGCCAGTTTTGAGAAAATCAATATTTTTGAAAATTTTTCCATGTAAAGTGTAGTTGAGGGTGGGGGGATTTTCTTGAAAATTTTCGTGTCACATCCTTGGAAGACAAAAAGTTAAATACCAAGTTTGGTATTTAACAGACTTTTCATTTTTGAGCTATGCTGCCCCCTCTCCACACACACACATACACACACACCCCCACCCATGCACGGGCGGGCGACCAACATTTTTCTAAAAATGTTTTTTTTAATGCAGGGGGATCTCAAAACATACATTTCTGGTGACATCTCAGTATCAAATTTTTGGGTGCAATACAATACCTTCTTTATACATTATGTATATTGTACATGTAGAGAAAGTATAAATGATATGCATATGGGAAAAAGACATATAAATCTGATAAAATATTGTACAGATATTAATAAGTGTTATTTGCTATTCTCTAAAATTTCTGTAAATTTTTAGTAATAGAGCACAAATTATAATTAAGAAGAGAGTTAAATCCTTGCCCTATTATGTTGCATAGTATAAATTCTTCAGATATAATTTTATAGTAAATTATTTAAATAGAATATTATAATAATAATAATAATAATAATAATAATAATAATAATAATGCCTTCCAGTTGTACAAATTAGTGCATATTCAACAGAAAACTAATGATCTTATAGCCTTAATGTTATTTCAAAAGTAATGGGCATTTTAAAATGAAGGTGACTGAAAATCTATTTGTTATCAAATTTAAAGAATAAAGACATAAGTACAGTTTTCAGAACTTCATTGAAAGGAAATTTCATTAGTTCAACTTTGAAGTCTCTTCTAAAATCTTGTTCTTTGAAGTGTGAAGACCTTACCTTACAGGTAGCAGAAAACCAAGAATCATCTCTTTCTAAAGCAACAATCCATTATATGACGTTATGCCTTCAGTTTTTGGAGAATAAAGTTTTCAACTCGCGGTTCGTATCATCTACAAAACTGGTGTCAGATAATGATGATGCTAATGTTGATCTTTATTGCTCAAAGATCTGTGTTACACAAATGTCAATGATTATCAAATTTTATATACAAGTTTATACAATTTTGTTTACAACTCTTTCATTTAATACTGCATTTCGTAATTAAATATTGTTTTAGTTCCTTTTGATGGTTAGTCCTTTTAAAAGTTTGATTTTTTATGGCAATTTGTTATATATACCATATAGTTCCTATAACATATACATCCTTTTCAATAGCTGCTTTACTAAAACCAAATCTGTAATAGTCTCCTTATTTCTAATGCTCTAATTGTGCATGCTTTTGTCTGCTAATGGGTCACTTTTCTTTATAAATAGTATTGTCATGATACACTCGTGTCATCACATAACACTTCATGGCACCTCAACTAACGTCATGATGGGTTTTCAAATACAACTCCCATAACAACAGTGTTGCCTTTAGTGCGACTTTACTATGAAACATTGGTGCCTCTCACCAAGTATGTCACAATATCAGGGGCATGGTCCAGCCAAGTGCAACATTATTAATCTGGCTGGGAGTTGAACACACTAAAACCGACAGCATCACCACCTAGCAAACACCACTCTTTTCATGAATCGGCTGTTACAGATCTTGGTATAGCTGAAAGTGGTAGGCCTTTGTTCTTTTTGCTTAACACACCCCTCACAAACTGAGCAATCTGTACTAAGGATAAAATCTCACATTCAGAGTATTCTCAACACAGAATATAGGCCTGTATTTAATGTCCCTCATACTACAATAAGGATGAGAGATGGCATAGGTAGTCACACGCTCCGTCATCAATCGCTGACAGGGTGATCTCTTAGTGGATAAAGGATCTTGTTCCTGAAAATAGAAAGGAGTTTACGTATGGTATAATACTTTTCATGCATAAATTCAATTTGCTATTCACGAATGCTCTGTTGCACTTTGCCTTACCTTCATGCATGATAACAGCATGTCTCAATTTTGTATCCATACGAAAACATCGTTCTACAATCAGGAGGAGGGGCAAGTATTTAAAGGCATTCATTCTTTGGAATGCTCCTTAAACTTACATTCAGACAAACAAAATGCAATTTATGTAGTCCATAAAACTATAGAAATAAAAATACATACTACTGCACACTATACAGT
The DNA here is from genome assembly GCA_030762935.1 of Hymenopus coronatus. Taxonomy (NCBI): domain Eukaryota; kingdom Metazoa; phylum Arthropoda; class Insecta; order Mantodea; family Hymenopodidae; genus Hymenopus; species Hymenopus coronatus. The sequence goes on along the minus strand of CM060896.1, from coordinate 35,370,212 downwards.
CGCCCTCCGTGGTGTAATGGTTACCATGCTAACTTCGTATACCCAAGGTCGCGGGTTCAAACCCAGCGGAGATGATGGATTTTTTCGGGCGTAAAAATCCTTAGCATGGCTTCCTTCGGAAGGGAAGTAAAGCTGTGGGTCCCGTGTCGTAGATTTACGGCACGTAAAAGAACCTCAAGCCTGATAAGAGAGGCCTCTGAGCAAAATTAAGCGATCTTTCACACCCAATATAGAATGGGACGCTGAGAACCAAAGCAGTTAAAGAGCATCCATAAATAACAGGCCATTTCATTTTGCACACTATACAGAGCATGTAAACAAAGGATGTCATCATAGCCACATTGAACAGACAGGGAAACAGTAGTTGGCTTGAAAATACATGTATTTCGCACCATTTGATGTTTGCTTAGCCATATTCTCTATGCTTAAGAGCTTTGGGAATTTAGGATTGCCATTTGGAACTAAGCAAACAGAAAAAGTTTTATTGTTAACAATAGAGGCACTGATTGTGGACCACTTAGTTCAAGTTCATCGTTAGTCTGTGCTATGGTGTCATTATATTAGTGATGCTGTGACGTTGCCTTGAATTTATTATAAAGAGTTAAGTGATAGATGTCTTTAACATATGTTAGGTAAGAAAATGCTGTAAATATAAACTAAAAGGACCACATTATGGCAGTATACCTATATTGCTTTTCTTTTAGGCAGGTTGATGGTTGTGCAAGAAGAAAGAAAGGGAAAAAAGTTCTATATTATTTCCACTTGAATCCCCCACCAACATATCCATTCCTGATACACGAAGTCATAATGTATGTTTGCAAGAATGCGTCACTTAAACTGTTGTTATAACTGCTGTTGAGTAACCCAGGAGCACTAACCAAGAGCAAAATTTTCCCATGTTATATAAGCTATAAATTATGTAATATGTGTTCATTTTAAGTGATTGTCTTTCTACTGTGAGATCAGTTTATTAGTAAAGTGCTCAGTGACATAACTAAAAACTTAGGAACATATGAAATTTAGACATAATTGGAATTATGATCACAGGTAGTACCAACCCAGAGCAGAATATGCCCTTAAACTATAAAAGTTGTCTTTTATCCAATTTTTAAAATGTTAACCACATAAATGTAATTTTTATAATATAAAATAACAAATATCCTTCTACTTGTCTTAAGTAGAATAATTTTGTCCTTGCTTGCTGGCTCTAATGTTAAGAAAGCCACTTATGTCACTTGAGATCCTATCGCACGAGCTCAACAGTGATATTAATTCTTATTTGGCCGGTAGCTTGCAAATCGAAGGTCTTCAGTCTTCCTTTGTGAAGGTATTGTCCTCCAAGTTATATTTTGCTAAGATACTTTTTCGCTAATTCCAAATCACCCATTGTGTGTAGTTTTGTAACAATACAAAGGACAAAACAAAAGAAATTCGTGATTGCAAATTTCTGTAAAACAAGAAAAAGCTGAGGTGGTTAAAAGCAGTTTCCTCACCAGACACAATTCATCCAATTCCACTGTATTTTGTTGACATATTTTAATTAAAGAGATTGGAAACTAGAGGCAAATAAAAATATTTAAGGCAAGAGCGATACTATTTTCCCCAACTGTGCAGCTCAGGTAGTATTCAAAGCAATAATGTGCTTGAAAGACTTCCTCTACCCACTACTGTTCATTACTTTTATACCTATAGCTTATAATTCTAGTTTTGCAAAACCTTTTGTATATTTCATTGATGTTAATTAAGATAATGTTTAGACAGCATTCTCAAAACTATTCTTTTAGTTGGCATAAAACATGTATCGTATTTTCAACTCATAATTTTTGGGAGGAAAGCCTACAATACTTGCACTACCTACTAGATACCTGATAGAGAATGTAAAAACTTAACTAAGATACTCTAAATTTAGGGTTGGTGAAAAATTGTTCTGCATCTCCCATGCACCGGACTGATAATTATTTCATATTTTTGGAATGGGTCTATTTTGAGTTCACATTGTCAAATTAAACAATTAAATTAATATACCTAAAAGTTAGTACTTCATGAAATAACAAAAATATTACTCGACCAAGTATCAAAATAAAAAAGAAAGTAAACTGTTGTTACCCAATTTTTTTTCCGTGTTATTCAAAACTTAAAAAAAAATTGTAACAAATCCCTATTGACTCAGAAATAAAGACTTTAATTCACTGCTGTAAATAATTCACTCCACACGTAGACAATTGACTGCTTGCATAACACTGCACACTAGCTTTCCAGTCATTCACACTCTACAATACCACACTACACACTCAGCTTGCAATCCTTCCTTTTTACTTTCTCTACATGTACTATGTACATAGTGTGTAGAGAAAGTATTGCACTCCACCCAAAAAATTTGATACCGAGATTTCACCGGAAATATATGTTTTGGGGTCCCCTGTATCCAAGAAAAAGCATTTTCAGACAAAGGTCCGTGTGTGTGAACACGATAACTCAAAAAAGAAAAATCGGTAAAATGTTAAACGTGATATTTAAGTTCAGTATCTCCCAGAGATGCGAAAAAAAGATTTTGAGAAAAATCCCCCCACCCCCAACTAACCTTTACATGGAACTTTTTTCGAATTTTTTAATTTTTTTAAAAATGGCTCTTACGATTTTGATTGAAATATTGTGTATTAAAGATATTTACATGCCAAATGAGATGTATATCTTGAATTTTCTGGGAATAGTCTGAAGACTACTTTATTATGGATGAATTTTGCGGAATTTTGCATAACTGCTAAACCATAAGAGATGGACAAAAACGTAGAACACAAAAAAATGTAGAGCACGTTAAAACACAATTTATGTTATATACATGTTTTTCGTGGAGTTGATTGTTTTTTTTAGATATTCCTTGTTTTTGGTTTCAGCTGTGAAAAACTTACACTTTTCTCATACTGGACTTTGTGAAGGAACAAAAGAACTTCAGTCACATAGCAACCAGCTTTTGATTATTATTTTAACCTATGGTACTCCCTTATTTCGCTTCTACATACAAGGAAGCAAGTAATATGACTACTACTGCTATTTTTTCCTCGATTACCGTGAAGTAAATAGAAGCATAAAGTCATATGAATGGAACACGTCAGGTTTTTATAGTTAGAAATTACACCACAGTACTTTCTGGAAGCTTGTTGATGCTGCTGGACGCTTCTAGCATGTGCCAGCTGATGTTTCGCATTCCAAGGCTCCCGGATACCGGCACCTCGCTTCCATGTTTACTACATTCCAGCCCCACCGCTGCATACCAAAGCGAACGTGAGAGCAGGCACATATGGCACTACCTTACTGCTCCTTCCTCAGGGTCGGTCGCCCAACCAGTAACTGGTAGAGGGATAGATGATCCAAATGTACTACCAGCTTCTTTCTTAGGGTGCGTCACGGTCCCGGCCATGGGTGTTGGGAGCCTGAGACTCGGGTTCGGCGAAACAACTACACCTGAACTTCCTGCAGGGAACTTTCCCTGTTGGCTTGTAGGTCGTAACAGATCTCTGCCTTTTGCTCGTTCTCTGGGTGTGTTACGAATCTTCGGTTCCCGAAGTCCTTCGACAGCCGGTCTACCAGACGCGCTCTTGCGCCTCTTAGAATGACAATGATCACCCTGCAGATTCCAGAGTATCACTGTCCACCGAATCGTAGGACCCTTCTACAAATGCCACCGTCGCATGATGGACCCTGAGGGCATAAGCGACCGCATGAGGGACTTGGGTGGAGAAAGCGCTGCTGGGGTAGGTTTTCTCTTGGTTCTCCGTTTCCCCCGTCATCGCGATTATATTAATGAAGCACCGTTATTTTTTTTTAGAAAAATATGTTACTCCGTATTTTATTTTCTCCGTTCTTGTGGCATGTTTATATATTTCTGTTTTTTTTTTTTCATTTGTACTCATACCCTATGTATTATAGTAAAATCACAATGGAATGACATGGTAACGCTGCTTGTGAATGGCGATGTGAGACACGATATAGCTCCTCAAAATCTGTTGTTCACAAGGTGATGGTTTGGCGCGAAGCTCAGGACAAAGAGCACAACTTTCGTTGTAGATTTGCATGCATTTGAACTCAATTCATACCATACAGGTTAAGTTAATAGCATGCTAGCTTCTGGTTCCCTAGGTCGCGGGTTCAAATCCAGCGGACGGCGATTGATATTTTTGGGCGTAAAAATCTTTAGAATGGCTTCCTTCGGAGGGATGTAAACCGTTGGTCTCGTATCGTAAATTTGCTGCATATAAAAGAACCTTAGATCTCGTAAACAGGTCTCTGAGCAAAGGTAAGCGGTCTTTCACACCCAACAAAGACTGGAATACTGAGAACATATGACAAATGCAGGGAATATGTGCCCCGGCGGGTGTCTTTGTATCATTAGCCAACCCTTGTTCACTCTCCTACTAAAACACCTAGTAAGAAGAAAGACATACGATGAGCAGGATGAGTGTTGTTGTTACTGTTTAAAATTATATTCAGAAGCAAAATTTGCAGCTGATTTCGACCGCACAAATTGACAGTTTGGGACAAAGAACCTATTACCCTTTTTGTCAAATGTCAAAGTTATTGTTTTTTTTTTCCACACATCAATGGCCGAAAATTAAAAGAATGTGGACGTATGAGTCCTATTTTCATTCAGAATCTTTCATGTGTATGCCAGTAGGCCCGGGTTTGACCCCAAGCGACCGCATGTGAGGTTTGTGGTGGACAAAGCGGCGCAGGGTAGGATTTTCTCCGGTTTCCCCCGCCATTACATTCCACCGGTGCTCCATCTTCATTGCATGTATCATCAGAGTCATCGTCTGCGGTGCCACAAGCTATAAAATTGTATGGCATTAGTCGAAGGAATGCAATATTGGTACACAATCAATACATTTAAAATTATTGGACTTATAGTTGGCAAAATTGTCAGTTCTTTGAGGGTATGCACGCCTCTGATAACAACTCTGTTGATTTCAGATCATATGTAGTTAGCTGAGCTCTCCCTAAAAATAAAAATACTGGTGGGTGAGGCGGTATAGCGCTGGTTTTGTAGCACGATACAAAGATCGCACCGCTCTCTTAAGTTTCCTTTTTTTTTTTTTTTTTTTTTTTTTTTAATTTTTCTTAGTGATCTGTTGTATTTTGTGCTTCGCATATTGTATTATTTCTCACCCTCTATTTGTCTTCTGTGCAGAGATGAAAAGTACATAGTTCTTAATTCGGATTATGTTACTTGTGCTGCTAGAGAGATAGCTGCTCATTTTTATTTAATTTGAAGTTCATTTACCACAGCGATAATATCATTTCCTTAACTTTATATCGTACCTACAATTGTACTGTGTATTACCCATCAATATGTAATACATTGCCTTTTAGAAACTGCTTCGAGGGGTATGGAGAAGTGTATCACTTCAGGTGTTAAATGCAATTGTTATTGAAATTCTCCATTGCACCTTCGAGCAACATAGCACCTACATGCTAATTGTACATTATATTTATTTTATTTGTCAGTACGAATAAATCATATCGACTAACGCAGCAAAATATGAGCGGCTCATTATAAAATGCAAAGAAGAACAAAAAGCTGATGTGTTCCATTCACATTACTCTCTACTTCTATGTAACAAATTATTGTTAATAAACTTATTCTTCTATTTACTTTATGCTAATCGAGAAAAAATTAGCAGAAATAGTCTTATTACTTGCTTTCTTGTAAGTACAGGGTGGACCGAAAGTCTCTCACCCCGCAAACATTTCAGCGCGCCATTTGCTTTGCTTCTCAGTTTTAAATTCAATCGCCTTTTCGTGCCCAATATACCTCTCGTAAGACTACAATGTGTGTTGTACTGATTCCAGTTACTGTTACTTCCATTGTTTATGCAGTGTGAGTGTGACCTATAGATGTGCTAGACGTTATGTTCAATACATGTTTTTCCTTACTCTCCGAGGGACGCTGGTTATTGTGAAGCTTAAAGGTGAGTTAAAGAATGAAATTTCAGGTGGTATTTATCTTAAGTATCTGTGATCTGCATTCAATTAAGAAATGTTTACAGAGCTGTTGATTTGCACATCACAGCATGGGTTAAAATAAACCATAAATTTATCACCCGGGTGAGAAGCTTTCGGACCCTTTAGAGTTCTTTTGTCTTTATTATTGTTAATTTATCAATGGGAATAGGGTCTTAAATCATTTTTTTTCAACAGATGTTGCCCACAGCAAGGGAATATTTATGCACAAAAATTCAAGTTCTTAGTGCACAAGGGGTGTCAATAAAAGAAATTACAAGACACTATGAAAAAGTGGGCTAGAAAACAGGAGGGTGATGTCGAGGACGAAAAACGAAGTGGTAGACCATCTAAAGTTACTCCAAACACAAAAAGAAGGAATAGAGGGATCTGTAAGGATAAAGTTGCGGGCATACGAAGCATTGTCAGGAAACTGAATTTTTCGACTGAATTGCAAGACAGTGGGAAGAAAATTGGGATCACAACAGTGAGGCGCTATGTAAAGTCCACTGATTGGGGTACAACTGCATATAAGGAACCAGTCAAGCTTTTGTTGTGTGAAAACAATATCAATGATTGAAATTTTGTGAAAGATTAATCCGGGAAGGTTTTGTTGACGACACTCCGGAAGGACGTGTAAAAAGGGCACATATCCTTTTTACGGATGAAAGCCCCATTGAACTTAACCCCAAACCAAACAGACAAAATCGTAGGATCTGTACGAATGATCCTTCCAGTATTTTACCGGTCCTTGTTCAAAACGTTCCCTGAAAATCATGATCGCAGGTGGCATATCACGGTATGGCAAAACAGAGTTGCACATTGTCCCACAAAATCAGACTGTCAATGGTGACTATTACAGACTGTCAATTTTGCCAATATTCAAGAAGACTCTGGATGACCCCTCCCAGTTTCACAAGGGTAATATGGGTGTTTTGATACAGGATGGAGCAACAGCTCATACTGCAAAGACAACCATGAAGGTGATAAAGGAACACCTCAACAACGTTTGGACTGACTGGCCAAGAAATTCGCCTCATCTCAATGTCATTGAGAACTTGAGGGCCAAACTTCAAGATAGTATTTTTAGACAACCCAGACCACAAAACAGGGATCAATTAATCACCAGTGTTCAAGAGGAATGGGAAAGCATTGACAAGAACACTACCAAGGATTTGGTGGAAAGTTTCGCTCGAAGCATTATTGCATGCCATGCCAACAACAGACATACAAAGTTCTAAATTTGGTGTGTGTTAGACAGATACATGATGTTTATGATGTTGAAAAAATAAATTGCCTAATTGTTATTTAAAGGGTGTTATTTCTTAAAGCTTGGGGGGGGTGAGAAACTTTTGGTCCACCCTGTGGAAGCGAAATATAGGAGTATCATAGGTTAAAGTGAAGTCAAAAGCTGGTTACTAGGTGACTGAAGTTCCTTTGTTTGTATGGACACGAGCTGACAAATTCCTGTATGAGAAAAGTATAAGTTTTTCAAAGCTGAAACCAAAAACAATGAATATCTCGAAAACGATCAACTCGAGAAAAATTTATATAACATAAATTGTGTGTTTTAATATGCTCTACAGTTTTGTGTGATAAGTTTTTGTCCATTTCTTACGGTTTAGCAGTTTTGCAAAATTGCGTAAAATTCATACAGAATAAAGTAGTCTTCAGAGGCTATTCCCAGAAAATTCAAAATATACATTTTATTTGTCAGGTAAATATCTTTAATATACGATATTTTAATCAAAATCGTTAGAGCCATTTTTAAGAAAATCAAAATTTTCTAAAAAAGTTCCATGTAAAGGGTAGTTGGGGATGGGGGGATTTTTTTTTTAAAATCTTCGTGTCGCATCCTTGGAAGATACCAAACTTAAATACCAAGTTTGGTATTTAACGTTCTTTTTGTTTTTGAGCTATGCTGTCCACAGACACACACTCACACGGACTTTTTTCCAAAAATGCTTTTATTGGATTCAGGGGGACCCGAAATATGTATTTCCGGTGAAATCTCCGTATCGAATTTTTGGGTGCAATACAATACCTTCTCTATTCACTATGTACATAGTACGTGTAGAGAAAGTAAAAAAGTAAGTGTATCTATGGGGACTGGAATCCTTAACTCCTTTGACATCTTCACCCGATGCTCACGCTATAAACAATGCCACTAAGTCCTTGCTCTCCGAAATCCATGTGGTCATGTCATGGTACACTGCGGTTTGATCTGTGGCAAAGAATTTAGAGCCCATAGATTCCCTATCTCAAACTGTTAATTTTGGACACCTCTATAATCCTCCCAATTTGTGCAGACGAATTCTGGGACACTCTGTATATAACTGAAGGAAATTGCTATGTACCAATATGACTATGTATGTTCCAAACACTTTAGAACATAACTAAGGAAGAGCTAAAAAATTATTTTATTATGCTATAGGAATGGAACTGCATGTTTACGTATCCATAGAAACTTAGAAACACATCCTGAACAAAGTAGACATATTGTTGCACAAATATAATTAAATGGTGAAAAGCATTAAAAAACATTAATATGAACTTATTTAACAAAATACAATTACTTGTAAATAAAAGTATGATATTTGGTAGTTGTGCTATTTATCTTATAGTTAGTAAATGAAGATTATGCTTGCAGTTCTATTTGTAATGTAATTCTGCGCGGAGTAATCGCGAATATTTTCTTTTTACTTTCTCTAGCGCGTATGCACAATGTACATATGGAGACAAAAACTGTTGCATTCCACTCAAAAATTCTATAACGAGATTTCACCGAAAATACATGTTTTGAGGCCGCACCGTGGCTGAGTGGTTAGACCACTTGCCTCTCACCTAGATGGCCCGGGTTTGATCCCAAGTGACCGCATGTGAGATTTGTGGTGGACAAAGCGGCGCTGGGGTGGGTTTTCTCTGGGTTCTCCGGTTTCCCCCACCATGGTATTCCGTCAGTGTCACCGCTTGCTGTGCCATAAGTAGTTAAAGCGGGCGTTAAACACTACCAAAAATACATGTTTTGAGTCCCCCTGAATCCAAAAAGGTATTTTTAGGAACATGTCTGCGCGCGAGTGTGTGTCTGTGGTCAGGTTAGCTCAAAAACGAAAAACTGGTTAAATATCAAACTTCGTACTTAAGTACAGTATCCCCCAAGGATATGCCACAAAGATTTTCAAGAATACTCCCCCAACTGCCCTATACATCGAGGATTTTTCGATAATTTTCATTTTCTCAAAAATGGCTCTAACAAAGGTCATATGTTAAACATATTTTCATGACAAACATGTATATTTTGAATTTTCTGGGAATAGTCTCTGAAGACCTCTTCATTCTGGATGACATGTATAACTTTTGTACAACAGGTAAACCGTAAAATACAGACAAAAACGCACTACACACAAAATATATATTTCGTTAAAACACACAATTTATGTTATTTACATTTTTTTTTTTTTTTTTTTTTTTTTTTTTTTTTGTAGAGTTAAAAATTTTCTAAATATTCCAAATTGTTGGTTTCAGTTTTAAAGTACTCAACTTTTCTCAAACGGGAGACATCTTTTCGTCTCTCGGCTGTGTACTCCTAACAAGCAAATAGAATAGAATTTCAATTGTCTCACTTAGCGATCACCTTTTAAAAGATCCGGCTATCGATTTAACATAATAAATTCCCCTGCTTCCCTTCTACTTACAAATAAGGAAGTAATAAGATCAATTCTGGAAATTTTTATTACTTTCTCTAGCCCCATATGTAAAATGTACATAGGGATAGAGAAGGTGTTGTAATGCACCCAAAAATTCGATACCGAGATTTCACCGGAAATATATGTTTTGGGGTCCTCTTGAGTCCGAAAAAAAACATTTTTACTTTCTCTATGCGAACTATGTGCATAGTGTATAGAGAAGGTATTACACTCCACCTAAAAATTCGATACCGAGATTTCACAGGAAATATATGTTTTAGGGTCCCCTTTATCTAAAAAAAAGTATTTTCAGAAAAAAGGTCCGTGTGTGTGTGCCCGTGTGTCTGTGAACACGATAACTCATAAACGAAAATTCGGTAAAATACCAAACTTGGTATTTAAGTTTAAACCCTTCCAGGGATGCGACACAAAGATTTTGAGAAAAAGCCCCACCCCAAACTACTCTTTACATGGAACTGTTTTCGAAAATTTTGATTTTCTCAAAAATGGCTATAACGATTTTGATTAAAATATCGTATATTAAAGATATTTACCCGACAAATAAAATTTATATTTTGAATTTCCTGGGAATAGGCTCTGAAGACTCTGAGTGAAATTTCCGGAATTTTGTATAACGCTAAACCGTAAGAGATACACAAAAATTTACCACACAAAAACTGTAGAGCACATTAAAACACACAATTTATGTTATATACATTTTTTTCTTGGAGTTGATCATTTTTGAGATATTCCTTGTTTTTGTTTTCAGGTTCGAAAATCGTAACTTTTCTCATACAGGAATTTGTCAACTCATGTCTATACAAACAAAGGAACTTCAGTCACATAGTAACCAGCTTTTGACTATCGCTTTAACCTATACTGCTCCCTTATTTCCTTCCTACTTACAAGGAAGAAAGTAATAAGACTATTTCTGTTAAGTTTTCTAGATTAGCATGAAGTAAATAGAAGCATAAGCTTTTTAACAACAATTTGTTGAAGAGATGTAGAGAAAGTCATGTGAATGTAACAGATTTAAAAAAAAAAAAAAAAAAAAAAAAAAAAAGTCCGTGTGAATGTCTGTCTGTCTGTCTGTCTGTGTGTGTGTCTGTGGACAGCATAGCCCCAAAATGAAAAGACCGTTAAATACCAAACTTGGTATTTAGGTTTAGTATCTTCCAAGGATGCGACACGAAGATTTTCAAAAAAATCCCTTACTAAAAATACCCTTTACATGGAACAAATTTCGAAAATTTTGATTTTCTTAAAAATGGCTTTAACGATTTTGATTAAAATCCCGTATATTAAAGCTATTTATGTCCCAAATAAAATGCATATCTCGAATCTTTTTGGAATAGCCTCTGAAGACCTCTTTATTGTGGATGAATTTTGCTTAACTGCTAAACCGTAAGAGATAGAAAAAAACGCACTACACAAAAAATGTACCTCATGACAAAACACACAATTGTTGTCCTTTACGTTTTTGTTGTGAAGATAACCACTTTCGAGATATTCCTTGTTATTGGTTTCAATTGTGAAGTACTTAAACTTTTCTCACACAGGAAGTGTCTGTTTTTCTTTTGTTCTACTCCTGGCCAAGCAAAGAAATGTTTTGCAATGACAATCGCATAACGATAGCTTTTAAAACATTGGACAATCACTTTAGCATAGTGCATTCCCTTATCCCCTTCTACTTATACGGAACTAAGTAATAACATTCTGCTAACATTTATCTTGATTAGCATTGTGTACAAAGAAGAATAATCTTTTGTAGGAGTTTTGTAGAGCAGCTAGAGAAAGTCATGTGAGTGTAACACATCAGATTTTCTTGATTAACATGATGTATAAAACCATAACCTTTTATAAGGAAAGTATTTTATGGAACAACTATGTGAGTGGAACAGATCAGATTTTAATTCATCTGAAAATAGAGAATATGATAAAATTAAGTTCCAATAATGTAAATTAGCAATAAAATGTCAAAGTTAAAGAAAAGAAGAAGAAATAAGTGAAAAAATCAGATGCGTTTCATTCCCCTAGCTTCCTCTAACTGTTCCAAATATAAACTATTCTTACAAAAGAGTATTCTTTTATGTACATCATGCTAATCGAGATAAATATAAATATTAGGAGAATTGGTGTTATTGCTTGCTTCCTTTTATGTAAAAGGGAAATAACGGAATACATTAGCCTAAAGCGATGGTCAAATCCTTTGAAAACATGTCGCTATGTGAAACAATTGAGGTTCGATTGGCTCTTATGGTCCCGAAAAGTATAACTATTTTAAAACTGAAACCAATAACGGGTAATATCTCAGAAACGGCCATCTCTACAACAACAACAACAAAAACAACGTATATGATAAACGATTTAACGAGTGTGTGGTAAGTTTTTGTCTAGTTCTTACGAGCTACCAATTATGCAAAATTCAGCAAAATGTATCCAAAATGAAGAGGTTTTCAGAGGCAAATCCCATAAAATACAAGATATACATATTAGTTGTGATGTAATTATCTTTAATGTACATACGATATTTAATCAAAATCGTAAGAGCCATTTTTGAGAAATCAAGATTTTCGAAAATGTTTGCTTGTAAAGGGTATTTGGGGTGGGGGGATTTTCTTGAAAATCTTCGTATCGCATCCTTAGGAAATAGCAAATTTAAATACTTAGTTTGGTAATTAACGGACTTCTCGTTTTTGAGCTATGCTTTCCACAGTACACACGAGCGCGCGGATCTTTTTCTATAAATGTTTTTGGACTAAGGGGACCTCAAAACATATATTTCCGTTGAAAGGTAACATCGAATTTTTTAGCGGAATACAATAACTTCCGCGCGCGGACCTTTTGCTATAAATGCTTTCTTCGGACAAAGGGGACCTCAAAACATTTTCGGTGAAATGTCACATCGAAATTTTGGGTGGAATACAATACTGACTCTATCCACTATGTGCATTGTACATACGGGCTAGATAAAGTAAAAAGTAAGGCAAACGTAAAGTTTATGTAACTCTTAGGGAATAGCAACTTTTTAGTAGTTTTGAAAATATAATAAACGTGCTTCATAACAATCTTTTGGGGTATATAAAGCTAATAGAGAAGCGATTTTTATAAACTGTTGTTTAAGATGTGGAAGATTTATTAGCTAACTTTGCAGCTTCTATTTATTTAAACGAATATCCTTATTATCAAATGTAAGACAAATAAAAAAAAAATCTAATGTGTTCTATTCACATGACTTTCTCTACATCTCTGCAACAAATTATTCTTAAAAGCTTATGCTTCTATTTACTTCATTCTGATCGAAAAAAAAAATTACCAGAAATAGTCTTATTACTTGCTTCTTTGTAAGTAGAAGCGAAATAAGGGAGTACCATAGGTTAGAGTGATAGTCAAAGGCTGATTGCTATGTGACTGAAGTTCCTTTGTTTGTATGGACAGGAGTTGACGAATTCCCTCATGAGAAAAGTATGTTTTTCAAAGTTTAAACAAAAAACAAAAAATATCTTAAAAACGACCAATTTCACGAAAAAAATGTATCTAACATAAATTGTGTGTTTTAATGTGCTCTACGTTTACTGATAAGTAAGTTTTTGTCTACGGCTTACGGTTTATCAGTTATGCAAAATTCCGTAAAATTCATTCAGAATAAAGTAGTCTTCAGAGACTATTCCCAGAAAATTCAAGATATACATATTATTTGCCAGGTAAATATCTTTAATATACGATATTTTAATCAAAATCGTTAGAGCCATTTTTTAGAAAATCAAAATTTTCGAAAAAAATTCCATGTAAAGGGTAGTTGGTGGTGGGGGGGGGGGTTTCTTGAAAATCTTCGTGTTGCATCCTTGGAAGATACCAAACCTAAATACTAAGTTTGGTTTTTAAAGGACTTTTCGTTTTTGAGCTATGCTGCCCACAGAAACACACACACACACACAGACAGACACACACATGGACTTTTTTCTAAAAATGCTTTTTTTTTTTTTGGATTCAAGAGGTCTCAAAACATGTATTTCCGGTGAAATCTTGGTATCGAATTTTTGGGTGCACTACAATACCTTCTCTATACAGTATGTATATAATGTGTGTAGAGAAAGTAAAAATCGGTGTTGTACTCACATTACTTTCTTTAGCTCCTTTACAGACAAACTTCTTATAAAAAGATTATTCTTGTTTCTACACATTCTAATCGAGATAAACATTAGCAAAATGTTATTAGTTCCTTTTAAGTAGAAGGAAACTAAAGGAATGCGCTATGCTAAAGTGCATAGTGAAATGTTCTAAAAGCTGTCGTTATGCGATTGTCATTGCAAATCGCTTCTTTGCTTGGCCAGAAGTAGAACAAAAGAAAAACGGTCTGAGCAATGTATAAGTTCTTTATAATTAAAACCAATAACAAGAATTATCCCGGAAATGGTTACCCCCACAATAAAAAGGTAAAGGATATAAATTGTGTGTTTTGATGAGGTCTACATTTTTTGTGCAGTAAGTTATTGTCTACCTGTTACGGTTTAGTAGTTAAGCAAAATTCGGCAAAATTCATCCAGAATAAAGAGGTCTTCAGAGGTTATTCCTAAAAATTCAATATATACATTTTATTTGGGATGTAAATATCTTTAATATACAGGATTTTATTCTAAATCGCTAGAGCCATTTTTTAGAAAATCAAAATTTTCAAAAAACATTTCCATGTAAAGGGTAGTTTGTGGTGGAGGAATTTTCTTGAAAATCTTCGTGTCGCAACCTAAATACTAAGTTTAGTATTTAACGGTCTTTTCGTTTTTGAGCTATGCTGTCCACAGACACACAGACAGACGTAGACAGACATACACACACAGACACATACGGATCTTTATCTAAAAATGTTTTTTTTCGGACTCAGGGGACCCCAAAACATGAATTTCCGGTGAAATCTCGACATCGAATTTGTGGATGGAATAATACCTTCTCTATCCACTATGTACATTGTACATGCGGGCTAGAGAAAGTAAAACATCTTATGTGCTCCATTCATATGACTTTCTATACATATCTGTAACAAGTTATTGTTAATAAGCTTATTCTTCCATCTAATTCATGCTAATCTAGATAAACGTTAGCAGAAACGGTATTATTATTTAGTTCCTTATAAGTAGATGGAAAATAAGGGAATACATTAGCTAAACCGATAGTACAATGTTTTAAAATATGGTTGTTATGGGATTGAAATCCGTTTCTTTGCATGGCCAAGAGTTCACAAGTTCCCGTATGAGAAATAACTCCACGAAAATAACTGTATATATCATAAATTGTGTGTTTTAACGAGATCTACATCTTTTATGGAGTAAGTTTCTGTCTAACGGTTTACCAGTTATGCAACATTTAGAAAAATGCATCCAGAATAAAGAGGTCTTCAGAGGCCTCCCCAGAAAATACAAGATATACAGTTTATTTGTAATGTGAATGATTTTAATATACGATATTTTAATCAAATCGTTAGAGCCAATTTTGAGAAAAACAACATTCTCATAAATGTTTCCATGTAAAGGTTAGTTTGTGGTTTTCTTGAAAATATTTGTGTCGAATCCTTGGAAGATATTAAATATAAATAACAAGTTTGATATTTAACGGTCTTTTCGTTTTTTAGCTCTGCTGTGCACACACACGCACATACATGCACACGGATTTTTTTTTCTAAAAATGTTTTTTCGGACTCAGGGGACCTCTAAACATATATTGCCGATGAAATCTCGACATCGAACTTTTGGGTAGAATACTATACCTTCTCTAGCTACTATGCACAGTTGTATGCACATGTGTGCAAGATAAAGAAAAATACTGATGCGTTTCATTCATATGAGTTTCTCTAACTGTTCCACAAACAAACTTTCTTTACAAAAGAAATATTTTTATCTACTTCATGCTAATTAAGATAAACGTTGACAGAATTGATTTTATTACTTGCTTCTTTGTAAGTAGGAGAGGAATAAGGGAATACACTGGGCTAAAGCGGTAGTCAGATCTTATAAAAGCCAATCGCTAAGTGAAACAATTGAAATTCGATTCTCTTTGCTTGCTAGGAGTAAACAAAAAAGAGGCGAAAAGA
This sequence comes from Hymenopus coronatus, assembly GCA_030762935.1. NCBI lineage: Eukaryota > Metazoa > Arthropoda > Insecta > Mantodea > Hymenopodidae > Hymenopus > Hymenopus coronatus. The sequence goes on along the minus strand of CM060896.1, from coordinate 35,354,444 downwards.
AAGATGTCTCCCGTTTGAGAAAAGTTTAAGTACCTTAAAACTGAAGCCAGTAACTCAGAATATCCCGAAAATCGTTAACTCTACAAAAAATAAACAATTAAATTAAAAAAATTAATATCACAGAAAATGTGTGTTCAGCATTTTTTGTGTAGTAAGTTTTGTCTAACTCTTACGGTTTACCAATTATACAAAACTCATCCAGAATGAAGAGGTTTTCAGAAGCTATTGCCAGAAAATTTAAGATATACATTTAGCTTGTCATGAAAATATATTAAACAATTTTTTGTTTAACATATTTTAATAAGAATCGTTAGTGCCATTTTTGAGGAAAAAAATCGAAAAATGTTTCATGGAAAGGGTAGTTGGGTTGGGAGGTGTTCTTGAAATCTTCGTGTCGCATCCTTGGAGGATTCTGAATTTAAATACCAAGTTTGGTGTTTAACCAACTTTTCGTTTGAGCTAAGCTGTCTATGGACACACATACAGAGAGAGAGAGAGAGGGAGAGAGAGAGAGAGAGAGAGAGAGAGAGAGAGAGAGAGAGAGAGAGAGAGAGACAGGCTGTTTCTAAAATCTTTCTTTTTTTAATTCGTGGGTATTTCCGGTGAAATCCCGATATCGAATTTTTGGATGGAAATGCAATACCTTAATATCCACCAAGTATATTATACACACAGACTAGATCAAGTAAAAATGCTTTTTTTGGTCACCTGGAGCCCTAAAACGCAAATTTCCGGTGAAATCTCGATATCGAATTTCAGGTGGAGTGCAATACTTCTCTACCTATGTACCATGTGCTTAGTAGCGAAAGTAAATGAGTTCAACTCAGGATTAATTCATATTCATTATTTGATTGTGTGCAAATTGCTCAAAATGGATCCTATACATAACCCCCCTTATTACTTTATCTGGCTCCGCTTACCATATCTTGTGCTTGTATACTCTGTGACAAGAAGCATGCTTTAGCTACTTAGATCATGGTGGAATAAATTTGCATGATTTTTCCATGTACTAGGTTAGAAGTGAAACGATAATCATCTTGAGAGTTAACGCATTTTGAATAAGGTATATATCTCGAAATGTCCTAAGATGTACAGAAATAGTCTGCAGGTTGGGATCATTTCTATAATGTACAGCGTTGGAGCCAATCCATTAGCTAAATGGGAAAAAAAGGTATCTGCTGTTTCTTATACTTAAAGGCATACGTTTATGCCACTTTCAATTATATATCCAAGATTTTTTTTTTTTCTGTTTAATCTAACTCAATTTCAAGTTTTACTTTTCTGTGTTTCAAAAATCCACGAAATCTGTAATGAAGAATTAATTTGAAAATTACAGGTTTTGGCAATTTTCATTATTTTAACACTAGAAAGTTTTTAGGTTATACAAACATTTATATTCAGAGTATAAAAACCATATAATGTGCAACAAATATACAAATATTGTGTTTGGTGTGGGTGCATATATTTCCATTTTTTCAATCCACCACTGTATTATGGACATTATTATAAATAACAGATAATTATCCACGAAGGGCATCTAGGTTGAAATAGTAATTGGTGTGAATGTGAGGATTTTGAAAAATACACATAGCTTTTAAACACCATTAGGTCAGTTGCCTAAACGAAAGAAAGTTATTTGCTTCCCCCTCCCCATTAAATGTTCTCATTTATGACATTATACCACCTTCACCCTGCAGCATGGCATATGACCCGTATTAATAATCTTAACAGAATCGACTCTGCAAATTTTATTGGAAAATGCCTTTAAAATATGAAACATTTACAAGGTTTAAAGGAAGATTAGCTCAATAAAACTTGATTACATTGGTATCATGAAGGTGTTTTTTTTATAAGTAAATGGGTCTTAATTTGTACATAAATTCAAAGGTAATCTTCGTTTTGACTATTCATTCTAATTATACGAAAATGATTTTTGTTGAAATGTAACAGCGACATTGGAATGGACATTTAGAAATGAATGTTTCAATAAGGGCTGCATATTATCCATAAATGGATGTTCGAAAGGCGAACATGAAGTGCCCCATCCAAGCTTTCCAAAATGTCTTATGTTAAAATGACGTACGTATAGAAATAGAGGTTTTGCGTATTATATTTTGTTTTCTATTAACAATAATTCTAACGTTGTCTGTCCATGAACGTTATTTCATTGGGAACTGCTAGCAATAGCACTTCAAACGTTACATTTTCTTATGTTTCATTGTTAATATTCCAAAAAATATTCAGTATAAGCTTTCGTTACATTGCCTTCATGTGATAAAATGTTTCACCTGTTTTTGGAGAGTATTTAAATATACCTAGCTTAACTCCTAAAGTGCAAAAAAAAAAAAAAAAAAAAAAAAAAAAACTATATACAAAAATCATCTATGTAAGTTTCAAACACTTGCCTGGTATGAGAGAACGTAGGCTTTCACGGCCGGAGTCAGTGTAACTAAGAAATGTTTCCGGGCTGTTTTGCCGTGGTCTGCTGGTGTTAGGAGTACCAGACGTTTCGTCCACAATTACGGTGGACATCTTCAGTGGCGCGGTCGAAGTTTTCTTGGAGAAGGTTTCGCTGCGTCTGAAGCGTTGACTTTTTTTTTTTTTTTTTTTCCGAGTGGAGTGGAAAAACCCAATGTACAGGCGACAGAGGGGATAGCTCTGCCAAGTGTGGGGGTCGCCCTAAACTGGCAATACCCACTAAAAAACCACTCCACCGGAGAGAATTCGGGTGTAGGAATGCTGCAGTACCGCTTGTTGCACCTGCGGATTCAAGGAGCGGGTGTTATGCCTGGCCAGAGGCCATAGCCAGGAAAGAGTGAGGGCCAGGACGCAAACATGACCGGAGCCCTGATTGCGCCCTTGGAAGATTTGTGGTGAGGAATAAGTACATATTGCATGTGTATATATCTGCAGCCCTGTAACAAAAGGACGTAGTCAGTATAACATTTTCTGCCCTTTCGGGTAAAGTCGTTGGTATATTTCGTATGTCTGCAGCCCTGTAACATAAGGACATAGTCATTTAGATATTTCATTTTGGTATAAATTCTAAGCTAGTTATATTTTTACAACTACTGCTGCCCTGTCTGGCGAAGTCATTAGTTATTAGTTGTGTTCAACCCTTTAACTAGAGAGGGCGTAGTCATTTAGCAGAGACATCATTGGTTTCTCATGGCCTTAGTGGTCACCCATCCAAGTGTTGGCCATGCCCAATGCTGCTTTACTTGTAATAAAACACTTATTCTTATTACTTACATTCTATTATCTAAATACCAGAGAAGGTCCGTTAGTGGTCTGCCAGGTCGCTGTAGAGTGGGGGTCCCTCAAACCCCCGGATCCGCCTTGACTCAGAAAGTACTTCAAGGACCACAAAACTAATGTCGTAGACACATTCATGGGTAATTTTATTATGGAATTCTTACTAGCGATTCTAGATATTCTTGTATATTTAAATCGGGTTCCCCCAGGCCGAGGGTTCTGTCAAATAGAGAGAGCGGTCTCTTGTGTTTGTTATTTTCTACTCCATAGGTGCCTAGTTCTTGTATTAGTTCATTGTTGTTTCTTGCTTTACGCCTATACAGGTTGTAACTTCGGCTTTTTATGAACTGCTCAATTGAATGCAGTTTTAGCTCCTTATGAAGGAGATAAGCCGACGCTACTGGGGGTTGTTTGGCAATTATTCTAATTATTCTATTCTGGAGTGTTTGTAATTTATGTATGTGCGTTTTTGCAGCGTAGCCCCATACAGGGGATGCGTACGTAATGATCGTTCTTATTAGCGTTTTATATAGGGTAATTCCCATGTTTAATTTTAATTGGCTGTTGAGATTGATGATGGGATATAGTCTGTTTAGTTGACCATTAGCATTGGCTCTGACCTTAGGTATATGCCACTCCAGGTTAGGCCTTGGTCCATGACAAGACCTAAGTAGGTCACTTGGTCTTTCCACTCGATAATTTCGCCTTGTTAGTTAAGTGGTTGTAGCAAGTTTCTGCCTTTACGGTGCTGTATTCTTTTAGTGAAGACTATAGCCTGTGTCTTCTTCACGTTTACTTTAATTCTCCACTTCTTGAACCATGGTTCAAGTGAGTCTAAAGCATTTTGTAGGCGTAAGTGTATTATTCGTGGCTGAGTGGATTGTGTGGTTATAGCAGTGTCATCTGCGTATATGTACTTGTTGGTTCTTACCAATTCTGGCATGTCGTTTATGTATAAATTGGACAACGTTGGTCCCATTCTACTTCCTTGTGGAACTCCTGCTCGGATTTGTTTGGAGCTTGAGACTGCGTCCTCTACTAAGGTGTGAAATCGTCGTTCATAGAGGTAGTCCCTAATTAGGGCTATAGCAGTGTCAGGAATTTCGTAGACTTTCAGTTTTCTGAGTAGCCCTGCATGCCATACTTTATCGAAGGCACGTTCAATATCTAAATAGAGGGTACCTGTCGATTTGTTTGTGTTGAACCCTTTGGTGATTTACTCTGTCATTCTTAACAGTTGTAGTGTAGTAGAATGATGTGCTCGAAATCCGAACTGTTCGGGTATAAGTATATTTTGTTTGTGCAGGTGTGAATTTATTCGCTTCAGTATCATTTTTTCTAATATCGTATTTAATAGGCTGATCGGCCTGTAGTTGATTGGTAGTGCTAGATTTTTGTTTACTTTTGGGAAAAGTAGGATTTTTGCCTCTTTCCATGCAGGTGGAAACCTGCCATGTTCGAGCGTGTAGTTGAATATTTTGGCAAGCAATGTTACTGCCCTTTTGGGTAGATTCTTTAGTACCACATTTGGTATCTTGTCTGGGCCTGGTGCTTTTCTTGCTGGCAGGTGTTTTATAATCCAGCTTATTTCTCCCGCATTTGTTTTTCGCAATTTGTTGTGTGTTCTTCTCTGACCTAAGATTTGGGCTTCATCTTCGACTTCTTGAATGAAATCGTCTTGCCGTTCGCGGGATTGGAAGAGAATACCTCCTCTAAAGTGACCGCAAACGCTTCGGCCTTAGCCTGGGGGGTGTTATTAATGCTACGGGGTCTCTGCTACGGTGTTATTAATTTGTAGTGGCGGTATATTTGTGCGTGTGCGCGTTAAGCATTTCGCAATTCGCCATACTGTGTTTTGTTGGGGGTTGAGATTTTCGAGTGTGTCGTTCCATTGTTTTCTAATGTAAGTCCTGGCCTTGTTAATTGCTAGTTCGCGCGCATGATAATATTCTGTTCGATGTATTAGATTTCTAGTTTTCTGCCATTTATGCCTGGCTTTATTTTGAGCTTTTTGCATCTCTTTTACATCTTGGGGATATCTGGCATTAATCGTGAATTGCCTTTTTAAGGGTACGCATGTATTAATAGTTGTGTTTATGGCCAGTTCTAGTTTTTGGATCGCTTCGTCCTGTTCTTCGTTCGTGTTAATTTGGAGTTCTGGTAGGCAGAGATCTACCGTAACCTTGAACTCTTCCCAGTCCACCTTATTGAAGTTGTATCTTAAGGGTTCTGGTTTTGGCCTGAAGGGAGCATTGACTGTCAAGAGTACCGGTAGATGGTCTGATGTCAGTTCCTGCAATACGTTTACATCCAGGTCAAAGGGGATATTATTTAATAGTGCAATGTCCAGAATGTCTGGTGTATGATTGGGCATATGTGGTACGAATGTTGGCTCGTGTGGGCCTGTGATTATATAATTTGTGTTATTTATGTGGTTAAGTAACTTAGTTCCTTGTGCATTAGTATTTGCGCAGTTCCAAATTTGGTGTTTACAATTGTAATCTCCTGCTGCAATTACTCTATGCCCTAGTTGCATGATTTTGTCAATGTCATCTGTGTCTACCTCCCCTGGGGGATTGTATACTGACACTATGACAATTTCAGTGTTGCGAATAAAATTTTTTATTGCTGTTGCTTCAGCGTGAGTCAATATTGGGGAATTAATCTGGTTGTGTTCTACGCTTGTGTGAATAGCTACCGCTCTCCCCCCTCCCCTACGGTCTCGATCATTTCTGTATACACGGTATCCGGGGATGGACAGACGGTCTGTGATTTATATGGGTTTCAGTTAATAATGCAATGTGAATTGAGTGTGTTTGTAATAGATCCGTTAAATCCTTAACCTTTTTGCGTATGCCGTTGCAATTCCATGTGATTGTTCTCAATGTGTCTAAATTAGCCATGGACGTGTTTATCGAGCAAATCTACCAGGTGTAACAGGACGTGGGTAAGGTTGGGTGCTGTGATGCTATTCGCCATACCTCTAACCGCAGAGCTCTGCATTACCAGTAGTGTTTGTGTTATATGCATTGATGTTTTATTTACTGGCACGCCCAATGTGCTTATGAGTTGTGCCGATACCACGCTGAAGGCTTCTGCTTCCTCTACTGGGTTTACGGATTCGGCGAGCGACTTTGCTACTGGGGGAGGCCCAGCAGCCTGTTTTAAGGGACCTGCTTTCTGTTTTGTGGTTGTTTACGGGGGGGTCGCTCTTCCCTGATTGGTTCCACCTCAGCGCGTGGCTGAGGTTCCCCAACCGCAGAGTGGTTCTCTATGGGGGCTGCGCGTTTTCGGCCTTTGCTATTCCTGGTGAACCACTCTGAGCTTGTATGTGAAGCAGCCTCGGGGGAAGCTGGCGTTTCCTACTCTTGGGGGTCTAGGAGGCTGCTCTCGCGTGGATTTTCCACATGCTGCGTTATATGTGGAGCAACCGCGCCAAGTTGCTCCATGGCCCTTAGCGGCACATAAAACGCATGTACGTTCCATAGGTGGAACTGTGCATGTACCTGAGTAATGGGGTCCTGTACACTTAGCGCAGATCGGGTTTGGGGACCTACATTCTAGCTTCACGTGCCAGAGCTGCTGGCATCGTGAGCACTGCTTGGGCTCTGCGATCGACCTATAAGCTTCTACCCTGACTCTAAGGTACGCCAAATATCTGAGGTCCAGAATTTTCCTATTCTCTAGTGTATCCTGCAATTCTATCATGGGCAGGGGGGTCCTATCTCTGTTGTGCCTTCGCATCTGTACGGCCCTAATGGCCTTGAAACCGCACATAGCCAGGTCTTCTATTACCTCTTCCCCGGTGAGCTCGGCGTACAGCCCCTTAATCACAAAACGTGCAGTTCTTTCTTCGGGGTGTGCTATTAGATAATGCTGTACGCCGTTGTCTTTCAGACATTTCACCATCACTGAGACAGAACGACTTTATGGCAAAGTCACCGGAGACACGTGTCTGTTCAGCAAGAAGTTTGTGATTTAGAGGGAGTTTGTTAAGCTGTTTCATTAGTTGGTGGAATTTCGCGGCCTGGTTTCTGCTAATAAATATTGGCGCCACGTTTGACCTCTCTACCTGCATAGCGGAGGGTGGTGTCGTGGGTGCTGAGGTTGAGGGGGCTGATGGGTTGGGTCCGGCTGGGGAGAGAGTCACAGGAGAGGTTCCATTAGGTTTATCGTGGGGTGTTGGGCTAGAAGGAGTGATGGTGTCAGGTTCAGAGGTTGGAGGGGGTGCGTTAGGAGGTAAGGTTTTTGGGTTCGAAGCGGATTTTGGAGAAGAAGAAGAAGAAGGAGTAGTGGTTTTAGGCTTAGAAGCCGGTGGAGAAGGACGGGAAGGAGCAGAGGATTTGGACTTGGTCCTAGTGGTCATGGTGGGAGATAGAGGTTTGGTGGTCGAAGTAGTCCTACCTGTCTTTGCCATTGCTAGAAGAAAATAGCATATATTAATAGGCTTTAGGGTGATGAAGAGAGAAGTTTAAAGATTATAAAGAGGAAAATATATAGTAGGAGAGAAAGAACAGTTAGCGAGCGCTGAAAAGCACGGGGAAATAGAGGGTTGGACCTCGGAGAGGCGCTTAAGCTAGTCTTGCGACTGCTTGCTGTAACCTTATTCCCCTACCCGTCTAAGCTGCGGTAGTGCAATGCTCTGAGAGCTTTAGGCTTTGGTTGCTAGAACCGCGGCAATGCCGAGCTGAAGGCTTTGGTTAAAAACCACGGCAATGCCGAGCCGTTCCAGCGGTGGCTACTTCTTTGTAGCGGACTTCTTCTTCAACTGGAGCTTCCCTGGTAGGTGTCGCCTCATTGAGATCTCGAAGCGAAGTTTAAATGTCCCCCTCCGTGGTGTAATGGTTACCATGCTGACTTCATATGCGTTGACTGTCGGGATCGCTACTTTTATACTGGCAAGTGGGGGGGGGGGCGGGGCTTGGGCTCTCCGGCGAACGTGGCTTCTGATTGGACCGCTTCGTTGCTTCTCGTTTGATGACGTTTCCTGCTTTTAATGACGGGATGCCAATTCCTATTGAGTTTTAGTGCCTCTTCTTTTTTATTAAAATTGTTCGGATGCTTGTAAATCTCTATAGCCTCCCGCTGTAGTCGTGCATGGTAGTGTGTTGTAGATGAGAGGATAGAGGTGTCTTGGAAATTTATAATATGCTCGCCCTCTGCCTCAATAGCGTGCAGGGCGACCGCGGACTTTTCTGTGTGGCCTAGTCGACAGTTTGCTTTGTGTTCCTTGATTCTAGTAGTAACACTGCGTTGTGTGGTTCCGATGTATACCGAGCCGCAGGAACAGGGAATGCGGTACACACCGGCTGATGACAGCGGCTCCCGGGGATCTTTGGATGAGCGTAGTAAATTATTTAATTGCCTCGTGGGCTTGAAAACCGTTTTGACATTGTGACGTCGCAATATGTGCTCGATCCGGTCGGTGATATTATTGAAGTATGGCAGAAACACCGTGCCCTTACTTTTTGGTTGGTCTGGCTTTTGAGATGTGGACTGAAACTTGGCAGGACGGAAAGCTCTATTGATTTCTTGGACGGAATAACCATTTGAATGTAATGCCTGTCTTAGGTGCTTGAGTTCATCTTGTAGCTGTTCCGGTTCACAGATGCGGGTAGCCCGATGTTTAAGTGTCTGGATCATTGCTCGTTTTTGTCTGGGATGATGGTTCGAGTCCTTGTTTAGGTAACGGTCAGTGTGGGTGGGCTTCCGGTATACCGTATGCCCAAGAGACCCGTCGGTATTTCTCTTGACCAAGACGTCCAGGAAAGCTAACTGTCCGTCTTTTTCTTTTTCCATGGTGAACTGGATGCGGTGATTATTACTGTTGAGGTGTAGGTAGAAATCTTGAAGGGCTTCTAGTCCATGGGGCCATATCACGAATGTGTCATCTACATAGCGGAACCAGACCGTGGGTTTATGTGCAGCTGCGTTCAAGGCTGTAGACTCAAACGATTCCATGAAGAAGTTTGCCACCACCGGGCTCAGAGGGCTCCCCATGGCAACACCGTCTATTTGTTCGTAGAATGAGTTATTCCACTGGAAATAAGTAGTGGTCAGAACGTGGTGAAACAGTGCTACTATATCGGCCGTGGTGTTTCTGCCATACTTCAATAATATCACCGACCGTGTACCGCATTCCCTGTTCCTGCGGCTCGGTATACATCAGAACCACACAACGCAGTGTTACAACTAGAATCAAGGAACACAAAGCAAACTGTCGACTAGGCCACACAGAAAAGTCCGCGTTCGCCCTGCACGCTATTGAGGCAGAGGGCGAGCATATTATAAATTTCTAAGACACCTCTATCCTCTCATCTACAACACACTAACATGCACGACTACAGCGGGAGGCTATAGAGATTTATAAGCATCCGAACAATTTTAATAAAAAAGAAGAGGCACTAAAACTCAATAGGACGACGACGACGTGTGATTGGCAGGCTGAGGGCAGCCCGAGGTGTGTTAGACGTGTCCCTGTTCTCGGAGAGAACTTAACCACGTTCTGACGGGATTGTGGGTTTTGCAGGATGGCGGGTGTGTTTTGGGGTTGTGGAGTGACAGGAGGAGGCATTTATTGCTCCTCTACGGTTGCCTTGATGGTGCAACGGCCCTTGTGCACCGCTGGTGTGTTTTTATCAAAAATGTTTCTTTTGAGGTTTTGATTTTGAATCCAAGGATATGAATTGGCATCCCGTCATTGAAAGCGGGAAACGTCATCAAACGAGAAGCAACGAAGCGGTCCAATCAGAAGCCACGTTCGCCGGAGAGCCCAAGCCCCGCCCCCCACTTGTCAGTATAAAAGTAGCGATCCCGGCAGTCAACGCTTTACAGGTAAAGCAGCATTGGGCATGGCCATCACTTGGATGGGTGACCACTAAGGCCATGAGTAACCAATGATGTCTCTGCTAAATGACTACGCCCTATCTAGATAAAGGGTTGAACACAACTAATAACTAATGACTTCGCCAGACAGGGCAGCAGTAGTTGTAAAAATATAACTAGCTTAGAATTTATACAAAAATGAAATATCTAAATGACTATGTCCTTATGTTACAGGGCTGCAGACATACGAAATATACCAACGACTTTACCCGAAAGGGCAGAAAATGTTATACTGACTACGTCCTTTTGTTACAGTGCTGCAGATATATATACACACAATATGTATGTATTCCTCACCACAAATCTTCCAAGGGCGCAATCAGGGCTCCGGTCATGTTTGCGTCCTGACCCTCACTCTCTCCTGGCTATGGCCTTTGGCTAGCCATAACACCCGCTCCTTGAATCCGCAGGTGCAACAAGCGGTACTGCAGCATTCCTACACCCGAATTCTCTCCGGTGGAGTGGTTTTTTAGTGGGTATTGCCAGTTTAGGGCGACCCCCACACTTGGCAGAGCTATCCCCTCTGTCGCCTGTAGATTGGGTTTTTCCACTCCACTCGAAAAAAAAAAAAAAAGTCAACGCTTCAAACGCAGTGAAACCTTCTCCAAGAAAACTTCGACCGCGCCACTGAAGATGTCCACCGTAGTTGTGGACGAAACGTCAGGTACTCCTAACACCAGCAGACCACGGCAAAACAGCCCGGAAATATTTCTTAGTTACACTTGCCTGGTACTTCTTAACTGGGTTTTCTCAGAAAGATTCTGCTCTTTGCTATTTTTCTGTCACCAGCAAAATTAAATAAATGCCTACCTTTACCATCTTAGAAAAAATTGCTTGCGCTTTTTAAGCCTACATTAGCTTTGGTGCTCATTGAACGGCAGGCTATATCGGACGTTGAATAAATTAATCAAATTGATGCTCAGACTAGGAGGGGTTTTATGGAGCTTAGAATTGCTCAGTGTTCATCCTTTGAGAAGAGGAACACCCTTATCCAGATAAATCATCTCAAACTATAATCGAACAGGGGCCCTCTGGAATACATGCCACACCCACAATACGGAGTTATAAGTAACAGAAATTATTATTATTTAATGTATACATTCACAAAGTACGTAAGTCACCAAGGCACATTGTAAAAAACCAGATGACAATCATAATATCCCACAAACAATTTTCATTGTTTTAGTATTTCTATTATGAAACTATGCTAGTGGACACAATTTAGTAAATATACCTAAAATAGTCATTAATAGCAAGAAAGTCTTCAAGAAAGCTTAATTTGGAAATATTAATATTACATATTCCTTGCACAGTATTTCTAAATCAGTTGTCAGAGAGTTGTTATTCTCAATTACCTGCAGATAGTAATATCCCTGACTGCCCAACAACATGAAAAGCACTGCAACATGGGCACCAGAAATTTGTGTTAAACACTAAGTAATAATCTCTTTCTGTCACATTCTGCATTTATTTACAGACCAGAAATGGACATATCTCGAGAATTACCGATGAAGATTTGAGATGTCTTGTTATAGAACTCTGCGGTAGCAATGTCGCAACAACTTACATCAACATTCCTACGGATAATACATTGCTTGGAATCAGGCTGCCTTTCCTGGTGATGATAATTAAAAATCTAAAGAAGTATTTTACATTTGAAGTACAGGTAAGATGCATAGTCAAACTATTTTATACTTATTGAAAAATCTGTCTCAATCAAAGCTATGCATCAACGGTTCATGTCCTCGTCTGTTGGATAATTTCTTGAAACTGGTGTAGCAATTCTTGCTTTTGGAAGTTATTTTAGAATAGCTCTTTGTATGGCAGCGCAGCCATGCTAATATGCATTCTATAGAAATGCTATGATATACACCAGAAAGTGTCCTTATTAAAGGTTGGTCGGCCTCCGTGGTGTAATGGTTACCATGCTAACTTCACATACCCAAGGTCGCGGGTTCAAACCCGGCGGAGGACGGTGGATTTTTTTGGGTGTAAAAATCCTTAGCATGGCTTCCTTCGGAAGCGAAGTTAGGCTGTTGGTCCCGTGTCGTAGATTTACGGCATGTGAAAGAACCTCAACTTGATAGAGACCTCTGAACAAAATTAAGCGGCCTTTCACGCCCAATTTAGAATGAGACGCTGAGAACCACAGCAGTTAAAGAGCGTCCATAAATAACATGCCATTTCCATTTTTACTTTCTCTATACGTGCTATGTACATAGTGCATAGAGAACGTATTGCATTATACCCAAAAATTCGATACCGAGACTTCACCGGAATTACATGTTTTGAGACCACCTGAATAAAAAAAAAGCACTTTTAGAAAAATCGCCGTGTGTGTGTGTGTGTGTGTGTGTGTGTGTGTGTGTGTGTGTCTGTCTGTCTGTCTGTCTGTCTTAGTGTATGTGTCTGTGGGCAGCATAGCGCAAAAACATAAAGACCACTAAATACCAAACTTGATATTTAAGTTCCACATCTTCCAAGGATGCGACACGAAGATTTTCAAGAAAATCCCCCAACCCCAGCTACCCTTCAAATGGAAAAAATTTCGAAGATTTTGATTTTCTAAAAAGTGGCTCTAACGATTTTGATTAAAATATCATATATTAAAGATATATACTTGACAAATAATATGTATTTCTGGAATTTTCTGGGAATAGCCTCTGAAGACTACTTTATTCTGGATGAATTTTACGGAATTTTATGTAACTGGTAAACTGTAAGAGATACACAAAAACTTACTACACAAAAAATGTAGAGCACATTAAAACACACAATTTATGTTATATATATATATTTTTTTTCGTGGAGTTGGTCGTTTTTTAGATACTCCTTGTTTTTGGTTTCAGCTTTAAAACTTATAATTTTCTCATACAGGAATTTAACAATTGCTTTCCATACAAAAGAACTTCAGTCACATAGCAACCATCTTTTGCTATCACTTTAACTTATTGTACTCCCTTATTTCGCTTCTGCTTACAGGGAAGCAAGTAATAAGACTATTTCTGCTAATTTTTTCTCACTTTGCATGACGTAAATAGAGGCATAAACTTTTTAACAAAAATTTGTTGCAGAGGTATAGAGAATATAGATATAGAGAAAGTCATGTGAATGGATTACATCAGATTTTTTTTAAATGAAGGTTAGTTTAAGTTGATAATGAATCCTGTTTATGCCGGATATTCCTACTCTGCAGGAAAGAAAAATGTCGTGTGTGTTTTCTACAATTTCGGCAATCGTTTTATTAGGAGGGAGAGAGCTAAGAATTTTACAAGCATGTGCTCCCTTTCTGTCAAAGTACAGTAAAGGGCATTACATTTTTATCTCATTAGTTCCTTGTTGTTCTGAGTACATTTTTGGTTTCGATCTTTAAGTACAAGCTTGTGTTTAAAGAAAAATAGATTAAATAGCTACATCCTTTTTTTTTCTTCTTAAATTTAACACGACTAGGTTATAGATATATCTACCAAATAAACTTTCTCAGTAGAAAATACAAGGTGGGCCAAAGTTTATCGCAGAACTTCGGTATCCTCTCCTTTTCTCCGTACAAGGAGTCGAGGACAAAAGACATTAAGCCTATAACAGGTAGTCTGAAGAATAAATATACAGACATTCACAATTCCCTAGTGCTTCGTATGAAAGTTTATTGGTCGAATTTAAAATTGTTTTCCTTTCAGACATGGCACCATCGGCCATTTAGAGAATTCAATATAATTTTAGAGTAGCCGTGCAGGATCGCTGGATTCACACAGAGGAAATACAGAGATTCACACAGAGGAGATAATGCAACTTACAAGCTCACGCATAAAGTGTTAACAGCGTTAAATGAAAAGGAACATGTCGGTGGAATCTTTTGTGACCTAGGAAAAGCTTTTGAGTGTGTGAATCATGAAATTCTGATAGAAAAACTACATTTTTATGGAATAAAGAATAACATATTAGATTGGTTCATTTCATATCTGGAGAAGAGAAAACACAGGGTTGAAATTAATAACTCCAATGGGTATCAAAATAGTGCCTCAGAATGGAAATCAGTAAAACATGGTGTTCCCCAGTGATCAATCTTAGGGCTTCTCTTGTTCTTGGCTTACATAAATGACCTCCCATTATACATTAACAGTATTGCAAGTATTTATATATTCGCAGATGACACTAGTGTTCTAGTAACAAGTAAAGATTTAAATTACTGTGTAGTAAAATTAAACTATGTTCTAAATTGTATGTCAAATTGGTTCAAAGCAAAAAACTCTCAGTAAACCTTGAAAAAACAAAAACAATTAAATTTATAACTACTCGCTCACCACAAACACACATAGAAATAGGAATTAATGATACATTGTTAGAACAGCTAAATGAACTCAAATTTCTTGGCCTTCAGGTAGATAAGCATTGGACTGGAAGTCACATATTAGCTACATCACACCTAAACTTAGCTCAGCATGTTGTGCTCTCCGAGCGCTGGTTAAAATTCACTCAATCGATACACTGAAATTGGTGTATTTTGCCTACTTTAACTCTATCATCGAGTATGGAATAATATTCTGGGGTAATTTAGTGGGTAGTAAATGCATATTCCGGATACAGAAGAAAGCTATACGAATAATCTGTAATGCTTATAGCAGACATTCATGCAAAGAACTATTTAAAAAATTGGGCATACTCACCTTACCTTGTGTTTATATATTATCCATTTTAAAATTCTACGCAGTTAATCGACATAGTTTTATAACAGATATGGAAATTCATAATATTAATACTAGACAAAAGGGATATATTCATCGTCCCAATGCCAATCTTCGTTGCTTTCAGAAAGGTGTATATTATGAGATAATCAATATATTTAATGCTCTCCCCAGTAATAAATTTTGGGAATTTCAGGGCTTTTAAGGCCTCTCTTAAGGAGTACCTTTGTAATAAATCATTTTACTCTGTAGATGAATATTTAAGTGACAGATCTGACAATACTGTCAATAATCATTGTATTTATATGTATTATAACGGATTGCATTTTGTGTATATTAGTGTGTGTCTTTTATATTCAAATTAAACTGATGTATACTTTGACTTGCACGAATGTGTCAAATGAATTTTTAGTATTTGGCAATGACACAAGGTCTCTGAAGCATGATGCTTTGACATTTTACACTCTAGTGCATAATTGTAAATTTTTGCATTGGAAATTCTACAACATATTTGTAAATATGTATGGTAATTTGACATTTATGAAGAGTACATAATACAATAATCATATTTTAGTTTTATACAATTACTAGTATTAACTATTATGTCGATAATTAGAAGGCTATCATCTGACATTACATTAGTGTTACATATAATGAAATTATATTTATTTATACATTTAACACTAATTTTTGATACTCTTTGTTTTTATGTGATTGCAAAAAAAAAAAAAAAAAAAAAAAGGCAGTTCATGTGCTTTTATAGAGCACATTAAGTATAGTAGAGCCCTCAAATACAAATGGTGTGATTATATGTCTATTCTGCTGTTTTTGTAACCCAAGCTTTAAGCACGAGCTTAATACATTTTTTTTCCATTGTATATAAACATATGCATACATTTATATGTCTTGACAAGTTCTATGTTCAGTGGCTTCCTGGCCTAAACGAACCTACAGAATGCTTTCTAATCTAATCTAAATCACATCACTTCAACAATAAGACCTTGCACACATAACGTGCACAATTATTATAGAAGTAGTGCGTCAAAAGCTTACAAGCTGGAAACCATATAATATGTTGATGTTTCAGTGATAATAACGGCAATATGTTTTCGTCTTTTAACAGCTGAAAGTTTAAAGAAATCTATCAACAAACGTACAGAAACCTTGCTATTTTTATTATCATTTTAAAGAGAGATTAAAAATAAATTTGACTTTGCATCGATCGTCTATTGAACATGGTTCTGAAACGCAAATGATAAAATGTTAGCGTGTTTGATTGTTCTGTTCCCCCACCTTTATCATAAAATATATGTTTTGGATAAAATAATCAGCTATTATACACCCATTCGCAAACCCTATAAAGAAGTTGTCAAAGAATAAAGTAGTGAAAAAGATCATCTTCCCCTTTTGGATACTGTCACTATACATTAAATATTCTGTAATTAAACGACGTTTCAAAGTTTCATTAATCGCAAATACTTCTTAACTATATAAGGTTAATTTTTTGGCATTTAAACTACACATAATCTTTCTTTTAACTTATAGATTCTGGATGATAAGGATATGAAGCGGAGATTTAGAGTAAGCACTTACCAAACGCAAACCAAAGTGCGTTCCTATGCGTGTACCATGCCCATCGTGCTTCAGCCTGGCTGGAACCAAGTACAGTTCGACTTGGAGAAATTCACGCGCAAAGCGTTTGGTACAGGTTTTGTGGAAGTTGCACGTTTGCAGGTAAACATGTTCGAACTAAGCATTCAATTTTCGCTCGCCATAAGTAGATAAACCTCAATTCACTTTCTCACTTCGCTTCCTACTTGGTGATTTCTTTCGGATTTGCCTATGCATTATAGAAAATCCCTGTATAGAAGCGCGATTGCTGCAGAAGTTTTCCACTTTATTTTTCATTACGCAAGGAATAATAATGAACCTATATTTTGCAAAATGTATGTATTTTATAGGAGACATCACTGCCCTGCACTGCGGCCGTTGCAGATCCTTTATGCGTCACCAGCCTTATATTGTCATCGATTCAGAAGTCTGACGCTCACAATGAACTGACTCAGACTTTGGACCATGATGGTTGAAAGCTCCTGCAATTTTGAAAATTGACTCCTATAAATGAGGGCTTTTTGATGAGCAAGTGCTGGATGCATCTGCCCCTACATTTACACTTGCTTCCCATTTCGTGCAGTATTCCCTCTAAGGGAGTGTCTTGTAATGAACCCGCGACCGTGTGTACAAGAGGTTAGCATGGTTACTGCATAGTAATAACTATGTTTTCCTGCTTATTTTTAGCTAACACTAACCTGTTTCTGTTCAATTTCCGTATACCTAAAACCAACTGAGCAACCAGTCCTTGATAGCCATCTTTGTTCGATGACAGCCCCAGTCTGGTTCAAGTACAGAAAAAGCTGCTGAGTACTCTTCTTAGCCGCGTCATCTACTCTGTTGTTGCCCAAAATCCCCATATAACCCAGTACGCACTTCAGCTGAACAGAACTGTGGGTAGCTCAATGCCGAAGGATTGTAACATTCCAAGACCAACTTGGCCTTAACCAAGCGGTTATCGAGGGACTTCAGACATGCCTGATTATCTGAGAGTATAAGAATCCGGCTATTACTATAGTATTTTCTTACACTTTCCCAAATATTAGCTGAATAGCGAATAGCTGTTCCTGAAAGACCCTGGCATATTCGCCAAGCTAAATTACATATATACCGTTGCCATAGAGTCCAGTCCCTGTCCCCATGGAACCAACAGTATACCAGCATGGGCTAAATATTCTTCATTGGTTGTGCTCTATTTAGTTTAATTTATATCTAAATAATATGTATACATTTCCGATATATTATATATATATATATATATATATATATATATGTATATAAATTTTCGTAATATATAGTATCAATTGTGTGTGTAAGTATATAAAAGAAATATTTTTGTTTCTGATATAACAGACCTTATCTTCTTCATTTTTACTTATTACTTTCTTTCTTCACTTCCTCTTCCATTACTATCTTTATTGGTGTAGACCATGTGTTCTATTAGACTCCCTTTACTTCATTCGGTATATACTACCTGATCTTATTAAGGTACTGCATTTTAAACAGTAATTAGTAGCTTCGGGGTGCTATAAGCTAGGTCTCAGGCAGTTCAAATGGTACATTTTCAGCACAAACAATTTTTTCAGAGATTCGAAAGGTAAATATGTCTGCCGGTACAGTGCTCTCAATGGACTCTTTACAAAGGACTTTTTTTTGCATTGGAGTGGAAAAAACCCGTTTATTTTCGAAATTTTAAAACATACAGTTTTGTCCGTTAGTGCACCACGACCATAAGATGACTCAGATATGGGAGATAGCTTATAACAATGATGCCAGCGAGCTTTGAAGTTCACCACATTAGCTGTAACCGATATTTAGATGACGTGTTCTCAATAATTTAAGTTATTTGTTCAATGTATAGCTACGATCAAATTTGTTCTTAGGTCTATCAATACTACCAAATACCCGATTGCATGGCAGGAAAGAATAAGCATGAATTGGATAAAATTGCCAATTTTTTCCTCAAAAAGGCCCATATCAACTACAGCATTTAGAAATGTTTTCTAGCATATGGTTTTAACTCTGTCCAATGCAATTTTAACTAAAAAAGTATGTTTTAATTGTTTGCCTAATTAATTTTTAATGTAATCACTGATGAAATATAAGACCCCGTTAGGTGATTTGCGGCGGTTTCCTTCGTGGTAGACATACATTTTGGAGATATTGTCTCCGAGATTGTTAATACAAAATACTAAAAACAAATAAAAAAAAAGTAGGGGCAACGCTTAATCAACAACAGACCGAACAGAACACTGATTCAAGTGGGACTGGAATCAGCTGCTGGTATGCGACAGTGCTGCTGTCAGCTAATGCTAGACAAGTTTATTTGACAAACACCATTTGTGATTCTAGCAATAGTGTTTTTGTAATAAATGCATAATGATTATGCAAGTTTAACTGTTACAGTCATGCTAGACATAGTTGTTATATCAAAAGTTGCATATCAATGCTGGAATCAAACTGCTTAAAACGCGTTTTGTAAATGTGTGGGTTGTTATGGTTTTACAATAAACGATTCATGTATAAGGAGGCAAGTTTCTATGGCAATACCATAGCAGCTGTGGGAATAGTTTTCAATGCACCTTTAATAGCAAAGCAAAACATCCTTTGGAACTTGCTAAGTTCAGCTTTACATTGCCTTAATTTTATTCTTAGCCACTAATACAATACAGCACAAAAGAAAAGCGGTGTAACCATCGTGATGCATGCCCAATACACCACTTTGCTATAATATAGCCTTTACCAGAGAGAGGAATACTGGCACCTAAAATCATTACTTTACTTGGAATGTCAGAAAGACTGGTTCGTCGCACCATGTCTAAACTTTTCCGAGTGCTAATTGAAGCAACTCAGCAACAGCAACAGGCAATTTTCCTTTGACGTTAATAGCAATATCGTCCACAAATCCATTAGAACGTAAAGCGGCATCAGGAATTTGCCGCAATAGGCCATCAGGTTTCAAAGAATAGACCCGATAGCCCCCCTCTGCAGCAGCCCTAATAGCAGATAGACCAAACGTTTTCCCTCCCAACACGCTCCAGGTCAGCTGTCAAGGTCACGATTAAATGAAATGTATTCAACTACAAATAAATAATCGATGGAGAACATGCTCTTAAAGGCCATTCATAATACTTCACATGAAGTATATCCAGAAATACACCAATGGCAATCTCTTGGAACTCTAGCAACTTCTCTGCATGAGACACTACACAAAAAACAGTTGTTTCCATCGATTCCCAAAATTGAAAGATAAACTTGTGTTTCTGAAGCGAGGCAATCCATAGTGCACTGTCCCTTAACTGCCTATCAACTAACATTGCTAATCCTTTAAGAAGAGTGGATTATTGGACTATATGCCTTCGCCTCGGGGTAGCTAGATTTGCGTATAAACATCACCGCTTTTACTACATATGGCACCGCAGGCGATGACACTGATGATACATGGAATAAAGATGGCGCACCAGTGGAATGCGATGGCGGGGTAAACCGGAGAACCCGGAGAAAACCCATCCCTGCACCGCTTTGTCCACCACAAATCCCACATTTGGTCACTGGGATCAAACCCATGGCGCGGCCTCACTTGACTATGCCAGTGGAGCATAGTCAGAGGTTATGCAAACTCTGTAAATTTGCAGGGAGGAATGGATGGACTCAATTTTCTGTTGCAGCAGTACAGAAAAGATTAAAGTAGGTCCTATTGATAGAAAGCGTTCAAATGAATTAAGAACCCATCTGACTTTGATTGTACGGATCACCTCTTTGGTTAGGTTCCAGTCCTCTCCATTATGACATGTACGATGCAGTTTGATTTGTCCCTGTTCCATTAGTTGATCAGTAACCTTTGAATCTGGAAAGTGGATGCTAGCTAAACGCAAATATTCTGCCATCAGGCAATTTAATATTGCTAATTATTTTATTGACACTTTTACCCGCAAATTTCGTGTTCTAGGTATTGGGAATATCTTGTATATCCTAGCATACAGTCTCGATTCGGCTTTACGAATAGCTTAGTTGTAGGTGTTAATGTTATTTTATTTTTGTGTCCTGCCTAAGGTGGAAGAAGAAAATACAACCACCTAGAATGCAGTTATATATGAAACAGAAGTTTTGCGATGTTTTCCTAGCAGCCATCTGAATGAAACTTAACTTTTAATTTTACAAGAAATTTGGGCTAAAATATTTCCG
The DNA here is from genome assembly GCA_030762935.1 of Hymenopus coronatus. Taxonomy (NCBI): domain Eukaryota; kingdom Metazoa; phylum Arthropoda; class Insecta; order Mantodea; family Hymenopodidae; genus Hymenopus; species Hymenopus coronatus. Next base: position 35,333,826 of record CM060896.1, on the reverse strand, counting down.
CTAATTTTGCATTCCTAAAAATTACGGAATGGGGATAATCACATGATTTTGTTTTAGTACAAGCTAATTAAAGTGTGCATATCTAGCAATATAATTTGCTAAGCAGTGTTGCTAATTTGAGTATGAAGGCATCTGTAAAATAATTTAATTTTGAATTCATTACTTTTAATAAATTTAAACAAAAGATTGGTTGATATTCTTCATACATTGTGGACTACTTTAGTGCAAGTTTCATGCAATTTAACTTGAAAGTGTGGCGTATAGAAATTCTTTACCGCCGTAGTGTAAAAATAACAAATAAATTATTACAAATAAATATTGCATCTTAAAAGCAACTCTTCAATTGTGTTAGATTGGTTATGAAACTTTTGAATATTGCACTGCCGTAATTCTACATTAAAAAAAGATATGTAATTCTATATTTTACCACCTTAAATTGAAAATTCTCCTCTGTTTTTTGAATTTATACGAAAAAAATTTAAAGAGCTATATTTTAAAGTATACCTATTGAAATTTCATTATGAGATTAAATTGTTAACACTAACCAATTGCAGTATAATGTTTCAGGTGCCTAAGTGTTCAGAAAACACTAAAATATCGAAAATATGTAAAATTAGTTTAAGAGGAACAAACTAAAATAACACTAAACATTAGAAGTGTGCTGTCGTAAAGAAGCTGTAGAGATTAGCATTCTAGTAGGATATTTATATATAAAGCAAAGTTTCTCACAAACTGTATGCAGTCAAGTATATAAAAAAACATTAATAAAACATTGCAATGCCTTATTAAGTAGAATTTTTTATGCTATTGTGATTTTCATCCTGTATCTCAGGTCCATGCCAATTGCCGCCTTCGTCGAATATATTTTGCGGATAGACTTTACTCAGAAAACGAACTACCACAAGAGTACAAACTCTACATGCCTTCCCGGACAATGCCAATTAAAGTTCCTTGAATTCAGAGGAAACTGAGCGACTTCTGAGAACTTCGATGTAATACATGCCCATTAAGAATTGAAAAGGCTTGTGGTTGATCCGAGTTTCTGGATCTAATCAGAAACTTGTTTATATCATTGAAGGCACATTAGAAATACAATTATCTCTTTAGTATTAGGGTGTTATATGTTTTAAATGTTTGCGCATATTTGTTCATAAATTACAAAGCCGTGTTTTCCAAGATTTGTATTAAGTCTATTTTGTTTTTTAATTGTTTGATGGTTTGTAATCATTATATTTTATATGCCTTATACTTCATTGTTTAATGATAGTTTTTAGAATGAATCTGTAATTTTATTTGTTAAACATGATCAATAAATTCATTGATAAATAGAACGATTCAGTATTTAGCATACTAATACTCAGAAGAAAATTATTAATGTTATTTTCTTGCAGGAAAAGCATTAACAATGTTCAAACCCGCTTCAAATATTAGAACTAGTATGCTTAAGAAACCATGAAAGCAACACTATTATTATGATTCAAAGCGATAGTTACATCGCTTGGAATGACTGTTTATGTATGAAATTGCTCATTAAACGCATCCTCTTTCTTTTTACCCAGTTTAGGACTGTATCTTTCTTGAATATTATTTGTTTGTTCTCAAATGAAAACTACAGAGCCCCCTTCCAAAATGGCTAAAACAATACAAGAATTTTATCATAAATAATCTTAAATGAAATAGATATTCAACATATTTATTAAACTATACCAGTAAAATTTTTCTAAAATAATAAACTGGAACGCAAAACAGAAATTACCCATAATACACAACACGGGGAAGACAAAATAAAAAACCCAAGCAAAAAGCTTGACCCATGACCCATGTGATATAGAGAATGTGTTATAAGTAATAAGGATTTACTATATTTGAAACTAATCAAGAAAGTAAACTTAACTCTTAACGTTGTAAAACTGAGAGCGCTGATAACTAATAACGTTGATAAAACTGTCATATAGAACCACTGTGGTGGATGCAGAAACGTGAGCAAGTACAATTGCTGCTATAAACAGCAATGCATCCAATAAGGTAGACATACATTTGAACATTTGTAATACGAATAATGCAATAATAAAGCTAAGTCAGTCTATAATATAGATTTAAAGAAATATACATTAATTGTATTCATTATTGCAATCAAGGCTATAATAACAGTTATTTAATATTGCTGCATTACATGTTGTTGATAATGTTCAAAGCCATGCTTTAAAGGCATACTGTGAACTCCAAAATAAAAGTAAATAATATGGAATGTTCAATATCTTACACAAATAAAGATGAATAGAATTCGAACTGTTTGAAACTTTTTTATAACTAGTGTAGTAAACGAATGCAAATCAGAATCCTGGATTTCACACAAAAATGTTTATGTGATGAATTACTTACCAATAAAAGCAAAGAAGTAAGAAAAAGAAGTACAGCCTCTTAATGTTGCTAGATTCACTTCAAAGTTGACTTACCAAATAGGCAAAGTATTTGAGAAGTAGTACACATTTCTTCATGGCGCTAGCACTTTCTGCAAAGTTAAATTACTAACATGTTTAAGTATTTAAAAACTAGCAGACTGTTTCTTTATGCCGCTGGCATTGACAGTAGATTTGAAGAAGGATATTTGAACACAAACAAGCTATTTGAAAACTAACCATTTTTAATACACCAGCATTGACTGCAAATTTAAATTACAAAATTCAACTATTTGAAAGCAGTTTCTTATGCCACTGGTGTTACACAGAAAAGCTAAACTAACAATCTAGCTTAGTACATTCAATGACAACAAATCGGACACATATATTTAATTATAATTTATTTTAAGTTCTTATATTTTGGTATTTATTGTTATAAAATAATCAACCATCCATTTAAATAAAATATTGTTTGATTAAGATATTAACTTAATTATGCTAAACTACAAAAACTTCCCACACATGTTCAGTAGAATTAAAGTCTGAACTTCAAGGAGAGCTCCCACTTCCGGAGATATAAGACCGTTAATTAGTCCCATAGTAATAATAACTATCAGTCTATTAATTATCTACACACATATATATATATATATATATATATATATATATATATATATATATATGTGTAACGAGAGTTAATACTTATTAAGTTGTATGCATAGGGACCAAGAAGCAAGTTTTTTACTAGAAGGTTCCTCAGAATCATGACGCCAGACTGGATAGAGGGGTGAGAAGTCGCTTCTTATGTGAAAGTCACATACAAGTACGGGGAAACCACAGATAAATACACACAAGGGGACTTCTCCTTTATATTCGTGGTATCACGCGATTATTATGACACATTCTGGGAGATTTGCAATGATTTTTGGGTAATGATGGTGTCATTTTGGCGGACCTTCTAACCAATCAGAAAGAAGCCACTATGACACCGTTTTTTGTATATAAGAAGTTGCTAAGAAATCACCCGTGGGAGACACCACGTCGCCGTTGTTAAGAATTACGCGTGAGAGAGACCACGTTGACCGTTTGTTAAGAATTCGCCTGAAAGAGGCCACGTCGGACTGTTTGCTAATAATTCGCCTGTGAAGTAAAGTAACGTTGCTCGTGATTACGTGAAAGTGTGCCATATACTCAACGAAAACAGTGTAATTAAGAGTACTTGTGAGTCAGCGTAGAGAGCATCAATCAGCTGTATAAAAGTGTATAACCAGGTGCTTGTCTCAAATCTCCTTCATAATAAATAACAGTACAAGGTTTGCAAGTGTTTTTTCTTAATATCTTCAAGAGCACTCCTACAACTCTACCCACTAGCTAAATCCACGCCTGGGAGAGTCAAGATTCATTCAAGACTGCGCATCGCCGTGGTAACCCATCCCGGAGGAACTTCAGTACTAGGTACGTGAGAGTAGAAGTGACAGTTAGTTACGCTGCACCTAAGCACATAAGGTGCGGCAATAACTACAAATTCAAAATCCACGCTTCATATGACTTCCCAACCTGGGGAGTAAAAGCAGTAACGCAACAACACCTACATCAAAAGTAACCCTGCATATTACTGACCAACGTGGGGCAACTAATAACCCAGCCTGCAACAACAAAAACGCCGCTGTATAAGGCGCACATAACGTGGGGGAAACAACGTAACGAAATTACCGCTGCAGATAATTTCTGGCCACGGTGCAACATGTGATCGTGTATTGTCGTGCATTAAAAGCAAATTGTCGCCTATAAATGCATCTACTGATATTCCATGAGTAGCCTAACATTCATATATCTATGCATCTATGACTTAGACTTATATTTTCTACAAAAACGCAGTACGAACACCATAGAAGCTCCTGTCCAAACCATCAGTCCACCACCTTTTCGGAAACGCAACATTGTGATAATCATTCTCCCCTCCGCCTCCAAACTCTTTCAGGTCCATTAAGAGAGCGCAGACAGAAACGGAACTCATCTGTGTACAGAAAATTGTGCCACTGTTCATTTCTCCTCCTGTGATCATTTGCAAACACATTCGTCCAGCTCGGTGCATCCTGAGCAACCTAGGGCCAATTGTAAGCCTACTTGATATCAGTCCACTTGCTTTTAACCTTCTTCTAACAGTTTTGGCCGAAATCGGGCTTCCACGTATGCTAACAATTAATTGAGTTATGGTCGTAGCTGGCAAGTGGCGCTTCCGAAGAACCGCTAACACCGGTCTTCATTTTGATTTGTAGCTCCTGGACAACCAAATCCTGGTTTTCTGATATACGAATATGTGTGTAAGGGGTATTATGCGCGTGTGTGTGTGTGTGTTCGACTTGACATACATATGGATGTTGAATGTTTTAAGATAAAATGTGATAACCCCACTTACACTCACGAGTAAAAATAAATAAATAAAAAAACCGCACAAAAACATTAAGATAAATTTGATGTAACTAAGACTATCTACTTGCAATAATTACACATATTTCTCTGCAATAACTTGTTTATATGGCAAGCTAATGTTTTGTAACATACAAGCAAATATAGAAGTATTCGGTTTTCCCCTAAGCTTATTTGAAAACAAAACTGTTTCTTAATGCAAATATAGTTACGTTTAATTGACTGATTCCGTGATTTCAGGTTCGTATTCATGTATTCTCGGGTTCAATTTCTGTCGATCATGAACTTTGAACTTTTCAGGGTTTATCTGATCAACAGCGAATGCTTGGGTGGTTTCTCATCTATCGCGATCTACTTGTTCACTTTCCTTTCATTCTGTCTCCTTCTCATGCTTCAGGTGTGCTTCTAGGTTTCTTGACAGCCCTATGTCACGAAGCCCTAGGTGGCGAACAGATGGCTTGGATGCTTGCTCAAAGTAAAGAGTATTTCTCTTGAACACTTAAGAACTCCTTGGTTGAACGTGTCTCCCCCCCCCCTTATTGGGGTAGATCCCGCAATCGTGAGCCGGTCTTCGAGCCAGGGGCTAATAGAAATTTCCGCGTATCTGAGGTCCATAGTCTCTTGCTCCTTCACTCCAGAGGTAGTAACCGCACTAGACTCCAAATGTTTTCCTTGTGCGGGGTGTCCCTACCGTTTATACCTATAATCTATTTGAGAAATAGCTAAACATTTCTTAATCTTATAAAGTTTGAAAAACGACATTGCCAGTATTTTGCTCAATTTATTCAAGTGTTTTGCATAACATATACCCGAATAAGCAAATTCAGCAAATATACTCCTGTCAAAAACGACGGAGTGTTATTCAGTAAAATATAATTTAGCAAATATTACCAACGCTCAAATGTTATTAAAAATGCTCAGAGTCGAAAATACGTTTGGCCTAAAAGCATAATCCGGTAATGAATGTGAGATACAAATACGCTTCACTCTATTACTTAAAACTTTGTTGTTATAGAAAAGCACTTATCAGAAAGAAGGGAAATTTCACCCCATTCCAAGAGGACCATGTTTTTTTAAGTACCTTTACATATGGCAAACGAAGGTATACCAATAAAATGAGCGAAATGGCAGAACTACTCCAAAAATGACGTTCAAAGAAAACGGGAAGAAATTTATTAAACAAAGAAGAAGTCTCTAGTCAAAGGGTTTATCCTGAGACAGTGGTATCCGCCAGGCTACGCACCTGTTAGCAGGGATGTAGAACCATACTATTCCACCATTAAACGCAAACGAGCGTTATGGTTACTGTCTCTTAGCAATATTTTAATACAAACCCTTTTAAGAGAAGAATTTTATACATAAAGACTACATCTTCCACGACGTTAGTACAATAACTGTGTTGAAGTAATTATCAAGAGAATTGTACCTCGGAACCTCAATTCCCTAATAACCACAGAATCCTGAAGGTCTCTAGATCAGAATCTAATGTGCAAAAAAACGCATATAGTATCCAGTTGAGCCACAGGTCGACAAACTTCTCATAGATATGGATGGACACCAAAGCCACACATGACCTGTACTGACTGAGTCGGAGAACCGAATAATGGAAGCGGATTGAAAAGATTCCCTGACTAATTAATCTCTGGATATAAACTGATCGCAATTTTTTCTCTCTCTCTCTCTCTCTCTCTCTCTCTCTCTCTCTCTTTCTTTCTCTCTCTCTCTCTGTCTGTTTTAATATAAACATAATTTATTTTAATACGCTGAGATGCTGTTCTGAGTTAAGTGAATGCTACAGCATTTATAATAATAAATAATAAGTACACAGAGGGAAGGTAGCAATCATAGCCATAATAAACTAAAACATGATTGCAGATACATACCACAACATAAAACTACTCATCAAATGAAACCTTCACCTAAGACGTAAACTAGATTCAAGAAACAAATCCAAAATGAACTCAGAAACATAATAAGTAGCGTGAAGCAAACAACAAAAGCTCATCTAAAAAGCTTAATCACTGAGAGTATAGTGCAAGTTAGAAAACATGAGCACGACGAATATAATTAATGGCAGTATTCATATTGTAACCAACACATTTCTAAATATGCGGACAACCTTATGTGGATAAAGAAAGCGCAGTGTAATTTAGCAACAAAATATTTTGGATCGAACCTACAGGAAAAAAGAAAAAAAAAATCTTGCACTATCACCGTTCATATTCAGAAGTTTTAGGCTACTTATATTTTCGCCTTGATGGTTATGTAATAAAAACTGGCGTTAAACCTATTAAAAAAGAAAATCCATGTGCTTTAATATATCAATCAGAGCCCTCCGAAAAATCTCTCAAATAGATTCGGGATTAGAGTCCATCAGTAATGCTATAATTAGGAGTCGTCTGATGAAATGAAATGGCGTTTTATTTATGGACGCCTTTTTTAACTGCTGTGGTTCTATACTGGGCGTGAAATACCGCTTAATTTTGCTCAGAGGACTCTCTATCACGATACAGGACCAACTGCTTTACTTCCCTTCCGAAGGAAGCCATGCTAAGGATTTTTACGCCCAAAAAATTCCATCGTCCTCCGCCGGGTTTGAACCCGCGACCTTGGGTATATGAAATTAGCATAGTAACTATGGAGGGCGACTAGGAGTCGGCTGATAGATAAAAATAAGGGTAAAAGATGTGAAATTTGGAACAGGCATTAATTCTAAAATACTTTAGAAAAAAGTTCTTACTCAAATTGGCATTCCATTGTAATGTTACATGCTCTTGAAGGCAGGGAAATATGTTAAGTACATTAAAATCCTCTAGCAATGCTACGATTCAGATTTGGCTAAACGGAGTGGAATTTGGAACTTAAATGAGTTCTAAAATGTTCGGATATAACGACTGGTTTGTGGTCGTCAAAATTAATGGATCAAAACAATAATATTAAGTTACATCCTCCTTTTATAGACTTGATTATTCAAGTCTGCTACGTTTGAACGAACATGATTCTTATATTGAAAAAAAAAAACTAAGATATATGATTGATTAGTCTTCAAATGATAATAGTGAAGCAGAGTAATCGTACTTCTCATTTGTATCGAAGTAAAGTATTAAGTTAAAGATCTTCTTTAAAACTTTTTTGTCTAATAAGCTGATTTTTTGCTTGTTCATTTGCATTACCTATACTAAGAACATAGGGTTAATGAGTGAGAATAAAATAGCTGACATTTGTTGACGTTATGAGACACATATGTAGTGTCAAACGGCTCTAATGACATAACAATATTACAGTTCCATAATAACACAAAAGAAAAATTCAGTGATAACAAAAATATACATTGCTTAACATAAAATTAAGAGACGTTCTGATTTTCACTCTATTTTTATTTCGACGAGAAAGGTTTGGTTATGTTTGGGTGATATTGTGTATATTATTACCTTCTATTGAACATGTAACAAAATATCATACGAAATGTTAAATCCAGTTCTTAAAGAGGTTAAATGTAGCAAACGATTGTAACGACTTAATATTAGAAGGATAATACAAAGGAAAATGTTTCAATATATTTAACTTAAACCACAATGAACTTCGCAACAGTACATTGCTGGTTTATCCTATGATATATTTATATATGACATTTGTTAACAATAGGAAATGCCTTATTCCCAATTTCAGGGCTTCTGGTGCGTAAATAAACAATTTGTTAAATAATTTGTTGTGAAGTTTGCACTTAACTACATACACTATGCATTAAATAAACGGAAATAAACACAGTGCGTTACAAAGTCAAAAGTGTTGAATTCCTTCGGAACGGTGATGTGTGGCAATGCGGATGCATGTCTCGCATGACTCTCTGCAGATTAAATCGCCCTCCGTGGTGTAATGGTTACCATGCATATACCCAAAGTCGCGGGTTCAAACCCGGCGGAGGACGATGGATTTTTTCGGGTGTAAAAATCCTTAGCATCGCTTCCTTCGGAAGGGAAGTAAAGCCGTTGGTCCCGTGTCGTAGATTTACGGCACGTAAAAGAACCTCAAGCCTGATAGAGAGGTCTCTGAGCAAAATTAAGCAATCTTTCACGCCCAGTATAGAATAGGACGCTGAGAACCACAGTAGTTAAAGAACATTAATCTGCATTTCTGCAACTGACATAATTTTAAAGAAAGATGAGACATTAGTTGAAATATTTAGAAATAAAAACTGCATAATACAATGCCAGGAGCAGTACGCATCTGGGGTCCATAAAGCAGAGATCGGTGGGTCAGAATTGTAGTAGTTTCGGCTGAACGAGGATCTAACACCGTAGATGCGAGCAATTTCAAATCCTATTAGTCCTTTTTAAAAATGCTCCATCCACGGCAAGTGATTGCCTAATGGAGAGAAAGGAGGAAATGACGTGAAAAGGTGAGCTGCAGAGAACCACCAGATCGCAGATTCAAGAAAGAAGCTATAATGTGTGTGCGTGTATTATAAATAACCAAACTAAGTACGTCAAATGTAAGTAAGATCTCAGCCAAGGGGCCACTCAGTACTACACAATATAATTACAAATCTCACGTTTGGCGAAAATCACTATATTATGTGGCTTATTGTGGTTGAATTTTGAAAACTGAAATTCTTCTTGTTTTCTAAGTTCTACTTACATTCAACAAAGACCCAAATAAATTGCGAAAATTAAATTTGAATCAGGCACATTAATTATAAGTGCTAATTCCAAAAATAGGTTACTAAATAATCAGAAAAATATGATATACCTTATTATGTGACTTATTGTAGTTGAATTTTGAAAAGTGAAATTCTGGCTATACTGAGCTGTCCAATTGTATTGTTACATTTGACAAAAGCAGAAAACAATTCCTAAAACTAAGCTTGAAACATTGAATTATAAGTGCTAAGTCCACTAGAAAGTTACTAAATAATCAGAGTTTAATTCATCAAATATTTATTACGTGATTTATTGTGACTGGAATTTGGAAAGTGAAATACTGGCTGTACTAAACCTTCTAAGTTGTACTGTTACTTTGACAAAAGCAGAAGAACTTAAATCTGATATATGAATTATAAGAGCTAATTCCACCAGAAAGTTACTAAATAAATAAAAAATAAAAAAAAACTGATAGATAAATTCAACAAAATCTATATTATGTGACTTATTGTGCTCGTATACTAGAAAGTGAAATTCTGGCTAAACTGAACTTTAAGTTGTGATGTTGCATTTGACAAAAGCAGAAATAAATTCCTGAAACTAAACTTAAATCAGATATATGTATTAAAAGAGCCTATTCCACCAGAAAGCTACTAAATATCCAAAACAATAACCTAGAGATGCATTCATAAAAATCTATATTATGTGACTTATTGTGCTTGAATTCTGGAAAGTGAAATTCTGGCTATACTGAACTTTAAGTTACACTGTTACATTTGAGAAAAAACAGAAATCAATTCCTAAAACTAAATTTAAAATAGACATATGAATTATAAGTGTAAACACTCGTAAACAGTTTCCACGTTAGTAAAAATCCTGAACTAGGGCACCCACAAATCCACACCATTCCGAATAACCAAAACCTGCACCCGGTAACGAACCCGTATCCACGTGGTAGAAGTTAATAAGATCAAAGTGGTGAAAAACATAGCACTAGCAAAGTGATGAATAGGCTGCGATATGCAATTCAGGTAAGGGGTGGACTCAATCATAATGTTCTTATTTAAGACGCGATAATCCACCACAAGACGAAAATCAACCCCGCCTGGCTAGTGTGGTGGTAGCGTGTCTGCCTCACATTCAAAAGGTCGTGAGTTCGAATATCGCTAAGGGTGAGTTACCCGGATATGGTTTTCTTTCGGGGGTTTCCCTTATCCTGAGAAGACGAATGTCGAGTAACTTTAAGCTCCATGGATCCAGAGAACATTTGAGCATCATTTCACCAATTTCATTCATCGTCCGATATGACCAACTAGGTTAAAGGGCGTTAAGCTTTAAAAAAAAAAAAAAAAAAAAAAAAAAAGACGAAATTCATCTTCACCCTTAGGCAAAAGTAAGATAGTACTTGAATAACAAGAACTAGATGTGCAGTAATGTCTCTAGGAACATCTCAGCGATCTTGGCCTTTAGGACAGGCATTTTATGGGGAGCAAGCCTCTAAGGGGATAGCTTAACCGGAGTAGAATCACAAAATTGGATATAATACACTGTCAACTTCGTGGCACCCAGCTGCTTCCAGAAAATCATCCGTAGTTCCGTAGCTATCTCCGCCTGAGAAGATAAATGACCCAGGGCCAAATCGTGGATGCAAGTGATGGGAGACGTCTTAAAAAGGAGGCAGCGTCGTGACCGAATGGTTCGATCGACATTTTCCACTCACCAAGGTGGCCTAGGTTCGATCCCAGGCGGCCCGATGTGGAATTTGTGGTGGAAAAAGCGGCGCAGGGGCAGGTTTTCTCCGAGTGCTCCGGTTTCCTCCGCTATCTTATTCCACCGGTACTGCAACTGCATTCCATGTAACATCAGTATCATCATCTGCAGTGACATAGGTAGTAAAAGCGGGCGTTAAACGGCATAAAAATGATCGAGAAGGACAGGGGAAATCGGGCGCGAATCCAAGCTAAACAAGAGGGAAACTAGCCCGGAAGAAAGCATAACTAAAAGTGGTAGCTGCAAAATTAAATCGCTGTCCAGTTCGTCCCATAAAGTCGTGCCCAAAATAACTGCCACCGATGAGTCATTCAGGGTTAAAAAGGGTTGCTTGCAAGTAAGGTGGGGAGGAAACTAATTTAATCACAGTCCAGTGCGTCGCATAAAGTCCGTGCCCAAAATTACTGGCACCGGTGAGTCGTTCAGGATCAAAAAGGGTTGCTTTCAAGTAATGGTGGGGAACCGCACACAGCGGATCACTCGATATCGAACCTCACATAGCCGATCACCAATAACCAAACACTTAACTCTGACCGCCATGGGTTTAAGAGCTGTCCGATGAAGATGCAGATTCAAAAATGTGGTATCTACTAAAGAGCACTAACTGCCAGAAACCAATAGAGCCAAATTAGAAGTGCGGCCCAACAAAATTTGAACCGTAGGGCGGAGAGGCAAAGAGGCAGCTAATATTTTCTGCTGAAATGAAGCAGTGACATGGCCGCCGCCCCCTCCCGATCTTGAGGAGAAGTTTGGCCCGAGTCGTCTGCTCAACTCGACGTAGGTCTGCCCGACGGTTGAGCACTCGCGCGTCAGATGTCCAGAACGGCGACAGCCATAACACAATCGTATAGGAGGATTAAGTAGTAGTCCACTCGACGGAAGTAAGAATTTTCATTGCCCGGCATATGTTCAACCGTCCGGCGTTCCCGAATACGATCAGCAACTGGCGATTCGGTTATAGCCGGATAGAGACGCACATATTCGGCAAATGTCGGCTTTCGGGAAAAAACCAACGCCGAACGCATAATGGGATTAAAGTGATAGCAAAAGCTGGTTGTTATGTGACTGAAGTTCCTTTGTTTGTATGGACAGGAGTTGATAAATTCCTATATGAGAAAAGTAAGTTTCATAGCTGAAACAAAAAACAGTGAATATTTAAAAAACGATCAACTCCACGAAAAAACGTATATAACAAGATTGTGTGTTTTAATGTGCTCTACATTTCTTGAGTAGTAAGTTTTTATTTAAGTCTTACAGTTTAGCAGTTATGCAAAATTCCGTAAAATTCGTCCAGGATAGTCTCCAGAGGTTAAACCCGGAAAATTCAAGATATACATTTTGTTTGTCAGGTAAATATCTTTAATATATGACATTTTAATCAAAATCGTTAGAGCCATTTTTGCGAAAATCAAACATTTTCGAAAAAAGTTCCATGTAAAGGGTAGTTTGGGCTGGGGGGATTTTTCTCAAAATCTTCGTGTCGCATCCCTGAAAGATACTACACTTATATACCAAGTTTGATATTTTACCAACTTTTCGTTTTTGAGTTATCGTGTTCACAGACACACGGACACAGATAGACACACACACACGCGGATCTTTTTGTGAAAATGCTTCTTTTTTGGATATAAGGGACCCTAAAACATATATTTCCGGTGAAATCTCGGTATCGAATTTTTGGGGGAGTGCAATACCTTCTCTATACACTATGCACATAGTGCGTGTAGAGAAAGTAAAAAACACATGCCATCATTTAACATAATTTGATGGCATTTATTCACTCCTAAAAGCTTGGTGAAATTGTCACGCTAATCAATAAAACCCTTAATGACATCACTTGCCAAACATTATTCATTTTTCTTGTTCATTTTCTCCTCTTCCTCCCTTCTCCATTCTTGTGGAACTTTTCTCTCTACAGAGCTGGAATACTTAGCTAATAAGCAGGTGGCTAAGGAAACAGTCGAGGAATTGTTCCCTCTCGAAACGTTGGTGTAGAACGTGGGAATTTCTTCTCATTGCCTTCTCCATCTCCATAAACATCGTGTGGCACAATATCTTCTCTTCAAAATGATTTATGCATGCTACGGGCCGCTTTGTTGGGTGTCCTATCTTTTTGCGGAATAAGCTTTATCCTTATTTTATTTGTTTACCATTTATTATAAAAATAATACATATTTTAGTGAGAATTTTGGATTGTATGTTATGCAATTCTGGGTTGATGGAAATTTGAAAACTGTGTGTAACCAACTTTACTACAGTTGTAGTTGCTATAGCAAGCGTGTATACATCATTTGTCTGGCATCTGTAAAACAAGGATTGTTTGATCTATTAGTGGTTGCGGTATGATACATGCTTGTTATATTAAAGAAACAGTTATTTACTTTCCACCAGTCTGAAAGAACCCTTCCTAGCCTCTTCTTCATATATGTATGTTACTGAATTATACATTAAATGGGTACATTATTGCACTATAAAGCTTATCTTATTACTTTCAACAGATTTTCTGTTGTATTTTATTGAGATTGTTAAATTATACTCATATTAAACCATACCATAAGATACCGTGTAGAGAAAACTACAAACTGCTGCATTCATTTGCCTTGCTTGTTATGCCGGCTTCACAGCGTTGCAAATTCTATTACTCCGGCTTCCTTGAAGCTAACTGTCTCTATCTTATTATAACTTTGTTTTAAGCTAGAGACGCGCTGTAGGTGTGTTACTGAATGTTTTCGCTATGACGTCATATATAATAAACCTCCTCCCAACCCTCAACGAGTACTGACTAATCAGGAGACTGCTTGGCGTACTGACTCACGGTACTTGGTGGCCGATAAGTACGTTTTATGTGTCGTTTGAATGCTGCTAACCTGAAGGAATTCGCAAGAATTTACTTGCGAATGCATTCTTCTATCTCTATTTATTCTCCGTGTATGTAAGACTTTCAAGCCAGCACCTGGGGTTAGACGCATGTTGAGGAGCAGATGCTCTGAATCAGAGAGAAGAATGGGTGATCAGCCCGATGCTGGGTATGAAAATGAGGAAGTGTATTGTAAAACATGTAAATGGCGTGTTATTTATGGACGCGCTTTAACTACTGTCCCATTATAAATTGGGCGTAAAAGACGTTTTTTTTGCTCAGAGGCCTCTCTATCAGACTTGACACGGGACCAACGGCTTTACTTGCCTTCCGAAGGAAACCATGCTAAGATTTTTACACCCGATTTTTACATCCATTGAACCTGCGACCTTGGGTATATGAAGTTAGCATGGTAACCATTACACCACGGAGGCCGACGTATGGTATAGAATGCTGAGAGAAAAGATGATTATGGAGCAATCAATATTGGTGGAATGAATGGAATCCTGCACAGACACTACCTTGTCCGTCGACAAAAAATCCCATATCAGTTCCCCAGGTTCGAACCCGGGTCACCTAGGAGAGGGGCATGCGGTCGAACCGCTCGGCCATGGCGTCGCTAGGAATTGTGTAGCCAGATTATAAATCAGTGTGTGTTCGCACGATTGATATAACCTTTTAAAGCATTGCGTAATTGCAAGATGAGAAATACACTGAAAAAGCATGTTTAGAATAATTAGTTTACATGTGTACTACAACTGTTTACAACCTTTGCTCTGCTGTCAGAAACGATTTAACCTAGAGTTGATAAGATAACCGCATCCAGACGGGGTTTACATTGTGCCTCTTTCCCATCTCTATTCTTAACAACCTTTAGCAACACAGCAAAGTGGGAACCTAGCGGATAACTTTGGAGGTGCTAAGCAACTGCAACCATGGTGAGATTGAATGATTCATGGGTTTGTTACACTACTGGTTCTTTGTAGATGTATCACCATATTAAAGAATACTAGCTGCGTCTGCGTTGGAGATGCTCGCCATAGAATAATATAGTGTATACTCCAATCCATCACGGTCGCATACTATTATAGACTTTAGCTATAGCCCTTTTGGGACTATGCAGACCCCTAAACATAGAGTAAACAGTGGATTGAGTTACAAGGGAAAAATTTCGGAAATTGAAATAAAAATTAATGTAATAAGCCCTTATTTGCAACCAGCAAGATATTCATTTAACCTGAAACCGCCTTGAAAGTAAAGAAGAAGAAAAAAGTCTTCACTTCAAACACAGGTTGCCCAAAAACTATAGTGCCGCTTACATTTGTATCTTTTTTTCCTCTGTTAGCTAAATATACGTTTACAAAACTAGAAAGAAGTCCATGTTACATCCAATGACCCTCTACTATCGTTTATTTTAATGTAACTTTTAGGGTATTAGAAACCATTATTACGAATATGGTTTCATTAATACCTATGTTGCCGAATAGGTCGAAGTGTCATGATGGATACCGTGAAACATAAGGCAGGTTACGTTGCAGAAATAAAATTTGCTAAAAGTCCTTTGTTTCTCATGCTTTTTAGATGTGCGAAAGTTATGTTTGGTGGCGCGATTTATTCAATTCATAATAGTTACTGTTCCGAGAATTTATAGGTATTGAGCGTCTATGACCTTCACATTGCTGCGGATTAAGAAATTATGAATGACGCAGTGTTTAAGAAAATTGGAACTTAGAAAACAAGAACTAGTAACCCTAGAGGTAGCAACATTTCCTTTCTGTTTCGTGCTTTACGTATAGTATTCTTTTTTATATTTATTTGGTTATGAGCTTTACGTCTGTTATTTTCATTTGTTTTATATGCGTTGATTGCTTCGAGGTAGCTGTTCTACATATCGTTTTCGGGTCTAGTGCCCGTTTTGCATTCTATTCCGCGCTCTTCTATTGCCCCAATGTATTTGTATGTACATTTTGTAATTGTGCTCACCAATTACTTCTGTTTCTCCTAAAACGCAACGGCTTTTCTGCTCAACAGTTGGTACCTAATATTGTGCATTAAGAGCGTCCGCCACGCCACGTCGACCTCGGCGGCAACATTACCCTCAATTCATCGACTTCATTAGCTCAATCGGTAGAGCACCTATCACAGCCCAGGGTTGAATTCAAGGGTTGAACCATTTTTATGCACGATTATTCCCTACCCTCTCCAGACTCTGGAAATATAAATGACACAGGTGTGTGCGTGCGTGTGGAGTTCAAAAACGAAAAATTTCAGTATCTTCCAAGCATGCGACACAAAGTACCCTCCCTATACATGAAGAAAATTTTAAAAAATTTGATTTTCTCAAAATGGCTCTAACAATTTTGATTAACATATCATATATTAAAATATTTACAAGACACATAAAATGTATATCTTGAATTTTCTGGGAATAGCCTCTGAAGACATTTTATTTTGAACGAATTTTGCATAACTGCTTAACCGTAAGAGATAAACAAAAACTTACACAACAAAAATTTAGAGCTCGTTGAAACAGACAATTTATGTTATATACATTTGTTTTCATGGAGTTGATCATTTTGAGATATTCCTTGTTTTTGGTGTCAGTGTTAAAATACTTATACTTTTATCCTATGGGAATTTCTCAACTCCTAGGTGTACAAACAAAGGGACTTCAATCACATAGCAACCATGTTTTAAAATATCTGACTATCGTTTTAACCTATGGTACAACCTTATTTCCCTTCTGCTTACAAGGAAGCAAGTAATAAGACCATTTCTTCTAATTTTTTCTCAATTAGCATGAAACAAATAGAACAATAAGCTTTTTAATAATAATTTGTTGTAGAGATGTAGAGAAAATATGTAAATGGAACACATCAGATTTTTTTTTATTATATTGATTATTACTTTTTCTATGCATTCTACATGATGTATGGAGAAGATATTGTATTCTACACAAAAATTTGATACCGAGATTTCACAGAAAATAATGTTTTGAGTCCCCTGAGTCCAAAAAATAGCACTTTGAGTTTTCTGTTGGCACTTGTGTTTCAACCTGTTCTACATTTTTTGTAGGGTAAATTTTTGTCAATCTCTTATGGTTTACTACTTATGTAAAATGATTCAGAATGAAAAATACCTCAAGGCCTAATGCCTTCCCAAGAAATTCAGAACATACATTTTGTTTGCTAAGTAAATATCTTTAATATACAGCATTTTAATTAAAATTGTTCGCCATGTTTTAGAAATTCTAAAATTTTGAAAAATGTTTTTTGTAAAGGGTAGTTTGGGGTGGGGGGTTCATTTTTCTGTAATCTTTATGTTGCATCCTTGGAAAATACTAAACTTAAATACCAAGTTTGTTATTTAATCAACTTTTCATGTACATAAACTCACACTTTTTTTTGTTTATAGAAATCTTCAAAACATTTATTTCCTGTGAAATCTTGGTATCAAATTTTTGGGTGGAATGCCTAGGGATCAGAAGCCTGTTGGGGGGCCAATAGTACAAGATCACAGAATGGAGAACCTGGAACGAGTGGTTGGTTGGCCCATAGCCAGGTACAAGCCTGAGGAAGTAGATGATATGAAATGCAAGCAAAATGGATGATAGGAAAGGTGATGATGGAGCATTTGGTGGAATGTGTGCTGGGGGAAACTGGAGGACCTTCCCCTTCATCCACCATAAATCCCACATGCAGGTGCTTGGGATCGAAAACATGGGCTGTCTAGATGGGAGGCAAGCAGTCTAACCACTTGACCATGGCACTATCTATATATTTTATTTGTCATGTAAATATGTTTAAAATACAGTATTTTAATCAAAATCATTAGAACCTTTTTTTAGAAAATCAAAATTTTCAAAACTTTTCCGTGCAAATGGTAGTATGGGTTGGGAGAATTTCTTGAAAATCTTCATGTCACATCCTTGAGAGATATTAAGTAAGTTTTATTTCAATGAACTTTTTATTTTTGAGTGTACGTGTGTGCCCATACACATGTGGACCATTTTACATAAGTGCCTTTTTTGGAATCAGGAGACCACAAAATGTATATATTTGGCAAAATATTGACATCAATTTTTGAATGGAACACAATACCTTCTCTAACTATATACATAGCATATGTAGACAAAATATCTAATATATGGGCAAATCATAGCTTTAATGTTTTGGTAAATAATTCATTTTCACACAACTGTACTTAACACTGATTCCCAAAAATCTGAAGTGTCCCATTTGCATAACTTTCTCTAGCTGTTCCATATACAAAGTATTCTGGCAAAAGATTATTTGTTTATCTAATTCATGCTAATCAAGATAAACATAAGCAGAATTTATCTTATTACTTACTTGCTTGTAAGTAGGAGGGAAACAAGGGAATATATTATGTTAAAGCAATAGTCAAGTCTTTTAATAGCTGGTTGCTATGCAAAACCATTGAGGTTCGGTTCACTTTGCATAGTCCCTTTTCAGAAAAGTTAAGTAATTTAAAATTGAAACCAATAATATGGAATATCTCAAAAATGCTCAACTTTACAAGAAAATCCTATTTTATGTGTTTTAACAAGATCTACATTTGTAGTGTAGTAAGTTTCTATCTCTTACAGTTTAAACATTATGCAAAATTCTGCAAAACTCATCCTGAATAAAGGGGTCTTTAGAAAATTCAAAATATACATTTTATTAGTGATGTAAGTATTTTTAATATATGGCATTTTAATCAAGGTCGTTAGAGCAATTTTCAAAACTTTTTCCATATAAAGGGTAGTACAAGGTGGAGGATTTTCTTAAAAATCTTCATGTCACATCTTTGGAAGATACTAAACATAAATATCAAGTTTGGTATTTAACACTCTTTTAGTTTTTGAGCATTGGTTTATGCACCTTTTCCTAAAAGTGCTTTTTTTTTACTCAGGGGACTGCAAAACACACATTTCTGTTGAAATCTTGACATCAAATTTTTGGGTGGTATACAATACCTTCTCTAGCTAATATGTAAATTGTATGTGCATATTTTGTGCTAAAGAAAGTAAAAAAGTCTGATACATTACATTTCTTTCTCTACCCACTATCATTTATACAAGAGTTGGGCCAAAAGTCAGGGCAGCTATTTATTTCCTTGAAGATACCAGTCCAGTTGGAAAATGTGACATATACAGATGTTAACTACATGTGTGGACATGAATAGCACTGAATATTGTAACACACTAATTTATTACAGTAGGGCAATATGGCCTTCACAGTGCAAAAAAATGACAACACAGTACACATACGGTTGACATGACAAACCTGGGTCTAAAGACCCTCAAAGTAGTCAGTCCCCTGCTATTGTCACCATACACTGCCAACGATGTGGGAGGCGCTGAATACCAACTGCCACAGCATTTGCCGCACCACATGTGAATCAGGTCATTTGTTCGCACACAGCATTAGCAAACCATGTCCTCTGGTGTTGCAAACAGCATACCACGTAGTGGTTACTTAATCTTTTGAATGAGATCAAGACACAGGGCGAAATGTCTGGAGAGTAAGGTGGGTGCTCCAATTCTTCCCATCCCCAACGTCGCAGTACTGCCCTACACACTCTGCTTTATGTGGCTTTGCATTGTCATACAGGATTATTGCACTGTCCACAAGATCTGGACGTTTCTCCCGAACGTCACGTCGTACCTGTCGCACCAGGAAGTCCCTGTAGTACTGTGCGGTCACTGTTCTGCCATGTGGAACAAAGTGGCAAACAATGACACCCCTGACGTCATACGTGACGATCACCATCAATTTGACTGGTGAAGGTATCTGACGGAACTTCTGCCTCCTTGGTGATCCAGCATGTCCCACTCCGTGTCTACGTTTCAGTTCTGGTTCGTATGCTCTGGCCCAAAATTCATCAATGGCGATTATACATGACAAGAACTGATCGTCGTCCTGTTGCCAGCGTACAAGGTGGTCGGAACATATTGCATAGCCCACCCATCTTTGAACTTCCGTCAGTGCACACGGTACCCATCGCGATGCAATTTTGCGCAGTTGCAACTCATTACGCAATATCCTGTGGTTGGTGCGTTTCTCGATGCCACTTGCCCTTTCTAACTCCAGTAGCGTCTATCGTATATCTTCATCCAGGAGCTGTTCGATGACGGCACGTGCCACTTTGGTCTGCACACTGACAGATCGTCCCGAACGTTGCTCATCACTGGTTGACACACGTCCTTGCTGAAACTTTCCTACTCACCGTGCTACTGTACGGTATGGTAGGGCATTATTCCCAAGGGCTTCCACTACTTCACTGTGACGTTCCATCTCATTTCTCCCTCGGACAACCGCTATTTTAATGTAAAAGCGCTGCTCAACACGGGTTACTTCCATCTCGCATGACACTCGCCAACTCTGACTGATTTCACAGCCTTCGCTGCGCTACTACCAGCTATCACAGAGACATCTGTTGTTCTGCATACACACTATGCCTGCAGAACTTCCACACGACACATATACATTTGTGATCCGTTCACATATCTACAAGAAAGAAAACTAGTTGCATGACTTTTGCTCTAACCCTTGTATATATAGCATTTGCAAATTGTTTTTATAAAAGCTTATTTTTCTATATGTTTTACTTAAACCTAGATAAACTTTTGTAGAAATAGCCACATTACACATTTCTTTATAGATGCAAACGGAATGACAGTAGACTATTGTTAAGGAACTAGATGCTACACTTCTAATTCCATATTCTGCAAGAAACAACTGAAAATTTACAACAGTATAAAGAATGACAAATTATTCAAACCATTAATAATGGACATTTCTGAAATGACTTATGCCACAAAAAAGTAATTTGAATAGTGTCTGTTAAGGAGATCTGCAATTTTCATTTTCTGTGTGTGAACTACATACATTGAAGGTAGAGAAGGTATTGCATTCTATCCAAATTTGATACTGAGATTTCACCAGAAATACATGTTTTGATGACCCCTGAATAAAAACAAAGTCATTTTAGAAAAAGTTCCATGTGTGTGCGTTTTGGACAGTATAACTCAAAAATGAAAAGTCTGTTAAATATTATACTTGGTGTTTAAGTTTAATATCTCCCAAGGATGCAACACATTTTCAGAAAATTCCCCCATCCTAAACTACCCTTTATATGAAACATTTTTGAAATATTTGATTTTCTAAAAAAGGGCTCAAATGATTTTGACTAAACTGCTGTATATCTTGAATATCTTGGGAATAACCCCGGAAGTCCTCTTCATTCTGAATGACTTTTGCATAACTGTTAATAAGAGATAAACAACTTACTACACAAAAATCTATCTTGTTAAAACACACAATTTATGTCATGAACAGTTTTTTTGTAGACCTAGAATTTCTGAAATATTCCCTGTTATTTGTTTCCATTTTAAAATACTAGGAAATCATCAGTTTCATATCTCTTTTGTTTTATTCCTGGTTATGGAAAGAGATCTGAATTTAAATGACAATTGCCAGGCAACAGCTTTTTAAAATCTTGACTGTACCTTTAGCCCAATGTATTCCTTATGTTTATCTTGAATTGCATGATATAGATAAATGAATCATCTTTTGTAAGAATAGTTTGTTTGCAGAACAGAAGGAGAAAGTAATGTGAATGGAATGCATCAGATTTTTTGTAGCACATATTCATCATTGCTAAACATTCATACTTATATTAAATTATGCAAAATTTGTTTCAATGAAGAAAATTATGTAAGCTATTCCCAGAAAATTGAATGCATTTATTTTGTCATGTAAACATCTTTAATGTATGGTGTTTTAATCAAAACTGTTAGAGGCATTTTTGAGAAAGTCAAACATTTTGGTAAATGTTCCAAGTAAAAGGTAATTTGAGGACAGGGTCTTTTTTTGAACATTTTTGGGTCGCATCTTTGGAAGACAGTGAACTAAATACCAAGTGTGGTATTCATCCTACTACTTGTTTTTCAGTCATACTGTTCTCTCTCACATGCACATGTGTACATACAGTTGCACACAGCAGGCCTCAAAACTTGTATTTCAGTGAACTCTCAAAGTCAAAATTTTGGGCAAAATGCAATATGATGCATGTGATTGAGAAAGTAAACATATATATTTTCAGTAATGTTCATCATTTCTTCCATAGACTAAGAATATCTCAACTAAGCTGAGTTCTCAAACTAAAAACCACATGTAACCAACATATGAGCACTTTTAAAGATAGACATCATTTGGATCTTTTATAATATAAGATCAATAAGCTAAGCTGCTATTTATTTCAAATATTCTTTTCAGAAATTTCCATTCCAAGGACTGATGGCTCCTGTTTTTACACCGATAAAAAATGACAGGTCTGTTAATTTTACTCATTATGCCCTGCATGAATAATTTGCTTTATTAAGAAAAATTAATGTGGTTACTCTTGTTAGGTTAGCTTTTTAAGAGTAAAGAACTTACTTAAATATCGAACGTATCTATATAAGAAGACCACATCAGTTCAACCCTGAAGAAGGGAACAATATATGCTCCCAAAACGTTGGTGCCTCACCAAATCTACACTTGGCTGGAAGCCCGAGAGAACTTTGAAGATTATTTAAATTTGTTTTCATTCTACCTAAAGGTATAAAAGGAAACAATAAATGCATAAACTGCAGCTTATAAAAGAGAAACAAATAAATAATTAAAATGTGAAATAATTTGATGGTGTCAGGGAGAAACAGGTTTAAGTTCAAAAATGTAATTTTATATAACAATTTCAGATAATTCTCACAAACAGCTGTTTCACAGTCCAGTAATTTTATTGAAATTGAAAGCTGTCTACAAGCAAGTCTCTTGGCTTGATTCTGAATATACATCTATTAAATGCAAAATTTTTTAAATGCTAGTTTTTTACCCCCAACATTGGCGAATTAAGCTTGATGCTTTCTCTTTTTTTTTACAATCTCTTTATCCGAGATGTGCTGTATATCTTTGTAATACATTGAATAATTAATTCATGTCTTCCTAATTTTAAACCATTTAAGTGAGTTTTAAATTTAAATAAAACAAGTTATAAATACTATTGACAGTAGATCAGCAGATCCAAACATGCAGATAAAAATGCTAATATATACAATAGCAATATAAAGAGAGAAAATGTGTATGTTAGATAGTATTAGGTAATTTCAGAAACCCCTTGATAAATTCTTTGCCACTGCAAAGCACCCTTCTTATGAAATTTTGGTTGGTTGGGTAGTTGGTTTGTTGGTGCCTAGCTCATTAGCACCCTTATGACAAGAGCCAGAGATAAAGATCAATATAAAAATTAATCATAAATATAAATAAAAGCAAAGGTTAGATCTAAAATTCAATATATATGTATATATATATATATATATATATATATACATATATATAAATAAATAAAACTAATCATAGCAAAAGCCAGACGTAGATGAATTTAGAAAACTGTTTTGAAAAATTATACGAAAAAAAGGTATAAATACCAGTATAACTAAATCCTCAATTGAAATACTTTTGATAAAAGCTTGAAAACCCCATCTACCCCTCGATTATCATCCAACAGGACCTCTACAAGGCTGACCATTAGTTGAAAAATTTCCGAGTATGTGCTAGAGATACACACTCTAGCAACATATGATGATGGACTGACAAATCTTCTCTACATGGCAGACAGATAGGAGCAGGTTCTTCTTAAGAAATAATTATGTGTAAAACTGCAGTGGGCAATGCAAAATCAAGCCAATATCACTTCCTTGTGTCGAGATAGAAAAGAGGAAGTTACCCAGTTTATTAGAAGGTCCTTCACTACTCTAAGCTTGTTTCTGTGGAAAGCTGATCACTCTTCATGGCAGCACAAAAGTACTGCTCTCTGCAAAAGCCAAAAGTTTTCTGATGTTACACAAGAAATTGCAGCATTTGGTTGTGTGGTTGCTGTCTTTGCTGCCAAATCTGCTAGTTTGTTCCTTGGCAAGCCAAGAATCCATGCACAGTCCCCATTAACATCAGAAGTATGTAAAATGTGGAGGGCATCCTGGATGACCTGCACAATAGGATGGTAATTACACAGCTCACAAGCCTCTGAAGTGCATTAATGGAATCATTCATAATAAGACAGTTCCCAAATTTTGACACTTAACATACACAATGGCTCAGTAAATGACATACAATTCTGCACTATAAATGGATGTGCTACTATGAAAACTGAATATAAGATTCAATTCCATAAACAAAGGCACATCCAATACCATTGGTGCACTTACTTTGATCAGTGTATATACAAATTTGGTCATTGTAATTTGAAAATTCTAGAAAACATATACAGATTCTAGACACAGACGTCGTAGACTTCCAGGATACCATTATCCCATGATCTACGTGGGATTTTGCATATAAATAAGGTGAGCACACTCTTTTCCCCTTAGGAAACATACTAGGCATTTCAATATCGTACTTTCTAAGCAGATCTTGAAAACAGAAATCTGCAGGCCGTTGACTAAGAGAGATGCTTCTATAACATTCGTCCAGTCAGTGAAAGACAGACTATAAAACCTTGCCAAAATATTTTAAATAGAACTAGGGAGGTGGGGGCAGATTCATACTTGGCCACACTGTGTTAGACCATTTGCCTTTAACCTAGGTGGCCTGATTTTGATCCCAAGTGACCGCCTGTAGAATTTGTGGTGGACAAAACGGTGCAGGAGTGGGTTTTCTCCGGATTCTCTGTTTCCTTTCCGTCACCCAGCCTCCATCTTCATTCCTTGTATCATCAGTGTTATCGACTGTGGTGCCATAGTAATAAAAGCAGGCGTTAACACTATCAAAAAAATACTCACATTATCCCTCTCCAATTCAATATTAGAGGGTATTTTTTGGCACTTGATTTTTTAAAGATTTCCAGGCCATTGCAAAAGGGAGAATTTAAAACATTTTGAACATTCATTGTGCTACTCCTTCCTCGCGCTGGCCTGTCATGGTGTGGAGAGGCATAGAGGAGTGACAGACAGGGGAAGGTTGGTGAGCTGTAACTTAAGTTCTCTTGGCTAGGTCCAATGGACCCGCTGACCAAAGACAAGTGTGGTCCTCCTTTTATTTTGGAGGTTGTATGGGGATGATGTACACACCTTAGTGTAAAAATAGATGTTCACTCTTCTACTCCAAGATGGCAAGACATTTCAATAAACTGGAAAGAGAGGGAAAGGAAATTAAATGCAATGGTTCCCATCTCACACTGAATTAAAAAGAAATGAAAAAGCTGAAAGTTTGCCAAAAAAGGGAACAAAAATATTAAATACAAAAAAATAAATCTTATTTTTTAATTTCGCAAAACTAAAAATTAAATCATCCTTCAGAATTGAAAGAAGTGAACTCATCACCAGACTAAGCAGTGAAAAGAAAGGGCCTGCATCCTCAGCAATAAAAACTCCATACTAGAATTACCTCAAAGTGAAACTGTAACATTCCAAAATATAACACAACATGATTATCTTGCACACCATCTACACCTGATGAAAATTCTTAACTTGCCAAACTGCATGCTGGTCAAGAAGATGCCATTCAAACTGTGAACATCTTATTACATGCCCTGCTCTTCAGCAATTTTGAGACAAATCAAATGGGCAACCTGTATTGGGAAGCCAATGACAATTGTTCAACAGCCTGACATTAGATTAAATAATAAATAAAATGATGTTACTCCTTTGTCATATTATTACTATTATTATTGTTGTTATTATTCATATATGTGCACATAAAAGTGAGTTAGCATTTAGCTAACAATCTCATAAATAAAGAATACCAGAATAGAAAATGATGTAGCTTTAATGTCATACACATTAAGTACATAATTTGGTTCATTGACTAATGCTCATATTTGAAATACCTTTTGGATCTGATAACCAAAACCATTATTTTGTAGGTATCAGAGTATAGACTTGGAAGTGATTCCTTCATATGCTAAATTCCTTCTAATCATGGGAATCAAAGCTATTTTAGGTAAGTGCTCTTGAAACTGCAAAAACATACTACAGTTTACTTATTTCGTTATCATAGTTTAAACTGTAATAGTAGATAAGATAGTCGTAAATCTAAATCAAAAGCAAAGCTCCTAGCATTCCTCAAGTACATAATTTGTCTTCAAGGATGAATAAATTTAAATGGAAAGTAACAGTATTCACTGATAAAAAAGGAAAATTAATTACAAGTTTAACAGACTTTTATTTTTCTTTCCCTCTTTTCTGTTTTTGTTAACTCTTGGGAAAATATCTGTTTAATTAATCATAAGCAGTACCTATCCAAAAACTGTCTCAAATTATGAAATACAGACTTTTTTATATACATGATGCAGATATAACACTCAATTGTTTAAATACATTTTGTAATGAGTTTTCTAAAAAATAAAAACAGCAGAAGTGGATCAAAGTAAACTTCAATAGATAAATTTAAACAATGAAAAAAGTTATTAGACAAGCTACATGTTGTAATTGCTTACAATCTTCCTACAAAAAGTTTTATAGCTTCACAATATTGCCTAAGTTCTGTCAGTACTCAACGCATATACTACTAAATAAAACTATAAAAATATCCATTTTTCAGAAATAACACAAAAAATGCTACTCTCATTTGAAATGATTGCCATGTGCTGCAACATGGCGGCAAAGATGTTAAGGCCACTCATCAATAGCTGAACGTATTGTGTCCAGTAGAATTTTCTTGGCAGCTGACATGATTAAATTTTTAGCATCTCAATATTGAAGTGCCTCTTTTGACATGCTATTGCCTCGAGCTTCTGCCACAAAGAGTAATCCAATGGATTGAGGCCCTAACTTGCTAGGCAATTCAGCAATAGCATTTAACTGTGGGACATTGGTTGCCAACTATTGCAGCATGTTTTTTGCTTTGTGTTTTTTTTTTTTTTTTTTTTTTTTTTCCTCTCCATATGTCGTTAACAAATGAGGATTGAATGAGGCCTTTAATTTCTCAATTAGCAAATGCCTTGTATGTCTTTTATTTACATTAACATCAAATCATACTTCAGAAGAAAAAAAAAAAAAAATATGACATTGTTGTGAAAAGATGTTCATTTCACCAGACAAAATTATTTGTGTGCTTATGCAAAGGATTGCGTCAAATCCTTGTATGAACAGCGTTCATAATTTCTTTTGTGCGTACACACCTAGGATGGCCTGAACTGATGTTGCAACAGTTGCACTTGTTTCTTTAAACCGTGCTATTGTCTGAAACACAAATAGTTCACTGATGCCAATAGGTTTCAGAATCGAAAAAATTTCCTTAGCTTGGTTTCCACAACGAAATAATGTCAATACAGCAATATTATTTTCATTCATTCCCCACTCCATCTTTCTCTCTTGCGTGTTACTGGCACACTGCAAGCCAGTTACTCATGGAGTAGTAAACGAACGAATATCAGTCCAGCTTCAGACCGGGACACAATTCAAATACTGCATTATTAAAAGTTGCTGAGGACGTGTGTAAAGCAGCAGACAATTGACCTTACTAGCACTATTGGAGTTTTCTAAAGCTTTTGATTCACTAGATATTGCCTTATTAGTGTGTAAGTTTGAATATTTGAATACATCAAATAGCGTTACAACATGATTCAAATCTTATTTATCTGAGCGCCAGCGAACTGTTGTAGGTGTAATTAGATCAAACTGATCCCATTGGAAGGAAACTAAAACTGGTGTACCACAAGGTTCGGTACTGGGTCCTTGTTTGCTATTTATATGAATTATTATTACAGAAAGTATAAGATATTGTAAAGACCATCTTTTCGCTGATGACTTGCAACTGTGCTTACACACAGACACTAGTGACAACTCAATTAAGACTATAAATGAAGACTTAAATTTACTATCAATTTGGTCATTAAAACATGGACTACAGCTGAATCCAGGAAAGTTACAGGCAATCATTATGGGACACGAGCGGTTGTTGGGAACTCTATATTTGGATAACATACAAGACATTGCATTATATAATTCTGAAATACCATTTCATAATATAGTAAAGAATTTTGGAGTTTATAAGGATCAAAATTTAAACTGGAACATGCAAATTACACATGTAAAAAAAATATTCTCAATAGTCTACACTTTAAAACGTATAAATGACTTTCTACCGACTTCAGTTAAGAAAATATTAATACAAATGCTTGTGATGCCACATTTTGACTATTGTGACACTCTTTTTACTTACCTAAGTGAAAATTTGACTCTTAAGACTTTAATGGGCTCAGAATACATGTGTACGCTTTGTATGCAATCTCTGTCGATTTGATCATGTTACACGATCACTCAGACTCCAGCTGAAGAAATTTGCATTGTTTATCATTTCTCTATCAACTCCTTCATTCTTGCATTCCAAACTATTTAAATATTCACTTCAAATATTTTTGACTGTCACAATCGAGAAACTCGCTCATGACACTCTTTCCTTCATGCTATATCTGCTCATCATACAACCTTCTATTCATCATCATTTACAATAGATTTAGCAAGTCTTTGAAATTCCCTACCTAAAGACATAAGGGACTGCTGGACGTTGTACTGTTCAAGTAGAAAATCCATTCTTTATCATTTTTCTATCAATTCCTTCATTCTCACATCCCAAACTATCTAAATGTTCACTTCAAATATCTGACTTTCATAATCGAGAAACTCGCTCACTATACTGTTTCCTTCTTGCTATGCCTGCTCAACATACAACCTTCTATTCATCATCATTTACAATAGATTTAGCTTGTCTTTGGAATTCCCTACCTGAAGACATAAGGGACTGCCAGGACATTATACTGTTCAAGTAGAAAATTAGAGCATACATTTATAATCAAACCTAATCTGCTGCTGCATTAATATGATAAATACAACACTTTAATTTATTGTTACTAATATTTTATGGGCTGGTAAGTAATATGCATTTCAATTTTAAATATGACAAATATGCGTTTCAGCCTACCTGAATATTTTACTCAAGATAATTTTGTTTATACTTTTTTCTTTTCATTTCAGTATACTTGTTGTACCTTTTTTTTTAATTAAGTTTATAGAGTTGTATTTTTGTTCTTTATTCATTGTATCACGGCTGTATTGAATTTAATGCATTGCCTCGTAGAGTGGAAGAGAAGGCCTTATGGCCTTAACTCCAACCAGGAAAAATAAATAAAAAGTAACCTTGTGGATGACAATATACAGCATTGCCATGTTTCTTCATTCACAAATTTCATACTACAATGCATTTAAATTTTACTGACAAAACTTATGGTAGTACTATGTATAAAATATTATAAGAATAAGCATTACATTTTTTTTTTTTTTTAAAGATGTTTGGAGGACAAAAAAAATGACAAACCATTCCTTATGTAAAAGATTGCTCCATGACAGTTTTTGTACCTGAAAGTGTTTAATTTAAGCACAACTTTGGTCATCCAGCTTTCTACTTTTGTATATTCTCCCCCCCCCCCTCTCTCTGTCTCTCCCTCTCTCATATACATGCCACCATGCACTTGCTTGATATTAAAATTATAAGTTCAATACTTGCTTTATTTTAAGTGATAAAATAAAAATCAAAACACTTGATGTTTTACATCCACAGGATTTTCTCTATTCTTCAACATTTGCAAAAGCTTATTCTTCTAACTACTTAATCTATGTAAAGATTTTCTTTGCATTTAAAATGTAAAGATTTCCTTTGCAGCCACTGTATGTCTCAAAGTCACTTTTTATACAAATACTCAGGTTGGATAAAAAGAAGTGGTAACACTACCCAATCATGAAGAATGTGAATCATATAGCATGCTGTAGCGGACAGCAGAAGATCAGTTGAAGTAATGCAGTAAACTGCAATGGCTGTGTTTGTGTCATTTCATTGTGCACTGTCTAAAAGTGCGGGAGGCTAGTTCAAAAGTTTGTTTAGGAAACATGAATGCAACACAACATTTTCAGGGACTGTATGAGGTGTGTGATGGTGCAGTTTTGCCATATCGTACGGTGGCAAGAAGGGTGAAAGTGTTTTAAGCTGGCACAGATGTCATTCAAGATCAACCCCATTTGGAATGACCCCCAAGGACTATTGACAATTGAGCTGTTTGTCTCTCTGCTGGAAGTGGAATGCTGATGGACTGTACCAGAATTAGCCACAGAGGTAGGATGTGCCACAAAACAGTGCTACACATATTGCACAATTCTTGCATTCTGCAGAATTGTGGTGCGTTGGATTCTGCATACATTGACCAAGGTGCAACAGTGGTGTTGTTATGTACTTGCAGAGGAATCGCTTAATCACTACTACAGGGAAGCTGAAGACTTCCTTGGAAGGATCATTGCCAAGGACAAAACCTGGGTGTAGTCATACAAACAATAATTGAAGTGGCAATCCAATGAATGGAAATGCCATGGTTTTCCTCGTTCACAGAATGTGCATTCATGAACCAGCTGTTGCCAAAGTGACGGTTACTGAAGTTTATGATATCATGGGTTAATCATCCATCATGTTATACAGCAGGAGCAGATGGTCATTGCAACCTATTACTGCAATTTTTTGTGACTTCACCTTCACCCTACACTGAGAAGAAAGTGACAGTACCTTCTGCCATGAATCCCATCAACCATGATGATGATGATGATGGTTAATGTTTAAGGGTGTTCAACTACAAGGTCATCAGCGTCCTTATCACAAATCATGCCAAAAGCCAGAGATAAAGCCACAGATTGGTGATTTAAGAAAAAAAAATCAAAACTAATACAAAATCAAGGATAAAAACAACTAAATCCGAAATTTGAAGGGTATCTTTGATAAACATTTAAAAATCTTAGCTACTGCTGGACTATCGTCTGCCAGGGCTTCTGCAAGACTGACCGGCAGTTGCAGTGATTCCTGAATATGTGCTAGATTAATACAATCTAGCAACACATGACGGACAGACAAATCTTCTCCACATAGCGGAAACAATGGAGCAGATCCACTCTTAAGAAGGAAACTATGTGTAAAATTGCAGTGGCCAATATGCAAACAAGCTAAAACTACTTCCTCCTGTCGAGAATGACGAGAGGAAGTTACCCAGTTTGTTGGAAGATCCTTCACTACTCTAAACTTGTTTACGCGGAGAGCTGACCACTGTTCGCCCTGCGCACAACAAGCTTAAAGTCTTCCGATATTATACAAGAAACTTTTGTGCTGGGCTCAGTGGTTGCCGTCTTTGCTGCAAAATCTGCCAGTTCATTCCCCGGCAAGCCAATGTGACTAGGAATCCATGCACACTCCAAATTAACCACGGAAATATATAAAGCATGGAGGGCATCCTGGATACGCTGCACGATAGGATGATAGTTGTAGAGATCACCAAGGCTCTGAATGGCACTCAGGGAGTCACACAAATTTCGACGGCCAACGTGCAGAATGGCTCGATATATTGCGTATAGCTCCGCACTATAAATAGATGTGCCATTATGAAAACCGAATGTATATTGTTCGGTATCATAAACAAAGGCATAACCAACACCAACGGTGCACTTACTTCCGTCAGTATATATACAGGTTCGGTCATTGTAGACTTTCGAAATGCCGTCATCCTGAGGTTTACGTGGGGTGTTGTAAGTAACCAAGGTGGGTGCATCCTTTCCCACTTGGGAAACATTCTAGGCATTACGATATCGTGCTTATGAAGAAGCATTCGGAAGCGAACACCTGGGGGACGTGGACTAATTGAGATATTTCTATAACGTACGTCCAGCTCGGTGTTAAAAAAAGGAGTGAATGTTGGATGCGAACGCATGCACTTTAGCCCACAGCCATAATTTGTTAACAGGATATCGCGCCTACACTGCAGAGGGGGTTCTGCCGATTCAGCATAAAGGCTGGCTACTGGACTGGTTGGAAGGTCGCCAACAGCCACACGAATAACCTGATTATGGACAGTGTCTAATCTTATAAGCACAGATGGTCTTGCTGACGAATAAACTATGCATCCGTAATCTAACTTGGCTCGGATCAGTGCGCGATAAAGTCGCAGCAAGACTGTCCGATCCGCTCCCCAAGATTTGCCACTTAGTATCCGTAGAATATTCAGAGAACGGTTACAGCGCGCTTTCAGCTGTGCTATATGTAGTGACCAACACAGTTCTCTATCGAATGTCAACCCCAGGAATCTCGTCTCATCTGCGAATGGTAGTAAAACTACCAAACCGTAGCGAAGGTGGTAATCGCCTCCTGCGGCGCCAGAAGTTCATGCAGAGTGATTTCTCAGCAGAGAAGCGAAAGACGTTTTTAGAGCTCCAATCAGAGAGGTTGTCTAAACACCGCTGTAGACGGCGTTCCAAAAAAGGTGTGCGCTGAGAAGTACAATAGATGGCAAAGTCGTCTACGAATAAGCAGGACGATACTCCTGGGAGAATGCATTTCGAGATAGAATTAATTGCTATAGCAAACAGCGTGACGCTTAGTACCGATCCCTGTGGCTTTCCGTTCTCTTGAACAAAAATATTTGATAAAACCGAGCTGACCCTTACTCGGAAAACGCAGTCACTCATAAACTCCTGAATAAATAATGGAAGGCGTCCACGTATGTTCCAGTTGTATAGGGAACGTATTATTCCTGCCCGCCAACACGTATCATAAGCCTTTTCGAGGTCAAAGAACACCCGAACGGTTTGACAGTTCTTCATGAATTCATTCATTATCTGCGTCGAAATCGAGACAAGGTGGTCAACTGCTGAACGACGTCGTCGAAAACCACACTGGGTGTTCATCAATAGGCTGTGAGTTACCAGCCACCATATCAACCGTCCATTGATCATGCGTTCCATCACCTTGCAAATGCAACTGGTGAGGGAAATTGGACGGTAACTGGATAGAAGAAAACGGTCCTTTCCAGCTTTCAAAATAGGTACGATGGTGGCCTCTAGCCACTTTTCTGGCGTCAACCCAAACACGATTAAAGACCTCAAGCAGGAAGGCCTACTTTCAGGAGAGATGTTGCAACATTTGGACGTGTATTCCATCAGGACCTGGTGCAGAGTTTCGCGAAGATAATAGTGCATGATCTAACTCCCTCATGGCGAAGAGACTATTGTAATCTTCAAGATTTTTAGATCGAAAGTTGAAACATTGAGATTCCACCTGAGCCTTAACAGGAAGAAAATCAGGTGAATAAATCTCTGAGGTAGACACTTGAGCGAAAGGACTGCCAAAAGTGTTGGCCACGTCAAACTTATCAATAACATCTCCTACAGCTGTTTTAAGATCGGCGATTGGCGTATGAGTCGTTTTTCCGTCCACGCGCCTTAACTTATCTCATACGATAGAGGAAGATGTATGTCGATTGAATGACGCTACAAACTTGCTCCATGATGTCTTTTTTTATCCTTAATAACCTGCCTAGATTTGGCACCATCTTTTTATGCTCAATCAGGTTATCCAGTGTTGGGCGACGTGGAAAATCCTGAGAGTTCGCCTGTGAGCACGAATGGCATTCCGGCATTCATCCGTCCACCAAGGTACCAGAAATCGACGACAGGTTTGGGTCGTCGACCGTGGAATAGACTGCTCAGCAGCATCAAGAATATTTTTCGTGAGGTGCTCCGCTAAAACATTCACGTGCTCGTTGTAATAAAAGACAGCCAACCGAGAGTAAAGGTTCCAGTTGGCTTGATCTATGCGCCATCTAGGTAAGCGTGTGGAACATGTATCTTGTGACAAGAAACTAATAAGACATGGAAAGTGGTCACTAGTATGCAAATCAGAGATGATATTCCACTGTAAGGTGTGCTAATGTTGGTGAGCAAACTGCTAAAACCAGGTGTGAAAAACTGTTGAAAGCATCAGAAATGTAGGTTCTCCAGTGTTCAGGAGAATTAGGTTATAATTCAAGAAATCGGCAATTAACTTACCTCTCGCACAAGCCCGAGGTGAGCCCCAAAGTGGATGGTGGGCATCTACATCACCTACCAAAAGAAAAGGTGTTGGTAGTTGAGAAACTAGATCCCTTAAATCAGTGAGCGAGGGTCGTCACTCGGAGGAAGGCATATAATACAAATGGTGAATCTGGTATGTGACAGTTTAATCCTCACAGCCACTGACTGGATGATACTGATTGCGCGAATATATAATCTCTGATGAGCATCATAGTGCCTCCGTGTGCAGGTACACCCTCTTCCGGTGATAGATCACACCGTTTGATTTTGAAGCTGTCTCTTGCAAACATACAACCAGAGGATCGTTCTGATTAAGCAACAGATCAAGCTCTCTTCTATGTGTTCTTATTCCACGTATGTTCCATTGCAGAATAGCATGTTTTTTATAATGGGGTAAGTTGTACATTGTGATTATTTCTATTTTGAAGGCTGCGGAGGTCGGTACAGTTTATTTTTTTTTAGGTGTCGGGCTAACACCTTCTACAGGAGGATGGCCCTGCCTCTTTGTCACTGTCCTTCTGGCAGTGAGGGCAGTATCACCTTCCTCTCTCCTCCACTTGGGAGGACCCCTTTCCAATTGAAATTTCAGTTCCAGTACCTCGAACCGATTGGAAATAGAGACCGGCGAAGATGAATGTCGCCGACCTGAGTACCTCCAGGACGAATCCTCAGAAGAGGACCTACGTGGACTCTTGTTTCCCTTTGTTGATTTGGGAATATACTTTACGCTTTGATTGAGGAAGTCGGTTCTCTCATAGGTGTTTTTAAACTTTCTTTCTGGTTCTTTAAATGTTATTAGCTTGCCAGTCTTGTTGGTCGAGGTCGATTGCTTTGGCGGCGATTTAACTTTAGCACTTTTTACAGTTTCGGATGTAGATGTTGTTACTGACTTAGATGGTGAAGTGATGGCCTAGGAAGTGAGATGACTGTGAGAACCTTAGTGGCCCCGTTTATATCGCAGGTTTGAGTTGCGATTTCCAGACTTTGTACCGATTTAGCTACAACTGAGCTATAGGTACCATACTTCGGGACAAAGGGTTGGCGGATTCGCAAGAGTTTTCGGGCTTCCAAGAAGGACACCTTCTCTTTAACCAGTGGTACCTGGACCGTTTTTTCCTCTGCAAAACGGGGACAATTACGGGAACTTGACGGATGTTCACCGTTACAGTTAACACACGTTGGAGCTGACGTGCATTCTCCGTCATGCGAGATTTTACCACAGTTGACACAGGCAGACTCGCCGTTGCAGAATTCCTTGGTGTGGCCAAAGCGCTGACATGTATAACATCTGAGCGGGTTCAGTATATACGGTCTTACCTCAATGGATTCATACCCTGCCATTATTCTTTGTGGGAGATCTACCCGATCAAAGGTAACAAACAGGGTACGGGTAGGCACAAATACTCCATTTACTTTTCTTTGAACACGATGCACAGATGTTACGCTTTGGGGAGCAAGATTTTCTTGAATTTCCCCACTAGTCAAACCGCCCAATGCGCGGGTGTTTATCACACCGCGTGAGGAATTTAAGGTTTTTTAATGTACGTCGACCTTTACTGGATAGCTGGCTAACATTCTGGCCTTAAGTATTTTCGCAGCCTGGGATGCTGATCGTGCTTCTACCAGGAGCGTGCCATTACAAGCTCTTACAAAAGATTTTACAGGACCAGCAATGTTATCAAGACCCTTTTGAATGACAAAAGGGCTTACACTAGAGAACTTTCTTCCTTCCTCTGATCTGTTAACAATCAAGTAGCGAAGACCACAACACTCGACAACTTCTTTTCCGAACTCAGTACCACATTTATTGGATTTTTTGGATTTTCCCATGAAAGTAAATTTTAATTTTCATCCCCTGGTACTCCCCACACACCACGGAGTCTAACAAGGGGCTGGGACTACACGGGATATAGCAGGCTCGCCATCCCACTCACCCTGGGGGTCGGTATAATACCTAGTGCTAGCCGATTGACTAGGGATGGGCTAGTCCTTAGCCTCCCGTTTAGGTGAAGCAGAAACCAAAGTGGTGTATTAAGTTGCGTACCCTCCCTAGTCACTGAAAAGGCAGAAGGCCCAGGCTCAGATATGCAACCCTCAACCAACCAGGATATTCCTTTCCACCGTCACGGGTCTCCACGCACGGCCAACACATGGGGGGGCATTTTGATAGACTGACTCCCTCACCACTCGGAGGTTGCCCACATGAGGGAGTTCAGGTTGGCTTGGGACCTTGGGTGGGCCATACCCCTACCTACCGTAGTAGGCACCTGGGGGGATCAACCATCATGACTTTGCACAATGCCACATGGCAAATCCTCTGCAGGAGCTCCTGCATACTTGATCTGCCATATTCACCTGATATGGGTCTGTGCTTGTTCACTAAAATAAAGGAACCTCTTTGTTGCAAGCACCTCAATATAAGAAAAGACTTCCGTGCCAAAGGCAGACTTTGTTAGACACTGACAGAGATGTATGCGCTGATTTATACGATGCCTATCTGTGTAGGGGAAGGTGATCGCAATGTAGAGTGTTTATATTGAGGATATGCAATATGATTTCCTCTGTCAATAAAATCTGAATCATACTTTTTATCTAACTCTTGTCATTTTTAATAAAGTTGTAGCTATATGAAACATAACTAGAAAATAATTATAATCTGTAAACAGATATGAAGATAGCCCTTATCTAAAACAAACAAATTTGTATAAAATAAATTATGTACAATGCAAATGAGTTTTTTAATATAGCTAGTAAACCTTAAATAACACTGAAGGCACTACTTTGATAAACAAATTCTTTCAGTATATGTTATTTAAGGCTCACTAGCTATATTAAAAAAGTACAATGCAAATGAGTTTTTAATATACCTAATGAGCCTTAAAAACACTGAATGCACTGCTTTAATAAATGAATTCTTTCAGTACATATATGTTATTTAAGGCTCACTAGGTATATTACGAGGAAAAAACTCATTTGCATTGTACATAATTTATTTTATACAAATTCATTTTTTTAGTTTTATAAATATTATTATATTTATTTTTTTAATTGTTAAGAAGCATTAGATGTTTTGAGTTCCAAACATTTATTATTTAGATAACAATGAATAAAACAGTTTATTTTGTTTTGTCATTTAGTGCATACTTTTGCATTTTAAACATTATACATTACTATCTTTTCAAAACTCCCATAGGTAGCTATATTACATCATGTCTCTATCCTCCTCGCTTGAGTGACAAGTCTCACCCATACCTGATTTATACTATCAAGCACATTTTTGCTCTTACACATTAATTTTAGGCATCTGAAATTGTTGCAGTGAATGGGACAAGTGGTGAAGGACCATCACTTACAATTGCTGAAAGAAAAAGTCTTGCTGAAGCATGGGCTAAAGCAGTCAAAGAAACAAAGCAAGTTTTAATGGTGCAAGTTGGAGGGGCTTGCCTAAGAGATGTGCAAGAGTTGGTAAATACTGCTAATATATATATATATATATAATAACAAGTTCTTATAAAGAGTATGAATTTATTATATATTTATATAATTATTTTTTAATACTGCTCAGTCAATGCACGAGATGCAAGAAGTTAAGGAAAACCCTTTCTGCCTGAATGTAAGAACTTGAATAGTGTTGAGCACCCATTCTTACTGCATATTACACCTGAAGTGGCAGAGTCATTCTCCATGGTCTAGGGTTAATATACTAGCCTTTGATCCCCAAGGCTGCAGGTTCAAACCTGGTGGAAGGAAATTGATTTTTTTGGGCATAAAAATCCTTAGCATGGCTTCCATTGGAAGGGAAGTAAAACCATTGGTCCTGTGTCATAGATTTACACACACAAAAGAACCTAAAGTCTGATAAGAAAGCCTCTGAGCAAAATTAAGTGATCTTTCACACCCAATATAGAATGGGATGCTGAGAACTGCAGCAATAAAAGGTAGTCCATAAATAAAGCCCAATTTCAATTTGGGGTGGTAGATACTAAAAATAAGAACTGTAAGAGCTGTACTTGCTGTAGACGAAGGGAAATGGATTTACCGAGGCACAGCACCAGTGTGAACGCTCTAATTGCTTCCTAAACAAAATTGTTATAATTAGGATGGAAAACTAGTTCTTGATATTATTTTGGTCTAGAATGTTTTAATGGAACAGAGTAATACAGGTGCTGTTCTAACAGGGGATGCTGTATAGTGTCAGCAATATTCAAACTTTAGATGGGAAACCAAGATAAGGCAACATGAGAGTTGCTGCATTAAGCAACTATTAAATGTAAGTGAAGTATGTAATCTAAAATGCCCAAGCATGGTCATATTCATTCAAAGCAATATTTGCTGCCTGGAATGGTTGGCCTTGCTTGATTTATTGATGTTCCAAGCTATGTAGTTCATTCAAATCCCAGTAAACCTTTGTTTACAAAATATAACAAAGATCAGAAGTTTGTTGGTATTAGGATGATCCATTGGTTTACCCAGACCAAGATAACATTTTTTATTGATTCATAACATTATGCTAATCAATTTGTTCCCATTTGGAGCTAGCTACTGTTACTTTCCTTTGGATAGATGTAGAACAATTGTTTATTAATTTTGGGATATTTATTTACGTTTATGTGTAATAATGATAATTTGCACCATCATTATTTTAGGGTTTATATCTCGTAGTTATTTTTCATAAACATAGTTTCATTAATTAATGTGTATTGTGTATTTTTATATAAAATATATTTCTGGTAAGGTCGTAGTAAAATGTATAGCTCATAGTATATGAGCCTCCCCTCTAAGAAACAAACTTTGGTAGTGGCCACCTTGAAACATGAACTGAATACAGAGCATGTTTTGCATGACACTGGTAGATGTTGATGATATATGCAATGAAAAATGAAAAGTGTTCTAAGCTATGTGCAGGGTACTGCCTCAGCATTTACCAGCTATGACGATTGAGAAATATCTGAAAAAAATCTCAGTCAGGGAGGTTTGAACCATGGACCTCTGTTCATGAGTCCAACTTGGCAATTTTGTATGCAGATATGATTGTAAATTAAACACTCATTTATTTCTGATCTTTGATCTAATGAGAAATATATTAACACCATAAACAAAATAAGCAACAAATCTTAGTTCATACACGATCCATACACTTCCATTAGCCCAAATAGAATCTCTCCATATATTTACACATCTAAAAGCCATGCATGTTTAAGTAATGCCACATTTATATTCAGTTATGTATCCAGTGTTATAAATCCACCTATTATGTAAATGATCAAAAGGAATAGAGCCCAATCAATTTTTTCCCGTTGTATGACATGTAATAGAGAAAACTGATATGAAACATTGATCTTTTATCTCCCTTAGCCCACATCAAAGAGCATTTGTTTCACTGTTTAG
Organism: Hymenopus coronatus; assembly: GCA_030762935.1. Lineage (NCBI taxonomy): Eukaryota > Metazoa > Arthropoda > Insecta > Mantodea > Hymenopodidae > Hymenopus > Hymenopus coronatus. The sequence goes on along the minus strand of CM060896.1, from coordinate 35,294,424 downwards.
CACACATATAAATTCATCTAAAATTAAGAGATATCTTCAAAAAAACAAAGGGAAATATCAAAACCATTGTGTCATATTTTAGATGTTTCAAAAGCTTCTGATTCATAAGATCTTGGTCATTTCAAGATTTTAATCAGTAACCACAAAGGCAAATGCTATGCCCGTATATGCATACCATCTGAATGCCAATTCATGGATCATAATAAGTAAAATCTGATGTGTTCCATTCACAGAACTTTGTCTAGCTGTTTCATACACAAAATATTCTTATAAGATTATTCGTTTATTTACATCATACTAATCAAGATAAATTAGCAGAATTGGTCTTATTACTTGCTTCCTTCTAAGTAAAAGGAAAATAAGAAATACATTAAGCTAAAGCAATAGTCAAATCTTTTAAAAGCTGGCTGCTATGTGAAACAATTTAGGTTTGGTTTGCTTTACATGGTACCTTGGAGAAAATTTAGGAAGTTTAAAATTGAATCCAATAATAAGGAATACCTTGAAAACGGTTAACTCTACAAGAATAACACATATTACATGTATTATGTGTTTTAACGAGATCTACATTTTTTGTGTAGCAAGTTGCCTCCTCTTATGAATTAACCATTATACAAAATTCTGCAGAATAGCTCTTCAGATCAATATTAGTAGAATTGGTCTTATTACTTGCTTTTTTATAAGTAGAAGGGAAATAAGGTAATAAAACTAGGCTAAATTACATAAAATCTTTTAAAAGCTGGTTGCTATGTGAAAGAATTGAAATTTGGTTCTCTTTACATGGGCAGGTGCAAAATAAAACTGAGATGAAATGAAAGATGGTTTCCTTTTTAAAACGTTTAAGCAATTTAAAATTGAAACAAAAAATATCTTGGAAATGGTTTACTCAACAAACAATTTTTATGACAAATATTGTGTTTTAATGAGATCTACAGCTTTTGTGAGTAAGTTTTTGTCTAAATGTATGTTAGGGTTAATGAGTTATACAAAAGTCATCCATGAGATCTTCAGAGGCTACTCCAAGTAAATTTAAAATATACATTTCATTCGTCATAAAAATATCTTAAACATATGGTATTTTAATAAAAATCTTTAAGAGCTATTTTTAAGAAAATCAAATTTTTTGAAAAATATTTCATGTAAAGGGTACTTAGGGATGGGGAGGATTTTCCTGAAAATCCCCATATTGCATCCTTGGAAGATACTGAACTTAAATATCAAGTTTGGCATTTAACCAACTTTTCATTTTGAGCCTCAGCCATATGCACGCACACATGCACACACTAGGGTGGGATACAATACCTTTTCTACTTGATATATACATTGTTCATACATGCTAGAGGAAGTAAAAATATTCAGTCAATTTTTGTTGCTCTTCTGGCAAGCTGATACAACATTCTCATTCTGATCTGCTCATGGGATAGCTTTTGAGGTTCATGGTTCTCTCCCAAGTTTACACTTTGTATCCTGAAATTTTTAAGCTTACCAACTTTTAAGGTTATCAGTATACTGAACTAGATATTGAAACACATATATAACAACATTAGTTTCTGTTAAATTACTTTATTCATCACTAGAGCACTTTACATAATATAATACTTTACACTTTTTGTGCACAAATACCAGGTCTGTGTGTTCACGTCACTTTCTCAGCATATGTCACATACTAGATTGACTTTTCAACCCACTTCACCTCACCTCACTTCACACTGGCACTTGTCGGCTCCTTAAATAGTCTGCAGTCAGGTTTGGAAGTTCCAGTTGTAAAAATTACAAGAAAATACTGGTGATAGAGATAAAGAATGTCCAAAATTTTTTGCAGGGCAAGGCCTTGTTTATCCAGTTATTGTGTCTGTTTGCTCTATTGTTAGAGCAGGTCAACCATCGATCCCTTCGGTGATTGCTCAGCCATATGTACCTCTGTTACACTGCTCCCTCCTCAGAGTTGGTCGTCCCGACCAGCATCGCCCTAGAGGACCAGACATAATCTTGGCACACTACCAGCATCTTCCCTCCAAGTGCAATTGACTACTTTGTTGATCCTCTCCACAATGTACAGCCCTGGCTATGGTTGTTGGAACCTGGGCGTATGCCCCTTGATCTGGATTCTGCAATACGACAACACCTGATCTCCCAGTTGCGAACTTTCCCAGCTGGTTTATCAGTGGTAACGGTACCCCACCTCATCATTCATTGATGAATCAGACTGTTTGCAAGTTCTTTTGACAGCTGGTCCACTAGACGCACTCTCACAGTCATTGCACCCCTTAGCATCATCACGCGCTCCTTCAGAATTAGCCTGCAGACTTCAGGATGCCTGTCAGCACTCCGGAGCACTACTTCGTCTTCGCTGAGTTGTAGGATCCTCCAGCCAATGTCAATGTCGTAACGTGGCTCCTGAACATCCAGTTCCAATATCACCTCAGCTACCCTCGTGACGAACACCCACGGACTTATGGTGCTCCATCCCAGGGTTGAATCCAGCAACACCTCCTTTTCCACTGGCAAGGTTTCACCCGATGCCGTCACTATCTCTATCGGCAAGCCCTCAACCATGGATTGTGGTTACCTCTGCTCCAGTGTCCACCAGGGTGCTGCACAGCTTCCCTCATATCCAGCCATACACAATCAGGCTATCTTCCATCCCTCTAATGCACACAGCATCATGCAAGGAGAAAGACAACAACTCCAGTGTGCCAAGTCGGATCCTTTTTGGGTCTCTCCTGCCGGTCAGTTGGACTGTGGACAGCATTTCACTAAGTGTTCCGGATGGTCACATCCCCAATGCCCAATGCTCGTCGCGTACAGTCCTCCACCAGGTGTCTGGGTCGGCCACATCCCCAGCACATACACTAGAAACTCGTTTTTGACGTCCTCTTTCTCCCTGGCAGTGAGTATTCCTGACCTCGGTTCGGATAGCCGTTAACCCGGCTGCTGGTTGCTCCCTCCTCAGGCTGCGCTCTTTCTATTCTATAGCCAGTGCCTGTCCATCATCTTGGATTGGGCAACTAGGTGTCCTGGCTGGCCACTCCCAACATAGGCTACAGAAAGATCTTCTCCGATGCCCCTGAGCTTAGCACAGATTTATAGAATAGATAGGAAATGCCCTACCCTTATGCATTGTGGTTGGTGAAAAATGCTTTATCAAGCTGCCACATTTTGATTCTACACTTCTGAGATTGAGTACTGCTTTTGTGGGTTAAATGTGCACCCAAAAATAAGATTTTGCTATGTTAAATGTCAATTAAGCAGTACATTTGGACTGTTGGTTTAAATAATAGTGAATATGTGTGTGGCGTTTGGTTGTGGTTTCTCATATAGCAGAAGAAAAAAACAAAGAAAAGGAATTGTTTCAACACACAGGTTATGTGATTTTCCAATGGTATACTTATTGAATTATGTTATACATTATCAACATAATGATTCTGAATTGTTTGTGAATTGTAGATTTCCAACTTGGAAAGACCTTAGAGAAGGGGTGAAGGCAATTCACAGACAAAATTAACAACTCCGGCTTCTGGTGTGTGTTCACAACACTTTACATCCAATGATTTGGACTTAACAGGGCAAATAAGAGACCAAGAGAAGGAGCTATTCCTCCTTTGTTTTCTGCTTATCCCTCTTATTTGCAGAAATGTCTTATATCTTGACATAAACCGCCAAATAGACACCCAAATAGTGGAAGTACCCCAATTATTTGTGAAACAGTAACTGAAAAGGCCACCCAGCAAACTAATACTGACAATAGTGTTGTACGCAAAGCCCAAGAAAGAGAAATGTTGAAGTCGAAGAACAAAACTGCCAAGTTGTGTAAAGCACGTAAAAGAATAAAATTGCTAAAGCAGAGGGTTAGGAGACTGGAACAACATATTTGCAATGATAGGGAAGTAATTACTTCTTTAGTAAAAAAAAAAGAATAAATTAACATTCTACTAAAGCTTTAAACCAATCTGTAGGTCTTTTGTTACATTAACAGTGGTTTTAGACCAAGAAATTAGAACAAAATTAGTTATGACCTTGCCATGATGTTTACTGCAATAATACCAATTTATCAATAATAACTTTCTTACAGGTCAAAAAATGTATTAAATATTCCTTCAACTAGAGATCTCTCCCCTTACATTGTCCTTTGTTTTCTTCAAAAACTTGGAAAAACAATTTATTTGAAAGATGTTGCATTTGTGTAGTGGTAGTGTGTAGAATCACGAGATAGCAACTGGTCACAAAATGTGATTCAGCAAAACACAATGCATTTCCACCCTGTGGGCTGTAGAACCAAATACTCCCATTCCTCTGGTTAATTCCTTTTGTTACTCTGACCGCTGAGATTCCAGTAGTACTAGTTTGATTGTTAACAGAACTTAAGTGTTCACTGACGTAGTGATCTGCACGCTGAACTTCAAGCACAGCAGAATGCATTACCCTAGCCTCTTAACATGCATTGAAATCAAAGCACACCCTTGTAGAACAATCTCATTTTATCAAAGCAGTTGAGTTAATAAATTTCAATGTTCTATTTATTCTATATTAAAACAGATTATTGAGTTGGACTTGTTCAGTTGAAAAGCAAAGTATGTACACTCAGCACTGACACCAATCACAGATGCACAACTCTGAATTTGCAAAAAGAATTATAGGTTACCAATTCAAAATGTTTCTCTAAGACATCTTCGCAACACTTACAAATTTTTGGTTGAATGCTGTTGATGTTTTCTCATAACTCATTTAATTTCACAAAACCAGCACTTGATTTTTTGCACAGTGGTGCCTTATCCTAAAAATCTGATTACACTCACATGTCTTTTTCTACTAATTCTTCAGCAAAGTTATTTTAAAAAAGCATATTCTTCTATCCACTCACGTTGATATCTGTAAAAATACTTCTAGTTCATATTTCTGTGTAGATACAAAGGGATTAAGGAAATCAAGAGGCTTAAATGAAAGACAGTCTTTAAAGAGCTGCTTGCTATGTGACTGCTTTGAAATTCCATTCTCTTTATTTGATCTACAGAGTTAAAAATGAATAATGACTTTCATTTAAGAAAAATATAACTATGGAAAAAATGAAACCAATAACACACAATATCTCGAACAGGTAACCAAAATAATGTCTTTGATGTAAATTGTGTGTTTTGTCGAGCTCTACATTTTTTGTGAAATAAGTTTTCGTCTATGTCTCACAGTTTACCAGTTATATAAAAGTCATGCAAAACTAAAAGGATATTCCCAGAAAATTCAAGATATACATTTAATTCATCATTAAATATCTTAAAACATATGACATTTTAATCAAAATTGTTAAAGCCTTTTTTGAGAAAATGAAATATGTTGAAAAATGTTGCATGTAAGGGATAGCTAGGGGATGGGGTGGGGTTCTTGAAAATCTTCATGTCACATTCTTGTAAGATGCAGAATTTGCATATCAAGTTTGATATTTAATGACTTCATTTTTGATTTATGCTATCACACAAGCACAAATGTTTTTAGATTCAGGGAACATCATATATTTTCAATGAAATGTCAACATTAAATTTTTGGGTAAAATACAGTACTTCTGTAGTATAGAAAGGAATAAAAATTTGAGTAGCATATTTGGTATCCTGAGCATTTTTATTAAATTATGAACAAACATTTTTATATCTCTGAAATAAATTGATAAAACCATTTTGCAGTCTTTATGTTATATTTGTGTAACCAAACTCTTGTACTCATTGAAAATGTAGTTTTTATTATGACTTTCTCTACTATGTATAATAAGTATGGAAGTATTGCATTTGATGGAAAAATTCATGTTGAGATTTCAATGGAAATGAGTGTTTTGAGGCTCACTGAAAAAAAAAAAAACCCACACTTAGAAAAAGGTTTGTGTGCATGCCCATATGTGTTTATCTATTACAGCATAGTTCAAAAGTCAGATAAATACTGTTTTACTATAAAAGTTGGTATTTAAGTTCAGTATCTTCCAAAGATGCAACATGAAGCTTTTCAACATAATCCCAAACTACTCTTTACATGGAACATTTATCAAAATTTGTCATTTCTCAAACTGGCTCTTAAGGATTTTGACATTTACATGACAAAATTTATATCTTGAATTTTCTGGGAATAGCCTGTGAAATCCTCTTCATTTGGAAGAATTTTGTATTATTTTGTAAACTTGCAAACGTTAAGTGACAAAAGAAAACATACTACACAAAAAATAGATCTCTTTAAAATACACTATTCTAAATCATTTTTTGTGTCTTATGCTTTTTCCTTGATATCCATTGTTAATAGTTTGAATTGGCCAATATTTTGTCATTCTTTGAAGTTCTTTTGCTCTTCAGTTGTTTTTCAAAACTGAAATTGTATGAAATTTTAAGACCACCAAATAGTGCCCTGCTCTTAAACATTTAATTATCACTCTTCCCTTTGTATCTATAACGAAATGTGTGATACAGCTATTTCTACAAAAGTTTATTTCAATTAGAATGAAACAGAAAGAGATATAAACTTTCATAAGCATAATCTATAAACAATAAATTGTAGAGAAAGTCATATGAATGTAACACAGAAAAACATCCCCCCCCCACATTAGACTTGTCTTGAGAGCACTGATATGATAGGTGAAGATCCTGAGCATGCAATTTTCATATCAATAAAGCTCTTTAAACATTTGAATGGATAAATATTAAAAACAGAAGCCTATTAACAGTGAAGTTGTAATGTACTTTTATGTTAATTTTTAAGTGTGTTCATAGACTCGTATATATTTAAAAACTAAATATGCTCACAGAAATGGACTATCATTTTATCAAAACAAATCTAAATCTGTTGAATCTGATGAATAGATGGTTGTAATCTTATACAGCTGAAGGAAATGAAATGATTATAATTTATGTACTGTTTGGATTATTTGTGTTGTTTTACATAAACAATAACATTAACATAGCTTTTAAATTTGTAACAGAGTAAATAATACAATTAAATGGAAATTAACAAAGTTAGCAAATGTTTTCAATTGGGTTTTCATGAGGAAAGGGAAAGCCAGGTTTAATATGTGGTTATATGCGATTGCAACTTCCTCTTATTACTCATCTCGCTCTTTTTAAGCTTGCTAACTGTAAAATATTAATTAAGCATCCAGCTTGGATGTTATGGTTATATTTGGTCATTGATGAGGAGCAAAATCAAACAAAAACTGTTGTACTAGATTAACAGAGGCACTGCTTACAATAGTTTAGGGCATTGCATCTATGAAAATAAAAAGTCCATATTTTCTTCTGAATTTCTTTGGCTTTTTTACTATATACTTTGAACATAAAATAATAGTGTGCATACAATTTTAATGAACTATGTCAAAACGTTTTTAAGATATTAATTTTGTTATTGCAGTTACTTTTTGATGTAATATGAATGCTCCTTGGACCCTGCAGTTTATATCACTCCCAACATTTTAATTTAAGCTAACTTTACCAAAATAGAGAAATTATTGTGCAGGTATTTAATAATTTTATTTTAAGAGGAAAAAAACATTTTTTGTCCACATGTTTCTGAATCTAAATTATGGAAAAATAATTAATTTCAACTGGACTAATAATACGAGGTACATCCAGAAAGTAAGTTCCGTTTGGTAATAAAATTAAATTGTGTACAGATACAGAATAATTATTTATTGCACAAAATTCTACAACTCTTAAACTACTTTTCCACATAACGGCCAAAATTTTGCAGGCATTAGTCATAGCGTGGCACAAGTTTTTGTATACCTTCTTCATAGAAGTTTGCCGCCTGTGTCTTCAAAAAGTTGGAAACATTTTCTTTCAGCTCTTCGTCATTGTTGAAGTGTTGACTGCCAAGGAAAGACTTGAGATGTAAGAACAGATGAAAGTCGCTAGGAGCGAGGTCAGGGCTGTACGGAGGATGGTCAAACACGTCCCAGCCAAATCCCTGTAGGAGGTTTATCATCACATTTGCAGTGTGTGGTCGTGCATTGTCATGAAGAAAAACAACACCTTTTGACAGCAATCCTCAGCGCTTTTTCTATATTGCGCGGCACAATTTCCTAAGTGCCTCGCAATAAACATCTGCTTTGATTGTTTGACCACGCGGTAAGAAATCAATGAGTAAGAAGCCTTTCCAGTCCCAGAACACTGTGCACATAATTTTTCGAGGTGTCAAGATTTGTTTCGACTTAACCTTTGCTGGGAATGAAGTGTGCCTCTATTCCATTGATTGCCGCTTACTTTCAGGGGTGTCGTAAGAAACCCAAGTATCATCTCTTGTGACTATCTGTGTCAGAAATTTTCGCCGTCTTCATCATAACGGGTTAAAAACTGAAGTGCACTACCCATCCATTTTGTTTTGTGCTGCTCAGTAAGAATCTTTGGTACCCAACGTGAGCAAATTTTACGAAATTTCAGTTTTTCGGTAACACTTTAATGAATTAGTGATCGTGAGCTTTGGGGAAATTCCATAGCGAGAGCACCATTGCGGTTTTCCTGGATCTTGTCATCAATCGCATGAACTAGTTCTTCTGTAACCAAAGATGGACGCCCTCTTCATCATGCACTTCACTATGTCCTTCATTGAACTGTCGGACTCATCTTCTCACCATTGAATCACTCATCGCATTTTGTCCGTAAACTTCGCAAATTTGCCGATAAATTTCAATTGGTTTCACTTTCCTAGCATTCAGAAAACGAATCACATCTGTTTTCACAAGTGGCGGGATTTTTAATCAACACCGACATTGTAAACAAGCACAACAAAGCGTATGTGGCTGACAGCGATCTCAAAATGGTGCACGTTTCTTCTCCTTGATACAGAGCATCTACTGCGCATGTGCGGAACTGCGATCGCAGCGCTGCAGCGGAGACAAATTGAAACGGAACTTACTTTCTGGACGTACTTCGTATTTTCAACTAGTGCACAAGAATGTTTGAGACACACTCCATAGTCTAGGGATACCATACCATACCATACTCTAGTTCTCAAAGTTGCAGGCTCAAATCTGGTGGAGGGTGATGGATTTTTCAGGCATAAAAATCTTTAGTATTGGAAGGGAAGTAAAATATGGCAGTCCCATGTCATAGATTTATGCCACGAAAAAGAACCTAAAGCCTGATAAAAGCCTCTGAGCTAAATTTCCAAACATTTATGCCCAATATAGAATGGACCATTTTAAGAACCATAGTAGTTTAAGAGCCCCATTAAAAAAATAAATTCCATAATTCAAAGCTTCCCCAAAAGGTTCAAACTATTAAGCAACAGTGGCCCAAAGAGAATTTTGAGTGTCGAAAAATGATGACACAAAAGAATTGAAAAAATAGAGTTTGAAGTTTAATTTGGTAACTTTTGAAAGTAACATTGAGTCAGACATCACTTGAAACTGCACTAGATTTTACTTACTTTGTAGTACATATGTTTTGCAGATGTCTGCATTCTCAACTACCTTTGAATGATTCATTTGCTGCAGTGCCTCTGGAGTCTTGAGGTTCGCCCACCAGATGTCGGATGAAGTTATGGAGGGGTTATCTTCGGCAGGAATTTCAAAGTTCATCAATGCTGGCTCATACTTTTTCAGAAACATCCTCTCCCAAGTATTAAGTTCAGTTTGTCTATTAACATGTTTTAGAAGGAGGATACCTTTTTATTTATGTTTGCAGTTCCAAAAATGGTATGCTACTGCTGATTTTTGCATATGCTTATATTTTGTGTGGCTGAAAAGTTCCTTGAGATTGGTTTCAATGTTCCCTCTGATGAAGGAATTAGTGAAGTTCGACTTAGTGTTACTTTCAAAAGTTATCATTTCGCTTCACTTCCAATTTGGTTATTTATCTTTTTTAATTTGGTACTAAATGGCAAAAGACCAATTAAATAACCTTTAGTGGCTGCAGAATTGTTGTAATTAAAACAACTAATTCTGTTGTATAAAAGTACAAGTTATAAGTATAATTAAGATGCAAAAAAACAAAACTTTTAAAAATTTCACATTTTATTTCAAATTTTACCTTAAATTTGAAGTTTTGACAAATAGATTGACATATCTTCAATGAATGAGAGTAAAATAATAAAAGCCATCAAATACCAGTCAGCAATTATTGTTTTTCAATTATGCAAACTTGTATCTAAAGATTGCTTTTATCAAGTGGGCTAGCATACTAAAGTTGCAGCTCTTTTTCTGTTCAACTGTAATATATTCATTTATAATATGTTAATTGAACAAAGTTTTCCAAGTCAGGATGATGTTATTTTTATAAAAATAATAGCATAAATTACAAATAAATTAAAATAAAGCTAATTCAGTGCAGTATCAGGAAAAATACTGTTGTTTGGGGTGGGCACCTTCAATCTATATGTAATACATGCTTTATATTAACCTGATAAAACTGCATTATTTATTTTTGGAGACCCTTTATTACCATTAATAGTACTATATTCTGATGGTCATTGAGAGAATGATATTGCGATGATGAATGAATAAAAGATGATCTTTTGTCAGTATAATACAGATAATGAGAATCTGGGCATAGATATCACAAAAGTTGAAATACTTTGCAAGTTTTAACACTAGTGTCTTCTAGTATTATATTAAATAATCTAAATAAAGCTATAACAATCATTCTAAAATGCTGATAAGCTTTGCCAACTAGTACTACTTTCTAGTAACATTTGAATGGATTTGTGACACAACGCTTTTCTGAAAAAGATGAAAAAGATAGCTTTCAAAACATGTCTGAATTTTAGTAAGCCTAAGACCCCATTTACAATGAACAAACAATGCCAACATAGCACTGCACAGGCGTGGAGGAAGAACAATTTACAATGCAATCGTAGGCAATACACAAGAATTTACCCCAAAATGAAAATTTATCCAATCTTTATAAATAAATAGCACATAAAAATGTTTTGCTTCTTTTTAAATTCTATTTTATTTTATCTTTATCAACTTGGTCATATCACTGTTCAGTGCGATACCTTGTTGATGCTATGTGGTAGACAGCAGCCTTTCCAATGTTTCATCCCCGAATCATATTACCTTCACGCCAAATTCAGGGTATTAGAGTGTTGTTCAGTCTACCTGTCCTACCATAAGTACTCAGATAGTGCAGCAAGCCTTTTAAGATCTCATCTCCTCACACTTAGCCCCTCAACGGGCAGATGGGGTTAGGAATGCCATTTAATCTACAGCTTACACTATATTTGGTATATGGCAGCATAATATCAATTACTATTTTCAGTCTTCTATTTACTTTGATGACTGAGGGAAACCACCAAAAAAACAAAAACAAAAAAAACCCAACAACAACAGTAGCCAGATTGATTGTGCCATGGAATTTGAAATAAAAAGTGTTATATCAAGCAAATATCTGATCAGCATTTAAATTAGCAAGACATGGTCAAGCAGAAGTGCACCTGATTTTATAGTAGATGGTGTAACATTCCAAATTATTACTGTGTGTTTTTAGAGGTTGACAATGCATAACAAAAGAATTCTTCCACTATACATGCAATACAAGCATAAAATTTGGAATTTGCAAACTCTGCAAAAAGTCTTGCACTTTTAAGGTATGTCTGTGCCTGCTTTTCATTGTGAATGGGGTCTAATTGAAGTATTGTTTTACACATTGACTCAAATATCACTCAATTATTACAGGCTTCATTGCTACAAGCTTCTTTTAATTTGAAATTTAATACAGCTGTGATTAAACATTACAAAGTATTAATTGCAAACATAAAAGATTTTAATACTTACATATAAGTTAAAGAATTTCAATGTAGTGAAAGCTGATTCACTGGATTTACTTTAAAGCCATAGTCCAGTGTGTAAAATTCCTACTTTTAGTACATACATATTCATAACTGTCTTGATTACTGCAAAATTGTTATATAGTACACAATTTTTCACAATATACCAGAAGGAGCTTTTCATTTAGAGAAACTTTATAACTAAAAATTAAAATTTTCACTTTCAAAACACCATGCAAATTATTTCATTTGTGAACACCTGTTTGTATCAGTATCCTTCTCCTTTTTAATTGCACATGGAAATAAAGCCTTTACTTACAAATTGCCTCTAAAAGAAACATTTGGTTCCAATGCTGCTTTACATGTGCTGTAGTATGTGTGTGTGTGTGTGTGTGCACGCGCGCATGTGTGCATCCAGGTATGTGCATCCAGGCGTGTGCATGTTAAAACATTAAAAACCACTGGGAAAATTAAATTTATAATCTAGGAATCAGCTAAGATCCCATTATAAATGCATAAAATGTGTATACAGAATGTTCTGATTTTTAGCATTTCATAAAGTATTATAAACTAATGAGATTAAAAACATTACTTACTAAATAACACAAATATATTGTGTCTATTTCATTGCATATGCCTTTATATGCTGTGTTGTGTCCTAATAGTTCACATTATCTGATTGAAGTTACATTTTAGTAACACACTCTTTGGAACACATCTGAATTGAGCATTTATCTTAAATCACTACAAAAGCAAACACCTTAATTATTCATCTATTCATCTCAACAATACAACACTTTGACAAAAGTACAAAAAAATTAATTTTAAGTGAAGAAAGACTGCATCTAGGTGGTAGCACTTTAGTTCCCATTGTCATAGTATGATTCTGGGTTTGTTATCTGTAATAACACTTATGCATAAATACCACAGCTTTCTTCACTATCAATTTCATTAACTATATCGTGGCCCAGAGAAAGCACAATATTTGAGAACAACTGTTTTGCAGCCTAATGGAGTAAGCTTATGTTGCTGCAGTTTCCTGAATGTCCTTAAAAACAATTTAAAATGGTGCTCACAGTCTAATAAAGCTAGTCAGAAAAAATGAGAATGAATCTTTATATCAATGAGTGTATTTGATGTAAGCAAAACATTAGCAGCATGCTCAGCTCTTTCAGAAGCAGCCATATTTATCCCCTTACTGACTGTTCATCATTATCATATGAATGCAAAAGAGGGTTGAACATCACACAATATTAAATGGAACCAACAACCTTCTTTATTTGTATTATTACTTACTTACTATTTCATACTAATTAACAATTTCAAACTATTTTTGATTATACGAGAGTGATTCAGAAAGGAAGTTTTGATCTCTTATGTCGCATAAATGAGTGGTCTTAGCATCACCAACTTTGTTCTTGTGTAGCTTGGTTCAGTATATTCTTGGCAGCTTAACGTGAGGTTACATTTGGCATTTCTCTCACCAATTCAGGTGTTTAAAATATGCGCAGTAATAGAAGATGCCGCCAAGTGTAAAAAATAAAATTTCAGTGGGCAAAACAAACAACACCAGCAGCAATTTATTGTGAGATTACTGAAGTGTATGGGAACATTATGAGTGACTGTGTTGTTTGCAGTGTCATGCATTTTGTGATGGATGCACTAACATCCATGATGAAGAATGAAGTGGCCAACTGTCTGGTGTGAATGATGAACTCTTTGCAAAAGTGGATGAAGTGGTCAGACAGAATCGCCATTTCACCATTTCTGAACTCTCAGAGCATTTTCTACAAATCAGTCAGACTGTCGTGTGTGAAATGATAACACAAGGGTTACACTATTGCAAGTTTTGTGATCGTCGGGTGCAAAACTTCTGTCTGAAGCCCAAATAACACCAGGATGGGAGCAGCAACGACATTTCTTCAGTGCTACCAGAATGAAGGTGAGATATTTCTCGACCAGTTTGTCGCTGAAGATGAGATGTGGGTTCAATATGTGAATACCAAAACAACAATCCATGGCATGGGTCACACTAACTCCCCTATGAAACCACAAATATGTCTCCAACATTTTCAAAGCAAAAGCTTATGGCATCTATCCATTAAATCAGAATTTGTAAAAAAACAAGAAAAATGCTTTTCTTAAGTTATCACTTTTATTTTATTGACATGCAATTTGAGGACACAACATAGGATTTATCATCAATCCTACTGTTGAGAGAAGCTTAAAGGGCAACCAGAAGATGTCAACAACCCAAATCAAAATACAATCTAAAAACATATAAGAAATTGATGGTTTAAGCTCAGGGCACCATTCCTTTACGTTTTTTCAACACCTGGAAAATGTTTGAATTGAAGAAAGACAAAATACAAATAATTTCTTGATGAGCCTCAGATTTGGAAAACAATTAAAAGTGCATGAATGTATTATGCCTGTGTGTTTTCTTGGGGGCTTTGATCCCTAGTTTTCATTTGGTAGGTTTTGCCTAACTTTGGAAACAGAGCAGAGCAACAACATTCAGAGCCAAAGAGCATTATACTCCTGACATACATGGCTTCAATGCTAAGGTTTCATTCCAAAAAATCCCTGAGTTCTTGCACATGTACTGTGTTTCATTTAATAATTCAGCTAGTTCACAATAATGACTGAGGACCTCAAAAAAAGAAACTTTCTTTGGAAGAACAATACATGAATGAAATGAGTAAAAATAATCTTCAAATAAACCCCGCCATCCATAGGGCTTAAAATTAGCCCGCGTTCATAAAACTTATAATTAATATGAAATAGAGTATGATATGAATAGTAAAACCAAAGAAAGTTGTAGCTTCAATTTAATTGTGTGCAGTATCCCAAACTTCTCTTCTGAATTTGTACAATAATGATGAGCATTGTGATGTGGATATGAACACAACACTAACGCAGAGGAATACAAAATGCTTTATTTACATCAAGTCCCATCTAAGGCTGGATCTCAAGGCCAATCTCACTTCATTCAATATTGTTTTCTTCCATTCATTATAAATCTTAGAGACTGAATGAGTGATGAGTGCTGAAATAAACTCAAGACTCAAACATAGAGCATCATCTGAAATTATCCCTTTTCAGAATGGCAAAGAAATCTCAGCTGGGGTAAGATGCCTTAACTTCAGCCATGTAAAAAGGCAAGTATACAATAACCCAACAATGATATCTGAAATGGAAGTGAGAACGCAAAGCCATGCAGGACATAAGATTTTGGTTCATATCAGCCTGGTAAATTAAATTGAATTTTATTTATGAATGCTCTTTAACTGATCTGGTTCTCAGTGTCCTATTCTATGCCTACTAGGCATAAGAGATCACTTAATTTTGCTCAGAAGCCTCTTTATCAGGCTTGAGGCTATTTTGCATGCCAATCCCTTCCAAAGGATTTTTACACTTAAAAAAATCCATCACTCTATACTGGGTTTGAACTTGCAACCTTCTGAATCAGAAGCTAGCATGTTACCCCTAGACCAAAAAGGATGACAACAAGAACAGGAATGGATATCGATAACCAGTCAATCTATAAGTGGAAAGTCAATTTTGTACATGGAGATTTCATTTGTTTTTAACAAGAGTGTTTTTTTTTTTGTTTTTTTTTCTTCATATGCCTTCATTTCAGCCAACATAATGAGGGTTGGCCAACTTTAAAATTCAAAGAATTGCGACTAGAATGAGCTCTAGCAGTGTTTCATGTCATGGCACTTAGAATAATCTCTAGGTGAAGGCCCTAATATGCACAATATGTATCTAATGTGTCATGCCTGGAACAATAATAAGAAAATTGGTTGTTGTCTTTCCTGGGAATGGTTCCAATCAATTATTAACACTCTCATTAAAGTACATGTATTTCAGCTTGTCATTCTCACTTTGATTACCATTGTGAACCAGCCATAGCTATATAGATAAGTTATTCTGCACTCTGTGAAGTGTGCACTATTTTGAATAAAACTTTGATATCACCACTGCAATATCAAAGAGATGAGCACCTTAAAGTTGATCTAGTGTTATAAACTCAGAAAGGCAAAGTTTATGATGTAGCAGTTCTTAAGATCCTCTCTGAATGCATATGATAAAAATGCCTTGAGCTGCATTGAATATGCACACTATGCCCAACAGAGCACAGAATGTGTCTTTTGGCAAAGTCTTCATTTGGATGCATAGCTGGCAGAGTTGGATATTCGTAAGCCCTTATATTCAAACAGAAACATTTTTCATAAAGATTATAATTATAGAGTTGATAAATTATAAGGTAAACCCTCCTGTGGTCTCTCTCCACTATGCAATCGAACCAAATGTCACTGGAAAAGTGGTGCTGGCAAGGGCACACTAGAATCCTTATCTTATAGTAAAATGTTGACCTTCTGCTCCCAAAAGGGCAACATATCTGGTAAAAATCACACTTTCTAACCTCAGCAGCAAGAATCCTTGTGATTTCTTGCATGATGTTATAAGTTTATATAGTGTCAAGACTATACACAATATACTTGGTCTTTCAAAGTACACCATAAATAAAAATCACAACTAGTTAGTTCGGGGGAACAAGGATGCTACACATCAATACTTAAAATTCTGTCATGAAACACTTCTCCTATTTCATTTAAAGATTCTGCAGCCATGTGTGTTATGATTAGTTTCTTGTGCAGTTTCCTGCAGTTCTCTTGCATAATGGAGAGAGGTTGCAAGAGAGATTACCTTATAATTTAATGACCCTACAATAACCACATAACTGTTACAGAAGATGTTGGAAATTATGTCCTTGTGCTGCCACACATCTCTCATACCTTTTAAGAAACACTTGCATAACACTTCTTCTGAAATGGCAGAAAATTCTGTTCTTATTTTGTCTTTCAGTTCTTCCAAAATATACAGGTTATTCAGATATGCTTTATTTTTTTATGGTTCTCTATAAATACAAATTATATACAGCAAGATCTAGAGACTTCACTGGCCATAATCCCCTACTGATGACTGTTATGTTAAAAACAGTTCCTCAATTTTAATAAGAGATCAGCTGGCATGTGCTGTAGCCAAATATTGTTGAAAATATGCCTTGAGGACATTCAATATTGCATAATTTTTCTAGCAATGGTGTGATTATGTTAACAGTCTCTTTGAAAAATATAGGCCCTATAATGTGCAAGCATATACAGTATCGGATTTTCTTTTACTCCATTATTTATGGGTTTGTGTCCCATTAAATAAAACAAGCATGCTTCACTCATAAAAAAAATTAAACATGGGTCAATAGAACAATCATTAACATTATCCAACAGTTAACTGCAAAAATTAACTCTACACACTGTTATGCTATTAATTCTACCCACATGTCTCCATTATTGCACAATTTGGAACTTTGTGACTAATGGATATTTTCCACTGAGCAAAATGGTTCTGTTGTAATATGTAAGGCTCATATTCGGGAGATTTAGGATTTCATTCCTAGGCCCAGCTTCTCTAAGCATGGATTTTTCTCTGGTTGGTAAGGCAGCTGCTGGAGTAGTTTCTCTGTGACCACAATTTTCTTTTCAGGCTATTCCATCATTTCAATTCACATTTTATGTTTCAGGTGAGTTTGAGAAATGTGCTGTTGGTCGCAGTCGTATAAATGGTGATGAGCTTACTTGGAAATTCTTTTTGGCCTTGCCTTCTCTGAACCGCCTGGGGTCGAGCTGTCCCCAGTTCCACTGGAGCACACCTCTGTCGCTGCTCTGCCTGCAACCTATACTTTCCTACAGTTCCTTCATCTCATCCATCCTGAATAAGCTCAAAGGATGCCATACACATACTCTTGAGAGTCTTGCTTAAACTATAACTTGTTAGGATGCCCAAAGCTGATAAGGGTGGCCTTAAATAAGTTCATAAAACCATGAGGACTATTTCCAAAAAGAATATAGTAATTTGGGCTCTGTCATATTCATTCTCACATTTTTCTAACTTGCTCTATATTAAAAAAAAATACCTCACATTTTATTTTCATTTATGTTATTCATATATGTGAGAGAGCTACAAATAAATGGAATTTTTACAACATACAAGTATGTATATTACTATTTGATATGTCTTTCATTTCTAACTTATAAGTTTTTAGTTCTGATCTACATTAACCTGAGCCATAGCACACTTACTTTATTTATCCAGTCGACACAATCTTGCTATGAAGTATTTACACAACAAAATGAAAAAAGTGTAAAATTGGTGTTGTCACACTTTTAGTAGAATGCCTCATTTGTGTACAAACTCAATAAAAATAAACCTGTTACAGGCAAAACATGCTGAAAGTCTTGGCAGTGATGGACTCCTGTGTCTTCCTGAACTTTACTTTAAGCCTGCAACAGAAAAAGAACTGGTGAACTATCTGAAATCTGTGGGAGAAGCTGCATCTAAAACACCTCTTTTATATTACCACATTCCTTCTTTTAGTGGTGTAAAAGGTAATCTTATGAAACCAATCTTATTATATCCATTAGTAATAGCCTTGCTACTTCTTAAATTCAAAATATGCTTCTTCTTAAACATGCTCATTTCTAAGTTTGTTTGTTTGTTTGTTTGTTTTTTTTTTTTTTTTTTTTTTTTTTTTTTTTTTTTTTTTTTTAGTTTAGTTTAACATCCTTTAACCTGGTTGGTCATATCAGACGATAAATGAAATTGGTGAAATGATGCTCAAATGACCTTGGGGTCCATGGAACTTAAAAGTTACTCAATATTCGTCTTTCCAGGATAAGGGAAAACCCCGAAAAAGATCTTATCCAAGCAAACTCACCCTAAGCGAGATTCGAACTCACAACCTTTTGAATGTGAAGCAGACATACTACCACCACACTACCCAGGCAGGCTCTCTAAGATATTTATTAGTGTTAAAATGACTCTTTTATGCAAACATTTCATTTATTTAATGGAAATATTCCTTTTCCTACTTAAAAAGATATTAAGTTACCTAAAATTGGATTTAAATGGTCATATAGTGATTGAGAACTAATACACATGACATGTATTTATTTCTCTACTCTGTTACTTAGTTAACTGCTCTATGGCAGTGTCAGGAAGTTACTAACTTAAGTTGTAACCAAAATCAATAAAGTTTCTTCTATTCTGTATTGTGGAAAATATCTTGTAATTTAGTAATAATCTAGAGATTTGTTGTGTAAACATGAAAAGATGGTTGCTTTATCAGTCTGGTTCAAAATTCAAGTTAAGGCCAGTTTCCAATAAATCTGGAATGAGAATGAAAAGCAAAGAAATGTAGCTGTTTCTCAATATACACCAAGAATGGAAATTGGAATGCTTGTTAATAGCAACATGGAAAGTTGATTATAAACATGTAATTTGTTTGTGATGACCAATGACAATTTCCCAATGCTTACAAATCAGCAACATAATGCAAGAAAGTCAACTTCGAAATTCAACGCAACAATTTTTTTTGAAATGTAGGGTTCCCAGATTTCCAAAATAAAATACTAATACAGATGGTAAAATCAATTTGGTAAAAAGTATGGATAAACAACAGACTGTATTGTTGTTATTATTACCTTTATCTTTATTATCTTTATTATTAGACAGACAAAGGGAGCATGAATAGTGAAATACATAAAAGGAAAAGAACTTGTATTTAATATTACATTGACTGAAAAAAGTTTGAAAATTGAACACCAATTTTTACATTAAAAAAAACTTTGTCAACAGTTGATATCCATAAAATCCAAGGACCACTCACATTCCTCAGTTTCAGGTGGGGTTGACTGATTGGAAACTGAAAATACCAGCATATTTGTTTGAAGAGTGAACAGCATTTAATAGCTTTACAACTGCAGATATTTGTAAGACTTGAAATTTTTACGGCAAATAAAACTGAGTATACCTTCACAAGTGATCAGCCAAGTCAAATTGATAAAAGTGCTCTAGCTTTCAGCCATTTTTAACTCCATGGCATTCTTCAGGGGATGAATACCCAATGTAATAAAAACTTGGTATATAGACCATAAACAACAGTAGGTACAAATTAGGTAACAAGTGTGATGAGAGCTCTGAGCTCTGTATTGGACTGCTTGAAGAATATCGGTTTAGCTGCGAGGTTTGGTACAAAGCTTGGAAATTCAATTCTGGAGTTTTCTATGAAGTCTGTGCTTTGAAATAAAACTCACTGTAAAATGTTTTAAGAGGTCCAACATCTGATGCAGGTGCTAGCATTTCTTGTGTTTTTCGTCATGTTGTCCTTTGTACCAGGTTGCCTAATTAAAGATAGTATGTTTTAAAGCTGGTTCCATACTGAGCTTAATTGTTTACCAGTATCTCTATTGAAATTTAAAGGATGAAGTTGATATAAATCATTCCTTTAATGAGCTTACCAAATTTTTATCGGATTGATTCAAAACAGTAACTTCCTTGAAATTTATCTTGTGTACTTACTTCTATACTATATCCAATACAAAGATCTCATCACTCTTTTTACCTTAATTTACATCTACTTTAACCTACTTTTTAGGGTGTGTATATATACACACATACATACGTGGTTTTATTACATTGGGTATCCATCTCCTGAAGAAGGCACATAACTGGAAATAGCCAAAAGAGCGAGCAGTTTTATCAATTTGACATGGCTGATCACTCGTGAAGAGTGAAATATCATATAAGCTTTTCAGCAACAAAATTGTTTTATTAACAGTCTCTATTTATAGTCTGTTCTTTCTCTTGCCCATTTATGTTCATTTGTGAGAAAATCGTCTCAATAGCTGCATTTGAACCAGGCAGAGTTAAACAGAAATATACAATATACAAGCACTTGAATATTCTTGTAATATGTTTTAGTTTCCTTGCACATGTATGAAAATATGTCTTGCCATCTCTCTGAAGCATTCTTTTTTCCACTATTCCAGACTGTTACTTTTTCTTCAATTACACTAGCTTTCAAAAGGAAAAATTGGTCAAAAAGTTTGTCCTCATGTGGAAGAACCAGCTTGCAAAACATGAAATTGCATTTTATTTATAGACATTCTTTAACTGCTGTGGTTCTCAGTGTCCCATTCTATGTTGGGCGTGAAAGACCGATTAATTGATTTAGCTCAAAGGCCTCTCTATCAGGCTTGAGTTTCTTTTACTAGCTTGCAGAAGGATCTTCAATCCTTGATTGGATTCTCACAATTCAAATCAGCTAGAAGAAGCTGAAAGAAGTTCCAATTCATCATACAAACTAACTCCATTGGTGCAGTCCATTCTTCTATGTATTCTGCTACTATAGAGTAGAAATTGGTTACATTTCTTCTGAAAGTATTTTCAGCAATTCTTCTTTCATATTCTAATTTCTTTACAATCTCTAGAAGATCATTGCTTATAAAACTTGCTTCTTCTCTTTATCTTAGTTTTGGTAAGAGATTATCAACTCCTTTATTAGCACAGTAGTTGCTTCGTCTCTCTCTATGCTTAAAATACTTTTTGAAAAAATTGTTACCTGACTCTTTGGGAAACGAAGGTAAGGAAAATTATCACTGTTCTCAAAAACTGCTTAGTAACAGTTGGGCACCTCTCAGTAATTAAAAATTAGGAACCAAGAGGCTCGTATATCTCAATCTGTTAACAGCTGGCCATAGGGATAACCATCCGGTCTTGCTATGACCTATTACATTATAAAACTACTCTTCAATACAGTTACAGAATGACTGTAACATTTTTAATCTTACTGTAAATTTGTGGAAGTAGTAAAATATGTTTGAACTGCATTGCTTGCAACATGTGCTGTGTATCCAATGCCTTCTTGTTCCTCTCCAAATGCTCTTTTAGTTTGCAGAACAAATTAATTTTCTCCATGCTGTTTCACGTCACCAATACAAAATTGGTGTTATCAGCACTTACATCAATGATTTTTTCAATAATATGATATTGAACTAACATTTCTGCTGATTCACCAGGAAGACTTTTAAATACCAACATTTATGATTCTACTTTAAAATTAGGCAAAATACATTATCTCACATTAATCAATACCATTTTAAGATCAATATCAACTGAAAAAACACAGAAACGAGAACTGTATAATTCATCCTTAAACTTGTTCCAAACTTATGGTACTAAAAGTTCATAGCGATTGCTTTGCATTTTGCCTATTCATATGAAAACCTTTTATTTGCAAAGTTGTGCAGACATGCAGTTCAGAGTTGAAAATTGTGGTTGCATTTTATTGTATGAAAAACAAACCTATTTTCTCGAGCTGTCAGTTGCCCATTTTCTCTTCCATTAGAAACTTTGTGGCTCAAATAAACCAATTTCTACTTGCCACTGTAGCACTGATATCCAACTTTTAATAAAATGTATATTTGGAAAGGAGTAGGAACCATTATTAACGAGGTATAGAACCTTAACATAAGCACTGCAACAATATTGGAATAATTGTAAATATGTAGAAATAATTAATTCTGTCAAAAAACAAAAGGGACTACACCAATAGAACAACATTCTTTTTTTTTATGTATCTTTATATATTAATCTATAAAAATTGGAGAAATTTATTTTCTGACTTACTCGCATAAATTATTATTTTATTCATGTTTTCACAGTTAGCATGCCACGCTTTATCACCAAAGCAGAACAGCAGATTCCCACTTTCGCTGGAATGAAATTTACTGACACAAATCTAGTAGAAGCAGCAGAGTGTATTAAACTAGGAAGAGGAAAATTAAGTTTCTTCTTAGGATGTGATCAGGTAAAATAAATTAGTCTATGTTAAAATTTAAAGGACAGAAAAGGATAGAGGCAAGCTATAAATTCCCATTTGCATTTTAAATGATACTTAAAGGCACCAGAAAGTTCCTAAGATGTCTTTAGATGTGAAATAGGGATGGAAGGGCATTTTATCAATATTTCACTTTCTGATTTAGAAAGCAGCTGCAAGTTTCCATAACTGGGTATTCCAGTTCTCTCACTGAAGTTTTTAATATTCCAGGAAATAGTTATTTTTAAGTATTATCGTCTCTTCAACTTTGTTTAAATTATACTTAGCAGCAGTTTCAGTAAACACCTCTCTCCTGTTATAAAGTCAAGTTATTTTAAAGCAATTACATGTTTACCAGATATGAGCCAATATGCAAATAGCAACAAATGGTGTACTGTACAAGTATTATAATATATGTATAACTATAGGGGGCTGGCTTTACTTGCTCCACTCCAGTTAGCATTTGCCATAACAAAAGCTGAGCAGCAGATCAGATCCTAAATTCAGTGGTAATTCCTGTAACTGCATCAGAGTAATTTGGTTGCAAATTGATTTGAGGGGTTGTGATCGCATTGTTTTCCAAATTGTATTCTTTTTCTTCTTCTTCTTCTTCTTCTTCTTCTTCTTCTTATTATTATTATTATTATTAAATACAATTACCAAGTTAAATATGGTTAGACATGATTAAATTATGCATTACTGCACAAATGATATATACAACCAATGAATAATATGATCAATAAAAGCATAATCATCATTTTGCATGGATCTATAAATACTTGACCACTATTATGAGAATAGTTGTGGTGGATGAATGAAACCCATTTTATTGGACATGCAGTAAGTATTGTAAAATATCTTTCAATAGGCTACTTATACAAGCCATTAAACAATAAAGATACTGCCAGAATTGCCTTTATGGAGAATAGTATTTATGTACATTATTTCATATTTTTGAGTTAAGTACGCCTATAATGAAAACACCTTAACAAAATATATATACTTATTTTTAACAAATAAGGTGAATGTTGATGTAGCATCTATATCAACTAATTATTTTAATTAATAACCATTTACTGCCTTATTCAAATTAGATACATATTTATTTCTGTTGGTTTACACCAGACCTCCATGTTCTTTGTCAATCTGGGTAGTTCAGTTGGTTAGGCCTTTAGAACTCAAGGTCCTGGGCTCAAACCTGGCCCAGACCAGTGATTTTTAAGTGTGTTTAAAACCAACTGTGTCAGTAGATTTACTGGCATGTTAAAACATTCCTGCAGAATGGAATTCTGGTACATTGGCAGCAGTGATATGATCCGGGAAATTTACAGCATCATTAACAATCAAAATAATTTTAATGACTGCCTCTGTGGTCAAGTGGTCAGTGAGCTGACTTCTCAACCGGAGGTTCCAGGTTCGATTCCCAGCTGGGGCAGGGAATTTTCCTTTAACCCGAATTATTCCCTATCCCCCACAGAGTCTGTAAGTATGAATGTGAGAGTAAATGTGTGTGTTTTTAGTACTATAAAATTGATTAATCTAATGTTCTGAACCTTCAGTTTCACAAGTCAAAGCCCCCGATATGATCATTGAAGTTAAGGGGGCTATACAAATGAAAAAAAAAATTAATCCATACTCTTTTGGCTGTTGTTATTTTATCAATATTTGGTACTACTGTTTGCATACTTGCAGACGTAAAGCAAATTTTAGGTTTTGATCACTAAGCCTACTTCTTTGTTTTAGTCTTGCACTTACAAAAACTACTGTTCACAAGATACATGGATCCATGAGATACACAAGATACATGCTCAAAATATTTGCTTAGCAGGTTTCTGAGGCAATTATTTTCTTGTTCAAAACAAAACTAGGTCAGATCAGCATGAACAAATTCAGCAACAGCAATAAATTACAATAAGATCAATTTTACTGTAATTATGTCCATAAACTTTGACTTTCATTGTTCCACTTAAGCTGATCTTTCTCCTTCTTAATATTTTTCATACTGATTTCATACAAGATGATGCTAAGGATCCAACTTTTTTCTGTATTTTTTAACATGTTTGAGAATACAAATTAAACCTTTTACACCTATCCTGTTCCATAATAAAATATTTTTCCTCCAAGCTAATTGATGTTGGTAACCTACATTTGATGTAGGCCACTCAAGTTAAATAAAACTACCCAAAAGGACATTCTGACTTGCCAATGCACTGGCATGAGAGAGGGTATGAATGACCTTAACATTTAACCCTTCATTCCTCTTACAATTGTACTCAGCATATGTGTGTACTGAACAAACTAGCTCCCAACCCATTTGCTTAGTTTTTGACATGCCTGGTACAATATTATGGAACAATGGTTGTTCCATAGTAAAAATGATAACCCATTTTATGTGATGACAGGGACTATTTATATTATACATAATTTAAAGGAAAATTATGTGCCCTTGGATTATACAGATACATTTGAACCTTGAAAGAAAGTCACTTGTAATTGCATCTATATTTCATAATTTTAAGCAAGATTATTTCGAAAATTGGTGTTTTTGTGCTGCATAGCAGATTAATGTTTGAGCATCACAAAGCACTCTGAATTTTATTGCTAATGACAGATCCTATTATCTGAACAAATTCTTCAATTCAGTGGCAATATATATAATGTATTTGTAACATAATCACCAATGTTAAGAAACTTGAGCCAAAAAGCATTAAATAACCAGCCATAGAGTGACCACCCTTGGAAATCCCCAGAATGTGGCAATAACATTTTTCAATATATTCCCTCAAAAATCAGGAAGCAAAATCCTAAGGAAAGGAAAAATATGTTCACCCAAAAAACATATTACAAGAGTATCCCAAATTAATTTTAGGGCCATTCATTCTACCTTTAATCTTTGCATAATTCAAAATGTTCACATTTTTAGCATCTATCTGCCATATGAATTTTCTTCATACTTTTACTTTCTTTATGTAGTACATAGGTAGTACAAAAATTCAATACCAAGATTTCACAGATAAATAAAAAAAGTATTTTTAGAAGAGTGAGTGAGTGAGTGAGAGAGAGAGAGAGAGAGAGAGAGAGAGAGAGAGAGAGAGAGAGAGAGAGAGAGAGAGAGAGAGAAGCATAGCTCAAAAATGATAAGTTGGTTAAATACCAAACTTGGTATTTAAGAAGTTTCTTCCAAGAATGTGACACAAAGATTTTTAAGGAAATCCTCACCCCCAAACTACCCTTTACATGAAATAGTTTTGAAAATGTTGTTTTCCTAAAATAGTGATGGAAATATTTCGATTAAAATATTGTATTTTAAACAAAATTACATGACAAACTGTATATCCTGAATTTTCTAGAAATGAGGAACTTTTCATTCTGGGAACTTTTGCATTACTGCTAAACTGCAAGAGATAGACAAAAACTTACCACACAAAAAATGTAGGTGTCATAAAACACATAATTTATGTCATACAGTTTTTTGTGGACTTGTTCATTTCCAAGTCATCCCTTGTTTTTGGTTTCAATTTTAAAATATTTAAAATTTTCTCAACCAGGAAGTGCCATTCATTTCATATCTCTTTTCTTTTACTCTTGGCCATACAAAGAGAACTAAATTTCAATTGTATCACAGAGTGACCAGCTTTTCAAGAATTTGAAATATGTAGCTTGAGCCTAGTGTATATCCGTATTTCCCTTCTACTTATAAGGAAGTATGTTATTTGCTAATATTTATCTTGATTAACAGAAGTAAATAGAAGAATAAGCTTTTCTAAGAATAGTTTGTTGCAGCATAGGTAGAAAAAGTTATGTGAATGAAGCACATCAGATTTTTTATACTAGCATTTAAGTATTACTTTCTAAATTCATTTTAAAACATAACTTGGTGAGTCATTTATTTATGAGCTTTGGTCTACATTATAAAGTAATATGGTAATAAAGCTTCTATTCTGATTAGGCAAGTGGAGTTAAAAGCAGATAATAATAGAAACAAAACAAGCTATTGTAAGATAGTTGCAAATGTTTACTAGCTGTTATGGCTACATGCATATTTTGAAGACAAAGACACCTTTCTTTGTGTAAGGTTGTTCTACTGTTGAACCATGCACAGTTCCTCAGACAAGTGGCATCTACAGTGCCTTATCAGGTTGTACAGTGTCTTCATTCTGCACAATCTGCAGAATTTATTTTTAATACCATCTATCAGGAACATTCACTTTGTAAGCAAATGCCAAACTTAGAATTGCTTCCAATTATTAAGGGGAAAAAAATCTGATGTGTTACATTCACATAACTTTCTCTGCTTATTCTTCTACAAACTATTCTGCTTTAAGCTGATTAAGACAAACATTTGCATAAATGTTATTACTAATTTCCTTGTAGATTCAAAGGAATAAGGAAATACACTAGGCTTAAGCAATAGGCAAATCTTTTAAAAGTTTGTTGCCCAGAATTAAATTTTTTTATATGGTTTAACATCTTTACAAATGAAAAAGTTTACCACTATCTTTTATTCTTTGCTTGACCAAGAGCAAGAAAAACGAATGGCATGTTTGAGGAAAGTCTAAGTATTTTAAAATTGAAACAAATAACAAATATTTCAGAAATGGTTGACCACAAAGTTGTGAGTTTTGAGAGATCATTGCATGCATTTCTGGTGAAATATCGACATCAATTTTTTAGTTGAATGCAATACCTTCTCTACTGTGTACAATGTATGAAGTAAAGAAAGTAATAAAAAAGTATATAATAATTATAAACAATGTCCTTAGTGGTAATTGTAACCAGCATTCACAGCTATCTTTCAAGCAGCTTGTTTAAATAGCCTATTTACTGAAGTATTTTTGTTTCTAACAGGTGGATGGGTGGGTATGTGTATATATATATATATATATATATATATATATATATATATATATATATATATATTCAAGTTTCTATATTTAGTTCTATACTCTTCTCTAATCTGTTTTATACTATAAGGTGATATGTTTTAAACTATTGCCTTCAAATGAGATTTAGCATGTATTTTTGTTTTGCCCGGTGACATTTAACATACCATATTCCACAAATACCCTTTATGGCTGATTCACAATAACCCAAGAATGGATGCAGCAACAAAAACCAGAAGAAAAAGCAAAACATCATGCAACATTTTAATTCACAATATACTGCACAAGGATGCATACTGATGACAATATCAAAAGCAAAGAATGGAAAGTCAATTCTGCATGTTGGAGCAGCATTGATTATAAGTGTCTAATTTAACTGTTTCCAATTCAGCCAACATAAACATTTGATAGAATAAAAATTGTCTAAAATGCAGTCATTACTATTGTGATTTTTCCAGTGAAAGCATTTTACCAAGCTTCATTCCTTTATTAATAATGTACTTTAAAGTTATTTGTTCTTCTCTAATAATTTACACCATTTTCTGCTTTTTTAATAGTTTAGTATTGTTGTTTTTTTGAGCCAAAAGACAGGTTTGAGTTGCATGTACAAACTACAGCTGATGTTTTCATTAGATGATAGGATGTTCAATAAATCTGAGGTAGTATAAACATTTGCAGGAATTCCTTTTAGTTTGATTTTACAAGCTTGTGACAGAGAGCTCTAGTGGCCTGGTTTAGGTCATAGCCACCATCAATAATATCTAAAGTGGAATCTAATATGTATAATATATATCTAGTATATGTTACTGTAAACAGGTTAAAATACTACCAAGAGTTTTGTTCTCTTTTCCAGGACCCTAAAGCTCCCAGCATATTGTGAAACTTTGTTATTCACATTCTAACTTCCATTCCTGGTTATTGTGAACCAGTCTTTGCTTTCTTAAGCAAGATCATGGAGATATTGTTATCTAAAACTGCTTAACATTTTTTATTACCTTTCATGTGCTTTAATAAAACAAAAAATTAATTTTCAGCTTCTCTCTGCGGCAATGGTTTTAGAAATTGATTCAGCAATAGCAACCACACTGAACATACTACCTCAGCACTCAATAAATATAATAAAAAACATGAACAATAATAATATTAATGCTGCTTTAGAACAGCAACAAAAGCTGACTCAGGCCATCAATGCAATTACTCAATACGGTAAGTGAATGTAAAAAATTCTGTTTTTTAAGATAGTATTTTATTTACTAATATTGCATTAAGGGATTTATTTTTCTTTCTGGCTTCCCAGGAACTTGGGTTCCTACCATGAAAGCAGCAATGAACTTGATTACTCCAATAAATGTTGGTCCTCCAAGAGAGCCTATTCAGCCTTTAGATGAAAAGCAGATTCTACAGCTACAGAAAGAACTGCAAGCTATGAAAATCATGTAAAGAGATTGAATATAAAAGACTGAATGAATTTATGAATGTTATTATTACTGGATATCCTATTTTTCTATCTTACATGCAATCCTTACTTTTCCTTAAAGCTGATCCATTGAAAATGCCAGGGCACCCCTCCTAAAAAGAACTATTTTCTGAACCAGCACACATTCTAAAGGGTAGCAGCTTAAGTGAGAGAAGCAGTAAGACAAGAAAATCCTTTGACTGCCTCTGTGGCCAAGTATTCACTATTCTGGCTTCTCCTCCAGAGGTCCTGGATTTGATTCCTGGCTGGGGGAGGTGAATTTTTCTTTAACTATAATCATTCCCTATTTCCCCACAAGGTGTGGAATAGTGTGAGTGTAAGTAACACTAATAAACCCTACAGTTCAATGAAAAAACACCAGCAATTGTTTCTTAAGCAAAGCCCACATAGAAGTTAAAGGAGATTAAAGGCAGTTTTATATAAACAAAACAAAAAGAGGACTGCCTCCATGGTCGAGTGGTCAGTGAGCTGACTTCTTACCCGGGGGTCCCGGATTCGATTCCCGGCTGGGATGGGGAATTTTTCTCTAGCCAGAATTATTCTCTATCCCCCACAGAGTCTGGAAGTTTGTATGTGAGTGTGAATGTGTGCATGTTTGAGTAAAACAAAATGATTTATACCAACGTAAAATTACCTACAGATGAGTTGTTTCAAGTGAAAAGCCCCTGATATGGCCTTAGGTGTTAAAGGGGGCTATATATATATATATATATATATATATATATATATATATATATATATATATATATATAAAAAAAACAAAAAAACAACAACAACAACTCCTGCAACACAAAGAAGCCTTGCCAGCCACATAGGAATATCTAAAGAGACCATTTATAGCATGCCTCTCAAATGTGTGAAATCTCACACATGCAAACCAAATATAGAATTGCTGTGTACTCTGCATTGCAATTGTTCCAATTTGGCTCATCTTGGTCATGAGGAGAGGAAGGGGGAAACGAGTTGATTGAGTACACAAGCATGAGGAAAGAGAGAGATAGTGCTATCACTGTGTATGCATGCGTGTGCGCGTGAATGTATGTGTGTGTGTGTGTGTGTGTGTGTGTGTGTGTGCGCGTGTGTGTATGTATGTGTGGCGAGGCCTAGGTTTATAGGCTAATCCACTAAAATCTGGGCTAAAAAAAATGGCATTAAGCATGGTGCACATCTTGAGAGATCAATGCATCAGTGATTGCTTTATCAATGCCAAAAAACTGTATGAACATTGCCTAACTGGTGAAAAATGGTAATGGGTGGTTTTTTGGATGAAGCATGGATTTATCTAGGTTACTCAAAACAAACCCAATACTTCAAGATCTTCTCGGGCTTCTAGCCAGGTAAAAACTTGGCTTGACACCAACGTTTCGAAGAAGTGCATCTTCCTCGTCTTCAGGGTGAACTGATGTTCTTATTTTAAACCCAAAACTATTTACTACCAACAATTGGGAAAAATCAGCCTCCAACTTTAACTGGAAAAACAAGGAAAATTTTCCAAGCAGTTCATAAGGGTTGCAGGTTGTGTGTTCAAGGGGAGCTCAACATTCCAGAGTTGCCAAAAATCTAAAAACTAATGCAGCCTATTATCAAAGGAAGATAATGGATTCAATTTTTGATAAAGATATTCCTGGCTGTATGGCGAGGGTGCTTTATCCATTCTTTTTTATCATCACGAAACTCTATCCCTGGAAAGCTGTGGAAACGGGTGTGAATGTGATACCATTTAGAAGGATTCCCATGGGCTCACCAGATGCCTCTAGGTAGTATGAATAAAACTTGACGTTTCAAGCTGGAGATGACCTTTATCACAAACAATCTCACTTGCTTATGTAATATGTGCCTTGCATTTTGGAATAAATAAAACAGAGCTTCATCTTACTTTCATGAGATGGGTCTACCACCTCAGTAGGTGACAGTGCATGAGACATAGGTTTGTGCAATAAATTATTGGTAGATTTGTGCAACTTTTGGTGTATCTTGAGCAAAGCTTTATAAAGTCAGAGGGATTCTGATGAAGTAAATTACAACAAACTTTATAGATTTAAGCAAAATGTG
The DNA here is from genome assembly GCA_030762935.1 of Hymenopus coronatus. NCBI lineage: Eukaryota > Metazoa > Arthropoda > Insecta > Mantodea > Hymenopodidae > Hymenopus > Hymenopus coronatus. Next base: position 35,263,556 of record CM060896.1, on the reverse strand, counting down.
CAGCAATGTTTTCTTCTTGAAACTACAAGAACAAAAGGTGGAACTTTAGTTTGGCACAGACATATTACAGTGACCTCTCAGAGTTCCGCATCCTAAATATTTAAGCAAGTTGTGTTGGATAAAATTTCTAGCAACTACAGCAACATGGCAATGGTGCTAGACAATCCTTGATACAGTTGGAGCTTTGGATTATACTGATATCTTAATCCAGAATGAGAAATCTCATGCAGAAAGGAGTCATTTGCAAGGATTGATGCAAAATAGCACTGGCACTAAGATCTTTTTCAACGCATAAGTGTCAAATGTTTTACAGGTTAACACTTCAGAACTGCAACACAAAGTTTTGTAATCAGAGTTTTTATCAAGAACTGTTTCCATTTTCTTCTAACATCTGCCCCTACACTTTTCAAATCACATTCAATTTTGTTCATTAGAGTTACAGATCTTTCCAGACTTACACCTTTCTCCTGTACATTTGTGATTCCTTGTACTAAGCAACTGAAATTTGCCTTTATGTAGGCTGCTGTCCTTCAATTTCACTGCTTGAAAATAGTGATTTAGCTGTGCCAATTGCAGGAGCATCGTCAGGACTCAGTGTTTCGATAACATGTTTCACTATCTGGAAATGATTGCAATAATAAATTGCTTAATCAATCCAGGTGCCCCATTGGGTGATGAAGGTTCTGGTGGGAGTGGAATACCGGGAGACATGGACTTGAAGAGCAGCTTATGAGAGGGAGCCTTGACAAAAATTTGCATCTTTGACACTAGGCAATCCACTTAATAAAAATGTTCTCTAACCTCCTCTGCCAATCTATACATAGCATGTGTCCAGCAAGTAATGTGTACCATTTTCGGATAAAAAGATTGTATTGACTTTCCAGCTTTTACCATGTATGGTACTGCATCAGTCACAAAAAATAAGACACCCATTTTTTGATACTCTGAGGCATAACAAAAACAGATTTTTCGAAGAGTTTACAGATTGTGAAGTGATTAATGGTTTCTAATATACTTCACTTGTAAGCAGAAACACTCCCCCTGGTCCATTGATTTCCAATATACCAATGATTATGTTAGCCATGTAACATTTTTCTGCTTGTTTTGTCAATGGATGTGAAAATTGTCTTTTCTCCATAACTTGCTAATGGTGTCATAACATAGTGACAGGTAGTTCTTCTGAACAGTTGATTCATCTGGGATAGGACGTCCAAAATGCAGTTCTAGAAAACTCTTCAATTTATCTAAATTTAACGTCCAAAATGGGTTGTTTGCAGAAACTAAAGCTTCACAAAATGTCTGTAAAAACCTGACTATTTATTCTCCTTCATGCATGCACTTTGTTACAGTAAACATTGTGTGGATCTCTTATGACTTGCGAGTTGCACTGCCCATATATGCTTATCACTACACATATGTTGCTGAACAGTTAATTTTCTTTCAGCTGATACCTTTGTATCGCACAACTTACAAAATAACACTTCACCATCCATAGAGAAAATATCATCTCCAAATTCAGATACAATCTGTCTTAAATGACAATAGTTAGATTGCTTTATTTTAAGCATGGCTGAATGCAACTACGAAAACTGAACATAAAACTTTCCTCTCGGAGAATCTGTAACTAACTAAACCTTGACAATATGAAAATAATGGATCAAAGGCTTACCTTTAAACTTGCACATTGGCGAGCAGCCTTTATTTTTACTACAATTAACATGGTGGTGCTTGCTGCAACAACAATAGGTACAGTATCCCAACTTGTACATTGTTGATCCACTGTTCCAATATCCGTTTATTTCATTAGATTAAAAATAAATATTAAATAATTTAATAATTTTAGTTTATCTAATTTATTGCAAAAAAAAATAAAAATTGAAATAATGACCTAAAACTTAAAAACCAGAAAATATGACCAAAAAGTTCCCAATAAAATTAGTATTTTTGTAAGCATAAATTCATTTTCAGGATTTTAATACTTAAGAGCAATACATACTGCATAAGGAAAAAACAATGGCATGTCATCAAAATCCGGACCATGCTAATGACAAAATTTGAAACAACTGATTCAATTGCATATATCAAAACACCAGTTTGCTCTCATTCCAACCAGCCTGATGAGACCATCCAATTGTGTGCAATAGTGTTGCTATGAGACCACAAAAATCAATTCGTTGTCATTCATGGGCACTATGATAAGATCCCTCCAGTGAATTCTCACAAAGTCTCTCCATATGCATGCCTACAAAAGTCAGTTAACATCTGAAGCCAAGGGGCCATTTGCAATGGAGACAACTTATTGAATGGATTTTGAAAAAAAAAAAAAAAAAAAAAAAAAAAAAAAAATGCAGTCACAATTTTGTAAAAAAAAAAAAAATCTTCTTGACGTTGAACATTTTCATTTAAACAGACATTCAATAAACAGAACTACGCATCTGGGGGGTAGAAAATCCTTACATAATCCATTCAAAGATCATGTATCTGGAAAGAGTAGGAGTTTGGGCTGGTGGGATCATCAGGCCTTACTTCTTTAAAAATGAGAAAGAAAATGCCATGACAGTGAATGGACAATGCTACCAGAATATTGAAATATTTTTATAGCCTTACCTTAATGATGTAAATATTGAGCAATTATGACTCCTAAAGGACAGCTCTATCAGGCACACCTCACTCGATTTGATAACCTTGTTGGGGAATAAATTTCCAGCCCAAGTTCTTTCATGCAATGGCAATCAGAACTGGCCAGCAAGGTCATGTGACCTAACACCTTGTTACTTCTTCCTATGGGGGTATTTAAATTTGCAAGTTTATAAAATAATCCCCAAACAATACCAAAAGAGGAAGGAAGAGATTTGTAAGGTCATTGCCCAAATTGAGGAGCAGAACTGTCTGAAGGTGATAATAAATTTCATTCATAAAGTTACAACTTGCAAAACAAGTCATGAGGGACATATGCCAAATGGAATTTTTCATATTAATGTTTTTATATGTGATGGCAACGTGTATCCTTTGTATTGATGTTGAAATATATTACATTTCTTGAAAATAGAGTACTTTAATTCAACAGTTAAAAGTGGATGTTCTTGATGGCCCATTCTATATTTAACAGGAACTACAGGCATTTTAATATGTACTAACCTTTGAATTATTTCAATTAAGTTATTACAAGTGCTACTTCCATCAATGTCTTTTATGCATCTCTTTTACAAGTTATAATACTTCTAATGTTCTGCAATAAAATTATGTTTTTGAACTCCTAAATGCTGTGGAACTTTTATAGAAGCATTCATGTGTGCAAATAACTGAATAAGTAACAGATATGCTTTTGGGCTTGTTGCAATTTCTAAAGCATTTACTTTTTTGTTTTATTGTGCTTTTCATTTTCCTTATTTTCCTAATCAATTAATTTTCATTATAATCCAAGTCAAGCATTTTTTCATTTTTTTTAAATCCTATTTAGTTTTGGCAATAGATTCATGTTCTAGTTTTCTGGCAATTGCAATTTCATTAAATGTTTTTTTTTTTTTAAAACATCTGCAATGCATGATTCAAAATGTAATGATTCCCCTTCCATTTTGACTGTATAAAATGAAATTACAAATGCTGCAATAGGCTTTCTCACACGTACAATGGCCTTATGCAGGTGCTTACACACAGCATGTATCAGATTTTATGAGATGCACAAAACATCTCACCATGGAGGGGAATTTTTTATTCCTATGAAATTATCAAGAAGTGTCTCAAAGTGTATACCATTTCACATTTTCTGCTCTTGGTGTCTCATGAAACACGTTTTGCTTTTATTCATACCCCAATTGTAAGTTTTAACCCGGAAACATCTATTTGCTTCTTGATATCCCATCATGATTGAGTGTCTCTGAAAAGTCTGCCAAGAGGAGCAGAGCTAGCTTTGCCCTTCCTGCTCTATGGCATAGTGTTTTACAGAGCAGGCGTATAGACATCACACTACATAAAATAAGATGGTGGCAAAGGAGAATCTTACCAAGAGAAAATATAATTAAAAATGTTGGAGCTTAGGTGGGACAACTCTCCATAAAGGTTGTAGAAGGGTACTTACCATTGTAAGAAAGGGTTGAGCAATATCTCTACACATCAAATTCTTCATGGTAACATTCACGAAGCCTTTCTAGCTGTTCGATACATTCTTGATACTCATCATCCTCTAATCCCGAGTTTCTAAAATGGTGGAACTTCTTCATCTTCAATTTACTTGTTTCTGTATGCAAAGATTCTAACATTACACCTGCAGTGCGACAACTGTGCAATCCTGCTATAGTTGGTGATGAATACACACCTGAAAGTAACAATGATATTGTTAATTTTAAAAAAAAGTGTGTGCAGAGGTAGAGGGTATTATGTCCTTTCTTTATGAAATCCTAATGCTATCCTGCTTGTTTTATAAGCCTTATCATCTCAAAAGGTGCAGATGAAGTATACATGATACCAAGTTTGGTAATGCAAAAGTACTTCATAGAAGCAAAACCATGGCTCATTTCTTGCTCAGTTTCGGCCCAGCTTAGCAAAAGCGCTGCATCACTTTCAGCATACTATATTGAGTTATAGTTTGTATGTTCTAGTAGTAATTTAAGATGTATGTTGACGCAGGATTTAATGCTAAGTATTTCAAGTCAAAAGAAAATGGAACAATACTGCCCTAAGAGAATGTTATAAAATAATAAAACATATTGTTTCACATTGTAAGCCAAAGAATTATATGTACAAAAATGGCAGCGTGGCATCATCGCCTCACAATACACATGAGTATAGCCTTAAATGGTATGCTTTTACAAAAATAACATAGCCAAAACTATGTAACGAATACAACACATTATATTGTATAATATATAGATAAGAAATGGTATTTAGAAAAGCATATTTATTATAAAACATAGTTAAAACAGTAATATGAAAGAAGAAGAATCATAAAAGTGCATGAAATACCAGATGCCATAAATTGTTTATACCGGTAACAAAGCATAAGAACAGAGTTACACAAATATTTGTTTATGAAATGTTAGCTATTTATAAGAACATTTCCATGTACATTACATAAATGCATTGATTTTAAATTATTAGGAATGTATAAAAATGTATTATAAATTTGTATTTCTCGAAATGTATGTAATAAGGAAATCTGCCATTCTCATGGAGATGGACAGATTACAACGTATGAAACATTAATCTTCAACTATTGTATATAAGTGAAAATTTTAATAAGCTTCCGGGACACAGTCAATGAGATAGATGCCAGGGATAAGGACGCAAAGAGATAATCTCGCCAATCGAGACCTCTTATATGGCTATTCAGTGAGAAATATAGCTTTGTACTAATAATTAACAAGAAATATATTGTAAGTACACATTAGAATATATATTTGGCACAGTTTTATAGAAAAGGGATTTTGTTCAAATAGCGTGCCATAATTCATCACATTGTTTCTAGAAGTTAAGAAATAAAAGTTCATATATATCAAGAAATCTTTTAAATTAATTTTATTTATTATCACATCCTACCATCCAAGCATGGAGGTTAAGATTCTCGTACTCACAGACTGAAGCCTGTGTATTAATAGAAAACGTAGCTAAGCTGTGCACAGTAAGTAATTCGCTGCTGATAATAGCCTTGTAACTGCTCTAACAATTAAGTCTGGCGCAACTAGCTAATTACAGTTATGCCAACAGTAAGAGTTACCAACTACTTACACAGCGGCAAATTCAAATCTGTAAAAAGGTTTAAAATACCACAGCACAGCAACCAGCAGCCCTGAGAACCCCTACAACACCTACACAGCACAGCATCCATCATCCTTTGAAATCTGCCCCAATGTGATAGCTGTATAGTGAAAGAAGTTAACTCTTCAAGAAAAGTTGACCATTATTAAGGATGTGAAAAAATTAATCCACAAATTTTGATGTCAGAGATGGTGAAAGATATGAAATGGCTCATACATCATTGTTCAGTATTTGAAGCACATGGATTGTTTTTAGTATACAGAGGTGCAGCGCGGTTCTGGGTTCAAGAAGTGTAGAATATGCTGCTTCACCATATGATGACTATGAATATATATTAATGAAGTGGTTTGAGGGAAAAAGAAGTGAGAATACTCAACTTGATGGAAGTATTTTATAAGAAAGGTTGTTGAAAATCGTCACTTATATAGGCTTGGAGAATTTCAGTGGATCAAATGGATGAAATGAACATTCAAATGATCAGTTTCATTGCTTTAAAAACTGACATAACCTTTTGTCCAAAACCATATGCAGTGAAAATGCCCATGAAAAATGAAAATGAAATGGCGTGTTATTTATGGATGCTCTTTAACTGCTTTGGTTCTCAGCATCCCATTCTATATTTGGCATGAAAGATCACTTAATTTTGATCAGAGGCCTTTCTAATCAGGCTTGAGGTTCTTTTACGTGCCGTAAATCTACAACAGGGGACCCATGGTTTTACTTCCCTTCCGAAGGAAGCCATGCTAAGGATTTTTACGCCCGAAAAAATCCATCGTCCTCTGCCGGGTTTGAACCCGCGACCTTGGGTATATGAAGTTAGCATGGTAACCATTACACCACGGAGGGCGACTCCATATACATGAAGAAATTATCAAATTTTGGAAAACTGAAACATTGCTTTGTCTTCTTGATGGCTAATACCTTAAAGATGCTTTTAATGTAGATGCAATGGGTGTATTTTTATTTTCTCTACGTAGTATATGGTACACACTAGAGAAGGTATTGCACTCCATCCAAAAATTTGATACCAAGATTTCACCAAAAATACACATTTTAGGCCACTTTATATTAAAAATGATGATTATGACGATAATAATAATAATAATAATAATAATAATAATAATAAAAGCTTTTAGAAAAAGGTCAACATGGTGTGTATGGGTGTGTGTCCAAAAACAAAAAATCTGTAAAATACCAAATTTGGTATTTAAGTTCAATATCTTCCAGGGATGTAACACAAGGATTTTGAGGAATATCCTCCCTCCCCAAACTACCCTTTACATGGAACAATTTTAGAAAATTTTGATTTTCTCAAAAATGGCTCAAATGATCTTGATTAAAATATTGTATTAAAGATATTTACATGCCAAATAAAAAAATATATTTTGAATAGTCTCTAAAGAGCTCTTATTCTGGATGAATTTTGCTGAATTTTTCATTACTGGTACACCATAACAGATAAGACAAAAACTTACTACCATGAAGCATAAAATATATTGAAGAATAACTTTACAACAATAATTTGTTACAGAGATGTAGAGAAAGTCATGTGAATGGATATATTAGATTTTTTAATTTACTTTTAAATAAAACAGGCAGCTGGTAGAGAAAAATGCTATGGAGGTAAAGTAAGCAAGGAAAAATTTACTGCTGAAACATTTGGAGCATTTATTCAATTGGCCGAGAGACAGAAATGGTCCATGTTCATACTTCTATCTATTCCTTCTGGTGAAGTATTGATTATCTCTTATTCTTATTATAATATAATTGTCACAACTTTCCCTTGAGCACCCTTCTAAAAACAGCCCCTTTTTAAGGAACAAATATGAAATCCTCCTAAAACTATTGATTATCTTGGTTAATTTTTACACACACTTCATTTACTTTTATGGAGGACATTTGTTTTGTGAACCATTGCCTGCATTTTCTGCCATTGTTAGAATGGTTCAACATGTGACAATGTGGGAAAGGCCTTGCAAAACAATTGTCCTACTCCATAAAAATAAGTGAAGTGTGTGTAAAAGTTAACCACATTAATCAATCTGATTAAGCCTTCACTGAAGTAGCTTCAATATGTTACGCATCTTGCTCGTTAAAAAGGGGTTCTGCTTAAGTGTGTTAAGTTATGAGGTACAGAAGGGTTAGAGATTCTTTTAAAGTTTATATTTACAGTTATAACAACAAAACACTGCAAAAATAAAACATATTAGCCATAAGCTAGAGTTTAATAAGAAATTAAATATAGCTTCCTCCTTTTTAATCAAGATAAGCATTTGTAGATGTACTTTTATTACCAATGTTATGTAAAAGAATACAGAAGTTTGAAGCAATAATAATAATAATAATTATAATTAGGAACTTAAAGTTAATTGAACGTATTTGAAAACACAAATCAATAACAACAAATATCTCAGAAATGGTTAATTGCACAAGTAATTGTAAGTAGGTTTATTAAATTCACTGAAATGATAAGGACTTCAAGATATACATTTTAGTCATGAAAATATCTTGCATGTATGATATTTTATTCAAACTTGTTACCCATTTTGAGGAAATCAAAAAGAATGAAAATATTAATATGTAATGGATATTTTAGCTACTCAACTTTGAGTGTCTCTCTCTGTGTAAATATGTGAAAAAAAAGGGAAAGGGAGTGAAAGTTTAAAACCTTTTTAAAATACTTCAGTTTCATACCTGCATTTAGGTTTGCATCTGAAGATTACTTAAATGAGCCAAGTTACCTTGTATAGTTTTTCACTTCCTCCAAATAAATGAAAGTAAGGTATACAAATACTATTCTTACCTATATTTTCCGGTCGTTCCGTGTTGCCCACAGAGCCATCCAATCCCACAAATTTAGAAAAAAACTGTGGATAAGGTGGAGTAACTTTGCATGGTGTCTCCACTGCAGTTACATGTGAAGCAGTTGCATATGAACAACATGACAGAAATAAATTCAACATTTCTTGTATTGATGCACAAGTATATGCAGGATTCCTGTCGTGCTGTTCGCTATTGTCCTGTAGTGGGCTGCAAAATAAATAGTATTTTATAGCTATAATAAATTCAAAATGCTTATTATCAGGACTTGATTTTGATGAGCTAAAAATGCTTGAAAAAGACTTATAAAATATCTCTAAAATTTTAAAAAGATGACATAATAATTTTAAAAAAAACTGATGAATTACTTCCCATAACTTTATCTATTATGTGACAAACTATCCTTCTAAAAGATATTCTTATATATACTGCATGCTAATTGAGATAAACATTAGAAGACAATTTTGTTATATATTTCCTATAGGTATAATGGGAATAAGGGAATACAAATGTGGATAAAGTGATAGTCAAATATTTTGGGAGTGAGTCACCCTGGAATGGCCAGGATGAAAAAAAGCAAATAATCATTTACCATTTGAGAAAAGAATGTATTTGAAGATTTAAACCAATAACCGAGAATGTCTCGACAGCCTCCATGGTCGAGTGGTCAGCGAGCTGACCTCTCACCCGGAGGTTCCGGGTTCGATTCCCGGCTGGGGCGGGGAATTTTTCTCTAGCCAGAATTATTCCCTGAGTCTGGAAGTTTGTATGCGAGTGTGAATGTATGCGTGTTTGAGTAAAACAAAATGATTTAAACCAACGTAAAAGAACCTACAGACGAGTTGTTTCAAGTGGAAAGCCCCCAACATGACCTTAGATGTTAAAGGGGGCTATATAAATTAAAAATGTCTCAGAAATGCTTATCTCCTTCACAGTAAAAAAATTAAAAATTATGTAACTTTCTTCAATTATTCTGCCACAAATTATTGTTGCAAACAAAAGTTTGTTTTTTCTTACTTCATGCTAATTGATTAAACAGAGTACAAAAGGTTTTATAACTTGGTTCCTTCTAAGTGGAAGAGAAATAAAGGAGTACACTAGGACAAAATCTTTTGAAAACCTGGTCGCTATGTGATGCAATTGAATTCTCTGCATGACCAGGATGAGAAGTCTTAAGTATTGCAAATTTTAAAACCAATAACAAGGAATATTTCGGAAATGGTTAACTCTACAAAAAAAAAATGTATGTAGCGTAAATTGTGTGTTTTAATGAGATCTACATTTTTTTGTATAGCAAGATTTAGTCTATCTCTTTTGATTTAGAAATTATGTCAGTGTCATTCAGAATGAAGAGGGCTTCAGAGACTATTACCAGAAAATTAAAAACATACATTTCATTTTTCATGTAAATATCCTTAATCCTTATAATCAAAATTGTTACAGCCATTTTTAGAAAAATCAAACTCTTCCAAATTAAAGGTAGTTTCGGATGGGAGAGTTCTTTTGAAAATCTTTTTGTTGCATCCTTGTAAGATAATGAACTCAAATACCAAGTTTGGTACTTAAATGACTTTTTATTTTTGATTTATGACACTCACATATGCATGCATGCCTTTTACTATTTTTTTAATGAAGGGGTCCTCAAAACATGTATTTATGATGTAATTTTGATATCAAATTTTTGGGTGGGTGCAAAACCTTCTCTAGTGCATTGTATGTGGTAGAGAAAATAAAAATATTTGACACAAATTGCCTGCTTTAATGAAATATACATTTTTTGTGTATCTGATATAGTTTACCAGTTATGCAAAAATTGTCTATAATGAAGAGAGTTATTTCCAAAAAATTCAAGAATCTTATTTGTCATGAAAATATCTTAAACATATGGTATCTTAATTAAAATCACTGGAGGCATTTTTCAGGAAATGAACATTTTTGAAAAATGTTCCATGTAAAAGTAATTTGGGGTGGAGGATTTTCTTGAACATGTTTGATTCACATTGGAAGGCAGTGAACATAAGTATCAAGTTTGATATTTAACCAACTTTTCATTTTTTAATTATGCTGTTCACAGAGGGACTGTTACAACATGAACAATTTTGTAAAAATGATCTTTTAGGATACAGAAAATGTCAAAACATGTTTTTCCAGTTAAATCTTGGCACGAAATTTTTGGGTGGTGTATAATATTTCCCCTGCTTAGTGAACGTAGTAGGGAAAATAAAACTAACCATAACTTAGATTTGTTGCATTTATTAAAATCAGTATACAAGGATAATTCAGTAAGTAACTGTGTTAGGAATGAATGTTATTTTTTTTAAACATAAATTATTTATTTTTACTTTCTCTACACGTACTATGTATATAGTGTATAGAGAAGGTATTGCACTCCACCCAAAAATTTGATACCGAGATTTCATCAGAAATATATGTTTTAGGGTCCTCTGTATCCAAAAAAAAGCATTTTCAGAAAAAGGTCCATGTGTGTGTGTGTGTATCCGTGTGTCCATGTGTCTGTGAACACGATAACCCAAAATTGAAAAGTCGGTAAAATACCAAACTTGGTATTTAAGTTTAGTATCTTCCAGGGATGTTACACGAAGATTTTGAGAAAAATCCCATCCCAAACTATCCTTTACATGGAGCGTTTTTCGAAAATTTTGATTTTCTTAAAAATGGCTTTAACGATTTTGATTAAAATATTGTATATTAAAGATATTTACCTGACAAATAATATCTTGAATTTTCCAGAAATAGCCTCTGAAGACTACTTTATTCTGGATGAATTTTACGGAATTTTGCATAACTGCTAAACCATAAGAGATGGACAAAAACTTACCACACGAAAAATGTACAGCACGTTAAAACACACAATTTAAGTTATATGCATTTTTTCGTGGAGTTGATCGTTTTTGAGACATTCCTTGTTTTTGATTTCAGCTTTGAAAAACATACTTTTCTCATACAGGAATTTGTCAACTGCTGTCCATACAAACAAAGGAACTTCAGTCACATAGCAACCAGCTTTTGACTATCACTTTAACCTATGCTACCTCCTTATTTCGCTTCTACTAACAAGGAAGCAAGTAATAAGACTATTTCTGCTAATTTTTTCTTGATTAGATGAAGTAAATAAAATAATTTGTTGCAGAGATGTAGAGAAAGTCATGTGCATAGAACACATCATATTTTTCAAGATAGTATCTTAGGAATACATCTACACATATTTCATCATTCCTGCCAATTTTTTTAACCCCTCCTAAAAATAGGAATTGTCAGGCTCTGCAAAATACACCTCAGTCTTGACAATGACCTGATTTGATCAAAATTTTGTTCCTGTGAGCCATTTCTTCATGTTTGGGAGTAGATAAGGGTGGCAGGGGGTTGGGAGGGGGGGTACAGCAGCAATTCATTGCACAATTAATGCAGTTTGGCAGTGACAACTCTAAATAAATGTGCTGGTGCATTGATGTGAAACAGCACTTTCTTCTTCACCAGATGGCGCTAAGACTCTTTCAACTTCTTGTCAAATCAGGCGAATAACTCTAACACTGTGTCACCAGAAGAACATTCTTGGTGGTTGCCACCACTTTTGTGATGGAGTACTCAGCCAGTGCAATCATAAATGCTGTTCCCTTGCCTGAAGACAGACTGATATCTCCAGTTGTGAGGCAGTCAGATGGTCGCCTGCCCTTTTCAGCAAGTCTTTCAGGCAGTGGCCCAAGTCCTGAGATGGTGCTGGCTCTTGGGATATATCACACAGCAATACACTCCCTGCTAGATTGCACTTCCCCTATTCCATCCTGGCCTGGATGTCCTGATGGATATCCGATGGGTTCAGAGGCCTCATGGGCACTTCCTCCTGTCAAAACAACAATGCCTAGTCAACCCATAATCCATTCAATGGTGTTTCCCAGGCCAAAACAAGATTCTTTGACTGCTTGTCATCTAGGTGCATCTTCACCACCACCTTGTTTCTTGCATGCATAACTAAATTGTCCCAGGACACTACATCTTGGCTGAGTCACAAGATCCTCCTGCTGACATCGTTACCACATGGCTCCTGGAACCATCCTGAATCAGTATCACGCCCTCAGCCATGCTTGCAATGATCATTCACAGGCCCACAGTGCTCTGTTCAAGTGTCAACTCCTGCTCGCTGCCTCCTTCACACAGGAAATGTGTCACCCAAAGCATCACTAATTGGCATGGCTGATTGGATTTTTGTGTTGGCATGCCCTTTGTCACATCAGGTCTGATTAAAGTTACAGCTGCACCTGTATATACTAGTATCCAGCATAGTTTTCTTTGTATCTGCCTGTCTGCAATTAGGTTGTCGTGCACTCTTCTGCCCAAGGCAGGCATGTAGTGTCACTCGAGAGTATAGTGAAGTTGGCTTTGACATGCCCCTCACCACAATGGTCCTTACTCATTTTCTGCCTGCTCATCAGCTTGGTGTGGACAATCCTTCACTAGAAGATCTGGCTTGCCACACTCCCAGCCCACATCACTTGTAGGTGGTCTCTGAGTTGTTCACTCTTTTTGCATAGCACATATTCCTGGCCTTTGACGTGGGTGCAGCTGTTATTCTGGCTGCTTCCATCCTCAATGTGACTGTTTGTGTCTCATGGATTGTCTTGTAGCTGTCAAACATCAAGTGCCATTTCACCTCGGAGTCATGTACCCTACTGATGAAGGTGTAAGCAGCTTCCGGCAGTATGAAACTAGGTGGGAGATTCACTAAGGCTTTGTTTGCTGGCAATTCAATTGCCAGGGTGAATTCCTACATCATCTTCCCTGACTGTAACAGGCTGCAGCCAAGATGGTTATGGAACAAATTCCCGAGGACCTCCTAAATCTCTCCTGACACAATTGACATTGGAATTGCATTCCAATACTGCATACTGCAGCCTGTCCCTGAAGGCTGGCTATCAGCTGTATGGTTTCCTCCTGTGCCGACATTGGTTGTGCTGGTGAACTTTAGCAGAGGACTTCTAAGGTTGATGTCCCATTATGCTTGGTGCTTTATGTGTGCAAATGTTGTGTCTCATCCTCATGTCTTGAACCTTCCATCAGGCATCTTTTCTAACATGGTGTTCAGTTCCTTGGTGCTGCTGTAGACTCTTCAGCCCAGGATGTTAAGTTGTTCACTGATGTACTCCAGGTGTTAAGTCATTCTCCAATATGCTCCAGGGCATTAATGCATTGGTCAAGGTCCTTAATCCTTCAGCCAACCTCTAGCATGTCTTTCTTCATGTTGACCAGTTGTTTGTTGATAATCTCTTGTCATTTTGTAGATTTCCATATTCATTCTCTCCAATCCAAATTTAATTTATTCTTGGGTCTTCTACATTCTGGTTTCAATTTTTGTATCCATTCCCGATTTCATTATTTCCATTTTCTCCATTCCAGATTTCATGGTCTTAATTTCAGCTAATAATGCTTTCAATATCTCCTCCATTGTGGTGCTTAAAATCTCTATATTACAAATTGTGTTGATTACAATTAAGGTTTTTATTTCAATGCTGCAGAACAATTTTATTTATCATTGTTATAGCGCTTTTGACTGTTGCAGCTATCTCTCTAATCTAAGTGTACTCTTTGAAGTCACTGTTAAAAACTGAATCTGCAGGTCTGGTTGTCCTTTTATACTTCCTGATTATGTGGCAAGAAATTTCAAGAGTAGGTACGTCAATGTTACATGCAATGGAAAGGTGCCTCAATACACTTGAGCTATGCAACAAATCAGAATGGCAAGGTGAGGTGAATGCATTTAGCACATAGTCACAATATAAATGAAAAACAAATACATATTCAACTTTTAAAACATACTCTCTATATGTGATGCAGAAAAATGTAAAGAACAAGAAATTAAATATAACCACATTTTCAAATTAAGATCCTATATATATATATATATATATATATATATATATATATATATATATATATATATATGTGCAAAAAGAAACCATGAATTAATATAAATGCATATTAATATAGTTTAAAATGTAAGGTTTTCTTAGTGATAGTTACTTCATGAGTGTTTGTGGGTGATAAGTTTATGTCTAAGTATTTGGCCATCAGCCATCAAAGCCTGCAACCTACTGGAAGACAATGACTTTAGACTGCTTAAGGCTTGTCCAGATATATCAATTTAAATAAGGTCACTTAATTGCTAATTCTATTGCTAGATTTTGTAATCTGCCTGTCACTTTTTTTAGACACAGTGGCTTTTAAACAAGTCTCAGTCAAGTGAGGAGATGTACTGAGGCAGAATACACCCACTGGTTGGAGCATACTTGGTTGTTGATTCCTGCCTATCATGGTAATTCTGCACAATATGTCTATTCAAACATCTTTGTGATTAAGACGATCATGGACAAATACCTGATCAACAAAAGGGGGAGGAGAAGATGTTTGATACCATAAATAGAAAAGGTTTGTGGATAAAATTATAAAGCAAAGGGGTAAGTCACACATTTACACAAATAATATGTAAGATATATCAGGAGAATGAGTTCTGTACAAAACTGTCAGACAATAAGGTAACTGATGTTTAGAGTAAGACAGGAGTGAGGCAGGGCTGTAAACTTAGTCCTGTGACATTTAATCTTTATATTGATGATATCCTAGAGAAGATTCAGAGGTAAAATGTACACTCACCAGTTATCAATAATAAAAAAAATTCCAGAGTTACTGTTTGCAGATGACTTGGTAGTTAGGTCTATATTGTGCAGAGGGTTGAGGAAGGCAATTGAGGCAGTAATAAATTTTTGTGGAAAATGGGGGCTGAAAATATATGAAAAGAAAACTAAGATAATGGCTTTTAAAAATGAGTACATATTACTTAAGGATGAAAAATAGCAGACTAATGGACGATAAATAGAGATTTTATTATTTGAGAATTAGACTAAGTTCCGATAGAAGCTGGAGTGGGCAACACAACATGTGTATAACAAAAGGAAAAATGGCCATGAATATTATAGGGTTCATGTAAGAAAACTGCCAGACATTCATATTAAATATCTTGAAAGAATTTATACAGGCATAGTGGAAAACAAAATGCTATATGGTGCAGAGGTATGGGAAGTAGATGATGCTTGGAGAGAGGTTGATAAAATGAATAGATCTTTTTGTAAATATGTATTAGGTCCACCAATAACATCATCAAATGGGGCAGCTCGTTAGAACTGGGTAGGCATTTCACCAAGGTCGAAATTATCACAAGAGCTATGCAATATCAGCATTTCCAATTAAAAGAAAAGTAAATGGGAAGGGTCATGATCAGTAAAAATGCAAGGTTTATGGAGAAGATGGTATGGGAAGTTCATGGTTAAATGCAGAATATAACAATCAAGTTTTTGGAAGTAGTAGAATCAAGGCTAAAGGATATTGATAGACAAGATATTTTTAGCAGTATAAAAGAGAAAATATCCTATGAGGATAAATAGAGCAATAAAAACAGTCAGATAGAGAAAAGTACATAGCGATATACCTACATTAAACTGTATGAGAACAAGGGTTAAAGATTTGATAGGCCTAAGACAGAATGAAGATGTAAGAAAATGTCCAATGTGTGGAGAAGTTGACACAGATTTTCATAGTATATTATATAGTAATAAAGCAAATTTGGCTAAAAAAAAAAAGGAAAAAATTGGATGAGGAAATAATAATCAGGAGGATTTTGTCCACAAAAGAGAGAAAAATATAAAAGTTACATCTTGGGAAAGGTCAGAGAGAAGTGGATAAGAATGACCAAGAAGAAGATGGAAGAGGTAAGAAGTTAGAAAATAAGAAAAAGGAGGAAAAAATAGTAGCAAGATGTAGGGTAAGTCCACTATACATTTATAACCACAGTGTTAACATGTATGGTGGACTAAGAGACAAATAAAATTAGCAACTCTAAGTAAGGTATAAGAATGTATGTGCAGTATTATGATTAATAATGACTTATATCATATCTTATTTAAAAGTAGCAATTGCTGGGTACCAAGCTTCTTAATTGGATGCCAGTTTCCATACAAAAATATTTTCCCTTAACTTATCTCAAATCCTTTTTGGATCTGGTTAATACACTAGCTGATTTTGCTGACTAACACAGTGCTCAGCTATGCAGATTTTTCAGCTTGAACTAATTTTATATGACAATACTTTTCCTGCATTCGTTATCTATATTCTTTCTCTCTCTCTCTCTCTGAAGAAACCCTGGAAAAGTTAAATGGCTTTATATATAGGCCTCTGAGAGAAATATCTTAAATGAAACGGAACTGAATATTTATGTACTCATAGAAGAACTCTTCATGCAATTCTGAGTGGACATTCACCAAAATTGGGATATATCATTTAGTCTAGATTATCTTCAAAATTATCAGTACTCAAACAGTAGACATTATGCAACAAAGTGTAATGTTAACATACCTCCTCAGTCTTAGTTCAGATACTCCACGTAAAGTAACTGATTGGAACCATATTCTGTCATCTTCCAAAGAGGTCTGGGGAGTTAGAGTCTGCCACAATGGTCCATCCCATTTCTCCAAGGTTTCCAGAAGGTATGCATCATATTCCATTGCAAAAGGTAATCCCAGACTTGCTACAGCTGCTTTTCGGCCAAATCTATTCAAGGTTTCAGTCACTTCTGATATTCGAGAAGGTATATTATTTTTTAAGCGATAACGGAGAGTCACTGTATCTAAAGCTGTAGCCAGAATCGCACTGCTGTGATACAGCAATGATTTCTGTAGAGGAAAAAAATAATTAGATTAAAACTATATATGTTACTATTTAGTTTTTAATTACTAACCATATATAGTTTTCACCCAAAACATAATGGTTACACAGTAGATCAGACAAGTTGTAGGGGGATGGGATAGACTAGTGGTGGGGGACTGGCATGCTTAACTGAATGATAAAAGGCTTTTATCTTTTGTGTTCCATTTACACAACTTTTTCTACGTATTTTGTGGCAAACTATTTTTATAAAAGTTTATTCTTCTAGCATTAGCAGAAATGGTCTTATTTGCTTCCTTGAAAGTAGAAGGGAAATAAGGAAATGCATTACGCTAAAGTGATAGTCAAATCTTTTAAAAGTTGTGGCTAGATGACTGAAATTTGGTTCTCCTTGCATGGCATGAAATAAAACAAAAGAAAAATTAATGACAGGTATCCTTTTGGGAAAAGATTTAAGTATTTTAAAACTGAAACCAATAACAAGGAATATCTCGGAAATGGTTAACTCCACAAAAAAATGTACACTAAGTATAATACAAAACTTGACTATCAGGAGCACGGTCTGTCACCCGGTCACATACTGTACACTTGGCTGGCAGTTGCACGACCTGTCACTCAATCTCAGATACGTGGACATGAAATAAAATCTCAAATCACATTAACAATTATCAGAATAAACAAAAACATAACTTATCACAGCATGTTAGCAATGCCATCCATCTGCATCAATACATCTACTACATTTTCAGACATTAGTCCAGCTTCCAAAGTAGCATTAATTTTGTTTTAATTCTTCAAATGTGTGGGGATTAGTTTTGTATGCTTTATTTTTTAGTTGCCCCGTAAATAAAAATTGCATGCTGTAAGATTAGGGGGCTGAGCAGGCCATAAACCCTGGCTATTGATTCTATCCTCAAAATGTTCTGCAGTAAACTGTAATGATTCTGCTAAATGTGACAAAGATTTCACAGTGAGCAAGCAGGCTTCTCACCCAAGGTCCCAGGTTCAATTTCAGCTATAGCAGGGTATTTTTCTTCAACCAGAATCATTCCCTATCCCCTACAGAATCTGGAAGAGTAAGAGTGAGAGTGTGAGTGTGCATGTGCATTTTTTTTTTTAAGAAAATAAAATGATTAAAAATCCCAATATTAGAAAGAAAGAAAGAAGAAAAAGAACCTGCATTAAATGAGCTGTTTCTAAAGCAAAGCCGCTATGAGCCAGATGTTAAAGGGGGATATATAAACAACACAATTAAAAGATATATATCTTTTTCCCCAGTAAAATTTTCTCACCCCATTCTATTCTTTACATGGGGGGCAAAAAAAATTATATTTTCTAGCTCTGATGATTTTTATTAATATGCTGAATGTTTAAGATATTTGCATGACATAAAATGTATATATTGAATTTTTTGGGGGCAGCCTCTGAAGTCCTGTTCATTCTGAATGAGGTTTGTATTATTGGGAAACTGTTTCAAATGATAACTTCTTTTCTTTTTTTTTTTTCATGATAAAGCAAAGAGCCTGAAATTTCAAAACTATTAGATAGGGACCTGATTTTTTAAAATTTACTGCTTTAGCCCGCAAAGAGGGTCACTCTGAAAATTTTGAGAATGAGCAACAATGATTATGGTGAGCCAGAGCAGAGCTTCCTAGCTTAAAGTTCAGATGTACAAGCCTGGATTCACTAGAACAATTAGCAACTTCAGCAACATAAGTATATGTGCATGCATGTGTTGCATATGCTAGGATGGATCTCAAGCGAGAGCATATCCATGCAATGTTTTTCAAATGTTTAAGGGAGAGAGAATGCCTTGAAATACTGCATTGGGCATTTGGAGATCTTTGCCATTCATAATCCATGATCTATTGATGATCTGCAGACCTTAGACCAGGAAGGGATTCCCTTGAAAATGATGGTGCAGGACAGTTGGCTGCAACAATAGATGAAAATGCGATGAAAGCAGAGCACACATTATGCAAAGATATTAATTGTTGCTATATCATACTCAAGGTGTCCTGAATATCACACTGGTAGCATTGAACATCAAATGTAACACTTAATATCAGGAAGCTCTGCAGTCGTTGAATCCCTCTCCACTTCACAAATGAGCAGAAACGGGAACATGACAATGGAGCAGGAAATTATGGAAAAATTGGATTGGGGGAGTTACAAAAACATATTTAACATCATAACAGATGTCAAACAGTCATTGGTCTGGCTCTTCCCAGGAGAGGATCCTCCATAAAAGTAAGGTGAGCAAGAAATATTGGCAAGAATATGATTAATTTGTTCTCAGCTACTGGTCATATTGTCACTATTCTGTTTGAGGGACAAAAGGGAAAATTCTGCTTAACCTTAATTAATTAAAATATATGCCAAAGGTAATTAAAAACTTGGAGCTTATCAGCTGAACCTAAATTCTAACTGGACAACCACATCAATCAGCGACATGCCAGAATTACAAATATAAACCACCACACCCAAATTGAGAAGGGGAATGATGATATATCTAAATTATGTTTGACAACTGTTCAACATTATATTAGAATGGAGTCAGAACAAATTACATTCTACAAAGGCTAGTCTGATTTGGTACACAGATGGTCCTAAAACAGACATGGATCAGAAGCTGCAATTCGTGGGGAGGTACCAAAGTGCAACATTTATGCTTAAGTCTTAAAAGCAACTGCAAGTTATCAGATAACCTCTAAGTTACTCTGGAACTGCCGAATAAACCTATTACAATTGGAAAAAAACAAGGTTACTCTTGAGTGGGTTCCAGAACACAAAGGACTTTTAGGCAATGAAAATGCAGATGTCTTGCCAAGAAAAGGCTCTGCACAATCATTTATGGTTCTGAACCTGGTTTTTGCATCCCTATAATTCTGTTCGAAAAACCATTGACAAGTGGATTAAATATTACCACAAATAAAAATGGGTGCAAACAAAAGATAGCGTGCACAGTAAGAGAATGACAAAATGATGATTAGTGTTTATGGACACTCAACTACAAGGTCATCAGCACCCTTATCAAGCAAATCATGGCCAAAGCCAAAGATAAAGCTCAATAAGAAATATTATAAAATAAGAACGAAAGATTAAGCTAAAAATTAAGGTATAAAAGTAATCATAAAAAAAAACCACAGATTGGTGATTTAAGAAAAAGAAGAAAAAAAATATCAAAACTAATACAAAAACAAGGATAAGAACAATTAAATCCGAAATTTGAAGAATATCTTCAATAAAAATTTAAAAATCTTAGCTACTACTCAACTATCGTCTGCCAGGACTTCTGCAAGACTGACCGGCAGTTGCTGTAATTCCCGAAAATGTGCTAGATTAACACAATCTAACAACACATGACGGATAGACAAATCTTCTCCATATAGCAGACACAATGGAGCAGATTCACTCTTAAGAAGAAACTATGTGTAAAATTGCAGTGGCCAATACACAAACGAGCCAAAATTACTTCCTCCCGCCAGGACTGATGAGAGGAAGTTACCTGGCTGTGCCGTGGCCGAGTGGTTACACCACTTGCCTCTCACCTAGATGGCTGGGGTTCGATCCCAAGCAACCGCATGTGAGATTTGTGGTGGACCCGGTTTTCTCCGGGTACTCCGGTTTCCCCTGCCATCGCATTCCACCGGTACTCCATCATCATTCATGTATCACCAGTGTCACCGCCTGCGGTGCCATAAGTAGTTAAAGTGGGCGTTAAACACTACCAGAAAAAAAAAAAAAGAGGAAGTTACCCAGTTTGTTGGAAGGTCCTTCACTACTCTAGGCTTGTTTCCACGGAGAGCTGACCACTCTTCGTGCCAGCACAAAAGTATCGCCCTATGCACAACAAGCTTAAAGTCTTCTGGTGTTATACAAGAAATTTTTGTACTAGGCTCGGTGGTTGCCATCTTTGCTGCAAAATCTGCCAGTTCATTCCCCGGCAAGCCAATGTGACTAGGAATCCATGCACACACCAAATAAAGCGTGGAGGGCATCCTGGATATGCTGCACGATAGGATGATAGTTGTAGAGATCACCAAGGCTCTGAAGTGCACTCAGGGAGTCACTCAATATAAGGCAGTCACTCAAATTTTGACGGCCAATGAGCAGAATGGCTCGATATATTGTGCATAGCTCCGCACTATAAATACATGTGCCACTATGAAAACCGAATGTATATTGTTCAGTATCATAAACAAAGGCACACACAACACCAACAGTGCACTTACTTCTGTCAGTATATATACAAGTTCGGTCATTGTAGTTTGACAAAAAGTCTAAAAACCATCTACGGATACTAGAAAAAGGCATTGTAGACTTTCGGTATGCCGTCATTCCGAGGTTTACGTGGGATGTTGTAAGTAACCAAGGTGGGTGCACCCTTTCCCCCTTGGGAAACATTCTAGGCATTACGATATCATGCTTATGAAGAAGCATTCGGAAGCGAACACCTGGGGACCGTGGACTAA
Source organism: Hymenopus coronatus (assembly GCA_030762935.1). Lineage (NCBI taxonomy): Eukaryota > Metazoa > Arthropoda > Insecta > Mantodea > Hymenopodidae > Hymenopus > Hymenopus coronatus. The sequence continues at coordinate 35,241,777 of CM060896.1, read as the reverse complement.
TTGAGATATTTCTATAATGTTCGTTCAGCTCGGTGTTAAAAAAAGGAGTGAACGTTGGATGCGAAGGCATGCTCTTTAGCCCACAGCCATAATTTGTTAACAGGATATCGCGCCTACACTGCAGAGGGGGTTCTGCCGATTCAGCAAAAAGGCTGGCTACTGGACTGGTTGGAAAAGCTCCAAAAGCCACACGGATACCCTGATTATGGACAGTGTCTAATCTTCTAAGCACAGATGGTCTTGCCGAAGAATAAACTATGCATCCATAATCTAACTTGGCTCGGATCAGTGCACCATAAAGTCGCAGCAAGACTGTCCGATCCGCTCCCCAAGATTTGCCACTTAGTATCCGTAGAATTTTCAGAGAATGGTTACAGCGTGCTTTCAGATATGCTATATGTGGTGACCAACAATTTTCTACCGAATATCAACCGTCTCATCCGTGAATGGTAGTACCGTAGCGAAGGTGGTAATCGCCTCCTGCGGCGCCAGAAGTTCACGCAGTGACTTCTCAGCAGAGAAGCGAAAGCCGTTTTTAGAGCTCCATTCTGAGAGGTTGTCTAAACACCGGTGCAGACTGCGTTCCAAAAAAGGCGTGCGCTGAGAAGTACAATAGATGGCAAAGTCGTCTACGAATATGCAGGACGATACTCCTGGGAGAATACATTTCGAGATAGAATTAATTGCTATAGCAAACAGCGTGACGCTTAGTACCGATCCCTGTGGCACTCCGTTCTCTTGAACAAAAATATTTGATAAAACCGAAATGAAATGGCATGTTGTTTATGGACGCTCTTTAACTGCTGTGGTTCTCAGCGTCCCATTCTATATTGGGTGTGAAAAACCGCTTAATTTTGCTCTGTCAGACTTGAGGTTCTTTTACGTGCCGTAAATCTACGACACGGGACCAACGGCTTTACTTCCCTTCCGAAGGAAGCCATGCTAAGGATTTTTACACCCGAAAAAATCCATCGTCCTCCGCCGGGTTTGACCCGCGACCTTGGGTACATGAAGTTAGCATGGTAACCATTACACCACTGAGGGCGACTGATAAAACCGAGCTGACCCTTACTCGGAAAACGCGGTCCCTCAAAAACTCCTGAATAAATAACGGAAGACGTCCACGTATGTTCCAGTTGTATGCGGAACGTATTATTCCTGCCCGCCAACACGTATCATAAGCCTTTTCGAGGTCAAAGAACACCCCAACGGTTTGACAGTTCTTCATGAATTCATTCATTATCTGCGTCGAAATCGAGACAAGATGGTCAACTGCTGAACGACGTCGTCGAAAACCGCACTGGGTGTTCATGAATAGGCTGTGAGTTACCAGCCACCATATCAACCGTCCATTGATCATGCGTTCCATCACCTTGCAAACGCAACTGGTAAGGGAAATTGGACGGTAGCTGGATGGAAGAAAACGGTCGTTTCCAGCTTTCAAAATAGGTACGATGGTGGCCTCTCGCCACTTTTCTGGAAAAGAGACGTCAACCCAAACACGATTAAAGACCTCGAGCAGGAAGGCCTTATCTTCAGGAGAGAGATGTTGCAACATTTGGACGTGTATTCCATCAGGATCTGGTGCAGAGTTGAGGAGGTGACGCGCAAACACGAACATGTCCAAAATTTAAAAAAAATGAGTTACGATATGGAATGGTAATTAGAGGATAAGCGGAATGTATATATATTCCGTTATACAAGCCTGTGAAAATGGGTGGTTCAAAGCAAACGCGAACATGTCCACGTATAAATTTCCTGCAAAGAACTAGTCCATACAACCAATAACAGGCTGTGGTTTAAGTCACATGATTTGCCTTCCATTCAAGGCCAGGTATTCCCGCGCAGAGCAGCTGGTATGATTATTGTCGCGCTTCTGTGTTCTCCTGTAGTATTGTATTCTAATTATGTAGTAACTGCAATTATTGGGTCAGCTTTTTAGTTAGCGCGTGAAATGGATGAAGAACGTGTACTTGTGAAGACTGCAAACCAGGGTAGCAGAAAGAGGAAGAGGAATGAATCGCAACGTGAAAAGGATAAAGCGAAACGGTATGTTGCACCAAGAGGCTTCCATTCTTTTCAAGCATGTTCACACCAAAATAAACAGTTCTCTTGTCGGAAAATACACCCACGAGATTCACTGCACCTGAGGCAATTAATTTATAAAGTTCATGATAAAGCAGCTCAAGAAATGATGGTTGCACGGATGATGTCGCTGAAAAATATTCAAAGAAAGCGACCTTGAAACAATGAAGGCGAAAGTAAACCTCGCAAATTCAATGTTAACTACACTCTTTTCGCACAAAATGGAAACATAGTATACCCAGTGTGCAAGAAATTTTTCATGCATATTACCCTAATGAAATCTACTCGGCTGAATAGTATAGCAAACAAGATAAAAGAAGGAAAAGCAATAAAGGAATATAGAGGCGGAGATCGCGTCAGCCATAGAATCAGCAGACAAGAAGAAAAGTGTTAGACAATTTATAGACAATCTGCATTGTACTGAAAGTCATTACAACCGACAAAAATCACAGCGGCTGTATCTGCACAGCGAATTAAGTATAAAGAAACTAAGTGCGCTGTACAACAGATCTGTGGCTAATGACAACAAAGTGTCTACATCTATGTTCCGTAAAATATTCGTGAATGAATATAACATTGGATTTAGAAGTCCTGCTTCAGATATCTGCAATTTCTGCGCAAGAATTGACGAGCAAATGTAGGTGGCTTCAAAAAAGGAAAAGATACAGCTTATCACACAGAAAAGGGTCCACAAAAAAAGGGCAAATGCCTTCTATGAACTTTTACGAGAACAGAATGAACAGGCAGTGGCTTTCTGTTTTCATTTGCAACAGGTCCAGCCACTGCCAAAGAGTCCTGTACATGAAGCATTTTACTCCAGGCAGATAAGTTTTTACAGTTTGTGCATTGTCAGTGTGAAATCAGTGAACCTGTATTTTACACGTGGACGGAAGATTTAGCAGGCCGTGGTGCAGCGGAAGTGGCTTCAGCCTTATTGCATTTTTTAAAATCTGTCAATTTTAAAGATAAAAGTGTACTAAAACTTTTCTGTGACGGGTGTGGAGCTCAAAACAAGAACAATATCATGCTTCACACACTCATGTATTTTCTTGGAATACATGATGGTCCGGTTGAACAAATACACCTCATTTTTCCAGTTCGAGGACACAGTTTCTTACCTGCTGACCGGTTTTCGGTAGAGTGGAGAAACTTCTACGAAATAAGCCAACAGTTGTAACAAAAGAAGAATATATTGAGGTCTATCAGTCAGTGGGTGAAGTAAGAAACCTTGGTGAAGTTTGGAGAGTGATGGACATGAAATCACTATCTAAAGGCCTACGAAATTTAGATCACATCAGTGAAATGAAACGAATTTTCATTAAAAAATATCAAGCTATGGAAAACATTCATATTGATGTGGATGCAACTGCATTCTACAAGTCCCAGCAAGAGCTACCAGAGCGGAAATCTCTTCTGAAACGCGGATGGACCATGAAGAAACTCTTCTGCCAACCAATACCTGAAGTACCCCTCAGCCATCCAATCCCAGATGCTAAGAAGAAAGATGTTGATGGTTTATTGAAAACCATTTTTGGAGCAGACTGGAGAAATCACCAAGATTTAAGATGGTATACATCCATCATTGACTCTATTCCCACATCGTGCAACACAGAGGCAGATGAAATTTCCTGTGACTGTTTAGAAGATGATTGTGGTTTGTTTGTTTAAGTGTGTGAGCTTAAGAACCTTCCTAATAATAAGCAATGTCATTGTTGATATCATTTCATTTAGGTCATGATGCTTTAATTTATGTAATTAAATGATTCTAAAAAAAGCAAAATAATCACAACTTTGTTAAAATTTCCAAACAAAGCCAAAGGTACAAAAGTGAGTTTATATTTTTTTTAATGATATGATATACTAAAATGTTATAGATACGTAATCTGATATACTATAAGACGCATTACTCAATAACATGCAAGCCATTAAGAAACAACAAGATATTTGACTTTCGAAATTCATTCAAAGGCGAACATGTCAAAATGGATCATGCAAACGAGAACATGTCCATATTTAAATGTACTTTTTAAAGGAAAATTTTCAGTTTAGATTTATTTCACACATATTAATTGTTTTTTGTATACAAAATAAAGGCGTTTGCCTATCAATATGTTGTTTCCAATAATATGTATAGTTGAGATACGTTTTATGTCGATTGTGAAAAACTGTATTTAATCGACATGTTCGCCTTTGCGTGTCACCTCCTCAGTTTCGCGAAGATGATAGTGCATGGTCTAACTCCCTCATGGTGAAGAGACTATTGTAATCTTCAAGATTTTTTAGATCGAAAGTTGAAACATTGAGATTCCACCTGAGCCTTAACAGAAAGAAAATCAGATGAATAAATCTCTGAGCTAGACACTTGAGCGAAAGCACTACCAAAAGTGTTGGCCACGTCAAACTTATCAACAATATCTCCTTCAGCTGTTTCTAAGACGGGCGATTGGCGTATGAGTCGTTTTTCCGTCCACGCACCTTAACTTATCCCATACATACAGGAAGGTGTATGTCGATTGAATGACGCTACAAACTTGCTCCATGATGTCCTTCTGCTATCCTTAACAACCTGCCTAGATTTGGCACGCATCTTTTTATACTCAATCAGGTTATCCAGTGTTGGGCGATGTGGAAAATCCTGAGAGCACGCCTGCGAGCACGGATGGCATTCCGGCATTCATCCGTTCACCAAGGTACCGGAAATCGACGACAGGTCGACCGGTCGTCGACCGTGGAATAGACTGCTCAGCAGCATCAAGCATATTTTTCGTGAGATGCTCCAATAAACATTCACAGAGTCGTGCTCGTTGTAATAAAAGGCAGCTAACTGGGAGTAAAGGTTCCAGTTGGCCTGATCTGTTCGCCATCTAGGTAAACGTGTGGAACATGTATCTTGTGGCAAGAGTCTAATAAAACAAGGAAAGTGGTCACTAGAATGCAAATCAGAGATGATATTCCACTGTAAGGAAGATGCTAATGTTGGTGAGCAAACTGCTAAATCCAGGTGTGAAAAACTGTTGTTAGAATCAAAAAGAAATATAGGTTCTCCGATGTTCAGGAGAATTAGGTTATAATTATTCAAGAAATCGGCAATTAACTTATCTCTCGCACAAGCCCGAGGTGAGCCCCAAAGTGGATGGTGGGCATTTACATTACCTACCAAAAGAAAAGGTATTGGTAGTTGAGAAACTAGATCCCCTAAATCAGTGAGCGAGAAGTCGTCACTCGGAGGAAGGTATATATTACAAATGGTGAATCTGGTATGCGACATTTTAATCCTTACAGCCACTGACCGGATGTCTGAATGTAATGATACTGATTGCGCGAATATATTATCTCTGATGAGCATCATAGTGCCTCCGTGCGCAGGTACACCCTCTTCCGGTGATAGATCACACCTTACAGGCATGTACCGTTTGATTTTGAAGCTGTCTTGTGGACAGAGCTTAGTCTCTTGCAAACATACGACCAGAGGATCGTTCTGGTTAAGCAACAGATCAAGCTCAGGTCGATGTGTTCTTATTCCACGTATGTTCCATTGTAGAATAGCCATTTTCTTTATAATGGGATAAGGCTGCGGAGGTCGGTTCGGTTTTTTTTTTTTTAGGTGTCGGGCTAACACCTTCTACAGGACGATGGTCCTGCCTCCTTGTCACTGTCCTTCTGGCAGTGAGGGCAGTATCACCTTCCTCCATCTCCTCCACTTGGGAGGACCCCTTCCAATTGATAATTTCGGTTCCAGTACCTCGAACCGATTGGAAATAAGAGACCGGCGAAGATGAATGTCGCCGACCTGAGTCCCTCCCGGACGAATTCTCAGAAGAGGACCTACATGGACTCTTGTTTCCCTTTGTTGATTTGGGAATAGACTTTACGCTTTGCTTGAGGAAGTCGGTTCTCTCATAGGTGTTTTTAAACTTTCTTTCTGGTTCTTTAAATGCTATTAGCTAGCCAGCCTTGTTGGACGAGGTCGATTGCTTTGGCGGCGGTTTAACGTTAGCGCTTTTTACAGTTTCAGATGTAGATGATGTTACTGACTTAGATGTTGAAGTCGAAGGCCTATGAAGTGAGCTGACTGTGAGAACCTTTTCTGTAATAGTGGACCTGTTTATATCGCAGGTTTGAGTTGCGATTTCCCGACTTTGTACCGATTTAGCTACAACTGAGCTATAGATACTATACTTCGGGACAGAGGGTTGGCGGATTCGCAAGAGTTTCCGGGCATCCAAGAAGGACACCTTCTCTTTAACCCGAATCTCCTGGACCGTCTTTTCCTCTACAAAACGGGGACAATTACGGGAACTTGACGGATGTTCATCGTTACAGTTAACCCACGTTGGAGCTGATGTGCATTCTCCGTCATGCGAGATTTTACCACAGTTGACACAGGTAGACTCGCCGTTGCAGAATTCACTGATGTGGCCAAAGCACTGACATTTATAACATCTGAGCGGGTTGGGTATATACGGTCTTACTTCAATGGATTCATACCCTGCCATTATCCTTTGTGGGAGATATACCCGATCAAAGGTAACAAACAGGGTACGGGTAGACACAAATTCTCCATTTACTTTTCTTTGAACACGATGCACAGATGTTACGCTTTGGGAGCAAAATTTTCTTGAATTTCCTCCCTAGTCCAACCGTCCAATGCGAGGGTGTTTATCACACCGCGTGAGGAATTTAAGGTTTTTTAATGTACGTCGACCTTTACTGGATAGCTGGCTTACATTTTGGCCTTAAGTATTTTCGCAGCCTGGGATGCTGATTTTGCCATTACGAGCTCTTACACAAGATTTTACAGGACCAGCAATGTTATCAAGACCCTTTTGAATGGCAAAAGGGCTTACACTAGAGAACTTTCTTCCTTCCTCTGTTCTGTTAACAATCAAGTAGCAAGGACCACAACACTCGACTACTTCTTTTCCAAACTGAGTACCATATTTAATGGATTTTTTTGATTTTGCCATGAAAGTAAATTTTAATTTTCATCCCCCAGTGCTCCCCAATCACCACGGAGTCCAACAAGGGGTCTCCCCACTGGGATGACAGGGCTACAAGGGGATGTAGCAGGCTCGCCATCCACTCACCCTGGAGGTCAGTATAATACCTAGTCCTGGCCGATTGACTAGGGATGGGCTAGTCCCTAGCCTCCTGTTTAGGTGAAGCAGAAACCAAAGTGGTGTATTAAGTTGCGTACCCTCCCTAGTCACTGAAAAGACAGAAGGCCCAGGCTGAGATATGCAACCCTCATTGCAACCAACCAGGATATTCCTTTCCACCGACACGGGTCTCCACGCATGGCCAACACGTGGGTGGGCATTTTGATAGACTGACTTCCTCACCACTCGGAGGTTGCCCACACAAGGTTCGGGACCCCGGGTGCGCCATACCTGTACCTACCGTAGTAGGCCCCTGGGGGGAGAGAATGACAAGAACATTGTCCTTATTAACTGAAGACATACTTAAACTCAACAGATCCCAAATAAACCTGACAGCAGGGTTATTGACAGGACATTGTAGATTAAGGAAACATCTACTTATAATGGGAATCTTCAAAGAAGAACCAGTATGCAGGTGCAATGTACTCGTAGAGGAAGAAACAGCCTCTCTCTCATATAATCTTCAAATGTGAAGCTCTGAGTAGGAAACAATATAAATTACTGGACTTAAGAAACCCAGAAAATGATCTTCCTAAAGAAAATTTAGTTAATAACCTACTGTCTCCTAATAGAAACGGGGCTATTTAACTATAAAGAAAGGAGATAATACAGTAAACCCATAGGTTTCAATGTTAAGTGCAAATAGCCTGATTCCTTTAAGAAAAATAAAGTCATGTCAAGTTGAGTTGAGGGACAAAAGACTTTAATGACAGATGGCACACTACAAAATATCTGCCCCAAGTCTTGGATGAACTGAGAACAAGGTGTCCTAAGACTGGTTTGCGTGGCATTTTGTTGCACCACAACACCATTTCTGCCCACACTGCACTAGAACTCCATTTCTACAAGATTCAGGAGTCAAATATTTGCCCCAACCTTTCAAAGGTATGAATGTGGTCCCATGTGATCTTTTTCTATTCTCAAAATAAAATAAATTTCAGGACAATGATTTAAATTGTCTGAAGCTGAAGTAACTGCTTACAAAGAACGTATTTGCACTCTTCCCTATGAAGAATGGCATTAGGCATTTGAAAAATTGTTTGAGAGGATGAAATGTTGTATAGAATGCAATGAAGAATATTTCTAAAAGATGCAATGAACAGATCTAAATTTTTAAAATTTTATTGTGTTCATTCTCAGAACTTTTGAAGTGGCCCTTGTATATCCTTCTTAGACTTATAACAAAATGTATAAATGTACAATGTAAGTGTATCTCAAATAGTACCTACATAAAAGAATATGCGTTGGTTTGAATCCATGACACAGTTTATATAACTGTGACTAAAGAAAGTAATGTGAATACAATACAACAAATGTAATTCTTAATACTTAATGTACATTCTTATTACTATAGTATGAAATGAAATAATTGGAAAAGAAATTTAGAAGGGAAGTATTCCAGGTCTATGTAGCAGCAATGACAACAGAAAAACAAAACAAAAAGCCTTAGACAAGGACAATCATGGTAGGATTTTAACATCCTACAGAAGTCCATGTCTTAATGACCTTAACAACCAGTGTCTGCTTAGCATAACATTATGGATTATAGTACTCACATAAAAAATGATTCTTCTCTTCACATCACATTATGATAATTGTTTTTTTTTATTATAAATACTTTGGAAGAACTAATATGCACCATTGAGATGACTGAGAGATAACTGAGATAAGGTTTTTGAAAAATTAAAAATATGATGGAGATCAAAAGGATTAAGTAATAGTGCATTACTGGGAAATTTAAAGAAAAACAGAAAAAAATTTCAGGTTCTTTGTAAATCTATGACACGGGAACTATGGTTTTACTTCCCTCCCAAAGGAATCATGCTAATGATTTCTACACCCAAAAAAAATCCATTACCCTCTGCTGGGTTTGAACCCATGACACTGGGGAACCTGAGGCTAGCATGTTATCTCTAGACCATGAAGGATGACAACTTGTCATGCAGAGGACAAGCAAAAAATATTTTCTAGAAACAGTACTCTCACTAAAAAAAACTATGGAAAAGATCATTGGATTATATCATGGAGAAGATTAGACACGGAAACAAATGAGGGAAGAATCAACAGTATCAGAAATATGGATATGGAGAAAAATGAATCATGGAAAACAGAGTCTTATGAATTGGATAGGTAGAGTCAGCCTGAAAAATTCAATGCCATAGTCGGGATTTGAGCCATGGATGTCCCGATCTCTAGTCAGTTGCTCTACCACTGAGCTACCATGGCAACATGCTGGCATAGCACTGTATTTCTCAATTGACTCGTATGTTTCCCAGTAAACCACGATGATCTCAAATTATTTTGAGATGACAACCCCAATGGTGACTTACAATGTTGTAAGTAAGTAAGGAGTTGGATAGATATGCCGACATTTTGACATAGCAGCTCAGTGATACAGCAACCGGCTAGAGACCATGAGATCTGTGGTTCAAATCTTGGCTATGGCATTGAATTTTTCAGTCATGCTCTACCATCCAACTCCTGTCCTAAACACGGTTTCTATGAGAAAACAATTAAAATTATCACAGGGGTGTTATGAAGCTGTTGTAGAAACTGTAGACAAAGAAGGAACAACTGAAATTGACTAGAAAGACAAGAAGAAATTAGCTGGGAGCTGGAACATAAGGGACTCTTACTTATAAATGCACTAAAAAAAAAATCTGATGTGTTACACTCACATGACTTTCTCTAGCCGTTCTACAAACTTCTTGCATAAGATTATTCTTCTTTCTGCACCTTGTTAATCAAGGTATTCAGCACAATGCTCTTATTACTTAGTTCCTTATAAGTAGGAAGAAAATAAGGGAATACACTTGGCTAAATCGATAGACAAATGTTTTAAAAGCTGTCGTTATACGATTGTCATTACAAATGGCTTCTTTTCTTGACCAGGAATAGAACAAAAGAAAACGGACACTCCTGTCTGAGAAAAGTATAAGTACTTCACAACTGAAACTAATAACAATGAATACCTCGAAAATGGTAAGCTCCACGAAAAAAATGTATATGACATAAATTGTGTATTTTAACAAGGCCTACATTTTTTGTGATAGTAAGTTTTTGTCTATCTCTTACGGTTTATTAGTTATGCCAAATTAAGCAAAATTTATCCTGAATAAACAGGTCCTTAGAAGCTATCCCAGAAAATTCAAGATATACATTTTATTTGTCAGGTAAATATCTTTAATATACGGTATTTTAATCAAAATCGTTAGAGCCATTTTTAAGAAAATTGAAATTTTTGAAAAAAGTTCCATGTAAAGGGTAGTTTGGGATAGGGGGATTTTTTTCAAAATCTTTATGTGGCATCCCTGGAAGATACTGAACTTAAATACCAAGTTTGGTATTTTAGCTACTTTTCGTTTTTGAGTTATCGTGTTCACAGACACACGGACACACATACACACATGGACCTTTTTCTGGAAATGCTTTTTTTGGATTCAGGGGGTCCTAAAACATATATTTCCGGTGAAATCTAGACATCAAATTTTTGGGTGGAATGCAATACTTCTCTATCCCTATGTACATTGTACATATGGGACAAGAGAAAGTAAAAAAATCTGATGTGTACCATTCACATGACTTTCTCCATATCCCTGCAACAAATAATTCTTAAAAAGTTTATACTTCTATTTACTTTATGCTAATCAGAAAAAAATAACAGAAATAGTCTAATTACTCGCTTCCTTGTAAGTAGAAGCGAAATAAGGGACAACTGTAGGTTAAAGTGATAGTCAAAAGCTGGTTGCAATGTCAATGAAGTTCCTTTGCTTATATGGATAGGAGTTGACAAGTTCCTGTATGAGAAAAGTATACGTTTTTCATAGCAGAAACCAAAAATAAGGAATGTCACAAAAACGACGAACTCCACGAAAAAAATGTATATAACATAAATTGTGTGTTTTAATGTGCTCTGCATTTTTTGTGTAGTAAGTTTTTGTCCATCTCTTACGGTTTAGCAGTTATTCAAAATTTAGTAAAATTCATCCAGAATAAACTACTCTTCAGAGGCTATTCCCAGAAAATTCAAGATATACATTTTATTTGGCAGGTAAATATGTTTAATATACAAAATTTTAATCAAAATCGTTAAAGCCATTTTTGAGAAAATCAAAATTTTCGAAAAAAGTTCCATGTAAAGGGTAGTTGGGGGTGGGGGGATTTTTCTCAAAATCTTCGTGTCGCATCCCTGGAAGATACTAAACTTAAATACCAAGTTTGGTATTTTACCGACTTTTCGTTTTTGAGTTATCATGTTCACAGACACACGGACACACACACATGGACCTTTTTGTAAAAATGCTTTTTTTTAATATTGGGGACCCTAAAACATATATTTCCGGTGAAATCTCGGTATTGAAATTTTGGGTGGAGTGCAATACTTTCTCTATACACTATGTACATTGTGCATATGGAGAAAGTAAAAAGGAATGTGGAAAAAGTTTGTAGTAAAAGGAAGACAATATGTTACACAAAATGGGTTCATATGAAGATAAAGAGAAGAGTAGAAGAAAGAAAAGAATGAGGAGGTTTAGCAGTTTTATCCAATTAGCTTTTTTTTGTACTGACGTTTATATGTTGGTACTTCCCTTTGCAATTCTTTATTAAGGAACAAAACTATGGTGTTTTTAAAACAGTTTTAGTTATTGTTTTATGCATCAAATGGAGCATGTAAAAATTCAAATAATGATGCGATTCTTTAAAAAAAGTAGCAAGTTTTACAAATATATTTCTCCATTTCAGCACACTTTGACACAGTGACATGAGTGGAGAAGAGAAACATGGAAAACTTTAAGAGAGAAAGAACAAAAATGAGAAGACTTTTCACATGTAAGACATGTTACTAATGTGATAGAAACGAAGCCAAATGATTCACAAGCCACATATCAAAATACGATGGCTAGTTTTAAAGTATTTGATGATAAAGCTGAGCAACTGTTTAAAGTGAATGAATTGCAACAATTTAAAAAAAATCTTCAGAGGTCAAAATATTATCTTAGCACCCACAAATAATTTTTCAAATAAAAAATCTCTTAGGTTCAAAAGTCAAATATGAAATTCCTACAGAAAACAAAGTTGGAGACAATGTACCAGTAAATTGTTCAGATTGTGAAAAAATATTATTGATGAAAAGAAAAAGAATTTTGGCAACCAGGAACAAGGAACATCTGAGGGCTGGTTCTACAATGTCCTGACATGCTTGCTCATAGTTACTCATCAAATAAATGGTTTTGGTCGATATGCAACACTTTCATTCTACAGTCACGTGGCTTCTTTTAAATAGCAACCCTATAGAATAATTTGTAATGTGTCAAATCTGCCATTCTGAATTTGATGGAAGTGCAACTATTGGGAAATTGATAAACTAAAAAACAATTGACTGTTGCCTTGAGAAGCATGCCACAACAAACAAAATGAATGTTCATGTTTAGACATCGCTGTGTTTGGTGATTGTACATGTACACACTTCTAGTTTATTATGCTGCTCCAAAGCCAAAATTTATGCTATAATAATATTATAGAGACACCATTTGTTTGTATGTTTATGCAAGTTAAATTTAAAAATCAGTAAACCAATTTTTATAATTCTTTCACTATTGGAAAGTCCAAGATTTTGTAATGGGCACAGAATATGCTTTATAAATTCAAATCATAAATTACCAAAATAGTAATAGCGATGGAGTTTTGTTTATACTTGTGGCACAGGTGATTGGGATTTTAGATGGGTCGATCCCTTTGGTTATGCTTTGTCATCATTTTGCATTAATCCTCTCCAAAAAATATCCCTTGGCTATGCCTTGCAGCTTAAGGCCCTCAACATTGGGTTACACTCAAGTGCACACCCAAAAGTGTGACAAGTATCGAGTCTGTGAATTAGAATACAAACACATTGAAGATATGAAAGTACACACTGTGAAGACTGTTGAGAGAGCGATTAAGAAGACAAACATTCCACGTACATGAACGTCAGAAGTTTTCATATGTTATTACGAACAGCTGGATGGCTCAAAATTTAAATTATAGGGATAAAGGGACATGAATAACTATTGCGTCCTGTAGACTGTACAACAGGACATCAACACATATGTGAAATTAATTAAAACATTATTCGAGTTTAGAAAGATACCATGAAATGTTAGTTTTTATAAGAGTATGTTTATACTCTTTGTCTTCGTCAAGTGTTTGCTCTTGCATTTGCCATATATTTTTTCCAAATGCTATATGGAGGAAAGTAAGTTTCACACTTCACGGATATGGCGGCGGCAAAACTTAGAGGAAATAGCATAAATTACTGCCTAGGTCTCAATGTATGTGGAAATTTTGAGCATTTTGCACATAAATAATTGTTGTTACAACTATACTGCCACCACCTCTGCCATCATGTTTTATCATTGCATATATCGCACATTTTGTTCTCCCTTCACCATCTCTTCCGTTTGCAATGTGAGTTTCTGCATAAAGCCAAATTAAGTAAAAACATTTATGATGTGTTATATTAAGTATGTTGTCTAAATACAAAATCATATCCATCATCACCATTGTAGATATGCTACCACATTCTATCATTGCATATACCATTCATTTCATTTTTCCTTCTCTCTCTCTCCCCCACTCGCAATGTGAATTTCTGCACAATCAAATTAGGTAAAAACATTTAAGATGTGTTATATTAAGTATGTTGTCTAAATACAAAATCATATCCATCATCGTCGTTACAGTAACACTACCGCCCCCCACCGCTGTCAAGTTGTACCATCGCTCCCATACCATACATTTCCATACCCCTCTCTCCGGCAACCACTCAAAACATGAATTTCCACGCAAATTCAAATTAAATACAATAAATAAATAAGCAACTTAATCAGCTTAAGTGTCCATTAGTTTGTTCAAAATATATGGCAAACATGTAAATTCCATTAAAATTCTTCTTTTTATATACCTATGTTTTTTAAACATGTCTTATGTAGATGATATGCTAAATTCCAAAATTAAATTCTGAAAAATTGGGATCAACTTGTATTCTGATAAATATGGTACATCACTGTCCCAAAATCATCATTTCAAGTAACAAAAGTTGCTAAAATGTAGTAATCTGATATACTTTCACAATACTCAGATATTTGCCTTACCACCTTACCATGTCTTATGCATGGACTCCAGGAAAATCTAGAATAATATCATACTATGATATGTACAATTTAGATATACAAAATACTCACATTGTAGTTTAGATTAGGAAATTGTCTAAGAGGTCCCGGCTGCCTCCAACCCGTAGATCCAGTGCAAAGAGGTACAAAGAGTGAGCTATGTTCCGCTAAACTACAAAAGGCTAATGCTAAGTTTATTGTTCGCACACCATCCTTAAAAGGTGTTGTATCCCTGAAATCTGATTGTATTGCTGGAAATACCAGCCTAGTTTTTGTAGAATATTCATCTTCCACATATTCAATAGCACTAGATCCAAGGCCAGCAAAACCATCTGTTGCATCCATGAGGATATGAAAACCCTAGAAAAGAAAATACAAATAAGTTTTACATTTATATTCTGTTAAGTAAACTATTATTTTATATATGGAGCATCCAATTGATGTCACAGAGTTGCACAGTTACTCACTCTGACATTCTATACAAAATCACACCTGCCTCCCTCCTTGGAGGTGAATTGTGGTCACCTATACCTGCTTTATATGATCCCTGCAATCCCTGCCAAGAGACATTTATTCTCATCAAGTTGCTGGTTTGGCAAAAAATGCCATGGCACATTTTCCTCCCCTTCCAGAAATGTACTATCTCTTTATATTCCAAATAGCCAAACACTATTTTTACTTATTTGAAAATCCAAGAGGAGGCACTTTAATAAATGGGAGAGTGATGCATTTCATTACTTAATGAAATGCTTCCCAGTTGGGGGATAGAAAAGGATACCACAGACCATAGCACAATCACTGTATCTTACCCCATTATAGTTTTTTGCATGGGGATTTGTTAAATCTAAGGTCTACATGGAAAACTTTTAACACGGTTCCGTGAAAAGTTTGAATCTTTAATGCAATTATATTATAATGAAAATAATTTTATGCAGTCATAGATGGAGCAAATGTTGAAGAAAACCAATGACAGTGACATCATTCAGTGTTTTCATACATAAATGCTAGTATAGCTAGGACACAATTATATCATTAACACAAACAATATTGTCTTTTTCATGAAATTAGTTACTTATTTTGTAGACTCTTTACTGTACAAATTACATTTAAAAATTTATAAATGAAATGTATTTGATAGGTAGGGTTGGACTGAAAAATTTAGTGCCATAGCCAGGATCTGAACCATGGATGTTCCAGCCTCTGAGTGCTCTAACCACTGAGCTACTATGGCAAGATACCAACATTACACTAAATTCAACAGACTCGCATGTATCCCATAAACCACAGTTCTTAAATTATTTTGAGATGAAATACCCCAATGGCAAGTTACAATGTTGTAAGTACTTTAAGTCCCAAATTTCATAGTTTAGTTAAAAAATATGATGTGTTTCATTCACATGACTTTCTCTACATCGCTGTAACAAATTATTGTTAAAAAGCATATTGTTCTATCTACTTCATTACAATCAAGATAAATATTAGCAGAAATTGTCTTAATTACTTGCTTCCTTGTAAATAGAAGGAAAATAAAGGAATACGCAAAGTTAAAATGATAGTCAAATCTTTTAAAAGCCAGTTGCCATTGGATGAAATCTGTTTCTATGCAGGGCCAGGAGTTTACAACTTTCCATGTGAAAAAATCTGATGTGTTCCATTCACATGACTTTCTCTGCATCTCTGCACAAATTATTGTTAAAAAGCTTATGCTTCTATTTACTTCATGCTAACTGAAAAAAATTAACCGAAATAGTCTTAGTACTTGCTTCCTTGCAAGTGGAAGCGAAATAAGGGAGTACCATAGATTAAAGTGATAGTCAAAAGCTGGTTGCTAAGTGACTGAAGTTCCTTTGTTTGTATAGACAGGAGTTGATAAATTCCTGTATGAAAAAAGTATTTTAAAGCTGAAACCAATAACAAGTAATATCTCAAAAATGATCAACTCCACGAAAAAAATGTATATGACATAAATTGTGTGTTTTATCGTGATCTACATTTTTTGTATAAGTTTTTGTCTTTCTCTGATGGTTTGCTAGTTATGCAAAATTCAATAAAAATCATCCAGAATAAAGAGGTCTTTAGAGGCTATTCCCAGAAAATTCAGGATATATATTTTATTTGGCATGTAAATATCTTAAATATAAGAGATTTTAATCAAAATCTTAGGAGCCATTTTTGAGAAAATCAAATGTTTGAAATTTTTTCCATGTAAAGGGTAGTTTGGGGGTGGGTGATTTTCTTCAAAATCTTCATGTCGCATCCCTGGAAGATACCAAACTTAAATACCAAATTTGGTACTTAACAGTCTTTTCATTTTTGAGCTATGCTGATGCATGCATACGCGCACGCGCACACACACGCATGCACGCACGCACACACACACACGCACACACAACACACACACACATAACACAACACACAAAACACACACAACACAACACACACACACAACACAACACATACACACACATTTTTCCATTTTTTGGATGGAATACAATACCTTTTCTATACACGATGTACTTAGTACGTGTAGAGAAAGTTGGTTGATTGGTTGGTATTTAATGTTGAGCAGTTGGCAGTGAAGCCATTCACTCTCTTGTATTCAAGTATTTTGATGTCATATTATCATGTTGACTCAAGGTTGGGCAGTGCAGTAGATGGTTTCCATCCATATCTTCTTTAAGTGTACAGAAAGAACGCAGAGGAGATCTCACTATACCAATCTTGAATAAATGTTTATTGAGACAGTCATGGCCTGTTAGGAGTCTAAAAGTTCCTACAGAGTATTCTCTTGGCAATGTAATGATTCTGGTCATGTTATTACATAAATTTTCTCATGGTTTTCCTTTTGTTTGTAATACATTATCTTCTTTAATTGTGATTATATAATTATTCTTTTGATAGAGTGATAACTTATTGGATCAGATGAATTTGATGTAATTTTACTACCTTTCTTGGCTAGAAAGTCAACTGTTTCATTACCCTGTATTTCGCAATGTGCTGGTATCCATTGAAGTATTAATCTTTTATTTAAATTCATTAATTGTTTTGTAATTTTGCGGCATTCTGCAATATTTAAGTTATTAGGTGTTACATCAGATGTTATGTATATAATAGCTGCTTTAGAATCAGATATTAGTACAACTTTTTCAAACTTATTTATACGATATAGTAGGTTTTGTAAGCTCTGAAGCATTGTCAAAATCTCTCCATCAAAATTTGTAGTATTTAAACTTAATCTTTTGCAGAAAGAGAAGAGAGGGCATATTGCACCTGCACCAGTACCACTGTAATTTGGTAAGCTAGAACAGTCAATATAAACATGTAGCCATTCATTGGTACGGTATCTTAAATTTATTATTTCTAGTGTCATTTGTTTCAGAACACACAAAGAGATTTCAGATTTTGTAAATTCTTCAGCTAAGTGTAGATAATGTTCAATATCAAACAGTTCTAATGGGTTAATATTTGTTTGTATGTTTTCTTTTAAGTAAGGAAGTTTTAATCTATGTTTGACTTCTTTGACTTTATTAAGGAAACTTTGTTGAGTTTTTAGGTTTACTTATGGTTTTCTTTTTTCCCAGTCATTAAAAGGTAGTCTGATTAATTTTTCATATTGTAAGATGGCTGCTTGTTCAATGTCAAATTGTAGTCTTGGATTATTTGTTAAAATTTGTAGAGCAAGTACTGGGGTAGTTTTAATAGCTCCAGTTACTAGGTGAAGAATTTGATTTTGTAGAATATTAAGTTTTTCTATATTTGCAGTTATTAGTATCTCTTCACATTATTTAAAAATTTGGTTTAATATACATCTTGTAAAAAGTGTTTAAAGTTTGTGTAGTGCTTCCCCATTTCTTGCCTGCCAGTCTTTTTAATAGTGGTAATTTTTTTCCTTGTTTTTTTTTTTTTTTTTTATTATTATATTATCAATGTGTTTTTTCCATGTTAATTTTGTATCAAAAATAATACCTAAATATTTGGCTTCATGTGTTTCTGTGAGAATTTCTCCATTTAGTTGAAGGGAAATATTTATTGGTTTCTTCCTTAGTGTAAATAGTTGATAATTTATTAATATAAAAATAATAGTTGCAACAAATCTTCACTTATCTTTTGGAATCCTTGCAAGATTTGTTGCAACTATTTTTATATTAATATTTGTGTTATTCTTTACTGTTACTAGCTTCTTTTTACATTTTTAAGTTTATTTGTTTTGAAGCATTAAAGCAAGGATTTCAAAAGATAAGTGAAGATTTGTTGCAACTATTATTTTTATATTAATATTTGTGTTATTCTTCACTGTTACTAGCTTCTTTTTACATTTTTAAGTTGATAATTTATTTTCTGTGTATTAATTTTCATTACATTATTTGATGTCCAATTCTGTAATGTTGTCAAGGATTGTTGTGCTATATTTATTAATTGTTGATTTTGATTTTTTGGTTTAGAGTTCCATATGACTACATCATCTGCAAACATTAAGACTTTTGATTCTCTTTTTTGTAATTGATATGGAAGATCATTGATATAAATATTAAAGAGTGTTGTACTAAGGATATTGCCTTGAGGTACACCACGGTGTGTCTTATGATATTTTGATAATTTATCATTATATTTGGTAGCAATAAAGTATTGAATAATGAATTCACTGATCTAATGTAACATTTTGCCTTGGATTCCTAGAATTTTAAGTTTATCAAGTAGTTTGTATCTCCAAATACAATCATATGCTCCTTGGAAGTCAATAAATATTGCTAGTGTCTTCTGTTTTATTTAATGCATTTTTAATGTCTTGACTAAGATTTAAAATCTGTTCATTTGTTGAATGGTGATTTCTAAATCCTGCTTGTTTAGTTGAAATGAAGTTATTTTGTTCTAGAAACCAATTTAAATGATTGGAAATAATTTTTTCTATGATTTTTGGCAATATGCTGGTAAGTGCTATTGGATGATAACTTGAAAAATTTTCTGCTGGTTTGTTTGATTTCAAAATAGGTATTATTATAGATTTCTTCCATTCATCTGGTACTTTTGTATTCCATGACAAATTATAGAGATTTAGGAGTCTTAATTTTGCTTTTTTTCCATAGATGTTTGATGAATTCTGTATGTAGGTATATTGTCAGGTCCTGGAGATTTTTTCAATTTTAAGTTATTAATTACAATGTTCAATTCTTTAATATTGAATTCCTGATTAAATATATTATCTTTAAGTTTAGCTGTTGATTTTATGTATTCTTTAATGCTTTTCTTTATAATTTTTTGTTCTTTTTTGGTATTTGCAGATAATTTATAGGTATTAGCGTAGTATTTATTAAATTTATTAGATATTTTATTGTCATCTGTAATTATTTTATTATTATAAATTAAAGGTATTTTTTTATTGTTTTTCTTGTTTTGAATGTTATGTATGAATCTGTATGCTTTTTGTGCATCTTTTCTATAGTCCATGTTCTGTAGAAAATTATTAAAGTGTTCTCTTTTGGTGTTGGTAATTTCTTTTTTGGATTGAGCACTTAATTTTCTCCAATTTTGTACTTGTTTTGGATCTTTAGATTTTTCTGCTGTGATTCTAGCCTGGTCTCTTTCTTTTTTCAGTTTTTCTAGTTGTGAGTTCCAAAACAGTTTGTAGTTTTTAGTAAATCCTCTTGGTATGTGATTTTTATCTGTTTTCAAAATTGTATCACATATATCTTTGTTTAGTTTATCTGCTTTTGTTGATTTGTTTACTGGTTTTTCAAATTTGGTCTCTAATTCATTTGTAAAATCTTTCCAGTTTGCTTTTTTAAAGTTCCATCTAGGTTTATGGCTTATAGGAGTTAAATTTTTCTTTTTTAGTTGAATAGTGGCAATTATAGTTCTGTGTCCTAAGCCTGGATCTTCTAAGATTTGTTTGGAAGTTGATGAGTATAAATCTGAGGATACTAAAAAAAGTCAGGGTTGGTACCAGCACCAGAATAGGGGATAAAGGTTGGTGGATCTTTTTTGAGGTATACAACTTCTGTAGTTGAATTCAGTAGGTCTTCTATGATCTTTCCAGAATTGTTTGGTTTGTCACATCCCCATAGCCTTGAATGGGCATTGAAATCTCCAATTATGATTGTATTTGAATTAACTGTGATATTTTCAAGATTTTGGGTATTTTTTTTTTTTTGTAACTGTTTCATTTATATAGCCCCCTTTAACATCTACGGCCATATCGGGGGCTTTCCACTTGAAACAACTCGTTGTCTGTAGGTACTTTTATGTTGGTTTAAATCATTTTGTTTTACTCAAACATACACACATTCACACTCACATACAAACTTCCAGACTCTGTGGGGGATAGGGAATACTTCTGCCTAGAGAAAAATTCCCCGCCCCAGCCGGGAATTGAACCCGGGACCCCCGGGTGAGAATAGATTTTGGGTATTGTTTGGGGGATTAGAAACAGAATAAATTTTGAATAAGAGATTTATTTTTCCATATGTCTAGTTTAATTATTACTATTTTATCTGTATTGTTCATCTCTTTAATAATTTTAAAAGATAAAGTAAGATTCTTTCGAACTCCAACTAGAATGCCACTGCTTATTTGTCGTCCCTTAGGAAGCAGGTACGTACTAAAATTTTGAAATTTATAATATTTTAGTTGTTCTAATGTTAAATTTGCTTCTTGAATTGTAAATGTATCAATATTATGATCATATATAATTTTACTTAGTTCATGTTTCTTTGCTTGTGATAGACCTCTTGTACTCCATTGTACAATTTTTAATTTTTCATTCATATTTTGTTGTTTACCTTGGAAAAAGGTCCCCGCCCGGAAATTTGAATAGGGGACTGTTTTACTTCTGGAATGATTCTTTTTCCAATGGGATATCACTTTATCTGGAATGTTTTTATTCAACTTATTGTAACCATTTAAAATTAGGCACCATAAATGGTGGTTACATCACCTAAGAAAAGAAAAATAAATATAGAGAAAGTAAAAATCGTTAAAAAACCAATTGGAATTAACACTGTGAAGCATTGTAATAATTTATAAAATAATACAGATTGAGTTGACCAACCACTCTATGGCTTCACATACCTCAACTTTTCCTGATGTGTTTTACCTTCGGTTAAGGCTTCATGGTGATGATACTTTCAACCGAAAGTGAAAAGTGTCAGGAAAAGTTTAGGTATGTGAAGCTATTGTGTGACTGGTCGACTCAATCTGTATTATTTTATAAATTTTTATATTTAACCAACTATTAGGTCAATTAGTGTTAATTACATGCACTGTTTCCCATCAACTGATTGAGTATCATGCTGCTAAAGTATATTTGCTTTAAATTAGCATAAAACAACTGCACTTGTTTGATAAATCATATTAAAACAAATGAAGTAATGCCATCAATGAAAATTAACGGAAACATTTGGTGTGAAATATTGCAGTCTTATCAGTATGCTGTTCATAAAACAAATTGTTTGTTTTAATTTTTGTGAAATTAACTCTTCTGTATTTGGCAAAGCACATATTTCAATATTCACTATTATGCTCACTCTAGAGTCCAGCCACATAAAACTTTTGTCACTAAGCCACCAAGTCAAACTTCTTGCAATAAACATCTGTTTGTATCATTATATTAGAAAGAATTTGTAGAGGCAAAATGACTCTTAAATGATTTTGACCTGTTGCAAGAATCATCAAACTGCTCATCTAAAAGTCTATTACAATCCTCAAAGGTTTGTAGACGTAATTCTGCAATTCTCTGTATAAACTGTTGTAATTTTAACTAAACCAGAAATAACTTTCATTTCTTCTAACAAAAGTACCAAGAACTAATAGTAAAATTCCAAAATTACCCATTTAGTATGCAGCATGGTAAGCAAAATATGTTGAAATTATAATACATTACCTGCATGTTATCACACTCTTCAACAAAATGTCTGATCTGATCTATATAGTTCTCTTGAAATACTTCTGTTTTCCAGATATTTGTTCCATAACTGAACACATCAAATGGCTGAGTTACACTGTTATGTTCATATTCATTAATAATAGATACTGTCCGAGGATGATACCTTTGTCGACAAAAATCTGCCCACACCTCAACATCTTTATCCAGGTCATAGACTTTTGGGATTGTGGCTGAAATCAGAACAAATATCTGCTTTGTCACATATATATGAATGGATTTACGTGTACAGCCTTTGTATGATATGCAGCTGCCTAATTTTGTTGGCTCTGAAAAGCATGCTTTTAGTGGTAGAGTCAGATATTCATAGCCCCTTAAATTTAAGCAAAGATTTTCGAAGCAAATTATAACTAGGATATCCACATAATTTCATCATATAACATGTTGGAAATGATGTCCTGGTATTACCAGATAACTCGCCAATATTTTAAGAATGATTGATTCATGTTCATGAAAGCCAAATCACGCTTTGACCATAAAAAAATATGGTGTGGTTCAATAAAGCAGTTACGGAAATTAAGGCTACTCACATTATATGTACATGCCATTCCTGAACTACAGTTAACTTATAAATTTAATTTTAAAAATCCATTATGTAGTGGGCGCCATGTATTTGGCAGTTACGTCACCCAAGTATTAGGAAGAATTTATGGGAAAAAAATTGAAATGATCCCCTAGGCCTCAAATTCTCTAATACTGTCAGGGTCAAAGAAAACAAGACTTCACTCAAGAGAGACTGGATAGAAAAGTTTAAAGAGGGAATTGGTATAAGGAAAGGAAGAAATAACAATTTAGTAATTTCCCCTTAATTCATCACATGATTTTCCTCGGATATATTCCTTTAAGTCTTCAAATTTAGAAGTCTTCAATAAATCTGTAACTTCTAAGAAGTCTTGAAAATATCTCTTTACTTTTCTACTAAGAGCAATAAGTAGTGCCAGCCACTGAATAAAACTTTTGTGGTTAGCGTGTATTTATGATGATCTCTTATACTGAATTCCAACAATGAACAGTTGTCAACATATAACATGGATTAAATGGCTTCCTTTCTGTTAATAACAAAATTATCATGTGACTATTAACAGCTGCACCACGGACATTAAGCTTTTGTCCAGGTCAGTTTCTTTATGCCTTCAATCATTCATTAAATATTAATAATAATATTCAATTAACTATTAGAAGAATCAAAGGGTCTCCTCTCTGTATTAACAAAAGTCTTTCCACAGTCTTTTCTGTAACTTAAATGAGGAAATGGATCGTGATCATCTTCTACATTGTCCGATTTTTACAGAAAATTACAAGCACTCAGCTAAATATTGGAGAGCAAGAAAACAAATGATTTCATTATCAGGAGTTTAAAATCAGATACCAATCAACTTAAAAACTTAAAACATTATTAGTGCCCCAGAAAAAAAACAACCATAAAACCTCTGGCTAAGAGGATATGATAAATTAAGTAATAGCGCTAATCATAAGATTAAATACAGTATCTCTGTGAGGAACACGAACAGTAGGGAATGTCTGCTGCCACAAAGGAATCATACATGAAGATTCTGTGCGCTCAAATATACAGATATTTTGGCATTTATAACAGCACTAAAGGTTATATTTCAATAACCAGAGAATGGTAAACAAAACAAATGAGAATGAGAAGTAATGCAGAATACAAAATTTTGGATCATAATAACATGGTAATGAAGATAGGAATGCATCAGGATGACCCTATTTATCTCAAAAGTGGAAAATCAATCTTCTGGATGGGATTTCATTTCGTTTTAAGTGAATAATGATATTTTTCCCTCCTTCAATTCATACAACATAATGCCGGTTAGCCAATGACAAAATTTGAAAGAATTGCACGAAGAGTAAGCTCTAGCAGCTACTACATGTAATGGCTGCCTAGAATAATCTCTACAGTAAAGAGTAATATGCAGAATATGGATCTAATCTACCACGTGCTTGAGAACAAGAACCACAAGAGTTAAAACTTGGCCAACTCTTCTTTTCCCTTTCTTGCACCAGGAAAACCATCAATTTTGAATGCTCCCATCAAAACAATATGTGCCATGTTTATCTGAATACAGCATAATGTTTTCTTTCCAAAATATAAATGTTGAGAACTGAGGTCCTCTTGCATTCATATGTTTTCAAATAGAATGCGGGTAAAAGTAACTTTCAAATTTCACAGATACAGCAGTGTCTAATGTTCATTTGGAAGCCAATGGTCAAACGAAAGAGAGGTTTACCTGAGTATTTCTCCTCTCTTCCTTCCACCCAGTACATTAATTTCTACACAAACTTGAATAATGTTAAACTTTTTATAAGGATGTGCTATATTAAGTTGTTGTCTAAATAGAAAAATAATGTTAAACTTTTTATAAGGATGTGCTATATTAAGTTGTTGTCTAAATAGAAAATCACATCCATCCATCATCACTACAGTGTGTTGCCATTGACACCGTCACGTATTTTACACATCATTCTTCCCTCTCCTGCACATTACAAGAAATCCCGTGCAAGTTTGAATTAGGTAAAACTGTTTACAATGATGTGTTATGTTAGGTATATTGTCTAAATAGAACATTTTATCCATCACTATTGAAGCTCTGCTTCTGGTGCCTCCGTCACCTCTTACATACAGATACCTTTCTCTAAATTATCTTGGGCTTCTAGCCAGATAAATACATCACTCCCAACGTTTCGAAGATGTGCAACTTCTTCATTTTCAGGATAAACTGATAACTTAAAAGTGCATATTCGCATATTTCTAATGCCAGAATGAAGCTAACATTGGTTCACATGATATTTTTGGCTGTGAAGCAACTGATATTTATGAGAGAGGCATGACCATAGAAAACCTCATAGAAAACTATATATGGCAGTTATATATTTAATGTTTTGAACTGGAGCACAGATCTTTAGAAAACATTTTATAGCACACATGTTTTTAAGCACAATCTGTTGCATAAGAATGCCATGAAGTTTGCTACTCTATCTAAGAAAAAAGAATCCATACCACTATTGAATACCAATCGCAACACCCACAATTTTATCAACCTCCAGCTGGATGAATCAACCAGTTCTGTTCTGGGTTAAAGGCTCAATTTGCTCCCGCACCTAGGCAAATATCAGTGGCAGATACCATCAGTGGTATCAAAGCTGCTATTTATAAACTTCCATCAGCTAGAAATACACAGTGAGGTAACAAGCACATTCAAAAAGGCCATTCTTCCCATTCCAAACTTCAACCGAGAAAAACATAAAGCCTTGCATTCTCTCCAAAGAATGACAATTTGGTTGTTTTACCAGCAGATAAAGGGAATGCTACAGTACTTCTATCCTCTATGCAGTACCAGGAGAAGATTCATCAACTATGGACAATCTGGCATACAAAATCATTAAAAAGGATCCCACTAGCTCAGTAGAAAGGTATCATTCACTTAGTTAAGAAACCCAGCCTTCCTCCTGATGTTCAGAAGACTGTCTCACCATTTGCCTCTTTACCTCCCAGATTACATAGTCTCCTGAAGATCCATAAACCTGGGGTACCTCTAAGGCCCATTGTGGATACTATTGTCAGTCCTACTGATTCCCTCGTTCGTTATTTGGAAATTTTGCTACAGCCATTAGTAGGCATGTGTGTACACCATGTGAAAAACTCTATACACTTTAAATGTAAAAAGAAGCTAGTAACAGTGAAGTAATAACACAAATATTAATATAAAAATAATAGTTGCAACAAATCTTCACTTATCTTTGGAATCCTTGCTTTGGACTAGTTTCGCAATGAATTCATTGCATTATCAACATATATTTCCTTATGGTCTCAGTTTTGGTCTGGTTTTTGATGTTGTTTATTTACACTGTTATGGTTACTGCTACTAGGTGGATTGTGTACTAAAGCATTGCTAACTGCTGGAATCAAAACAAATTTGGTAAGAGAGTCAATTGGAGGTATATCAAAATTCACTGCATGATTTCTATACTTTAATATAAATATTTTCTCCCAAACCATTAAATCTATGGGCCCATTTAAGTGTTTTAATAATTTAACATCTGGATTTATTTCAGGGTTAAAATCAATTTGTTTGTATTTAATATTCCTAAAGTGTTCTTTTACTCTGGTTTCCAAATGATGTTTGGTCTTACCAATATAAACAAGGTCACAATTTAAACAATTTAATTGATAAATGCCAGATTTTTTATTTTTTGAAATTTCATCCTTTTTAGAAAAGCCTAACAAATGTTTTATACTGTATTTATTATTCTTATTATTTATTAATATTTATTATTTGTTATTTTTATATTAATATTTTCTATACACTTTGTTGAAATTCTGGATAGCATTGAAGTGAAACTATCAGTGTGCTAGTCAGTTTCCATATCATGTCTCTCTTCACCAGAGTCCCCCTAGCAGAAACAACAGAGCTACTTGCAGACCACTTTCCTCCTGGTGTTACTGAGCTATTTACACACACACACTTACCTCTACTTATTTTCTGTGTGACAACACCTACTATGAATAGACAGATAGCCATGGGCTCTCAACTCTCACTAGTTATTGCCGATTTCTACATGGAGTTTCTGGAGCATGAAATATCTAACACAGTCCCATTAAAACCCACACATGTCTTCAAACTGAATTTCAGCACCTAAAATTCACACTCCAACTGAATGGATATTCTGCCATGGATATTATAGCTGCTTTAAAAAGAGTCACACAAAAAGGAACCCCAACAAGGACACTCAAGGGAAAGATAAGCCAATCACTATAGCCTACATACCATACATATATGGGCAATTTTTCTGGAAAGATAAGCAGACTACTACAAATATGGCATCAAAACCACCCATACAACACTGCCTAAAACCAGAAATTTGGTTAGGCCAGTAAAGATAATTCAGTTCTAAGGGTACCTGGTGTCTACCACATTCCTTGTGAATGCGGTGCAGAGTATATTGGCCAAACAGAACACACTATTGCTACACGCATCACTGAACACCAAAGAGCCATCAGGCTTACATAACCCGAAAAATCTGGACTGGCTGAACATTGTTTTGAAAACAGCCACAGGGTCCATTTTACCAAACACCAGGATAGTGGCAAAGTGTTCCGAGCTACTGGGAAAGAAGAGTAAAAGAAGCCTTGGCCATCTCATCTGAAGTAAATAATCTTAATTGCAATTCTCTTCTTCTCTTCTTCTCATCTTCAAAACAGAGTCAATCCATATATTTACCTGGCTAGAAGCTGGAGAAAATTTAGAGATAATGTGTCATCAGGAAAACTTCAGCTCTTACTTTAGATACATTTCTGTTTTCCCCTCTCTCTCTCTCTCTCATTTATTATGGAATTTCCACACAAATTTGAATTCAGAAAGAAAGAAGAAAATAAACTTAATCCGCTTAGGTATCCCTTACTTTGATAAAAATACATGTTCAAAATATGTGTTTAAAAATCTGGTGTGTTCCATTCACATGACTTTCTCTACATCTCTGCAACAAATTATTGTTAAAAAGCTTATGCTTATTTTTACTTCATGCTAATCAGGAAAAAATTAGCAGAAATAGTCTCACTACTGCTTCCATGCAAGTAGAAGGGAAATAAGGCAGCAGTATATGCTGAAGCATTAGTCAAAAGCTCGTTGTTATGTGATTGAAGTTCCTTTGCTTCTATGGACAAATTCCTGAATGAGAAAAGTGTAAGTTTTTTTAAAGCTGAAACCAATAACAAGGAATATCTCAAAAACAATCTACTCCATGAAAAAAATGTATACAACATAAATTGTGTGTTTTAAAGAGCTCTACAGTTTCTGTTAGGTACGTTTTCTCTATCTCCTACGGTTTGCCAGTTATACAAAATTCCATAAAATTAATCCAGAATAAAATAGTCTTTAGAGGCTATTCCCAGAAAATTCAAGATATATATTTTATTTGTCAGGTAAATATCTATAATATACAATATTTTAATCAAAATTGTTAGATCCATTTTTGAGAAAATCAAAATTTTCGAAAATCTTTCCATGTAATTGGGGGTGGGGGGATTTTCTTCAAGATCTTTGTGTCGCATCCTTGGAAGATTCCAAACTTAAATACCAAGTTTGGTATTCAACGGTCTTTTCGTTTTTGAGCTATGCTGTCCACAGACACGCTGACACAGACAGATGCAATGCACACAGACCTTTTTCTAAAAATGCTTTTTTTTGGATTCAGGGGGACCCAAAATATGTATTTCTGGTGAAATCTTGGTATCAACTTTTTGGGTGGAATGCAATACCTTCTCTATACACTATCAGCTTTCAGGCTTGCTCGTTTTTCGCTGTCGCTTAGCACACCTCTCGCAGCCAATAGATGCAGCTGAACACATAGCACGAGAGAACTTGGCCAATGAGCATACGGGAGTCTCGGTTCTCGCAAGACTCATAAGGTTTATTAATATCAAGACTACTGTGTAATACGTGGAAACTCGTATATCAGTCGTGCAAGTGGTATCATTTAATCTGTTTAAATGATTTAAGATTTAAATAGCCTACCAAGATAAAGATGATATTTAAATAACTATACTAGGGAAAGGGTTAAAAACGAAATGTGGTATCACAGAATCTGCAGATGTATGTATGTGGTCTCTTCTTTTATTACAAATAAGTGTATATATATATATATATATTTTATTACTCCTAAGACATTTATGTTGCAAGAAGTAATTCTATTTTCAGTTGTAGTCTGAACATGTTTATACATAGTACCAAAATGTATAGGTATGTCTTAACAATTAATGCTGCTGATTCAAACAGTTTACTGTGAATGCATTTGGGATATATGTACTGTTAAACAATGAGTCATTTAAACTATGAGTCATCCTGCATTATTACTGGGACCCAGATTTTTAGCTTTTTATAAATGAAGTTTTAGCCTTTTAATAACCTGTATAGGTTTTTAAACAATTTCCTGCTTACTTAAGATAGTTGACGACAAACACCTTTTGTAACATAATATAGATAAAAATCTGATGTGTATCATTCACATGACTTTCTCTATATCCCTGCAACAAATTATTCTTAAAACGCTTACACTTCTATTAACTTCATGCTAATCAGTAAAACATTAGCAGAAATAGCCATATTACTTGCTTCCTTGTAAGTAGAGGTGAAATAAGGGAGTACCATAGGTTAAGGTGATAATCAAAAGCTGGTTGCTATGTCACTGAAGTTCCTTTGTATGGACAACAGTTGACAAATTCCTGTATGAGAAATGTATACGTTTTTCATAGCAGAAACCAAAAATAAGGAATGTCACAAAAACCACGAACTCCATGAAAAAAATGTATATAACATGTGTGTTTTAACGTGCTCTACATTTTTTATGTAGTAAGTTTTTGTCCATCTCTTGCGGTTTAGCAGTTATTCAAAATTTAGTAAAATTCATGCAGAATAAACTACTCTTCAGAGGCTATTCCCAGAAAATTCAAGATATACATTTTATTTGCCAGGTAAATATCTTTGATATACGAAATTTTAATCAAAATCGTTAGAGCCATTTTTGAGAAAATCAAAATTTTCGAAAAAAGTTCTATGTAAAGGGTAGTTGGGGGTGGAGGGATTTTTCTCAAAATCTTTGTGTCGCATCCCTGGAAGACACTAAACTTAAATACCAAGTTTGGTATTTTACCTACTTTTCGTTGAGTTATCGTGCTCACAGACACACGGACCTTTTTCCGAAAATGCTTTTTTTAGATAAAGGGGACCCTAAAACATATATTTCCGGTGAAATCTCGGTATCGAATTTTTTGGTGGAGTGCAATATATTCTCTATACACTATGTACATAGTGCTTATAGAGAAAGTAAAAATATGAAAACTATTTTACTTCATGGAAGCATGCTATTATTAATATGTACCGTAATTTAAGGCAATTTATTATACAGTATACTCAAGCTCAAACATTTTAACTAAACATTTAGCATGTATTTTTACTTTCTCCATACACACTATGTACATAGTGTATAGAGAAAGTATTGCACTCCACCAAGAAATTCGATACCGAGATCTCACCGGAAATATATGTTTTAGGGTCCCCAATATCCAAAAAAAGCATTTTCACAAAAAGGTCCGTTTGAGTTATCGTGTATCTGTGAACACGATAACTCAAAAACGAAAAGTCGGTAAAATACCAAACTTGGTATTTAAGTTTAGTATCTTCCAGGGATGCGACACAAAGATTTTGAGAAAAATCCCCCCACTCCCAACTACCCTTTACATGGAACTTTTTTCGAAAATTTTGATTTTCTCAAAAATGGCTCTAACGATTTTGATTAAAATTTCATATATTAAACATATTTACCTGACAAATAAAATGTATATCTTGAATTTTCTGGGAATAGCCTCTGAAGAGTAGTTTAATCTGAATGAATTTTACTAAATTTTGAATAACTGCTAAACCATAAGAGATGGACAAAAACTTACTACACAAAAAATGTAGAGCACATTATAACACACAATTTATGTTATACACATTTTTTTCGTGGAGTTCGTCGTTTTTGTGACATTCCTTATATTTGGTTTCTGCTATGAAAAACGTATACTTTTCTCATACAGGAACTTGTCAACTCCTATCCATATAGACAAAGGAACTTCATTGACATATCAACCAGCTTTTGACTATCACTTTAACATACAGTTGTCCCTTATTTCGCTTCTACTTACAAGGAAGCGAGTAATTAGACTATTTCTGCTATTTTTTTGTGATTAGCATAAAGTAAATAAAAGTATAAGCTTTTTAAGAATAAATGGTTGCAGGGATATGGAGAAAGTCATGTGAATGGTACACATCAGATTTTTAATATATAACACTCATTTAAAACAAACAACATTTCATTAGTTTGCTGTACACAACTAGCCACATTTGTAAATTTCTGTTGCTTTTTAATATAATCCCATAGGCAGAAAAAGATCTTTCAACATCACAAGATGTTGGCGTATATTTCATACACGCAATTTCTATGCCAAAATAAAAATTGTGATAAATTATTTTCCTGCCTAACCTCACATGTACACCCAAAACAAAATTAAACAAACTGTTAAACACAAATTGTAATTGAAATAAATTGAAAAAAAAAATTGATACATTTTCTATTGAGGTAAACACAATAAAAACAAAATAAGTTTAGCTAGTTTTAAGTCTTAATGTCCCATTTAGCTTCTCTTTTTTTTTTTAAAAAAAAAAAGATTAAATATGATTCACACACTAGCATCAAAACAGCTTGAAACATAAAAATACTTTGAAACTTTCTAACTAACATATATAGGAAATAATAGGTTAAATCCTAAAAATCCAGGCCCTAATTATTACGTTACCAGTTTATGCTATGGATCATACATGAACCTACTTCGTCTGTAGTTACGAGAATACTCGAGTCACCTTGCTCATGAGCACTAGTCTCAATACACAAGATTCTTGTTGTTGCGCTCTCGAAGTGGCATGGCTTATGAGTAACGGGCGAGAGTGGCACGGGTTTTGACCGCCTATAATGTACATAGTATGTGTAAAGAAAGTAAAAATTATGTTACCATAATTTCTTTTTATATTGATAAAATGCTAAATTCCAGCATTAAGTTCTGAAAAGAAGAGACCATCTTGTATTCAGATAAATGCAGCATTTCACTTTATTGCTCTCATTCTAGTTACCTGTCTTGGTTGTTGTGAACCAACCTTAACATACTACAATGAAATATATGGTTTCACAAATTATCAACATAGACTTTGCAACAACTGGTTAGCCAGCTCACAAAGAAGAGGGAAAATGGATGGGAAACAAAAATGTTACACAAACTGCAGTGTAGGGCAAGCAACACCCTGTAATTCAGCCACATAGCCAAAAGAAAGCTCTATGTTTCAACATTTAATGAGTTCATGACACTGTGACAACTGGATAGTTTTGAGCTTGTAAACATATTCTTTACAAAATATGCAGATAATTAATAGATATACCAATTCATTGTAATGAAATACTCAAGACCACCTGTTTTATAAACCTAAGAAAGAGATGACTTTCACAAAGTTTTATAGTGCAAATGTGCAAAATCCTAGAGTGACCAAGTGATGTAGTCTTGTATACAAGGGATTGAAAATTAGGCCAATGGTAGTTTTCCCCAGTGACCACCCAATGTGACTTAGATTTTTCCATTGTTTTCCCATCACCAGACAAATGCCGGGATGATTTTCCTAATACTGCATATTTTTTCAGTACTTCATTCTCCATCATTTCATTTCATATCATCTTTCAGGGTACAGGGCTTGAATAGGTACTTTGATGATATTTTTCAGTACCTCATTCTCCATCATTTCATTTCATATCATCTTTCAGGGTACATGGCTTGAATAGGTACTTTGATGGTATTTTTTCAGTAACTCATTCTCCATCATCTCATTTCATATCATCTTTCAGGGTACAGGGCTCTTTCCTCCTCCTCTGGTACAGAACTAGGGCCATTTGGACCTGTTTGTCAAGAGGAACACCATGGGGTACCTGCAGGAGCGTCCCCATCTGTGAATTTTAGAGATCTCATAATATTCGCAGCTACTACTACTTAGTCTGGCCACAACCATTTGGATCTTTCATCTCATCCCTTCCTCCTGGAGGTTGCATATGGCAGTCCTTAAATCCTCTTCTGCATCTTGCAAGGTAAAAACACCTATAACCTGTAAAATATGATTTAGAGTTTCAATCTTGTCTGTTTTCACTTCCTTTCAAACAATTTCCTCTACCTTTTCAATTTCAGAATCAACATTTACTTTATTTATGCCATGGTTAAAACAAGTATCAATTTTATAGTGAATACCAGGTAGATTTAACTGACCAATCCAAAAATAATATAGTAAAAAGTGAAAGAATTAATAAATGTTAAAGTATATTAAAAGTTGTATATAAAGATTTGCAAACAACTGTTTATTTCTTGCCTTTATTTGAATTCTATTGTTACTATTCATTCAATTACCAACTTTCAACACATTTATTATACATGGTTAACATTTAAAGCTTTCAGTAAAAGTTCAGATAACCATTTTGACTGTTGAATGTTCATTTTCAACTCAATCCACAACGTAAACACTCTAAACTCAGGGCATGGGGAAAGGCCTTTTGAATAATGAATATCCATGAAATGATGTGGCACATACACATTCCTGCTTACAATGTATACCACTGGAGGACTTTAGCAGCCTTTAAAAGCCTTTTCAATCATTTTTAATCAATAACATTTTGAAATACTGAAATAAAGGGTCATTAAATAACGTAATCCTTCTTGCAGCCTCTCTCCATTACACGAGAGAACTGATAAGTTAATGGGAAAATGGTTCCAACAAAGGTGCACTAAAATTCTAACCTTACAGTAATTTCTGGCATGTTGACCTTTTGCTCCCAAACTGGAGCAACAGGGTTTGAATTTTAACAAACGTGTAGCACTTCTCGCAAAAGATAAACATACATCTGTTGGTTGAGTTAATTTGTTTGGCAATTTTTTAGCTTTTTTTCAATAGTGTTTAAGTACTTTTACTACTATGGCATTGTAGGCAATGATACATGGAACAAAGATGGAGCGCTGGTGGAATGCAATGGCAGGGGAAACCAGAGAAAACCTACCCCCGAGCTGCTTTGTCCACCCACCACAAATCTCACATGTGGTCGCTTGGGATCAAACCCAGGTCACCTTAGTGAGAGGCAATGGTCCAACCATTCAGCTACTGCACAATCAATTTTTGAGGTGATCGCTCTAAACTGGCACCAATTTCATATAGTTTGTTTTCTGTTAATACTGATCTCCTCCTTGAATGTTTCTAGTCTAACACCCAATCTGAGGCTTCAAACTTATCACATTATAATTACTTTCTCTATACGTGCTATGTACATAGTGTATAGAGAAGGTATTGTATTGCACCCAAAAATTTGATACCGAGATTTCACCAGAAATATATGTTTTGAGACCCCCTGAATCCAAAAAAAAGCATTTTTAGAAAAATGTCCGTGTGAGTGTCTGTGTGTCTGTGGGCAGCATAGTTCAAAAATGAAAAGAATACCAAACTTGGTATTTAAGTTTAGTATCTTCCAAGGATGCGACACAAAGATTTTCAAGAAAATCCCCCAACCCCAAGCTACCTTTTACATGGAAAAAATTTCAAACATTTTAAGTTTCTTAAAAATGGCTCTAACGATTTTGATTAAAATCTTGTATATTTAAGATATTTACTTGACAAATAAAATGTATATCTTGAATTTTCTGGGAATATCCTCTGAAGACTAGTTTATTCTGGATGAATTTTATGGATTTTTGCATAACTGGTAAACCGTAAAAGATGGACAAAAACTTACCACACAGAAAATCTAGAGCACATTAAAACACACAATTTATGTTATATACTTTTTTTTTTGTGGAGTTGATCGTAAGATATTCCTTGTTTTTAGTTTCAGGTTTGAAAAACAAACTTTTCTCATACAGGAAATTGTCAACTCCTGTCCATACAAACAAAGGAACTTCAGTCACATAGCAACCAGCTTTTGACTACCACTTTAACCTATGGCACTCCCTTATTTCGCTTTTACTTACAAGGAAGCAATAAGACTATTTCTGCTAATTTTTTATCGATTAGAATGAAGTAAAAATAAGCATAAGCTTTTTATCAATAATTTGTTGCAGGGATGTAGAGAAAGTCAGGTGAATGGAACACATCAGATATTTTTTCTTGCAGGTGCTACAGAGATTGGAAACCTTTCAACAAATCCTTGTGCATACAGCAAGCAGATGCGTGTTTAAAAAAAACTTTGCATATTAGCACAGTTCTTCCACATATGACGCATGTTAACTGTAATGACAAAGGCACCTGACTAACTGGATCTGATGCATTAATAATAGTGAGATGTGATGCCAATGTACCTAGAGTGGAAATTGGCCTGGTAGATGGTGGGAGAAGAGCAAAGGAAACATAAGCTGCAGGAGGGGTTACCTTACAATTTAATGAACCTATATTATTTCTTATTGTGCATGCTCAGTTAAAACAACAGTATGCTAAACACATCTGTCAGGCTTTTCAAACCTTTCCTCAATCCTGCCATAATGCATTTACTAGTGTTATGTTGCAATTTACAGTGCTTTTGTTTTATGCCAAGGTTATGGATCACATTGATGTGTGCTCTGTATACAGTCTACTACAGTAAAGGGTTTTTCATTTTGTAACTCTTGCATCACTTACTCACATATGTTAGTAATGAGTGTAAACCTTACTATAAGTGTTATTGAAAGTGGTGTCTATCTGCATAAAGACATTCTTGACATCAGATGAAATTACCATTCACATGTAAAGTTCTTCTTGCATAATGATTATCATTTCTGAACTATAATCACACAGCAGAGTTTCACTTTCAAAAGTTTAGTAACCTTATAATCAGAGATTTGGGAAACACACTCTTGCTGTGCAACATAATGAGAGATTTCTTAGGTGAGCATTCCAATACAGCACCAATTTCATCTAGTTTTTCCTCCTTTAGAACATGTCATTTTCACTTCTTTAGTTTAGGGTTTAGTGATCCCATTGTTGTAAATTGATTGACCAAACATCTCAAATGTCTCTACCCAGACCTGGATAACCATGAAATTGTTGCTGAAATTGCCTACAAAAATGATTCATTTTTGCATATGTATTGTACATAAAAATATGCTGTTCAAGCATGAATTTATTGGCAGGCATTTCCATGAACTAATAAGAGAATGATATTCCCAAGGTAATCACATATAACACATTTATTTAAAATACTTCACATCACGAAGGCAAAGCAACGACTAAGACAGCTCATAACTGATAAACATACCCTTACGAAGCTGATAAACATATATGGTGCTGCTTCTACGCAGTGGCATAATAACAAGGTCACTGGCATCTCAGCTTATAAGATAGAACAAGGCACTGTACTGTTACACGTTTTCCATGCCATCACTAATTATGTGCAATTAAATCTCTAATTTCCATACTCACATTTTGCCTCCTCATCACGCATTGAATTTGTTTCATTTTCCAGGTCTTCTAGATACTCATTTTTTTTAACTTTAGGGCTAAGTACCAGCTCCACTTTGTCTTCTGGCCATTGTACTTCATGTACACTAGCTGTTCTATCCTGGTCATAAAGTTCTCCTTCTTTAGGTGTATGTTTCAGAGATCCTTTCAAGTCAACCAGCAATAATCTGGGAGTAAAGGTAGTGTATCCCTATAAAAATAATGTTAAGTTTGATTACTATAAACATAAAATTAAAATGGAATCTAAATATCTCTGGAACATTCCTATTTGTTATAAATAATTGGCATTAAAATGCATTTTTTAATCATAGGTTTAAAGATAGTTACCAATAACATTGAGGAAATTATAAATCCAAAACTATGAATAATTAGAGATTATATACTAAGAATAATCAATAACAGTTAATTATATTGATCAATAAGTGGAATTCAAAAGATGAATAAGCATGAATTGCATTAAAATTAGGTTAAATTAAAACAGTGTTACTAGTTACCTTTAACCTCCTTACATTGTTACCTTAGATATATTGTGAATACCTAGTCATTATGCAATGTGTTTCAAAAGTCCTGCATATTTTCTGCAAAAACTATATGCAAATGTTTTTCAAAAAATCATCACACACCAAAAACAGTATATTTTAAGGACACTTTTTCACAGCAACAAACTATTCTTAACATAATTCTTGTGCAAGTTATGACATTATTGGAAACAGTTTTAAAGGACAGCCTGTATGTTGTCATATACCATCAACAGATTTTATTATTCTGTATGATTCTACAAGCTATCAATTGTTTTATACAATAAATATTGTTATGGTAAACAAACAGGTAGTTGAAATCATGTAGTATTTGATGCATTTTTACTTTCTCCATATGCACTATATACATAGTGTATAGAGAAAGTATTGCACTCCACCAAAAATTTGATGCCGAGATTTCACCGGAAATATATGTTTTAGGGTCCCCAATGTCCAAAATAAGCATTTTCACAAAAAGGTCTGTGTGTGTGTGTATGTGTGTGTGTGTGTGTGTGTGTGTGTGTCCGTGTGTGTCTGTGAACACGATAACTCAAAAACGAAAAGTCGGTAAAATACCAAACTTGGTATTTAAGTTTAGTATCTTCCAGGGATGCAACACAAAGATTTTGAGAAAAATCCCCTCACCCCCAACTACCCTTTACATGGAACTTTTTTCGAAAATTTTGATTTTCTCAAAAATGGCTCTAACGATTTTGATTAAAATTTCGTATATTAAACATATTTACCTGACAAATAAAATGTATATCTTGAATTTTCTGGGAATAGCCTCTGAAGAGTAGTTTATTCTGAATGAATTTTACTAAATTTGAATAACTGCTAAACCGTAAGAGATGGACAAAAACTTACTACACAAAAAATGTAGAGCACATTAAAACACACAATTTATGTTATATACATTTTTTTCGTGGAGTTCGTCGTTTTTGTGACATTCCTTATTTTTGGTTTCTGCTATGAAAAACGTATACTTTTTTCATACAGGAACTTGTCAACTCCTATCCATATAGACAAAGGAACTTCATTGACATAGCAACCAGCTTTTGACTATCACTTTAACCTACAATTGTCGCTTATTTCGCTTCTACTTACAAGGAAGCGAGTAATTAGACTATTTCTGTTATTTTTTTCTGATTAGCATAAAGTAAATAAAAGCATAAGCTTTTTAAGAATAATTTGTTGCAGGGATTTGGAGAAAGTCATGTGAATGGTACACATCAGATTTCTTTTTATAGAAATTAACACAAAAGAACAGTTTTTTTTAAATTGAAAGTGAGAGAATGCAAACTAAAGGAACTGGAGAATCAACTCAGTTTTTACTCTTAATTGTGTTAGATCAGTTGATTGAGGATATGATAAGCTCAGGTTAGCAGTAGCAGTACTCTCCAATGCAGCCAAAGCAGTGGTAAATACAAGGTTACTAAAAGCTTTCCTATTGAAATTGTCATTAGTGACATTACATGTTCCAATACCTCAAAATGGTTCATAAATATAACAGTAGAAGTAGTGTTTCTTAGTGCAAGCATAAAACACAGTGTCATTTAAGGATGTTAAATTACGGCAAATATTTATGGTTTGTAATATAGGATTTTTGATAATAGCTATTAAATAAATGTGTCTGCAGTATCTGCAGAAATAATGATTATATGCAATAACAAAACTAAAAATCTTTCTACAAACTCCGAGCAAATAAAGCAGATTACAAAAATCTTTGGCATGACAGCCCTTATGGCCCTTGGCCAAACAAACCCAGTTGCTGATCTCGTCCAACATGTGCATAGCAGAGGTGGGACGATATGAGGAGATGATTTGGTAAGTGACATCTCCCTCCCAGGCAGAGTGTTTGTATTTGTGACCTATTACAACTCCTCAAAACATCACAATGTTAAGTATATACTGGTCCTATACATGAGGTCAAATATCCATACCCTAAGGCAGACCTCAACCTACAAAAGTAACTCATGTGGATAGCACATTTTGTGCAGCTCCCAAAATGGGTTTTTCTTATATATTTTCAAAACTAAAGATATTTACATTTCCTGCTGTTTTAATATTTTATCATATGTATACATTGTCTGGCTCTATAGTATGATGGTAGCATGTCTGCTTTACACGAAGTTCAAAGTTCAAATCTCGGTTAGGGTGAATAACTGGATAAGTTTGGTCTTTTAGGGTTTTCCCTTATCCTGAGAAAACGAATGTTAAGTAATTTAAAGCTACATGGGCCCCAAGCTCATTTTATCCATTTCATTGTGCAATATGACCTACCTGGTTAAACTAAAAACATATATAAACCTAAAAATAGGAGTTTAATACAATAAACAGTTATATTTTTACCAATCCCTTTTGTTGGACAAGATCTCTCATAGAAAATCTCCATTGAGTTATTCTTTAACAACTGAAGTGTTCTTATATATACACATATTTTAAGTGGTCTTCATTTTAATTTGCTAAGTTTGCTCTTCTCTCACCCTCTAGAATTCTTTCAATTTTTTCTTTATTTACCTATTTAATTTTTTGGAGAGGGGAGGTTTCATGATGTCAAAATTATTACTTTTGGAATATGCCAAAATTGCATTTTGAGGAAATGCCTTCTGCAGATAACCAGCAGAAGAATAAAAATGTTCCACTTTATTAATGCCAGAACAGGACATTTTTGAATAGGTAACATGCCTATTAACTTCTTACATTTGAGCACTTTGACCAAGATCATCTTTTTTAACAGACACACATATTGTACATTATGTTCCACTTCATTTTCTTGATGTTATGCACACTATATTAAAATGGTTGATTATGTCCTATCAGCTAGTCAAATAATGCTGCTGTTTCTCAAGTAGCACAGCAATTTCAAATTAAATGCAAGTATTTAAAAGCAGAAAGAAAAACTGATTTCTCTAACAAATATAAAGCTTAAAAGGAAATTAGTTACCTTGTCAGTTAAGCCCTCTCTGTACAGCACATCATGATTGATTTCACTTGGCTTTTCAGCGTTATATTCAAATCCTGCTTCCTGAAAAAAAAAATAAGAAGTTTTTTCCCAATATTATGTGAATGAACTAAGTTGGGTAAGTATGTAATAATTTGTTGCAAACCTTGCAAGTGTAGCAACATACTGTGTCAATGTCGTAAAAGGATTTTGTTATTTACAAGTTTTAAAATAGGAAATGTGTAAAGTAGTTGATGGTGTAACTGATGATGATGATGGTTAGTGTTTATGGGCGCTCAACTACAAGGTCATCAGCGCCCTTATTAAACAAATCATGGCAAAAGCCAGAGATAAAGCTCAATATGAAATATTATTAATAAGAACGAAAGATTAGTCTAAAAAATGAATGTAAAAAGTAATCATAGAAAAAGCCATAGATTGGCGATTTGAGAGAAAAAAAATTAAAACTAATACAAAAACGAGGATAAAAACAACTAAATCCGAAATTTGAATGGTATCTTCGATAAAAATTCAAGAATCTTAGCTACTGCTTGACTATCGTCCGCCAGGACTTCTGCAAGACTGAGCGGCAGTTGCAGTGATTCCCGAATATCTGCTACATTAACACAATCTAACAACACATGACGGACAGACAAATCTTCTCCACAAAGCGGACACAATGGAACAGATTCACTCTTAAAAAGGAAACTATGTGTAAAATTGCAGTGGCCAATACGTAAACAAGCCAAAATTACTTCCTCCCGTCGAGAATGACGAGAGGAAGTTACCCAGTTTATTGGAAGGTCTTTCACTACTCTAAGCTTGTTTCCGCGGAGAGCTGGCCACTCATCGTGCCAGCACGAAAGTATCGCCCTGCGCACAACAAGCTTAAAGTCTTCCGATCTTATACAAGAAACTTTTGTACTGGGCTCGGTGGTTGCCGTCTTTGCTGCAAAATCTGCCAGTTCATTCCCCGGCAAGCCAATGTGACTAGGAATCCATGCACACTCCAAATTAACCCCGGAAGTATATAAAACGTGGAGGGCATGCTGGATACGCTGCACGATAGGATGATAGTTGTAGAGATCACCAAGGCTCTGAAGTGCACTCAGGGAATCACTCAATATAAGGCAGTCACTTAAATTTCGAGGGCAACGTGCAGAATAGCTCGATATACTGCGTATAGCTCCGCACTATAAATAGATGTGCCACTATGAAAACCGAATGTATATTGTTCGGTATCATAAACAAAGGCGCACCCAACACCAACGATACACTTACTTCCGTCAGTATGTATACAAGTTCGGTCATTGTAGTTTGACAAAAATTCTAAAAAAAATCTACGGATACTAGAAAAAGACATTGTAGACTTTCGGTATGCCGTCATCCCGAGGTTTACGTGGGATGTTGTAAGTAACCAAGGTGGGTGCACCCTTTCCCCCTTGGGAAACATTCTAGGCATTACGATATCGTGCTTATGAAGAAGCATTCGGAAGCGAACACCTGGGGGCCGTGGACTAATTGAGATATTTCTATAACGTTCGTCCAGCTCAGTGTTAAAAAAAGGAGTGAACGTTGGATGCGAAGGCATGCACTTTAGCCCACAGCCATAATTTGTTAACAGAATATCTCGTCTACACTGCAGAGGGGGTTCCGCCGATTCAGCATAAAGGCTGGCTACTGGACTGGTTGGAAAAGCTCCAACAGCCAGACGTATACCCTGATTATGGACAGTGTCTAATCTTCTAAGCACAGATGGTCTTGCGGAAGAATAAACTATGCATCCCAATCTAACTTGGCTCGGATCAGTGAGCGATAAAGTCGCAGCAAGACTGTCCGATCCGCTCCCCAGATTTGCCACTTAGTATCCGTAGAATATTCAGAGAACGGTTACAGCGCGCTTTCAGCTGTGGTGACCAACACAGTTTTCTATCGAATATCAACCCAAGGAATCTCGTCTCATCCGCGTATGGTAGTAAAACTGTGCCAAACCGCAGCGAAGGTGGTAATCGCCTCCTGCGGCGTCAGAAGTTTACGCAGAGTGATTTCTCAGCAGAGAAGCGAAAGCCATTTTTAGAGCTCCAATCTGAGAGGTTGACTAAACACCGCTGCAGACGGCGTTCCAAAAAAGGTGTGCGCTGAGATGTACAATAGATGGCAAAGTCGTCTACGAATAAGCAGGACGATACTCCTGGGAGAATACATTTCGAGATAGAATTAATTGCTATAGCAAACAGCGTGACGCTTAGTACCGATCCCTGTGGCACTCCGTTCTCTTGAACAAAAATATTTGATAAAACCGAGCTGACCTTTACTCGGAAAACGCGGACCCTCATAAACTCCTGAATGAATAACGGAAGGCGTCCACGTATGTTCCAGTTGTATAGGGAACGTATTATTCCTACCCGCCAACACGTATCATAAGCCTTTTCGAGGTCAAAGAACACCCCAACGGTTTGACAGTTCTTCATGAATCCATTCATTATCTGCATCGAAATCGAGACAAGATGGTCAGCTGCTGAACGACGACGTCGAAAACCGCACTGGGTGTTGGTCAGTAGATTATGAGTTTCCAGCCACCATATGAACCGTCCATTGATCATGCGTTCCATCACCTTGCAAACGCAACTGGTGAGGGAAATTGGACGGTAGCTGGATGGAAGAAAACGGTCCTTTCCAGCTTTCAAAATAGGTACGATGGTGACCTCTGGCCACTTTTCTGGAAAATGGCGTGAACCCAAACACGATTATAGACCTCGAGTAGGAAGGCCTTATCTTCAGGAGAGAGATGTTGCAACATTTGGATTGTATTCCATCAGGACCTGGTGCAGAGTTTCGCGAAGATGATAGTGCATGGTCTAACTCCCTCATGGTGAAGAGTCGATTGTAATCTTCAAGATTTTTAGAACGAAAGTTGAAACCTTGCGATTCCACCTGAGACTTAACGGGAAGAAAATCAGGCGAATAATTCTCTGAGCTAGACACTTGAGCGAAAGCACCGCCAAAAGTGTTGGCCACGTCAAACTTATCAACAACATCTCCTACAGCTGTTTTAAGACCGGCGATTGGCGTATGAGTCATTTTTCCGTCCACGCGCCTTAACTTATCCCATACGATAGAGGAAGGTGTATGTCGATTCAATGATGCTACAAACTTGCTCCATGATGTCTTTTTGCTATCCTTAACAACCTGCCTAGATTTGGCACGCATCTTTTTATACTCAATCAGGTTATCCAGTGTTGGGCGACGTTGGAAAATCCTGAGAGCACGCCTGCGAGCACGAATGGCATTCATCAGTCCACCAAGGTACCGGAAATCGACGACTGGTTTGGGTCGTCGACCGTGGAATAGACTGCTCGGCAGCATCAAGAATATTTTTTGTGAGGTGCTCCACTAAGACATTGACAGATGGTGTAACTGTGGCACAAAGTACCTGTCAGTGAGTGTATACTGGTCCATACTCATTGACTAGGCAAGACTCTTGTTCCGAATGGACACTCACAGAATAACAGCATGTAACAAGCACAACAGTTGCACAAACAAAACCCTTTGGG
The DNA here is from genome assembly GCA_030762935.1 of Hymenopus coronatus. Taxonomy (NCBI): domain Eukaryota; kingdom Metazoa; phylum Arthropoda; class Insecta; order Mantodea; family Hymenopodidae; genus Hymenopus; species Hymenopus coronatus. The sequence goes on along the minus strand of CM060896.1, from coordinate 35,198,376 downwards.
CCATTTCCCATAGTTTGGGCAATTACTGCTCCAGAAGGTGCTTTTGACAGTCTCAAGTAATTTTTCTGTCTAGAACATTCAGCTTGTACATGGGACCCATATAAGGAGTTGACTAAGGCTGGTTGGACAGTTAAATGTGTAGTTATTGAGATGACAAAACTGGACAGTGCCAAGAGCAGTCAGTCGCCCTCCGTGGTGTGATTGTTACCATGCTAACCTCATATAACCAAGGTCGCGGGTTCAAACCTGGCCGAGGATGATGGATTTTTTTGGTGTAAAAATCCTAAAATGGCTTCCTTTGGAAGGGAAGTAAAGCCATGGGTCCTGTGTTGTATATTTACAGCATATAAAAGAACCTCAAGCCTGATAAGAGTGGCCTTTGAGCAAAATTAAGCAGTCTTTCACACCCAATTTAGAATAACAATTTATTTTTTTCAAGAGCAGTCAGCTGTAAGTTATAGCTCAGAGATTCAGATATAGTTGAGATTTGATAATTCAATTGTGTTGTGTTCTGAGTATGTGCCAATGGTGACTGAAGTGTAAGTTATGTTCATGTTACAATGAGTTCTTGAGTGATAAATAAAGTGTTTTTAAGGGACGACTAAATTGTGAAGTTCACCAAAACTTTTTTTTTTTTTAACTTTTTGGTGAATTTTTGTAATTTGAAACTTCTAATTTGAGTTGATTTATAAATGATAGCTACATTGATGTCTGTGAACAAATGCTAAGAGAAGGTCTGTCATGGGCAAGAACAAGAACAATGTTATTAAAAGATCTAAAAGTTGATAAAGATTTATGCCCACTATGTGGCAATGTCAATAACAACTTACACTGTATAATTGAGTGTGAGGAAACTAAAATGTAGAGAGAGAAAATATAGAATACTAACTTGGAAAAGTTGCCGCCAGAGATATTGCACTTAAAACTTTTTGGAAATAAGAAAAAATTTCTGAAACAACTAGATAACTAGATACAGGGAAAGTAGGGGAGAGATGGGGAAGGAAAATCATCAAAGAGAGAGAGGATCTTAATAATAAAACTGACGAAGTTGTAACTTATAAAAGAGATAAACAAATTAAGTTGGTAGGGTGTAAAATTGTACAAATAGCGGGAAAGGTATACATACATAAATAACCTGGGTGTTAACTGTATATAATACCAAATTCAGCAACTCAAGGAAAGTAACTATACATAATGTATGAAGTTTGTAACTTGAAAAGGTGAAAGAAAGATGAAATAAATAATCTATTATCTATCTGTAAATTGTAGCTGTAGTCACATTACTTTTAATTTAAACACAGGTTTAAAAATGGCTCTACTCTGCCATTTTGTGCTCTGCATTTCTGCACTAGTTCACAGAAAAGTTCATAATTTTCTCTGCAGTAAAGAGATTAAATCATACTTTAGAGGAAATTTTGCTCCACAATGGATACCTATGGTGAATATAAAAGCTTTCACATTTACAAGTAATGTAGTTTCTTTATTTCTTCAAATGCATCCGACTATTTCTAAGGTTTTACTTTAAACCAAATTTTCTCAATTTAACATTTTCTAATATAAATGACCCATTTTTTTCAAAAACAGTTGGGAATAGCTTAAGAAATTTTGTAACAGTAAAAATACCCCCCCCTGATGTTTTTATGGCACTACATTAGCGTAAATAAGATGATTGGTTAGTTTTTAAAAAATTAATTACTGATAAACTTACAACAACAACAAAAATGCCATCAAGAAAAAATTCTGATGCATTTCATTCACATGATTTTCTCTATCTATTCTGCAAAAAACAAATTCTTACAGAAGATTATTTTTCTATCTAAATTACGCTAATCGAGATGAACATTGGCCTTATTACTTAGTTCCTTATATGTACACCTGTACGAGAAGGGAACTAAGGGAATACACTATGCTAATAGTCAAATGTTTTAAAAACTGATGCTATGTGATTGTCATTGAAGTTTGGTTCTCTTTGACAGCCAGGAATACAACTACAAACACGTGGAAATGGTTAGCTCCACAACAAAAATGTATAATACATAAATTGTGAGTTTTGGCGAGCTCTACATTTAATTGTTATTTAAGTTCAATATCTTGCAAAGATGTGACACAAAGATTTTCAGAAAATCCTCCCATCCACAACTATTCTTTCCAAGAATAATTTTTCGAAAATTTTTATTTTCTCAAAAATGGCTCTTAATGGTTTCAATTAATGTTTAAGACATTTTTATGACAAACAAAATGTATATTCTGAATTTTCTGGGAATAGCCTTTGAAGACATCTTCATACTGGATGACACACAATTTATGTCATTACGTTTTTTTTTCTTTTTTTTTTTTCCCCCGAGATATTCCTTATTGGTTTCAATTTTAAGCTACTTAAACTTTTCTCAAACACTAGGTCATCTTTCTTTTATCTGTCAAACAAGGAGAAGGGAATTTCAATTACTTCACATAGCAACCGGCTATTAAAGGCAGTGGGATGTGTGAAAGGCTCAAAAATACATTTTTTGTTTTGTCTCTTATAAAATTCTATGAGGTTTTACGAATCTAATGATTTATTACATTATGAATATTTTTAATATTTAAGCCCTTTAAACTTTGATTTAAATATGTTGTTCGCATGGTCATGCCCCCTTTTAAATAACAGTAACCTATCCATATTCAATTTTCTATAACTTTTGTATCTATTGCAGCATTGTGACATGATAACTTCTAGCTTCTTGTTGGCATCTCTTCTGCAGATATGGCTGCATGGATATTGCTGAAGGCTCCCACAAAATGGTGGATTGCTTATGTATGAAACACATGTAATATTTGGGCTGTGTTTGTTTGCATACAGCAGTATCAAATATAAAATTATTTTTAAATATTATTATAAGATTTTGTGTCAAAATGGGTAGAATAAGAACTTTTGGGAACAGAAAAGGAGTGTTCTGTGCTAAAATCTCAAAAAACTGTGAAGTTAATAATTGTCCTAGTTGTAGTAAACTTTCAGCTTCTGCGAAAAAACTGCCTCACACAGAACCAAAGAGTGACAGTGGCTGTAGCTTTGATGTTTTTGTGAAACTCAGAAGCATTTCATTATTGTTGATTTGACATTATTATCTAACCAACTGTAATGTGCAAGTACTATGATAGCATTGATTGTGTCACAGTAATGGAGAATTTAAATATTAGAAAAGGACTTGTCTCTAGATTATCTATAGCATGCTCAACATGTAGGATATCAAATTCTGCAATGACATCCAATGTAGTGGGTACTACTAAGTGTTATGGTTTAGCCATAAGAAGGAATGTTGGTAAAGATGTGGATACAATGAGGAAAGCAGTATGGTCCACTTTCTTCCACAAGTGTTCTACTGACAACATAGACAAATATCCTCCTGGTCAAAAAAGGATTGCTGGTGTGGATATAATAAAGCTCTGTCAAATAATGGAAACTACAACTATAGCAGTAATGGAAGCAATAAAACCCATTTATAGGGAACTTGCTAATTCAGATTTGCTAAAAAAGTGTTTGCATTGAAACACCCAAAACCCAAATGAAAGTTTTCACCATTGCATATGGTAACGCATTCCAAAGACAGTTTTTGTGAGACTAAATACTCTAAAAGTGGACGTTCTAGATGCAGTGATGTGTTTTAGTAATGATTGTGTAGGGAGGATTAAAGTGTTGGAGAAGCTGTGCATTGAAGTGGGCTGTAATACATCTGGCCTATACAGAGTTAATCACAGTCAATTCATTAATGGAGAAAAATTTACTCAACAATTGACCAGAGAGGCCACAATTAAAAAAAGGAGCTTGAAAAGGAAGAATGAAGATCAAGAACAAGGAGATTATGATGCAGGAAGATTTTAAATTTTGTTGAGTTAGCCAAAAAACATATTACTTCTGTGTTTTGAATTTCTCCACAAGTTTATATTTTACAGGTTTAGGTACACTTTTCTCAGAAGTTACTTAGGTTAGAGGTTTGACATTTTTTGCGGCATTTCAAATCATTAAGTTTAATAGAGTGAGTGGAGGATATTTTTCAGATGCAATATATTGAATTTTTAAACATTTTAAAATACATATTTTAAGACATTATTTTTTCTATTTCCAAAAATGTATTCCAGCCTATATTTCACTGAATGAAAGACTAATCTACTTATTTTGTTTATCTCTCCTGAAAAATTGGATTATCTGTGAACAAAATTGTGCCAGCTATATGTACCTAACTATAAAGTGCACTTTCACCATATTTTTCCGACCTTATTTTAGAAGCTTGCTGATCTAGGGTATGAAATGATATTTCATGTTTTGCACTATCAGCATATTAAGAAAGAAGTTCTTGATAGATTCTGTAATTTTCATTATCCTGTGCTACAGCTAACCCCTGAAATCTGATTTTGAAATGAATACAGTTAAACACAACATTTCAGCTTTCCATGTGTCCCACTGTCCTTAAAGGACATGACTATAGCGTTACCCTATGTATTAATTTTCCTTCTACTAACAAAGAGCAAGTAATACAACCAATTCTGCTATTGTTTATCTTGAGTAGCCTGATGTAGATAAAAGCATAATCATTTGTAAGAAAGATTTGTTTATGGAACAGCCAGAGAAACTCATGTGAATCAAACACATCAGATTTTTATTACTGAAAATAGGGATTCATAATTTTCATAAAGGACACAAAATCAGAAATTATCAATGTCAAAAATAAATGAAAGTTGTTATACTACTCTTCATCCTATTATTATTATCATCATTATCATTATTATCATTATCATTATTATTATTATTATTATTATTATTATTATTATCATCATCATCACTATTATTACTATTATTATAATTACTATTGTTATTATTATAATTACTATTATTATTATTATTATTATTATTATTATTATTATTATTATTATTATTATTATTACAGAATATAGCATTAATTTACATTGATATTCTTTACACTGTTAAGGATAACTTTCATTAAATCCAGAACAAAAATGCACGCATAACTTGCCAAGTGAAAACAAAGTGCTAGGCCCAGAACTTGGTTGCAGTATATGTCTTTGTTGAAAGTACTTGGATCATATTATGTAAATTTTATCCTTCATTAAAAATTCAATGTATTCAGATTATCCTGATGCATATACTTCATGAAATATTGTATCATCAATAGTGTAAATAATTTCATTTACCTCAGTAGATATACTTATTACTTTCTCTATACGTATTATATACATACTGTAGAGAGAAAGTATTGTATTCCACCCAAAAACATGATACCGAAATTACACCAGAAATGTACGTTTTGAGGTCCATTGAATTAAAAAAGGGGGGTTTAGAAAAAAGCTGTGTGTATGTATCTTTAGACAACATAACTCAAAATTGAAAAGTTAGTTAAATACCAAACTTGATAAGGAATACACTAGGCTTCAAATCTTTTAAAGGCTGTCACTATCCAATTGACATTCAAATTCGCTTCTCTTTCCATGGTCAGGAGTAAAACAAAAGACATACGAAGCGGATGAGGACTTCCTGTTTCAGAAATGCATAAGTATTTTAAAAGTATTTCAGAATGAAAAATATTCACAGGCTATTCCCAACAAATTCAAGATATTTATTTATTTGGCAAGTAAATATCTTTAATTTATAGATTTTAATCAAAATCATTGGCCATTTTTGTGGAAACTAAAAATTTAAAAAAAAATCTTCCATGTAAAAGGTGGTTTGTAGTAGAGGAATTTTCCTGAAAACCTTTGTATCACATTTTTAGAAGATAAACTTATATAACAAATTGTGTATTTAACAGTATTTTTTTATTTTGTTTTAAGTCACCCACAGTCTCTCTCGCTCTCGCTCTCTCTCTCTCTCTCTCTCTCTCTCTCTCTCTCTCTCTCTCTCTCTCTCTCTCTCTCTCTCTCTCTCTCTCTCTCTCTCTCCTCTCTCTCTCTCTCCCTCTCTCTCTCTTCCTCTCTCTCTTCCTTTCTCTCTTCCTCTCTCTCTCTTCCTCTCTCTCTCTCTCTTCCTCTCTCTCTCTCTCTCTCTCTCTCTCTCTCTCTCTCTCTCTCTCTCTCTCTCTCTCTCTCTTCCTCTCTCTCTCTCTTCCTCTCTCTCTCTCTTCCTCTCTCTCTCTTCCTCTCTCTCTCTCTCTTCCTCTCTCTCTCTCTCTCCCTCTCTTCCTCTCTCTTTGCTCTCTCTCTCTCTTGCTCTCTCTCTCTTCCTCTCAATTTTTTTTAATTTATGGGTCCTCAAAACATGTACTTCTGGTGACAATCCGTTTCAAAGTTTAAGTGGAATACAATACCTCCTCTATCTACTATTGATTTACTTGGTAGAGAAAGTGAAATCACATACTTTTCTCTCTATAATATTCATATAATAAAACAGTGTGTATAGCAAAATATTTACTATATATGTTCCTTGAAATCCCCATACATCAGTAAAATAATAAATGACACAACACTTTAATAATGTTATGAATTGATCGCTTTATGTAATGCATTCTTTTGTTTTCATTAAAATAGCTTTAGTATTTATTTAAACCAGCACGTTAAATTTAGAATAATGGCAACATACTTCGGATGACGCTTTGAAAATTAACTTTCTGCCCAAGATCAATAGGCTTAATCAGTAAAAAGAACTATTGTGGAACACCATCCTTATTCAATAATGATACTGAAATTCCCTCATATAATTTCATAAATTATAAGTAGATCCCTAGTGATGAGATCCTTGGAATGAGAGCAAAGGCCTCTAAAGATGGATTCCTCTGGGGGTTTCTCTTTCTTGCTGCCATGTAGTCCTCACCCATACAAGCATGTATCATATTTTCTGAAGCATGCTTCTATATTATTTACAGCAGTTTTCAAAGAAAGCATAAAGTGTAGATCTTCATATTCTATGTTCATGAAAAGGTTTGAACAAAATCACAAATATTAAAGTGGTACTGGGTCCAACAAGACATTTTCTATTATTGTTCAAATTAGCAACCAGGGATAATTCTTGCTGTAATGATAAAAATTTCGGTGGTAACAAAAAATCAAATCTGTTATACTGGAAGTAAAGGAACAACCATAGACTGATTTTTGAAGCTTTAAATCCCTGCTTCATTTATTCTTCTTCAGGCAGGAGGTATAGAATTGTGGAACAGAAGAAGAAAATGCATAACCTGAGCTGGAATGCCTCATTCTAATTTAAACAGTGCTTGCAATTTTTTCATTACATTAACAATTTTTATTCTTTTCCATGTAAATGACGATTTTAACTTTTTAAGCAAAAATCAAATATGACAAACTGAATACTGCAGAAAGTAGCAAGATATAAGATCACTCCTGTCACAACCTATAGTGCAGATTATATGAGCACAAGCTTTTAATTTTTCAAGGAGTGCCGACATTTCCACAAATCAACTAATCAATAATTATGAGCTTGTCAAAATAACACAATATTTATCCCATTTTACAGCATGCAGAAAAAACAAACCTCTTCCTCCAATTGCCAGTGGTAGAGCAGCCTGCTAGAGACCAGGAGATCCGTGATTCAAATCCCAGCTATGCCATTTAATTTTTCAGTCTGACTCTACCTATTCAACTTCTGTCCTACACATGGTTAGTGTGAAAGAACAATTAAATTGACAATAATTGATTTTATATTTATTGATTATGCAATTAGCGTTAAGTTTTGCTATTACATTATACCTTTTTTAAGAGGAGGAGTGCCAACATACCCCCCCCCCCCCCCCCGGTTAGTCTCTGAAGGACACCAGATGAAAGAGTTCTTAGCTGAATTATGCTGAAAATTATTTCTCAAGATGAAAAACAATGCATGTTGGCTGCATTCACAAGTTACATTATTTTACAGATTAACATGAGAAAAAAATTTGACTATATTTGATAGTGAGTAATAGTTTAACTAATTCCAAGGAAACAGGGTGATTTGTTTTTGAAATATGCCATTTCTCAGACTTTCAGAAAGATGAAATACCTATATATTTCTCAGATCTGCGGCCAGTTTTAGAGCAAATTCAATTTATGTTATTTAGCCAATTATTTGAATTTTTCACATGTTAAATGGTGTGCTTTAGCTCTTGACCATGGCAAGGGAGCAATTGATGCTATTGGTGGATAGGTGAAGACATCGGTCTGGATAGTCTTCAATAGATCTGTTACTGTGATAATCAGTCTTCATGTTAGCTAAAACTATTAGGCAATCCTAATCTACACTTGTTCATTATTGTTTTACTCATGTTAATGGATGTTGAAAAATTCACTCTTGGAATGGTTGTGGTCTAGAAACTTTTATCTTGTGGTTGCATTTTGCATAATGAATGAAGAAAGAAAGGTAAAAAACATTCATGGTGTTGGGTGGGTAATTAGTTATGCTGCACATCTCAGAATTGTATGACGTGTTCAATGTCCCTGAGCATTGCTCATGGTGAGACCGAATGAACGAACAAACAAACATGTGAAGATTTTCTTAACTATGTAAAAGAATTTATAGGGTGATTATAATTCCTATCATGTTAACTCTGTCAAATTCATGACCCATATATCAGAAGCTACTTAACATGTCTGACATATTTTTAGGGAACATAGATGTCCTAAGTTCACAAATACTGTTATCACAAAGATAATACTTTTTTCTTATTTTTTATTAAAATGTATCAACAATTGGTTATTTTTTTTAAAAAGCAACCATGTTATGAAGACCAAAGTGGATGCACAATAGCACATGGAATGTTTTTATCATTTTAAAATTTAATTTAGCTATCATCAATAGTGTAAAAAAAAATGGGTTGTTTACACTAGAAAATGTCATTTACAGCTCTTCAACAGAAAGATGGGGAAAACAAAAATTGCATTTATTTCCAGAGCTTGAGTTCACAGAAGCTCCAATACTTAATAGAAGAACTAATTAGGGTACATCAAAACTTTGCTTTAAAGATGACCTAAGTTTATCTCTTTTCTACAAAGTGTGTACAAGTTATGAAATTGTTTACTTTCTCTACTATGAATAGTGAGTAGGAGAAGTGTTGTAACCCACCTGAAACTCAATTTGAAATTTCATTGGAAACATATGTTTTAAAGCCCACTTAACCCCCCATCCAAAAAAAATTATAAAATGCTCCATGTGTATATCCATGCTTGCTTGTTCATGTGTTGGAAACTCAAAAGCAAAGAGTCAGTTAGAAACCAAATGTAATTTCAGGGATGCAACACAAAGATTTTCAAGAAAATATCCCCATACAACACTTCTACCCTTTACATGGAACATTTTTCAAAATGTTGATTTTCTCAAAAGCCGCTCTAATGGTTTTGACTAAAATACATGTTTAAGATATTTTATGGCAAATGAAATGTGTATCTTGAATTTTCTGGAATACCCTCTGAACTCCTCTTCATTCTAGATGATTTCTGCATGTTGCTAAACCATAGGGGACAGACAAAATTTTAGCACCAAGAAATTTCGATCTCATTAAAACACACAATTGTATATACAACCATTTTTGAGATATTCCTTCTTATAGATTTAATTTTCAACACTTCTGCTTTTCCAAATGAGAAATCATTGTTGTGTATAAAGAGAATGAATAGAATTTACAGTCATTACATGTGACTGCTCTTAAAAGATTTGTCTTTGCTTAAGCCCACTATTCCCATTGTATCTACCAGGAAATATGTCATAAGACCACTTCGGAACACATTTTTGTCAATTGCATTTAAGTAAATAGAAGACGATTTTGTAAGAACAGTTAGTACAAGTGAGTCAAGTGAATTTTTCTGGCGTGATACAGAATTCACTGTACAGAGCAGCAGATTCAGCAGCAGAATGTGTGTATATATACACACACACAATTAAAATACATGATTATTAGTATACAATGGTTCCACCACTTGGCATTATTTCTATACGCGGGTACTTTTGTTATTTCGTCATTAGAGCCGCATTGTAATTACTTACTGGTCTGTTATAAACATTTAGGACTTAACCTGCAAAGCGTAGCCCAACGTGGAGGGCCCTAAGCCGCAATGAGTAGCCGAGGGATATTTTTTATAAGTTGAAGAGTGTAGCAGTTGCGGCCGAAGGCGACAGGGTGTAGACGATGAATCTGTGAAGCTAAAACCCCAATGTTCCCAAGAAGAAGTCAAAATTTTGGCAATCTGGCAACTTTCACATCTGAACAACTTAGCGCGTGTGTGCGTACCGCGCGTATGTCAGTATATGGGTGGTGGAACCACCGTATAGCTTTACCAATACATGTATTGTACTTTTGACAAAATGTGTATAAAATATGAAATTACAATTAATAGCACATTAAAACAAACCTGAGGAAATATAATTCTATTCATCAGCAAGAGTAGGCAGCCTGACAGCATCCTACATCTTTAGTCACAGAAATACTAACCAAGAATCCTTACCAAACTGTATTGGAACCCTTAAAGATATAAAAGTATTTCACCCCGGCAAATACCTATTAACTGTTTCGGGCACTTCGCAAAATCATATAATTAAGTCGTTTCTACTCCTTTTCTGTTAAAATCAATCAAATCAACAAACTCACAATCTCTCTATAAAATTCTTGTTCTTTAAGTAATTCAGTAAAAGAAAACAAATATTATGTACGAAATACCGGTGGGTTTTTAGGTTATGTTCACTTACCTGTATATTCCACCAGTGAGCACCAATAAAGTTAGCATAATGGCCAAACTGCAGAGTAATTATTTCTCTCCCGGAAGCCATTTTACAGCATGTCTGCAGATAGTTCACTGCACATTAGTTAACATTTCCATATTTCATTAGTTACAATTTTCAATGTCATCAGTCAAGTTTTATTTACAACGCAACCCAGGTCACGCCATAGAATCCCCAAACTCAGCTGCTTGCTGCTTTAAGTAATTTGTGTGTAGTATCTTAGTATTCTAGGGTACAGTGGTATAAGCCAACGGGGTATATATGCGTACAAACTCTAAATATTATTCCGTCTGCTAGGCGGAGTACCAAACGGTGTATTAGGTATCTCAGAAGTAAAGTATACAAATCTGATGTGTTCCATCACATGACTTTCTCTACATCTCTACAGCAAATTATTGTTAAAAAGCTTATTCTTCTGTATTTACTTCATGCTAATCGAGAAAAAATTAGCAAAAATCGTTTTATTGCTTGCTTCTATGTAAGTAGGGGCGGAATAAGGGAGTACCATAGGGTAAAGTGATAGTCAAAAACTGGTTGCTAGATGAGTGAAATTCCTTTGTTTATATGGACATGTGTTGACAAATTCTCGTATGAGAAAAGTAGGAGTATTTCTTTTTTTTTGCTGAAACCAATAACAAGGAATATCTATTAAAAAAATAAAAAAAAAAACCGATTAAGTCCACGAAAAAAATGTATTTCACCTAAAACGTGTGTTTTAAAGAGCTCTGCATTTTCTATTAAGCAAGTGTTTGTCTATCTCTTATGTTTTACCAGTTATGCAAAATTCATCCAGAATAAAGATGTCTTCAGAGGCTATTTCCAGGAAATTCCAGATATACATTTTATTTAGTCATGTAAACATCTTTAATATAGCTACGACACTTTAATAAAAATCGTTAGAGCCATTTTTGAGAAAATAAAAATTTTCGAAAATTTTCCATGTAAAGGGTAGTTTGGAGTGGGTGGATTTTGTTGAAAATCTTCGTGTCGCATCCTTGGAAGATAATAAACTTTAATACCAAGTTTGATACGGTCTTTTCGTCTTTGAGCTATGCTGCCCACGGACACACACACACACACACACACACACGGACATGTTTCTAAAAATGCTTTTTTTTTTATTCAGGAGGTCTCAAAACATGTATTTCCGTTGAAATTCAGTATCGAATTTTTGTTGCAATGCAACACCTTCTCTATACACTATATACATAGTACGTATAGATAAAGTAAAAAGTAGCACAATAAGCTTCCGGCTAAAGTGTACCCAGAGGTATGACGGGAATATGTATCGCAAATGAAGAAGAAAGTATAAAAAGTTCATTTTATATATTTTATACTGCAGGCCATAAAAAATAAAAAAGATTTCCTTTTCTTTCGCAACTCATAAGATCCCAGAGTTATTTAACGTTGTCTTTGACATTGTCGAATTAAATACTGTGATTTCTTATTTTGTGACTTTAAATAATAATTGATGTCAAGTAGGTACAAAAGGTTGGAATGAACTTATTCTAAATATATTCTGAGCCTGATGGTACAGTTACCAATAAATTTGGACTTATAGTGAAATATTATTGGTATTATAATGCCACACAATACTCGCACAATCAAAATGAATCTTAATTGTGACTCATAACTTACGATGCACAAATTAATAGGCACTGAAAAAGTATACACCAAAAGGGGGAAAGAAAAAGGATTGCACAAATACCATTCAAGGATACATGAAATATAAACCGATTAACAACCAAGTTTATTCCTCTATAGCAGGAAAGTCTTTCGCTGAGTAAATTCACTGAAAATGAAAATTTCGCTTTAAAAGCTATAGTATGATAAGCTCTGGAAGAATTGTCAAATATATGTAGTCGTATCACAACACCACCTAAAACTTATATTTTTCCAAAAGAGGTATTGAAGCATACGATACCAAATTGTTCTAAACTTAGTAGGACATTTGTAATTTTAGAAAACTGAATCTGCCCATGATTTATGCCTCAGTTTCTACCGATGAAGGAAGAAAATTGTCCCTAGTACAACCTTTGGAAGTAGAAAAAATCTTCAAATTGCATACTTAATGAAATAATTTATTTGTAAATTTTATTTACAACCTTAATACAAATTCTAAAAATATTTCTACAATCAACTAACTTTTGTATAGATTTGTGATTGTCTATACATTTTTGTACAACTCAGTTTGCTTGTCTCTTAGGCCATGTAGCTCATTAAGTATCCCTTTATCTGCTTTATCCCTCAGTAGCCATTCTTTTTTGCCTATCCCTGGTTATCCTTCCTTTCTTCTATGTCGTACTTTTCTAATCCATTTTTTTTTTTTTTTTCATATCTTCTTTTTCAGTATTTTCAGATATCATTTTTCTGTCCATGTTTTCAATTTATTTTCTTGCACTATTTTCCTCTGTTATGTTATTTACTATTATGTTTGTTCGGTAAGCTGTCTAAGTTTCTAAATGGCGCCCGTTGTGACGCATTCTTATGCTCGTTTCTCGTTTAAATAATAGTGAGGGAGTAAAAAGTGTTTCTGCAGCGCTCTTCAAGGCTTTTATGGTGTCCAAGAAAAAAGATGAAAAAAATACTGGAAATGAAGTAATTAAAAACTTCTCAAGTTATATCCGTTATGTTCTATGAGAAATGCATGAACCAAATGCTAACAAACAGTGTACAAAAAAGGTATCAGGGCTCAAATTATGAACCAAGAAAAACTAATCATAGCAATAAGAAGCGCGACTTGGGGATTCTATTTTTAAATTCTCGGGTGATACCTGCAAAGAAAAGGGATATCAAGTCTATTGCTATCCAGGAATACGAAGTAGAAGCAAAGGGTTTAAATAATATTAATCCTGACGTGGTGCTGATGCACGCTGGCACAAATTACATCAAGCCGTGTGTGATGGCGGAGGAAATAATGTGAGAAACAATGCATCTGGTTCGGAGTACTAGATCAGAGTCGGAAAACGCCAAAATCATCATAGGTGGAGTACTTCGGCGGTGTGGTGTAAGAAAAAAAATGCTTCTTCGTCGACGTAAATTTCTGGCTTCATGGTTTCGATTTTTGGCAGGAACGGCTCCAATGAAGTGTTCTGTTCAACTTAGTGTGGCGCCAAAGACATTGGAATTACATTACCTAGACTCACCGCTGGCTCTGGTGTGCTGTCGCTAATTAAAACCTCTCACGCATCGGTAGGTGAAGGGCAAACGTCCTTTTTGCCGTATGTTCAATAAGCTTAAAAAGCTTTAAAAGTGAGGTGGTTTAAGGGTATTAGGGTTTAATAATTCACATGGTGCACTTCTATGCTGCAAAACTGTAACAACCACCGGAAAAATGATTCCGAGATCAGTTTCCATCGGTAAGAATAAATTATAACATTTGTGTTCCAAATTCATTCCGGTTTATTCTCGTGGGTTTCCTCGGTCACTAAGCGAATGATAATGTATTTGAGGTTCCTAATGCATAAACTAGAATTATTGAGTAAGTCGTTAGCTGCTCTGAGAGGTAATAAATTTGTGTCGTCGAAACAGAACAGACTATACTCAGCGCATTTTGCGAAAAATTGTTTCCATGAGAATAAAGGCAAGATGGTGCTAAACCCTGACCGAGTTCCTTCAGTATTTAGTTTCCCTTGTTATCTGACAAAAGTAACAAGAACGCTAATTTAATTCTTATAACTATTTTGTATATGTTTTATTAGCATTAGAAGGCAGTGTTAAAATATTAGATTCAATATTATAGTTTATCCTAAATTAAAAATATACCCGAAATCTCGATTAAATTAATTTTTCAAATCTGTAATTTCAGGCTAAAACACGACCCCACAGAGTGCAAAAGGGAATTGCGCAAAAGTGTTAGAACATAAAGAATGTTAAGTAATAATCGATTCTAATTTTAGATTCGTTTATAAATTATTTCAGGAAGCACAGACCATACTCTCCTATTGTGCACATATTAATATACCTATCTTATCTAACTCAGGTATATCACAAATACTGATAGAAAATATTTACTTTACGTCTTGAATATAGTTTACCGAAGAGGAATGGAGGTATCTAATTTCACGTTTATGCTATTTTTATACTATATATACCATCTCTGAAAATCCAGTATCCTGTATGTTTTTTTTTGTTTTTTTTTCTGATAAATCATTTTATTTGTTTGTTTGTTTTTATTTATTTAATATAGGTAATATCGTCGTATTTCCACTTTAACCTTTTATAACAACTGCTTAAATCTGAGGTGTACATTAAAACTGTACTTCTCGATTAACTTAACACACATTCAGTATCGCATTCATATTTCCAGGCTCTTGAGGGTGGGGAATAAGAATAGTTTCATCAGCCTAAAATTGAACACAGCATTTTTTTCATTTTTAATTCAGCATTTTTATCCCTTTACTACAGAGCCACTCCTAACAAACCCTCTTTATAATTCTTGTTGACGACTTTGTGCACTAAAACAAAAAGGAAAAAGTATACACTGAGAAGAAACTGAAAAAACAGAATTAAAGCTGAATTATGCTCTGTGATGCTTACATCCTGTTCGTAAAACATTTTAAATGCAGATATTCGATATTCAAGTTCAATGATAACTTCTGTTTTGTTCAGTTGTGGGATGAAACTCCGTCTAGTCATTGAAGTGATTTTATTTAACTTCCAGCAGGACATTTAATGTCTAATCACCGTCGCCCTACGTGGTGTAAAGGTTACCATGCTAACTTCAAATACCCAAGGTCGCGGGTTCAAACCCGGCGGAGGACGATGGACGAGTGTAAAAATCCTGAGCATGGCTTCCTTCGGAAGGGGAGTAAAGCCGTGGGTCCCGTTTCGTAGATTTACGGCATGTAAAAGAACCTCAAGCCTGATAAGAGAGGCCTCTGAGCAAAATTAAGCGGTCTTTCACGCCCAATTTAGAATGGGACGCTGAGAACCACAGCAGTTAAAGAGCGTCCATTTCAAGGTCTAATCCCTGTGGATAGATGCTGACGATCATAAAGAACGTGTTGTCGCAATTATTTCCTACTCAGGTATCCTTATGACGTAATTATAGGTGTTTTAAATTTCATTGTTTTCCGATTACAACCAATGCGCGCGACCTAGGGAGTTTCTTGTTCTGAACCAGACTTTTTCATATTACGACACGTTATCTGGTCTGCGCAGGTAGGCGTGTAGGGGCTTGTGTGACAGGCGTTTTCTTTAGTAATCTTGTTGGTGCAACTCACAAATTAGTAATCTCCATATTCAACTATCTAATCCTGTTCCCCCTCATCCATCATTGAACAGCTCTTCTGGTATCCATAGGGATGACAAGTTTTTAAAATTACCCAAAATATTCAGAGCTTAGGAAACAAAACGCATGAATTAGAATTTACCCTAAACCTCGATTTAACTGAAGTCAAGATAGTTTGCATCACTGAACACTGGCTACGGAATATTAATTAACCTTAACTAGCCTAACAAATTTTAATATTGCAGATGATTTTTGTCGATCAAATTTAAAGAACGGAGGTGTCGCCATTTTTGCAAGAACCGATATACTAGTAAATCACTTAACAAAGCAAAAGACTTTGAACAGGTTGCTGCAGAACTAGAAACTAATACCTTAAAGCTAGTGGTAGTTTGGATATATAAATCTCCTGATAGTTGCTTAGAAACATTCTTAAAATTGTTGATCATCTTTTGCAAATGTTGCAACATCAAAGACAGCTTGTTATTTGTAGCGCGTTTAATATTGATTTCCCATTATAAAGTAGTAAGAAGACTCGCTTTATTTTTTAATGCATTCGTTCAATCTAGCTACAGCAATTAACACCCCAACACACATAATAAAGACCACAAAGATATGCTTAGACCAGATTATAATAAGCAACTCTTTTAATGTGCTTTGCACAAAAAGTGTGGATCTGGACCTTTCTGACCACAATGTCGTACTTATAAACCTTAATCTACCCTCTGGATTAGAAAATGAGTCCAATCAAATGCAACAATTTCACAAGAAAAGATCATTTAATTCGGAAAATAAGCAGTACTTCACACATTTATTTGGATAGGAAAACTGGTCGGAAACATTTGAGGAAAGTAATCTGCATTGAAAGTCCTAATATTTATCAATACATTCTCCTACCACGTTAATATAACCTTTCCAGAAACAAACTGTATCTTCTGAAATTAAATACGGAAAACAATTAAATTGGATCACTAAAGGCATACAGACATCCTGAAAAAAAAAATACATACTGCACTCTTTTTATAAAACCTCAAAGACATTTTCACACATATTATAAACAATACTACAAAATCCTTAGAAAAGTAATCTATGAGACAAAGAAACTAAATAACAATAGACATAAACTAAATGCGGAAAACAAAAAGAAAGCAATCTGGAATGTTGTACGTAAAGAAACTAATGCATCCACTAATGCTGGAATAAATGATATTAAGCTAAATTCTCAGGGAAAAGTTGTAAGTTATAAATTAAATTTAGCTAGCATCTTTATGACTACTTAACAAGCATAATAGACAAACTTTCAAGTCCAGTAGCCAAAGCCAACCCACCCTCATTGGCAATTTCGTAAGGAGATACTATATTCCTTACCTCTGTAGAGGAAATAAAATTAATTTTGAGTAACTTCAAAAATAAATTTTCAAATGGACCGGATTATATAACTGCTGCAATAATAGAACTCTGCGCAGACTTAATTGCTAAACCTCTTGCTGATATTTGCCATACTAAACGGCGATTTCCCTGAGGTTTTAAAAATAGCTAAAGTTAGGGCTCTGTTTAAAATGAAGGATAAAGAAAATATTGTAAACTATAGACCCATATCAATGTTATATGTTTTGTCAAAGGTTATTGAGAAGCTGATGTACACCTGGTTAGTGACCTTCTTGGAATCATGTTTACTGATTTCCATCTCACAGCATGGCTTCCGGAAAAATAAAAACATATATAGCTCCTTATTTAAATTTCTTACTAATATCTTGTTTGAAAATACACACACACACACACACACACACACACACACACATCATTCTCTTGGTTTATTTTTAGATCTGTCAAAGGCTTTCAACACTGTTAATCTAAGATACTACTTGAAAAACTAAATTCTTATGGCATCAGAAGAATAGCATCAGTGGTTCAATCCTACCAAAGCAATAAAACACAGTTTGTGGAAATAGTCCTTTAGATCTGAACTAAGATCGGTTGATCATGGTGTACCACAAGGCTCAATTTTAGGGCAAATTTTATTCATTATGTATATTAATGACTTGCCAGCGGAATTACTAGATCTAAATTCAGTTTTGTTTGCTGACGATAATAATTTTATTTTCGGTGGAAATGTGTAAATAAGTTCCAAGCAAATAGCAACAAATTAAATGTAAATCTATTAACATGGCTAATGAAAAACAGGCTAGTCCTATATACTCCAAAAAAAAAAAAAAAAAAAAAAACTATGCATGTACTTCAGCCCTCAAGCAAACCAGAAAAACGAATGTGAATGTCAGGATTGGCAATTCAAAAATCATGCCATCGCCCTTCATGGTGTAATGGTTATACTGCTAACTTCGTGTACCCAAAGTCGCGGGTTCAAACCCAGCGGAGAACGATGGATTTTTTTCGGGCGTAAGAATCCTTAAAATGGCCCCTTTCGGAAGGGAAGTAAAGTCATTGGTCCCTTGTCTATATATATATATATATATATATATATATATATATATATATATATATATATATATATATATATACGGCACGTAAAAGGACCTGAAGCCTGAGGTCTCTGAGCAAAATTAAGCGGTCTTTCACGCCCAATTTAGAGCGGGACGCTGAGAATCACAATAGTTAAAGATAATCCATAAATAACACGCCATTTAACGTTTAATAATCATGCAAGCCGTCACGACAAAATAGTTAGGAGTATGGGTTGATGCTATCTTGGGAGACTCATATAAATTCCACAATTGCAAAACTCAGTAAATAATGTTATGCGATGTGAGTTCTTACACATTCATCATCGCCTTAAGTATTAAAGGCTGTTTATTCATATTTCAAAAGCTAATTGTCAAAACCATGAAACAGATATGTCCTTACACGAAACCAGAGCTCAGAGAGTTTCGCATGCTACCATTACCTTGCATTTATATTTTAGAAACTGTTCTTTTCGTCCATACAAATTTACCATATTTTAATAAGAATTCTGATTACCATTCCTATAATACCAGGGGATCACAAAACTTACATCACCATCATCAAAACAGTAAAATCTGCCTTCAGAGTATATCACACCAAGGTTTTTCCCTTTACAACAATTACCAATGATTAGAGATTGTTAAACAGCTCAAACTTCAAGTCAAGCAACACTTATTAAATCACGTGTTTTACAGTGTTGACGAGTTCATGTGCACTTCATTTTATGCCCATGCCTTACAAAAAAAAAAAAAAAAATTGTGATAAGTCAGCTTTCTATTTTGTGAATAGTGTACGTATTGTGAGACAGTAGCTCTTCAATATCCGGGTAAACCATCGAAAGTATGTAACCAACAATAATAATTGTTAAAATAATCTCTATTACACAATGATCTGTATTACGTGATACTGTTAATTACACTTTATTAAACAGATAGCCTTTATTTATAGTAATGAATTGTTAATCATAGTAAGGAGTAATAAGCCTTGCTTTAACCATTATTTACTTGTGAATATTTGTACTTTGTCAATATTTTAAACGCTGACGTGATAAGATTTGAAAATTAGTTTTCACTGTAAATGCGCAGTTTTCGGTTAACAAGAGATCTTTATGTATCGTGATTTGAGCTTTCAAAAGGAAACTTTCTAAACTGTTATTGCTCTGTCTTTTGTATAACGTGAGACTTTATGGAATAGGCATAAGTACATGCAACAAAATAGCAAGAAAGGACGCTATGAGCTACAGAATGGTAAAAATTGCAATCGTTTTTAGCAGCTCTACGCCAGATTCTGTGGGCGACACTTGTCGGTCGGTGAAGCAAAATCGCACCAAATTGCTAGCCGCGTTTAAAACAAAGAATCCATGGGTTTTGCTTTCCACAGATTTATAATTATCACTAACCAGTTTACAGGAGTCACTTGGTTGCTCCGCCTGCGGTGCCATAAGTAGTTAAAGCGGGCGTTAAACACTACCAAAAAAAAAAAAAAAAACTTGGTTGCCAACGGTTAGGGTTTATACCGTCCAACATTATACAATGTACAATTTCTTCAATAATACTTACGTGAACCAGTGATTAGCGTTACTGTTCTTCACTGCCTTTTTGTATTTCCCTGTGTACCACACCCTGTACCGAGTAATTCATGTTCACCGATGAAGAGGAATAACCTGAGCTGAAACCGGAGCAGCGAAGACATCAAAAGCTACCTAGGTTCCACCCTAACCGGACCAACTGACTCGCACGATAACACCGACGCTACTTTGTCATTTTCTATGATTTGATAATATTTTGGACAAAGTCAAATAGCAGCTACAATTCGTATAAGTGGTGACATAATGTAAACAGTGAGTGTGTTGTTAATCTGTTACTTGACGAAGCCTTTGAATTTTTGTAATTCTTTTGGTGAATAAAACAACTATCTAATCTTATCTTTCCTATAACAACAATAATAATGACATCAACATTTTCCAATAATTTTCGTCTACAGGGTATAACTATTGACTGAAACAGGAGTTTATGCTCATTTACTGATACAAAATCTAAGCAAAGTTTACAGTTGAGGAAAAGTTATAATGATATTGTGAGTTTCGCATTTCTGCCACATTCAGCATCTTATAGTGCAGCACTCATATACATTAAGGTCACATGTTGTGTCAAAGACTGTTGCAGAACTCATGATATTTCTCAGTCATAAAAGGAAGCAAAGCCAGAACATTTTATATTTTGTTTAGTGATTGTATAAGAATACTGTAGAGTTTTCAGTTGCTGTATTTCCCAAAGATTGTGCAAATTATTGCCCCTCTTGAATGTGTTGATGAATTTCCATTCGTCAATATTATTGAATGGTTACTTAATGTTTGAATCTATGGAGAGTGCCGAGATTTCTTTTTTAAGTGTTAACACATTAACAGCTTCTGTTGCTAGGTAGACAGAAAAAAGAAAGAAAGAAAACCTTCCGGTTTTATATCTCAAATCACCTCAAATGGAGTGATTAAGTGTGTAGGTTCCCACAGTGTTTTGTAAATCCACTAGTAGCAAAGCTTTGCATGCGCTTTTACTTATTAAAGTTCCTGGTCCCTGATGCTTGTGGTTTGCTTAACTTAGAATCTGAATTTCTAGAGTAGATGGTAAATGAAGAAAATGCTCCCCTAAACATAGCAAAACCGTGTAAACTCTAAAATGATTCTAAACTCTAAATGGTTCTAACAACATAAACTCCTTCGCAAGAATACAGTCTTACCAACTAAGCGAAACTTATACAATTAAGGACTTGAAACGTTCCCGACGCAAGTTATTAATCACTTCTTCTCGGGATGTCAGCCAGATAAGTGTTGGATTAATTTCCAAGCTTTCGATGACGTACTCAGGGAACTGAAAGTAACTTGCTCTGGCGGCGGTATTCATACCTGGAGGGGAAGGCTGAAGGACTGCCTCGCGCTACGTCATTGGTCGGCGCTGACCAAAGGGGGTTGAGGAGGTTGGGGTAAGCGGTTGTGAATTATAGGTTGCCATGTTTTGCTTATTTGCGGACTTCCTCTTTGTTAAAATGATTCATGTTTGGCTTTATGTATATTGCTTCTTTTATCAGTCTGTCATGATATCCGTCAGATTTTTCTATTATTTTGGTGGATGAAACATTTAACTTATGGCCAGTATTGTAATTATGTTGTGCCAACCTGAGGCAGCGTTTGTGTTCTTTGATGCGCTCTTTCACAGTCCTCCTCGTCTGGTAGATATTAATTTTCCCACATTCGCAAGGAATTTTGTAAATACAGGCAGTGAGGACACCCAGATTGTCTTTGACTGAGTCTAGATGTTGGATTTTGGCATGGGACCTAAAAACTGTTCTGATGCTGCGTTTAGACAGTATTCTTGCTGCTTCGGGGGACACTGTACCCACGTACGGAACAATGGCTTAAGTAAGTTTCTTTTTCCACTGCATTGTCGTTTGGTTTTTTGATGAAATTTCCTGAAAGCTTTGTTAATATCTCGGTGGTATGTCGGTTCTGTCCAAAGACTTTACGTAGGTGCTGGCTTTCTTCTGGAAGGTTATGTTTATTAGAGATTGTTATCGTTCGGTGTATAAGCGTAAAAAATGCTGTGTATATCTGTGCGAGGTGGTGGCGGCAGCTGTATTGTTGAGGTATAGGTGGGTATGCGTGGGTTTTGGGACACTGTGACATAGGTGGTAAAATGTGACCTAAGTGATTCTAAGGTTTCCTTGAGGGGTACTCTGGCGAAAATCGGCTCCACGTCGAAGCTGATGAACTTACTTTCATTTCATTTCTTGAGGAACTTTTGTGAATTCGGAAGTTTTTAACATTATGAGTGCAGGTACCAATCAGAAGCTGTATAAATTCAGTCAGTAGTTTGGCCAGTATGTAAAATGTGAACCAACGACATCTACGAAGGGCCTGAAGGGCACTCCTTGTTTGTGAATTTTGGGTAATCGTAACCCTTGGTGGAATGGAGGAGTAAGGGGTGAATTTATTCACTGTTTCGGGTGGCAGGCCTCTGGACTTCAGCAGAGAAATGGTTTTTCTCATATTTTTTCGTAGGATTTCCTGAAAACGGCTAATAGGCTCTGTCAGACGCCAAGTTGGTTACTTTTTCTGTGTAATTTGTTCTGGACAACGCCCTGCTTCATTGCCCTTGTATACAGGAAGCACTAAGAGGTCTTTGTTGCTTTTGAGACCATTCAGAGCATGGTCTTCTGCTCTGGCGAGGTTTTGTTTGGAAAGATTTGCTCTTCTCAAAGAACTGCACTGTCTCTCTTTTTCATCACCTTCTTGTGGGAAACCTGAAAGAGCACGTTTTACACCAATGATGATGTCTTTGTGTGGTATGACTATAGGAGTCGGAGCAAAGTTAAGACTCTTTGAGAGGACACAGAACATGTCAATGCTGAGCTCAGTATCAGAAAGATTAATTGCAAGTATTTTTTAGTATAGTGGAGTGACTGTTTCCACAAGAAATGGAAAAAATGTGCCAAACTTCATACTTGCCTTTCTATAACTTTGAGAGTGTGTATAGCAACCTATACCACTATTGAACCATAGTCATTGCCAGTCTGAAGGATTGAATTTAGAGCCAGTTCCAAGTGCAGAGAAAGTAAGGATTGGCTCACCTTACTCAGCGTCTCGTGAAGTGGATTCTTTCCCTTAGCAGTGCCACACTGGTGCGTGAGGATCTTCATAATTTTTGGCAAATGCACTGAGTGGCTTATATGACAGAACTTCGGTATGGTTCATGTGTCACGGCACCTCAACAAGAATGTGAGGGAACAGAGCATGCTTGCTCTCTTATTTTGCAGACATTCGAATAAGCACGATCAGCGATATAAAGTTTCCCCATAGAGTTGTGAAATCAAGAACTTGAAACTTTGCAGGTGCTGGCTATTAATGTTTTCTTCTCGGGATGTCAGCCAGATAGGTGTTGGATTAATTTCCAAATTTTCAACAACGTACCCAGAGGAACTAGATGCAAGTTGCTCTGGCGGTGGAAGGAAGGTGCTGGGGAAGGCTGAAGTACTACCTCGCGCGCTGTCATTGGACGGCGCTGGCCAATGGGGGTTGGGGACTATGGGGCTAGCGGTTGTGTATTTTGCTTATTTGCAGACCTTCATCTTTGTTAAAATTATTCTTCAGATTTAGATTCTTTTAAATACATATTATTAAGTCACAGTCATGATACGTGTTAAATCCATTCCATTAAATCCCAAATTGAACTTTAAGTTGAATTCTTCCATTTAATTACTATGCTGACACACGTATGCCTCTGTTCAACCCACCCCGACATTTGTTGTTTTAATATAATTACAGTATTTATTGCTGCATTTACTAAATATTGATAAGGTTCTAAGAAAATGTTTCTTGTAAACAATAAAATTATTTTCTCTTTTTCAACTTCAAAGCTGTACTCATAAATTTGCTCCCATAGCTTGGTCTTTTCCTTTCAACCCCTCCTTTTTAATATTCTTCTAACTTAATCAACATACTTACCTTAGTTAGGAACGGGACTGGTTATACCTGTTCCTATGTAGTCTTTCTTTTGTGTAACGAATGCTACTCTGAAGGATTGTCTAATTTTTTTTTTGTGTGTTTTGTTTGTTTTTTGTTTTGTTTTTTAGTCACAGCATGTGTATTGTATAATACACGCGTGCAAACAGGTTAGTCAAATTTGTCTAAGAATAACAGATTTTAGTGTCATTCCGGAAGTTTAGGGTGGAGATAGAATGATTTTATTACACACTTTGTTTAGATAGAAGATAGATATAAGAGGTTTAAGCTTTACACAAATCTTTAAAAACGAATCGCTATATGCTGCCTTAGAAATTCCTACTCTTCCATGACTATACGAGTTCAAAAAGAATCGTTTATCAGTTAAAAAAATATCTGCAAATCCAAAACAAGATTCACGCACGTCACAGAAATAGTTAATACAACAAAAACGTATTTGACATATTTGAACATAAATTGCGTGGTTTAATGAGATCAGTACTAATATGTGTTATAAGTCACTGTCTCTAAAAGTTCAGCAAACATACAATTACAAAACATTCATTGAGAATGAATGTGGGTTTATGTGGAAAGGATTCCATATATACATTTAACATCGTTGTAAATATCTTACACTTACAGTGTTTTAATAAAATCATTTCCACGATATTTTAGAAAATAAAAATAATTAAAATGTTTCATGTAAACACATTAACGGCGGTGAGAGCTTTCTTGTAAATCTTCTTGTCGCATTTTATCTTTTAAAGATCCTAAACTTAGAATGTCTGGTACATTCCAACTTCATATTCTATGTACATGGGCGCGCAAGTATGCTTTTTTAAAACTTATCTTGTCCATGGTACCTCAAAACACCCATTTCAAGTCAAACTTCATTCTGAGTAATAGGAAGAAATATAGAGGGTACTGCAATACTTACGAGGTGTATTCCAAAACTAGGGCCCGTTTGGTCATAATAAAAATTTCGCTCATGAGACAAGGTTTTTATTGATAGTAATGTGTGACTACAGGTCTAATTAACTTTTTCCACACAATCGCCGCTCATATCTATGCACATTCTGTAAAGCTGCACCAGATTCTTTAACCCCCCCCCCCCTGCGTCATTGAAGTCCGCCGCCTGGGACCTGAACCAGTTGGTAACGCTCGTCTTGAGTTCATCGATTTGAAATCGTAGTCCACCAAGCCACCGTTTCAAATGCAGGAATACGAAATAGTCGCTTGGTGCAAGATCGGGACTGTACGGAGGGTGGTCAAGGAGTTCCAACGAAACTCTTGAATCTTCCCTTTGGTTTGGGCAGCGGCATACGGACGTGCGTTGTCACGCAGGGTGATGATGCCTGACGACAGTTTCCCGCGGCGTTGATTTTGGATCGCACGCTTTAGTTTGGTAAGCGTTATGCAGTACAAGTCAGCTGTAATGGCTGTCCATGAAATCGATCAATAGGACGCCCTTTTCGTCCCAAAACACCTGAGCCATCATTTTGCGATTCGTGTACGGCGATTGCTTATAGTTTTCTTTGCATTGACTGTTGTTTTGATTCTGCGTTGGTGTACGCTATCCACATCTCGTCTCCCGTAACAAGTGGGAAAACCAACCATTTCGATCTTGTGTATAGTGCTTCAAAAACTGTTGTGCACTATGCCTTCGTTGTTCTTTATGCTGACCGGTGAGCAGTTTTGGCACCCACCTCGCACAAAGTTTCCGATATCCAAGCACTTCAGTGACAATCTGTAAAGTGTGGTTCGAGCAACATTGTGGAATACCATAGCCAAACCACTAATCGTCAAACGCCGCTCACTTCGAAGTCTTTGGTTCACTTGTCGCCTGCCACTCCGCTGTTCATCGTGCACACGTGCAAGGCCATTTCGAAATTCTCGACACCAGTATCGAATTTGTTTGTCACTCATTAGCTCTGGTCCATACACTAGACATGACTCACGAGGATGTCCGCAGCAGACGATCCTTTTGCCAGGCAAAAGTCTAATCACATCGCGCACTTCACAACTGGCGGGAGCTAAGATTGTCGCGGCCATTTCAATCTGCCTTTATCGACCTTCAGGCACCTACTGCGGCACATGAACACTGCTGTATGTTCCCCCAGTAGTTGGCACACAGGCTCAAGGCGTGAAACGTCATTCAAGCCCATCTTCTGTGACATATTGTTCACCGAATCTTAGTTTTGGAATACGCCTCGTACTGTGGTTAGATAGCGTGAAAGTAAGATATCGATGCGAATCTTCGTTTCATTGCGTTTACTCTAAATGATGTGGTTTGTAGAAACGAACTTGAATTTTTGCGATATCTATCTTAATATTTTAAATAATCAGTTATCGTTGTATACAGTTGTTTACAACGTTTTTAGCGGATCTGAAACTTTCTAAAGCTTTACAAAAAGGATGGTGCAGCTCTAAAAGGTGAACTTCATTGACGAATGAAATGTTATTTGTCTTATGCAAATCGTATTTGTTATTTGTTTTTACTACTTCGAAAGAAGATAAGTAGAGGGGAACAAAATATTTCGAGAAACTGTAATAAATTACTCTAAACAGATACTTTAATATCTAATGGGTATACTCGCTATTTCTGCATGACTTCGGCGTTCCGATGGAACGCCTTACTACCTATAACAGCTTTTACCTGAGTGAAAAGGTGAATATATAACATGGCGATGACATGAATCCGGACATATGACGGATGTACCGGGCCTACCGACAAATGTTCTGTACAGGCGCACACAGCTTTTCAGATCATATGAGTTTAATCAGAAATATTGATCTATAATAACCTATAGCTATTTGTTAATACATTTTAGATTCACGTAGTAAACGAATGTGACACTATCAAATAATAAATTGGATGTATTTAAATATCTGTAAATATTATACAATGATTTATGTACAGCATTTTACTATTTATTTCTTAATTTTTCTTTTTAAGATCATTTTTATTGATTGGAATAAATTACAAATTTTGTGTCTGAATTAATAAATTAAGTAGATTTAAGAAAGAAAAAAAACAGTGAACTTACTGAGAGAAACAAACGTAACATTTTGAGTGAGATCATTACAATAAACCTCTCATTTTGACTGCAAAATATTGGTTGAAATTACTGGTGTTAGTTGAGCACTTTTAAACGCAAATGGACTACTGAACAGTCTATTCTTGCTGATGAAGTCAATAATGACCTTAAAGAAGCTCATTATTGAGACATGTTAAATATTTGCTGTGATCAGTCTCTCTTGGCCCAAAGTTGAATCTAAAATCATTATTGATTAATGATAATTTATTAAATCCTCTCCTGGCTGAAATTCCAGTAACTAGTGCGGTAATGAAAATTCTGATTTCAATGAAAATTTCAGGGAACATGGACCACAACTCCGATTAACAAATGGGATTAAGAAGAAGAGATGGAAGCCCTTTCTTTTGTGAACGGACAAGCAGTCACAGAGCCTAAAAAGTTTATACATGTAATTGTCCACTACCCAAGTGATATAGAATATGAATACTTAATTTCATCGCCTGAGCCAGTGCCCTCTGGAACTTACAAGTCATGACGTTGGGAGGCTTGTACTTAAAAACAAACACATTCTTGAAAGTTACATATTGTGGTAAGTACACATCGAAGAATTAAATTGTTTTTATATTAAATCAACTGTTGCGTGATTCATGTTATGATTCAGCAGTTTTGAATACGTGGCTGCTGTTACCAGTATATACTTTATAGTCTTAGAGAACGTAGCCTTACCTTAAATTAAAATCCCACCTCGAAAAATGTGTTTCTGAAACATTTTAAATACATTTTAGATGCCTAAAAGTGTTGCGTTCTGTCTGCAAGTCTAATTATAATTCCTGTGTGAAATCAAATGTAAATATTTACATATTATTTTGTAAATATCACCAATATAAGCAATGTATTCTTATCCTTATTTAGAAGATTATCGCACACTTAATGCCTCAGAAGTCCTATATATATAGTGATCAATGTTTTGAAGGCACTGTGTTGTGAGCTGTGTATTGGTTTGTTTAGAGAAGAAAAAGGGAACATTCTTTGATTATTTACAACAAGGGGTGTCTCAGTACCTAACAGTTTAATAATGCATTTATTTTCACGTAGCCTGCATATTTAAGTAAATTATTAATTCGTCACACTTATCTTGTAAGTTTTGAAAGCCCTAACCAAGAAAACTATATATTGCTTGAAACACTATAACAGCCAACTTTTAAACATTTTATAGCAACAGATGAGAAAATGGAAATTGAGTGCAGTGTATTGGCCGCTCCTTAACTCAGTGGTTCTCAGCGTTCCTTTCTATATTGGGCGTGCAAGACAGTTTAATTTTGTTCAGAGGCCTGTTTTATCAAGCTTGAGGTTCTTTTATGTGCCGTAAATATACGACACGGACTGAGATGAGAAAACTAAGACATGGGATGAAAAAGGTTTTAAAGCTCCTTTGCAAGTATCATATTAAATAAATTCATCCAGTATGTAAGTAATAAAAGCGAATACCAGCAATAACAGCATATATCAGCCAGTATGGTATTAAACCCGGCGGAGGACGATGGATTTTTTTCGGGCGTAAAAATCCTTAGCATGAGTTCCTTCGGAAGGGAAGTAAAGCCGTTAGTCCCGTGTCGCAGATTTACAGCACGTAAAAGAACCTCAAGCCTGATAGAGAGGTCTCTGAGCAAAATTAAGCCATCTTTCACGCCCAATACGCTGAGAACCAGAGACCAGAGCAGTTGGCAGGCTGAGGGCTGTGTGATAGACGTGTCCCTGTTCTCGAAGAGAACTTAACCATGTTCTGACGGGATTGTGGGTTTTGCAGGATGGCGGGTGAGTGTTGGGGTTGTGGAGTGACGGGAGGAGGCAAGTGTTGCCCCTCAACGGTTGCCTATCATGGTGCAACGGCCCTTGTGCACCGCTGGTGTGTGTTTATCAAAATGTTTATTTTGAGGTTTTAATTTTTAATCCAAGCAACTCTTGAAGGATTGTAAGGAGCTTAGCCGTAGCAGCTGTTGGAGGTCCTCCTTCGTTACCGGGGATGCCCGCAAGCCATGCGGGGAAGCCGGTATTGCCTGAAGCGGCGGTTTGTGGGATTGTAATCCCCAAGAGACCTAACGAGGGCGCTCCGATGGAATGGTAACCCTCGTTGAATTTTGTTGCCCGACGCCTAATCTCGTCCTCCAGGTATGGTAGACCAGAGGCTTCGTGCAGGAGTCTCGTTGGAAAACCACGAGGCACAGAATATATAACCCGAAGGGATCTATTCTGTACCCGCTGAAGCAACAGCAGACTGGTGCCTGCCATCATGCCCCAGATCTCACAGGCGTAGATTAGCAAAGGGGCTATGAGAGCCCTCAAAAGGCGCAACTTAAGGGGAACCGGCATCGTGGACTTCAGCATCGGGTACAAGGAGGCCATAGCCCCGTGACCCCGACGTCTCAGTTCCCTGATGTGCTCCCCAAAAGTGACGCCCCTGTCAAGCTTCACCCCCCAAGTAGGTAATGGTGTTCGTCCATTGTATCCTTCGGTTGAGGTACGTGAATGTAAGGAAGTTTGCGGGAAAGCGGCGCTTGGTGAAGAGAATAGCGTGGCTTTTCTCCTGATTGATGGACAACCGCCAACGCTCGCACCACTCTTGAATGCGGCGGTGTCTCTGAATGGGGTTCAAGGCTCTGCATGGGTGTTTGTACAGAATAACAGCACGTCATCAGCATACTGGGCTATGTTGACTTGCTGCACAGTTGGTAGGTCGGCCATGTAGACGCTAAAGAGCGTGGGGGATAGTACAGAGCCTTCGGAGACTCCGCCTCTTATTGGCCTATGTGTTGGTTTGTGTCCCGCAACTGAAACAACAAAAGATCTGTGTTTGAGATATGAGTGTAGTAGGTGTATATGTGTCGGGAGCTCCAGTCGGATGAGTTTAAGGAGCAGACCCGCGTGCCAGGTCGTAGAGAAGGCCTTCTCCACGTCCAGCGACACCGCCGCAGTGTAGGCTCTGTCCTGGAAACCCAGGGCAGCGGCCTCCACCACTCGCAGTAGTTGCTGGGGGTGTAGAATGCCCAGAACGAAAACCAAACTGATGGTCAGGGATGGCTCGAATGTCACCCAACATACGGGACAAGCGGCTAAGCAGTAGCCTCTCGAAAACTTGGATGATGGATCGGTAGTTGGAAGGATGTAGTGGGTCTTTCCTCGGCTTCAAAATGCATTTCACCAGGGCCTCCCTCCACTCGCGTGGAAAGTGGCAGAAGGTGAGACACATGTTGAAAACCTTGGTTAGAAAGAGCACCGCCTTGTTGGGAAGGCAGCGGAGCATGTCGGGGGTTAGACCGTCAGGACCCGCTGCCTTTTTGGGGTTGAGACGCCAGAGTGCGCCCTGGAGTTCACTGGGTCGGATGACAGGAAGTCGGTCCGCCTCGTCGGGGGATCGTCGAAGGTATCGACGCACCTCCCGTCGAGCACGGTCCGAGAAGTCTTCGTCCTGGGGGTCGTCTCGTGGCCTCATAGTCCTTTCGATGTAGTCAGCGAACACATCGGCTTTGGCTTGGGGTTCATAAGCCAGGCCTTGGATGCCTTGGATTGGGGAGGTGATTTGACCTCCGTGGTGTGGGAGAGCTTTGGTAATCCTCCACACGTCGCCATCCTCGAGCCTCAAGCGGGTTATCGTCTCCTCCCACGCTCGCACCCTGTGCTCGCGTAGTCGGGTCCGGACCTCTCGGCGTAGACGCCTCAGGAGTGCTCGGTTATGTGGTGTGCGGTGACGCTGGTAAAGTCTGCGGGCAGCCCAGGAACGGCGGACGAGCAGATGGAGTTCAAGAGGAAGGACATCCGGGTGTGAACGGTTAGGTTGAGTTGTTCGCACCACGATGGAGGTAAAGGATTGGACCGCAGCCTCCAAGGATGGGATGTCTATGATCCTAGGGTTCGGCGGGATGGAGTCGTTGAGGCAAACCCTGACGCATTCCCAGTCGACGTCGCGGTTTTGAACCGAGACGTCATGACTGGCAACCCGTGTGTTAACCTCAGCCAACACGGGATTATGATCGGAATGAGGTGCGTTTATCGAAGTGAGAGATGTATGAAAAGGGAATTGTTTGATGGTCGCGAAGTCAATAACGGATACCCGTCCTTGACCTCGTGGATGGTGTGTGGGTTGCCAGGGGCCCTCTACTCTGAGTTGAGGGTCCGCATCTACCATGCGTATGATGATATTGCCTCGGGCGTCCTCCCGGGGGCCGCAATGCCAACGCGGATGGTTGGCATTGAAGTCCCCGGTCAGAATGACATTAGGATGAAGGGCTAGGACGGAAAGGTAATCGTTTAGTACAAACTGCCTTCGGGGAAGGTGGTAAACAGATACCAGTAAAACTTCCTTACCGCTAAGGTCAACACAGGCAGCCGTGGCTTCCATGGATTGAAGAGGCGGGAGCTGGATGGGTCTATGGACTACTCTGTTCCTCACGAAGATCGCTGAGCCACCTCCTCGGCGGCCCACACGATACACTCTGAGGCAGTTGTAGCCCGAAAGTCGGAAAGGGGTGTCTGGACGGAGATGTGTCTCGCTGACCACCATCTAAGGCAAATGAGCCGGCAAAATATTGGAGCTCACTACCCTGACCATTCAGGCCACACGCGTTCCAGAACGCGAATCGAAAAGAGGTACGAGACATATTTCGATTCGCCATTCTGAGCGGTCTGGACGATCACAGTCAGGAGGGCAAGTCCCTCCATGGCAACAGCCATCTTTGCGGCTGCGTCGGTGGCAGAGAGGAATCTGACCAGCAGATCACAGATGCGCTGGGCGTGGTTCAGCAAAAGCTGCGGTATTCACGCCATCACATCCGATAGCTGCAGGACAGGAGTGGTGGGGATGATGGTTCTAGGAGTGGGTGTGGGAGGAGTGCGTCGGGATACTGGCTCGCCACCAGCCGCCTCCTGCCTCTGCTGTCGCTCGGGTACGGGAGTACCGTTCCCTTGCGGAGCCCTGGGGAAAGAAGTTAGGCTGCCTGGCAGGCCAGCGCGCCTTCGCTTGAGTGGGTGGGTTTTGTCTGGGGTTGGCTGGAGCTTGCGTTTTGCGTGGGGGTTGGCGTGTGTTTGTATCAACCCGTGACATCGCAGGGCCACACGCAGCCCTTTGCGCCGTAGTGGTGTTGGTGGCGATCCTGTCCTGCGCCGGCTATCTAAATCTTAAAACAGGTGCTGGTGCAGGTATTGTTGCCGGTGTTGGCTCTACTTGGCGCTGGTTGGTAGCAGGTGTTGCTCTTGTCTCCTGCTGTTTCCAGTGGCGGTCGCGTAGCCGCTATGACAGCTAACCTCTTGGGACAGCCACCATAACTTGCGATATGCTCGCCACCACAGTTTGCGCATATCGGCTTCGCGGTGGAAGCTATCGGGCAGACCTCTTTAGGATGGGGTTCTCCGCACCTTAAGCAGCGCAGGTTGCGGAAACAGAAGTGACTGGAGTGGTTAAACCCCTGGCACCGGTAACATTGTGGGGGCCCACCAGAGCCCTTGGACGGTTCAATTTTGACCCGAAGCTAACAGATGGCAATGACTCCATCTACCTTGACCTCCGGGTCGTTGGCCCGCTCCACTATTACTAGAGAACCAGAGTAGTTAAAGAGCGTCCTTAAATAACACGTCATTTATATTTTTCCCCTTTCTGCATGTCCATGTGACATCGGATACTCATGCACATCGCGAGGTATTTGTCAGCAGTGGGAGAGAGTTCGGCAGTGAGTGACATAAAAACCATACTGTACTGTTTAATGTAAGTGTATACAAACTGAGAACCAATAACAGCAATATTGAGACCGTCACACCTGAATTCTCTTCTATTAAGCCTCTTAGAGGACAGACTAGGATGATTGTTTACAATATCTTTTCCCACATACTTGCGAAAACAAGTACCTGCTTGTTCTCAACCTACATTCAGCCTTGTATGCGCGTATTGTAACAATGACAAAGCGGAGATTGTATACTCTCCTTCCCCACTTTTCCTACCACCACCAAAACGTAGACCGGTTACAGCGGGAAGAGGGGAAGCAGTTGAAGGCGTGAGCTGCGTTGACGTAAACATGGCAATAGTTTTAATTATCTTAACAAACTATATGAACACGGCTTGTGAATTCAAGAGGGCGATGTCCGAAGGACAGTACCAAAAATCCGTGCGTAACACGCACAACTGGATGTATTGCAAGATGCTTCCAATGGTTCCAGATACAAATTCAAACAAATTGATGCCCAAGTTACTACAACTTGATGTATCCAGCCTCGGAATTGAACAGTCCAGACGGTGTTAATGTGAAAAGAATTGCTCTTATATAATACGTTGTGCAAAAATTACCCTAATCTTGTATTGGACAATATTCTCAGTTTAAAGGCTAACTTGATTGGTATTTCATAAAGTAACAAAAAATGTGAAAGACTGCCTCCATGGTCGAGTGGTTAGCGACCTGACTACTCAGCCGGAGGTCCCGGGTTTGATTCCCGGCTGGAGCAGGGAGTTTTTTTTAACCAGGATTATTCTGTGTGTGTACCCAACATGACCTTAGATGCTAAAGAATATATAAATATATATAAATGAAACAATTAAAAAAAATACTGTGCATGCAAATGGCAGCCGAAAATGGAGCGAACGTCTCTCTCTCTCTCTCTCTCTCTCTCTCTCTCTCTCTCTCTCTCACACACACACACACACACACACACACACACACACACACAGAGTTACGGAAAAGCAAACAAAGTCGAATTTGG
This sequence comes from Hymenopus coronatus, assembly GCA_030762935.1. Taxonomy (NCBI): domain Eukaryota; kingdom Metazoa; phylum Arthropoda; class Insecta; order Mantodea; family Hymenopodidae; genus Hymenopus; species Hymenopus coronatus. The sequence goes on along the minus strand of CM060896.1, from coordinate 35,164,729 downwards.
AGGGAACGAGGACAATCTCACGATATCAATTACTCCTGGAATGAGTTAAACCGTTTGAGAGCAACTGTAATAGTATCTGATTCGTATCTTAAAGGATTAAGAAGGGAAATAAGGTAATGCATTAAGCTAAAAGGAGGAAAACTACGATGAGTTGAAAGGTAATCCCAGGTGATAACTACGTTATATTTACATTTGTTTTTACATGATGAAAATTTTTAATTATGTTTTGACTTGACGCTTGCGTTACACTTTTTAAGCTTAACGAACGGTGGGCTGAAAGCAGTTTTACACAACATGGCTGGCGCGTAAATTGGTTCTTCACCAGGCCAGCAGCAAGGCAGCGACCGCGCAGTTCACTGGAGATACCACAAGAAAACACCTCATCATGGGGAAGACTAGAAGAGGAAGCAGGAACATAAGAAAAAACAACACCAAAACAAATGAAGACACCGACAACGAATCACAACACTCCGCAGCAGGAAACTCAGCATCAGCATCAAACACCTCCTCAAGAGCACAATCACCAACACCCAGCGAAGGACAGACCACAACACCACGTCAAATCTAACACCACAAGCACTAAAACACCAGCGAGAGACCCACGGCCGTTTCGGGCGCTTTAGCGCAGTCGCGGTTGGCGTGCATCCTCAGCTGTCAGCACGGTTCTTTTTGCAGCAGGCTCAATATATCTGGCCTGCTCTGAGTGCTGTCTGCATTCACAGTGTAAGAAGACCGACACCACTCATCCGCCTCATCTTCCATGACGCTGAGCAATACGCCGCAGCACTCCAAACCAAGGTTTCTTTCCTTGGAAAAGAAGTCCTGATCGAAGAAAGCCACACCACCTGGACTCCACCTTGCAGAAAATGCTGCAAATACGGACACACCGCTGAAAACTGCTCATCTACACTACGCTGCCACTACTGTGGAGCTCCAAACACAATTAGCTGCAGGCATAACCTAACCAGACGCCGCCGATATTGCGCCTCATATCGTCGAAATGACCACTACTCCGGACAAACGTCCTGCCCGTACTACCCTCGACAAGATACACGAACACAACAAACTCACCGAAGAACATCTACAACTCAAGAAGTACATACAACTCTACGTAATACAGAAAAACAAACTCCACATCTCAACCAATCACAGCAGACTTCACAAGCAATGCAACCAACCAGAAGATACCTACATGAAACTCAAGACACAACTACAAGAGGACTACCACAGCCGAACCAATCACTGCAGCCCCCGCCAACATCACAAAACAACACACAAAGATGGCACGCCAAGAGAGAAGGCCACATTACAAAAGAAGACCCTAATAGAGAACTACTAATTGCATTACACGGAATACATTCGAGCATCAACGAATTCCAGTCCAAACTACAAGAGCTCACAACAGAACAACACCCTTGAACAACTCATGACAGACACCTAAAGCTTCATAGAACTCAATACCTCAACCACCAATCAGAGTGCCGACTGCATCCTAGAAATTCAAATAGCCAATGAGGAAAGAGAAGAGAACCTGAGAAATCGACTTTCTGATATCACCTCTAAAGTCATCAATCTATTACCAACACTAAACGATATCAGTAAAGACCTGAAAAATTTCAAAGACTCGCACATAAACATCAACCAGAACCTCGCTCAACAACCAGAAAACACAAAAGAAGACATCACCAAAACACTAACAGAACTCCTACACACCAAAAAACAAACATAACTATTGTAAACAATCTTTTCAATAAAGAAAACCATAACCCAAAAAAGTCAGGTCAGTGGAAACAACACATGATGGCAACTTCAAAAATAACTAATAAAAACAAAGTCCAATGGCTGAAGAGGACAAATTACACCCTGTAACAGCACTGGGGGTGAGATATACCCCTAAATCCCCTTGTTGCTTGCTTGCTTGCCAGTAGCAAACCTTTCCACAAACAATTCTTACAAAACATTATTCTTTTATCTACAACATGCTAACCGAGATAAACATTAGCAGAAATAGTCTTATTACTAACTTCCTTATAAGTAAAAGGGAATTAAGGGAATACTAGGCTAAAGCAATAGTCTAATTTTTTAAAAAATTGGTCACTGTGAAACAATTGAATTTCAGTTCCCTTTGCATGACCAAGAGTAAAGCAAAAGAAAAATAAAATGAAAGATGACTTTCTATTTGAGAAAGATTTAAGTAGTTTAAAATTAAAACAGCTTACTGAGCAGCCATTTGTTCACAAAAGTAAATAATTGTGTTCCTATCTTCCTGTGAACTTTCAATTTATAAATGCATATTCAGTTCCAGTCTTTCAAAATTGAGAACAATGGTCCACTGAAATTCATACTAAGTATAGAAAAAAATATACATAACACACACATTGTCTATAATGACATTCCTACCATTCTAATAATTTTACTCTTGCTTTGTGAACTATTCATAACAGGTAATTGATCTCTCTTGTTTTCTCTGTTGCAGCAAAGAAACTGTGATGATCTGAATTTCTGCATTATCTGGTTTTGCAAGAAGAAGTAATTGGAATTTTTATTCTTTTTGGTTGAAAAGTCTTCTCTGTAGCAACATTTTTGTTTTTTTAAAAATTTCTTTGTTTTGGGTGTGATATTTTGTTTTCATTGCTAACTGCTGCCAATGTTGCCGTTAATGATTCTGTGTGTTTCTTAAACATTTCAAGTCCTCTTTTCATGAAAATTCTTTAACCAAGTCCAACAGTTCTGCAGCAATTGTGTCCTTTTCTTGCGGGAAACATGCAAAAGTCTGACAAACTTCATCTTTACTGACTTGCGAGAATATTTGCTGCTTTTCAATTACAATACAAACATCCTGACAGTCTATATTAGTTCACTGGAACCCATATGAATGTTTAAAGGAAGTTTACGCCTGAGTTGAATTTGGTATGTGCTATGTATTTATAAATGTTCCATTTAATGCTGGAATTAATGCATCTTCAGGAATATCTGTGAATGCAGGTGCTACATTTGCTACATATTAATTTGCATGTGCACTGAACCAATAAAGTACACCTCTGCCACCTTCAAATTTTCCATCCTTTGGCTTATTTAACAATAAGGTCCTTGTCAATGTGTAAGTTTGATTTGTTCCTGTGACGAACATCTTTCATTTTACTGATTTATTTCCCTTTCGTAAGCACAATAAGCTTAGTCGAATAGTTTGTTTTTTCAAAAGACATCAGTGTAAATATTGCCTTATTAAAATGCTTTACATGTTTTCCAAGTAGATATATTTTAGCATGCAATGCATTCTCTCTACATATTACTGTTGAGTCCTGTCTGCAGCCTATAGCAGTAAGCCAACATTTTGCATTGCTTATCTAATAGAACTGGAAACTTGTCAGAATCACTTTTCAATGTTCCTAGTATAACTGGAAGGATAATTTCAAACACTGCTGCATCTCTCCTCTCTAATAGTGTGCTAAGAAACTTGTCAACAATTGCTTGTTTTTATTGAACTTGAATTTTGCTTTCAATGTTTTTTTCTCCAAGCCTTGTCCATATGTCAAGTAAACAAGTCTCATTTAGGAGTTTCCATTATTCAATCCAAACATTAACGAAGGATTCTACTAAGTCCGACCTAAAAACATCGTGGGGAACAGTTTTCCAATTTCCAATTTGATGCATTGGAAAAATATGGAGAGCACTTGCCAGTCATTTCTATTGAGGATGAGGAAGGTGCATGGAAACCCTTGTCTAACTTCATCCAGTACCATTATAAGTGTCATAAGTTGGAAATTATAGATATCTATCCTATGCATCCCATCAATACAAAACACACGTGCTTCAATATTTCAAGTTCAGTGCTATTAATATAATTAAGTATGGTTTAGTTATGAATGAGATTCACTTACCATGTCTTGTGGCTTATAAAACAGCACACAGGGTTATTATTAAGAGTTCATTTCATGTGCATATGCCTCAACACTGGATTCACCACTTTGATGCAGAGCACAAACTACAGTCTCGCTCAATATCGATGAATCCTGTTATATTAGTAGATAGGGTAAGATGAGGTTAACTGGTCATGGAGGTTAAGTGAACCATTCCTCATAAAAAAAGGAAAAAAAAAGGGAAATTTTAGGCTCCAACCACAATGATATAGTGAGTTGGTAGCCCTAAAGATTCTCAGCTGTGTTTTGATTGCTTGAATTAGGTTAATATGTGATTATTTATTATTATTGAATTGCGGAAGATAAGTAAATTTTTTCACTAATTCCTTTTGTGTTTATAGTTTGATAGAAAGCTCTTAGCAATTTATGCTTATAAACTGTGTGAAACAGCAGGCTTTAAGCTTTAATTATATAAATTAGGTTAGTGGATTCTGTAGTTTTAGGTTATGCTGCAACATAAAGTACTTCCTTATTGTACTTGGGGTTAGGTGAGCCACATAATGTGTGGTTAACTGATCAGTGGCCCAGTTAACCACACACATAACTAGTTGCGGTCCTAAATACTTTAATCTACCTTTGGCATATTGCAATCATTACTATTATGTGTTATTTTTATTATTACTACTGCTACTGCTTTTTTTTTTTCAGGAATCAATATGCCAAGAATAAGAATTCGAACCACAAATGATCGGGATTATCCGAAAGAATTGTTGCAAAATGCAGTAGCTCAGCACCTGTATGAGAAAATTTCCTTGAGAAAACTCCAAAAATAACACGGGTATTCCAAGGGCAACCCTGAAACGTTATGTAGAAAAGACTTTAAATTTGGGTATTGATAATGTTAATTTTAGACCATCAAATGAGCATTTAAAGATTTTCACACAGGCTGAAGAAGAGTCATTGGCAAACTACATTACATTTAATTCAAAATCTTCTCGGGCTTCTAGCCAGGTAATAACTTGGCTTGACACCAACGTTTCGAAGAAGTGCATCTTCCTCGTCTTCAGGGTGAACTGATGGTTTGAGCTTGCGGAGACTGGTATTTATAGCCTATATACCGTTTACCGGCAATTTTTCGGGAAAGATTAGTAGACTACTCTACAAATATAATGTCAAAACCATCCATAAGCCACCACCTAAAATCAAAAATTTGGTCAGGCCAGTTAAAGATAATTTAGCTCTCAGAGTACCTGGTGTCTACCACATTCCTTGCGAATGCAGCGCAGCGTACATTGGCCAAACAGGACGCACTATTGCCACACGCGTTTCTGAACACCAAAGATCAATAAGGCTTATGCAACCCGAAAAATCTGGACTGGCTGAACACTGTATAGAACAGAGCCACAGAGCTAACTTTACTAACACCAAGATAGTGGCAAAGTGTTCGAATTACTGGGAAAGGAGAGTAAAAGAAGCTTTAGCCATCTCATCTGAAACAAATAATCTAAATCGCGATTCTGGCCTACAATTAAGTTCAGCATGGACACCGATGATAAAGAGCCTTAACACCTAATCCTGTACCTGCAGTCTTCCAAGACTTATTTTCTAGCAGGTGCGTGCTCAAACACAAAACATTAGCCGAATAACTGCTATAAATAGTTTTCTACGAAGTCCGTGCCCATGTCTCAGTCATCTTAAATACCAGGCCATAATATCTCGCGAACCAATCAGATGTTAGCTTCATCCCAGCTCTTATAAATACCAGTCTCCGCAAGCTCAAACCATCAGTTCACCCTGAAGACGAGGAAGATGCACTTCTTCGAAACGTTGGTGTCAAGCCAAGTTATTACCTGGCTAGAAGCCCGAGAAGATTTTGAATTAACACGTCGCCAGGAAAGCTATAGTTCTTATTTTACATTACATTTGCTTGCAAAATCCATTATGGTTTAAATACAAAAACAGCTCAACGCCTAGCATGTGAATATGCTAAAAGAAATTGCAAATCTGTACCAGAAAATTGGGAAGTAGAAAACATGGCTGGACTGCAATGGCTTAGGTCTTTCATAAAATGAAACTAAATTTCATTACACACTCCTGAGCAGACAAGTTTAACTCGGGCTACCAGTTTTACTGAGGCAAATGTAAAAGTATTTTTTGACAACTTAGTTTTAGTTAGAGAAAAACACAAGTTAGAACCACAAGATATCTATAATATGGATGAGACTGCAGTCAGAAACCACCTAGTGTTGGCTCAAACAGATTCTAGGTCTGTTGGTCAAGCTACCTCTGCAGAGAGAGGTGCACTGGTGACCATGGTGAGGATAATTAGTGCTACAGGAAAATCAGTGCCACCATATCTGGTGTTTCCCAGAGTGCACTTTAAAGATCACATGCTGCTAAATGCTCCACCAGGCTCAAGTGGTGGAGCCACGATCTCTGGGTGGATGAACAGAGAGGTATTTTTACCTGTTCTGCAACATTTCGTGAAGCATGAAAGGCCTACAAAAGAACATCCAAAACTCTTAATTTTGGATAATCATGAGACACACAAGTATAGCTGCAATATCAAATGCAAAAGATAATGGGATTATTTTGCTTAGTCTTCCTCCTAACAGCAGCCATAAGCTGCAACCTCTTGATGTAAGTGTTTTTGCTTCATTGAAGAAATTTTACAATGTAGCATGTTGTGCCAACAGATGAAAAATGTTTTGTGCCAGAAAATGATGTTATTTTAAAGTCACCAAATCCTGCTCATCTAAGTTCAGCTCGCTATGCAAATATGATAACATTCAATTTTGACTTGAGTGACTTTACATTGTATTAGATTATTCCTTATTTTGTATTGCATTTATTATAAACCTGAGCATTTGAATGAACCAAGTATTCAGCATTATACATTTCAGATACAATGGTCTGATATTCTAATAAAGAAAGTTTATCTATTACCTTATTTATTAGTGGTGCAGTTAGCCCCTTTAGGTGGGCCAGTTAACCTTACACAGGGGGTTAATTGAGCCACTTTCACTTAGGTTACTCTTTGTTTATTATTTCTTTTTTCCTCTTAAAGAGAGGGCTGATAATTTTTTTGAATGTTCCCTACTAACCATTGATAATTGTTATATGTTAAAGATTTACCTAACCTAAAAACAATCTGTGCAAAAAATAAACTACAAAAAAAGTGGCTCAGTTAACCTAACTCTACCCTACACCCTTTCTAAATTAGATATTGAATCTGGCATTTTATCAAGTATAGCTTGAAAAGCTTAGCAATATTCACAGGTATACAGTTTCTTTTTCTGTCAATCTCAAATGAGCTAATTCAGGTTGGTGATTGACATGAATCTAACAAATTTCACTTTGCATATTCTGTCTTGATCTTGATTAACTCTTATCTTTACAAGATATAATAACTGATTTTATTAATCCCTTGCAGTTTTAAATTTCTAACCATCGTCCTCTGGAATATGCAAGCCAAGTTCTTACATTTGGAAATGCTGTTAATCAGCAAAATGACCCAAAGCAGATGCTCTGCTATAGCTCCAAACATACACAAAAATTACATGAAATGCTATGCCAAGCCAAGTAAAATGTAAATAACGATTATAATAGAACAGAGTGCTGAATGTTGAATTCATTCAATATGAATTCAACATATTACTCACCCTGACCTCCTTTGATTTCTTTCAAATTTGGTATATCCATTGATCATGATAAGAGATGATAAACTACCAAATTTCAAAGTTATGTGATAGTTATGAGGAGAGCTATACATCCTCAAAGTTGGGAAATTTAAATGTCTATCTTGAGATAAAAGGGTGTAAGTCCGGTTGTAATCCACAGACAGATGTGAAACATGTACCAATGAATAGCTAATGAATAGAGCTTTACACTAATATGTAACATGGCCTGTTTCCAACAATTTTCAAGTTGAAGCTTAATGACCTTGAACTTTGATTATCTGCAATTTTTGTGACAAACATGAAGATGGCACACCAAAGGCATCATGTTCAAAAAAATTACTTTGTGTACATCATTGCACTACCAAAATGCATCTTCACATGAACACCAACTAATCAATTATTGACATATACACACAGTATAAAATGGTGTAGAATATACATCATAACAAGGTCATTACCATGCACCTCAAGGCTCTCTCTAACTTATTAATGTTCATCAAATCTGATGCAGGGACACTATATGCAGGTCCTTCCAGTTGGTGTAACAGGATTTAGTCTGTGAAAATGTCATGTCTTCTAATAAAGCAAATGTCTCTTTTGGTAGGAAACACAGATGAAGGTGATGGTCCATGTGGATGTAAGAAGCTGGCTTCTCTTTGCCTCTTTCTTCAGGAGTTTGTAAGACATATGCAACCCACCAATGATTGTCATATATACAAACAACAAACCCATGTATGTTAGCAGCATTTAATTTGCCATAGCAACCAATGAATTTTCTCTGCTTACTGTTGAGGTGGAATATGCCTTTGACTTCACTATACCTTTGTTAATAGGTATTACACAACGAAGCTTCTGTGTACCAGGTATCATCCTTATGCTTTTGAAACATTGTGTTAACATGGTAATGTCTGCATCATAATGGGAAGCCGATGTGATATTTATTTTGCACCACTCAAAAAACTGTTATGTCAAAATATGATTGTCATAAGGTCGCTTGAGGCTGGCAAGAGTGTCCGTCTCTTGACAGTCCCTGCAACTACATCATAAGGTCCTCTCCCATGAGAGGTACTAAAAAACTGCCATTCTGCAGTAATTTGAAAGTCCTCTTGGTGGTATCACAGATCAATGAAATTCTTCGTTTTGTGCACATCTATCTGAGAAGTAATAAATGTACTTTTTTTTTTTTTTTTAAATACAGTACCGGAGTCTGATCGGGACTCCGGCACTGTATACCCTACTTTTATTTACCTTTTTTTTTAACCTTGTTTTGTCGTATTATTACTGTTTTCTTACTTTTACAACACACACACATACACAAACATATAACACTCATGCCCAAGGTGGGACTCGAACCCATGATCCCCAGCGCTATGAAGCACCAAAGCCTTGGTGAGTGCGGCCATGGGGACCGGCAGTACTTTGGAATTGGAAAGTGGCATTTCAGGAAATTGAGCTGGAAACTATGCACAGAGAATGTATCATGATGAAGGCATGAACTTCATTAGTATTTGTATCTCTGTAGTAAGCTATGAATGGGTGAATTGTGGCTTGTGAATTATTTCAATAGAATTCCTGTACTTCATTCAGAATACAAAGGAGTAATTTTCTGCAAAATCACAAACAAGATATTCAATTAAGAGTAAAAACATAGATTACACTCAAACTTCATTCTTGAAATAAAGTAACTTACTTCGGACATGTTTTAGTGGCTGTTGCCACCATGTGGAGGTCTCTCTTCTGGATAGATGAATTTTGACATCATTCTGTTTAACTACTATAAACAGAAGCACTATTAACAGTGAAGTATTCTTCATGTTGGAGTTGTATTGAGTCACACTTATTTACACTTAAAAATTTCCACTTAATATGTTAAAAAACACTGAACGTTTTCCAGGACATTCGCCCTCTTCTTCAGTAGTTTGGTGACTGGCGTTCCTTTCCCTTTCTCTCTTCTTCTTCTTCTTCTTCTTCTTGTATCAGATCTTGTTGCCATCTGGTGTTGGGAGTGCAAAGTTTTAACACTTCATCCAGTGGTGGGATTTCAAAATTTAAAACGTTATTGCTGTTTTTTATAATGTGAATTTTTTCCCAGATGTCTAATTCTATTGGTGACTCTAATGGTTTCAACAATTTTATATTTTGCCCAATGTTGTGGTTTTCTTCCCAAAAATGATATGAAACAGCAGATTTGTCTATTTGCTTTAGTTTTATGTTTCTCTGATGTTCTTTTAGTCTAATTTCCAAGTTTCTCTTTGTTTTACCTATGTAGAATTTTTCACAATCTTCACAGCTGATCTGGTAGATTCCGGATTTCAGTGTGTTTTGAATTGTATTCTTAAGGGGCTTATTCAGAATGTTCTTCAGGTGGAATTTGTTTTGTGAGGCTAGTTTTATTTAGAGTTTTTTGAAGATTTTTTCGAATTTTTTATAAGCCCAGGGGTGGTAAGTGAATTTTCTGTATTTCCAATCATCATTTGAAAGAGGTGTTAGAGTTGTATTTAACGTGATTTCTTTGTTTTTTTTTTTTTTTTTGTTTTTTTCTTTTTGATCATGCTCCTAATGAAGTCAGGGTTGAATCCATTTTCCATTAAATTCAACCTGAAGAATTTTCTGAATAAGCCCCTTAAGAATACAATTCAAAACACACTGAAATCCGGAATCTACCAGATCAGCTGTGAAGATTGTGAAAAATTCTACATAGGTAAAACAAAGAGAAACTTGGAAATTAGACTAAAAGAACATCAGAGAAACATAAAACTAAAGCAAATAGACAAATCTGCTGTTTCATATCATTTTTGGGAAGAAAACCACAACATTGGGCAAAATATAAAATTGTTGAAACCATTAGAGTCACCAATAGAATTAGACATCTGGGAAAAAATTCACATTATAAAAAACAGCAATAACGTTTTAAATTTTGAAATCCCACCACTGGATGAAGTGTTAAAACTTTGCACTCCCAACACCAGATGGCAACAAAATCTGATACAAGAAGAAGAAGAGAGAAAGGGAAAGGAACGTCAGTCACCAAACTGCTGAAGAAGAGGGCGAATGTCCTGGAAAACGTTTCAGTGTTTTTTAACATATTAAGTGGAGATTTTTAAGTGTAAATAAGTGTGACTCAATACAACTCCAACATCAGTCTGTTTGTTTGTGATATGTCAAAATTTATGACTGTTTTTTAAAATTAATAGATTTTCCCTAACTGTTAATCCAATTGGTATCTGCACTAATTTTATAACTTGGGTTTACTGTGAAAATTGTGGTTTTGAGTCCAAAAATGATGTGCTACAACTGAATTATCTGTTTGTTTATGCTTTAAATATCTATGTGTTCTTTAAAATGTTGTCCTATGTTTCTTTTGTTTTCCCCATATACACCTTTTCACATTCCTTGCAGCCAATTTCATATATCCCCAATTGTTTCAATGGGGGGATTTTTGTGTTTGTGTGGAGGATGTTTTTTAAACTGTGCTTATTAACTGGGATTAAGTTGATGTTCCATTTTTGAAAATCTTTTTAAATTTTTGGTGTGCCAAAGAGTGGCAAGTGAATCTTTCTGAAGCCAACTTCTTTTATTCTTTTTAGAATGCTAATTTCTTTTACTTTCTTCTGATTCATAAATTTATTAATCTTCTTCTTTACCTAATGTTCTGTGTAGCCATTCTTTTGTGCAATTTCTATGATCCTATTAAGTTCTAATTTGTATTCCTTCTGGCTAATACCAGTCTCTGAATGCAAGGCTGTGCGTGTGCGTGTGCGTGCGTGTGTGTGTGTGTGTGTGTGTGTGCGCGAGCGAGAGAGAGAAATTGGGATGTAGCTTCTGTTAACTATGTAGTTTTGCCATCTATTTTTTTTCCCATAGATTCCAAATTCTAGTTTGTTGTGGTTTCTGATAATTTTTTGGTCCAGAAAGGGAAGCATTAAATTCTTTTTCTATTGTGAATTTTTATGGAACTGTCCTGAAGATTTAACAATTTAAGACTGCCCTCGACTACTTTTTTGTTTACTATTGCCACTATGTCATATATATATATATATATATATATATATATATATACCAAGTTGTGTATATTTGTGGGAAAACAGTGGTTATGTGGATTTCTAAATTACTCATATATAGGGTAGGCAGGGGCGAAGGTGCGCACTTAATGCTTTTTTATTTTTCCCTTCTGCTATTCTGGGTACATCACAATGAAAAATTTACACAATACATCTAGGGGCATACTTTATTTTTCCCTTCTGCTATTCTGGTTACATCACAATGAAAAATTTACACAATACACCTAGGAGCATACTTTACACGATGCATTAAGTTCATGATTGGTTGCATGATGTGTTAAAATTATATTTAACAAACTGTTACAAATGAAAAAAAATGGATCTTTGCCCCAGGCCTGGGGTAAAGATCCTATAGTTATGGGGCAAAATTTCGACACAAAAAGAAATTATTATAATTATAACAGACTAAAGAAGAATCACAGTATTTGTCAGTTAGAGTCATTATTAACTTGTATAATGTTTTAATAAATCTGAATTATCACAATCATCATTGTCTCATCATAATCGTGTTAGGCATAAAAACATGACACTGACGGATCACTAATGTAATATAAAGCATTTGAACACAAGGAAATAATATTGTGAATTAAGTAAGCAAGTATGACAAATGAAAAGGCAGAAATAAATTAAAGCTCCAAGTAAAGTGCCAAAAATATCTGATTAAAAAAATAACACTAGTTTAAACTTAAGGAAACCACTCTAGAACTAGAAAGCATACGACAAATTAGACAAGTAAATAACTATAAGAAATAAGAATTACACAAGCATATGAAACACTGAAGTGCGGAGAGAAATATCTAATGCCAAAAAATAAGAATATGATTTCTTTAATATTAAAGATTTCATGTTATTTCTATTTTTGGCAGTACACAGATCGCAAATAAAATTGCCATATTTCGTATGCTGTACATTCTTCGTGCCACCAGTCATGGCATTGGAGGCACTCGATCCAGTCCTCCTCTGGTGGATCTTCATATTTTCCATCACAAGCTGGACAGAAGTATTCTTTCTGCCCCTCATCTACTTTTGGATGTTTCTCCATTTTCCTTCTCTTACTGCTAGTTTTGAACAGAGTTCTGGCTGCAGATCTTCTGCCCATCAGACATGCAGGACTGTTTCTCTTTAACTATATTTAAATTTGGCTTGCTCTTTAAAATAGTAGAATACCCTTGTTCCGCCTCTTTCGCTGCACTTTACAATTCGGAAGAGGATGCAAATCAGCAGGTGACGTTCTTATAGCAGGAAGTTTAGCAGACGTAGCGTCACTCATGGCTCCTGATGGAAGGCTAGTTTCCTCTGCAGAATGTGCAGGTATTTCTGTAATAACACTATGCTTATCCATTAATATCTCATTGATGGATTCGGCACTTACCAGAATTCGATGGAATGGGTTCAGCTGCTGCTGGGTTATTAATTCCATAAATAGAACTGGATGGCATAGATTCATCTGATACTGAATCATTGATACCAGAAGTAAATTACAGGGATTCAGTTGCTGCTGGGATTCTGTAGGAATCAGATGAAACGGATTCATATGATACTCGGCTGTTTGTAACAGAAGTAGATGATATCGGCTCTGATGAAGTAGCTGGTTCTTTCTCTTGATTGTCTGCTTCTGGCTGGTTAGTCACCTGCGATAGTAGAAAATCTTCTTCTGTCAAAACGAACTTGTAAAAGTCACATAGAAGTTGTATCGTTTTCTCACATGTCTTTCCTGGTTTGGATTTGGTGTCATTAATATGCCATGTTCTGTCAGAACTGTTTTGCTTTCCATACCATGTAATCTGATGCAGAAAATTCTCTCATGATTTACCTTACTCTCCAAATCTTTGGGGGTACAGTCAAAATTTGTATTTCATCACACATAGTATTGTAATTATGAAAATTACCTTCAACTAGGTTATGATTTCTCCCTATGTTCCTCACAGTCTTCATTTTCAGGTTGTGCCACATAAGTATGCACCAACGCCTTTTTCATTTTTTGCTTTGGGTATTTTTTGTCACACTTAAGTCTCTTTTTCTTCAGAGGAGATTCACCAAGATACTTTAGACTAGTATTTAAACATCCAAGTACCAATTCTGATGCTATTTCATCTTTACATGTTGCAGATTCTTTGGAAGTAGTTGGCACAGCTGAGGTAGCAGATGATAATTTTTTTCTACATTTGCTGTAAATTTTCCCACCTTGCAATACATTTATATACTTATTTACCATCCATTCTTGAACATTCCTCAGATTCTTCTGCACTCATGCATGAGCATCACCTTTAAATGGGTTAGTGCAACATAATTTTTACTTGAAATCCATTTTTTACTAACTCCTATTAAGACAGAACTTCAGCACATGAATACTTCACTAAATAGTCCAATGGCCATGACAAGAAGCTAACGACGATTGGTTGAATTAAAAAGATCTTATTGGCTGATCCCAAATAGAAACGTTCATGAATATCATTAGCTACTATTGGCTGCTGTATTTATTTTGACTGAGATATGACATTGATCACACCAGGATTAAAATATAAAATTAGTTTCACAAATTATGTGTAAAAGATCATTCATAACAACTGTCAGTCAATTCTGACTAGATTAAATTTAAAAGAATAACTAAAAACTGGAAATATAGCTATTTTCTGCATTTTTATAGGGAATTGATATAGATTAATTTTTTGGGTATGATACCTTTGGTGTGCCTTCTTGATGTTTTGTCACATTTATACCACTGCATCAAAGCAATAAAATATAGTTTAAAAAAAAAAAAAAAAAAAAAAAAAAAAGAAAGAAAAAACCAACTGAAGATAAAGTCAAACGTCAAGGTCAACTTGAAAACTGAATTAGGCCATGTTACTTATCAATGTAAAGATCTATACAATAGTCATTCATTGGCACGTTTCATAGCTGTATGTGGATTAGAACCAGACTTACAGCCTTGTATCTTGAGAGACATGCTTAAATTTCACAACTACCACATATCTTTGAAATCTTGTATTTTTTCATCTTTTATTATGATCATTGGATGTACCAAATTTGAAAGAAATCAGAGAGGGTCGGGTGGGAAATTATACTCTTCTGTGTTGATTTGACATGGAATGACCCATATAGTTATTTTTCCAATGGAAAGAATGTTGTTTACTCTATCTTAATACCATACTTACTTTTCTTTTCCTGCTGGCATCTATCATTTTTATCATTTACTCAATGAGTGAAATTATTTAATATAATACTTACAAATTTTAAAACTTTTTGGTTCCATGTTCTTAACTTTCTCACCACAGATGCATATTTCAATGATGCCACTACAATCAGCATTGACCTCTAAATGTTGGTTGGTCATAATAGACCTCTTATCAGGTAATGAATAGTATCAGGATTTTAAAAAAATTGTTAATTATGAATTTGACATGCTGAATTCAAGACTATCATTTCACCCAACAAATAAAATGATGGGTGCATACGACACCAATCTGCAAGAACAGATCAAAGCCCAAAATCAAATTTGTGTGTGCCAAATATCCATATAATTGGGAAATCTACTTTGTTATCATTTCAGTATGCATTTTATTCCATCTTCAAGAAATTTGCAATTACTTCAAGGGTCATACCATGTCAAATGATCCAATGCAATTTACCTTACCATCTTCTTTTGCAAAAATGTATAATTGAGTCAGGTTATAAATGAGGAATTGAAACACAATAAAACTCAGAATTTAACAGGCTTTCATTTGATATGTAATATGAATAGATTTTTGAAAGTTTACATTTTAAATTATGGTCCCAAAACTCAAAATTTGGTCTCCAAAAAAACATGACTAAAATTTTCAAAAAAAAATTTCTTCTTTGATGTTTTACGATCATTCTTGCAAATTTTGAATTTGGGATCTCAATGGGATGTTCTGTTATATGGATTTTTTTTGGTTTTCTGGTACACATTAGAAATTCTTATGCATTTCTGTTAATAACCTTAATACCTATTTTTCTTTATATGTTTGTTTCTGTTTCAGTGTATATTAACTATTGCAATTATAAACACAGAACAATAGTTAAAATTTTAAGAGTTATGCATATTTAGTCCATAGTTGAATTTTAGAGTTTATCTCCAGAAGATCATTTAATAGCTAATTAATTTCCAGCATTTTGTGCAGCAGACATCAGTTTGGGTTAAGATGAAAGTTCTCCCTGTTGCAATTCTTGGTTCAATTTGTGTTAAAATTTGGCTTTTTTTCCGTCTTCAATCATCTTCTCTACTGGGATACACAAATGAGTGTGAGGATTCTGGCAGTTCCAAGATAGTGATAGTTACTTCTTCATTATCAAAATCTCGGGAAAGTATACAGTCAGCTACCATCTTTGATCATATTCACATGTCACAAAACCAGTCATTTCATCAATTGATAAGTTAATTAGAAGTTCAAGTCATTTTCTGTGACTTTAAAGTCATAGAAAATAATAGCTTGGAAATGCTCACAATTGAGATCTATCTTAGCATATGGCATAGCAATGTATGCTATACTGCAGTGTTGACAATGCACATTATTGGAGCAGGCTGAGATTGCACATGTTATTCTGAACTTCAATCTGAACTTAGGAAAAGTTGCTTTGGCTTACCACAATGCATTGTTGTCCATTCTCCAAACTTTTAGAGTGACCCTTGTACATGTCATCAATTTAGATAAAGGCCTTCCCCTTACTCCACACTTAGATTTTAAAATGTAAAAATCACCTTCAGCATTCATGTTTCCCTTGTGCAGGTATAAAATTGAGAGAATCTTCATTCTCCAAAATAGATCAATTGATATCTTAGAAACTTTATATTCGATCCTGCAGAAAAATTGTTCAGAAAAAAGCAATTTACGCTTTATCTGGTCTTTGTTCTTTTTTCAGAACTAGTTCATATGTTAAAGATTTGAAGCTTTCTCAGTATTGGTTATAACAGAAGATTTCATGAGATAGCAGCCGAGTTAAATTGGAATCAGAGAAATCCAAGGGAACGAAGACCACAGAGTCAAGATAGTCTAAAACTTGGATTTCTCCAATTCCAATTTAACTCTGTTGCTCTCCTGTGAAATCATCTGTTATTTCATATGTTATATTGGAAATACTCCTCCTATATTTAAGATTACACTGGGTAATGATTTTTTTATTATTAGAACCGGCTGACAAATTCATTGCCACAATCGGTTGCTCTAACCATTGAGCTACTTGACAACATGCTGGTATGACATTCAATCTTAAAACTGATTATGTGTTTTTACTGGTTCTAATAATAAAAAATCATTACTCAGTGTAATTTTAAATATAAGAGGAGGAGTATTACCAATATAATAGAATAGCTCGGTTGGTTGGTTGATAACATGTTAATATTACCCTGATACTAAGTACTTATGAAGGTTAAGTCACCATTAAGGTAGTTCTCTAAAGAGACATACCAGTTGGTTGAACTGGATATAAACACATAATCAGTTGGAAGAATGAATATGTCATACTGTTAGAGCAACTCCATGCAGAGTGGGAAAATCATGCTCAAATCCTGGCTGTGACATTGACTTTTTCAACAGGTTCTAATAATATTTCATATGTGATAAAATATAAATTCCAAAATGTAAGTTTTTTGATATCTATGGCTTTGATATAAGAAATCTTCGCAATTTCTGAATATTTGCACTCCATTCCACTCAGCATATTTGAAAAGTTGTCTAATTATATTGGTGCAAAATTACATAATCATCCTGATTGTAGAAATAGAAATCTGTTAACTACAAGAAAAAGATTAAAAAATTACATTGAGTTAATTTTTATTTTTGCTCATAAACCATTATATAATTTTGTACTAGTATAAATAATATATGTTCAAAATCACAAAATGTGGAACTGTTTCTATGTTATTTTTGCTCATAAACCATTATATAATTTTGTACTAGTATAATTAATATATGTTCATAATCACAAAATGTGGAACTGGTTCTATGTGCAGTTCTATTTCTGTAATAGGTGGATAGCATTGCTAGCCTCCAAATAGAGGTACCACATTCAATTACCGGCTAGAATATGCCATGTGCATATGTGTGAAGGTCTAATCAACCTTTTGTTCTTTTCCAACAAGGTGTGGTTCCACATAGCTTGTTGTATAAACAATTGTGGCACTCAGTACTAGAGTTTTGAAAATCACATGTTTACAAGTAGTTCCTCATTATGGCAGGAAAGTTGGAATATGGTGTGCTGTTATGGCAAAGATGCATAATTGGATCTTTTTCTTATGAGCAGACAAATTCGGAGATGTATCAAAATGAAATTTTGACCCTTCTAACATAAGAATAGAAATTGTATGGGTGCTCTCGACAAGATTCAGCTACTGCATATATAGCAGATGAGTATATAAATGAAATTAGGATGTTTCAAGATAGTCATTAGTGCTGGTGTATAGCCCTCTTGCTTAGCAGATCTGTATATGCGAAGTAGCTTGAAGGGCAAAGTATAAAATCCCCATGCACAATGGAACCAGCCGAGATAAACATCGAAATTAAATCACAATAACTATGATTAAACATGTCAACCAGGATATGTTCTTCCAATCAGTACCCATTTACATAAGGGATGATAACATATTTTTTAAGTTAACATTTCATACATGTTCTAAAGGGAGTTTATGGGAAAACTTAGCTCCTGCCTGCCCTGCTGCTGCCAATGAAACATACGCAAGCAGCAAGGTAATAATTCTAAAGCCCAGTTGAAACTCATTAAAAATCAAACAAAATAAAACTCTGATCAAGCATTATAAATTTCTGAGCTTGATTATTTAAACTAAACTGAAGCATAAAACGAAATCGACAACAAGCATTATTTTTATTATTAGTCAAATTCAAGACCAAGGCCCAAGATAATCTTAACCATCATCACTCAAATGTTCTACCACCGAGGTTTGCCACCAAATAATCCACTTCAAAAGTGATCTGAAGGATGAACAGCATTTCACAGAAAAATTATCACTGGAAGAATATTCTCTATTGAATGAGATGTGGATATTCCAAAAACTTTGCCACTCCATTGTGTCAAAATACCTTGAATGTGAAATATATCCCGATAATAAAGAAATAAAAACATGGTGATCTTTATAAAATGAATTTGTATTAACAATGCAAAATCAGAAAATTATGTACAAGGGTGATTCAAACATAAATGGCACTTTTTAATAAATATTTATTGATGAATATATACACAAGTGGCATCTTCTCTACTTAACCTCCTTCACGCTATGCACACTTTTGCCAAAAATTTGAAAGCTTAGATTTCCTTACTGGCTGGAGTATAATCCGGGCTTGTGGGCCGTGGTCTACTGGGCTCCTTCTCCTTCTTCCCAGATGTTTTGTCTGCGACTATGGCAGACATCTTCGGTGGCAGTGGCGAGGTTGAAGTGCTCTAGTGGACGTTTCAACTACCACCGAAGATGTCTGCCGTAGTCGCAGACGAAACGTCTGGGAAGAAGGAGGAGCCCAGTAGACCACAGCCCACAAGCCTGGATTATACTCCAGCCAGTATTGACACTGGCCGTGAAAGCCTAAGAATTTCGTTAAATTTCCTTGTTCAAAAATATTGAGGGTGCATCATCAACCAATTGTGCACATACTCCTTAATGTCTTTATTGGTTTCAAATCATTTGCCTCCAAGTGATTCTTTCATGGGTTCAAACAAAAAATAGTCTAGGAAGGGGGGGGGCAACTATGGACTATTGGGAGCGTGTTCAAGTATTTCCCAATGGCTGTCCTCCAACATATTCTATGTCAAATTAGCAATGTGGTTGGTTGGTATCTAATGTTGAGCAGTTGGCAGTGAAGCCATTCGCTCTCTTGCATTCTAGTATTTTGTTGTCATATTATCATGTTGACTAAAGGTTGGGCAGCGCAGCAGATGGTTTCCATCCATATCTTCTTTAATTGTACAGAAAGGACACAGAAATCTCACTATATCAATCCTGAATAAATATTTATTCAGAGAGTCATGGCCTATTAGGAGTCTAAAGTTGCTACAGAGGATTTTCTTGGTAATGTAGTGATTCTGGTCGTGTTATTACATAGATTTTCCCATGGTTTTCCTTCTGTTTGTAATGCATTTTTTCTTTAATTCTGTTATTATATGCTGATATAATGATTATTTTGATAGAGTGATAACTTATTGGATCAAATGAATTTGAAGTAATTTTACTACCTTTCTTGGCTATAAAGTCAGCTGTTTCATTACCCTGTATTTCGCAATGTGCTGGTATCCATTGAAGTATTAATCTTTTATTTAAATTCATAGTTGTTTTATGATTTTGCGGCATTCTGCAATATTTAAGTTATTAGGTGTTACATCAGATATTATGGATATAATAACTGCTTTAGAGTCAGATAATAGTACAACCTTTTCAAATTTATTTATATTTATTTATTTTATTTATTTATTTATTTATGCTAAGCATTATACAGGTGAATATGATCGGTGTTCAGCCCTGGCTCTTTACCGGTCATACTCATATTTTACAATAGTTTATTAATTCTAGTTTATTACACCATTTTGTCTATTTACTGTCCATATCCATTTATTTTTCACTTTGCATAAGAATTGTCCAATCTTCTTACTATCTTTTTGAAACATTTCAACTACTACTACATTTCTATCTATTTTAAACCATTTCTTATTAATATACTTTTTTCTCCAAATTTCAGTTCCTTTACATTTAAATAAAATGTGTTCTATATCTTCATTTCCGCCACATATAGGACATTGATTTTGTGGAATACCTTTCCTTAGACCTTTTAATCTCCATACTCCTGCTTTCAGCCATGCAATACCTTCTCGCTCCTCTTTATTTGTCACATCAATGTACTTTTCCCTTCCCCATGAGACTTTCATTGGTATATAGAAAACTAAAGATCTCTTTTCAGTTATTTCACTAAATATTTTTTGTATTTCTATATCCTCAAATCTTTTCCTTGCCAACTTCCAGAAGTTATTCACATTATTTTCTCTTCTTCTCCACATTTCCCCTAACCCACTACTTTCCAGGTTATTTCGAAGACAGTCTACCCATCCCTTGTTCTTTAAACTTTTCTCTTGATATACTAAACACTGTTTTAACAAATTCCTTTCTTCCAATTTCAATATCCTATGCCAAAATTTCAATGCCCTTTCCATAATCTTTCCCTTACTTGCCACTCTACCCAGCTCTATTTGTGCTACCTGCCTAACAGTTGCATTTGGTAACCCCAGTATTTCTTTGCAAAATTTCCTATGCACCTCATCTATGCCTTCCCATCCTCCTTCTAATCCCCATACTTCTATCCCATATAGCATTTTTGCCTCAACCACCATATTGTACACTTTTTCTAACCATCTAATATTTATATTAGGTGCTTTGTATTTGCAACTTCTAATAGCTGATAAAGCTCCTTTTCCTTTTGCCAATGCAAATTTCTTTTGCTTTTCCCAATTGCCACCACTATCAATTTTAACTCCTAGATAAATACATTCTCTCACTACCCTGTACTCCTTTTCATTCTCATTCTTCCATTTTTCATATTTGCTCAATTTTCCCCCTTTTTTGAACACTACAATCTGCGTCTTGTCCTGGTTCACTTTTAAACTCCACTCTTTACAGTAATTATTTAATGTTTGCAAGGATTGTTTCAAGCCATTCACTGTAATTGCACCTATAACTAGATCATCTGCAAACAGTAATCCTGGAATCTGAATATTATTAATTACTGGCATCGAGTTATTATTTCTCCCAATTTCTGTTAATACATCATCTATATATAAATTGAATAGGACTGGACTTAACTTACATCCCTGTCTAAGGCCTTTCTCTTGTTGGATTTCTCTTGTTACAACCCCTTCCTCCACTCTTATACAAAAAGTATTTTCCTTATATAATGCTCTAAGGGTGTCCACCATTTGTTTACTCACTCCTTTAGTCAACAACTTATGCCACAGCAATTGAAGCTCTATCCTATCGTATGCTTTCTCTAAATCCACAAAAGCCATATATAACTTTCCTCTTTTGTCTTTCAAGTATTTATCTACCAGTGTTTTTATAATAAATAAGTTATCAACTGTCCTCCTCCCTTTTCTAAAGCCCATCTGAAGTTCCGAGAGGATATCATATTCTTCAACCCATGTTTGTATCCTGCTTGCCATAATACCAGTAAAAATTTTTCCTACATTTGATAATAATGCAATGCCTCTATAGTTGTTTGGTTTGTCAACACTACCCTTGCCTTTGTATATTGGATGTATGATTGCTTTCCTCCACTTATCTGGTATATACCCCTTCACCTTAATTGTGTTAAATAAGTCTACTAAAACCTTAACTCTGTTTATTTCAGTGCACCATTCCTTAAGGAACTCTGGAGGGATTCCATCTATTCCCGTTGCTTTATTTCTTTTCATTATTTTCACCTGTTGGATTATTTCTTCACTTCTTATTATATCATCGAGTATATCTACATAGTTATTACCTATTTCCCAATTTCCTATCTCATTTTTACTCTTTTTTTCCCCATACAAATTTTTAAAATATTCCATCCATTCTCCTGGTTTTATACTTGGTTTTATTTATTTATATGATATAGTAGGTTTTGTAAGCTCTGAAATATTGTCAAAATCTCTCCATCAAAATTTGTAGTATTTAAACTTAATCTTTTGTAGAAAGAGAAGAGAGGGCATATTGCACCTGCACCAGTATCACTGTTATTTGGTAAGCTAGAACCATCAGTATAAACATGCAGCCATTCATTGGTAGGGTATCTTAAATTTATTGTTTCTAGTGTCATTTGTTTCAGAACACACAAAGAGGTTTCAGATTTTGTAAATTCTTCAGCTTCAATATCAAATAGTTCTAACGGGTTAATATTTGTTGTATGTTTTCATTTAAATAAGGAAGTTTTAATCTATGTTTGACTTCTTTGACTTTATTAAGGAAACTTTGTTGAGTTTTTAGGTTTACTTGTGGTCTTCTTTTTTTTCAGTCGTTAAAAGGTAGTCTGATTAATTTTTCATATTGTAAGATGATTGCTTGTTCAATGTCAAGTTGAAGTCTTGGATTATTTGTTAAAATTTGTAGAGTAAGGACTGAGGTAGTTTTTAACAGCTCCAGTTACTAGGTGAAGAATTTGATTTTGTAGAATATTAAGTTTTTCTATACTTGCAGTTATTAGTATCTCTTCACAATATTTAAATGTTGGTTTAATATACATCTTGTAAAAAATGTTTAAAGCTTGTGTAGTGCTTCCCCATTTCTTGCCTGCCAGTCTTTTTAATAATATAATTTTTCTTCGTTTTTTTTATTATATTATCAATGTATTTTTTCCATGTTAATTTTGTATCAAAAACAATACCTAAATGTTTGGCTTCATATGTTTTTGCGAGATTTTTTCCATTTAGTTCAAGAAAAATATTTATTGGTTTCTTCCTTAGTGTAAATAGTGATAACAGTTTGTTTCTAGAAAAAATAACTTAATTTCAACTAAACAAGCAGGATTTAGAAAACACCATTCAGATGAACAGATTTTAAATCTTAGTCAAGACATTAAAAATACATTAAATAAAAAAGAAGACATTCTAGCAATATTTATTGACTTCCAAGGAGCATATGATTGTATTTGGAGATACAAACTACTTGATAAACCTAAAGTTCTAGGAATCCAAGGCAAAATGTTACATTGGACCAGTGAATCCATTATTCAACGCTTTATTGCTGCCAAATACAATGACAAACTATCAAAATATCAACACACACACAGTGACATACCTCTCAAGGCAGTGTCCTTAGTACTGCACTCTTTAATGTTTATATCAATGATCTTCCGTATCAACTACAAAAAAGAGAATCAAAAGTCTTAATGTTTGCAGATGATGTAATATTATGGAATTCTAAATTAGCAATGTGAGGCCTAGCATTGTATTGAAGAAGGATGAGATCTCTGATGGGCATATGTTATCTGTTTCAGTAGTTAATTTTGCTGACATTAATAATTGGCAATAGTAAACTGCATTCATGATAAATTGTATGTAAAGAAAATCAGCAAATAAAACTCCTCTGTAACAAAAAAACATCATTGCAAGAACTTCTACAGCAGAGGGGCAGGTTTTGGCCTTTACAGGACAGGCTTCAACCTTTCTTCACTGCTGCTACTAGTCATTTTGAATTCCAGAGTAAAATGATGGACCCATGTCTCATCAAATGCAATGATATGCTTAAAAATATCCTCCCCTTCTTGCTGGAATCGATTCAGAACTCACCTGAGCTATTTTTGCTGCTTGATAAACCATTGAGCACTAATTTTTTTTAAATCCAACATGTTCACTGATAATGGTATGAGCACTCCCAATGCTGACACCCTCTTCTGATGCAATTTCTTTAACAGTGCAGCAATGATCATCTTCAATAAGCTCTCGAACAGCACAGATGTTGTCATCTGTGAGATTTGATCTTGGGTATTCAACATGACTTTTATTTTCTGCAATTACTTGATTGCCCTTATATTGTTGTTTGGCCCAAGAAACACTTTAGTTTCTGGGACATTGTAGAGTCCCCAAACTGTGCCTTGAAATGAGTTAAAATCTCTGATGGTTTAATCTATTCATTGGTTAAAAACTTTATAATAATGTGTTGTGCAATAGATGAAGGAACCTCTTGCTCACTCATGGCTCTACTGATGCCTAAACCTATCAAAGCAAATAACTAAGCTGGATCCCCATCCCCAACACATCATTCAACCCCCACACCCCTCTCCACCAATCCCTTTGGATTTGCCTGTGTAGTACTATGGCTCAATCACTATTTATATTTGGATCACTCTCATATGTAAAAGTTAATATAGGTTTTTAAAATCTTTATTGATATTATAAAATAACAAACTACATTAAATAAAATAAACTAGTAAATAAATGTAGAACACCCTCATTTTTCTAATCTGAATGAGGTATGATTTACACTTTTTATATAATTGTAAATCACAGAGTCACAATATAGTTTCTTAGAACACATTTTCACTGTCCACCAACTCGTACACAAGTAAGATGTGATTATTGGATATTTTGGCTGCCAAAGATTTGGAAAACAGCTATGGTGCAAAGCTATTGGTTTTAATAAATCTTAAATTACTACGCAGCTAACACTTATTTCATATTTTTTTAAGATTCCTTAGCATAAACCTTATTAGCAATTTTGGAATTTTAGTTCATAAAATATGCTTACTTGTAACAAAAATCTATAAGCATTTCTCTCACACTCACTGTCACTCTCGCCTCTCTTCATTCGCTCTCTCTCTTGCTCACTCATTCACTCATATATACACACAAATACACAATTTATTTCATGTTCAAATAATTTCTCTTGGCCTTATCCTACGGATCCTCTCAGAATCATTCAGAGCGCAGCAAACACATACCCTACACTTCAGTGCCATTATTTCATATGCATATGAAAAAAGCAATAGTAATGGCTTCCTCAGCTTTAACCATTCATTTTAATGCACAACTAACTTCTTTAGGTGGGGAAGGGTTGGAAAAATTCTGTTGAAGTCTTTCCCTGCATAAAACATATCTTGCACTTCTTTTGTCTTTCATTCAGTAAATCTTTGTGTCTTTCCACCATACTCAGAGAACGCTATCACGATTCACCATTTCCACTGTCATCCCCATCTTCATATTCCCCATCACCTGATTCCTCTTCTTCTTCATCGTCATCATCATCCAAGTCATAATCATCATCATAGAAGTCTGTCATGTCCACTGAATGTTCTGGGGGCTTCACCTTAGTCTTGATACAGTAGTCCTCCAAAGTTAGTGGTACAACAACACCATCTTTTTCTGCCTCAAGTCTGGCTGCTGATACTTGTTTCCTGCAACAGCCAAATTTAGGTTCACCAGGACCATGAGCTGATACAAATAAAAAGATGTCAATCACTTAGTAAATTCTAGGCTTATTTCATGACATGGAGAAGGTAAAGGGGAGGGGATTGGAGGTGTTTCCTAGAGGGTCATAGTTACGTATTGAGACACTGAATATTGGTCACTCTTAGGGAAAGCACTGTTGCTCTGTCTAAATAGTTCCCTCATTGGTAATTCAATGGTAAAGGCACAGCATTTTACATTATTCATTTTCCTTTATTTTATGTTTGAAGTCTGGAAAGTGTGCAGTTCTTGCAATGCAATGGAGATTCAGAGAGAGCATTTTGTGCAATATCTTGTAAGACTTCATATGTGGCTTAATGAAATGCAGTCACTTGAGCATACGGAGGGGGCCTTTTGGGGACTATTCTCCAGCACATGCCACTGTGTTCCACTGGTTTGGTGAATTAAAAAGGGGGTATCTTAAAGATGAAGAGAAATGTGGCAGACCAACAACAGTAGTGATTGAGCAATTAGTTCATCAAGCATTTCAACCATCCTTATGAACAACTTCATGTAAAAAAATTTGTTCAAAATAGGTGCCCCATAATTTATCTGAAGCACAGAGGCTTATTAGGGCACAATACTGCCAATAAATGCTGCAAAGATTAACTGGAAAGCCTCGCAGTGTTCAGATATTGTTACAGGTGACAGAACTAGGCTATATAATTTTATCTTGAAATATAACGTCATTTGGGTGTTCCCAAAAGGCCAACCACCCGTCAAGGTCAAGAGAGCAAGGAATGCCAGAAAGAAATTGGTTGCTTCTTCCTTCTCCAGAAGTGGTCATTTTGTAATCGTTGTGCTCAAAAATCAGAAAACTGTTATGCAAAATTGTATGCAGAAGTTTGCCCTTTGAAAGCATGTAAAAAAAATCCAAGATAATCATCCAAAGACAGGACAAGGTGCATTTTGTTGCATCAAGACAATGTATCAGCTCATACCGCCTAATGTAATAATGGAGTGTCTGCAAGAAACGGAAGTAAACTATTGACTCAGCCACCTCATAGGAGGGATGAATTGGATTGGTAAGTAGGGATGAATTGAGTAAAATTGATCTGGCACCATGTGATTTCTTCCTCTTCCCTAAGGTGAAGAGCTGGCTTTGAGGCCACCAATTTCTACCTCTGAAGGAGCTATTGCAGCATACAAAGAGGAGTTATCTACATGCTGGAAACTGAGTGGATAGATGCCTCCAGAGTGATACAAAATTTAATAAACTTAATAAACCTTTATTAATTAATCATCTACATCCATCAATTTTACAAAGAATGTAAATACATCTTATTTGATAAGCCCTTAATATAAAATAAATATATTTAATCAATTCAAAATTTTCTTGGGCTTCTAGCCAGGTAAAAACTTGGTTTGACACCAACGTTTCGAAGAAGTGCATCTTCCTCGTCTTCAGGGTGAACTGATGGTTTGAGCTTGCAGAGACTGATATTTATAAGAGCTGGGATGAAGCTAACAACTGATTGGTTCGCGTGATATTATGGCCTGGTATTTAAGATGACTGAGACATGGGCACGGACTTCGTAGAAAACTATTTATAGCAGTTATTCGGCTAATGTTTTGTGTTTGAGCATGCACAAAAGATTAGCCGAATAACTGCTATAAATAGTTTTCTACGAAGTCCGTGCCCATGTCTCAGTCATCTTAAATACCAGGCCATAATATCACGCGAACCAATCAGATGTTAGCTTCATCCCAGCTCTTATAAATATCAGTCTCTGCAAGCTCAAACCATCAGTTCACCCTTAAGACGAGGAAGATGCACTTCTTCGAAACGTTGGTGTCAAACCAAGTTTTTACCTGGCTAGAAGCCCGAGAAGATTTTGAATTAACACGTCGCCAGGAAAGCTTCAGTTCTTATTTTATATTTAATTAAGTTATTATATTGAGGATATAAGGCGGCATATAATGCCAGGGAGAATACTTCGAGATACAGAGGTAAACAAAACGTTCCTATGAATGTTCATTATTTGTTGACTCTACACTTATCTAGTGACCCTCATATGCATAACTCTTCCATAAATTATTCCTTTGAAAGCTTATTTTCTCTCTCTGCTTCTTGTTGATAATGAATAAATATTCTAGTGGTTTCAATTAGGCAATGTTAGATGACAGTTGAAGGTACGGAAGAAGCAGTAGGCTATTGTTTAAAAATCTGATACATTACATACTTGAATTTCTCTACCCTCTATTGTTTAGTAGTGGCCATTTTTATGAAGATGATTTTTCTATCTACTTTGCATTAATCAAATTAATCACCTTTGTAGAAAGAGTTATATTGTATATTTTGTTATAGACACAAAGAGAATAGCTAAAGTAAATATTTAAAAATAAGACTCCACATGCTGGCCTTAAAATTCCATGCTCCTCCCATACAATCATGAGAAATAACTGAAAAATGAGAGGACTTTAAAAGATTGGCTAAGTGTTGAACAATTCAAACAATTTATATTGAAAATCTCAGAAACAGATTGCCACATGAAAATTATTATTTACAATAAAATGTGTTTTTTTAAAAGAGATGTGTATTTTTTTTTTTACAGTATGTCTTTGTCTAATCGCTTAGGTATACCATTTAAACATGGTATTTTCATTTTAATATCTTATCAAAATTTTGTATGTGAAAAGTAACCGGGGACGAGGATGATACTTTTTAAAATCTTCACGTCACATCTTTGGAAGATACCTAACATAAATATCAAATTGGGAGCTTGGCTATTCCCAAGATACCCATAAAAACATACATCGAAAGGTGCACAATAATGGGAAGATAGTGAAATATTTTCCACATATTTGACTATATATTAATACCACATGCATGAACAACAATTTTTTTACTTTCTCTACTTCATACATAGCAGATGGGTAGAGGCATTGCATTCCAATAAAAAATTTAATTTCATTGGAATTACACGCTTTAGCACCCCCTGCATAAAAATAGCATTTTCAGGAAAAATGTGTGTGTGTGTGTGTGTGTGTGTGTGTGTGTGTGTGTGTGTGTGTGTGTGTGTGTGTGTGTGTGTGAGAGAGAGAGAGAGAGAGAGAGAGAGAGAGAGAGAGAGAGAGAGAGAGGACATGATGATTCAAAAAGGTTAAATATTAAACTCAGTAAGTTTAGTACCTACCAAAGCTGTAAGACAAACATTTTAGGAAAATCCTCCCTACCCAAGCTACCCTTTACATGGAAAAACTTTAGAAAATTTCAATTTTCTCAAAAATGGCTAACAATTTTTATTTCTCAGACAATAATTTGTCATTCTGTTTTTTTTTTACTCCTGGCCATGCAGAGAGAACTGAATTTCAATGCATAGCAACCAGCTTTCAAAAGATTTGATTATTACTTTAGCCTTATTTTATTCCTACTTATAAGCAATTAAGAATTAAGACAATTTTTGCTATGGTTTATCTTGATTAGCATTAAGTAGATAGAAGAAAGAATATTCTTTTGTAAAAATAGGATGTTACAGAATAGGTACAGATAGTCATGTGAATGGAACACATAAAATTTTTAAAATATTTTTAACTGGTTAGAGCACAGAGAAAATAGATAAAAGTGTACTAAGCTCAAGGACACAAACAGTGAAACTACATGATATTTATCCTAAGCACTAAATGTTTAAATAAAATGTTTAATAAAATCTCAGCTAAGAACTCAAAATTCAATGAGGATTTTAATCACATTCCTGAGGAGAAGATTCAAGAACATTAGCCTTGCATCAACAGGTGAATCAAGTCTAATTTCATTTTAGTTTACAATAGCATTTTTTTTTGCTGTATTCCATTCACATGGTTTTCGCTAGTTATTCCTCAAACAAACTATTCTTAAAAAAGATTAATCCTTTTATCTACAAGTTAATTGAGATAAACATTAGCAGAATTGGCCTTATTATTTGCTTCCTTGCAAGAAGAATGGAAATAAGGGAATACATTAGGCTAAAGTGATAGTCAAATCTTTTAAAAGCTGTTCACTTTGTTAAGCAATTAAAATTTGGTTATCTCTGAATGCTAGAAGTAAAACAAGTGAGATATGAAAGGAAAGATGACTTCCTGCTTGAGAAAAGTTTAAGAAGTTCAAAATTGAAACCAATAAAGAATATCCCATAAACAGTTTACTCTCTATTTAAAAAAAAATCTACAAAATAACATTATTGTGTTTTTAACAAAATCCAAGTTTTTTTTCTGTGGTAAGTTTTTGGTCTATCTCTTACGGTTTACCAATTACAAAAAAAAAAAAAAAAAAAAAAAAAAACATCCAGAATGCAGAGGCTTTCAGAGGCTATACCCAGAAAATTCAAGATAAACATTTAGTCATCTAAATATTTTAAATGGCGGTGTTGTGGACAAGTGGTTAGGCCGCTCACCTCCCATCTAGGCAGCCTGGGTTTGATCCCAAGTGTGGATTTGTGGTGTACAAAGTGGTATCTGAGTGGGTTTTCTCTGGATCCTCCAGTTTTCTTCGTTCACATTCCACCAATTTCTCCATTATCACGTTTCCTATCATTCATTTTGCTTGCATTTTATATCATACACTTCCTTACGCTGATGCCTGGATATGGGCCGACCTCTCATTGCAGGTTCTCCATTCTGTGATTTCATGCTGTTGGCTCCCCAGCAGGCTTCTGACTCCTAAGTCTAAGTCCTAGGTCAGTCCTACATATGGGGAGGGTAAGCCCACTATGGAAAAAAAATATATCTTAAACATATGCTGTGTTTATCAAAATTATTATTCAGGTATGAGAAAATAAAAAATTTTGAGAAAGTTTCCATGTAAAGGGTAGTTAGGGTTGAGGGGATTTTCTTAAAAATCTGCATGTTGCGTCCTTGGAAGATACTGAACTTAAAAACCACTTTGGTAGTTAATCAACTTTGATGTATGCACCACGTGCACGCACACACAGATAAGACCTTTTTCTAAAGATGTTTTTGTTTTTTTTTTATTCAGGGGACCCTAAACATGTATTTCCAGAAAAAACTCAGTATTGAATTTTGTGGGAAACAATACCTTCTCTAGCTATTATTTACATTGAACAAATATGCTAGAGAAAGTAATATTAGTAATGTGCCCTCTGAACCAGCTTTTGTAACTCAGAAGACAAAACATGGAGGTCTCACTACTCATGAGTGGGTTCAAAGTCTTGAATGGATATTTCATCTGTAGCAGTCAAATGTTTTAAGATTGGTCCTTCTCATATAAGCTGCTGTGTTCCTACTGAAAGTGTAAAATTATGAGTGTTTCTTTTCTCTTTGTAATGCCCGACTTTATCACGTAGGAATTTGTTCAAATGCTATTTACAGCAATTTGAATATACCCTGTTCATGCTGTCATCCATTTCTCTTCTTCCAAAACCTCAACAATGACATCTACAGTGAAGTCTCCTTTTGTAATGCAAACCTTCATGAACATGTTTGGGTACAAAATCTGATGTGTTCCATTCACATGACTTTCTCCACATCACTGTAAACATATTATTGTTAAAAAGCTTGTTCTATCTACTTCACGCTAATCGAGAAAAATTGGCAGAAATGGTCTTATTACTTGCTTCCTTGTAAGTACAAGAGAAATAAGGGAGTATACCAACGATAGTCAAATCTTTTAAAAGCTGGTGGCTAATGTGATTGAAGTTCCTTTGTTTTTATGGCCAGGAGTTGACAAATTCCTGTATAAGAAAAGTAAAGGTATTTTAAAACTGAAACCAATAACAAGGAATATCTCAAAAACGACCTATGCCACGAGAAAGAAAAAAAAAAAAAAAATGCCTATTGCATACATTATGTGTTTTAATGAGATTACATTTTTTTGTGTAGCAAGTTTTTGTCTATTTTTTATGGTTCACTAGTTCTGTAATATCAAGTAAAATTCATCCATAATAAGGAGGTCTTCAGAGAGTATTCCTAGAAAATTGAAGATATACTTTTATTTGCCATTTAAATATCTTTAACATATAGTATTTTAATCAAAATCGTTTGAGCCATTATTGAGAAAATCAAAAAATTTTCCATGTAAAGGGAGGTTTGGAGTGGGGGGGAGATTTTCCTCACAATCTTTGTGTTGCATCCTTGGAAGATACTAAATTTATATATCAAGTTTGGTATTTTACCATCTTTTCTTTTTTGAGTTAACGTGTTCACAGACACACACACACCATAGAGTCACCATAGCTTTTTGAAGTAATTAATAAATTTGCAAAGTACATCCATTAAAAGTTCAATTTTAATGAAAACTTTTTGATTTAAAACACTTATATCAACAACTGATTTTTGCTTTACATTTTAATAACTTGTAAATGAAAAACATCCAGCAACTCAATAATATCTCTCTTATCTTGCCAATGACCCCTGATCCCAAACTATTTATGATGCCGGATTGATATTTTACAATGTAAATACAATCCTTCCAAGTTTGCAAGTCTTCTTTCATGGAGTAATTGGATTTATTTAAGGAGACTTTAGTGACTCCTTAGCGCGGTGGTAGCACAGCTGCTTAGCAAGCAGGAGACCTGTGTTCAATTCCCAGTATCGGCGTGCAGATTTTTCTCCTACTGGGAGGTCTGGTCTGGGGTGCCTCGTGAGGTCCCTGGGGGGCAAATTGAGGAGCTACTTGATGGAGAAGTAGCAGCTCCAGGTCATGAGTACTGCATTTACCAGACAGGGAGGGGGAGGGGGGATTCGAGGCACTGACCACATCTCACCCTCCAATACTGCACCCCATTCATGATGTCTGTTATAGACTCTGATGGGGGATGCAGCGGCCAGGTGGTAGGCCAAGGTTCCTTGTAAGCTGTCGTGCTATGGAGTTAGACTTTTTTTCTTAATAAAGGATTTTATTAAACTTTTTTTTACACATAACCAACTTAATAATTACAAAATAGATCAGAAAATCATTGAAGTATTGTTTATGACATATCAAAGTTTTATATAGTATCTTCAGGAAACAGATCCTTTATATCAGAAAATGCCATTTAGAGAAAATGCTCTTCAAATTAAAAATAAAAACTTCTAATACATTTAGTTGTACAAAGCAAGAATTGAATTGCTTGGACAAGCAGCAGCTGCCACATTTGGAAGTGGTACCAAATAGTACAGCAAAGCTTTCCCTACAAAATGAGCTAAAGCGAATCTCTACTCAAAAATAATAGTCAATGTTTAAGCATTGTTAACTATAATAATAAAATATATCAAACTGAAGAAAAAATTCTAATTTATAAGACTACACAAAAAGCTAAAATTGTCATTTTGGGGCAACTTTTATCATTTATCTCCACTTAAAGTAACACAGATAATTTTTAGAGTGATTTACATAACACAGTAGATAAAGACATCTCTCAATGAAGACAGTAGAGCACACAGTGTGCACAATATTTTACGAATTTCTTTCATATTCCCTGATAAAGAGCAACTATTATGCAATATTAGATAAGCCACTGCTTTTAATCAAGCAATCATGCTCACCAGATTTTCACTAACAAACATGCTGCCTTCTCCCTATCATGCAACTGGTTTTATTTTCTTTTGAATGGCTCTGCCCTTATGAGAGCTAATTACAAAACAATGATCATTTAAAACTGAAAATGAGGAAATTCAATCTAGGACTGCTTCAGAAATTCATAACACCACCAAAAAAATCTCATGTGTCCCATTCACCTAACTTTTCCATGTAAAGAGTAGTTTGGGGTGGGAGATTTTCCTGAAAATGTGTGTCATATCCTTGGAAGATACCAAACTTAAATACAAAGTTTAATATTTACCAGGCTTTTCGTTTTTCAGTTATGCTGTCCACAGAGGGACACACAGACCATTTTCTAAAAATGCCTTTTTTGGAATCAGGAAATCTCAAAAGAAATATTTCTGGTGAAATCTTGATATAAAATTTTTGAGTGGACTACAATACCTTCTCTATCTACTATGTATATTGTACATATGCTCCACACAATTTAATACATTAGAATTTCACAAACTTATATTTAACAACACACATTTTTTATGCAGTCTTACTTTCTCTCTCTCTTTGCACATACTTGTATACCTGAAAATTGCATCCTGGGAGACTAAACCTAGTGTCTTAAAAAAAAAAACACCTGCAGAATGATATTAAGTTATCAAACATTGTTTACACAACATACACACCTTATAATATTTTCGTACTCTTTGTCCTTTCCTTTAGAATCTCTCCAACGCCTATACATCACAGATGCATCTACATTTGCAGGACTGAATGTGTTCGGTTCATTTAAAAGTGAGATCACAGAGAGCAAAATAGTTCTGAAAGAAGAACAAATTTAAGTGTTAAACATAATTACAAGATTTACGTTACTAAACAGTTATTCACAATGAAAACTAATTACCTTAACATTTTTGCATAATTTACATTAACATAGGGCTAGGCACTGTTGTAAACACTACAAATTCTTATTTAAGAATTTCCAAACGAAGTAAAACTTTGCATGAATATGACAGTAACTTAGTGATCCAAGTGCACATGTTGAAAAAAAAAGACATTAAAAACATTACCAAAATCGAAAAAGAAGTATCTTTTAATGGTAAACTGAGCAAGTCCTAATTACAAAATATACCACTAGAGGCCTAGAAAACCCCATTGTGTTCTAATGATTTCTTGAGTTTTGGCAATGCATTAATGAACCAAGTGGCTTAGTATGAATTTGGATCACTACTGCATTACAGTTTTAAACTAAACAACAATTATCCATGTTATTACCTATTCAGATTACAGCCAAGACTTGCAGTGATTCGTGTTGCAAATTTGCTTTGGTGTTTGTTTTTATTATTATTGTAATCTGTTTGTTTTGGTTACTTTTACAAAACATAAACTATGCTGTCACTCATTTATTCTCTATTATGCAGATGGAGAGCGGAGGTTAGAAATTAGCGAGAGTCTGAGGAGAAAACTCACAAGCCACGCATACTGAAGATGAAAGTGTTCCTAGTACAAGTATAGGATTTAGTGAGGCTACTATAACATCTGATAATGATTCTGTAGCTGATCCCACAGTTCAACCTGATAATTTAGATGATTCTACAGAAAGGAGTATTGTTTTTCAACTTCTCTAGTTATATTGTTAATTGTCTTGGAAAATATTACCATATCTAAATTGGGATGGCTTTCAAAACACTGATAAATAAGGACATCGCCAAAAAGGATTTCAGAGAAACAGTTTGTCAATGTAAATTACAATACAGCAATCGTGTTACAGTGGAGCAGCAACAGAAGATTTTTATCGATTTCTACAAAATGAATGCCTGGGATGTGCAAACTGCTTTTATCATTGCCAGAGCTGTTGTTTGGTACCAAAGAGGAGGAAAGGCAATGCAGATGTGAGCCACAAACAACATTCACGGCAGTTATTTCTAAATTCCGAAAGAGTATGCAAGACTTTTACGTAAGTGTGTTATAAATCAGCTACAAATGTTTGGATTATGCACTTACTACTGAATTTAACTTGTTTTTCTACACTCCAAGCTAGAATACGTGCAAAACTTGCAACATTCTGTTTGCACAAATTTAGTCTACTGGCACCCATTCAGGGAGAACTAATCTTAGTGCAAAATTGAAGGAACACCATACTTTTGCTGAGGAAGCTCGTAAATTTTTAAGAAAAAAACAAAATGAATGCAAAGCTGCTGAAAGTGAAGAAGCTTTGTTAACCTTTGATCTTCATAAGACACTACCAACAACCCACTTACAAATGGGAGAAGTTTATTATCTGTGCCAACTATGGACTCTGAACTGGGAACCCACTTCTTTCTTCCTGACAACAAAGAAAGGATTATTATGAACATGAGATATAAGATTCAAGGAGGAAGCGGATCTGCCTCAGTATGCAGCATCTTCTTTCAGCATTAATCAGCATTAGATCCAGGAATAAAGAGTAACACACTCGTGACTGTTGTAATGGTCAAAACAAAAATTGGAATGTAATGATGTTCCTCATGTTTATGGTGCAGCATGTGGCAAGCCACCATAAGATAAAATTATTTTGTCCTTGTGAGTGGCTACTCTTAGTTGCCAAATGATGCAGACTTCTCAGACATTACACAAGTACAAAAGAAGTAAGTAATCACTCCAGAGATGTAAAAGGAACTGATTGAAGGTTGCAGAAGAAAAAAAATCTAACATGTTCCACTCACATGACTTCCTCTATATCTCTGTAACAAATTATTATTAAAAAGCCTATTGTTCTATTTACTTAATGCTAATCGAAAAAAATTGCCAGAAATAATCTTATTATTGTTTCCTTGTAAGTAGAAGCGAAATAAGCGAGTACCATAGGTTAAAGTGATAGTCAAAAGCTGGTTGCTATGTGACTGAAGTTCCTTTGTTTGTATGGACAGCTCTTGACTAAGTCCTGTGGGAGAAAAGTATAAGTTTTTAAAGCTGAAACCAAAAACAAGAAATATCTCAAAAAGATAAACTTCATGAAAAAAAAAATGCATATAACGTAAATTGTGTGTTTTAAAGTGCTCTACATTTTATGTGTGGAATATTTTTTTCCATCTCTTACGGTTTAGCAGTTATGCAAAATTCCGTAAAATTTGTCCAGAATAAAGTAGTCTTCAGAGGCTATTCCCAGAAAACTCAAGATATACATTTTATTTGTCAGGTAAATATCCTTAATATATGATATTTTAATCAAAATCGTTAGAGCCATTTTCTAGAAAATCAAAATTTTAAAAAAAAGGTCCATTTAAAGGGTAGTTTGGGGTGGGGGGATTCTTCTCAAAATCTCCATGTTCCATCCCTGGAAGTTACTAAACTTAAATACCAAATTTGGCATTTTACCGACTTTTCGTTTTTGAGTTATTGTGTTCACACATACACACACACCCACCCACACGTGGACCTTTTTGTGAAAATGCTTTTTTTGGTTACAGAGGACTCTAATACATATATTTCCTGTGAAATCTCTGTATCAAATTTTTGGGTGGAATGCAATACCTTCTCTATACACTATGTACATAGTATGTATAGAGAAAGTAAAAATAAATTAGTGAACTGTCAAAGATACTCAAGAAGCCAATTAAAAATACAAGTGAAAAAATTATGATTTCAAGGATGCATTGGGCAACATTTGAAAAAGGTTGCACTTTGATGAAGTATGGAGAGACTTCTAACATGAAAATTACCATGAAGTGGAATAAAACAACACAAAATACAATGGAAGTGCATGTTTAACAGCTTTGGCCAACTTTATTCTGAAACTAGATGACAAGTCATATCCCATAAGTAGGAGAAGATGGATTTGAGAAATATATTCAAATATATTCCACAAGTATATCGTAATTTCTTCATAATCCTTCCATTTGTGTAGAGAAGAGCCGCTGAAAAAGACAATGACTCCATAGCTATGAGAAGAGATAGTAATGATGAAAGTGACTGAAATAAATGCAAAGTTCAGTTATTTCCTGCGTTCATGTCCTTATAGGCCAATTTTAGATGCTAGCAAAATGGAGGATTTTTGTGTAAGCAACTTGTGTTTTGTAGCTTTAATGCTTAAATACTGTACCTTCTTTCTTTCACTCCATTAGATGAAATATAAAGCAAAATTGTTTTTCTTTTAAAAATCCTTTTTTTTTTTTTTTTTTTGGTGGTAAAATTTAATAATCTGGTCGATGCACTAATGATCTAAGTAGGATTTTTTTTTTTAATATTTTGAAAAAAACTACAAGGTAAAAAATAGAAATTTGCACATAAATAATTAATTTACATTATCTAGTAATAGGATCATAAATAACAATAATAAAACAAATAATTGATTACAGTAACAACAAACACATTTAGTTCATTTTCTCAAAACTAATAAATTGTTACTTGGATCACTAAGCTTTTGAGGTATCCATTTATGAAATGTTATTTCTGCTCCCCAACTGTTTCATCAGTGGTTAGAGCTACTGACTAGAGACCGGCTATGGTGTTGAATTTTTCAGTCGACTCTACATATCCAACTCCTGTTCTACACACAGCTCGCAGCTTGTGTAAAAAAAATTAATCTCTGTAGGCTGTTCGCTGCTCAGAATAACCAAGAAGGAACCAATGGTGTAACTTTTGTTAATGAAGCTTGATGAGCAATTTGGAACTATGTTTCTTTCCCATTGTCTGAAAATTACAATTTATTTGGCCTCAACGTGTTTATTTATAAATCAGCTGCTCTTTAATTATAGCCACCATGTTCAACAACATTTTCTTTCTACAGAAAGGTTATTAAATTATTTTGGCCTAAAGTACAAAGTGAATATGGTACTCTTATAAGCCAGTTCTTTGTCTTTTGTTTGTCAGTTACTAAAATGTGACCTTGGATATATCTATAATTCAGAATGGAATATTGATGTTGAGAAACTTATGTTATAGACATTTCCTTTAAGTAATATCTATTTTCTATTCCAATGAAATCTTGTTAAATAGACGGAAGATTTTTACACAAGCTGCTGCTTCATCTTCTTCTTTTATTTTTTTTTTACTCCAGCATGTTCATATTCTAGTATATAGGCTTTATAAATCATTTTTACTAATTTAGGAATTGATAATTGGAGCTGCCTAATTGTCAACGCCCATTGCACAGTGTTCTGTAATGGTGAAAGATATCAAAATAACTCCCCCATAGTCTCTCCTCCACACCCCCCCTCTCACACACAACAAAGTATCCTTTAAATCCACTGCCTTAATGAAGTATTAGGAGTTTCTCCAACAGCAAATCAGTTATAATGAACGAAACGATGCTATCTTCCCTCCTGTAGTTTTGAAAACAAATGTCATGAAATTTAAGATACAGTTATAAAAATGTTTCTACCAAAAATAAAGAAAAGAATGTGTAACAGAAATTACAATTAACTTAAAAGGGGTCTTCTCAGAAGGTGTTTAATAGTTTACTGAAAATAAAGTTTAAAAACTGTAAATTTGCAACTTTTAGTGTTATGCAGCTACTCATATATTCAAACACCACTGAAATAAATGCACCTTTCTCACCATTAATTGGCATAAGAAGGTGTAAATGCAATACTCTGACCATAATGGATTATTCAATTCAGTGAAGGTAGCCAAGATAGCCACAATTCTTTTAAGTGAAACTCACCTAACATTTTGTGTTGGATTCCATCTTTCACATGGCAGTTCTCCACTCTGAGGATCATCTACTGGAGGATGAAGAATTGAAATGCATAGGTCGCCATTCTGTAAAACAAAAACACATAATGTTATCTTTTCTTTTTCTTTTGCACCTGAATTTTTTGGGTGTCCTACTTTATAATAACACGTTTTCAACATGTTGAACTAGACGAGTTACAGGAGGATCCCACGATACTCAATCATGTTTTAGGTCTCTGGATGATCCTTAAAATTAGTACTTTCATTTAAACTTTTGCATTAGTAGTTCAATTTATTCCCCCCCCCCAAACTTACTTAAACAATGGATTATATACTTAAACCTTTTAATAAACAAACATGAATATACACAATTATTACAGTACAACAGCTGACACTAATAGCAATGCTTTTCTAAAACAATCCTGTTGATCCTGAAATGTCCAGTGAAATACCTTCTTTTACCTCTTGTGCATCCACAATGCATAGAAACCAATAAGAGAATGGTGGTAGTAGACAGCTACCAAATTTAAGTTATTCTATAATACCTTATGCAACAACCTGCTGCAGATCAATAATTCTGCCTCTGCAGATAACATATGTTTAGAATATTTGCAAAATATAGCCAGTCATAGGTGCCAAATTATTATACATTTTGGGGGGCAGAATTGTATAATAAAATTGGGTATTAATAAAATATTTAGTGTAATTAGTTAATTACTAAAGTAAAAGGTACCTGTTTAATTACAGTATACTCAGCTTAAATTACCTGCAAAATATTAAAGCACTGAATATTTGAAGAAAAATGTTAGGTTTGTTTAGTTTGACAATGTGTTACATCTCAGTACATTCTTAGTGACAGGGGTAACCAATGTCATTAACACACACTTGTGAACGGGAGATCTATGGTTGAAATCTTACCAGGATCATCCTTCCTGACTGACGTTTTTTCCATGTTTTTCTCATAACAGATAAATGCCATTGGGGTAACCTAAAATTATTATGTCAGGGAGATATCCTAAAATTATGCCCAGAATGTTATCTTCCCAAATTTTCTTTCCAATTATCACTTCATTTATCATCGATGTCCATCGCCTGTGGTGCCTCGTGCAGTAAGATTAGGCATAACTTCATCTCTGCTTAAAAATTCTACTGTCACAAATTAGGATCTAAATTTATGGCTTCTTAAAAAAAAAAAACACACACACACACGCGCACGCGCACACGCACGCGCACGCGCACGCGCACACGCACGCGCACGCACACGCACACACACACACACATGGGTGACAGGAATAATATTTACAGAAATAAAAGAAAGTTCAATCCCTGGTCACACAAATGACAAAAGTAGACAAAAATATAATTTTAAAAGCCTGCTACTGCTTAGGAATATTGTCAAACTTGATTTCATATAAGCAGATTTCTTATCACATATAAAATTAACTGTCTTTCAGTTCACACCTTACTTCGTGAACTGAGTGCAGATGTTGAAGCTGCAATATATTTTTCTATGATAGATAATGAAACTATGGATTTACCAACACAAGGGAAAACCATTATTTGTATGCTCTCGATTCTGAACCAATGTTAACTGAAACCTAGGTTGCATCCTCATTGCTTTTGTTTAAGGAAGTAAATACCTTCAAAATGTGTTACAATTTTTATTAAAATTTATTTTCTTACTGATTCTTGTATATTGACATTTGAAGAGTAATATTTTGAAGTTTCAACTATGAACTACCACTGGATGTGCCATATAAAACCAATTCTTTAAACTTCTGTAGCCATATTCTTGCCTTGTGGTTTTACTTTAACATTTTTCTGACATTTTTATAAATTTCCAGTATGTTCAGTGTGAAAAGGTTCAATACAGAAAGTTAATGTTTTATATGGCAATTCATATTAAACTGCTCTTTCTACTAAATACAAGGGTTTAAGGACAATATTAAAATTTTGGCTTTCTAAAAAAAACAAAAAAAAAAACATTAGATAGGAGGTACTCAGTCCCCTTGACAGTTGAACTCTGCATTTCAAAGACAGATAATTCTTTACAATCCTATGTGATCTATTTAACAATTTTTTTATTTCTTTTTTAATTTCTCTACATGTACTACGTGCATAAGAGTATAGAGAAAGTATTGTATTCCATCCAAAATTTTGATACCGAGATTTCACCGGAAATGCATGTGTAAGGGTCCCTTGAATCAAAAAAGGACTTTAGAAGAAAGTAAATGTGTGTGTCTAAAAAACTAAAACTCGGTTAAATAAAGTTCAGTCTCTTCCAAAGATGAGACATTAATATTTTCAGGAAAATCCCTCCCACACCAACTACCGTTTATATGGAACACTTCTTGGAACATTTTTATTTTCTTAAAAATGCCATATTCTTAAGTTAATTTCATGGTACATGAAATGTATATCTTAAATTTTCTAGGAATAGCCTCTGGAAACCTCTTTATTCTGGATGACTTTTGTACAACTGGTAAACTACAGAAGAAAAAAAAAAAAAAAAAAAAAAAAAAAAAATGTAGATCTCATTAAACACACACAATGTCATATACATTTTTTTGTGGAATAAACCATTTCCGAGATATTCCTTATTATTGGTTTCAATTTTAAACTACTTAAACTTTTCTAAAATGGGAAGCTATCTTTCGTTTCAGCTCTCTTTCATTTTTACTCATGACCTTTGCAAACAGAACTGAATTTCAATTGTTTCACACAGTGACAGCTTTGGACTATCACTTTAGTGTGTTCCCGTATTCTCCTTCCATACGAGGAAATAACTAGTAAGGCCACTTCTTCCAACGTTTATCTTTATTAGTTAGAAGCAGATAAAAGAATAAGTTTTTGTAAGAATATTTTGTTACAGAATACGAGAGAAAGTTACGTAAATGTAACACAGATTTTTAAATGAGAAATCTGTCGGCCAGGCTCCTTCAGTACGGCTCCCTAGCCAGACAGCGCCAACTAAAGAGAAGCCTGAGCATCACACCAAATTGGCTGCCCATGTACACTATTGGTTGTAATGAGCAGAACAAGTGGTTTAGTCATTAAAGCTTGCGGAAACATGATTATTGTTACACACATCCTTCCTCACGTAAAGAAAAAATGTGATTC
The DNA here is from genome assembly GCA_030762935.1 of Hymenopus coronatus. NCBI lineage: Eukaryota > Metazoa > Arthropoda > Insecta > Mantodea > Hymenopodidae > Hymenopus > Hymenopus coronatus. The sequence continues at coordinate 35,122,974 of CM060896.1, read as the reverse complement.
AAAAACCTAAACACAGAAAATATGAGCAATTATTATAGGCTGTCATAAAAATAATGTATTAGAAACATGCAATTTTAACGTTTTTCTGCTTGGTGTATTAATAGAATTAACTACTGTTCCGTATTACATTTGAAATATCCAAGACAAAAAGAAAGGGGGGAGGGTGAATAAACTTTTTGGAGACTTAAAAGCAGAATCTGTAAAATTGAACGTGTAAAATTGGACAGGTGCAAACTGAGGTGCATCGATCTGACTTGGTTTGGCTCGGCTCTGGAGGAAGCTGAGGAAGTGTAGAGCAGCCAGAGAAAACGATGCAAGCTTAAAGAAACAGAGAGTGTGGATTTGCATTGTGGTCAATGAGGTCACTGCATTGCACTAGTTGGCTAGGAGGACGACAGTGCAAACTCCTTAATTTGTAGAAATAACTTTTCTTACGCTTGTCGTGCTAGCTGAATATCTCATCTTTCCTCACTTTCCCCTGTTCTTCCTCACTGCGCACTGTCTCGAGCCGAACATTGTGCACAGAACCTCTGAACCTTGGTTTGTACCCGTGCAATTTTACGCGTATGAGGCCCTATAGTCACGTAGCTGATTTAAAACTGACTGGGCGAGAGGGTAAACTTTAAAAAGAGACAGATATATAAAGCAAGAGTAGGGATTACCGTGCATGACCTTGACTGGACTCATTGTGAAACAATTATAGTACCAAAACCACCAGCAGCCACTTTTCCCATTAAATACCGCCTATTCCTTTCCAAACATTTTTTTTTCTACAAATGGAATGTCGAACTTCTGCTGGTATGCTGTGACTATTAACATGTCATTCTCCTAGATTTGCTTTTCCAAAAACAATACAAATGCAAATTTGAGATAGGCCCAGATTTCAAACAGTGCTGATAATCATACTAAAAATTACTAATAATCTTAAAATTTAACATCTTTTAAATAACCACGTCTTGCTATAACCCAGAAAAATATAATTGAATTTATATTTTAATTTCAGGTAAACTTAACAGATTAGCTGTAGGCAATTTACACAGTATTGGAAAATAATATTTGGTTAAGATACGAGGGCCGTTCAGAAAGTAGCCTCCGATCGGTCACAGTGCGGGTAGTGGGGGGAGTAGCGACGCCATCTGTGCATTCACGCACTCAGCAGGTCAGTCGGCATCAAGCCGTGGTCGAGTTAAAGTCGTACCTGCGCTAGTTTAGTGTTTGTGGCAGTTTGAAATGTGTACTGCAATAGAAAACCCCGCCAAATGTGAAGTGCGTGCTGTTATAAGGTTTTTTACAGTCAAAGGATATTCTGCAGCAGCTATTCATCGTGAGCTTTTTGCCGTGTACGGACCAAGAGTTATGAGTGAAGGAGTGGTCCGTGAATGGGTACGTTTATTTAAAAGTGGACGAGAAAACGTTCATGATGAAGAGAGGAGTGGTAGATCATCATTGGTCACGGACGAACTCGTTCAGACAGTTGATGCAAAAGTTCGTGAAAACCGACGTTTCACAATGTCGGAGTTGTCTACTGATTTTCCACAGATTTCTAAGACTCTCTTGTACGAGATAGTGACAGCAAGATTGGGTTACCGTAAGTTCTGTGCACGATGGGTGCCCAAAATTCTTACCGACCACCACAAAACTCAAAGAATGGCCTCTGCATTAGACTTTCTGTCACGTTATGAGGCCGAAGGTGAACCATTGTTAAACAGAATCGTGACCGGGGACGAAACCTGGATTAAGTACGTGAACCCTGAGGCAAAAGAACAATCAAAGATGTGGGCACATTCAAATTCGCCTACCAAACCAATAAAAGCCCGGCAAGATTTTTCTGCCCGAAAATTGATGGCAACGGTGTTTTGGGATGCAAAAGGGGTGTTGTTGGTTGAATTCATGGAACGTGGGACGACCATTAATCAAGACGTGTACTGTGAAACACTAAAACAATTACGACGGGCTATACAGAACAAACGCCGTGGTATGCTGACTTCCGGTATCGTTTTTTTTGCACGATAACGCCCGTCCTCATTCTGCTCGCAGAACAACAGCCCTTCTTGAGTCCTTCAAGTGGGACGTTGTCAACCATCCACCTTACAGCCCAGATCTGGCGCCAAGCGATTATCACCTCTTCATGCATATGAAGAAATGGCTCGGGTCCCAGCGGTTTGATGACGACGAAGAGCTCAAAGATGCGGTCACAGGCTGGTTCCAGGCACAAGCGGGTGATTTTTATGCAGAAGGAATTTCAAAGCTTGTGAACAGATACGATAAGTGCCTCAATCGTTATGGAGACTATGTAGAAAAATAGTGCAAAGATGTAGTTGTAAGATGTATATATTAAAATATTTTTATTTAACTTGGTGAATTTCTTGCAATCAACCGGAGGCTACTTTCTGAACGGCCCTCGTAGATTATGAATATGCTAAAGATGCCAAAGACAAGATTTGTAAAATTAACTAAATTTAAACTGGTAACCTATTACAATATAAACAAGCACAGAAAATATATGATTTGCACGCACTCACAGTGAGTGGTCCTGTCAACATGAGCAATTAGGTTATGTCTGATATAGTTATTGAATCTAGGTTGTGAAATTGTTAAAGCAAATATTATTAGACTTGCTTCCGAGTTTCAGCTCAGCAGAAAATTCTCTTTTAATGGATGTTAACCAGTGTTTCTTCAAATGTTTCCTTTGGGATACCAAAACACATGGGCTTAACTGATATTTTTATATTATCCATGGAGTTGGGTGTACAATAACTATACAATATCCTCATTAAATTACACACACCCGTAAAAACTGTGATGTTTTCTCTAACATACATAGCCGTTTTGGTTCTATAGCAGCAGTCTAGGATTTCAGGTGGTTAGTTTTAAAAGCATCCTCCATGAATACAAATTTTTCCACGTTGGTTCTAATAATTCCCCCCCCCCCCATTTTTACTCTCTTTAGCACATAAGATAACAGGCAGTTTGTTACTCCACCTAAAACTTATATCCACGTTTTAAAAGCAAACATTCAGTGTGCTGTGTAAGAGCACGAGAGCCCGTAACACCCTAAATTTTGACACCTTGTGGATTAATTTGTTTTTTTCCTTCAATTCTATTGAAATGTAACGTAAACGCGGTAATTCAAAATCTACGGACTTGAATCTACCGCGTTACTCTTAAACTCGATGAGATGTGGCAACATCGCCCTTAGCAGTCGCTAAGCCCGTGGTGTAATGGTTACCATGCTGACTTCATATACCCAAGATCGCGGGTTCAAACCCGGCGGAGGACGATGAGGGTGTAAAAATCCTTAGCATGGCTTCCTTCGGTCGTTGATCCCGTGTCGTAGATTTACGGCACGTAAAAGAACCTCAAGCCTGATAGAGAGGCCTCAGCAAAATTAAGCGGTCTTTCACCAGAATGGGACGCTGAGAACCACAGTATATAAAGAGCGTCCATAAATAACACGCAATTTAAATTTAAATGTTATCACCCTTAGCACATCTTGCATTGTGCACGTTTGAGAAGCTTTCGCGCAACTTATATGACTAATTACCTTCTGGGTAAAATACCTTGCGTTGTGCACAGCGAACGATGTGCTCATCTTGAGCTGCATCTCTCAACTATGCCGGTCCCCATGGCCACGCTCGCTAAAGCGTCTCGCTTTGGTGCTTCGTGGGCAGGGGATCGTGGGTTCGAGTCCCGCCTTGGGCATGGATGTTATATGTTTGTGCAATGTGTATATGTTTGTAAAAGAAACAGTAAAACCAGTAAACCAGTAATCAGTAAAACCTACGGGGGGAAATGTAAATAGGGATACAGTACCGGAGTCCTGATCAGACTCCGTTACTGTTTAAAAAAAAAAAAAAAAACTACAAGTTCACGTCAATGCCACTAGGTGGAAGTACACTGCAGCAGAAGTTTCATTTACGTGTGCAGCAAGGATGCGGAAAGTTAGGAACCCCTGTTCGGTTTTCATTTTGACATACGCCAAATAGTAGCATACTGAACAGCAATGCCAATTCACTATGTACAGTGAAATTTGGATCAGACATTAGTAAATATTATAGTTATACCTATATATATATATATATATATATATATATATATATATATTGTGGATTTCTGCAAGTATTCAGTATATTAGTAGTATCTGTGTTATGCGTATTACAGTGTTCAGGTTCCACATTTTTAACAGCAAGTGTACCTTTTTAGTAGATTTCCTTTTACGTATAGTCAAGTGACCAAGTTGGTAAGCATTGCTATGCTGCTTTTTGATATCAACCACTTCCATGAACGGCAATTTGATGGTAATTGTTTACGTGTGCCCATAATCCTCGCAGTGCGAAATAGTGATCCGTTATTCGGGTGCCATGTCAACATGAATTCCGTTGAAATTATTGTGTCAACAGAAGACTCACTATGTATCAGCATAAGTTAGCTGCAAAGGAGGAAGGGCCTCACTGGCCAGATCTGTTGATTAAAAGAGTGACGAAATCTAATAAGTGCCACTACACGTGAAATCTCATAAAAAAGAGTATAATAATAATAACTGGTTGTGCAGCTTTCATTATACCACAAATAGACATTTGCGCGATTAAAAATAGGCACATGGATTTTCTTTATAAATAAAGCGTCAGTCGTGATGCATTCTAGTTTTCCCGTTTACATAGCGCGGTGAACGTGTATTTATACTAATTAACTTTTAAGTGGAGTTATGGAAGAACAGGACATTTCATAACAAGAAACAATACTTCAGAAAATGAGACTCGGTGAGTGCTAATAAATTAGTAACATTAATATTTGGCTAACGAAGAATGCAAACGGAGAGTAGCGAAACAAAAGCAAACCTTTCTTTCGTTAGACACGTTAGGTACTATTATTACTATTATTATTTTATTCGTTGAGAACCACTGCAAGTGCAAATTCTTCAAAATCACAACAGTTATGCAGTACTCTATTTCATGTTTTCAGGGCTATCGGAATCTAAACCTTTGCGAATACCCATAAAGAATTCTCAAGAGCTGCCGCTACATACATTTTGAGGTATCCTGAATACAAAAGAAAGCATAATTACAGCAATGTAGTGTGTGTGTGTGTGTGTGTGTGTGTGTGTGTGTGTGTGTGCGCCAACTGCACGACTAAAAACAAAATATCGGATAAAGACCAAATTTGATATTTAGGTTTGGCCATCTTCTAAACTTGGGATACACATTTGCAATCAAAATCTAAATTTTAACTACCGTTTATACGGAAAGTGATACTTCGATTTGATTTTCTAGAAAAAAATGTCGCTGACGATTTTGATTAAAACACCACATATTTAAGATATTTCCGTGACAAATATTATTATTACATATTATTATTACGTTCTCTACACGTACTATGTACATAGTGTATAGAGAAGGTATTGTAATGCACCCAAAAATTCGATACCGATATTTCACCGGAAATACATATTTTGAGACCCCTGAATAAAAAAAAAGAAGCATTTTTAGAAAAATGTCCGTGTGTGTATGCGTGTGTCTGTTGGCAGCATAGCTCAAAAACGAAAATACCTTTAAGTACCAAACTTTGTATTTAGGTTTGGCATCTTCCAAGGATGCGACAAGAAGATTTTCAAGAAACCCCCCCCCCCAACTCCAACTACCCTTTACATGGAACTTTTTTCGAAAATTTTGATTTTCTTAAAATGGATCTAACGATTTTGATTAAAATATCGTATATTAAAGATATTTACCTGACAAATAAAATATATATCTTGAATTTTCTGGGAATAGCCTCTAAAGACTACTTTATTCTGGATCAATTTTAAGGTATTTTACATAACTGCTAAACCGTAAGATATGGACAAAAACTTACCACACAAAAAATGTAGAACACTTCAGAACACACATGTTATATACTTTTTAGTGCAGTTGGTCGTTTTTTTTTTTTTTAGATATTTCTTGTTTTAGGTTTCAGTTTATACTTTTCTCATACAGGACTTTGTCAACTGCTGTCCATACAAACAAAAGGAACTTCAGTCACATATCAACCAGCTTTTGACTATCATTTTAACCTATGCTATTCCCTTATTTCGCTTCTATTTGCAAGGATGCAAGTAATAAGACTATTTCTGCTAATTTTTTCTCGATTAACATGAAATAAATAGAATCATAAGCTTATCAACAACAATTTGATACAGAGATGTAGAGAAAGTCATGTGAATGGAATACATCAGTTTTTTTTTATTGTGGAATTATCAGAAACTCTATTACGGTTGCAGTTTAACAATAATGCATACACTATATATTAAACACATTAAACATTATGAGACAGCTTATTATAGATGCAATGAATGAGTATTAGAAAGCAAAGGATTTGTCAATTCATTGCTACAAGTTAAGTGATTGTCCTATAAAATTTTAATAAATGATCTTTAATTCTCTGTGAAAACCTATGAACTCTACGTTCTGAATGAATTTTACGTAATTTATATAACTGGCAAAAGTCTTATCACACGAGAAATATTGACTTCATTAAAAACACAATTTGTAGTTGGGGAGGGGAGCGGCTTTGAAACATTTCCTAGATATTTCCCAATATGTGTATTGTTCATTTAGATACTAAATCGCCAATCTTTTGTTCCTCCTGATGTCATACAAAAAGGTTTAAATATCAACGCCGCCATATAGGGTCCGCTATTTGAAGATCAGACTACTGATTCAGCCTCCTGCATAATCAAACCACTCTGGAAACGTTTACGTCCACTAACGCGAAGTACATAGAAAAATAAACGTTTGTAAGAATAGCTTACAGAAGCCATATAAAATAAATGATACTGAGAATAATACTAAGACATGCTTCTCTTCCCCATATCTTTATTTGTATGGCTTCTGCAAGCTATTTTAAAGGTGAATTTCCTATCCACTTCATGTAAATCGAGATAAACCTTTACAAAAATATTTTCAGTATACATTTAGTTCCAAAAACAAAGAAAACAGAAGAAACCGAATCAAAATGCGGATGTTTAATCGCTGTAAGTTGGCCTTGAATTTGAGGCTCTTTCTATGACAACGCTTTAAAATGAGAAATTATTGCAAAATTCAAACCAATATATTAAAAGTATTTCAGAAATGGCTCATGCCAAAGAAAGCGACATTTATAGCAAACTGTGTGCTTTAAAGAATTCTACATCCTCTGTGTAGTAAGTTTTCCTTATCCTATCGTTTACAGTTATACAAGATACAAACATTTGTTCCCACTGAAGAGGCCTTTACAAACTATTCAAGATATAATGTTATTTCTTGTGTAAATATCTGAAATATATGTATTTTAATCAAAAGCGACGAGAGCAATTTAAAAAAAAAAATAAAAACGCAGCATATGTTTATATAAAAGGTAATTTAAGGTGGGGGATTTTCCCAGTCTTGATTGGCCGTGTTTATTCTTTGGAAGGCACTGAACGTATCTTACCGCGCAACGGTTTGGTATTTACCAACTTTTTGAGTTTTGTTGTTCAAAGACACAAACGTAGGCCGTTTTTCATGAGAAAAAAATTCTGATGTGTTCCATTCACATGGCTTTCTCTACCTGCTCTACAAAGAAACTTCTTGAAAATATTCTTCTTTTCACCCCATGTTAATCGAGATAAGTATTAGCAGAATGGTCTTATTACTTAGCTTCTTTAGTACAAGGGAATTACGGGAATATATGCTAATGCGATAGTCAAATGTTTTAAAAGCTGCGATTGTAATTTAAATCTGCTTCTTTGCATGGCTCGGAGTAAACAAAGGAAACATTTCCTCTTTGATAAAAGTGACTTACCTATGTATTTTAAAATTGAGACCAATAACAAGGCATATCTCGGAAACTGTTACTCTACAACAAAAATGTAAAGGACATAAATTGTGTGTTTTGATGAGACCTACATTTTTGTGTAGCAAGTTTTGTCTATTTCTTAGTTTACCAGTTATGCAAAAGTGATTCAGAATGAAGAGGACTTCAGAGGCTATTCCCTGGAAATTCAAGATATGCACCACATTTGCATATTACATATATTTAATATACTCATATTTTAATCGAAACTGTTGGAATCATTTTGAGAAAATCAAAATTTTCGAAAATAGTTCCATGTAAATGGTAGTTTTGGGTGGGGGATTTTCTTTAAGATGTTCGTGTCACATCTTTAGGAGATATTAAACCTAAATACAAAGTTTGGCATTTAATAACGGACTTTAGTTTTAGTTATGTTGACTCCCCCCACAACCATTTTCTAAAAATGCTTTTTTTGTTTGTTTTTGTTTCAGGGGGACTCAAATCTCGGCGAAATCTCAGTATCGAATTTTTGGGTGGAACACAATATCTTCTCTACCTATTACCTTGTACATATATGCCAGAGAGAGTATTAACATTTCTCTTACGTTTAGGATGCCTCAAAATATGTAAGACTGATAAGAGGCCTTTGAGCAAAATTAAACGGTCTTTCACGCCCAATTTAAATGGGACGCTGAGAACCACAGTAGTTAAAGAGCCTGCATGAATAACACGCTATTTCCAATGAAATACACACCTAGAAATTTTCGCTCGCTAGAATACTTCTGTTCTACTGTGTAAAGTAGAAACAGTAATAAAACTCATGTAAATATAAAATATCAGGGGTTTGCTTCGCCACTAAAACATTAATTGAATTTGAGCTAATGTTAAATTGTTGAAAGAAGAGAATTAATAGTATTGTATAATTACTTTAAACCGTAGGAAGCAAGAACAAACAGCCCACGTCGTAATCTAAATGTCAAAATGATTTCAATTCCCGAGCTTTGTGGCTAGAACAGTTAAATTAACTCATGAATGTGCGGTGGCCTTCTTCAGTAGAGGGAAGCACTGCATTAAATCGAACGTTCATAGGACAGAGCACGCTGAACGGGCGCGATCGTAAAACCTTACGTCCAGGAAGCATATTATAGTCTATGATACAAGAATAAACCGCAATTGATCAGAGTGAAGGCTGAATGTATTAACCCATATGCGAACAAAGGCCGTACTCCAACAGTATCAACTTTGTGAAACTTTTTTTACTCACGTTCCAATTGCAAAACACCTTATGTGCGTAAGCAATGGTTATAAGTAGGGCTAGGAAGTTAATAATTACTTGTGTGAAGACGAGGCTAACGTATGTTTCATTATAGGTCACTAAAGGCCAGAAAATGCTGGACTTGATTCTCAATTCCAATTTATTTTGACTAATACCAAATACACTATAGCTCTAGTGTATTTGCCTAATACTGGCTACAGTAGAGTACAGCTGAGAGGATCCTTTCTATTGTATTCATATCGTTAGCACCAAGAGAAGAGCGAAGTACCTACTGGAATGCACACGTCCCGCAAAAAAATTACTGAAACTAATTTGAAAATTCAGTTATTACTTTTATCTACACGTACTATGTGCATAGTGTATAGAGAACGTATTGTATTGCACTCAAAATTCAATACCCAGATTTCACCGGGATCTCCTGAATAATAATAATAATAATAATAATAATAATAATAATAATAATAATAATAATAAAAAACATTTTTAAGAAAAATGAACGTGCGCACGACACGAAGATTTTCAAGAAAATCTCACCATCCCCAACTACCCTTTGCATGGAAAAAATTGAGAAATTTTGATTGGCTCTAATGATTTTAATTAAAGTCTGTTATATTTACGATATTTACATGACAAATAAAATGTATATCTTGAATTTTCTGGGAATAGCTCCCAAAAACCTTCTTTATTCTGGATGAATTATTCTAAATTTTGCATAACCGGTAAACTGTAAGAAATAACACAAAAACTTACCAAACAAAAATGTAGATCTCATTAGAACACCCATTCATGTCATATACATTTTTACTTTCTCTACACGTATCATGTGCATAGTGTATAGAGAAGGTATTGTATTGCACCCAAAAATTCAATACCGAGATTTCACTGGAAATACATGTTTTGGGCCCCTGAATCCAAAAAAAGCATTTTTGGAAAAAGGTCTGTGTGTGTGTGTGTGTGTGTGTGTGTGTGTGTGTGGTCAGCATAGCTCAAAAACGAAAAGACCGTTGAATACCGTTAAGTTTGGTATCTTCCAAGGATGCGTCACGAAGATTTTCAAGAAAATCCCCCCACCCCCAACTACCCTTTACACGGAACTTTTTTCAAAAATTTTGATTTTCTTAAAAATGGCCCTAACGATTTTGATTAAAATATGGTATCTTAAAGATATTTACCTGACAAATAAAATGTATATCTTGAATTTTCTGGGAATAGCCTCTGAAGACTACTTTATTCTGGATCAATTTTACGGAATTTTGCATAACTGCTAAAACTCTTACAGATGGACAAGAGCTTACAACACAAAACATGTAGAGCACATTAAAACACACAATTTATGTTATATATATATATTTCTTTCGTGGAGTTGATCGTTTTTGAGATATTCCTTGGTTTTGGTTTCAGCTTTGAAAAACTTGTGTTTTTCTCATACAGGAATTTGTCAATTCCTGTCCATACAAACAAAGGAACTTCAGTCACATAGCAACCAGCTTTTGACTATGGCACTCCCTTTTTTCGCTTCTACTTACAAGGAAGCAAGTAATAAGACTATTGCTGCTAAACTTTTCTCGATTAGCATGAAATAAATAGAAGCATTTGTTATAGAGATATAGAGAAAGCCATGTGAATGGAACACACCAGATTTTTTTGACCAGCATCACAATAACCTCGACCAAAAAGTATGAATGGGTGGGTTGTATTCACGTATGTCTGAATGCAGTTTCACAGTTATGTCTTTTTACTTCATCTAGTCCGTATGTACAATGCACATAGTAGACAGAGAAGGTATTGTACTCCACCCAAAAATTCGATACCCATATTTTACCGGAAATACATGTTTTGAAACACCTGAAACAAAAAATAAGCATTTTAATAACCCGTGTGTGTGTGGGGGGGGGGGCGGGGGCAGTATAGCTTAAAAGCGAAAACTCGGTTAAAAACCAAACTCGGCATTTAAGTTCAGCATCATCTAAGGATAGGACACCCCAACTATATGGACGATTTTTTTCGAAAATTATGATTTCGATTTTCTCAAAAATGAGATATTTTCACAACGAAATGTACCTATATCTTGAATTTTCTGGGAATAGCCTCTGAAGACATATTCATTCTTGATAAGTTTTGTGTTAGTAAATCATAAGAAATAAACAAAAAATTACCACTACACTATGTGTGTGTGTGTGTATTAATGCACAGATTAGATTAGATACTTTAGAAATAGGTCCGTGTGTGTGTGTTGACAGCATGGCTCCAAAACGAAAATACCGTTAAATACCAAATTTGATATTTATGCTCAGTATTCCAAAGAGCGACATGAGTATTTTCAAGAAAATCCCCCCACTCCCAACTACCGTTTACAAAGAACATTTTTCGAAAATGATTTTTCTCAAAATGGCTCTAACGATTTTGATTAAAATGCCATATGCTTAGGATATTTTTATAACAAACGAAATGTATATATTTAATTTTGTGGGTATAGTCTAGGAAGACCTCTTTATACTGGATTAGTTTTGCCGAGTTTTGTGTAATGGTTAAACCGCAAGAGAAAAAACTTGCTGCACAAAAAACGTAGATCTGGTTAAAACACACAATTTATGTCATATAGTTTTTACTTTCTCTACATGTACTATGTACATAGTATTTAGAGAAGGTATTGTAATGCACCCAAAATTTCGATACCGAGATTTTACCGCAAATACATGCTTTGAGTCCCCCTGAATCCAGAAAAGGTTCGTGTGTGTGAGTGGATAGCATAGTTCAAAAACGAAAAGACCGTTAAATACCAAACTTGGTATTTAAGTTTAGTATCTTCCAAGGATGCGACACGAAGATTTTCAAGGAAACCCCCACCCCAACTATCCTTTACACAGAACTTATTTCGAAAATGTTGATTTTCTCACAAATGGCTCTAACGATTTTGATTTAAATATCGTATATTAAATATATTTACATGACAAATGAAATGTATATCTTGGATTTTCTGGGAACAGCCTCTGAAGACTACTTTATTCTGGATGAATTTTGTGGAATTTTGCATAAGTGATGAATAAAAACTTACTACACTTGCTACACAGAAAATGTACAGCACATTAAAAATACACTATGTTATACGCATTTTTTTGTGGAGTTGATCGTTTTTAAGATATTTCTTGTTTTTAGTTTCAGTTTTGAAAAACTTATACTTTTCTCATACAGGAATTGTCAACTCCTGTCCATACAAACAATGGAACTTCAGTCACAAAGCAACCAGCCTTTGGCCATCATTTTGACCTATGGTACCCCCTTATACTTACATGGAAGCAAGTAATAAGACTATTTCTGCTAATTTTTCTCAATTAGCATAAAGTAAATAGAAAGTCACGTGAATGGAACACAGCAGAGTTGACTCGTTTCGAGGTATTTTTGTTTATTGTTTCAATTTTAAACTACTTAACTTTTCTCAAACGGGACCATACAACGAGAATCGAACCTCTATTATTTACATTAGCGACCAGCTTTTGAAATATTTGACTATCGCTTTAGCCTAGTGTAATCCCTTATTTCCCATCTACTTGCAAAGAAGCAAGTAATAACACCAATTCTGTTAATGTTTATCTCGAGTGGCATGATGCAGATAAAAACAGTTTGTATATGGAATAGCTGGAGAAAGTTTTGTGAATGGGATACATCAATTTTTTTTAATTTTTTTTTACTTTCTCTAGACGTACTCTGTACATGGTGTATAGAGAAGGTATCGTATTCCGCCCAAAATTCGCTGTAAATATGTTCATATTTTGAGGTCCCCTAAATAATAAAACAGCATTTTTATGAAAAGGTGGGCTTAAGTGAAGGAAGAGCATAACTCAAAAACGGAATGTCTTATAAATACCAAAATTGGGTATTCCAAGGGCACGGCACGAATATATTCAAGCTCTTAAATCCCTCACCCTAAATTGCAAGGAGGTTTTACTTTCTCTACATGTACTATGTACATAGTGCATAGAGAAGTTATTGCATTCCACTCAAAAATTCTATACCGGAAATACATGTTTTGAGTCCCCCTGAATAAAAAAAAGCATTTTTGGCCAAAGGTCCGTGAGTTTGTGTCTGTGTGTGTGTGTGTGTGTGTGTGTAGCATAGCTCAAAAACGAAAAGACCGTTAAATACCAAACTTGGTATTTAAGATGGGTGCCACACGAAGATTTTCAGGAAAATCCATGTTTCCATGTAAAGCGTAGTTTGGGATGGGGTTCCAAACTACCCTTTACATGGAAACATTTTCGAAAATTTTGATTTTCTCAAAAATGTCTCTAAGGATTTTGATTAAAATCTCTTATATTTAAGATATTTACACGCGAAATGTATATCTTGAATTTTCTGGGACTAACCTCTAAAGACTACTCTTTATTCTGGATGATTTTTATTGAATTTTGCAGAACTGGTAAAGTATAAGAGATAGACAAAAACTTACTATAACACACACACACAATTTATGTAATATATACTTTTTTCGTGAAGTTGATCGTTTTTTAGATATTCCTTGTTTTGGTTTCAGCTTTAGAACACTTTTTCATACAGAAATTTGTAAACTCCTGTTCATATAAACAAAGGAACTTCAATCACATAGCAACCAGCTTTCACTATCACTTTAACCTATGGTACTCCCTTATACTTACATGGAAGCTATTTCTGCTAATTTTTTCTCGATTAGCATGAAATAAATAGAAGCACAAGTTTTTTTAACAATAATTTCTTGCAGATATGTAGAAAAAGTCACTTGAATTAAAACTTATCAGATTTTTTTTCTTTCTTAAAAAAAATGGCCCTAAAATATATTTAAAATGCCCTAAGTTAAGATATTTGTTTTACAAATAAAATGTATATGCATATCTTTTATTTTCTGGAAATAGTCCTTGAAGGCATTTTCAATGATCTTCATAAGCCCGGTAAACCGTAAGGGGACAAAATCTTATTATAAAACTGAAGATCTCGTTAATGACGTGACTTGCTGCTTTACCCATTTCCAAGATTGTCTTTGTTATTAGCTTGAATTTTCAATATTTTTAGTGGCTACTTTGCTAATATAAAGTTTATTCAATTCAATTAAGCGATGCTCTTTAACTGATATGGTTTTCAGTGTCCTATGCTATGTTGGCCGAAAGTTCACTTGATTTTTTTCAGAGGTTCTTTATTAAGCTTGACTTCATGGGCCATAAATATACGGCACGGGATTGCCGGCATTACTTCCCAACCGAAGGAGGCCATGCTAAGAATTTTTACGCCAAAAAAAAAAATCCATCGCTCTCCGCTGAGTATGAAACTACGACCTTAGGAACAGCTAAGCCACGGAGGACGACGAAAATCTGTCTGGATTAACAAAAAGTAGATGAATAGTTTGTGGAACAGTGAATAAAGGAATTCGTAAGAATATAACATCACATTTTTAACCATAACATATTCTTCAATACGGTATGCCATAAACCATCTCCCAAATTTGAAATAAGGGACGAATCCTAACTCTTAACATAATGCTAAAGGAATATAGCTACCGTCAACACTTATTTAATGAGTTCAACAGCAAGAATAACTTTTTTAAAAGCGAAAGAATTAATTAGTGGGACGATTTTCGAGATTGCAAAAATATATTTTTCCTTATAGTATTAGTGTAAACATTGCGGAATAATGCCCAAGTCGGAAACGGGAACTGTGTTGGGAATCTATCCGAGGGTCAGACCGTGTCTGGGAGTGAGGGCGCGTTGCACACTCCGTTACTCGGTCACGGTTTTTCCGCAGCGATCAATTCCCGGCGAGTACATAAGTTTTCTTTGAGACTCTTCCATCCGCTAGATTCTGCCCACAATGGGATTGTTTCATGTGAGCATGCAAATTATCCATATACCTTGTCATTGCTCATTTTTACTTTCTCTGCGCGTACAATGTACAAAGTAGAGAAGGTACTGTATTCCACCCAAAATCCGATGTCGAAATTTCATCGGAAACCATGTGTTGAGATCCCTTAAGTAAAAAAAGTCGTTTCAGCCTGTTAACAGCATTAACTCAAACACGAAAATTCTGTTAAAAATCAAATTTGGTATTAAGTCCAACATCTTCAGGGATGCAATACGAAAATCCCTCATTCCAAAACCACCTTTATATGACATTTTTTCGATAACAATTTTGATTAAAATTCCACATATTAAGTCATTTACATGGAAAATAAAATGTATACCTTGAATTTTCTGGAAACAACTCTGGGGCTCTCTTCATTTTCGAGGACCGACAAACCATAAGAGATAAACAAAATCTTGCAATACAAAAATTGTCGATCTCGTTAAAAACACAATTTATGTCATACTTTTTGTGGAGTTAACTATTTCCGAGACATTCCTTACTAGTTTCATTTTTAAATACTTAAAAACATTTCTAAAACGGGAACTCGTCTTTCGTTCAATCTCTTCTCGTTTTACTTCTGCCAATGCAAAGAGAAGCGAAGTTAAATTTCATCGCATAGCGATAGCTTTTAAAAGATCAAGACTATCGCGTTAGCCTAGTTCACTCCCTTATTTCCCCTACACTTACAAGTAGGTAATATTTTATACCATTCCTGCTAAAGCTTATATCGGTTGGCCTGATAATAATCGCTTGTAATAATAGCATATTTACACAACACATCTGATTTTTCACTTTTCTATTACAGTATTTGGAGGAAGTATTCCATTACACCCAAAAATTTGATAGTTCTCGCGCGGTTGCGAATATGAGCAACCTAACTCATTAAAACAAAAGGGGCATGAATCCAAACTTCGTACTTAAGTTTAGTATCTTCCAAGGATGCGATGCGGAGCCATACTACCCATTGCATGCAAATAGTTTCATATTTTGTTTTCGCAAGAATAATTAACGCTTATGAAAAAAATGCACATGTTTAAGATATACCTGTATACCACACAAGATACCAATACAGAAAATTTAGATCTCGTTGCAGCACCAATTTATGTTATATAAAGTTTTTGTGGCAGGATAACCTTTGTTACCGATTTAAAATTTAAAATACTTGAAGCATTTTACTTCCTCCACCACGTATTTAGTAGGCAGAGGCATCACATTCACATCAAGATTTCACTGGGACTGTCTCCGGGTCGAGTGGTTAGCAAGCTGACTTCTCCGGAGGTCCCGGGTTCGATTCCCGGCTAGGGCGGGGAATTTTTCTTTAACCGGAATTATTCCCTATCCCCCATAAAGTCTGGCAGTATGAATGTGAGAGTGAATGTGCGTGTGTTTAGTAGTATAAAGTTTAACCTAATGTTCTGAACCTATAGTTTCACAAGTGAAAGCCCCCGATTTGACCATTGATGTTAATGAAAAAAAAATATTCACTGGAAATACATATTTTGATGTCCCCATTATACAAAATAGTTTTTTTTATAAAAATGAATGCGATGTGAACAAACTCAAAACTAAACGTCGAATAAGCAACAAACATGTTTGAATTCAGCATCTGCAAAAGATGCCTCACGAAGGTTTTCAAACCAAAGTAGCCTTTACATGGAATACTTTCAGTTACGATTTTCTCAAAATTGGCGCTAACGATTTTGATTAAAATGCCGCACAGTTATTTACTAAATAAAATGAAGAGTATATATTTGAATTTTCTGGAAATAGCCTCTGAAGTCATATTTATCGAATGGAATTTTAGCACTGGTAAACTATAGTTTTATAAACAAAAACTGTCTCTCTTTAAAGCACACAACATATTTCAAATATCTTCATCCCTGATGGCATAATTTGTTTTTGATATTCATTGTTATTGGTTGAGTTTTCCAGTACTCGTTCATTTTTGAAGCGCTAACACGGGAGTACGCAAATTTAAGGACTGGGTGAGACAACAACACAGGCTATTGCAGAAACGTGATTTAGTTTGCTAAATCAGCTTCATTCACAATCAAGTTAATGCTGCGTGTTACATGAGTGTCTCTACTTCCCCCAATTGTTTTGCAAGCTTTCTTTTAAACACAAGAGTCACCAAAATGTTGCATTGATTCACTCACAGGAAACGCAACTCTTTGGGGACATGTGTGAGACAATAACGTGTGGTCTCGACACCATTTCTTATCTAGCATAAAACTAAATGCAACAAAACTTATACATTTTAAACCATCGAAGGTTTATCTCAAAGTACCGTGCCTTCGTTTTATGCCAAGGCCACAATCGCCTTTTATGTGTATTGGCCGAGACGGCACTGAGCTCAGTATTAGGCCACTGCGCAGAAGCGGCGCAGGACGTGTCAAGAGTGCGTTTATCAGATGTAAGCTGTCTCAGTAGTTGCTTTGTCTTTGTATTGTGAAGTGTTTTGACAATACGTAAAAACTGAATCATGTAGACAGGCGTGTAGATAATTTCTGCAGTGATTTCCTGGTTATCTAGTTACACGTTTGAGACATTTGGTCAATACATTTAGAACGGGATCGCTAAACGCTAAACCAAGGAAGCGAACACGATATATTCTTCTAATGAAGGATAAGCTAGACGAGATTGGTGCTGCATTCGAACGCTCGCTTAAGTCTCTCAATAGTGTTGCACTGCAACTGGGTGTTTTACAAACCTCTGTTCATGCAACTACTAAACTTTTTAAACTGAAACCCTACTGTGCGACTATGGGGCAAAATTATATTAAGCAAGAAGAATTATGCGGTAAATTGTATTTTCATCCGACTATATGGCAATGCGCAGATGGGCACCACTTTCAACATCTCTTAAACAAGTTTAGTATTCATTGCATAGTACATTTTACGAACACTCGTGAGTAACGCGGGAGTTGCAGAACGGGGGGGGGGGACGCATTGTAGTATACTGTGTATGGAACAAGCATTCGTGCGATCCGCATCCTTGGCATAAAAGAAGGCACTGTACTATATTTCGATACCATCCCTAAAATACATACAATTAAAAAAAAATTAAAAAAAAAACAGCGAAACTAAAAGGAAAGCACATGGAAAGGGGATGCACATGTTTTAACGAGCGAAGCAGACTTCAGGCCTTTCAAGATTACTCTATTCAAGTGACTTATTTCTCGTGCGGAGTTTGAGTTTCCGAATCTTCCTTGGATTATCATCGGAAAGGTGTAGAAGAGAATAGCGCAAAAAAACTGGCACTGTTTCCCACGAGACCAAAACAGTATGCATAGTCTACGACACTAGCCATTCCTTTAGACCACAACGTGTCATGCCTATATTACACAAGGTGTTTAATATTTCGCACTCCTCACAGCTTTAAAAGTTGGCCAAGTGGAAATAATGTGTGTCCAGGTGAATTAATCGAATGGATTTGGTCCCTTTAGTATCCTCGATGAATAACAAGAAGCAACCTTATTCACACACAACAGCCGACGTCACGAATTCCTCCTCTTTGCTGTTACTCCTACATTAGTACACAGTGCATCAATACGTTAATTAGTTAATCACCTACATGCAATTTAATAGCACTGAATTTTCCACTGCACTTTTAGTCTCTTCTCACCCCACTTTTTTTTTTTTTACTGCTATTTCTTTATTCCTCTTATGTACACCGCCAACACGAAATTTCTCATCAGATAACGCCACTTACAGAAAGCGCTTTTACTTTCAAATTACGCGTTACAGCCGATTTAACGAATTCGGAATACATGTTGAACTAGTTAACTCGATTGCAAAGAGGCGACCAGTTCTACAACACTCTTTTATTCATCCGTACTTGAACTGCTTGCTCTATGCGGAAATAATTATGAATGCCCCAAAATTGTGCTTGTACGCAAAATTATAATTTTGCAAGTAAATTATAGAAAACGTGATGGATGTCATTCACAGGCTTTCTCTAACCACTCTTCTACAAATTATTCTTACAAAAGTATACTATTCTAACTAGTTCTTGTCAATCCAGATACTTTCAATTCACATTAACACTTTTTGTACGATACATTTTAAGGACAAATTTAAATCAAACAATAACTGGAGCCAGTTACCACCATCAAAAGCCTTTATTTCACACAAATTGTGCGCTTCAACAATAATTAGCTACATTTTTTTGTGTAGTAAGATTCTGTCCATCTCTTACGGTTACCAGTTATACAAGTCATTCGGAATGAAGACTTCAGAGGCTTTACCCAGAAAATTCAAGGTACCTATACCTGTTGTGCTGAAAATATCTTAAACATATTTTGTTTTTTCACAATCCATGTGTAAGACAAGAGTTGGATAGGTAGAGTCAGACTGTAAAATTGAATGCCATAGCCGGGATTTGAACCACGGATCTCCCGGTCTCTAGCTGGTTGCTCTAACACTGAGCTACCATGGCAACATGCCGGCACAGAATTAAACTTCTCAACTGACTCGCATGTTTCCCGGTAAACCACAAGGTGATCTCAAATTATTTTGAGATGACATACCCCAACGGCAGCTTACAATATCGTAAGTACTTTAAGCCCCGGGCTTCATAGTTTAGCCAACTATTATGGTCAATTGTGTTAATTTGTTTTTTTTCACACAAGCCGTGTGTATAAGAGGTTCAAATGCGGACTATAGCATTGAGTTTTTCAGTCTCACTCTGACCTATCCAACTCCTGTCCTTAGTGACCTTTGACTACCGCTTTCGCTAGTGTATCTCTTTATTTCTCTTGCATCTACAAGGGAATACCTTAGTAATAGAACTGTTTCTGTTAATGTTTTTCTTGATTAGTATGGAATGCATAGAAGAGAGTAGGTAGAGAATGCCATGCGAATGGTACATATAAGTGATATAAATTAGATTTTCATTATATCGCTGTTTCTTTTGATTCCTTTAGTAGCTTCCAAAAGGAGAACAACTTTTCCAATGACTGCCTCCGTGGTCGAGTGGTCAGCGAACTGACTTCTCACCCCGAAGGTCCCGGGTTCGATTTCCGGGGCGGGGAGTTTTTCTTTAACCGGAATTATTCCCTATCCCTATCCCCCATAGAGTCTGGAAGTGTGAATGTGAGAGTGAGTGGGCGTGTGTTTAGTAATATAAAGTTTAACTTAATGTTCTGAACCTACAGTTTCACAAGTGAAAGCACCCGATATGACCATTGATGTTAAAGGGGGCTATACAAATGAAGCAATAAAAAAAATAAAACAAAAAAAAAAAAACTTTTCCATTTTTACTGAAATTTGAAATGTTCTTATATATACATCCCTGTAATAAGCATGCAAAAAAAGAAAGAAAGAAAGGAAAAAAAAAGCTTTGTAGTTAAGCGACAGTAAATAAACAAATTAATAAAGCAACAACCCGGCCTCCCTCGGTCATTGAGGTAATTTGTACCTTTTAGTTCCAATAATTATTAGAAACCCTAAAACATGCCTGCATAACATTTTATTCGGATTCAGGGCATACATTTTTAAACAGAATCTATAATTCTAATACAACTGGTTAATTTAGTACCCAATAACAAATGCCAACTACATAAACTCGCGGATTAACCTCCACTGAGCAATGGAGGAAACGGGATAAGCTTATTCTAACGGAAGTGTCATATACTATGGAATGTTTTATTTGTAACTAATGTCACTAACAGCATAGGTCTTTTATTGATAAACTGTGTGTTGACATATTGAATATTAAACAATGTATTGAACACAAATTGCCTAAATTTCAATATATGTGGGGCGATATTCACAGAACTCTGAGAAACGAAACAAGAATAGAGGCAGTTTTAAGATTTTTACAAAGTTCTAGCTGTTTCACTTCTAATATACGGAGGTGAGAATTGGGCCTTAAATAGAGTAAAGAGAAGAAAAAGCAATCCATAGATATGTGATTTTAAGACGAATACTAGGATAAACTTTAATACTATAACATACCTGTGTATATATACTTCATATATATACAATACAGATATAAGAGGCAAATTAAAAATCAACGGCTTACAAGGAAAAAATCGAATGTTCCATTCGCATGACTTTTTTTTTTTCTTTTTCTTTTGTAGCTTAACGTCCTTTAACCTAATTGGTCATATCGGACAATGAATGAAATTGGTGAAATGATGCTCAAATAATGTCGGGGTCCATGGAGCTTAAAGTTACTCGACATTCGTCTTCTCAGGATAAGGGAAAACCCGAAAAAGAAACCTTATCCGGGTAACTCACCCTAAGCGAGTTTCGAACTCACGACCTGTTGAACGTGAGGCAGACACGCTACCACCACGCTACCCAGCGGGCTTCGCATGGCTTTCTCTACAGCTCTGTAACAAATTGTTGTTAAAAAGTTTATTCTTCTATTTACTTCATGCTACTCGAGATAAACATTAGCAGGTGATCTCATTACTTGCGATAGTCAAATCTTTTGGAAGCTGGTTGCAATGCGACTAAAATTCGTTTCTTTACATGACCAGGAATTGACACATTCCCATTTGAGAAAATTAAGTGTTTTAAAACAAACCAATAACAAGGAATATCTCGGAAATATCAACTCCGCGAAAGAATGCATATGACATAAATTGTGTGTTTTAACGATGTCTATATATTTTGTGTAGCAAGTTTTTGTCTATATCCTAAGGTTTACTACTTATGCAAAAGTCATCCACAGTGAAGAGGTCTTCAGAGATTATTCTATAAAAAATCAAAATATATACTTTGTCAAATTAACATATTTAATATACGGGATTTTAATCAAAATCATTTCAACCATGTTTGAGAAAATAAACATTTTAGAAATTGTTCCATGTAAAGGGTAGTTTCGGGTAGGGGGATTTTCCTCAAAATCTTCGTCTGTGTCCACCAAGTTTGTATTTTATCCATTTTTGTTTTTGAGTTATCGTGCTCACGGGCCCGGGCACGCGCTCAAACACATACACACACATACACACACACACATGCTCGCGCGCGACCTATATCTAAAATGCCCTTTTTGGATACAAGAGCTCCTAAAACGATACCTATCAATTTTTGGGTAGAATGCAATACCTTCCCTACCTATGTACTAAGTAGATAAAGTAGAAATTGGACTTTTGAGAAAACAATGGTACAGACATATTGAAAGAATGGACCTAATAGATTATCAAAACAAGTGTTTCTTTACCATCCACAAAACAATGGAACAGACATATTGAAAGAATGGATCTCAATAGAAAACAAACAAGTGTTTCTTTACCATTTACAAGAGCGCGCGCGCGTGTGTGTATGAGAGCCTTTATCTAAAGATGCACGTTTTGGATACAAGAGCCCCTAAAACAGTAACTATCGAATTTTTGGGTGGAATGCAATACCTTCTCTACCTATGTACTAAGTAGAGAAAGTAGAAATTTGCCTTTTAAGAAAACAATGGTATGGACACATTGAAAGAATGGATCTCAATAGAATAACAAAACAATGTTTCTCTACCATCCACAAGACAGACTTTGATGGGAAAACGAGTCTTTGAGAATGAGTCATACTATAAATTTTATCCTTGAAGTGGAAGAAGAATAAACAAGGTCTAGGCTTTGTAGTTTTATATTGTAATACAATATTAAAATGTTATACAGTAGTCCAGACTTACAATTATGTATTAAGTTTGTTTCTAAAGCAGCTAGTTTACAATATTTGAAGAATTTAATAACGGTATTTGGCCGGCTCTTCCAATGCTATCTGAAGATCTGGAAGAATTTTTAGGTTGATGCTGTTGCTATAAAATTAGCTACGTCCGGCTGCGAAATATCAGTCCCTTAATCCTCGTCCTCCTTTCGCTGCTTACCCTCCTTGTGAGTAGGGCTTATACCCCTCAGGACTTGCAGCCAGTGCCTGGGGTCAAGCATCTATTGAGCAGAGGCTCTGGATCAGAGAGAAGCCAAGATGAGTGATCAGCCTGATATCTGGTATGAAAGTTAAGAAGTTGATGATATAAAATGACGGACATTGATGACAGGAAATATAATCATGGAGCAGCTTATGGAATGGCGGGTGAAACCGGAAAACCCGGAGAAACCCCACCCAGACGCCGCTTCGTTCACCACAAATCCCACATGTGGTGCCCTGGGATCGAATCTGGGCCACCTAGGTGAGAGGCGAGCGGTCCAGTCACTCGGCCATGAAGCCGTCTTCTTTGATTCAATGTCCAACAACATGAAGATTGCTGTCAGGTAAATACATAGTCACGTGTTAAAAATTTGGTGTGGTTACTCGAGAGAAACATCTACTGACCGCAGAGATTTTTATAGAAGATGGAAATTAAGTATATGGAACTTTATTTCATGCAAGTTGTTTTAGTTGTTTCTCAGATCTCTGTGTAACGTGCGGTGTAGTGTCTTCATGTGAGAACACTGACAGTTATCTTCTTACTTTCTTAGTAGCTACATCTGCTGTTTCACTATTCTCTGTCATTGATGAGAAGATTGCATATTTAATAGTTTTTGGTAACCATGTTTTACAATAAACATATTGTTTGAAATGTTTACAAAGAGTTTCAGTATCTTTCAAAATTGTGGACACATGTGATGAACTACTCAAAAGTCCAAAACAACTTCCACATCTTTATTTAAGCAGCAGAGAAAATGTTTGCTTTCTATTTTAGCATATTTTGACATGTATATTAAGTTTAACAGTACATTCAATACTTAGTTTTCTAATTCAAGGATTAACCATGGTGGTCATCAACCCACCTTAACTTTTACGCTATCGCCAGTAATGACATTAGCATGGGCCGCTCAAGGAGTGGGGAGTTTAAAAATATCGCCCGGCAGTTATTTTGGGCGAGGATTCATACAATGGATAGTCCAGGAGAAAATACAGCAAGGACATCATGATGCGTTGCTCCAACATCCCGGGTTCAAAGCTGGTCATTGCATGCATCAAGCTACATATTCTATTGCGTGAACCCATTTGTACATCATTTAGAAGAAAATGTGTCCACGTGTTTTAATTTGGGATTAAATCGGCTAAGTAATAAAGGACAGCTTGTATGGACGAGCGTTTCAAAAGATCCATATTTAGGGATCTATTATATTGGAACAACATGTGTCAACTGATGCCATTAGTTTGCTTTTTATTTTTTTCTTATTTTATTATGAAATCGTTCAATAGAAATGTGTGCTACATGGATCCTGAAGTAAAGATAGTAGGGCCTGGAATTACACAGAAGTTAAGGTTATTACCACATTAAATATCTTAATCCGAGGCGCAGTCAGTATACACGAGAGTCCTGGGTGAAGAGATTCCCGCTCTCAGGAACTGTAACAGTGCTAAGGGTCAAATCAAGTAATGACCATGAACCTCAATGTCATGGATTTTGCTCATGTTGCGCTATCTTAATTTCATCACGACTAGTAATAGAATATTGTTTAAAATTGTTAGCCTTCCGTTGAGTTATGACCAGAGCTCGGATTCTTATGTAATTACAGATTATTGTATTTCTTTATAGTATATGGACACGCGCAAACAGAAAAGGTCTACGCACTGAAGCACGTACATTGCAGTATTTTATATATTAGATCTTTACTTATTTCAGAGCCTGTTACACATGCACACTCTTACATAAAATTAATATTTAGGCGTTTCTTTGCTTAATGATTTAATATATTTATATTTGCTTCCTTTCTATGCTTGCCTATATTTTTCTTTCTTTAAAAGGGAGAATAAATAGTGGAGTCAACGTGTCTCGGAAGTTTCAGAATATAATTGATAGAAACACCAGCTTCTCTACTTTCCTCACTATAAGCAAGATTGTGAATGGTGGAAGGCATACCTCCGAGAAAATTTATTTTGTTCAAATATAGTCCTGTGACATCTCGCGATGTCTTCACACAAATAAATGTTATAGCCTAGAAGAATGCGATGTAATAGAAAATATGGAGAAGTAGGAAATAAAAAATACATTGTTACGTACTCCATTATTAATTTCTTCAATAATTATTGCTTACGAAGACATTTTTGTTTTGTTTTTATTTTCGTTTATATTATTTTTATTGTGTTTTGTTCCTGCGCATATAAGGAAAAGCAGTTGTGTTCACAGGGTATTATAAAAACTGTGAAAGTGAAATTTCTGAATACCAATTTAAAATAACACGCCAATTGAGAATAAATGAGGTGGTACAATGATTGACCAGAGAGTGAAATAAATTAATTTTGATTTAAAGTCTGGACTAAAATGTATTTTTAAATTATGTAATATATTTATATTACCTATTTATTTGATATTGCATAAGAATCCGGAATATAGTTGCGACTGTCGCAACATTTAAAACATATATATATATATATTCTGATCCGTCTGAAAACCTTTGCAGCTCAGGCTATATTAGCCCTAAATATAATTTTGAGATCTTATTTTAAACCGTATACAAAATACTTCCACTTGATACGGCAATGCAATCTGTTTTGGTAATATTAAATAATTATTTTAAAACAGCATATATTTTAGGTTTCTCAAAACCCACGTCTACACGTTTGAATAAACGGCGGAGTATGTATCCATATTTTGTTAGTGTACAATTTAAAAGTTTGGAACTCATTATCTTAAACAACCAACCAAGTTACGTTAATAGAAATTCATCGTTAAGTTTTTTAGTAATGTTTGATTGGTTTATCCACCTCTTTGTGGGTTAGAGAATAGTGCGGCCCGGCCAATTTATCTTCATGGATGAGTTTGCATAAGATGGAGCTTGCTGAAACAGTAGAACATCAAGCTAGCTTTTGAGGATAGTCAAACAATTCTGCAATACAAGAGTATAGGAAGGACTTACCTTTTCTTTTTCTTCATTTAAAGAGATTCTTCTCAAACACCATTAAACGGAACCTGCTCTTCATAAAAAATGAAATGGTATTTTATTTATGGACACTCTTTAACTGCTGTAGTTCTCAGCGTCCCATTCTATACTGGGCATGAAATACCGCTTAATTTTGCTCAGAGGCCTCTGTATCAGGCTTGAGATTCTTTAACGTGCCGTAAATTTACGACACGGGACCCACAGCTTTACTTCCCTTCCGAAGGAAGCCATGCTAAGGATTTTTACGCCCGAAAAAATCCATCGTCCTCCGCCGGGTTTGAACCCGCGACCTTGGGTATATGGAGTTAGCATGGTAACCATTACACTGGTCTTCATAATTTGAGCAACATCAATGAATGGCGTTGAAATAAAGGGGGGAAGCATGCTACTTTTGGGTTTCCGATATAGTGCTAGTCTCAATGAATCCTTCCTATAGCAGCCTGTCTTCATGATTTATTCTCAACATTGAAGAACTTTGTCATATCCTTTACATTCCATTCAAAATGTTGTTTGGGCATGATTATATATTCTTTGACTGGGTTTTGGTGGCTAGCTTTATAGCCTGCATTTTCAATGTGCCACCAACTTCACCACATTCCTTGGCCATGGGCAGCGACCAAAATAAAAATCCGGTGTTCCATTCACATGACTTTCTCTACATCTTTGCAACAAATTGTTAAAAAGCTTACGTTTCTATTTACCTAATGCTAATCGAGAATAAAAATCTGATGTGTTACACTCACATGACTTTCTCTAGCTGTTCTACAAATTTCATAAATAAGATTCTTCTTCTTTCTGCACATTGCTAATCGTGGCACTCATTAGCACTGTTATTATTTAGTTCCGTATAAGTAGGAAGAAAATAAGGTAATACACTAAGCTAAACCAATAGTCAAATGTTTAAAAAGCTGTCGTTATGCGATTGTCATTACAAATCGCTTCTTTTCCTGGCCAGGAGTAGAACAAAAGAAAAACTGACACTCCCGCCTGAGAAAAGTATAAGTACTTCACAACTGAAACTAATAACAATGAATACCTCGAAAACGGTAAGCTTCACGAGAAAAATGTATATGACATAACTTATGTATTTTAACAAGGCCTAAATTTTTTGTATAGTAAGTTTTTGTCTATTTCTTACGGTTTACTAGTTACACCAAATTAAGCAAAATTCATTCAGAATAAACAGATCTTCAGAAGCTATTCCCAGAAAATTCAAGATATACATTCTATTTGTTAGGTAAATATCTTTAATGTATGATATTTTAATCAAAATCGTTAGAGCCATTTATAAGAAAATAAAAAATTTCGAAAAAAGTTTCATGTAAAGGGTAGTTTGGGGTGGAGGATTTTTCTCAAAATCTTCGTGTCGCATCCCTGGAAGATACCAAGTTTGGTATTTTAGTTACTTTTCGTTTTTGAGTTATCGTGTTCACAGACACACACGGACCTTTTTCTGAAAATGCTTTTTTTGGATACAGGGGGTCCTATAACATGTATTTCCGGTGAAATCTCGTTATCGAATTTTTGGGTGGAATACAATATTTATCTATCCCTATGTACATTGTAGAAAGTAAAAATTAGCAGAAATAGTCTTACTACTTGCTTCCTTGTAAGTAGAAGCGAAACAAGGGAGTACCACAGGTTCAAGTGATAGTCAGAAGCTGGTTGCTATGTAACTAAAGTTCCTTTGTATGGAAAGGAGTTGACAAATTACTGTATGAGAAAAGTATAAGTTTTTTAAAGCTGAAACCAAAAACAGGGAATATCTCTAAAACGATCAACTTCACGAAAAAAATATTGTATAAATTGTGTGTTTTAATGTGCTCTACATTTTTGTGTGGTAAGTTTTTGTCCATCTCTTACGGTTTAGCAGTTATGCAACATTCCGTAAAATTCATCCAGAATAAACTAGTCTTCAAAGGCTATTTCCAGAATATTCAATATATACATATTATTTGTCAGGTAAATATCTTAAATATACGATATTTTAATCAAAATCGTTAGAGCCATTTTTGAGAAAATAAAAACTTTTGAAATTTTATCCATGTAAAGGGTAGTTGAGGGTGAGGGGATTTTCTAAAAATCTTGGTGTCGTATCCTTGGAAGTTACCAAACTTAAATAACAATTTTGGTATTTAACGGTCTTTTCTTTTTTGAGCTATGCTGTCCAGACACACACACGGACCTTTTTCGAAAAATGATTTGGGGGAGGGGGATTCAGGGGGACCCAAAGCATATATATCCGGTGAAATCTCGGTATCAAAATTTGGGTGCAATGCAATACCTTCTCCATACACTATGTACATGGTAGGTGTAGAGAAAGTAAAAATACCGCTCGGCTTACACTCCATAAAAATCTACGGCAAACTAACGAATTTTGCAAAGTTCTCCTATTTTTATACTTTCACTTTTGCACTTTCGTTATATATAAAGCGTAGAATGTCTTCTTTGAAGAATCAAATTCAATGCAGTATCATCTGCAGGCACTCAGAAATGAAAACAAAACTCTTAGTGCTCGAGAACATCATTTTGTGTATAGCAAACAAATGGATGTACTGTCGTCATTGACTTGTTTCAATGAAAATATTGGGCTTCATCCTGCACAACAAAAGAACAATTTTCTGAAAAATTGCCTTCAGGTGGCCAGAAATTTGTTTTGTCATAAAAATATTGTTTTGTGATAAAGTCATTGCGTTTCGGAACTTTCAACTTCTTTGAAAAATCTTCGACAAAGTCCCCTGGACGTTTGATCACCGTTTCAAAAGTACAGCGATTCAAGAATGCAAACTGTTTATGGTATCTTCAAGCATTTCTTCTAAACACACAAGTAAGAACTGCAAAATCACTTACACCGGTATATAGATCACATTCAATTATCCAACATTTAAGCAGAACTAAGCGTAATCTTCATATAGTAACAACCTATCAGTAGATTAGCCAGAAAAATATTAAGATCGAGTTATGTATAGGGAGCCATTATACATTATAGAGATGGAGAAATAGTAAATTCCTGTCTTAGTACCTTGAGCTGGCAATAATATATGTTTTAAAATCTAAACGCCTATATTTGCTTAACTGACTTTTACCGAATTGGGTAAATTCGATTCGTTAATTGGGCCCAGCAACTTCTATTTCCTGAAGAATTCTTTGGCCGAGGTACCTTGGTTGAGGAAGATGTCAACCAGGAGCAACTATCAGCGGCAAAGCGCTCGAAGGATTTTGGTTGTGACGACTCGGAAGTAGCCGTCGACGTTGAATATTTTACTTCGACGAACAACAGAAATCCGAACTTCAATCCCAGGTCAGTTTTCTTCAAAAAAAAAAACAACCCTCATTCACTGAAAATCAAGAGATTTTTCAGTTTCAGTAGCAGTCAGATGAGTTGCGCAAAAAGAAACAGGAATATAAAGTTTAGGTCAAAAGGAAGTTAGCCCGCTTATGTAGTGTATGGTGGTAGCGTGTCTGACTCACATTCAAGAGTTCCCGAGTTCGAATCTCGGTTAGGATGAGTTATCGGATAAGGATTTTCCAGGGGTTTTCCTTATTCTGAGAAGAGGAATGTTGGGCAACTCTTGAGCTCTATGGGCCCCGGACTCATCTGAGCATCAGTTCACCATTTCATTCATCCATCGTCCGATGACCTCCAGGTAAAAGGATGTAAGTTAATGTTGTGAATCAGGTAACGTGTTCACAAGTTTCATATAATGCGGAATATCAAAAATTACGCAGGTGTAAATTACATTGGCTGAAAGCGAATTCAAGGAAACTGATAGTATGACCGTTTGTGATGGTCCAGGAAACTAGGCAGCTTTCGAGAGGATGTCCTTGAATGCAATTTAACTGTTTTAGGGATGTATGAGAGTTGTTTTGGTAATTATCAAAGGGATGCTCAGCAATGCCTTAATGGATATTCAAAGGTTCCAAGTTTTTTCTAATAAATATGTTTTCGTTACATAAAATGAGTTTGGATAACACTGAGGTAGTCATCCAGGGTATTGTTGGAAACAAGGAAAACTTACTAAATGGAAGTGCTAGACAAAATTAGAACGAAATTTCATAGCCACAGATTAGAATCTGCTAGTAATAAATTTGTCGCTGATGTTTTACTAATAACTTGTATTTAAAATTGGATCAGTCGTGGTTAAGATATAATAGTTATAAGTTAATTTGACAGACAATTTCAACATCACAAAATTAAATCACAGTGATATTTTGATATGAGAGTTCTAATAAAAATTAACACCAGGAATAAACTTTACGAGCGACTGGTTCAGAGATATTTCTAAATTATACCAAAAATAATACGTACAGCATTTTACTATTCCAAGACAAATACCACGCTGGAACAAACGCATAAGACATAAATATTTGCTATGTTTTTGCTCTGAAAACAAAATGAATGGGATGGGTAAGTGCATTAAGTTTGCAGCATTTGCTTATGAAAAAACTTCCAGATTCCAAAACAAACTTTACCTACACCATAAGATACTTTGTGCGGAGGGAAAAATTTTTGCCAGAAAGCTTGCGAAGACCTGGAACTCCTAGGTACAATTATTATTTTGTCCATCGTCTTTTAAACAGAAAATGCAAGAAGCATTCCAGATTGCAACTGACAGGTAAAGAAACGCCAACAGGTCAAAGATCCAAAAATAGTAAGCACTTATGGAAAGGGTGATTTAATGTTGATTAGATCCAATATGAAAGGGTCCTTTTGAGTCATTTAAGCAAATAGGTCTAACGTGACGGGAAATTAGGGAACAGAAAGCATCAAGAGATTCACAGAAATAGGTTATAATCCTATTTTTCTTCGCTATAGAGTCAGGAAATAGATGAACATACATGCAGTTATGTAAATGCCTTAAGTTGATTTATATAAACATGCTGCGATATCCTGATAAATTCCCAGGTAACACGTAACATTGATTCAAAAGGGCATGTACTACGACGAAATAGGTAATGTTATGTTTTATGCTATAAAATGGGACGTAGGTACGGTCGTTGATTTAAAACCAGTCAGGAAAGTGTGAGAACAAATCAAAGATCATCAGACTTGAGAAATAATGCCAGAAATTACTTCCGAAACCTTGGTACCATGACTGTGAATGTCAAAATTTTGGTCAATACAAGACTTCTATGACAAAGTACCAATAAATTTAAAAAATATTGTATTGAATTCTATTATACTCCGATGAAAAATATAAACGTTATAATGCTACGAACTAAGTAAAAAGGAATTTTCGCACTTGGTAAAATGAAATCAATAATTATAAATATAGCAGCATTTACAGGATATATTTAAATTAATAAGTTTAAGAACTTATCAAATGTCACTAAAAAGAATCAGTAACAGTTGAGGAAATTTAAAACGCCATGTTGATAAATATTCACTCCACGTTAAAATACAAGGGCAGGACGGGGGGGGGGGGTAGAAGAAAGCACTTTGACGTTTTACGCATATAGAAAATGCAATATCAACCAGCAACAACTGTAAACATTAGAAATATATTAGAAGGAAAAAAACCTACGAAGTAGGCTGAGTTATCCTTTCTTTCAATTACAAAAAAAACTAACAATCCCGATTACTTCTCTTCCAATACTTCCTCAGTCAATATTCTAATTTTATTCACTAAGAATACCTTGTAGCTTTTCCATTAGCAGGACTGTCAAACAAAACAAAAATAACATAAGATAAGGCTTATGTTATCACTGAAATAAAATGCAATCTTTAATAAATACGAGCGCATCCTTGTTTTCTTCATTTCTCAAAACTACATCTTTATTTTTACAAGAAGTCCGTTGTGGAGCAGTTTTGTCCAGATTGATGTGACATTTAGAATATAAGCTCTTTAGGACCCATCCCAAGGTCGCAGGTTCAAACTAGCCGGAGGGCGATGGATTTTTTGGGCGTAAAAATCCTTAGGATGGCTTCCTTTAGAAGGGAGGTAAAGCCGTTGGTCCCGTGTCATAGATTTACGGCGCATAAAAAAAGCCTCAAGCCTGATAAAGAGGCATCTGAACAAAATTAAGCGGTCTTATACGCCCAACATACATAAAACTCAATCTAATTTTCTTTACGACACTTTTTTATAATCTGATCTGGGTTTTAATTCTTTCAAAGTGCGAGGCAAAAGAGGTAGGAAATTGAAGCATTTATCCTGAGTGGCGGGAGACACTTGCTAAATGTGTCAATTTCCTATTGATTTCATATCAAAAGTTTGACACTCAAACACCAGCTAGTGAACAGAGGCCTGTTCCCTGTTCAGGGGCTAAGGGAAAGAGGGAGTATGACAAACATTATGTGAAGTAGTTGTAGAAATTCCGTGCAAACATTGTCCTCTTTATTAGAAAAGGATAGAACAAAAACAGAAAATTAACTAGAGGAAGAAATACCAGGAAGTGGGTTGTGGACAAGTTTAATATTACAATTGTAAAACGCATAGTAAGGAACTAAGTTACACATAAATGAGCTACATAAAACGGAAAAATTTTAAAAATGGCAATTTCGCAATAGTATAAGGTTGTAACGTTCTTTATATTCATTCTCTTGACGTCTGTTAAAAAATACTATCGATAAATTTGATTAAAAAGTAATTCTGGAAAGGTAAAAACCTGAATTAAAAAAAAATAACAAAAACAAAACAGTGCCATAGTCAAAATCCGAAGCACCAATCTTCCATGACTCGCTTTACCCGGTAAAACATACAAAAAAAAAAAAAAAAAAAAAACCCGATATACTAAACCTGGTATTAAAGTTTAGTAGCTTCCAAAGATGCAACACTCACCCCAAATCACTCTACATGGAAAAGAAAGAAAAAACTCATTTTCTCAAAAATTGCTCTAATGCTTTTTATTAAAATATTGTATTTTAAAGATATTCATATGGAAAATAAACTATATATCTTGAATTTTCAGGGAATAGTCTCCGAAGACTCTTCATTCTGAGCGACTTTAGCATATTGTTAAAACACACGATTTGTGTCGAAGATATTCCTTGATATTGGTTTCAATTTTGAAATACTTACACTTTTCTCATAGGGATTTTGTCAACTTCTGGTCATGCAAAGAGAGCGAGTTTCAATCACACAGCAACCAACTTTTAAAATATTTGACTATAGCTTTAGCCTAGTGTATTCCCTTACTTCCCTTCTATTTACAAGAAACTATATAAGTAATAAGAACATTTCTACTAATGTGTATCTCGATTAGTGTGAGTAGATAGAAGAAAAAAACTGAGATTTTTTTTATTGAGATGTAGAAAAAGTCATGTAAATGGAAGATTTTCTTTGGGGGTGGGCTCCCAGATGTACATGTAATTTTATTTGCTATTTGTCATCGAAAAACTAGTATGCAATATACAAGTGTTAAGAGCATCGGTAGTTTTCCATAGTTGCATTACTTGTGAAAGACCCACATGCCCTTTCAACCTAATAGGTCGAGTTGCCTCGTTTCCTTTGTCGCAGGAACATAGGTACTCGCGAGGACGTGGAGAGCATAAACATCTACTGTACTTGGAACTGTGAAATGTTGGAGGAGGGGACGGGAGAGTCTGGTAGCATGTGCTGCGGTATATCGCTAAGGATGGACACCCTATTGTACAGTAAGAACAGTCACTATGTAGAAGAGCTACAGAAGATCCTTTCGGTAACATGTGGAACTAAGCACAAACTTGTAGAGAGAAAGAAAAGAATGATTAAGTCATTGGAAGTCATGGTCAAAGTTGGAAGCGTAGATAACTGCCCTAAAAAACACACTTTTACGTTACTCCGCGCAACACGTGCACGCGAGTACATTCGTTATGTAATAACTGCTTGGATTCAGTAAATCGATTGATTTCAATTTTCAAATAACAGTGAAATGTAGCTTATTGAACGTAAATCATTAAATGTGTTTTTTAGGACATTTTAAAAGTAACATAGAAAAAATCTTGTGTGTTCCATTTACATGACTTTCTCTACATTTCTGTAACCAATTATTATCGTTAAAACGTTTATTCTTCGATCTACTGCATGTTAATCGAGATAAACATCGTTTTATTGTTTGCTTCCTTGTAAGTAGAAGAGAAATAAGGGAAAACATTAGGCTAAAGCGATAGTCAAAACTTTTAAAAGCAGGTTGCCATGTGGTTGAAATCCGTTTCTATGCATGCCCAGGAGTTGCAAATTCTCGTATGAGAAACTAAACAACTGAAACTAATAACAAGGAATATCTTAGAAATGGCAAATTCCGCGAACAAAATGTACACAACGTAACTTCTATGTTTTAACACGATCTACATTCAGCAAAATTTATCATAGGCTATTTCCAGAAAATTCGAGATATGCATTTTATTTGTCATGTAAATATCTATATACGGGATTTTAAGCAACATCGTTAGCCATTTTTGAGAAAATAAACATTTTCGAATTTTTTTTCAATGGAAAGGGTAGTTTGGATGAGGAAATTTTCAAACTTTTCGCGTCACATCTCTGGAGCATAGTTAACTTAAATACCAAATTTGGTACTTTACTGACTTATCATTTTTTAATTATGTTCAAAAAAATATGTGTTCCATTCATATAACTTTCTCTAGATGTTCCATATACAAGCTATTCTCACACAAGATTATTCTTATATCTACATTTTGCTAATCGGATAAATATTAACAGAATTGGTCTTGTTGCTTACTTCCTTGTAAGTAGAAGGTAAATAAGGGAATACACTAGGCTAAACCGGCAGTCATGTCTTTTAAAAGCTAGTTGCGATGTGAAACAACTGAGGTACAATTCGTTTTGCACGATCCCGTTTGAGAAAAGTTAGGAGTTTAAAATTTAAAACAATTATAAGGAATATCTCGAAAACAGTCATCTCTACAGGAAAAACGTGTATGATGCAAATTGTGTCTTTTAAAGAGATCTACATTTTGTGTGTGGTAAGTTTTTGTCTCTTACGGTTTAACTGTTATGTAAAATTCTGCAAAACTCACCCAGAATAAAGAGGTCATTAGAGACTATTCCCAGAAAAATCAAAATATGCATTTTATTTGTGATGTTAATATCTTTTAATATACGGTATTTTAATCAAAATCATAGGAGCCATTTGAGAAAACTCTCTTTGCTTACCAAGAGTAAACAAAAACAAGAAAAGAAAAGAAAAAAAAAAAACATGAGAAAAAAGTAGCTTAAATTGAAACCAAAAACACGAAATATCTCGGAAACGGTTCACTCTACAAACAAAATGTATATGACATAAACGAGAGCTACATTTTTTGTGCAGTAAGCCCCCCCCATATCTTACGGTTTATCAAATACACAAAGTTATACAGAAGCTATTCAGGACGAAAAGGTCTTTAGAGGCTATTCCGGAAAAAAATCAAGATATTCATTTTATTTTTCATGTAAATATCTTTAATATACGATATTTTAATCAAAATCGTTAAAGGCATTTTTGAGAAAATCAAAATTTTCGAAAATGTTCCATGTAAGGGAGGTTAGAGGTAGGGGGATTTTTTTGAAAATCTTCGTGTTGCATCCTTGGAAGATACTGAACTTAAATACCGCCTTTATATTTAACAGACTTTTCGTTTTTTTTTTAGCCAGTTCCCCCCCCCCACACGCGTTTTTTTTTTATTTAGAGGAGCCTAAAACATGTATTTCCGGTAAATTTCAGCAGCGAATTTTTGGGTGGAATACATACCTTCTCTGTCCGCTATGCATATTGCACATACGGATTAAAGTAATATGTTAGAGCGTGAATCTCAAGGGTTTTCTGTATTTATGGTCGCTTAGATAACGATGCATACCACATAAGACAAAATCTTCTTGTGTATTAGCAAAATGCCACAAATAAGGGTTTAAGGTTTTTAAATATGATTGCCTAACCTTTCTTCTAAAAGCCCTTAGAGTTTTATATGCAAAAGGGAACTCAGGAGGACTTGTCACCCTCCGTCGTGTAATGGTTACCATGCTAACTTCATATGCCCAAGGTCGCGGGTTCAAACCCGGCGGAGGACGATGGATTTTTTTCGGGTGTAAAAATCCTTAGCATGGCTTCCTTCGGAAGGAAAGTAAAGCCGTTGATCCCGTGTCGTAGATTTACGGCACGTAAAAGAACCTCGAGCCTGATGGAGAGGCCTCTGAGCAAAATATAGCGGTCTTTCACGCCCAATTTAAAATAAGACGCTGAGAACCACAGCAGTTAAAGAGCGTCCATAAATAACACGCCATTTACATTTTGCACTCAGGACTTGATTGACGAAATATTTCTTCATACGGCATACCATTTAGCTTGAATAAGGTTTGCTGAAAGTGCCATTTGTTTACAAGTAAATGTTCTGTTTACCAAACTGCCGATAATTAACCCAGAATGCATGGGTAAATGATGTTAGATCTCCTGCTGCGAGGTCAAATGTCACATGTAACCGTTTCAGCAACACTAAATTTGTCTATTATGTATCAAATAGATATTCCTTTGATGCTTCCACGCTCATAGCCAGTGGTTCGGAGCTTTAACTGGAAGGAGGTTCTAGATGTACACTAGTTTCAAGATTTAAGCCATTAATCACAAATGAAGAATTTTTCGTGGTCTCTTCTTAATCGACTGCGTTTACCTACCTTTGCTAGTTCATGGATTTCGACAATCAGTTTCTTTAATAACCCAATATAAAAACTACGCAGATTACTATTTTAAGAAATTTTTAGCACTATACCAGCCTTTTTACTTTTTCTACTACGTATAATAAGTAGCGGAAGTATTGTATTTCACCCAAATATTCGAAATCGAGATTTCATCTTAAATATATTATTGAGGTACTCTGGACCCCCTCCCCCAAAATAAGAAATGTGTGTAAACAACATAACTTAGAAACAAAAAGTCGGTTAAATACCCAACTTTATATATCTACTTTAATTACAGCATCTTCCAAGGATGCGCGACACAAAATTTTTCTTCGTCCTCCGTGGTCTAGCCGTAACAAGCTAGTTTCTGGTACCCAAGGTCGCAGGTTCAAACCCGACGGAGGTGATGAAAATTCCCGGGCAGGAAAATTCTTAGCTTGGCTTCATTTCACGAAACTTTTCAAGAAAAGTCACTCCCCCCTCCCCCCAAACAAAAATAGCCGTTAAATGGGAACACATCGTAATACCGATTTTCCCAAAAATGGCTCTGATAATTTTGATTAAAATACCATATGTTTAAGATTTTTCATAACAAAATGTATTTTTTGAAATTTCTCGGAACAGCCTCTTAAGTCCACTTTATTCTAAATATGTTTGTATGATTCGTAAACCCAAAGATCTAGGCAAAATCCTACTGCACAAAAATTAAAGATCTCGTCAAAACACACAATTTCGTTAAATAATTTTTGTGGCGTTCACCATTTTGAAGATATTCTTGGTATTGGTTTGAATGTTCAGATTCTTTACACTTTTCAAATTGTAAATCATGGCTATTGTTTTTATTTATTTCCGTGTTTCTTTTTCATTTTCATGCAAAGAAACAGAATTTCAAAGCATCACATGGCGCCCTGGCTTGAAAAGATTTGAATATGGCTATAACTAAATGTGTAAATGAGCAATGAAGGTTTATCTACATTAACAAGAAGTAGAGAGAAGAATTCGCTTTGGTAAGAATAGTTTGCAAAGGAATGCTGCGAGTGCAACACATCAAATTTTTAACATATATTGATTGCTTGGAGCTGATTTTACATTGTACCTTATTTATAACAATTCTTTTTTCTTCTTTCTATTTTTGCTTCCATTATGTAAAACCTCATACTTTTAATTATTTTTACGACTTACATTTAAAACATTTGGATTAAACCCAAGAGATAAGTTCATTGTCTTCTATGTTAAACTATCGCCTATATTGAATTCAATAATCTATAATTTTATTAATTCAGTTCTATCCGATTTAAACCAATTTTTGCGCGCTTACTACATTAATGCGACAAATTCAAATTAACCCCCCCCCCCGTTTCAACTAATTTCTTAGATCTCTCTCTCTCTCTCTCTAAATTTATAAGTGTTGAGTTTCTTCCTTTCCTCTATTCCTTCCTTTCTGAAACTTTGTAAACGCAAACTCTGTGGCAGGCTGAAAATAGTCCTAAGCAATTAACCATTCTATTCTCGAACTGGAATTCGAACTCGGATTCTCAGCGTTTAGACACTAGTATGCTGACTGCAGAGGCAGTCAACTTTCAATACTTTTGTAAAACTAACACAGGCTTTTGTCCTTTCTTCCCCTTCACTCTACTTGAAATTTCACCCTATTATGTGGCCAAATTGGTGTTCCATTTTAAAGCAATGAAAACCCCCAGATTCGCTTAACTTCTTTCAGTTACGGATAGGCTCCAAATCTCGGAACGATAGCAGGCACGCTGCAATTTCTGTTGTGCTTCCTATCCCCAAAACAAAATACATAAATAAATAACTTACATAAAAATGTTTTGTAACACACAAAATTAGACATAAAGCTCACCAAATTCTAGTGATAAATCAAAGACTGCAGCATAATTTCCGAAGTAGTCGAGTTTTAAAATGCGGCCATCTTAAATGAAAACACCAGCTGAAACGCCCGGCGTTGCACGGTGGTTTCACGGCTTACAAAAGAGGATAATATTTCAAATTATGCTTATATTGTTTATAAAAGTCAACGTATATTATAACTGCTTTAGGCTTCTACATCGCTACACCATTTCGATCAAATTCGGAAATCACAAATTTTAGGGTAAGAGAAAAATACTATACAGCTCAAACTTCATACAGTAGGAATGGAAAAATGTTCGGAGTAAATTAAGTATCAATGAACCTGCTTTATCAATACTTTTCCTAAATCGTAATCGAAGGTTGTTTTCTTCACTCCTTTGAGGAGTGGTGAGAATAGCCATTCCATAACTATGGAGCAGAAGGTTGAAAAATGTTTGGAAGTAGGAAATCTGAAGACTTCTGTAAGGACAGGCTTATTTTCTATTTAAAAATATTATTAAATATTTATTAAATAAAATACGGTGGAATTAAAACACTCAAAACCACCTCAATGGAAGAAACTGTTTGACTGGAGGCAATTTTGACACTTTTCAGCATGAATGGGAACTATTTTCTGAATTATTTTGCAGTGGTTGAGTGGCTAGACCGCTAGCCTCCCATCTAGGCAGCCTGGGTCCGATCCCAAGCGCCCGCATGTGGGATTCGTGGTGAACGAAGCTGCGTCTGGGCGGGTTTTCTCCTAGTTCTCCAATTTCCCCCGCCACTCATTCCAATAAAATTGCTCAAACATCACCTTTCTATTTCGCTTACATTTCATACCATTCACTTGTTCATACCTGGCTACCCCTATAACAGGTTCTCCATTCTGTGGTTTCGAACCGTTGGTTCCCCGACAGGTGTCGCCCTCCGTGATGTACTGATCACCATGCTAACTACATATACCCAGGTCGCGAGTTCAAACTCGCCGGAGGACGACGGATTTTTTTGGGCATGTAAGTCCTAAGCATAGCCTCCTTCAGCAGCGAAGTAAAGCCGTTGGTCTAGTGTCGTAGATTTACGACACGTAAAAGAACCTCAAGCCTGATAAAAGAGGCCTCTGAGCAAAATTAAGCTGTCTTTCACGCCGAGTATAGAATATGACGCTGAGAACGTTAAAGAGTCCCTTTATCCCCCGACAGGCTTCTGACCTCTAGGCAATGGCTCTAAGTCCTAGGGGGGTGGGGGTGTCAGGCCTACAAATACGGGTGGGGTAAGCTAATTACGAAACGAAACAATGTTGTAGATAAAACACACACACACGTACGCACGTCCGCGCGCGCGTTATTTTTTTTTATATATTCGAAACATGTATTTCCGGTGGATTCTAGGTAATGAATTTTGGGTGCAATGCAATATCTTCTCTATACACTATGAATACAGTACGTGTAAAGAAAGAAAAATGTATGACAAACTGTGCGTTTTAACGATGACTACAATTTTACTTTCTCTATGCGCTGTACATAGACAATGTAGTTGATTTGCACCCAAAAATTCGATACCGTGATTTCACCAGAAATATTTGTTTTGAGACCCGTGAATCTAAAAAAGCATTTTTAGAAAAATGTCAGTGTGTATGTGTGGCATGTCGCAAAAACGAAAAGTCCGTTAAATACCAAATTTAGTCTTTTAAGTTCAGTACCTTCCAAGGATGAAACACCTCAACTCCTTTTTACATGAAAATATTTTCTAAAATGCTTATTTTCTCAAAAATGGCTAACGATTTTAATTAAAATATCGTATATTAAAGATATTTACATAACAAATAAAATGTATATCTTGATTTTACTGGAAATAGCCCCTGAAGGCATCTTTATTCTGGACGAATTTTGCGGAATTGTGCATAGCCGATAAACTGTAAGAGATGCACAGAAACTTATTTACCAAAAAATGTAGAGCTTGTTAAAATACACAATTTCGCACGGGTGGTGTACCTAATGAAATAAACTTGGACAAAATCTTCCGTTTACAGTACGACCTGCAATGAAATAACCTTGGAATTTATTGTCATTGCGAATGCAAGACGCGCCGGAAACTGAACACGCTTAAATTCAAAAGGAAAGTCGTTTGACATTAGTGGTTTTCTTGGAATAAGTATATCCTTGCCTTTGAACTTTCATAAGTTACAGTAGCTTAAATCAAAATTTTCATAATTTTTTTAACAACGAGTTTTGTTCCGCTGCATAATTTTTGGCTGATTGAAATTGCGTACCATAATTATCACCGAGTCAACCTTGAGCTGTAAATTGTGTGCAGTAATACTGATAAATCCAATGAATTTAGGAATTCAGTTAGATAATTGACTTCATTTGGATTGATAATGGAATCAATTAACTTAAATGTAGATATGTATTTGTCCATCAATTTTACTCTGAATTTGTATATTCTTATTAGTTGCTGCTAACCAAGCATTTGTAATCTATATTTGAGAACACCTTTCGATATTAATTCTTCCTTTGACGTTGTGAAGTGACAAAACTTTGATGGAAACGAACTGAGGCCAGTAGAAGTGTCAACAGGAATTTTCCCATTGCCAATGTCTAATAATATCTTTGCATCTGAAAAGCGCAACGATCTGCGCAATGTAGCATATGTAGTTGGTATTGTAAAAATTTGCCCGCGCACGCAGGTGTGTGTGTGTGTGTGTGTGGGGGGGGCCTTTAAAAGGAAACGGCCAGATGAAATGCTCCGCAGTTCCGTGGTTTGATAGCTTATCTACAGCATTGTTTCGTTTCGTAATCGGCTTACCCCCCTCCCTAGGACTTAAAGCCAATGCCTAGAGGTCAGAAGCCTGTCGGGGAAAAAATGGGACACTAACGTTCTCAGCGTCCCATTCTATACTCGTCGTGAAAGACAGCTTAATTTTGCTCAGAGGCCTCTTTTATCAGGCTTGAGGTTATTTTACGTGCCGTAAATCTACGACACGGGTCCAACGGCTTTACCTCGCTTCCGAAGGAGGCCATGCTAATGATGTTTATGCCCGAAAAAATCTATCTTCCTCCGCCGGGTTTGAACCTGTGACCTTAGGTAGATTAAGTTAGCATGGTGACCATTACATCACGAGGGCGACACCAACGACAGAGACCGGGAGATCTGTGGTTGAAATCCCGTCTATGGCATTAAATTTTTCAGTCTGACTCTACCTATGCAACTCCTGTCCTACACCCGACTTGTGTGAAAAAATAACTGCAAGTTCTAACTTTTACCACTATCGTAAAAAACACAATACAAAAATACGATACATACATTTGTAGGTAACAATTTTTTTATAACCATCTCCGCTACATGATCTATTCCGCTGAGCTGTAACTGAATGTTGCAAAATCTTGTAAATGCGTCTTTATCATTATTATTATCAGCATAATCACCATCTATTCAATGGTAACAAACAAAAGCAAAGCAATTGTTCTCAAGCCTCAATATTATCATACCCATCGTTAATCACGGTCACATACATAATTGCTATTGTGTATGTGCGAGAAAAATTTAACTTTCTAAATATTTACATTATTTTAATTTCATACTGCAGTGCAAACATAAATAAATAAATAAAATTGTAGATACATAAGTGCAAAGTTTTTTTGTTTTTTTCGATTGTTGTGTGGTAAATGAAACGGGTTACTCCTCATTTCATAAAATCCACAAAAAAAAAAAAAAAAAATTACACACACTTGTAAAATAACTATATTTTTCATGCGTGAAATACTCAGAATTTTGTGAACAAAATAATAAGAACGGACGAAATCTGCACTAAGAGGATGTTGGTTACGCGAAAATGTTAACTTGTATATTTTGAGGTAGAATATACGTGTAACAACTAGTAATAAAAAAATAA
Source organism: Hymenopus coronatus (assembly GCA_030762935.1). Taxonomy (NCBI): domain Eukaryota; kingdom Metazoa; phylum Arthropoda; class Insecta; order Mantodea; family Hymenopodidae; genus Hymenopus; species Hymenopus coronatus. The sequence continues at coordinate 35,080,876 of CM060896.1, read as the reverse complement.
AAATAAAGAAACAAAATAATTTATAACGTTTCTTAATGTTTTTGTTGGAAACACTACTATGTTTAGCTTATTAAAATGTAACCGCAGGTATGTGATGCAAGCAATATTTTAATTGTGTTCCTATCAAATGCCTATCTTCCACGAAATTTTGAATTCCGCTCACTTCGCGTGAGACAGTTTTGCTGGGGGATTCCGGTGAATGTTGAGCGAGAATGACGTGAGAGTTGCGTAGATCTCGAACCTCCCCCTAGGCGATATCTCTGCAAGAGTTCCGAACAGTCTTACAATGCAACACACAGAAAAGACTACTTCGGTTAACAGCGTTACATGTACACTCAGGCTGCGCATGATCTAAGTGGAGTTCTTTCAGAGCAGCTTCTGGCTTGCTCTAATACTAAACTCATTTGCATGCGAACCTGAAACTGCATCACCTATATTTTTACACAATTCGTTCTTTTTACCGCGTACCCATAAATTCTAAGTCAAGACTTCACGGGAATGCAGTTTCTAGACCCGCGGGAAAAAAAAAAAAACTGTGTCAACTCAAAAACAAACTTCCAATAAATATCAAACATCGTGTACAAGTTCATCTATAAAAATCAGAAAAAATTCTAGAAAATTCCCCTGCTCCAAATTACACTTTACATGGTTGATACTTCGAAATGTTATTAAAATGACTTAAAAAGGGCCATTTACAGGGCGTTTTAGGATTCAACCACCCACCCGAAACTTCCGACACGTGTTATTTACGGCGATACATCTGTGAAATTTGGACAAACCACAGCCTATAAGATATCTTTTGAAATTTATGCCAGTTATTTAACACAATAAGTGATATTTCTGCTATGTATCAAAATTCCATCTGCATGGTTATTTAAATAATTGTTACTGTCTAAATTCTTATTTTAGTAAAATGAGCCACGTGATGCATTTTTAAGAATATTCACATAAAAAAGTCAAACAGATGTAATTTGTTTTATATTAGCACTAATTAGTGTAAAAAACTTATGCTTTTCTTACTCTCCAAAACTCTTTCAAAATTGGAGCAATATTTCGAAAAAGCAATATGATCAATTGTCTTTAACGTGCTTTTGAGAGGGAGCATAACATTTTAAAACAAATTAGTGACAAATTGCATTGTGTGGAACGTTTGCGAGAAAATAAGGTTTAAAATTGGGAGTACCTATTAAGTATGCACGTACCCATCTATGGCTTCAGTTAACTGGGAATTAAAAGTCCGCAAAGTGAGAAAAAGCTATATATTTTTACAAGTTTAGAATCCATATTATTTTGATATGAAAAAAAGATGATTTTTTTTACAATTTATGCCCAATTTTCACAGATGCATCACCTTAAATTCATATCAAACCAATATGAGGAAAGTTCGTTATATAACAGCAGGTCTACTGCTCGTAGGGCATTTACAGGGAAAAGGTGAATGATAATAATTGTAAAGAATACTGTTAAGTTTGTTCCCCCTCACTGAGAACGAATTTTGTATAACTATTAAACAGTAAGAAAAAGTAACAGTAACAGTATTCTTTACAATTATTATCATTCAATTATTATTATTATTATTATTATTATTATTATAATATATATATATATACCAGCCGACCGCATGAGTGGTGTATCTAATGAAAAAATTGAGACAAAATCTTCCGTTTACAATACGACCATGCAATGAAATAAAATTACAATTAATTTTTTTGACAATACTGTTTTGTAATACCTTGTAATGTACAATTTTTCTTCCGGAGATAAAATATATAGCGCCGATGGTTTGCCGACTCTCGAGCACGCAACGTACAACTGCCCATGCGAAAAACAGGCAATTCAAGGTATATTTCACATATTTCTAACGAATGGCCTTGGAATTTATTGTCATTGCGAATGCAGGGCGCTTGGGAAACTGAACACGCTTAAATTCAAAAGGAAAGTTGGTTCGCATTAGTGATATTATTGGAATAAGTACATCTTCGTCTTTGAACTTTCCTATGTTATAGTAGCTTAAATCAAAATTTTCATAATTTTTTTTATGAGTCATGTTCCGTTGCACAATTTTGGCTGATTGAGATTGCGTACCATAATTATTACCGAGTCACCCTTGAGTAATTCCAATGAATTTAGAAATTCAGTTAGATAATTGACGGCTTCATTTGGATTGGTAATGGAATCAATCGACTTAAATGAATGCGTTTGTCCATAAAATTTACTTTATATTCAAAGCATCTACCTCCTCCTTATTAGTTGCTGCTAAAATGGCTCGTTCGCTCAACCAAGCATAGTTTTTGTAATTTACACCAATATTTAGGAACACTTTCGATATTAATTCTTCCTTTGACGTTGTGAAGTAACAAAAATTTGGTGGAAACGAAATGAGGCCAGTAGAAGTATCAACAGGACTTTTCCCATTGCCATTGTCCAATAATGCCTTTGCATCTGCAAAGCGCAATGATCTGCGAAAAGTAGCATATATTGCTGGTATTGCAAAACGGACGAAGGGCAATTTATTTCAAACAACTTTTGTTTTGCGGACATAAGGTATTACATACTTGTGGTTCGGATTGTTCAATACTTAATCATTATTTTAATGCCCTGTCAACATTTTACTGTTTCTCACTACTGCTTGGAAAGAGTGAAATTTTAAGGAACACGGAGTGAAATTTCAAATTTATATATTTATGTATAGATTTTTCTTAAAGCTCTACTGTGATTGTTATTCATATTAACTCAATAATAATGCAGATATAATTAAATTGGATGAATACTTTGCAAGTATTAATTATTTCATACATTCTATTATGTACATATCATGTATAGGCAAATATCCCATGCGCTTCTAAATTTGAGAAAATTGGTTGGCGTTTTTTCATTTGGACTTTTGAACCACACACAAAAACTTTAAGCGGGAATATTTAATCGCGTTGATTCCCGAGATTTTTATACTTTTAACTTAGAAATTTTAATCTCTAAAATTAACCATATATTTTTGAAAACTTAGTATTAGTGTTAGGATAACTTTGTCCTAAATGCTTCTGTACATCCCGGAAACTGTTACACAAACAACTTTCCTAATAAAAGATATTCTTTTTTTCTACGTCGTTTTAAAGATTAGCAGAAATTGTCTTATTACTTGCTTCTTTGTAAGTAGAAGGGACACGAGGGAATACACTACTACTAAATCGGGCCAATTTATTTAAAAGCTAGTCCTATGTGAAGCAATTGAAGTGCGGTTCACTTTGCATGGCCAGCTGTAAAACATAGATAAAAGATAAAACTAAACGTCACTTCCCGTTTGAGAAAAGTTTCAATAGTTTAAAATTGAAACTAATAACAAAGAATATCTCAGAAAAGGTCAACTCTATATACAAAATCTGATGTGTTCCATTCACATGACTTTCTCTACATCTCTTTAACAACATTATTGTTAAAAAACTTAAGCTTCTATCTACTTCATTCTAATCGAGATAAATATTAGCAGAAATGCTTTCTTGTAAGCATAAAGGAAATAAGAGAATACACTAAGCTAAAACGACATTAAACGTTGGTTGCCTTGCGGATAAAATCCGTTTCTATGCATTGCCTGGAGTTCCCAATTCCGTAGGTGAAACATATTAGATATTTTAAAACTGAAACAGCTTTCTGTCTTAAACTCTAACACTTGCAACACTACAATCCTGCCTCAGAAACCTGCACTAATGGATTTGCCCCGGGGAAGTGGAGTGGAATGGGTAAGCAAAGTCTCACTTCTTGGAAATAAGTTTAAAAATCTGGACACACAGTAGATAAATGTTGGTTTTCTGTAGACACTATTGTAATAAACCAATTTTCGATTTTTTGACCGAATATAGCCAAAATTTCACTCCTAGTGTCCCCTAAGGCTGGCATATGGCATTGAAGCAGACGATCTGTTTCGGTGGTTGGTTTGAGGATGCGTCAAGGACTGGAAATGGCGGGTAATTGTATTTTATATACGAGGTGTGATAAAAAAATAACGAGAATTCTTTAATTTAATGGCTTTATATAAAAGATTTTTTTTTATCTTGTAGGTACATACGCTCCTGATGTATGCTTGCATTTTCAGCTGTTTTAAATACTTTGTTTATTGTTGACAGTTAAAAGGGTTATAGGCGTTTTCGAAGGCTCAGCGAATTTGCATTATATTTTGTTTGAAAAATAGAGTCAAGTGTTCGAAATGTTGGCTGTGGCTTTTGGCAAATCTACTTTGAGTAAGGCAAGGGGGTTTTGAGTGCTATTGACGTTTCAAAGAGGGTCGAGCATACTCTGAAGACTACGATCCCCTGGACGTCTTAACACATCAATTAATGAGGACAATGTGGAAGATGCAAGAAATTGTTCTGCCATATGGTTATACAGTCAATAAGGAATACTACGAAGTTATGCGCCGTTTGCATTAAGTAATCCGAAGAAAATGACTACAATTTTCGCAAAACCACTCATGGACAGTGCTCCTGCTCAAATCTGAACTCTTGTTCGGGATTTTTTTTTTTTTTCGCAAAAACCAGAAATGTTATGTAGCCTCAGTCCCTTATTTGCTGGATATGTCCCCTGCGACTTCTTGCTATTCCCAAGGCTGAAGAGAACATGAAAGGACGCCGTTTTAGCCACTATTGGCGAGTTAAAAACAGAATCGCTGAAGTAGCTGAACACCATACAGAAAAGTGAGTTCCAGAGTTGCTTCCAAGATTGGAAAAAGTGCTGGCACAAGTGTATTATATCTGATGGAGTTTATTTTGAAGGGCACAAAGTTGATGTAGATTCATAAAAGAGATTGTTTAAGAAAAACAAAAATTCCCGTTATTTTTATTACATCGTACAGTATTACTGCTGACATAAATCTATTCTTTGATAAGTATGTTTTAAGGGTTCAGCATAATACAATTATAAAGTTACCAAAATGCGATATGAAGATGTTACTGTTGGAAGATGATGATATTATATACATTTGTTAAATGTGTTTGATGCATTATTTTGGTATATACATCTGTATGTAAATTTATATATATATATATATATATATATATATATATATATATTGGGGGAAACATTTTTAATGTGTAATTGTCAAAGTGATGTAGTTTTACTGCTACCAAACCTTTTGTTTATAAATGTACTGTCATTGAAATGAGCGTCTTGCTGTTTAGGACCTATAATTAAATAAATAACGTGTTTCGAGATGTTTGGCTTCCTCGATCGTATCTGCAAATTGTCAAACAAGTTCCACACGTTTTCAACTTGATTATAGGAATAACACGACTTTTTAGAAAGAAACTAATCCCGGTCCTATTTTGAAAAACGTACCTAAGGTTAAGCAAAGGAACGTTGTTTCCGGCCTGTAAATATTTTGCCGCTTTACCTGAACCTGTATTGTATTTGTTCAGCGCTTTCAGCCGTTCCCGGCATATTGGAAAGGATCGGCTTGGCAAATTCCCTTACCTGAGAAATGTATTCTGTTTACTGTCGCATCCCTCAATGGGCTAGTAAAATGATTAGCATCGTTCGTTTATTTAGTGATTTAATTTATCAATTCTCTGTATTATTTTATCTTTATCTCGTATGCAATGTACGGTTATTGCGTCCAATTCTTAAACATACAACTATCGCCATTTATTTCGCATCTATAACGAATAAAATACTATAGCTACTTTTGCAAAGTAGTATTTCGATTAAGAAGGAATAGAAATAAGACTCAAGTTTCATAAGAACCATTTTTGCAAAGAAGTATCTCGATTAAGAAGGTATACAAATAAGATTAAACTTTCATTAGAATAATTTGTATATATATTAATCAACGACTGATAAGAGAAACTCAAGTGACTGTAACATCAGATTTTTCTAATTGTTTTATTCGTGGGTTTTCAAAACGTGTACTTTCGATATTTCGCTATAAAATGTTTGGGTGGAAAGCAACAGTTCCTCTACTTACCATAGGCAACTAACAGAGAGTTAAACCATTCGCCTCTCTTCCCAAGGGCTGGGATCGAACCCTCTGGTTCGATTCCAGGCGACCGCATATGTAATTTGTGGGGGACAAAGCGCAGGAGCGGGTTTTCTCCGAATACTACGTATTCCACCGGTGTTCCTTCTTCATTTTATGTATCATCAGTGTCATAGCCTTCGGTGCAGTCTGTAGTAAAAGCGGGCATTAAACACTAGCAAAAAAGTCTGACAATATTTGGTTATTGTATGAGCTAACGTTTTCAACTTGGGATTCTGTATCCACAATGAATATTTAGGCCATTCTGCAGAAAAATCCCCATTTTTCAGTTTAAAGCGATCTCTCGTTAAACGGGACGATATACATTTGTCGATTGCTACGCGTGCATTTTTCTTGGGCGCTCGGCTTCGATAGGCTTCGCCCAATTTCGAAAGCAGAATAAACGACAGCATTGAGACATAACTTACACGCCCTTATATCTAGTGGTTTCAATGGTAAGTTTCATTCTGTCTGTAGACCCCAGGGCTCACGGAAATGCACGTCTGCTGTGTATTGTTAAATAATTCTGCTAGTTCGCGGTAAGTTAACCTATTAACCAGGTGCGGCTCCTGGGGTAGCGCCGTTGTCCCTTAGCACAACTAATAAATAAAAAAGAAGTGTCTACATATTGTGATTATTGATTAAACATTGTTATTACACTCTTGATCTAGTTCTCTCAGTTGAGCAGCACGTTGCGCGTCGCGCGATCTGGCAGTAGGCAGTTTTCTGATGCTTGCGTCAGTTCCAGATGGGCGCCGTTTGAGCGGTGTATAAAGCTAGAGCGTTCGTTTACAGTGACTGCTAATGGATGAATGCGATGCAAAGGTTGTTCTGGCGCACAGTCTCCGTTTCACCCTCAAGAGTGCAGTAAAGCACAGTATCTTGCAGACGACAACGAAGGAATGCACTGTTCGCACCTAAATCCTCCTGTAAATGCAGCGTTACCATCTTGCTGAAAGTTAACGCCAATGCATTTGGAATTTTAGTTAAACCCAGGGCAGAAATAGAGACCAATATATCCTTATAAACAAATATACCTGTTTTGAATATAACTATGTCATTAGGTTTTAAAATTATGGAGCAGTATTTCAATATTTGTTTTTAGTTTTAAATGTTAGCGATTGTTAAAATCTCAAGCGTCAGCGTACGCATGTGCATGTATATTGCGTCGGTGTCGTCCTCCATGGTGTAATGGTTACCATGCTAACTTCATATACCCAAGGTCGCGGGTTCAAACCCGGAGGACGATGGATTTTTTCGGGTGTAAAAATCCTTAGCATGGCTTTCTTCGGAAGGGAAGTAAAGCTGATGGTCCCGTGTCGTAGATTTACCACACGTAAAAGAACCTCAAGCCTGATAGTGAGGCCTCTGAGCAAAATTAAGTGGTGTGTCACGCCCAATTTAGAATGGGACGCTGAGTACCACAGTAGTTAAAGAGCGTCTATAAATAAAACTCCACGTATGTGACGTTCCCCACTGTGTGTGTGTGTGTGTGTGTGTGTGTGTGTGTGTGTGTGTGTGTGTGTGTTCTACCTAATTACTCATAGCATGTCACTCCCCACGTACCTGTTTATAGCGACGAATACTATAGTTGCCTCAGCTCCGCTCAAATCTCCGATGACGTCGGCCGGTGAACATGAAATTGACTCGCTCAGGTTGGACTAACAATGGGAGTAGTTAGCAGTTATACGTATGTCACCACATCTTTAACTTGTATATCTAAATGTATTTGTGACTAGAACCTTTAAACATCACAAGCACTTTTGCCTCACATACTAAAGTTACGTCCCTAGCAACTGGACATCACATGGTGTGCCTAGCAAATGAACATTACGGTCTCCCCAAACTGTCTTCAAGCTGCCACTTATATAGAACAATGTGGTGTCATGACTGCTTTATTTCTATTGGTTAAAAATACCGCGAACTTGGAATCTATGCATCCCATAATGCAGTTCTCATTACCTATAATGCAATAAAAATACCTCGTGACTGCATTTATACAATGGAGAAAATCTCATTCCTTGTACATTAGAGACTTCCCCCAGTCACTTCACTAGTTACTCTATTGCACGCACATGCATAAAGGAGTACTGACTTTTACCAACTTTCTGCCTTAACAAAGAATCTTCCCCTTATGCAGAGACCCCGTTTCGTAAACACCCTAATCTACGCTTACTTCAAGCTAGCTTTACATATATTGAGAAATATTTTATTTGTACATTAAATAATAACCAATAGTTAATAATAATGATAGTAATAATAATGACGAGGTCAACTAACAGTCTCAATATAATGTACTTTACTTTCTCTACACGTACTATGTACATAGTGTATAGAGAAAGTATTGTATTTAACCCAAAAATTCGATACCGAGATTTCACCAGAAATACATGTTTTGGGTCTCCCTGAATAAAAAAAATATTTTTGGAAAAAGATCCGTGTCTGTGTTTGTGGACAGCATAGTTCAAAAACGAAACTTGGTGTGTCTTCTTAGCTTCCGCAGAAGGCCGCGTTATCTTGCACGGGAATGCCGACGTTTCGCTCCTCTTGCCGTGAGCTTCTTCTGGGCTCACGGCAAGATGAGCGAAACGTCGGCATTCCGATGCAAGATAACGCGGCCTTCTCCGGAATCTAAGAAGACACATCAAGACACAGGTCGCGGAAGCCTATGCATTCACCAAACTTGGTATTTAAGTTTGGTATCTTCTAAGGATGCGACACGAAGATTTTCAAGAAAATCCCCCACCCCCAACTATCCTTTACATAGAACTTTTTTCGAAAATTTTGATCTTCTCAAAAATGCCTCTAACGATTTTTGATTAAAATATTGTATATTAAAGATATTTACCTGACAAATAATTTGTATATCTTGAATTTTCTGGGAATAGCATCTGAAGACTCTATATTCTGGAGGAATTTTGCATAACTGCTAAACCGTAAGAAATGGACAAAAACTTACCACACAAAAAATGTAGAGCACATTATAACACAACATTTATGTTATATACATTTTTTTTGAGGAGTTGATCGTTTTTGAGATATTCCTTGTTTTTGGTTTCAGCTTTGAAAAACTTGTACTTTTCTCATACAGAATTTGTCAACTTGTGTCCATACAAACAAACGAACTTCAGTCACCTAAAAATCAGCTTTTAAATTCACTTTAACCTATGATACTCCCATATTTCGCTTCTACTTACAAGGAAGCAAGTAATAAGACTATTTCTGCTATTTTTTTCTCGATTAGCTTGAAGTTGATAGAAGAATAAGCTTATTAACAATAATTTGTTACACAGAAGTAGAGAAAGTCATGTGAATGGAACACATCAGATTTTTTCTGAGTTGTTCGTTTACACATCTAGGAATTGTCGGCAGTAGATCGCTAAATTGCTAGTATTAGTCTTTCCATTTTTATTTTGCTAAAATCATTTTGTAGAAAAAGGCTCGTGTGTGCCACTGTGGACAGTATAGCTCAGAAACGAAAAGACCGTTCAAGGACGTGATACGAAAATTTTACAAGAACCCCCCCCCCAACCCAAACTACCTTTTACATGGAAAAAAAATTCGAAAATTTTGATTTTTTCAAAAATGACTAGCGATTATAATTAAACTAGCTAATATTTAAAATATTTGCATGCCAAATAAAATGTATATCTTGAATTTCTGTGAATAGCCTCTAAAGGCCTCTTTATTCTAGATGATTTTTATTGAATTTTGCATAACTGGTAAACCGTAAGACAAACTTACTACACAGAAAATGCAGATCGATAAAACACACAATTTGTCATATATGTGTTTTTTTGTGAAATTGGCCGTTTTTGAGATATTCCTAGTTAGTGATTTCAGTTTTAAAATACTTATACTTCTCTCATTCGGGAACTTGTCAATGCTTGGGCACGTACAAAAAATAAAACGGACTTCAATCCCATAGCATTTTAAAACATTTGACTGTTGTTTTAGTCTAACGTATTCCCATTTCCCTCTACTTATAAAGGAACTACCGTTTCTGATAATGTTTTAGCATTAAATATGTAGAATAATAAGCTTATCAACAATAATTTGTTACACAGATGTAGAGAAAGTCATGTGAATGGAACACATCAGATTTTTCTTTCTGTTTCATGGAATCTTATACAAGCGCCTCTTACAACTTGAATGCAAAAACAGTGTTGCGTTTTCCGTTTTTAATGTTATTAATACAACACATTATGAATATACCGTTATTCACAAAATTGCACAATAAATCGATGGCACTGCAAGAACAAGCCGCTATTTGCAGAGTTTTATTAAAGCAATATTCTTGACACCACCAATATGTTGTCTTAGTAGCCGCCACTGCTATTAACCATAATGGTTGAGGGCCTCATGGGAGAAAGAAACTTCTTAGGGTGATAACACTTCCGCTCCTCTCCCCGTCTCTCGCTTTCTCGTAAAACCATAGTTCAAGAAAAGGTGCGCGTATAGTACAGGATTCAATGGCATTTAGGACAGCTTGATGCTTCGTGACATATTCTGTAATTTTTTTCCTTTTAACTTTCTCTACCATGTACAATGTACATAGTACCAGAAGATATAGCGCTCCATCTAAACATTCGATACCGAGATTTAACCGGTAATACATGTTTTGAAGACTCCTGAATAAAATGGTAGTTTTACAAAAACGTCTGCGTGTCTAAACAGCATACCTCAAAACGAAAAGTCAGTTAATACCAAACTTGGTATTAAAGTTCAATGTTTTCCAAGAATGCGACACGATTTTCAGGAAAATTCCCCTAGCCCAAACTTCCCTTTACATCAAAGATATTTTGACATTATTTGTGTTCTCAAAAATGGCTAACTAATTTTAATTAAAATGCAATATTAAAGATATCCACATGCCAAATAAAATGTATACCTTGAAGCCCCGTTCATTCTGTTTGCATAACTTGTAAACTGTAAGAGATAAACAAAACGCAGATCTCGCTAAAACACAACATATGTCCGAAACTTTTTTTTTTTGTTGAGTTAATCATTTCCGAAATATCCCTTCTTATTGGTTTAAATGTTCCAATACTTGGAGCGGAATTTCAGGTCATCGCTTAGCGACCAGATTTTAAAAGATTTGGCCTAACGCATTTCCTTATTTCTCTAGCAAGGAAATAAGTTTAAAATCATTTCTGTTAATATTTACTCGGATTAGCATGCAGTAGTTAGGGAAATAAGGTGTTGTAGTAATTTGTTGCAGAATAGAGAAAATCGTGTGATTGTAACACATCAGGATTTTACCCAATCACTTTCCTATCTTAAGGGTAGCTGGATTATTCTGCGATTCTAATTCAAGAGGACCTTGCGAATAGGGCTACCAGATCTCCAGGGACTGCCCTGAGTGTCCGCGATTGGAATGAATTCTCCGGGTATATGAGCCAATGACGTCAATCTACGGTCTTGAATGTTACTCTTTAATAATTCTGAATAATTTTATTCGAATGTAAATTTCTTATTGTAACATAACTCTTTGACTTAGTCTATTTCTTAACGTAATCCCCATTGCTATCAAGGTATTTACTGTGGCGTGGTACCGATTTTTCAGTGCAGTTATGCTCTTCCACCTATCAAGATCTGAGCCAAGAATGTTACTGCCACTTTGAGTTCTTCATCGTTTTGAAACATCTTTTCCACCCAAAAAGTAATATACGGTGTCCAAAATGAAACACCGGTTATTCTGAATTATTTTATCAACATTTGCTTTAACTCCTCTTAAAAGATTGATGAACTTCCACTCCGGTCTTTGTCATGCACACTGATTATTTCTTGATTATTCGCAAATTATGCGCAATTTCGTCATTGAAGACTCGTTCATTGCATTATCACACTACAGTTGCGTTACCTGCCATGAAATTTGATTGACCGAATATATTGTGCATTCAAAAAACGAATAAGTTCTTTGACGGTAGAAAAAATAGCATTGGCATTGAAAAACTGGTACCACGTGACAAAAACTACCCTTACAGAATGGAGATAACGTTGAGAAATAGAATAAGGTATTGTAACTTTATACATAAATTTTGGGTTGATACCTTTCGTTATCATTTAGTTATGCCAACTTGTTCGTTACTTTCTGAATGGCTCTCGTATTAACGGAATACGAGAATGAGTAAACTGTTTTCTCTCTAGTTGATATGCAAAATTATTACAGACAAGATTCCTATAGGATACGACATTCTGCCCCAATATAGATGTTACAGATCACTGCCTCGAGTAGTGGACTACGCAGCAAATCCAGCGCAAAGAGACATTACGCACATCCATCGTCCGAGGTTACCGTCCTGGCCATTCTCCAAAACGAAGTTAGTCACATGCTCAACACAAACAATGCTCCCGTGGCGCGGGTGTAACGGCCTGCTGGGGTTAATGCATCACGTCGCCGTTAAGGTCGGGAAACTCGTTGCCAGACATGGACATCGCCAGGAGGTAAACAAGCGCTGTTAACACTTTTAAGGATTCTGCTCTTTGCATTTCTTCCTCAAATGAAGGCTCACTTCTAGCGCACTTATTGCACTTCCATGAAATGGAAATGCATTCTCACTTATACCGCTTCCAATTTAGACGTAGTTTACACCGTAATCGGCGAGTATGAAGGGCTGTTTTAGGAGGTTCGCCGGCGTGAATCCTACCAAGTTGTAGGATAATCATTTATTAACCTGTATAACAACTGATAAAACATTTTAAACAACACACGTCATCTTAATATTACCCCTGTTAAGATAATTGAACAAACTACCATGGAATTAGCCAGACACAGCTGGAATCCTTAAAAGTCCTAGTCTTTCATTTTTACTTGCTTTGACGATTACAGTAGTACAGAACTAGTATTCCACCCAAAAATTTGGAATCGAAACTTCACTTAAATATTACAATAAACCAAATAGTGAGAGTGAGCGAGCGAGAAAAAGAGAGAGAGAGAGAGTGTGTGTGTGTGTGTGTGTATCAAAACTCTGCATCCTCGAAAGATATATTACGGTAACCACGAAACGTACATCTAGATAATAATGCAGCAGTATACATTTTGCAGTGTATCTCGTTAAGTTCAAAATATATCTATATGCATTTTTGTGAGATATTAAATACTAATTTATTAAATAATTCCTGGAAATTTTAATTGCGAATTACAATAAAAGTTTTATTCATTATAAAAGAAAAGGAACCTTTTACACTGAAAGCAGCGTGACACGTGTATTTTCTCTTAAAATTACTGGTGTAATTGGACTTGTGAATTACGTAAATATCACTAATGCAAAAAATCACATCAATAATTGAAAAAAAATTGCGGAATATAAACATTAATTTGTTGTCTTTTCAAGCATCAGAAAAACTATTGTAGTTGACAGGATTAAATAATGTATATTTATTTACCAAAAGATCACTAATCCCAAACCTACCAATAGTGTATAATAAAAGTGCAGGATTAGGGCAGTTTTCAATTTTTAACATTAAATTCTTTAGTGTTAAAAAACTTTCTAAGTACACTAGACATGTAAAACTTTCAGCGCTTGTTTAATAAAAAAACTTCTTAATTTCTCACAAATCTTTACTGTTCATACTGTTAGAACTTTTTTATTTACAGTGTAAAATATTTGGAGGATGTACCTGGATTCTACACTAAGTATGGAATTATTTGGGACTTCTGCGCGTTTCCTGTTTGCTACTAGTAATCCTCTGTTGCTTCTTCGCTTCATCCTTTTTAGCTGGAGGGTTGAGGGGGAGCGCTACCCACAATAGATTTTGATTTTCTCAAAAATGGCTCTTAACGATTTGGATAAAAAATACCTTATGTTTAAGATTTTTTATGACAAACGAAATGTATATCTTTAATTTTCTGAGAATAGCATCTGAAGACCTCTTCAATCTGGACGACTTCTGTATAACTGGCACACCATAAGAGATATGCAAAAACTTGCTACACAAAAATGTAGATCTTATTAAAACACACAATTTATGTCATATATACTTTTTTTTTATATATATATATATATATATATATATATATATATATATTCTACATTATTGAATTCAATTTTAGCCACAAGCTTTTCTCAACAGGAAGACATCTTTCTCCTGATTTCTCCTCTGTTTACTCCTGACAAGCAAAGAAATTGGAATATTAATCGTTTCACATAGCGACAGACTTTTAAAGGACGAGACTGTCGCTTTAGCCTGAGCATTTTATTTCCCTTCTACTTACAAGGAAGCTAGTAATAAGACTAATTCTATTTATGTTTATTTTGATTAGCATTATGTAGATAACAGAAAGTTCAACTTGATTATTGATGTAGAGAAAAGAATAAGGTTTTTAACAATAACTTGTTACAGAGATGTACAGAAAAGTCATGTGAATGGAACACTAGATTTTTTTGTTTGTTTCTCCGCTTTCCCTTAAACTCCTTCCTCCCAACAGCGAATGTACTATTAACTATATTTTCTCGGAAATTCGTATACAAATGGATTGTGACCTCTTGGAACAATGACCAATGGAATAAACATTCCGGGAAGAGTCTGGCAGTATTCTATTTGCGAAGGAAAATAACACGACGATAAAATTCAGCCAATGAAAAGGTCCGGGTGTCCTCAAAACCTAAAGACGTTGATACGACATTCTCTTGGCTGGAAGCCCATGAACAGCTGCTTGCATCTATTGTCAAGTTGTAAACACAAACAGAATAGTCCGAATTACATGGCCACTACAAATGCGCCTCTAGTACGAATCCTAAACGTAAAGCCATCATCATTTCATAGAAACCTCCCTCCTCCTTTTAGCCATTTGATCTATTCCGTATTACAATTTAATGAAAGACCCTGCCAGGTATTATTAATTACAATAACAATACAAGGTGGAAGGTCACCTACTATCATCGTTGAACAGGATGACTCTTTCCAATGAATAAAGCAAAACATGTTTGTGCAGTTTTGTTGTTTTAAAGTGGTTTTTGAGAAAACAAAATTTAGTTATTAACGCTACTTTTAATTGAAGTGTTTTTGTTTTGTTTTTTTCAAAACTTTAAATACTTTTCAAATACCTCTTAGAGGAGATTTAAAGGTAAATATTTTCTGCAAATTTAAACACATTTGAATTAAAACCACTCGCAGTCTTACTATTATAATTTTTCGAAATTTGTTTCAGTTGAATCTACATTGTTAACCACGAAGACTACACATGGCAACACTAAGAACACTTCAGCTGCTTGTTTACTACGCGTATTGCTTGTTTTCATAACAACCTATTTTAAGTGATAAAATGGACCACTTTACTACCTGTGAGGCACTATTCACAGTGAAATGTATCGTAATGCAAGCATTTATCAATAAAATTTCCAAAGAGACGAGCACTACAATATGGAAATTTCCTTTTACGAGCGTCGGGCCTCTCAATGAAAACAGCATTTAATTTCTTTTCTCTCTCTATTTCTCAACATAATCTCCAGAAGGGCTAATACATTTGTCATATCGGTGTTCTAATTTAATTAAACCATCTCTGCAGTACGATTTATCAAGGTCCTCAAAATAGCTGTTTACCGCATTAATGACCACCTCGTTGCTGTGAAATCTACATTCTACAAGCATTTTTTTGAATTTTGGGAACAGTTTGGGAACAGGTGGTGCTAGATCTGGCGAATAGGGTGAATGTTCAAGCAATTCGAAATTCAATTCGCACATTTTTTTTCCCATTGCAATGACTGAACGATGGCCCGGAGCATTGTCGTGATGAAACATTTTTTTTGGCCAAATGAGGTATTTTCCTTTTCACATCTTCATTCAAACGTTGCATTAAGCTTGCATAGTAGTCACCAGTGATATTTTCACTCTTTTCCAAGTACTCAATAAAAATATTTCTCTGTGCATCCCAGAAAACACTCGCCATTACCTTGTTAGGTGACAAAATTGGCTTTGCCTTTTTTGGAGTTGGTTCACCTGGCTCAGTCCACTGTTTTGACTGTGATTTACTTTCTGGAGTGTAGCGATGTATCCAAGTTTCATCCATGGTAATAAGCCGTCTCAAAAATCCACTGGCATTTTTACGGCAGATAATGATTTGTGTTTAAGGACCCTCAACGACAAAGGTTATTAGGGCCCTCAGAAAATAAAATCTCGCCTAAAACCAGAGACAGAATGCACCTTTATAAGAAATATATAAAAACTCCGCAAGGAACCAGAGAAAAAAAGTTACAAGAACTCGGAGAATAAAAAGACAGCTAAAGTGATATACAACCGGTATAAATAAAACAATGGAGAGAAAACGGTGACAATGATTAACGAAGGCAGAAAAGTGTCAAACAGGATAAAATATTTAAAAACCTCACACATCACTCCATTGTCTGCGTCAAAATCTATAAAATAAAACTAAAAATAGATTCGTAAGACATATGTCACTTTGGATAAAAATTTAAAAGTCTTTTATACCGCTCGGGAATCATCGGCCAGGATCTCTGAAATCCTGTCCGGCAGTTGCAGAGTGGCTCGAAGTGGTGCTAGATGAGCACACTCAAACAAGATATGGCGGACAGAAAGCGCCTCGTCGCAGAGCTCACAGATTGGCAGAGGTTCCTTTTTAAATAAGTGACTATGACTAAAGATACAGTGGCTAATACGTAATCTAACTAAAATAACTTCCTCACGATGAGATAGACGTGAGGAAGTCAGCCAGTGTACAGAGAGCTCCTTCACCTCCCTAAGTTTGTTGACGCGAAGGGCGGACCATTCTCCATGTCAGCTCGAAATTACCGCTCTTCGTACAAGTCTAAAAGCTTCGGCGGTGACAATGATGCCTTCTTTGCCGCCATATCCGCCAGTTGATTCCCCGGTACGCCAACGTGTCCAGGAACCTAGGCGCACTCCACATTTACACCCGAAGCCTGCAAAATGTGGAGGATGTTCTGCGGCCACGTATTTTGATAAAAGTTCTAAAAAACAAGGACGGAGACTAAACATAGGCGTAAGTCGTCATCCCGATATCTATGTGGGAGGAAGTACGTAACCAAGGTGGGTGCACCCTCTCCCCCTTTGGAAACATGTCAAGACCGTGCGTTCAAAGCAGCACCCGGAAGCGAAATCCTGATGGCGTTGGACTACGTAAGAGGTTTCTATAACGGTCGTCCAATTCAGAATCAAAAAAGGGAGTAAACGATGGAAGCGAAGGTATACATTTTAAGCTACAGCCATAGTTAGATAGAAGAACATCCCGCCGACAGCGCAGAGGGGGTTCGGCAGATTCGGCATAGAGGCTCACAACTGGGCTAGTTGAAAACGCCCCAACAGTCACCCGGATGCCCCGATTATGGAGAGTAACTTTCTCAGCACAGATGGGCGTGCTGAGGCATAAACAATACATCCGTAGTCTTTGATCGGATCAGTGCACGATAAAGACGCAGCAGTATTGTCCGATATGCTCCCCACGATTTGGCGCTCAGTATCTGTAAAATATTCAGAAAACGGCCACACTGCGCTCTAAGCTGTGGTGCTACATGAAATGACCAGCATTTTTCCGATCGAATATCAACCCCAGGAACCTCACCTCACCTGCAAAGGGGAGTAAATTTGGCCCGAGATGAAGAGAAGGTGACATTCGCCACCTTCGCCACCAGAAATTAACACAGTCTCTTCAGGTTTGATAACGAAAGCCGTTTTTCGAGCTCCAATCATAAAGATTGTCAAAACACCGCTGGGGACGCGTTCCAAAAACGGTGTACGCTGAGCAGTGCAGAAGATGGCAAAGTTGTCAACGAATAAACAAGAAGAGACACCTGGGGGATCACAGTGTCAGATGGAATTTATCGCTATAGCAAACAGCGTCACGCTGAGTGCCGAGCCCTGTGGCACTCCGTTCTCTTGAATAAAATAGTTAGAAAAAACCGAGCCGACCCTTACTCGGAAAGCGCGGTCCCGCATAAACCCCTGAATGAACAGCGGTAGGCGTCCACGTATATTCCAGCTGTGGAGGGAGTGCAAAAATCTTGCCCGCCAACAGTATCATAAGCCTTCTCGAGGTAAAAAAATATCCCAACCGTCTGATTATTCCGAAGAAAGCCGTCCATTATCTGCGTCGATAGCGACACAAGGTGATCAACCGCTGATGGACGTCTTCGAAAACCACATTGGAAGTTGGTCAGAGGATTGTGGGATTCCAACCACCACACCAACCTCCCATTTATTATGCGTTCCATCACTTTGCAAACACAGCTGGTGAGGGAAATTGGACGGTAGCTAGAAGGAAGCTGACGGTCTTTTCCAGATTTCAAAATAGGTATGATGGTGGCCTCGCGCCACTAAGTTGAAAAGTGGCATCTACCCAGACCCGATTATAGAACTCGAGGAGGAAAGCCTTACCCTCTGGAGACAGATGTTGCAACATTTGGACGTGGATACCATCTGGACCTGGCGCAGTGTTTCTAAAAGATGAGAGGGCATTGTCTAGTTCCGCCATGGAGAAAAGGCGGTGTAAGTCTTCAAGGTTTCCAGAGCGGAAAGCAAATTCTTGAGATTCAACCTGAGCCATGACTGGAAGAAACTCACGCGAATACTTATCTGAGCTAGACACATGAGCGAAAGCACTGCCCAGAGAGTGAGCCATATCAAACGTATCAACCACAGCGCCTGGCACTGTATTTAGACCGGCAATCGGCATATGGATCAGTTTCCCGGATACACGCCTCAACTTATCCTATACGACAGAGGAAGGTGTATGTCGATTAAAGGAACCTACAAATTGCTTTTTGCTATCCTTAATAATTTGTCTAGATTTGGCACAAATGTTCTTATATTGTATGAGGTTATCCAGCGTAGGTCGATGCTGGAAAATCTGAAGAGCACGTCTGCGAGCACAAATGGCATCCCGGCATTCAGTTGTCCACCATGGCACCGGAAATCTGCGGGGTTGGCCATTTTAACGTGGAATAGATTGCTCAGTAGCAGAAAGAATTTTCTCCGTGAACTTGTCAACTAAAACATCCACAGACTCGCGCTCATCGTAGGTAAAGACAGCCAAGCGGGAATAAAGTGCCCAGTTGGCTTGATCTAGACGGCCTTTAGGTAAACGGGTGGAACATACATCATACGTTAGGAGACTAATAAGACAAAGAAAGTGGTCACTAGAGTGTAAGTCAGAGATGATATTCCAGCGTAAGGTCACTGTTAATTGTGGAGCACAAATCACTATATCAAGGTGAGAAAAACTATGGCACGCGTCGGATAAAAAGTTAGGCTCTCCGGTGTTCAAGAGAGCTAAGTTATTACTGTCCAGGAAGTCTGCTATTAGCTTACCTCTCGCACAAGCCCGAGGTAAGCCCCAGAGGGAGTGGTGGATGTTTGTCTCCCACTAACAGAAAGGGTGCTGGAAGTTGAGAAACTAGACCTTTCAAGTCAGTGCATGGGAGGTCATCGGACGGAGGCAAATATACAGAATAAATGGTGACGCTGATAGTTAGAAGTTTAATTCTTACAGTGACAGACTGGATTGCAGAATTTAGGGATACAGAGTCAGCAAAAATATCATCTCCAACGAGCATCCTAGTGCCGCCATGTGCAGGAATACCCTCTACAGGTGATAAATCACACCGTAAAGAAGAACAGTACCGGAAAGAAATGCCATCTTGTGGACGGAGCTTCGTTTCCTGTAGGCAGACGACCAAAGGCCGATTCTGGTTGAAAAGCACTTCAAGCTCTGGCCGATGTGGTCCAACTCCGCGTATGTTCCAATGCAGGATAGCCATGGGATTGTCTAGAATAGGATAAGTGCTAAATTGAAAGGCATTTCTGCCAATTCGGCTGTGCTGGTCGGTTTAATTTGTTTTTCTTCGGTGTCGCACTAACACTCTTTTCAGGAGCACGATCCTGCCGCTTGCGCACTGTTCGTTTGGCAGCGGGGGTAGCATCCTCCTGTTCCATCTCTTCCACCGGGAAGGACCCTTTTCCAATAGAAAATTTAGGTTCGAGGGCCTCGAACCTATTGGAAGTAGAGAGTGGCGAAGATGGTCGTCGCCGATCAGAGCTCCACCCAGAAGATTCCTCTGAAGAGGATCTACGTGTAGGTTGGCTTCTTTCACTACGCTTAGATGGTTTTGGTCAGACGTGACATGTTCCTTGAGGAAGTCAGTTCTAACATAACTGGTCTTAAAATGCTTCTCAGGTGCTGAGGTTTTGCCGGTTTTAGTGCCAGAAGTCGGTTAGGGTGACAATTGGGCTGAACTATGTTTGACATTGGCGGATTTGGCAGTTGATGTCGACGTAGACGCAGTTGTGGACGTCTTCGGTAGAGGTCGTGCAACGATAACCTTTTCTGCAATGAGGGCCCCGGCAATATCGCAGGTTTGCGATTTCCCGCTTGGTCACCGGCTTAGCTAAAACAGAGTTATAAGAACGGATCGCGGGACAGAGGGTGTGCGGATGCGCAAGAGCTTACGGGCTTCGGAGAAGGGCACCTTCTCTTTCACCCGTATCTCCTGGACGACTCTCTCCTCTGCAAAACGAGAACTAGACGAGTGCTCACCACTGCAGTTGACGCAAGATGGAGTTTGCGTGCAACCGCCTTCGTGCATGCCGTCTCCACATTTGATACAGTAAACTGACCACGGCAATATTCACTGGTGTGCCCAAAGCACTGGTGTAGCACCGAAGAGGGTTCGGGACTTAGGGCCTTACCTCGATGGCTTCGTACCCTGCCTTTATCCCTTGGGGGTAAGTCTACCCGATCAAAGGTAAAGAACAGGGTACGGATAGACACGAATTCACCATTGATTCGCCGCTGAACCCGGTACAAAGCACTTACTCCTTGCGCCGAAAGATTCTCCTGAATTTCCTCATTGTACAAACCGTCCAGGACGCGGGTGGTGACAACGCTGCGTGATGAGTTCGGTGTTTTGTGCATATCTATCTTAACTGAGTAATTACCCATCATACTGGCTCTAAGAAGTTTGCTTGTGCTTCAATCAGAAGCGTGCCATTTCGAGAGCGAACGCAAGACTTCACTGTACCAGCTATGTTACCTAGGCTCTTTTGAATGACAAATGGTCTAACCGACGAAAATGTCCTACCTTCCTCTGTTCTCCGAATTACCAAGTAGCAGGACCATTGGATTCGACTACTACTTTTCCGATCAGTAAACTGTTTTTTTGTTTATGTTTGGTAGCCATAAAATAATGTTGCAGTTTCATCCACCAGTGCCCCCCACCACCACGGAGCCTAACGAGGGGTCTCCCACTGGGGTGACAGGGCTACACAAGGATATAGCAGGCTCTCCGTCCCACTCACCCTGGAGTTCGGTATAATACCTAGTCCTGGCCGATTGACTAGGGGTGGGTTAGGCGAAGCGGTGTATTAGGATGCGCACCCTCCCCAGTTACTGAAGAACAGAAGCCTAGGCTCAGAGGCGTAACCCTCACCCAACCAGGATATTCCTTTCCACCGATATGGGTCTCCAAGCACAGCCTGCACGTGGGTGGGCATTTTGACCTACTGACTCCCTTACCACTGAGTTTGCCCACAGAGGGAGTCAAGGTTGGCTCGGGAACCCCCGGGTGCGCCAAACCAGTACCTACCGTAGTAGGCCCCTGGGGGGTTACATTCTTAACAGAAACAGTTTTTCTTTGCAACTTTTGATCAGGTGACAAATGCAGCACCCATCTTGCACAAACCTTGTGAAAGCCCAAATCATTTCTTAAAATATTACCTGCACGTTCTTTTGACATGTTGATAGCCTCTGCTATCTCAAACAACTTTAATCTGCGGTCTTCCAGCACTAAACGATGCATTTTTTCAATGATCTTTGGAGTTGTCACTTCTACAGGGCGTCCAGAGCGAGGCTCATCACTAATGCTCGTACGTCCAATTTTAAACTCTGCAGCTATATTCCTTAAAATTTGAAATTCCTTTTAGAAACGCCAACAATCGTAAATTCCCACCTTTTAATCGTTGAATATGAAGAAGCAGGGTCATTCAATGTACAGTCCATTTCCTTCTCGATTTCTTTAGGCGTTAAGCCTTTCAAATGGAAGTATTTAATTGCTGCTCGTTTTTCTAAATCCTCAATTTTCGTAAAAATTATAAAGTTGTCTTGTTTAAAATGCTGCCATTCGAAAACGAAACAAGCTATTGACCTGTAGCTATGGATACAAGCTAGTCTACAGTTAAAACTAGAGGATGCTACTGCCTAACTGGTCTAGTGGTGCCATATCTGTGTGAGGCCCGGAACTTATCAGCCGACCCTCAAGGACTTCTAAAGCGCGACTCACCCTTAAAGTCAGAACAGGTAAATGGACCTGCAAAGTATACGATATTGTAAAACATTTATTTTCAATCTGCAATTTATCTTTCAGTCTTATATTCTTACATTCTCTACATGTACTATGTACACAGTACATAGAGACGGCACTGTATTTTGCTAAAAAATTCGATACTGAGATTTTACCAGAAGTACATGTTTTGGGAACCCTTCAACTACTCCAAAAACATTGTTAGAAAAATGTCAGTGTGTGTGTGTGTGTGTGTGTGTGTGTGTGTGGGCAGCATATCTAAAGAACGAAAAGTCCGTTCAATACCAAACTTCATATTTAGGTTCAGTAGCTTCCAAGGATATTTTTTATTAAAAACTCTTATATTTAAGATATTTACAATGCGTATAAAACGTATATCTTGAATTTTCTAGGAATAGCCTCTGAAGACCACTTTCTTCTAGATGAATTTTTCTGCATTTTGCATAACTGGTAAACTGTAAGAGATAAGACAAGAACCTTATACACAAAAATGTAGGTAGTAAAACACACAATTTATGTCGTAAATTTTTTTTTCTCGCGGAATTGACCGTTTTCGAGATACTCCTTTTTTTTTTTTTTCATTTATATAGCCCCCTTTAACATCTAAGGTCATATCGGGGGGCTTTGCACTTGAAACAGTTCGTCAGTAGGTTCTTTTTACGTTTGGTTTAAATCATTTTATTTTCCTCTAACACACACATTCACTCTCACATAAAACTTTCAGACTCTGTAGAGGATAGGAAATAATTCTAGCTAAAGAAAAATTCCCCGCCACAGCCGGGAATCGAACCCGGGACCTCCAGGATTGCTTGTTATTGTTTCAGTTTTAAAACACTTTTCCCATACGGGAACTTGTCAACTCCTGGCCACGCGAAGAAACGGATTTCAATCCATAGCAACCTCATTTTTACTTTCTCCATACGCACTATGTACATTGTGTATAGAGAAAGTATTGCAGTCCACAAAAAATTCGATACCGAGATTTCACCGGAAATATATGTTTTAGGGTCCCCAATATCCAAAAAAAGCATTTTCACAAAAAGGTCCATGTGTGTGTGTGTGTGTGTGTGTGTGTGTGTGTGTGTGTGTGTGTCCGTGTGTCTATGAACACGATAACTCAAAAACGAAAAGTCGGTAAAATACCAAACTTGGCATTTAAGTTTTAGTATCTTCCAGGGATGCGACCGAAGATTTTGAGAAAAATTCCCCCACCCCCAACTACCCTTTACATGGAACTTTTTTCGAAAATTTTGATTTTTTCAAAAATGGCTCTAACGATTTTGATTAAAATTTCGGATATTGAACATATTTATCTGACAAATGAGATGTATATCTTGAGTTTTCTGGGAATAGCCTCTGAAGAGTAGTTTATTCTGGATGAATTTTACTAAATTTTGAATAACTGCTAAACCGTAAGAGATGGACAAAAACTTACTACACAAAAAATGTAGAGCACATTAAAACACACAATTTATGTTGTATACATTTTTTTCGTGGAGTTCGTCGTTTTTGTGACATTCCTTATTTTTGGTTTCTGCTATGAAAAACGTATACTTTTCTCATACTGGAACTTGTCAACTCCTATCCATTATAAACAAAGGAACTTCATTGACATAGCAACCAGCTTTTGACTATCACTTTAACCTACGGTTGTCCCTTATTTCGCTTCTACTTACAAGGTTGCGAGTAATAAGACTATTTCTGCTATTTTTTTCTGATTAGCATAAAGTAAATAGAAGTATAAGCTTTTTAAGAATTATTTGTTGCAGGGATATGGAGAAAGTCATCTGAATGGTACACATCACATTTTTTACTTTCTCTATACGCACTATCTACATAGTGAATAAGAAAGTATTGCACTCCACCAAAAAATTCGATACCGAGATTTCACCGGAAATATATGTTTTAGGGTCCACTTTATCTAAAAAAAAAGCATTTTCACAAAAAGGTCCGTGTGTGTGTGTGTGTGTGTGTGTGTGTGTGTGTGTGTGTGTGTGTGTGTGTCCATGTGTCAGTGTGTCTGTGAACACGATAACTCAAAAACGAAAAGTCGGTAAAATACCAAACTTGGTATTTAAGTTTAGTATCTTCCAGGGATGCGACACCCCAAACTACCCTTTACATGGAAATAATAGAAACTTTGTAACACAAGTCCTTCCTTATCTGCGTCAAGTGTTGTCTTGAAAGAAAAACAAAGGACGAATTTTCAATATTAAAAATGCAAATTATAGAACATTTAAAATAATAACAAGGAATTGTCGATAGTGATTTACACCGGCATTGGACAAACTGTTTGTTTTAATGAGATCTACATTTTTGTGCAGTAACATTTTGTCTATCCCTTACGCTTTACCAGTTTTGTAGAATTCATCCAGAATGAAGAGGGCTTCAGACACTATTCTCAAACTGGATTGCTATTGTTTGACATAGATAATGCAAGAAGTTACAACATTCCGGCCTGTTTTAAAAACTTTCTCCAAACCTTGTCAACATTTTTTCTCGTTTGATCCCCTTTTAAACCCAGTAACAAAAATTTTCACGCTGTGCGACTTTTCTACTGTGCAGGTATAGAATTTTTCGAAAATTGTTTGTTTAAAAAAATCGACAGATTAAGATAAAGATAGATTAACATAGAAAGTTAAAACTAGTCAAGCATAGCCCTTAATTTGTTCTAGTTAAAAATATATTGTTGCGTTCTGACCTTTAGTTTATTAGTTACTACTGATAAGCAAGTCGCCCTCCGTGGTGTGTGTAATGGTTATCATGCTAACTTCATATACCCAAGGTCGGGGGTTCAAACCGGCGGAGAACAATGTTTTGCTTCTTTTGTTTTGTTTTTTTTTTTTCGGGTGTAAAAGGTCTTAGCATGGCTTCCTTCGGAAGGGAAGTAAAACCGTTGGTCCCGTGTCGTAGACTTACTAAAAGAACCTCAACCTGATAGAGAGACCTCTGAGCAAAATTAAGCGGTCTTTCACGCCCAATTTAGAATGAGACGCTGAGAACCACAGTAGCTAAAGAGCGTCCATAAATAACACGCCATTTACATTTTATCTGTGGTGTAGGGTGATTGATTTTTTCGGACGCAAAAAGTCCTATCATGACTACCTTCGGAAGGGAAGCCAAGCCACCTGTGTAACGTTTATTCGAACTAAAATAACCCCATATTTTGAAAAGAGGGTGGTTTCTGGGCAAAAGTTCGCCATTTTCCGCAAGTTGTGATTATGTGCTAGTGCCATCTGTGGTCGACGAGCCGATCCCTCGTCACCATGACGCATAGCGGCGAACTCACCAACTAGAAATTCAAATCGGATAAAGGAAACTTCGTAACTATCACCAATGTTCCACTTACGAGCTACAGGAAATTAGCTAACTGATAAGCAAAAACGGAAAAATATCAGACTTTTACTGAAAAGTGTTCAAACCTGAGAAATGATACTCGAATGTATACACCATGTTATTAGCACCTTGGCGACAGCAAGACATTAGAAAAGGATGAAGCTAATGGTAACACGTCTGCTTTAGATAGAGATATGCCATGTTATATTTCAAGGTTGAAACAGGAAGCGCATCTCATATTAATAGATTTGGTCAAAGAAATGTTGCACAAAAAGAATTCTAATTCTTCCATTTAGTGGAAGGCATTGAAATAGTAGTTGGATTATCAGCGTATTCCAATGGACTGTTTTGAGAACATTAAATCGTTTTCGTTGATTTTTTGTTCTTTCCTTGCTTTAATTATTTGTGAAGTTTCATAATTCATAAACAACGAAAGCACAATTTTGTAACTTGGTTTTTTCAAGCTTTTATTATACCTTTATAAATACGTGTTCCTATTAATAATTTGTTTAATATTGGAAATGTTTCTTCCATACTCCATGGCATTTAGGTTGTTAAAATCACGTGTATATTCTTAAGCAGCGGTCACAAGTAATTACATAAGTAAGGTTCAACATGCACTATCGATTACCATACATAACAGACATTTGCATACTGAAGTGTTTTATTTGTTTGTTGCCATAACAACATAAGCTGAAAAATTAAAGTTAACCCGTGAATGTAAAGTAAATAATATGTTAATTTTCTGTGCTGTAATACTGTGCAAATTAAATAGTAATTATCTCAAGAACGGAAAGCTTTCAGAACACAATTAATTATGGGAGAACACCCGCAGTCTCTTTTATAATTTAAACGGATGATCATAGGTCTCCTTCCAATTAGTATAAGAAGAGAAGTTATTGCATTCCGCCCCAAAACCGATACCGAGATATAACTGCAAATACGCATTTTCAGGTCAAAAAGGATACTACGTATGCGCCCGTATTTGTCAATAGCATAAAAAATCTAATATGTTCCATTCACATGACTTTCTCTAAATCTCTGACAAATTATTGTTAAAAATTAATCTTCTACTTCATGCTAATCGAGATAAACATCAGCAGAAATGCTCTCATTACTTGCTTCCTTAGAGTAGAAGGGAAATAAGGGAGTGCATTAGGCTAAAGCGATAGTCAAGTATTTTAAACGCCGATTGCTATATGTTTGAAATTCGTTTCTTTGCCCTGCCAATAGTTGACACATTTCCATATCAGGAAACTAAGGATTTTAAAACTGAAACCGATTACAAGGAATATCTCGGTAATGGTCACCTCTACGGAAAACAATAATTACGACATAAATTGCGCATTTTACTGAAATCTGCATTCCTTGTGTAGTACATTTTTTGTCTATCTCTTACAGTTTACCAGTTATGCAAAATGAATTCAGAATGAAGAGGTCTTCAGTGGCTATTCCCAGAACATTTAAAATATATATGTTATCTGTCATGTAGGTAAATTTCTTTAATATACGGTATTTTAATCAAAATCGTTAAGAGCTACTTTTGAAAAACTCAAAACATTCAACATTTTTCCATGTAAAGGGTAGTTTGGACTAAATTTTAAGATCACGTTTGAGTTATCCTTCTCTTTCTCTCTCTCTCACACACACACACAAACACACACAGAGGCCGCGCCATGGCCGAGTGGTCCGACCATTCGCCTGATCGACCGCATGTGAGATTTGTGGTGGACAAAGTTGCGCAGGGGCAGGTTTTTTCCGGGTTCTCCGGTTTCCCCCGCCATCTCATTCCAGCGGGGCTCCATCTTCATGTATCATCAGTTTCATCGCCTGCGGTGCCAGAGCAGTAAAAGCGTGCGTTAAACACTACCAAACACACACACACACACACACACACACACACACACACACCTTTTCTAAAATGCTATTTTATGCAGGAGGCCCTAAAACGTGTATTTCCGGTGAAATATCGGTATCGATTTTTAGGTGGAGTCCAATACCTCCTCCACCTATGTGGAGAGAAATTAAAAAAAAAAAAAAAAAAAAAAAAAAAAAAGACAAAAAGAAAGAAAAAATAAGTCTATTAAATACCAAAATTGGTATCCTCCAACAAAGAGTTTCAGAAAATCCTTCTCATGCCAAATTACCCTTCACGTGATAAAATGGTATTTTTCTCAAAAACTGCTCTCCAGACTTTTATTAAGATTCTATACGTTTAAAATGTTCTATGCCAAACAAAACGTAAATATTGAACTTTTGGGAAAAGCCTGTGAAATCATCTTCATTGCGAATGACTTTTCTTATCGTTGAGTTTATAAGAGAAATAACTATTCTTGTTACGTTGATTTCGTTAAATCGCACAACTAATTACAAATAGGTACATATTTTTGTGAACTTAACCATTTCCGAGGTATTCGTTATTATAAACTTCAATTGTCAAATACTTTATACTTTTTCAACTGTATCGCCACTCCCCCTAACCTTTTTCTTTCTTCCTATTGGTCATGCTAAGAGAATGAAATTTCCATGCCATCACCAAGCGACTCACTCTTAAAAGATTCGACTACCGCTAAGTCTACTGTATTTCTTTATTCCCTCTGCACCTACTAGGATATGTGTAATAAAACTGTTTCTACCAAGGTTTGTCTCGATTAGCTTTACGAAGACAAGAGTATGCTTTTATAAAAATAGTTTTTTGAAGAATGGGTAGTGTGTCATGTAAACGTAACGCATCAGATTTGTTTACTCTTGATTCTTGTGGCTGTGAATTTTGATAAGATATACACTAATATATGTTACTACCTAATTAATATTTAAATAATAATGGTGGTATCTCCATAAATTTAATTGTCAATTTATATTTTGCATGCCAAGGAATATTTTGCTTTGAATATGTTCAAGATGAAAAATTATTGGATTGTATTCTTGGTGTACTTTATATAAATAATAAATGTCATCGTTAGAAGTTAATCATTTCCTTTAACTCCTAAGCATAGGACATGGTTACGATGTTTGGCCGCGCGTGGCCTAGCAATTAGACCACTCGCCTCTCACCTTGGCGGCCCGGGTTCGATCCCAGGTGACAGCATGTGGTATTTGTGATAGACAATGCGGCACAGGGGCGGGTTTTCTCTCTGGGTTCTCCGGTTTCCCCCGCCATCACATTCCACCGGTGCTCCATATTCATTCCATGTATCATCAGTGTCATCGCCTGCGGTGCCATAGTAGTAAAAGTGGGCGTTAAATACTATAAAAAACGGATTTTCTAGTTCATGAGTTTGCCGCTATTCGGAATGGTGACAGATGGCATTGTGGGTGGAAATCAGGACTTCGGATGCAAAATGACGGAATTTTGCCAGGAACCTTCTTCTTTCAAGATATGAAGTTCTTCTACGTGCATTAAGCAAATAAACATTTACTTCCCTTCCGAAGGAAGCCATGCCTAGGATTTTTCGGTCCAAAAAAAAAAAATCCAAAGCCCTCCACCAAGTTTGAGCTGCTATCTTAGGTTTTAGAGGGCGACTAAATTTAATTGCACCAGACAGTATTTATAGCTTTCGAACATCTGAAACTAATTTTAGTGTGTACTTTATTTCAACAGTAGTATTTATTTCGATTCCAAAATATTTAAGGACAATGTAACATTTAAAACATCCTATTATAATAAAAAATATGATAAAGGAACGGGCTTCAAAATATCGTTAGCATTGCCTATCTCTATAAGGTAAGTATAGAATGGAAACAGGAATTTAAACTCCAAAGATTTATTACGTCAGAAGGAAAAAATTAATTTCACTTCACTAGGTTAGTTACCTTCAAGTACTGTTTTACACATTTTGGAAATAAAAGTAATGACATTTCGGAGATAAAAATATGTGTCATCCTGTGTTGACTGAATTTCTCATAAACGTGTTCACCAAAGGAAACTTTCACGTCATGAATGGAGCTAGGACTCCGATATTTTATATGCTGCAGCATAGACAACGCTAAAAAGTGCATATAGGTATCCTTCCTTGTGGGTCCCACAATATGAAAAGGTATATTAATTAGTTCATTTTTGTATGTTATAGCATTTTCTATTTTACGAATTCTTAAGTTTTGCGTCATCATTTCGTTACTTTCTTGCATTTACATTCAATGCATATATTTTTTATATTATTATTTTATAAGAATAACTTTTCAAACATCAAAATATTGAACTATTCAACCGAGAAATAAGCCTTTGCTCGGTACTCGAGACTGAATCATATTCTTGTTTAAGATCTGGAAAAGCTTGCCTAATGCTTGGGCGTGATGGGGTGGATGTTGTCAGTACTACAATTATGAACATAGTTTTCCATTAATGAGCGAGTACAATTGGTTGCTAATATAGAATTTTTTATATTCTGGCAACTAAAAAAAGTTAATGCTATCCGTTTAAAAAAACAAACCATTTTCTTAGTTTTCTTTTCAGATTCTCCAACAAGAACATGGAACAAATATAGGTTACATATACAGTTTAATTTACAAGTTATACAACTTTTTCTGCATCCATAGTATTTATACCTATATAACCTTCTATATCCTAATTTTACTAATTTGAATATGGATATCAGTTTAATCATTTTAGTATCATAGGTATTTCTTCTTCATCTTCTGCAAGGATTAAACTATCGGGTTTGTTCCGACTTCAAGAACTGAACTATCTTATAAACGGTCTACTCCTGTTTGTGTATCATTTAGGCTTAATTTAATGTTTTCATAAATCTACAACCCAACATTCTCATATGTTGATACCAGTCAATTCCTAATTAATCTACGTGTTCATTTAGGTTATAGATTTACAGTCCCTTTCTTATTTCTGCATTTCTCTTCCCATCTGTTAATCTATATACAGCCAGTGCACTGTACTGTTAAATTTCATTTCCGAATTTCAATTCTTCTATTGTTATGTCTGCTTAAGGACCAGCTTTCCCTTCCGTAACAAAGGAATGGTACTGCTATTGTTTTGTAAAGCTTTAATTGAGTAGCTCTTCTTGTTTTATTCTTAGGGTTCTGACACTTTCCCAGATAGTTTGGCATTTATTTAATTTTATTTAGTTTTTCTTACATCGGTATGAAATATTGAAGCACGGATAACCGAAACTGTTCTCCTGTTCTTTTATTTTATTATTAAGTACTATTTCACATCTCATATGGCTAGCCCCTTGGAGTGCCAGTGTTCAATTTTTGAATGAGATATGTTTACATAATACTTTTGCTCTATTTTGTTTAATCTAAAATACTTTACTGAAGACCATCCTCGTTAAGTATTTTTTGAGAGGTAACATGAAATAGATGAAAATGAATACACATGTAAAAATAAACTTATCGGAGTACAAGAAGGCGCTTACAGTTTCGTCCTCGTTAGCACTAGAATTCTTCACTCTCCCTTATTTTACCACTTCTCTCATTACCTCTCGCCCTTTCTACACAATGATCTCTGCATGAAAAGATCTTAATTCTAACGTGTTCCATGCACATGCCTTTCTCTTAACTGCTCCGCAAACAAACCACTCTTACAAAAGATATTCTTTTATGCACGTCATACTAATAAAATAAACATTACCAGGAACGATCTTATTACTTAACTCTTTATAAGTGTAAGGGAAAGGAGGGAATACACTAGCTTTAAAAGCCATCGCTATGGTATTGGCATTGAAATTAAGTTGTTTCCATGGTGAGTAGTAAAACAAAAGATATGAAACGGACGAGGACTTCCCGGTTGAGAAAGTATCTTAAAATTGATCCCGACAACAGGGAATATCTCTTAAATGGTTAGTTCTACAAAAAATCTGTACATCATATAAATTGTGTGTTTTAACGATGCCTACATTTTTTGTGTAGTACGTTTTTTCTATCTCTTACAGATTACCAGTTATGCATAAGTCATTGAAATGAAGTGAACTTCAGGGACTACTAAGAAAATTAGCAATACATTTTATTTGCCATGTAAACATCTTTAATATACGGTATTTAAAAAAAATCTTTAGTCGTTTTTAAAAAATCGAATATTTCCAAAACCGTTCTCTGTAAGGATAGTTTGAGGTGCAGGAATTTTTTCTGAAAAGCTTTGTGTCGCATCTTTGGAAGGTGTAACTAAACTTAACACCAAGTTTGGTATTTAACCGATTTTTCGTTTGAGTTAATCTGTACACGCACGCAGATTTTTTTCTAAAAACAAGTTATTTATATTCATGGATCCCCAATACATGTAATGTCGCTATCGAATTTTTAGGTGGAATTCTTATATGAACTCATACATTGTACATAAATGCTAGAAAAAGTAAAAATCAGTGTTGTTAATTTAGAGGTAGGTGCTAAAAAGCATTAATGTACATAAATAAAAAACAGGTTTATTGCGTTATAAACTCGTGAGTTGAACAGCACATTTCTTATACTCACCCAACTGTGAAATTTGTGAAATTCGCAATTTCAGTCCGATTCATTTGTAATTTTAGAACACAAATCCCAGTTTGACGCACACATAATTTCATGCACATTTTTAAAATTAGTTCAAAAGATTGCTCATTTTATAACACCGCCTAAATACATTGTAGAGATATATTTTTAATTATTCACTATTTTGGGAGAGAATAACCGTTAAAAATAACACTAACTTTTGCTTTAAAATTTACAGTGTGTGTATTATTGTTTAATATCACAACTAAGCTTTATTGTTTAATAACACAACTAAGCTTTATTGTTTAATAACACAACTAAGCTTGTTAACAACAATTCATCTCATGCATCTTATTATTTATAAGGAGCTGTACAAAATGTATTGTCGTAAAATACATTGCGCAGAACAAACTAGAAATGAGAATGATCCAACAAATGAAAACCGGAGAAAAGAGAGTTTGAAACTAACAGTTTCTGACTTTATCCCGTTTACAATGCATTTAGTGCATACACAGGTCCCTCGCCTTTGGCTTTTTCTGCCCCTTTTGTATTTGAACATTTCCGAGACCTCTTTTGAATGGTTCGTTCACTGTCATGTAGGTAAAATTTATTTTTTCACCACAATTTTAAAGAAAATTAAGCTTAGAGGCAGATATTTAAATCGTTAAATGTTATGATTTAAAAACTACATAGATGTAATGTTGGTTTTCAGAGTTCAAACTAAAACCATACCTATGAATTTTGAGAATTTTTGGCCCATTTCACAGGAGTAACCTTATGCGATATAATTATATTCGCACCTCACGTGGTAACAGGTTTATACATATCTTAATAGCAATGAATATAGAGTGGAAAATGTACGTTATTACTTCTTAAATATTTATCCTTACGAGATTTTCAACATAAGAAAACAAACCAGAAATATTAGATTAAAAGGTTTTCATATTTAAAACTTTAAGGACAAACCTCAATAAGCGAGATATTATATCTTGTCCCAGTAGAACTCCCAACTAGCCTTCAGTCAAACATTATTAAGATAGTTTATGCTCCTAATTTTTAAAAGGATTAACTTTTCAACGTACAATTGTAATAGACTTTGTATTAGTCAACAAATTACACTATCACTTGCTTCTGAAGTCAAATCTGCGTTATGTCTATAGAAGCTAACAGGCGCTATACAACAACAACAAAAAAAAAGTTTCATCAATATGCTGAACATTTAAGTATGTCTTAGAGACCCTAAATGTGTACATAATGTCATATAAATGCTTGTAAATCGAGCTAGATACAAGTACGTGGCACACAGCTTTATGGAAATTTAATTTCTCAGGCTTCCGACAATATGCTTGAAAATTTAATGAAGTTGACATAGGTAAAAATGAATTTTGTTATGTTTTTGGTTCTTTCTTTTTCTTTCCATCCTTAGTTTCGTTGTTCCCTAAAATAAGGGAAAATGGACAAGAGAAAAATGTCATTAAATGGAGCACATAAACCAGTTTCAGAATTCTATGACGTAACGTATGAGTACACATTTATCCAAAACCTAATTTTGAACTTCCAAGCTGCTTTGACTTCAGCATTACCCACATTTTTACTTGGTGGTCATTTTCATAAGAAGCCCCAAAGCATTCAGTATGTTCCCCGGACTTGCAATCAAACCTAAAAACAGATTAACGATATATCTCAAGAAGTACTATACATCACACTCACAGTAAATGAAACTATTCCACATTCTAAACAACAAAATTACATTAACATACTCGATAAATGAGCACGCGCACACATACACAACCGAAATTTCCTACACTTATCTACAACTAACTCAAGTTATAATTGATAAACCCCATTAACACACATGAAAACATTATTATTATTATTATTATTATTATTATTATTATTATTATTATTATGTATTTATTCAAAACTGCTTTAACTACAAGCTTATATTGCGACTTCCATTAGGGTTGCAAAAAACACCGTAACAGTGCAAATTGTAAATAATCGCATACAAAGTATGCATAAAAACAAGTAACAAGCAGCAATACACAACACTATACAAGTAAAAGAATTTATTTTATGCATTGTTGTTTAACAATGTTTCTATTAATACAATTAAACATTAGAATAATTAATATTTAGTTTATCATTTATTTGTGTAATATGTAACATGAAAGCAAGTCGGAAGTTCATTTGGCACCTTTGGTTCGCTGTTCATAATAGAGGGTGCAGTTCGTAATGATATGTCTCACTGTTAGCTGACAATTTACAATCCTTCAAGAGTTGCTTGGATTGAAAATTAAAACCTCAAAACAAACATTTTTGAATAAATATCACACCAGCGGTGCACAAGGGCCGTTGCACCATAATAGGCAACCGTCGAGGAGCAACACTTGCCTCCTGTCACTCCACAACCCCAACACTTATCCGCCATCCTGCAAAACCCACAATCCCGTCAGTACGTGGTTTTAAGTTCTCTCCGAGAACAGGGACACGTCTAACACACCTCGGGCTGCCAATTGCTCTGGTCTGGTTAGGTCTTATCACGACCGATCATTAAAATACATTGTATATCAATATACAGTTACACAGTCTTACAGTTAGGTTAACATGTACACTAAATCAGAAAGATTTGTATGTATTAGAAACTGTAGCGTCTTCTTCAGCATGTTATGTGTGTGAACCGCATTAGGAAAACTGAAAATGCCGGCTTCTTTTCTATTTCTACTATGCATTGGGCAGTCTACAAGGATGTGGTGTATGGTTAAAGGCCTGTCACAGCTCGTATAGATTGGAGGTTGGTCCTTAGTGAGAAGATAACAATGCGTCTGTTTGGAGTGACCAATTCTGAGTCGAGTGATGATTACTTGATCTCTTCTTTTGAGAGTTCGGGAATGTAGAAAAGGTTCGGTGCAGCCAGAGCGGGCTTCCTGACCTTTACTGTTAATTGATGACCATTCCAATTTCCATTTTTTATTGTACATGTGATTGCTGAAATTGATGTCTTGGTGTGGAGAGAGACAGTTGACGAATCGCTGACGGCACGTAGAGACAGCACAGTGTGGTCATTACGGTGAAAAGATTCGTAAGAGCAGCTGCAATCGGCGAGAGAGTGAATCTCACGTAATTTGCTGTTGGACAGGGTAGAGCATTCTTGTTTCCACGCGATAATTACACCTTGAGAGAATCTGGTGTAATCTCGGTGGAGGAAAGTTTGTCTGGTAGGCTATGATGTTTGGTAGCTCCTTTGGCTGTTTCATCTGCTCTCACGTTTCCCGGTATACCTACATAGGTACAGTTTCCGCAACTTATGAAAATTTACCAACATTTTGAAGGATGGATGCAATAAAGCATTAACAATTTAGATACGACCATTACATGTTTTCAAAATATTTCTCCATTGCATTCTCATCCTTTCTAACCAGTTTTCAAATGCTGAAAACCATTCTCCCCCACCCCCTTTTTGTGGAGAGAGAGCAAATGCATTCTTCGTAAGCAGCTATTGCGGTTTCATGCGGCTCAAATCGTGACCTCGAATTTTTTTTCTTTAATTTGGAGAATAGATAAAAGTCGCATCTGGACTGCAGGAAGGATGTGACAAACATCTGGCTCCTGACTCCTGCAGAAATTGTTTGTTTCTTTGCAATGTGGGAAGAGTCATTGTCCATGGAGCAACAAAATTGCTTAGGATGCTTTTACTCAGTTTATTGAACACTTGTGGGAGACACATTTTGGTGTACTATCCGTCACAGAAGAAGGAACGCATGATCTTGCTAACACGTCTCGCTCACTTCACTGTTATTGGGGTATCTCCTCCTGGGAAGACCCAGACCGATGACTGTCCTTTAGTTTCTGGATCATCCTGGTAAACCAGTTTTCATCACCTGTTACACTTAAATATGTGCTTAGGTCTTCCTCCTTGATTTTTTTTCTCAATAATTTCGTGCCACTATTGCACACGTGCTTGTTTCTGTTCATTTGTAAGGCGGATGGGGATCCGGTAAGTTTCCTAACGAAGTTTTTCTTTCAGGATTGTTTTCACTGCTGCCGATCCAATATTTAGGGCTTCTTGAATCTGACGATGTAGGCATCGATCTTCTCGGAACATACGTTCTGCTTTCACAACATATCTGAACTTAGGAAAAGCTTCTCTGACTTACCACAACTCATTGTTGCAAATTTTCAAAACTTTTAGAATGACCAAGGTATTATTCTGAAAATGACTCGTTATAGTGCCAAAAAACTGAATAGATTTTATGTAGTGATGGGACAATAAGCACTATTTCTAGATGCTCGATACTAAATTTATAAAAAGGCGCTTTCACCAAATTATTTTCTCATATCCGTTTTCTGGTATAAACGCATGTAACCAATTTTAGCGAGTATTCAGAAATTTCGCAAAACCTACCGAATGAAGGCTAGGTAGCCGAGAGCCCAAGAAAACATATGAGCAAATTACCTTCCACTGGTAGGTATTATTCGACGAGACTGAC
Organism: Hymenopus coronatus; assembly: GCA_030762935.1. Classification (NCBI taxonomy): domain Eukaryota; kingdom Metazoa; phylum Arthropoda; class Insecta; order Mantodea; family Hymenopodidae; genus Hymenopus; species Hymenopus coronatus. The sequence goes on along the minus strand of CM060896.1, from coordinate 35,044,355 downwards.
GTTGAAGTTGCTTAACCATATAGACTACCTTTGCTCTCCATCTTCAGGTGTTCTGATAGCCAGGAGAAACTCCTACATTACTTTTTCAATAGAGGATGTGTAAACTTCACTCGGTGTATGAATGCTTCTTTAAGCGCGTTTTGTTATGCGACTTCACATGGCACGATAATGTTTTTCTGCATGTTTTGCACATTGCTCTGTTATTTTCAATTTTACTATTTCACTCAAGGTCATTTTCCCCCGCTTTGAACCAGCAGCAGCATTATTGTAGCAGTAGTCTTCTTGTAACTCGAGTCATAGGAAGTCTCGTAGAAAGCGATACCTACATATGCGCGCACCTTGGGTGCTCGGCTCCGTGGTCTTTATTCTGAAGCTTCGGCAATTTCGGAGGCAAAGCAAAGCAACAACATTGACACATGAAGTACACTATACACCTGATAGCTGCTGCCTTCAGTACTAAGGTTTCATTCCGTCTGTAGAGCTCAGAGTTCACGCACATGCACGTGCACTGTGTTTCGTTAAATAATTCAGCTAGTTCGCACTAAATTACAATCTATACACCATAATGGCTGAGGGCTTCAAAGAAAGAAAATTTCTTTGCTACGCAAAGAGAGGCTGCCAACTCTATCTTCTACCCAGCTCTTGCGCCCAAGAAAATGTGCGCGCATATATATAGTACGAGAGTGGGAATTACCGTGTGTAACCCTGGGCTGGCTAAAGGGACAACACTATAGTATCTTCTTCAAAATAGTTCCACACCACTAAGTTTATTCAATGTCACTGTAGCACATTGGTAAAACAAAATATTTATGAAATAGTTTACCATATCCTTGTTAGCTACCTCGTAACCCCAGTTTGACTTCCCTAAACAGAAAGTTATTTACAAATTAAAAGAAATAAATGTTTCCATGTGCTGTGTTATCTCACGTCTTAAGTTCTGATTTCTTTCTGCTCAATTCACAACTTTTGATTATCGGAGTAGGCAAATGCAAAGCCTGAGAGTAAGCCGTTGATTTAGTCCATCAGTTGAATCAGCTCCATTCACAACTCAATTAACGCTGCAGTTAAATATCTCTACTCCTTGTTCCATTGCTTTACACGTTTTCATTTAGACACAAGAGACTAAAAAAAAAACGCAGTTATGGTTTTTCAATAACCAAATCTAACAACTTTTTGGAGACACGGGGTGTTAATGACTGCTTTCATTCCGTATGTTCAAAAAAGTTAAGCGCAACAATTTTCAGTAGTGCAAAACTTGCAACATTTAAATTATTGAAAGAACTATCGAAGGTTTATTTTACTTGATAGCACAGAATATCAGCATTATCGAGGTTCCATCACTAGATGCAAACCTGTCGTTATAAATCGGTTGCTATTGAATTCAATATCGCCCATAATTGGCTCAATATGGCCAACAATAGCAGTGCCGTATTTTTTCCATAGCAATGGTGTAATACCGACATTCTAAGTTATCCTGGCTTATAATGAGAAAATGAAACAGTTCGTAATATTTTCTCTAAGCAACGAAGGTGCAAACATCTCCATACATTATTAAATATAAAATAATTAAGGCTGATAAAAGGTTACTTACATCACAGTACACCTACTCACTTCATTCTCTGGAAAAGAATGTATGCAAATTGTTGTCTTGTATATTCGTTCAAAACGCCAGGTATTGAAATGCACGCAGAGAAGCTAACGTCTCATTTAGACAATATGAAGACGCTCTCACTTGTTTTGCTTGCCGAATGATTTCCTATAATTTACAATCCTAAGACAGCATTACGTGAATTATCTTAAGAGAATTGTGAAAATTGTCGCACGTACGAGTCACTTGTATCATAATCATCACGATTATCTACTTGGTGCATAAATTACCATTACACATTTCCTGGGCATTCTACAAAATAACAAGAACGAAACACCGTTTTACAATGTTTCGTATTTGAGACTTTGCATGCTATATGGTTTGCCTCAATTTTGTAGTAGACCCGTATTTTCCAAATTCCGCCATTATTGCTTAACGCGCTGACTTCCTAATGCAAAACAACCTCACTCAATAAGAATCTCCACAAGATCGCACCGATTTGGCGAAGAATGGCTTTTGTTGTAACCTCCTAGATTAGAAGAGACAGCGTTGAAATTTTCTCACCCAAGTAAATTATCATAGGGTGATGGAGGATAAGGATAAAACTACCGTTTAGAAGGAAGCTTGGCACTATTTGCTTATTGTAATTGTGGAGATTTAAAATTAATTTATCGAGTAATTTTTCAATACTATGATAACTATTAACCTCTATTATTTCAAGGGCCTCATTTGGTAATTGGCCGTGGAGGGCCAGACATAATGTAAGTACGAGAATGTTACATATAATGAACTCCATATCCACCTATGCGAACCGAGCCAGAGCAAACAAAGAGCTTTAAAACTCTGATGTGTTCCATTCACGCACTTTTTCTTCTCTACACATACACACGCGCCACTTCCTAAAACTTTTTTACAAAAGCTTATTCTTGTGTAGATTTGCTTATTACTCGAAATACAGTTTCACTGCACATATACATATGCGTTGTAGATATATGGAGGAACATCGCTAGTGATGGCTTTGAAATCCTTTGCTCCTTGCAAGATTACATCAACCTACCACTTGATGGGGCTAACGATTTTATATTCATGTGGCTTTCTCTAGTAAGTAGGGGAAGTATTGTATTTCACTCAAAACTTCGATGTGGAGATTTCATCGAATATATACTCTGAGGTGCCCTGGAAAAAATAATAATATAAATTTTAATATGTTTAGAAAAAATAACTGCGCGCGCGTGTGTACAGAAAAACCAACTCGTCCGTTTTCTTCCACAGAGAGCAATTATCTGGAGAAAGGTTTGACAGGTGGAAGTGATATGTTGCATAACGATGTTTACCTACAGCTTGCCAAATTATGGTGTACTTGCTTTAACTTGAAACATGGTTAAGTAGAAAGAGATAGAATATGGTCCATGCGGCAGTTGGCAATCCTTAACTGCCTAGTCTCAATCTCGCGTCTCGCTTTGGTGCTTCGTGGGCAGGGGATCGTGGGTTCGAGTCCCACCTTGGGCATGGGTGTTATATGTTTGTGCAATGTGTATATGTTTGTAACAGAAACAGTAAAACCAGTAAACCAGTAATCAGTAAAACCTACGGGGGGAAATGTAAATAGGGATACAGTACCGGAGTCCTGGAAAAAAAAAAAAAAAAAAAAAAAAAACTCTGTAAAGGTTTCCCTTGTTTCCAAACACCCGCTTGGAACAATACGAATGACAGCGAAGCAAGGACGGCGAAAGATAGCGTATTTTCCATTGCCAAGAAAAATGTACGACTGGTAACAACACAATTACAACTGATACTGAAAGAGAATAATAGGCAGGGAAGAATGACTGACAGAGTTTACCACCACTCCACTCGGACCATCGTTAATGCAAACCATCTCCTACGCTGGTCAGGTAGCAGAAGAGAGTGGTGTGTGTGTGTGCGCGCGCGCGCGGGTGTGTCTCACTCTTAAGCCCAAACACATAGTGAGGGTTATGACCATTTTTCAGCTACCTGACCGGCCTAGGAGATGGATTGCGTTAATGATGGTCCAGGTGATGGTAAACCCTGTCATATATGTGTGCGCGCGCGCGCGTGCGTGCAAGGGGAGCTTTCGTTCTGAGTGTCTAGAATAAAGAAATTACATCGTGGTCATAGAGACGTGATCCGTGACGTATTTCACAATTTCCACACCGTAAATGTAAACCGGACGCCCTTGTATTGCAGTTTTCACCATTAGCTGCGTAATATTACGAACATACTCCAAAAAATTGCTTAAAATATTGAATATACCTATTTTAACAACAAAAAATCATGTGTTCCATTCACATGACTTTATCTACATTTCTATAATAAATTATTGTTGAATAGCTTATTCTTCTATTTACTTAATACTAATCGAGAAAAAAATTAGCAGAAAGGATCCTGTTTCTTACTTCCTTGTAAGTATAAGGGAAATAAGGGAGTACCATAGTCTAAATCGATAGTCAAATATTTTAAAAGCTGTTGCTATATGATTGAAGTTCCTTTGTGTGGACAGGAGTTGGCAAATTCCCGAATGAGAAAAGTACAAGTACTTTAAAACAAACTAATAAGTAATATCTCAAAAATGGTCACCACCAGAAAAAAAAAAAAAAATATATATATATATATATATATAACATAAATTGTGTGTTCTAACGACATCTACATTTTTTGTTAAGTAAGTTTTTGCCTATCTCTTACGGTTTCCCAGTTATGCAAAATTCCGCAAAAGTTCATCCAGAATAAACATGTCTTCAGAGGCTATTCCCAGAAAATTGAAGATATACATTCTATTTGTCACGTAAATATCTTAAATATAAATGATTTTAATCAAAATCGCAGCCATTTTTGAGAAAATTAAAATTTCGAAATTGTTTCATGTAAAGAGTAGTGGGGGTGGGGGAATTTTCTTGAAAGTCTTCGTGTTGCAAACTTGTAAGATACTGAACTTAAACAATAAGTTTGATAATCAACGGTCTTTTCGTTTTTGAGCTCTGCTGTCCACAGAGGCACACGCACTTTTTTTTTCCCAAACAAAAATTTTTGGGGGATTTAGGGGGGGCCCAAAACATGCATTTCCGGTAAAATCTTGGTATCGAATTTTTGGGTTCATTACAATATCTTCGCTATATACTATGTACATAGTACGTGAAGAGAAAGTAAACATCTAATGCATTACTAAGGTGGCTTTGACAATACACTTTTTTACTTTCTCTATACGCACTATGTACATAGTGTATAGATGCACTCCACCCATAATTCCATACCGAGATTTAACCGGAAATATATGTTTTAGGGTCCCCTTTATCTAAAAAAAAAGTCCGTGTGTGTCCGTGTGTCTGTGAACATGATAACTCAAAAAACGAAAAGTAGGTAAAATATCAAATAGCCTCTGAAGAGTAGTTTATTCGGGATGAATTTTACTGAATTTTGAATAACTGATAAACCGTAAGAGATGGACAAAACTTACTACACAAAAAATGTAGAGCACATTAAAACACACAATTTATGTTGTATACATTTTTTTCGTGGAGTTCGTCATTTTTGAGACATTCCTTATTTTTGGTTTGTGCTATGAAAAACGTATACTTTTCTCATACAGGAATTTGTCAACTCTATCCATATAAACAAACGAACTTCATTGACATAGCAACCACCTTTTGACTATCACTTTAACCAATGGTAGTCCCTTATTTCGCTTCTACTTACAAGGAAGCAAGTAATAAGACTATTTCTGCTATTTTTTTCTGATTAGTATAAAGTAAATAGAAGTATAAGAATAATTTGTTGCAGGGATATAGAGATTGTTGCAGGGATATAGAGAAAGTCATGTGAATGGTACACATCAGATTTTTATACTAACGTACGCACCACTTCTTTCATAATTCATTCTATTACGATTAGAAGTGTGTGAAAGAAAAGAAAAAAAACTTGTGATTAACTTAAAAAACCAATGTTTTATTTACACTGCCCTTTGATATTTTATATTGTGTGCATAGTACGTGTATAGAAAATAACTTTTTTCTAGAAACTATAAAACAATTGAAACAGAGTTACGAGTCCCGCAATTTTTACGTCAGTCTTCTGTTGCTCTCTTATTTCCGCGCTGTAATGGCAATGTTCTTATAGTTGCCTTAGTTATTGCAGATACTGTAGTTCTAGGTCAATTCTTGATTTTTGTAGGAGAGTAGAAATGACCCATTCCATGTGCCATAGCTTGTTTCATTGAGAATTTAATCTGAACATTTTGTTATATGGGGACGTACGACAAACGGAGATAGTTTACCAAAAGTCTAACACACACGTTGCTTCTGGCGCAAAGCCCGGCTGAAGGAAGCGGGGACTTCGCTTTCAGTATTGCTTCTTCTTGCCAGTTTGTGCTGACTTGAAAATTAGTTAAGTGACCTCGAAATAAAATGGGAGCTCTACGCCAGCCGCTCCAACTTTTCATTACCAAGGGCCTCGTCTGATGGCAAATATCCACAAGAATGTTTTATGAACCATAATATATACCTCGTCCAATATGTGAATAAATACAAATGAATAATATTGAAGCACCATATGCATGAAAAATGTTTTCCCAAATTTCGATTTTTTAATAAAAAGGGTATTTTATATAGCTTTTGTTTTAATGATTGAACAACTCATTCCACTAAGATGAACCAAAATTAAGCGTTACTTTCAAAACTTCAAAGGAAAGAAATTCTTATCATTAATTTCCAAAACTAATGTTTTATTTTACAGCGTTTTCCCAAATGTTCGCTTCGATTCCCAACCTACTATCCCTTCAACCTCTGCATCTCCGTTGTAATGAAACCATTTCTACAAACGTTAACGTAAGACAGAGAATAAGAAGTTTCGTGTGGAAGGGAGGTAACAATAATAAAAAAAATCTGATGTGTTACATTCACATGGCTTTCTCTATATCTCTGCAATAACTTATTTTTAAAAAGTTTATGCTTCTATTTACTTTCATTTAATCGAGAAAAAATTAGCAGAAATAGTCTTATTTCTTACTTACTTGTAAGTAGAAGTGAAATAAGGAAGTACCATAGGTTAAAGTAATAGTCAAAAGCTGGTTGCTATGTGACTGAAGTTCCTTTGTTTGTATGGCCAACAGTTCACGAAGTCCCGTATGAGAAAAGTATACGTTTTAATAGCTGAAACCAAAAACAAGGAATATCTCAAAAACAATCAACACCACGAAAAAAATGTAAATAGCATAAATTGTGCGTTTTAAAGTGCTCTACATTTGTTGTGTGGTAAGTTTTGTCCATCTATTACGGTTTAGCAGTTAAGCAAAATTCCGTAAAATCGACCCAGAATAAAGTAGTCTTCAGAGGCTATTCCCAGAAAATTCAAGATATACATTTTATTTGTCAGGAAACATACGAAATTTTAATCAAAATCGTTAGAGCCATTTTTGAGAAAATCAAAATTTACGAAAAAAGCTCCACGTAAAGGGTAGTTGGCGGTGGGGGGATTTTTTCAAAATCTTCGTGTCGCATCCCTGGAAGATACCAAACTTAAATACCGAGTTTGGTATTTTACCCACTTTTTGTTTTTGAGTTATGTTCACAGACACACTGACACACACACACACACACACACACACACACACAGACCTTTTTGTGAAAATGCTTTTTTTGGATATTGGGGACCATACAACATATATTTCCGGTGAAATCTCGGTATCGAATTTTTGGGTGGAGTACAATACCTTCTCTATACACTATATACATAGTGCGTATAGAGTAAGTAAAAATCTGATGTGTACCATTCATATGACTTTCTCCATATCCCTGCAACAAATAATTCTTAAAAAGCTTATACTTCTATTTACTTTATGCTAATCAGATAGAAAAATTAGCAGAAAAAGTCTTATTTCTCGCAACCTTGTAAGTAAAAGCGAAATAAGGGACAACCGTAGGTTAAAGTGATAGTCAAAAGCTGGTTGCTATGTCAATGAAGTTCCTTTGTTTATATGGATAGGAGTTGACAAGTTCCAGTATGAGAAAAGCATACGTTTTTCATAGCAGAAACCAAAAATAAGGAATGTCACAAAAACGACGAACTCCACGAAAAAAATGTATACAACATAAATTGTGTGTTTTAATGTGCTCTACATTTTTGTGTGGTAAGTTTTTGTCCATCTCTTACGGTTTAGCAGTTATTCAAAATTTAGTAAAATTCATCCAGAATAAACTACTCTTCAGAGGCTATTCCCAGAAAATTCAAGATATACATTTCATTTTTCAGGTAAATATGTTTAATATCCGAAATTTTAATCAAAATCGTTACAGCCATTTTTGAGAAAATAAAAATTTTCGAAAAAAGTTCCATGTAAAGGGTAGTTGGGGGAGGGGGGATTTTTCTCAAAATCTTCGTGTCGCATCCCTGGAAGATACTAAACTTAAATACCAAGTTTGGTATTTTACCGACTTTTCATTTTTGAGTTATCGTGTTCGCGGACGGACACACACACACACACACACACACAGACCTTTTTGTGAAAATGCTTTTTTTGGATATTGGGGACCCTAAAATATATATTTCCGGTGAAATCTCGGTATCGAATTTTTGGTGGAGCGCAATACTTTCTCTATACACTATGTACATAGTGCATATGGAGAAAGTATAAAATCTGATGTGTTCCATTCACATGACTTTCTCTATCTCTCTGTAAAAAATTATTGTTAATAAGCTTATCTTTTATTTATTTATTTCATGTTAATCGAGAAAAATTAGCAGAAATAGTCTTATTCCTTGCTTTATTGTAAATACAAGCGAAATAAGGGAGTACCATAGGTTAAAGTGACAGCCAAAAGCTGGTTGCTACGTGAGTGATGTTCCTTTGTGTGGACAGGAGTTGACAAATTCTTGTATGAGAAAAGTATAAGTTTTTCAAAGCTGAAACCATGAAAAAGGAATATCTCAAAAACGATCAACTCCACGAAAGAAATGTATATAACATAAATTGTATGTTTTAACGTGCTCTACATTTTTTGTGTGTTAAGTTTTTGTCCATCTCTTACGGTTTAGTAGTTATGCAAAATTCATCCAGAATAAAGTAGTCTTCAGAGGCTATTCCCAGAAAATTCAAAATATACATTTTATTTGTCAGGTAAATATCTTTAAAATATGATATTTTAATCAAAATCGTTAGCCATTTTTTAGAAAATCAAAATTTTCGAAAAAAGTTCCATGTAAAGGGTAGTTTAGGGTGGGGGGATTTTTCTCAAAATCTTCGTGTCGCATTCCTGGAAGATACTAAACTTAAATCCAAGTTTGGTATTTTACCGACTTTTCGTTTTTGAGTTATCGTGTTCACGGGCACACACACACACACACACACACACACGGACCTTTTTCTGAAAATGCTTTTTATGAATACAGGGGGTCCTAAAACATGTATTTCCGGTGAAATCTCGGTATCGAATTTTTTAGTGGAGTGCAATACATTCTCTATACACTATGTACATAGTGCCTATAGAGAACGTAAAAATGCGTATAGTGCAATAATAAACAAATGAAAATACAAATTTATCCTCACATAAGCTAAAATAATTTTAGATAGTGCACCCTATACAGAATCTACAGAAGATGTGCAAAATGCTATTCATACTGTTCTATGCAAACAATGCATATTTTCAACACTGATATGCGAAAATTTGGCAGAAATTTTCTGGGATAGCAGGTTTAAACATTATTGGATTCGTTCTTTCAAATGCTGAACATCATGAAATTTGACGAATACATTTTTCCAAAAGTGTATTATATTCCAGTTTAGCGCTACTTCTTGAAGCATTATGTAGACAGAATTGACATTACCGTTATTAAAAATTAAAAAGAAAGAAAGAAGCCCTAAGGGCCCACCGCTGAATAAATATCCTTTCTGTTAGTGCACTCCCGTCAGAAGTATTCAACTCAGCATCACAGTATTCTAGCAAATACTATTGTCTGTTCACTATTCTGCTATTCACTTTAAAAGTCGTTTCGTCGCACCAAATGCTTTGTAAAGGTTGTGATCGAGTTCTTGTGGAACTGCATACAACTCTCAGAATTCCAACATACGTCCGCACAATCATAGGGCTTGAAGTGAAGTCGGCCTATATGGTCTTAATTACAGTTTTTTTATTTAAACCTTCCTACGCTTGTTCTTGCTACGCGTACTTCTGAGATTTAGCTGGCAACTGTACAAAATATTGCGCGACAACATTAAGATTCTCTTCTGTAGTACCAGATGTTGGCTTGCCTATCTGAACGAGGAAGCAACGGTACAAACTCAAGTCTTTTCAAACCTAAAATTTAATTTGAAAAAATCTTGTCGAGATGGGGACTGGATGTTTGAAAAACACTCCACAAGCACATCTTACAAATCACTGTTATGGTCAGTTTCCACAATGTTTGCATCACAGATACAGAATGTTCTGCAGTTAACGTCGATTCATTATTTCTCAGATAACAACCTCAAAATTCCAATAACTGTTATGAACAATGACTTAAGGGTACTACGTGTTAGTCAAGTTTGCAACTGATTACCATACGGTAGGCAAAATAAAGTCCATCGATTCCTACAGGAAACATGTGTTACATTCACGTGAATTTCTCTAGCTCTTCTGCAGCAAACTATTACAAAAGCTTATTCTTCTATGAACCTAATGCTAATTGCTGTAATAATTAGTAGTAACATTTGTATTACGTTTCTATGAAGGTACAAGGCTAACGCGATAGTCCATTTTAAGAGCTGGTAGCTCTGTGATTTTTTTGAAACTCCATTCTTTTTGCATAACCAGGATGAAAAAATGAGTGGCCTCCCCTTTGTGAAAATTACAAAATTGTCTATTTCCAGGAAATTCAATATAAACACTTTATTTATTACGAAAATATCTTAAACACATATATGTAATAAAAATCGTTAGAATCTTTTTTTAGAAAATTATGTTTCATGTAAAGGGTAGTCCGTGTTGGGGGGGGGGGGGGGGGATTTTCTAGAAAATATTTCGATTTAGAGTTACGCTATCTCTCTCTCTCTCTCTCTCTCTCTCTCTCTCTCTCTCACACACACACACACACACACACACACACCCCCTTCTCTACTTTTTTGTGCAGTAGACATCAAAACCTATATTTCAGATGAAAACTCGATCGTATTTTTGGGTGGATTACAATACTTCAACTGCTTATATCGGTAGCAGAGAAAAAACAGTGACTCTTGATATGTATCCCCTTTTCCTGAAAGACCGCCCATCCTGTTCTAACGTTCGTGTGCAGATTTTACTCTACACATATTTGGAAGCAAACTTTTTATCAAAAAATTATACCTAACATTGAATATTAAAAAATAATGTTAAAGAATCAGCCTTACCAAATGAATGCACAGAGCAGAAATCCTGCATCAGCTTAAGTTACAATGATGAAGTGTTTATCGTTTGCAGTGGATTTATTGTTCAGAACTACCTTTATACTCTAATAGTGCGCCTACACGTATATGGTACGTTCAAGGAAGGTTGGGACCTGACTTTTGGTAAAAAAAAATCCTGCAAAACAATTAACTTTAGATTTTGCATTAATCTGCAAATGTTCTCCCAGGCATACCAGCTGACTATAATGACCCTCCGCTGGACATGCACATACTCTCACATGGGGCTTGAATATTAGTTAATTTTCTTGGAAACAGCTACATTTGCTCACCATGAATTGCAATAAATTATTAGAAATTTAAGAGTTGAAAGAAAACACTTTGTTGTGAACGTTCCACTGCTCTAAGTTTCTGGAATGCAGGCATCATTCTACACAGTCACCGGTTACAATTACATTTTTGCTTGTGAACACTTCACTTTCATTAGAAATAGAAAAATAAGTATTCTATAATTCTGTTTATTACTTTCTCTACACGATTACACGTACTATGTATATAGTGTATAGAGGAAGTATTGTATACCACCCAAAAATTCGATACCGAGATTTCACCGGAAATACATGTTTTAGATCCGTGAACCCAAAAAAAGCATTTTCAGAAAAAGGTCCGTGTGTGTGTGTACAGCATAACTCAAAAACAAAGTCCGTTAAATACCAATGTTGGTATTTAAGTTCAGTATCTTCCAAGGATGTGATACGAAGATTTTCAAGAAAATCTCCCCAGCTCAAACTATCCTTTACATGACAAAATTTTCGAATTTTTTTATTTTCTCAAAAATGGCTCTAACGATTTTGATTGAAGTTATTTACCTGACAAATAAGATGTATACATTGATTTTTCTGGGAGTAGCCTCTGAAGACTACTTTATTCTGGATGAATTTTACGGAATTTTGCATAAGTAGTAAACCGTAAGAGATAGACAAAAATCTTAACAGAAAATGTAGAGCTCATTAAATCACACAGTTTCTGTTATATACGTTTTTTTCGTGGAGTGGATCTTTTTGAGATATTCTTTGTTATTTGTTAATACTTTTCTCATTCGAGAATTTGTCAAATTCTGTCGTTACAAACAAAGGAACTTCAGTCTCATAGCAACCAGCTTTTAACTTATACTTTAGCCTATGCTACTCCCTTATTTCCTTTGTACTTACAAGGAAGCAAGTGAAAATACTATTTCTGCTAATATATTCCCGATTAGCATGAAGTAAAAAGAAGTATAAGGTTTTTAACAATAATTTGTTGCAGAGCTGTAGGGAAAGTAATATGAATGGAACACATCAGCTTTTTTTATAATTATTCTTTAATTTTACTTATTCGTTTATTTTGCTCTCTGCAATACAAAAAATATCTGTCTTCCATTCACGTGTCTTTCTCTACTTATCTGCAAAAAAAAAAAAAAAAGAAGCTTATGCTTCTATTTATTCCTGCTAATCGAGAAAAAACTAGCAGAAACATTATTACTTGCTTTCTTGTAAGCAGAAGCGAAATAAGGGAGTACCATAGGTTAAAGTGATAATCAAAAGCCGTTGCAATGTGATTGAAGTTCATTTGTATAAACAGGAGTTAACAAATTCCTGTATGAGTAAAGTGCAAGTTTTTCATAGCTGAAACCAATAACAAGAAATATCTCAAAAACGATCAACTCCACGAAAAAAAATATGTAACATAAATTGCGTGTTTTAACGTGCTTTACATTTTCTGTGTGGTAAGTTTTTATCCATCTCTTACGGTTTAGCAGTTATGCAAAATTTCGTAAAATTCATCCAGAATAAAGTAGTCTCAGAGGCAATTGCCAGAAAATTCCAGATATACATTTTATTTGTCAGGTAAATATCTTATATACAACATTTTAATCAAAATGGTTAGAGCCATTTTGGAGAAAATCAAAATTTTCGAAAAAAGTTCCATGTAAAGGGTAGTTGGAGGTGGGGGGATTTTCTTGAAAATTTTCGCGTCGCATCCTTGCAAGATACCAAATTTGTGGTATTTAACGGTATTTTCGTTTTCGTTCTTGAAACACACACGCGCGCGCGTTGGGTGCATTACAATACCTTCTCTATACACTATGTACATAGTACGTGTAGAGAAAGTAATAATGAAAATAAGCATGTTTTAAATACCGCTGAATCACATTTAAAGAACATATAGACTGAACAGGAACTTCATCTGCAAATACCCCACAGTATTTTAGCTCTTTTGATATACTAATCCAAAAGTTGTAAATATAACATCCAGTATCCTCCAAACGGATATCCTGGTGGTAGGAAACTGTAACAAGGTAGTATTTAAAACTCTGGTGTGCTCCATTCACATAACTTTCTGTTTCTGTTCCGCAAACAATATTTTCTTACAAAAGAATGTTTTATCTGCATCATGATAACTATTTAGCAGAAGTGTCTTATTGCTTGCTTCTTTTTAAGTAGAAGGGAAATAAGGGAATGCACATGCTACACCGATAATCAGATTTTTATTTTCTCTACACGTATTATGTACATAATTTATAGAAGGTATTGTATTCTACCCAAAAATTCGACACCGAGATTTCACAAAAATACTGAATTAAAAAAAAAGCATTTTTAGAAAAATGGCCGTGTGTGTCTGTGTGTCTCTTGTCTGTGGGCAGAACAGCTCAAAAACGACAAGTCCATTAAATATCAAACTTAATAATTAAGTTTAGTATCTTCCAAGAATGTGACACGAAGATTTTCAAGAAAATCCCTCCATCCCCAACTTCCCTTTATATGGAAAAAAAATTAAAAATGTTGGTTTTCTCAGACAAGTTTGATTAAAATCTCTTATATCTAAGATATTTGCATGACAAATAAAATGCATATCTTAAATTTTCTGGGAATAGCCTCTGAACGCCTTTATTCAGAATAAATTTTTCTGAATTTTGAATAACTGGTAAACCGTAAGAGATATAAGAAACTTACTGCACAAATAATTTATATCTCCTTAAAACACACAATTTATGTTTATATACATTTTTGTTTCGTGGAGTTGAGCGTTTCTGAGACTCCTTGTTATTGGTTTAAATTTTAAAATACTTGAAATTTTTTTCATACCGGAACTTGTCAACTACTGGCCAAGCAAACAAACTGATTTCAGCCCCATAGCAATCACATTTAAAACATTTGACTGTCGGTATAACCTAGTGTATTCTCTTATTTTCCTTCTACTCATAAGAAAGCAAGTAATAAGACCGTTTCTCCTAATGTTTATCTCGATTATGAAGTAGAAGAATAAGGTTATTAAGAATAATTTTTTAGAGTTGTAGAGAAAGTCGGTTCTCTTGGCTTGCTACATGAATTCCCGTTTGAGAAAACTTTAAGCAGCTTTAAACTGAAACTAGTAACTCGGAATATCTCGAAAAAGATTAACTCAAAAAACACCACCAACAACGACGTATATGAACAAAGTGTATGCTTTAACGAGATCTACATTTTTTTTTTTTTTGCGCAGTAAGTGTTTGTCTATCTCTTACGGTTTACTAGTTATCAAGTTATACTGAAGTCATGCAGAATGAAGAGGTCTTCAGGGACTATTTCCAGAAAATTTAAGATATACATTTCTTTTGGCATATGGCATTTTAACCAAAATTGTCAGAGATTTTTATACAAAATTATTGAAAAATGTGCCCTGTTAAGGGTAGTTGGGGGTGGGACGATTTTTTTGAAAATCTTTATGTCGCATCCTTGGAAAATGATGAACTTAGATGCCAAGTTCCATATTTAAGCAACTTTTCGTTTTTAAGCTTAGACCACACACACACACCACGGATGTTTCTAACATTTTTATTAATGGGGTCTCAAAACATGTATTTCCGGTGAAATCTCGGCATACGTGCTAGAGAAAGTAATAATAATTTCTGATGTTTTTACATTTATATGTCAAGCTACCCATTCAACAAGCTATCATTACAAAAGCATTATTTTATTCTAACTATACTTTATTAAGTGTCTTCTGAGTTAGTGGAAGGGGAAGACAAACGCGTCACACGGCTACAGCGCAAATGTAAAAATCTGATGCATTACACTCGCATGACTTTCTCTAGCAACTCTACAAACACATTTTTTACAAAAGTCTATTCTTCTGTCTACACAATGCTAATCGAGATAAACTACAGAATGTTCTCATTATTTGTTACTTATAAGTAGAAAGAAACTAAATGAATGCGCTGTGCTAAAGTGATAGTAAACTGTTTTAAAGCTGTCGTTATGCGACTGTCATTGCAAATCGCTTCTTTGCTTGGCCAGGAGTAGAATAAAAGAAAAACGGATACTTCCGTCTGAGAAAAGTATAAGTACTTCACAATTTAAACTAATAACAAAGAATACCTCGAAAACGTAAGCTCCAGAAAAAAAATGTATATGACTTAACTTGTGTTTTTAACAAGATCTACATTTTTTGTAAAGTATGTTTTTGTCTATCTCTTACGGTTTACTAGTTATACCAAATCAAGTAAAATTCATCCAGAACAAACAGGTCTTTAGAAGCTATTCCCAGAAAATTCAAGATATACATTTTATTTGTGATAGATATGGCTTTAACATGCGATGTTTTAATCAAAATCATTAGAGCCATTTTCAAGAAAAACAAAATTTTCGAAAATGTTTTTATATAAAGGGTAGTTAGGGGTTGGTGGAGTTTCTGAAAATCTTCCTGTCGCATCCTTGGAAGATAAACTTAACTTGGTATTTAACCGTCTTTTCGTTTTTGAGTTATGCTGTCCACAGACACACACGGCATTGTTTCTGAAAATCCTTTTTTTTTAATTCAGGGGGTCCTAAAACATGCATTTCTGGTGAAATCTCGACATCGAATTTTTGGGTGGAATACAATACTTCTCTATCCCTATGTACATTGTACATAAGGGGCTAAAGAAAGTAAAAAGCCGCCATAAGTATCAAACCCGGGCACGAGCAACCTGTTTCGTACATTTGCCTTTTCCACTGTTTCAGAAGGCTCTAACCAACGAATACTTCATGTTCTTCAAGTAAACATTTGCAGAAAAGGTTTTATTGCAATCTAGCTGAAATGGCCGGCGTTGCCTGGTAATTTAATGGCTTAGAAAAGAGAATACATTTCAACATTTGTTTATCATTTGTTTAGTCTTCTACACCGTTTCACCGTTTGGACCTAATTCGGAAGTCACACTTTTTAGGTAAGAGTACAAATACTATAAAGGTGACATCACAAAACCAAGACCTGAAGGATAGAAAAATGTTCAGGGAGGTTATCTTGATACTTTTACGTACGAATGACGCTCCTTTATCAATACCTTACTAAACAATTAAATGCTGTTTCCTTTCTTCCTTCTAAAGTGGCGACAATAGCCCTGCCCTAACGGACAAGTAGGTTGAAAATTGTTTGGAGGGAGGCAATCTGGAGACTTTTCTGCACGAATGGGCTTGTTTACTAAATAGTTTGCTAAATAATATGATGTTCTCTTGCATTATTTAAATAAAAGTCAATCATAACAACCTCAATGGAGCAGCAGAAAAACATTTGAATGGAGGTAATTTTGACATTTTATAGTATTAATTGATCTATTTTAACATTATTTTCTTAAATAAGAAAATGTAATAGGTATAATCGTCAAACCACGGACAACGCTGGATATTCCATCCAAAGGGCACTTTGGGGTTAAGGGGATTTTCTTGGAACTTTTCGTGGCGCATTCCTTGGAAGATGGAGAATTTTAAATACCAATTTGATATTTAATAGGTTTTTCGGTTTGAATTATGCTATTCACAGATACACAGCATTTGGGAGGCCAGACAAGATATAAAGCAGCCACCGCATCCCTAACCCTGTTTGTCGTTCCCCCAACGTGGTCATGAAAAGTTAGGCGCTTACCAAGAACGACGTCAAGATAGCTGATGGAACCCCCCCCCCCCATTCTACTCTTTGCTCTGATAGAAGTTGAGTATCTGTGCTGGGGGGAAGCGTCTCCTAGTATTGCTTTTGCCCGGATTTACGGGTATCCGTCACTGCACCAGTTCTGGGAGTGGCGGAGGTGGGCCCTGCGAGCCTGCCAGCCCCCCCCCCCCTATATGTCTCTCGATGGCGTGACCAGATATTTGCAGAAGTAGAGGTCATTATAGCACATATACTTTACACGCAGGTGTGACATGCAAAATTTAATGGTAAGCGCCTGCTCATGCCGAGTTATTTTTGGCACACCTGCAGCAATATGCTATGCACTATGGAAAGCCGTTCACGCAAGTACAGCGATTCATGGTGACAAAGTATAGGTGCTAGTAATTGGCGCGATCAGAATTCACTTCGAAAATGTGTTAATTTGCCAACAAAGCGATTGTAGTATTTTTGCTTAAATGTATAGTTCACAACCAATGTCATAGGGGATATGAGTAATACGTTAACTCGCTGTTTCTTTGTTACTTTAGGAGGTCGTAAAAGTCAAAGTTGGTAATGTTTAAGCTATTACGATTATCATCGAAAAAGATACAGATGATCTTGCGTACTTTTATATGCATCAAATAAAATTCAGTAATTAATCGTGCGAAACAGGGCGCTCTCGAATTCTAAGCCACATATTAATTTTCGTTTTGTTTGGTCTAAATCGGTGTAACAGTGTAGAAGTCTACAAAGTGCAGTAAATAACATAACATAACCGGCCGGGAGGGGCCCGAGGCGCTGACCACGTCTCACCCTTCAATACTGCCCCCCATCCATGACTTCTGTAGTGGACCGAGATGGGGGACGCAGCGGCCGGGCGGTAGGCCAAGGTTCCCCGTGAGCTGTCGTGCCATGGAGTTAAAACACAGTATATCACGTACCTATACATGCTTATATGTATTGACTTTTCTACATTAACTTCCCCTTGTAGTGATTAGGTAAAAACAGTAGACTTAAAGATAAGAAAATATTTAAGTGTAGGTCTATTGTGATGGCTTTGAACATGGCAAGATCAAGAGCACACAAGAAAAGACAATAATAGAGAATTTTTCTTTGGAAAATTATACGCATTTAACAATTCAAACAACTTACAGAATATTAGCAAAACAATTCAACTTACATATTTTCTTTGCCAAATAAATATCTGAAATTGATTATGATATTTTAATGATAATACTTGAGCCATTTTGCAAGATAAAAAATATAGAAAATTGTTTCATATAAAGAGTAGATCGGGGCCAGGTATTCTCTTCAGTATGTTCGTCTCGCAATTTTGAAAGATATTGAACTTAAAAATACCAATTTCGTTACAGAGTTATACTGCTCAAACATATACGTTTCTTTTTATTAAAAAAGGAAAAAAATATTCAGGTGCCCTGAAAGTACATTTCTAGTGAAATCGCGACATCTAATTTTTTGTTGGAATACGTTACTTCCTCTTACCTATTATAGATACGTGGCAGAGAACGTATAAATACATTGCCACGACATCTGTACTCATTTGAAAGAGTAAATAAGCTATATTATATGAACAGGTATTTCTCACCTTGACTTTTAAGATCAAGTGTAGGGCAAAATGTCAGCTACACACAGTGTTCACATTCCTGGGATGACAAGACACTCTACTGGCCACCCGTGTTCGGAATAAACATATGCCAATTGAATGTTTTCCCTTAGCTTCCCCTTAATAAAAGTTATTGATGTCGTCAAACAATATTGGGTGCGTACAACTGAAGGAAATATGTTAATTTTATAAGTCGTATTAATAAATGTTTCTAAGCGCTAGATTTTTTGCCTAACAAGAATTTCGAGAGCTACGTTGCACCCTCGAAATTCGGCAAAAGGAAATCTTAAATCCATCTAAAATGCTTAGCAGTTTGGTGGAATTCTGGTGGACACAAAGTCCAGTTACCCCCCCTCCCCCCATGGAATTGCAAGGTTATTATTTTTATTTCAGATATAAACAATGGCTGATACTTGTGATTAAGGCCATTGAAGAAAGCATTTACGAGAGACGCCAGCAGGAAAAACGTTGATCAGGTGGGTACGGAATTCCAGCTACGCCTCCAAAGAGGACACTTTTGAGCTGGGAACACAATCTGTTCTCTACCGGTAGACTATCACAAGATGGGAGCGAGAAAGTCGAGGAGTCAGTTGAAAGATCACCAAATAAGTCAACTCGCTAACGAGTATACGCTAGCCAACACTACGCAAGCATAGGAAACCACTTGAAATTAAGTCCATATCGACCGAAACCTGTTCAATAGTTATCTGTAAGTGATTTAAAACGAAGGAAGGAGTCATGTGATACTTCTTAAGGTAATATCCCGAAATCTCCGCCTCTGTAGTGTGAGGGTAGCGTGTCTCCCTCTTAATTCAAGAGGTTGCTTAGATTAGGTTACCCGGATAAGGTTTTTCACGGCGTTTTTCCATTATCCTGAGAAGAGGAATGTCGAGTAACTTTAAGCTCCATGGACCCGAGATCATTTGAGCATAATTTAGCAGATTTCATTCAAAACCACATGAAACATGCCAAAGTGATTTTCAGTGATGAATAATCATTATTCAAAACCCTTTTGGAAACCCGAGAGGTCATAGAGGCATTTTGATTTCAGCTAAATAGACCGTTTCCTCATTTCGACATTTCGGTTCGAAAATACCTCAAATGAGGTGCCTCCAGAACGCTGGATTGGAAAAGAAGGCCTTTATTGCCAGTTCCCCTTGACTGACCACTTCAAAGCTCTGACCTAACGCCATGTAATAATTTGCTCTGGGGATTCATCAAGAATATTGTCGCACAATGTTATCTTACAATTGATGCACTGAAAGAGCTTGCGGGAATTGCTCTCAGACAGATTACTCTAGCAATGCTGAGCAATGTCCCACAGAACCTGGCAACGGATTATTTTAAGTTCAGAGCACGAACGATCGATTCCATTTAGACATTTGGACATTATACATTAAAGCAAACTGATGTCCATTAAGATCTTTCTGGACATCTGTTTGCATCCGTTAAGATCTAAAATTTAAATCTATGAGTACATTTATAGTTAAAGTTCGGATAATTAGTACTTGAAATATGCACTTTAAGTGGGTGGCGGGACTTTGCACACGCTGTATATGATATCCTCTACAAAGCACTGCACTGTTTTTCATCTTTGTGATTTAACATATTTTTTACTTTAACTGTATTTTCATGCTACATAATTGTTCTTTAATATCAAACATTTTAAAGGCACAAATGGTTATTTATTGGTACATAAGAAAAGAACGTATGAACTTTAAATTCCATTTTGCTCATGCACTTTTCTTCTGCATTTTTTTCCACTTTCAAATATTCCTTGGATCACACTTTCAGATTTTCAAGAGAGGTTTAGGAATTCCGGATTTAAAATTGTTGTGTTCTAGTTAAAGATATTAAATAAGTCAGCCAAATTAATTGATTTACATATTTGAAATGAAAAAAAAAAACATATGGAAAATTCAATAACACGTAGACAAAATTTTTGTAAACTAATTAAAATTTTCTGGCACAACAATCTCTCTATATTTCTATACTACGCTCAAGTTAAACAATTAGGAGTGATATTATGAACTAAAGTCCGAAAACATTTATATAACCTTATTAAAAAGTGCATACTTATGATTAAAAGAAACCTGTGTTCCATTCACATGACTTTCTCTACCTAATCTGCAAACAAACTTCTTACAAAATATGATTTATATTTCGTGCTAATCGAGATAAACATTAGCAAAATTGTCTTAATGGCTTCCTTAGAAGAGGACTAAAGGAATATTCTAGGCTAAAGCGACAGTCAAGTATTTTAAAAGTTGTCGCTATGCGATTGTCATTAAAATTCGCCTATTTGCTTGGCTAGGAGTAAAACAAAAGAAGCACGGATGAATTCATGTTTGAGAAAAGTGCAAGTAGATATTTTAAAATTGAAACCAATATAAGGGAATATTTCGGAAATATTTAGAGCCAGAACAAAAATGTACCTATATGACAAATGAGATCTACACTTTGTCTGTAGTTAAGTTTTTGTTTATCTCTCACTGTTTACTAGAGGTCTTTAGAAGCCGTTTCCAAAAAATTCAAGACATACATTTCATGTGTTATGATATCTTTAATATACGGTATTTTAACTAAAATCGTTGTCATTTTTAAGAAAAATAAACATTTTCGGAAATTGTTCCATGTTTGATTAGTTTGAGGTGGGGGAAATTTTCCTTAAACTCAAGTCGCATCCTTGGAAGATGCTGAAAACTTAAATATCAAGTTTGACATTTATCGAGCTTTTCGTTTTTGAGATATGCACACCTCATACAGAATTTTTTCTAAACAAGCTTTTTTATTCAGAGGGCCTCAAAACATATTTCCGGTGAAATATCGGTATCGAATTTTGGGTGGAATACAATATCTTCTCTATACATTATCTACATGGAGAAAGAAAAAATTAATATTAATAACAACGGTTTGACGTAGCTCGTTTTTCCTTGCACTATATGCTTTATGCTCCGAGTGTATGACAAAAAAGCAAAATCATCCAGAATGCAATTGTGGTTTATTTTTTTCGCTAATGCATTGCCTTAATGAGGATGTCATAGGCTATTTACAAATTATAGTCATATCAGTATTTACATACATCGCAATAAATTAATAAAAATGTTAATATTTTTAGAAACCATATACGCAAGCCGAAGAGGGCTTCCGAAAATGTTTTTATATATTTATTAAACGGCTAAAGCGCGTGTTTGAATATAAAATTCCTTTCTACTACCTACTTACAGTACGTACAGGAATAATATATTACACCCAATATTCTATATGGATATTTCACTGAAAACGCACGTTTTGAGATCCCTACAAAATTTAAACGCAGGGAAATCTCCGTATTTAATTTTGGGATGAAATACAATACTTCCGCTGCTTTCTGCAGCATCGTCATATTCTCAGTGAACATGCTTGTTTCTGGGTCTTGGTGGTGTCGTAGCGACTGAATAAAATCTTGTAAATGAGAAGTTATGCACCGTCAAACAGTATAAACTGGTATTTTGTATGCTTCGACAGTTGAGTCGCCAAGCTACAGAAGCGTCAAACTTAGGAGATGGCTTCGTTGTGCAATCTCGGACTTCATTTTGGAAAGTGGCTAACGCGTGACAAACGGAAAGAAAGTTCCTACTTCCCGGGGCAAACGAGGAGGTACTTTTTGTTGTGTACTCTGTCATACATGTGTAATGTAGCTTTCACTTGCATTAGTCATCACTAATATGTTGTGTAATCTATGTCAAGAAATCAGGCGAGGTGAGAAGACGTTCGAAAAAAAAAAGTAAATAAATAAAATTCTGATGTGTTCCATTCACACGACTTTCTCTAGAAACTATTGTTACAAAAGATTACTCCATCTACATCTTGCTAATCAAAATAAACATTACTTGAAATTATCTTAATGCACTAGGCTAACGCGATAGGCAAAACTTTTTAAAAGCCAGTCGCTATATGAAACAATTAAATTCTGTTCTCTTTGCTCGGTAAAGCGAGCGAGAGAGAGAGAGAGAGAGGCGAGACGAAAGGTGAAAAGTTTTTGAGAAAAGTTTAAGTAGCTTAAAATTGAAACAAATAACAAGGAATATCTCAAAAACGGTTAATTCTAGAAAAAATGCACGACATACATTTTTTGCGTAGTATGTTTTTGTCTCTTATGGTTGACCAGTTATATAAAATTCATCCAGAATGGAGAAGTCTTCAGAGGCTATTCCCAGAAAAATCAAGATATAAATTTTATTTGTCATGTAAATATCTTTAGTATACGGTATTTTAATCAAGATCATTAGAGTCATTTTTAGGAAAAACAAAATTTTCAAACATTTTTCCATGTAAAGGTGTAGTATGTTTTTGTCTCTTATGGTTGACCAGTTATATAAAATTCATCCAGAATGGAGAAGTCTTCAGAGGCTATTCCCAGAAAAATCAAGATATAAATTTTATTTGTCATGTAAATATCTTTAGTATACGGTATTTTAATCAAGATCATTAGAGTCATTTTTAGGAAAAACAAAATTTTCAAACATTTTTCCATGTAAAGGTAGTTTGGGGTGGACGGGCGCGCGCGGATTTTTTTTTATAAAAATGACTCAGGACACCTCAAAATATATCTGGCGAAACCTCGACATCAAATTTTTTGGTGGAATACAACACCTTCTCTACCTATTGCATGCATAGTACGCGTAAAGAAAGTATGTTATGTTATATGCACATAACTTTCTCTATTTTTCTTGCGCTTATTAGCGGATATACAGAGTATTTTCACAATAGTTTGGTACTTTTCTCTACTATAGCAAGTAGGGGCAGTAATGTATTCCACCAAAAACCTCAACGTCGAGAAAATACGCGTTTTTAGGCACCATATATTTAAAAAAGATAGAAAATAGTCCGCATGTGCACCCGTGAAAGCACAACTCAAAATCGAAGTCAATTAAACACCTACTAAACTGGATGGTCTCAGTTCAACATCTTGCATAGATGCGACATGAAAATGTTCAATAAAATCTAATCCCAAACTATCCTTCGCGTCAAATATTTTTTTTAAAAAACGTCCTTTTTTCAAAAATGACTTTGAAACTTGTTTAAAGTGCCAAACATTTAATATATTTTCATGAAAAATGAAATATATCTGTATCTTGATTTCTTGAATTTAAGGAAATGTCCATTGAAATAGTCTTCATTCGAGAAGACATTCGGATTAACTGGTAAACCGTACCAAATGACAAAATGTAAGGTACTATTAAAAATGTACATTTCTTAAAACAAGTAATTTATGTCAAATGTATTCTTTTCCCCTTTCTTTTGTTGAGTTAACCATTAGATAGAAATCCATTACTATTGGCCTAACTTTTCCAATATGTATGCCTCACATATGGGAAGTGATTATTTACTACTTTTCCCTACTGGGCATGCAAGGAGAAGGACTCTCATGGTCATCACATGCAGACCAGCTCTTAAAAGAACTACTACTGGTTTAGCCTAGTGAATTCCTTTATTCCTCTTTTACATATAAGGAAATATCTTAATAAAACAATGTCTGCAAATATTTATCTCAATTAGCACGAAGTAGATAGAAGAATAAACTTTTCTGAAAATAATTAGTTGAAGAAGAGTTATGAGTAATGTGAATGTAACACAGAAATGTTTTTGTACTTCATTTAAGTAAGATAAACTCTGCAGAAATACAGTGGTGGAAATAATTATTACATCACCTTCTATATATCAGTATTTTTATTTGTGGCAGCTGTTTGCTTCAGGTCAGGGCAGTCAATTGTTGTTCAATTGTTGGTGGCGTATTCTTGCTTTTATAGTTAAGACTTCGAATCAAATTTTTCCAACAATACACAGCTCTTTTTTGTCATTGTCTTGATTTGCAATGAAGCTGTGTGTATACAGTCATTTTATGTTGAGACACGACAGTGAAAAAATGGGCAGGTCAGTGGAATTAACATCAGACAAGAAAGCTGCTATACTTGCTTATTCGTCAGTTGGCCTCAGTACAAGAGAAATAGTCTCTAAAACAGGTTTTAATCAGAATACTATTTTAAGATTACTCAAAAAATACAGGGATGAAGGAAATGTTGATTGGAAGAAAGGAAGAGGTCGTAAAAGGGCATCTACTGCGAAACAGAATAGGGTATTGAACACACTTTCTTAAGTGACCCTTGCCTATCATCCACTGAACTAAAGCAAGATTGGGAAGAAATATGTGACATCTCAGTAACCAGTAGAACTATCAGAAACAGACTACTGGAAGCTGGACTCCCTGTTCGTTGTCCTAGAAAGAAGCCATTATTGCTAAAACCATGTGACAACAGCGACTAAAATGGGCAAAAGCACATGTTACATGGACACTGGAGATGTGAGACAGAATAATCTTTTCAGATGAATCTAAATTTAATCTGTATGGCTCCGATGGAAAAGTGTTCGTACGACGAAGGAAACGTGAAGAATTTTTACCTTCGCGAATAGCACAGTCAAACATCCACAAGGGCAGACGTTCTGGGGATGCATTTCCAGCCATGGAGTGGATCGTCTCGACTTCATAAACGGTACTGTCAACGCAAATGTCTACATGAGCATCCTTGAAAGAAGACTTATGCCCACAATAAGAGACCACTTTGGAGATGTTTCCAATTGCATTTTTCAGGATGATTCTGCTCCTTGTCACAGAGCTTTGAAGGTAAGCCCTGTGATCAATATTTGTACCAAGCATGAAGTAGAGCATGTTCCAGTGTAATAATTATGTGTTTCTAAATTTCAGGTAAAAAACTTCTTTACGCAAAATGAGGTTCAAGTGTTAGAGTGGCCTGGAAATAGTCCTGATTTGGACCCCATAGAGAATTGCAGGAAAGTTATGGGGAATGCTGTTGCTAAAAAGAAGCCATGAAATAAACAGGGATTGTTGGAGACACTTGTGGGTGTGTGGTTTTGTGAACTCAATCAGGAATACATTAAGAATTTAATTCTTTCCGTGCCTTCACAATGCAAAGTGGTGATAAAAGCACGTGATGGAGCTACTAAGTATTACATGACAACAGTGCATTCATATGAGGCAATTATATATTTACAAATACTAAAAAGTATGAGTTTTAAATCACACAACATTAATTTTTAGTGTTTGCCCATCATTTGAATTAATATTTCAGAAGAAAAAAAAGACTAGCAGCCATAAGTGCTTACATCAGTTTTTTTCTAAAAGTGCTAAATTATAAATAAATATTTATTTTGTAGAAATCATTCATGAGAATAAAATAAAATTAATAAAAAATATTGTGCATAAGTGTATTTAATAGTTCCTAATAGAAATAGAGAGAAACCAAGCCAATTTAGCTCAGTTATTCAATGATTAGAACAAAAATACTGAAATATAGAAGGTGATGCAGTAATTATTTCCATCACTGTATGTATAGACATTAAACGTTTCTCTATAATACAAACAAAATAGCGATTGTCAATTGTTTAAGAATGATATGCTAAGTGCAGACCTTAAAATTCAACTATTTCTATACCTTCGCAAGAAGCTACTGAAAACTACTGAAGGACAAAAGTTTTGAGCAATTAGAACCATTAATAACGCATATCTTAGAAACGGATAATGTCACAATAAAAAAAAAAAAAAAAAGGAATAAATTGTGTTTAACTCTACACAAATTATTTTTCTCTCTGAGTTTTACGTTTTCATCTATCGCTAAATAGATACCAGTTACACAAATTATAACAAATAACTTCCGAATGAAATGTCTTTACCGGCTATTCCCAGAAAATTTAAGATAGATAGCAATTTATTATGCAAATATCGGCATTTTAATCAAAATCCTTACATCAACTATTGAGAAAAAAATTTTCCATGTAACATAAATACGAAGTTATATTTATCCGGCTTTATTGTGTTATACTGTTCACAGATATGTCTTCCACTAACATTTATGTTTATATAATTTCTATAAATTATTCTTACGAAAGCTTATTTATATCAACCTCGTATTAATCGAGAAAAAACATTTCGCAAATGGTACAAGGAAATGGTAGAGGAAACCCAATCGATAGAGATTTAAAAGCAGATCGCTTAGTATAGCCTTGAAAAGAGGTCGCGAGTTCGAATCTCGCTTACAATGAGTTACCTGGATAAGGTTTTTTTTTTCTTTTTTTTCTTCTCCGGGGTTTTCTCTTTTCCTGAGGAAACGAACGTCGAGTAACTTTAAGCTCCATGATCCTGAGATCATTGAGCATCATTTCACTGATTTCATTCATCGTTCGATATGACCTACCAGTTTGAAGGACGTTAAGGCTCCCATATTTTCTAAAAATACTTTAGGGGGTCTCAATGTATATATTTCCACCGGAACCTCGCCATCGAATTTTTGGGTGGAACACAATATTTCCTCTTACGTAGTGGGAGAGAAAGCAAAATGAAGTTGTATGGGACAACGGCCTTCCTTTAATAACTAAAGTAACACGTGGATAACCCAATGATTATGGCACGAGAAAATGTTGCACCAACCCATTGAATGCTACCGTTTTCATGTGGCATATTAAGATTATCCACGAATTGGATACATGTTATGCAACCTTAGCATCATAATTTGAAGGGAATAAATCATAAAATAATGCGGCATTCAATGTTGACATGTCTTCATACGTTCGTAAAAGAGACATATGCTTGTCTTTCAAAATTTCAAAGGAAAGAAAATATCATTAATTCCCAAAACTATATATATTTTATTTATTAACTCGTGTTTTATTTAAAAAAAAAAGTTATATGTGATGAAATAGTGGTACAACAAGAGCAAATAAGAGATTGGTTTTATTACTTTAACAAAAAACTGTAATGCCTAATCATAGTATTTCATATGTTATTAATTGTGTGTTGAACCGATAAGGCTGCCACTTATATGCATTGCATCCATCCCTGGGAGAGAAACGAGCAGGTGCTACACAATATGGTAAGTAATTAACTATAAATGAAGTACTTAATAGTTTATCTTCTCTCGAAAGGACACGATAACCTGGTATACAGATACCATGGCATTGCTGTTATTGCGTATCATAATGAGCCAATTATGGGGATAGTGAATTCAGGAGTTGGATGTTCTTTCTTTTAAGATTGGTCAATTTTTGGTATCTAAATTTGATCAATATGACGACATACATATGCCATTATCAACCACATTTTCCATATATAAATATCATATTACGAAATAGCGATGTACATTTCCGCTATAAATCACAACCTTCTGCGAGCACATTTTGCTCCGATCAATATTCTGGTTCACCAAGAGATACTTCGAGTGACGTACAAACATTTTCCGATATCATTTGCTGCTTCTTTTCCTCTTAGCTCTTTGCAGTCCACAATCCATTCTTATACTTCTCTCTCTTCTCCTTAAGGCAATTTTGTGGTAACGCAACAACTTTTCTTTCGACGTTTTTCATATTCTTTCGAGATATTTCATACGACTAATGTGTCAGTTAACATTGGAAACAAGCATTAGTTGTTAAATTTACAAGAATTAAAAGAGTTTTTGAGGCAATAGAACACATTGGTAACTCAAGACCACCTATAATTTTGTTAATATGTACGCCCCTGACACCTTTGACTGTTTTACAATATTGTTTCCTTCTCTACCACGTACTAGACCTCGATATCGAAATGTCACAGAACATAACAGGTTTCAGTAAGCCCCCTCCCGATAGAAATAAAATGTTTGGATAAAAATCCGTATTGTGTTTAAATAATAAAGAACCCCAAAAAGCAATAAAAAACAAACATTTCGGATTAATTCTTAACTCGGCATTTAAGTCTTGCGTTTTCCAAAGATTCATCACAAATATTTTCAAGAAAGTGCCCTCAACCATAACTTATCCTTTACATGAAAAACTAGCATACATAGTTTAAATATCTGACTATAGCTTCGACTTCTTTGAACATACAAGAAATGACATGAAGCTGTTTCTGCGAACCTTTATCCCTAACAGAAACTATGAATAAATAATAATAATAAATGTGTTACATTGACATGACTTTCCCTATCTTCTAACGTTTATTAATAGGTATAACATTATTCCTAGTTTTTTTTCGTTTTTTTTTCGTTTTTTTTTTTTTTCGATCTACTTCAGTTTACCTGAGATACAACCTTTGCAAAATACATACATTACACGTTTCGCAATAGATATAAAAGGAATATTACAAACTCTGGCAAACAACATGGGCACAATCACCTCCTAGCAAACTACACTAAATTAAACAGAACTCCAGAACATTATATCCACTGCAGAAACTGAGACGGAAAGACCAGGCTACGTATCGGACACACCAAGTTAACCCATTCCCATCTACTGAATAAAACAGCCCAACCTAAATGCAACATTTGTCACACTACCATCACTGTACGCCACTTACTCTCAAGAGTGTCCTCAATATCAACAGCAGCGAGAAGAATCCAAACTACCAGACATCCAAGAAGCACTCAATTCATCACACA
Source organism: Hymenopus coronatus (assembly GCA_030762935.1). Taxonomy (NCBI): domain Eukaryota; kingdom Metazoa; phylum Arthropoda; class Insecta; order Mantodea; family Hymenopodidae; genus Hymenopus; species Hymenopus coronatus. The sequence goes on along the minus strand of CM060896.1, from coordinate 35,015,391 downwards.
GCAAAATACTACTTAAATACTTAAAACTAACAAATATGTATAATGAAATATGTTATTCATGAAATTGTATTTACCATTGTCAATTGTTTGTAAATGGTACCATTAAAACATTTTGTCGCGGTATGACTACTTTGTAAGTTAAAGCGACATAAAATAAATAAATTAAAAAAAAATATTACAAACTGGACGCTTTTATTTTGTTTTATTCATATAACACTCCTTTAACATCAATGGTTATATCAGAGACTTTACTTTACAAAGAACTCGTTGACTGTAGGTTCTTTAACGTTAGGTTTCTAATCATTTTATTTTCTTCACGCACGCGCGCACGTACACACCTCTCGCACACACACACTTTCAGACTGTGAGGAATAGGGAAACATTCGGTTAAAGAAAAAATACTCCGCCACAGACGATAATTGAACGCAGGTCTCGTATAATGTTTTAATGTATTTTCTTTCTTTTTTTTTTTTTTTTTTTTGTTGTTGTTGTAAAAATGGCTTGAAAGAGAAGGTTCCTGGGCTAAATTGATTCATAGTCACCATGGTACGTAGTGGCGAACTCGCGAACCAAAATTCCGTAATCAAGAAGCAGCTGTTAAGATGGCACAATACGTCGGCAGAGCTTGACGGTAGTTGAATGAAATGCTATGAATATGTTACATGTTGGCCTTAAAATTCCGTGCTCTTTCCATGAAATCGCGAATAGCAATTGAATATCGAAAGTACTGAAGTAATGACAACGAATTGAACAATTTAAATCATTATAACGATATCTCGGATATTGTTTACGCAACACAAGAAATGATTTGAACTACATTGTGTGTTTTAACGAGCTCCACATTTTCTGTGCAGCACATTTTCGTCTATCACCAGTTAGTTATACAAGATCAAACAAGTTCCTTCTGAATGAATAGGACTTCACGGCTATTCCCAGTAAATTCGGGATATATGCATATTTTAACAAGTAAATAGTAATGTAATGAATAGCATTTTAGTAAATTCGTTAGAGCCATTTTGGAGAAAAGTAAAAATTTCGAAAATTATTCCATGTAAAGGATAATTGGAATGATGGATTTTGTTGAAAATCTTAAAGTGGCATCTTTGGAAATACCGGGTTTACAAAACCAATTTTGGTATTTATCCAATTTATGAGTTGTATTCACGGATACACACTTACATGCCATTTTCCTAAATATTTTTTTTTTTATTCAAGGGCCTCAAACTATGTATTTTTGTTCCTTAAAATTTCGATACTGAAATTGTTATGGAATACAATACTTCCGTTACTTAAATTACGTAGTAGAAAGAGCAATAATTCATTCAGACAACAGTATAGTAATGCTTCTTAATAATCGTCAGTAATCAACATCATTAATCACATGTACTGCGAAGATGATACATTATTGTTTTAGTCGGCTGATGTTAAGATGAAGCTGAAGTCACGCAAATCGTATTAATATTCGTACTTGCTGTGGTGGGAGGTGCTACAGCGCAGAGACTTTTTCTAAAAACCTCAGTGAATTTGCAGTATTATGCGCGCACATTTTCTTGGACAGTAGTTTTAAAGGCTAGCAAGAACCGGGGGGAAGAAGACTGAGTTTGTCCTCTCAGCCATTATGGAGAACATGTTATCTAATTTACCGCGAATTAGCGGGATTATTAAACCATACACAGCGCACATGCATATGCGTTAACTCTGGGATCTACAAACAGAATAAAAATTTAGTACTGAAGCCTCCAGTTATATAGTATAGTTCATTTCCTAATTTGTATCTCTATTCTGCTTCCGAAATTGCGTGAAACCCACCAAATGAAGACTAGGGAGCCGAGCGTCCAAGAAAAGTTGTCCGCGTACTACTGTGTTTCACTCAGTAGAATGTAGCTATACGGATATGGGTTGACATCGACAACTCAAGCGTTTTCTGAGAAAGACCACACTCTATTTTCGGCATATCAACCTGTTTACTGAGCTCTTAGAAAGCATGCTCTTGTGCTGGATTATCGATGGGATACTACAGTGGCTATGTACAGCAACGACGATCATGGGCTGCCATGTGCTACTGAAGCTACATCGCTCCTCCAGAGAGAAGAACCCGCAAATGTCTTCTCGTCAGAAGCATACAATATGTACCATGTGGATCTATTGTGCAGTCTCCTAGAACGGGAACGAGAAAGTTTGTATTTGAATAGGACTACTTCCCAATCTCGGGGAAGCTTTCCGTCAATTGCGAACGCTCAAATAATACGTACTATCTATGTGCGTTCTTTTTATTTTGTGCTATTTTTACGGGAAGAGGGGAAGAAGATGTCGCCCGCCTGACTTTCCAAAATGTTGTTAACCACAGAGTTTTCTTTGAGGCCCTAAGCCATACAGTGAATGCATTGTCTAGTTTTCTGCGTACTAGCTGAAGTACGAAACACTGCAGCTGCGTTAACTCTGGGATATAGACAGAAAGAAACCTTAGCATTGAAATCAGTAGATTTCAGTAGATTTCATGTTGTCGCTCTGCTCTACTTCCGAAATAGCGCGAATTCTACCAAAGGAAGACTAGGGAGCCGAGTGCCCAAGAAAAGGTGCACGCATGGAATGCTTTAACTTTGTTGTTTTCCTCCTGATTTCGGTTCTCGGTTATTGTGAACCGATGAGGGGGCTGTAGCATATTCTTCGTATGCGCTTTTTCAAAAGATAAATGATTCAAGTGCACCAATTCTATGTGATATTAGAATACTGAAGTAGTGTTGTGATATGTTCCCATTACGTCTTTAATTTAGTATAATACTTTTGCATATGACAGTTGAGCTAAAAAAAAATTCTAAAAAGAAATTTGTTCTACACAATAATTTTAACGCGCTGTTTGCTTAGAATATTATAAATTAAAATGCTTGAAATATCACTTACCTCATATACGTTAGGATGCCATACTTTTGTAAGAAATCGTATGCTAGGTGGAGAATACGGATAATCTGGCGGAAATTTCATATGAGCCTGAAAATAAAGAGCACATTTATTACAAAATCTATGGGAAAAAAAAAAAAAACAATGCGAATTATTAATAACTGAGATACAACATTAAAATAGCAGGCATCTGGGTGTAACTCTAAAAGAATTATAGAAGTGACATGTTTTGCCTTTGGTGTCTCACCTACCCATCCCACCCGAAAACTACAGTTGAGTCAGAAAGTCAAAAGGAGCGGCGTAAAAACTCCATTGAAACCAGACACTTCAATTAGTGATTACGCGGTGAATGAGAAAACTGTTATTTTTAATGAAGATGGTCAGAATCTTTATTTCCTGTTTTCAGTTCACCTGAAACCGCCATTTCAATGCAGTTCCATTCTACTTCCATGTTTTTCTTGTTTCCTCCTCCCTTGTTTCATTTCTTTCTTTCGAAGTAAAATATATCTATTTTTCAACAGACCTTTTGAATCCTTTCCCTTCTGCACAAAAATGCAAGTGCACATTACCTGCACAATTTTTCAATCGCTATAAATAATAGAATAAAAAGAATTTTTCCTTGTGCCGACTATTTCATTTTCCTTATTTCATGCATAATATGCAACTTACGTATCCTGCGTCGAAGCGCAATGGGCTGGAGCGTGTAGCTCTAGTCTTCACGAAATGCACCCGGGTTCAATCCCACCCATGGGGTTCTGAATTTTGTCTCAGATAGGAAGTCTCCCGTGCTCTACGGGTAATATGCTACCCTCTGGTTCCCGAGGTTGCGGATTCAAACCCTATCATCGTCCTATTTCTTTCTCGGGCGTAAAACTCCATAGCATAGCTTCCTTCGGAAGGGAAGTTGGTCCCGATTGGCTTGTTAAGGAACCTCAAGCCTGTTTAAGCCTCTTAGCAAATTTACGCTATCGTTCACGGCCAATATAGAATTGAACGCTGAAAACTGTAGAAGTTCATAGATAAAACTCAATTTAATTTGAAAGTGAGGAATTGTAATGAGCAGCGATGCCCGCTAAAATAACCAACATTCCGGTTGAGGGATGCGAGATGATGGCCCATCACCTTCTTGTATCGGTTGAATAATGCCCACTTCTGCCGTGCTTAAGTGAGCGTGAGGCTGGCAGCCGGATTGGTAGCCCGAGGACCATAAGGGCCGTAACGATAGGGGATTATTATTATTATTGTGAAATAACACCGTCAGTACCGACCAACACAACAAATCAGAACTTCATAAAATCCTTCCGCGAACGTATAGAGTAGAATGTATGGTGTTTCTCACTTCAAAAGGTTTTAAACTCATATTCGGATAGGATAAATTACAGATATTGGATTTTCCGAGAAGACGAATGTTGAGTAACTAGGCTCTATCCTCGGGCGCATTTGATCGTCTGTTCAAACGTTTCATTCTATATCCGATATAACAAGGATGTTTAAGTGTACCTACCCATTGGTGATATTGCTAAATCTTGCAGTTTTAACCCAAGCGTTTTCAGGCCCCCCCCTCCCCCCACATACCTCACTACTTTGATTGTAAGCGTATTTTAAACTTCATGCACATATATTTAGTATTTGTTAAGAAAATTGGTATATACTTAATATGCTAATTTAAAGATCTTCTACGTGTAGAAATCGTAAATATAAAATAATAAACACAAAAACATTCCACCACGGTATATAAATACTAAAAAAATAAATATAAATGCGTGTGCACAGACCTATTCTTTTTGTTTATATTTAACTACTGTGGTTGTCAGTGTCCCATTCTATATTCTGCGTGAAAGACCGATTAAATGTGTTCAGGGGCCCCTTTAAGAGGATTGAGGTTCTCTAAGTCCGTAAATCTACGACACCGGCTTTACTTCCATTCCGAAGGAGCATGCTAAGGATTTTTCGCTCGAAAAAAGTCCTCGCCTTCGCCGGGTTTGTACCCATGGGTGTATGAAGCTAGCATGGTAATCACTACACCACAGAAGGCGACAAAGCCAGTAAAATATATAGCATATAAAACAATATATTCTTTCCCCATTATAAAACAAAGGTGCTATATTCGCATCACCTTTCTAACCACTAAGGTTTATTTTCCTCTCTTCTACAAATTAACCATACAAAAGTTCATTTTCTACCTGCATCATCAGATAAACGTTTGTAGAAATTGCGTACTTGTACATAGGTAGAGAAGGTATTGCTCTAAATTAAACAATTGGATACTGAAATTGCACTGGAAATACACGAATTAGGGTCCCCTGTATAAACATTAGAAAAGTGAGTGTGTGTGTGTGTGTGTGTGTGTGTGTGTGTGCGCGCGCGCGTGTGCGTGTGTTTAGACGATAACAAAAAAGCGAAAAATTAATAAAATACCAAACTTGGTATTTAAGTTTAGTATCTTCCAAGGATGCAACAGGAAGTTTTATGAAATATCCCTCCAATCCTAACTACCCTTTAACGGGGGAAAAATGAAAAAGCCTTATTTTCTCAAAAAATGGCTAGTAATTCTTATTAAAATCGGTTTTCTATCAATAGTCTCTGAAGATCTCTTATTTCTGAATGAATTTTGCCTAACTGCTTAACCGTAAGAGACATACAAAAACTTAATGTACAAAAAATTAACATCGCGTTAATACATTATTTATGTCAACTACATCTTTTTCGTGCGGTTGACCATTCCGAGATATTTCTATCTAAATTATTAAAACCTTTCTCATACGGGAATTTCTAAGCTCCTGTCGATGCAAAGAAACGAATTTCAATCACAGAGCAACCAGCTTTTAAAAGATTTGACTATCGCTTTAGCCCTATTTCCCTTCTTATAAGGAAGCAAGTAATATGACTATTTCTGCTAATGTTTGGAAAATGGAAATGAAAATGAATGTGGATGCTATTACTCTCTTCTTTCCAAGGGGGAAATGAATTTTCTTTAAAAGATTCGTGTCGCATTCTGGAAGCTATTAAACTTAAAATTTAATATGTAACCAAGTTATGCTGTCCACACATACACACGGGCCTTTTTCTAAAATACTTTTATTCAGGGTTCCTCAAAACACGTACTTCCAGTAAAATCTCGGTATCAAATTTTTGGGCGGAATACAATGCTTTCTCTATCTATACACATTAATGCTTCTAGATATTGTTTAGAAATCACGTGTCTTAGTATGGCAAAATATGAATAATGTGCAACATTATCCAATAACGTGGCAAACTTCTCACGATTCCCAGTGACTAAGGTACTTCTTTACTTGCAGTGACGCAGACGGACAAACACACCGAGAGACTGTGAGTCAGTACTACCGTCATCTTAACGGTTAACATTTCCACAGATGGAGGTGCAGCAAAGCCGGTAACATTACTTCAAACTGACAGCACAAGCTTCGGGAAATTTCACTTAGCGTCAATAGTTCATCTCTAAGGTAAACTTGTCTTTCTTTCCCTTGCATTCCCTTAGAGCAGCAAGGAGCTACTGATTGATATTCAACTGCAAGAAGTGATACAATACGATGCATGACCAAAATAGAAAACTTTTAATGGCCAATATTTATTTCGCGAAAAATATACTGATTTCGTGCAATACAGCAATGTTACAATAAAACAATCTAATTGCTACACTCACATGACTTTCTCTAACTGTTCTACAAACTTCATAAAAAATGTTCTTTCTACACCATACTAATCGAGATAAACATTTGCAGAATGTCATTACCAAATTCATTATAAGTAGAAGGGAACTAAAGGAATGCGTTATGCTAACCTGGTCGTTATTCGATTGTCATTAAAATCGCTTCTTTGCTTGGTTAGGAGTAAAACAAAACAAACGGACACTTCCAGTCTGAGAAAAGTATAAGTACTTTACTATGGAAATCAATAACAAGGAATATCTCGGAAACCGTAATCTGTATAAAAAATGCAAAGGAAATTAATTGTGTGTGATCTACATCTACATTTTTTGTGCAGTAAGTTGTCTATCTCTTACAGTTTAGCAGTTAGCTAAATTCGGCAAAATTCATCCAGAATTAAAGGTCTACAAAGGCTATGCCCAGAAAATTGAAGATATACATTTTATTTGGGATATAAATATCTATAATATACGGGATTTTAATCAAAATCGTTAAGAGCCATTTTTGAGAAAATCAAAATTTTCGAAATTTATTCTATGTAAAGAATAGTTTGTGGTCGGGGGATTTTCTTGAAAATCTTAGTGTCTCATCCTTAGAAGATGCCAAACCTAAATACCAAGTTTGATACTTAATGGTCTTATCGTTTTTGATCTATGCTGTTCACACACGGACCTTTTTCTAAAAAAAAAATTCGGACTCAGGAGTCCCCAAAACATATTTCCAGGAAAACTTCCACATCAATTTTTAGTGGAATACAATACCTTCTCTATCCATTATGTACCTTTTACATGCTGGCTAGAGAAACAAAAATCTGATGTGTTCCAATCACATGACTTTCTCTATATCTCTGTAACAAATTATTGTTAGTAAGCTTATTCTTCTATTTCCTGCTAATCGAGACAAACATTAATAGAGATGCTCTTACTACCTACTTAGTTCCTTATAAGTAGAAGAGAAATAAGAAGATACACTACGCTAAACTGACAGTTAAATGTTGCAAATTGTAGCTGCTACGGTAATGAAATTCGTTTCTTTGCGTGGTCAGGAGTTGACAAGTTCCCGTATGAGAAAAGTATTTCAAAACTGAAACCAATACTAAGAAATATCTCAGGAACAGTCGAATCCAAGAAAAAAACAACTGTATATAACATAAATTCTGTGTTTTAAAAAGTTATACATTTTTTGTGCAGTAAGTTTTTGTCGATCTCTTACGGTTTACCAGTTATGCAAAATTCATCCAGAATAAAGAGGCCTTCAGAGGCTATTCCCAGAAAATGCAAGATATACATTTTATTTATCATGTAAATATCTTAAACATAACAGATTCTAACCAAAATCGTTAGAAAATCTTCGTGTCGTATCCTTGCAAGATGCTGAACTTAAATATCAAGTTTAATATTTAGCGGACGTTTAGATTTTGAGCTATGCTGCTCGCCCAGATATATACACACACACACGCGCGCGCGCGCGCGCGCGGAAATTTTTCTAGAATTACTTTTTTCTTTTATTCAGGGGGTCCCAAACCATGTAGTTCCGGTGAGATCTCGATATCGAATTTTTGCGTGCAATTCAATACCTTCTCCTTATACTATATACATAGTACGTGTAGAGAAAGAAATAGAAGCATAAATAATTTCTTTTTGTTTTTTATTTAATTGATCGACTTTAAACGCAATTGTCATATCGGTGGCTTTTAACTTTGAAACATGTTGCCTATGGGGAATGGTTATAACTTGTATTGTTACGTTGGATTTCTGCTTTCTCTTTGGGTTTTGTTGTATATTACATAGATCTCGCACACATCCACATTCTCATTCATTTTTCCAGACTCCAGAGAGGACACAGAATAATTATAGCTAGAGAAAAATTCCAAATTCCAGCCGGGAATTGAATCTGGAACACCTCTCACAGCAGACAGGTGCTCTACTGATTGAGCTACGCAGCCAATTTCAAAATTAATTTATATTGAAAATGTGATTTCCATTTCTTTATTTTTCAACCCGTAGGCAGACTCATCCGCCAAAGTAAATATCGAATGGATATTTAATACAACTCAAAATTTCAGCTTCAGTCTAAACAGAAGTAAAACTGAAAATAGATAATTGCCATCTATCCACAGATTGCTGAGAGCAAGTACACTGAATGACGCCCCTAACACCACCTGCTTGTCGCGGAGCGAAGAATGCTATGTAAAGGGACAAGACCTCGAAGGCTAGGTATTACGCCATCTGACTACGATGATAAGCAGGACTTACAGTACCCTAACACTATACATGGCGTGAAGCAAAAAGTGGTATGGTACGGGGATGAGACAAAGAAGGCAACTGTCCGCCAATTACAGATCAAGGAGTATCTCACCTAAAAACTCCGTCGCGAAATGACCCATTAATTTCAGTGAAGAAAAATAAATAGAATTAAAAAAAATCTCTTAGTATACGTGTTAGTATGTTTTTCTGAACGCAGTATTTTTACTTTCTAGAAGAGATAAAGGACGGTATTGCATTCAACCCAAAAGTTCGAACCCAGATTCTCTCAAAAATGCCTCCGTTTTCCACTCAAACACCGTATTTATAAGATATTTGAAATACAAATGAAATGCATATCTTTTCTAGGAATCCTGTGGGTACCTCTTCATTCCGAATACCTTTTGCATTGATTGCTAAGCTTAAGAGACAAAATCATACTACACAAAAAATGTAGCTCTCGTTACAGCACGCAACTTCAGTAAAATAAGATTTCTGGGCCTTGTTATTGGTTTTAATTTTCAAAATACTTAGCTATTCTTTTCAAGCGATGAGACATTTTTTCATGCTCTTGCTGAGTATGTATTTCATAGTCATCTTATAGTGATCCGCTTTTAAAAGTCTGAATACTGTGTCTTTGTTATATGAGGAAATATAAATAACGAAGCTGTATATAGAGTAAGTAGAGAAAGTCACGTGAATGTTTATTAACGTAAGAGTAACCACACCACTATACGCTGCTCTCGGTATAATGCGTTTACCTGAAATGTCGAATAATTGCTGAAGTAACTCCTTAAATAATTAGTTATGCAATGCAAAATTTAAGTAGATTAGCATTTCAGCATTCATTTATTTCTCGTGCAATTATTTAACAGAGAAGTATTAGACGCTCCTTGCATTGCTGGCTTTAACTCAAAATTTACATTGTGATTCGCAGTTCTAGTAATTAAAAATGATTTTGTTTGTTAACAAGGCTGTCGATTGCCAGAATCATATCAGCATCGCTAGTGTACTGGAATTTGGTCCCGTAAGTTCTTTAACATGGCAGTAAATCAAATGTCGCTTTAAAGCACAGTTAATAACCATCGGTTTAGGCCGGGTTTGACCCCACGACCTTAAGCTCAGAAGGCTAGCGCCTAACCAACTGAGCCGCCCACACTGATGATTCGCAGTTCTGAAAAACACTGCCTAAGGTAGACGGACGGCTCTGCTGATTATTATCAATTAGCAGTTAGGCATTTGTCATCCATGATATAACAACGTGTCCTGATAACCAAAAGACAAGCCATACTATGACTCTTTTTTGTATGTAAATTTGCGGATTGTACCTAGTTTTATGGCCAGTCCATAAACCGCCTATAGATGTCGTGCGCTGTACTGTAGTGACCTGGGTATTTTCCGCTACGAGGAATGAGCAAATGAGCAGTGAATGAGCGTTCAAGGTTGGTTTTCAGCTGTTTCAGTCGCTGCTTTGTGCTCATGTTATAGACAGTTTGAGCATTGTGCATCTCAAAGGTGAAATTTTACTCAAGACAAGCGTTGCATGTGATTTGTTATGCAGCAAATGTTTTGTTATCCCACTGAAATGCCAACCAATAAATCCATAGTTGAACAATAATTTGTACAGTTACGAACACAAGTATTGGAACAGGATAATTTTAACAACGCAAGTTGGTATGCATTTGTAAATGTGCTGAATGAATTGAAAATTGTGAAATCTGTATTTAAGCTGAGAAATAATTATTAATTAAATTGAATATAATTCTTGAATGCTTATAAATAAAAATAACTTGTTTGCATTTGACAAAATTATTGTAATATAAGCAGTTTATAAAATTTAATATGTTGTTATGCGTCCTTTTCTTGCAATAGCTGAAGGACATTTTTGGCATCGAGTGGGCATACATTTTGTTAATTCTGAGTTGATATTTTCCCTTTTTTGTAAGAGAACTTCAGATGTACTTTGGACTTATGTGGTATTTTCTCAAACTATCTTCAAGTTCTTTCCAAATGTGTTCAATCGAGTTGCAATCTGCGAATTAATACTTTATTGCAGCTTAATAGCCATCCATATAGAGAGAGTTAAAATACATCTCCATTACATCAGAAAGATTGTGCACTCGCACCTTGGTTTGCATAGCCTCTAATTGATTTTACGCTTTTGCTGCAGAATTCTAGGTAATGGCGTTCACATATCTGGCTATATAGTTTACAAACACGCGTTTCCGTTGGTTCATGAAATGCTGAATTGTCACAAATCATATGGTGAAAGTCATGTGCTGCCATTCTTTAAAGCACGTGCCTCATCTCGAAGTTGGATGCTTTCCACGTCCGGTCGACCATGGGATGGAATTCTGGGGGTATTTCTTCCCTTTTTCTTTTAAGCGATTTTAGTAGTTTCTCTGAGGATCCTGTGTTTGGTAAGAGACAAAAATATCCTGAGGTCTTCAATGAGGATTGTGGTGGTGTTTGTAAGGTAAGGGATGTATTGTACACTATCCATAACCAAACAAGTTCTGATAGTGCTTAGGATCATTATCCTATTGGAAGAAGCAATTTCTTAAGTCCAACTTCTCAACTTGGATCTTGAGATTGTTCTGTAACATGCTCTTATACTAAAACTGATCCATACTGCCACCTATAAATACAATATTTTCTACATCACTATAAGCCAAACAACCACTACCTCTTCGCTCTCAAGTTTTACAGTTCCCACATGTTGGCTCACAGTCAGTATTACTTGTATCTGTACATAATCCCGACAGATATGCTCTCATCAAAGTGCTTTATCCTAAAAATAAATGCCTTTGGTTACATATTCGTTTACAAACTGCAAACGATTTTTCTGGTTAATCTTGCTCACAAGTGGCTTTCTTGTGAGAGGTCTGGAATGGTATCAAACCTTGTTAGAATCCTCCGAACGGTCCTAACATGAACTTGCTTACATATTAAATTATATTTACATGTATACTTATACAAGGTGATCACCTGAACAGTGGTCCGTGTAGTAACTATTGGATTGTTCTTCACTTGTCTCTGTACTGCCCTCTGTTCCCCTGACTCGGTTTTGATGATCTTCCAGTTCTAGGTTTATTCAGCACCGTGTGAAACTTCTTAGCGTTGAACAAGTTACACACTGGTTTAGAAGGGGAGCTTCTATTAACTATAATTTCTGAAGTTTTACCTTTATGGAATCGGTGAACAACATTGCGAAACTCCAGGACTGTTTCCACTTCTTTAGGTACGTCCCATTTTGACTACAGTTACTCACCACAGAATAAAGACAACACTCACTGTCTCTAGATGGAAAGGAGGGCTAGCAGGAAACAAGAAAACCTGTGAGAGAGACCTACCCAAGGGTTTCTTTACTAAGAGGAACGCTTCAATGCTTATGTCCTAGCAGGGAGTCATCGTATGTTCTCTCCTACGTCTAATCAACAATACATTTAGGATAACGGGATCGCTATACCTAAGAAGGAAAACATTGACGAAATTGGTGCATGAGCCGCCGAATGCTCTCTTAAGAAATCTCTTAAGCCGTGTTACACACCAAAAGCTGTGTTCTAACAGCTATTAAACCTTTAAAATTAAAACCCTAGAGTAAATATAGTTCATGATTCACAACCTCGTGACGACGAAAACTAAAATTTTTAAAATGAAGCCCTAGAGTGAATATAGTTCGAACTCACAACCTCCTGACGACGAAAAACGAGTAAATTTCTGTAACTGGGCTTTACAGTATACAGTTGACCTACATTAATCATTTTATTTTCTCTAGCACATATCTGCAATGTATATAGTAGGTAAGGTTTGCATTACACCCAGAAATTCAATAACGAGATACATCAACAAAATCATGTTCCGTTCACATGATTTTCTCTAGCTGTTCCGCGCCCCAGACCCCTTTTTTTTTTTTTTCCAACAGATTTATCTTTTATCTAAACCATGCTAATCAAGATAAATATAAGCAGAATTAGTTTATTATTGCTTCTTTGTAAGAACATAGAAGTGAAATAAGGGAATACACAGGCTAAAGCGATAGTCAAAGTCTTTAAAAGCCAGTCGATGTTTGAAACACTGAAATTCCGTTCTCTTTGCTTGCCAGGAGAAAATAAAAGAGAAAAGAGAAGAAATGTGTCTTCCCGTTTGAGGGGAAAAAGTTATATAATATAAATTGTGTGTCTTAGCGATATCTTAAAGTTTTTCTCTCTCTCTTGCGGTTTGACAGTTACACAAAAGTCATCCAGAAATAAGAGGTCTTCAGAGACTAGTGCCAAAAAATTCAAACCATACGTTTCGTTTGTTATGAAAATATCTAAATATAAAGTATTCTAATCAAAATCATTAGTGCAATTTTTTAGAAAATTAAAATTTTCGAAAAATATTCCCTATAAAGGGCAGTTTGGGAGGGAGATTTTATCGAAAATCGTGTCGCGTCCTTGGAAGACACGGAACTTAATTTCCAAGTTTGGTATTTAACCGACTTTTCGTTTTTGAACTGTTGCCCACAGACATACACAAGGAGAGAGAGACGGACATATTTCTAAAATGCTCTTTTTATTCGGGGGTCTCGAAACATGTACATCCGGTAAAATCTCCGTATCGAATTCCTGGCTAGCGTGCAATATCTTCTATATCCACTATGTACATTGTACAAACGAGCTAGATAGTCTTCGATTCACATGACTTTTTCTCATCTCTGTGACAAATTTATTGTTAATAAGCTTATTCTTCAATCTACAGCATGCTAATGAAGATAAACATTAGCAGAAATTGACCTATTACATGGTCCATTTATAAGTAGAAGGGAAATGAGGGACTACCATAGCCTAAAGCAATTGACAAAATCTGGTTGTTATGTGGTTGAAGTTCCTTTGTTTGTATGAGCAGCAATTGACAAATCCCGTATGAGAAACGTAGGTAGGTATATATTTTAAAGCTGAAACCAGTAACATGGAACATCTAAAAATGATCCACGAAAAAATGTATATAACAAAGTGCGTGTTTTAACGAGGTCTATATTTTCTATTAACTAAGTTTTTGTTTATCTCTTACGGTTTACCAGTTATGCAAATTCATCCGGAATAAAGATGTTTTCTGAGATTATTCCGAGAAAATTCAAGATAAACATTTTATTTGTCATGTAAATATCCTCAATACACTATATTTTAATTAAAATCGTTAGTGTCATTTTTTAGAAAATCAAAATTTTCAAAAATTTGTCCATGTAAAGGGTAGTTGGGGTGAAAAATATTCGTGTCGCATACTTGAAAGATACTGAACTTAAATACCAATTTTGAAATTTAAAGGACTTTTCGTTTTTGAGTTATCCCCCTCATACTCACACTCACACACACACACACACACACACACACACTGACAGAGAAGACACAGTGACATACTCGGACATGTTTCCGTTTTTTTTTTCATGGGGTTTCAAAACATGTATTTCCGGTGAAATCTTGGTACCAAGTTTTTGGGTGCACTACAATACCTTCTCTATACACCATGTAAATAGTACATGTAGAGAAAGTAATATTTTTTGACATTACGTATGTGACTGGACAGAATAACTCAAAAATATGTCGTTAAATGCCAAACTTGGTTTTTAGGTTTAGTATCATTCGTAAAAAACGCAGTAGTAAGAGTGGAACAACCCCGAATAGTGTGCTTCACGCGATCCGCGGCTTTATTAAAGACCCACTGTACATACTTCCTATATGAGGTCAATAAAGGACAAAATTTTATGGCCACAAGTACATGAATGAATACCTGGGAATCTTAGATGCGAATTATCGTTAGTTTTTCTCTAGCAGTTAAACGGTAGGATTATACGTATTCTACCAAAAAATTTTGTAAAGATTACAGCATAAATTCAAGTTTTGAGGTCCCTGAATAAATAAAAAAACATTTTAGAAAAATGGTGTGTGTGTGTGTGTGTGTGTGTGTGTGTGTGTGTGGGTGGGTGGGTGGGTGCGCAGTGCATCTCTAAAATGAAATGCTTGATAGATACCAAACTTCGTATTTTCGGCTCTCAAACTTTAAGTTACGAATATACGGCGAAATAAAAGAAAATAACGTGTTCCATTCACATGGCTTTCTCTATACCTTGTATGAAATTATTGTTAATATGCTTATTATTTTATCTATTTCATGTTAATCGAAATAAACATTAGCAGAAACGGTCTTGACAAGTTGACAGGTAGAAGAGAACTAAGGGAATATACTAGGCTAAAGTGAAGTAAAATATTTTAAAAGCTGTCGTTATGCGGTTGTCACTGCAAATCGCTTCCTTTGCTTGGCCAGGAGTAGAACAAAGGAACAACTGAGAAAAGTATGAGTATTTTAAAAATGAAACCAATACATAGAATCGCTTGGAAACGGTCAACTTTAAAACAAAAATGAATATGACAAATTGTGTGTTTTAACAAGATCTACATTTTTCGCGCAGTAAGTTTTGCCTATCGAAAAAAATGTAACGGTCTAACCGATAAGCAAAAATTCGACAAAAGGCATCCAGAATAGAGGTCTTCAGAGGCTATTTCCACAAAATTAAATATATACATTTTATTTAGGATATATATATTTGATATACGGGATTTTAATCAAAATCGTTAGAGCCATTTTTGAGAAAATCAACATTTTAGAATATTTTTCAATGTGGTGGGGGGATTTTCTTGTAAATCTACGTGTCGCATTCTTGGAAGATGTTAAACCTAAATACCAAGTTTGGTGTTTAACGGGCTTTTTGAGCTATGCTGTCCACAAACATTGACCTTTTTCTAAAAATGCTTTTTTCGGACTCAGAAGACAGCAAAACATATTTCCGATGAAATCTCTACATCGAATTTTTGGGAATACTACACCTTCTCTATCTACTATGTGCATAGTACATGCGGGCTAGAGAATGTAAAAATATGTTTAAATAAACTTATCTTCTAAAACTGAAACAAAAAATAAACAATATCGGGTATGAACCCTCAGCCCGTATCTATAACTACCCTCAAACTTCGGGACATAAGCAAAAATAAATACCTACAGTAATGTGGACGAGAAGCTACGAGTGGTTAGAATACAGAACAACAGATTTTGTTTTAGTTTAGCTTCCTTTGACCGGATGAGTCATACGAAGGTCACTCCAAAAGTTTTGAGAATGGACGCAATAAAGTATTGCACATTTAGATCTGATCATTGCATATTTTCAAAGTATTCTCCATTGCATTCCATACATTATGGGTCATATAACCAATTATAATAGTAATCTTAAAAAAGAGTATTTTATCTTCTAATCATCACAATTAAATAAATTACTTATTAAATAATAGTTAATAAGGTTTTATTGGAGTAGAAGAATATTTCATTTGAAGCGTAACACCGTCTCATTTTTTCAAAGCATTTTTCAAATGCTTACCGCCAATTTTGGAGAAAGTATAAATACATTCTTCTCTGACAAATCGTTACCTCGAAATTTTTCTTTGTTTCGGGGAACACAAAAAGTTGCATGGGTCCAGATCTGGATTGCAGAAGGAGGATGGGACAAATATGTGGCTCGTGATTCCTGCAGAAATGGGTCCTTTCTTGTGTAATGTTGGTAGAGACATTGTGACGGAGCAACAAAATTCCAGGCAGACCAGAATTAGGACGCTTTTTGCTCAGTTCATAAAACACTTGCGACAGACACTTGGGTGTACCATCTGACAATAATAGTCTTTAGCTCCTCAAGCGGGATCGCTTACTGAGAAGAAGCAACCGGTATTTTTACTAAGCCTTTTCGTTCGTTTCACTTTTGTTGGTGATCTCCTGGGAAGAACCAGACCAATGACTGTCGTTTAGTTTCTCATTACACTGGTGAATTCAGCTTTCATCACCTGCTACGATGTTAAATATGCTTTGGGATCTTCCTTCACTGAATTTTTCAATCATTTCCTGGCTCCATTGCACACGTGCTTGTTTCTGCTCATTCGACGTGGATCCAGCGACTGCAAAGCTCCCTGACGTCAAGTTTTTTTCTTTCAGGATTGTTTTTACTGCTGTGATTGAATGCTTAAGACTTCTTGAAGCTATGTGCAACGCGATCTCATTGCAACACGCGCTCTAATTTCAAAACATTTCAATCCATTGTTGCTATAGCCAGCCGTTCTTCGAGAGAATCGCTTCCTCATCTAAAAACTCTCATACAATCGACAAATGATAGATTGCGAAGTGAAAGACTGTGCAGTCTTTTAAGGCATTCTCTCTCCCCTAAACATACTTTAAAGTCAAAGAAATTGCTCTTGCTTGATATCTATTCCAGCATATAGCGAATGAAGATAGGGACACTTACCGCCAATCGTAGTTATCCATTCTCAAAACTTTTCGAGTGATCCTTATATCGGACGAATGAAAGGAATCTGTGAAATTATGTTCATATGAGTCCGGGATCCATAGGCTTTAGAGTTACCCAACATTAATATTTTCAGGATAATCAGAAAACAAGTTTAACAGGGCAACTCACACTACCCGAGATTCGAAATCGGGACCTCTTGAATGTCAGACACGCTACCCCAACACGGCGGAGGTGGGAGCAGGATGAGTTGTGCTTTTGAAGCACAGCAGTGGAGCGTATGTCTCCAGCAACAAAACGGTATTCGATTCCCAACAATAGTCCATACTTCCTTTGTCTTTAAAATGCATGAGAATGTAATAATCTAACATTTAAAATATCTTATTTTCCTGCAATACTTCGCTAACTTGAGATCAATAATTTAATCTGCATTCAATAGTCAAGTTCAGCTTATTTTGCGACTATTTCGGTAGGGTTAGTATGACACGTTTAATTCAAGTAGATCATTTGACCAGGGGCGGCTCGTCCTTACGTGCTGAAGAGCTGCAGCACGCTACTTTTTTTTCTCTTCTAAATTACATAACAGACATGCTGAAGGACCATGTAACAAACATAACACATTATGGTAGTAATAAGAAAGGCAGCACTGCCAATGACGAACTCTCGAAGCAAGGTAAACACGCAAGTTGAGCTAATGGAATGCATCCACGTGCTCAAAGCGATCAAGCACGGTAGGTGAATATTGCGCTTGCGTAGAACCTTCCCCTCTTACCCCCCCTGACGGTCGCTGTCCCATCGTTTTCGCACTGCTACGTGCTGCGTTTGGCTAAAGCACGGAATCAATGAAATCGCTACGAGTGTTAGTTCTTTTCCTTATAATCGTTTTGGCAGCAGACGAAACAGCCCTGCCACACTCACCTAAGTGCCACACTAAACATCAGAATTTAGTGAAATTAATTAAAGCGTATTACAACGTTTTATTTTAGTTATAATAACTAATTATATCTTTGTGATACAAACTGAGCCATAAAAGGACTATTATCTCCATACCTTATTCACATTGGAACGTACAGAACATTGTTTGTTATATTGTTTGTTAACATTGGTAACCATAAGTTCATATTGGCGCAATGTGTTACTTCCGCAAATGTGAAATCTAACAGGCCCACGTGTATCACATTGAAACAAAGTGTTCTGTTGTGTAAATGTTATTCAGTGTCAGTTTTCAGTTTATTTCCAACTGTGATCGCACTTTATTATATTTCAGTATCATTCAGTGTAGGTTTGTGTTACTTTCATAGGTAAGAAAACTTTAGTCATACATAATGAATATAGTTGATGAGCTGTTAAAAACTCCCTTTTCAAGGCGATCGTTAGATGAAAAGATCAGGATAAAAAATTTAGGGCGACCTACTCCTGATCTAAAAATTGAACAGAAAGCAAAAGGAAGTAAAAATTCTATTTACACAAGAAAGTTTAACACAAATATATATGACAACAGTGACTGGATCTGTGGTTGTGAGATCAGAAACGCGCTCTTTTGCTTTCCTTGCCTCTTGTTTGGAAGTACAGATTCGTGGTCTACGACTGGTGTTAAAGATCTAGGTCATGTTAATGAATATATAAAAAAACATTCAAATAGCAAGAAGCATATGAAAAACTCGCTACAATTCGTTACAAATATCAGGGATTTCAACGTCAGAGTGATGGACAAATTCTGCATGAAGAAACATCGGCGTATGGACTTCATTTTTCGAAACTAGGTGAGTTGCATGCATTTTTTTCCCCCCGTGCAGCACGCTACTTGTTTTAGGCACGAGCCGCCACTGCATTTGACTGAAAATAACTTTCGGTATCACAAATTAACAGCAGTTACGTGAAAACCATGCGTTTAAACGTTAGGTTAATACCCGGGTCCGGAATTCGATGACCTAAAATGACGTTAAATGGCAACTTTTTTAAAGGGTGTTGAGTAGTTCTAAGTCAAGTTTTAGGTTGCTGTTTAAGTGGCAACTTTGATTTTGTTTCTCACAACAAAAATTGACACTGAATACTCCCAACTTTTCCGAACATAATCCATGTAAGATTACAGATGTTATATATATATATATATATATATATATATATATATATATAATTAGCTTTTAAATTATCACTGGAAGCAATATATTCAGGAGTACTTTTCACTATATTCTTTTTCAGTGATTCTTTTGTATGTTATAATGCACACCATACTTGAACATTTCCACCTAAATTATAAATTTAAAAAATTACAGTCAATGTAAGGAATATTTTAAGTGCAATAGGCTGAGAAAACAACCGTAAAAATGTAATCCCTTATCTTAATGGGTTACATAGAAAAATACAACTAAATTAGTGATTTTAAAAATATATTGTTTATGATGTAGGTACCTATATGCAAAATTAATTTATAACACACTTCAATAATTTTATATGGATAATATTTGAAAACTTACCGTACTCAGTGACAAAATTCCATTTCATTACATGAAATATAATAGTTTGAGAATCTTAAAATAAAAGCCTGCCCTCAAACAACAGTCAAAGATTTGAGTACTCAGGTTACAACAATAATTGTACATTTATATGTATTTAATTTGCTAAAATTAGTGAATAAAAGTTCTCAATTTATACATAGACATAAGTATACAAGTAGAAAAAGCTGATAGGAAAATGAGAATTTAGAAGGTATAAACTCTGGAATTCTCAAGTACATCATTCAGTGTGATTGAAGAGGTCTTCATAGCCTATAACACCAGATGAGGACATAAATAAACTTTACTGTATGTACTTTACTAATTCGAAAAAGGGAAAACTGACCTGCCCTTTGGACATACCTGCTCGTCTGACAATAGCCACAACTACAAGTAACTCTTCTAGAGTTAACATTAAATAAGAATGTAAGCAACGGAAGCTACAGGTTACTCTTATTTCTGATTGTTAAAAATTCATTCTTACGTAAAAAGATCCTTTTGTACCCAATAAATATATAAATGAAAGAACATTACTAAGAACACAAAAGGGCAAGAAAACGACCAAAAATGAATTAAGTAATTCTTATAATCTGGGAGCCACGATACACATTAGCAATGACTATGATACAACATTTAAAGATTGGCCTGCCATCAGCATCAGAACCCTACATTTAGACACACCAAAGTTGCTGATATTACTAGTATGCGAACTTCGAGATATACAACGTTAAACATTCGCATTCCGCTTAGTACTTCAAAAGCGTCGGTTTTTCTAATATGACAGAATTCGTCCTGCTGATCTGCATCCTTCAAGGTCACTCCCTCACAAAATACACTGTTGCCTGTTGAAGTAGTATACTTCTTTGAAACAGTATAATTACGTGTAGAGATTAACGGAGCGTCTACATGGAAAAGCGAAGCATTGAAACTAAGTAATAGCTTCGAGGCATACGCTGAGTCTTATGACTCAGAAAATTCTGAGTAGCTCACCTATTCACTTACCCTTTGTACATATTGAACATTCTAGAAATAACAAGAACACATATAAAACGTATGAAAATAGAGTAGATACTTCCTTGGGCTTAAGCGAAAAATATTTAAATCAAACAATAAATTCAAGTACATCCGAAGTGATTACCACATTTAAAACTGCAGTTTCTTAAATACATTTTCATAAGTATTACACTGTGCATTGTTTCTTCTACACTAGGCGTGTGTAGGACAGGATTGTAAAGATAGATTCAGACTTAAAAAGTCAATGCCATAGTCGAGATTTGAACCACGGATCTCCTGGTTTCCATAAAGTTACTCTTCAACTGGCAACATCCCTAACTGACTTGCGTTTTTCCCAATAGTTGGGGAATTTAATGCTGCATCGCATCTTGCCATGGTAGCTCACTGGTCAGAGCAACTGGATGGAGACTAGGAGATCCCTGTTTCAAATCCCGGCTCTGCATTGAACTGTCCAGTCAGACTACCTTTACAACATTATGCACCTTAATGCATTACTCAATGAAAGATACATAATTTAAATGTTGATCATATCGCAGTATATCATATATAATAGTATCATATAATACTTTCTAGTTTTAAAAAAGGTATAGTTTATATGCATTTATTACTGAAGTGAGATTAAATTAGGATTTTGTACAATCCTGTAATGCCATTCTGAGCACGTTTTTTATATTTCTACATTTCTCCGAATTAAAATATTCAAGTTTTTCACCTTTTAAAACACAAACGTTTTAAAACTAAGTCACAGATCTCATATATAATTTTGAAGCTTGTTAGGCAAGGAGTGATGTGAACCTACATCTATGGTCTTGACGTAAATTAGATCAATTCTATAATCATTTCAATATAAAATAAAATTGGTAAAATATTTATTTGAACTTAAAAATTCACAAGCTTTTCAATGTCTAGGTTACTTGAAATATTTGAGGTTCACATGATATAGATGTTCAGAGAAACAAATTGTTATATTTAAGTCTCAAGTATAGATTGGTATTTGCATAAATTCTACTGTGAAGTGTCCCATTCACATGACTTTCTCTACATCTCTGTAACAAATTATTTATTATTCTATCTTCATTCTGATCGAGATAAACATTAGAAGAAACGGTCTTATTCCTTAGTTCCTTACAAGTAGAAGGAACATTAAGGAATACCTAGACTTAACAGACAGCGAATGTTTTGAAATGTGTTGCTATGGGATTGAAATCTTTTCTTTGCGTGGCCAGGAGTTGACATGTTCCCAAATGAGAAAAAATTTAAGTATTTTAAAACTAAAATCAATAACAAGGAATTTCTCGAAAACGGCCAATTCCACGAAAAAATGTACACGAGTGTGATTTAACAAAATCTACATTTTTTGTGTAGTAAGTTTTTGTCTATCTCTTATGGTTTACTTACTAGTTATGCAACATTTAAAAAAGATCATCTAGAATAAAGAGGTCCTCAGAGGCTATTCCAAGAAAATTCAAGATATACATTTTATTTGCCATGTTTCATCAAAATTGTTAAGAGGCATTTTTGAGAAAACCAAAATTTTCGAAATGTTTCCATGTAGGTAAATGGTAGTTGGGGTGGAGGGCTTTTGTTGAAAATCTTCCGTGTCGCATCCTTGGAAGATACTGATCCTAAGTATCAGTTTCGTATTTAATGGCATTTTCGTTTTTGAGCCATGCTGCCCAGACACATACGGACATTTTTCTAAATATATATATATATATATATATATATATATATATATATTTTTTTTTTTTTTTTTTTTTTTTTTATTCAGTGGGTATCAAACATGTATTTCAGATGAAATCTCGGTATCGAATTTTTGGGTGCAATACAATACGTTCTCTATATACTGTGTACATAGTACGTGTAGAGAAAGCTAAAATATATAACATTTTCAATTTTGATTGGTTGTCAAAACACTTTTTATTTTCAATATTGCAAAACCATTCCAAGCTACAACAAAAAATTTAAAAATATTTAAAAAAAATATAGTTTTCATCCCAAAGTGTAGTCGCCCTCCGTGGTGTAATAGTTACCATGCTAACTTCATATACCCATGGTCGCGGGTTCAAACCCGGCGGAGGACGACGGATTTTTTCGGGTATAAAAATCCTTAGCATGGCTTCCTTCGGAAGGGAAGTAAAGCCGTTGGTCCCGTATCGTAGATTTACGGCATGTAAAAGAACCTCAAGCCTGACAGAGAGGCCTCTGAGCAAAACTAAGCGGTCTTTCACACCCAATTTAGAATGGGACGCTGAGAATCACAGTGCTTAAAGAGCGTCCATAAATAACACGCCATTTTATTTTCCCAAAGTTTAGGATGTATACCTTAAAATTGCCTGATATAACTTCATAGAGCAGAGCGTAGGTCATTCGCTTAATTTGTTTACCAACTAAACCAGCTGAAAATGATTTGCGACAAATTACACGTAATGTAATATTAGATGCGATAACACATTTCATCCATTTAAAGCAGCATACCGGTTGAAACTGAAGCTCTACATGGGTTAGATAAATATGAATTGCCTGCCACACCAGTTATGAGGTGTAATTAAATTATTTATTGATAATTTTATAGCAGAAAGAGTTTTGCGCTTCAGTTATGAAAAGCCTTGTATCAACGACTTCAAATAAAGATTATTTTATTTAAAAATCTGATGTGTTCCATTCACTTGACTTACTCTACATCTCTGCAAAATATTGTTAAATAGCTTATGCTTATTTTTACTTCATGTAAATCGAGAAAAAATTAACAGCAATAGTCTTATTACTTGCCTCGATGCAAGTAGAAGGGAAATAAGGGAGTATTTACTCAAAAGCTGGTTGCTATACGACTGAAGTTCCTTTATTTGTATGGAGAGGAGTTGACAAATTCCCGTATGAGAAAAGTATGCTTTTTAAAGGTGAAACCAATAACAAGGAATATCTAAAAAAAAAAAAACGATCCACTCCACGAAAAAAATGTATATAACATAAATTGTGTTTTTTAACGATCTCTACATTTTCTATTAAAGTTTTAGTTCTATCTCTTGCGGTTCGCCAGTTATCCAAAGTTCCGTAAAACTCTTCCAGAATAAAGTAGTCTTCAGAGGCTTCTCCCTGAAAATTCAAGATATACATTTTATTTGTCAGGTGAAGATCTTTATTTAATATAGGATATTTTAATCAGAATCGTTTGAGCCATTTTTGAAAAAATCAAAATTTTCGAAAATTGTTCAATGTAAAGGGTAGTTGGAGGTGGGGGATTTTCTTGTCCACACACACGGGCTTTTTTTCAAAAAAGGTTGAATTCAGGGGAACACAAAGCATGTATTTCCGGTGAAATATCTGTATAGAATTTTTGTGTGCATTACAAAAGGTACCTTCTCTATACACTATGTACGCAGTACGTATAAAGAAAGTAAAAAATACAACCAAGGGGTACTAAATCCAGACTGGCTTATTGATATCACTGCATCACTCGTCAAGGCGCTGCCAAGCAGCCATCATACAAATTAACCATAATATACCAGTTTAAGATGGCATTTCACCCAGAAGCAAGCAAATACATAATTAGGCTTAGCATGGGATACTGAAATAGAAACGTCACTTTCTGTACTCAATACATGTAAACTGGGATTCAGTTAGAACTTAATCGCAAAAGCAATTCCGTTATTTTTTTTTTTTTTTATGTTGCATTCAAACGACTTTCCCTACCTACTCTTCAACAAACTATTCTTACCAGAGCTTGTTCTTCTATTTCATTTTGAATAGACATATTTTGAAGAAACCGGCAGATTACATATTTTTATAGATACCTACAATGACAACAAGAGAATACAGTAAACTTTAAGGGATAGTCAAATATTTTAAGTGCTGGTCGCTCTGATGGCTCTGAAATCCCATTGTGCCTCACATTCAACAAGTCGCCAGTTCGGATCTCGCTTAGGGTGAGTAACCCGGTTTTTTTTTTTTTTTTTTTTTTTTTTCGGGTTTCCCTTATCCTGAGAAGATGAATGTCGAGTAACTTTAAGCTCTCGCTTAGGGTAAGTTATCCGGATGTTATGCCCCCCCCGGTTTTCCCTTACTCTGACAAGGTGAATGTCGAGTAACTTTAAGCTCTATTGACCCCAAGATCATTTGAGCATCATTTCACTAATTGCATTAATTCATCGTTCGATATGACTAACCAGGATAAAGGACGTTAAGCTACAATAAAAACAATCCCATGCTCGTCATGACCAAGAGGGTAGTCGAAATAAAGGAATTACGACTTCCCATGATATCTATGTTTTGTGTAGTAAGGTTTTGTTTATTTCCTACGGTATCAGCAGAGTTTAAGCTACAGTCGCTTCTCAAGCTCGAAGAGTGCGACGAACTTTAAACAGTATTCGTAAAAATGCAACAACACCCGCCACAGAAATAAATGATGATCCGCTTTCCGTCCCAGCTAGTGGAGTTCATTTCTGATCTGACCATTGTTGTCAAATAGTTACTAGAATCCTCTTTTTTTTTTTCTTCTTTCTTTACCCTAAAATTGGTTCGGGTAGATTTTAGGAAAATGGGGAAATGCCCTTTTTTTTTTTTTTTTTTGAGTTATGCAACGGCTTCAAGTTGAAAGTGCAAAAATACAACTCTAAGGAATTTAGCCTTTCTTGCAACAATGTGATGTTTTTTCTAGATTCCTCTTTTCTGTCGTCGCCGCGCCGAGCTGGAATTACAATTTCAGAGCAACTGAAATAACTGCTATTGTGATACGAGCATCGAGGTGGTCAGTTAAAAGCATTACGTATGCAACAATGCAAGATACCTCGGCTTGGCTACTAGAATGATTATTTTCAACTGTTCTACTCTCAGTTGCTTGTTGATTATTGTGAAATAAAGCAGTGTTACTGTTTAATCGAAATCATGCCAAAACGCAAATATGATTTTAGTGACGAATTTGCTGACTTCAGGCTGAGAAGACTGTCATGGTAACTACTGTCTAATGGTGGGAAAAGTTGTTCTTTTTGCGAAACAGTTTAATCAGTTTCTGTTGCAAACACGAACCAGTTTCGAAACAACAGTTTCCTGCAACAGAAATTCCCTAAACTGTTGCAGACATATTGTCTACCACCAAATACAATTGAGATAAAAGCCATCGATAAAATCAAAATGCGCCAAATGAAACCACTCACTAGGTACACTGAAGAGGAAATTATCAAATTGCGGAAGCAAAGCACATTTGCGCGTTAACGAGAGGGAAAGAGTTTGATTAGTACATTCGAATTCGCGGATAATATCAGGCCGCGCGTCCCCTTGCGGTAAGCATCGCAAAATATGTACGCTGGTGAAACACAACTGCACAAAGTAACAGTTGTGAAAGTACTACTCAGGCTTTGCTGTTATTGTTGAATGAATCTGTTGCGGGGAAGCGATACATGAAAGAACACAATGCACACAATTTCCAGAAGTGTTTTATGAAACAGTTTTAGTGGTGCAACTATTTCAAATAGTTGTGTTAGCGAAACTGTTTCAAAATAGTTATTTTTGTCACATCACACTACTGTCAAACGTACAATGTATATGGAAGAGATTTTTAAGAATGTTGGATTATAGTAAAAAAACCATTTTTATTAATGCTTACCTCGATTAACATGAAGTAGATAGTGAATAATCTCTTGCAAGAAGTTTGTTTACAGAACAGATAGAGAAAATCATGTGCATGAACGAATCAGATTTTGAAATAAAAAAAAAAAAAAAAAAACCTATATATTATCTGTACATGGTGTAGCCCATCGGTTACCTCTAGCAGTTAGTCAAGCAGTAGCATACTGTTCTGAGCTTGTGAAGTTTCAAGACATTCTAAACAGAATACTATAGCTAAGTTGATATACTTAATGAGTCAAGGAAAGAACGTGTTTAAAATTTTGCCATTCGCTGGCTCTCGTTGGAAGAAGTGGTAACCTTACAATATGCTAATGGGAATTCTTTGGTGTCTGTGCTGGAAAAAGACAAAACAGGAAGATCTTTAATATGTAAAGATGCTTATTAAAAGAAGTGAAGTGTCAACATTTTTGTGACTATTGTTACTTTTTTTGTACATATGCACATAGTGTATAGAAAAGGTATTGTATTGTACCCAAAAATTCGATACCAATATTTCACCGGAAATACAAATTTTGGGACCCTCGGAATTAAAAAAAAAAGTGTGTGTGTGTGTGTGTGTGTGTGTGTCTGTAGGCACAATAGCTGAAAAACCAAAAAACGGTAAATATCAAGCTTGATATTTAGGTTTAGTATCTTCCAAGGACGCGACATAAAAATGTTCAAGAAAATCCCCCACCCCCAACTACTCTATACATAGAAATATTTAAAAAATGTTGATTTTCTGAAAAATTGCAGAAACATTTTTGATTAAAATCTCTCATATTTAAGATATTTAGATGAAAAACAAAATGTGTATCTTGAACTTTCTAAGAATGGCCTCTGAAGACCTTTATTCTGGATAAATTTTTCTGAATTTTTAATAACTGGAAAAGTAAGAGATATACAAAAACTTATTACACTCAAAAATGTTTATCTCCTTTAAAAACACATTTTTCCGTGTAGTTGACAGTTCCCGAGATATTCCTCGTTATTTGTTTCAGTTTTAAAATACTTTGAAATTTTCTTATGCAGGAACCTAATTTGTTACAGAGTAGAGAAAGTCATGCGAATGAAACACATTAGATTATTTTAAATGAGAGATACAATGTTTCTTGTTAAAATTTGTGTTTATTATCCAAAAATAAAATTTAGATCCAGAGTGCATGACATTTACGTGATCTCAGGCATACAAGAGCTTGAGGACTTTAAATTGAAACCTGGCAAGGTACATTTACACGTTGGGATAAAAAAATCTATATTTTTGGTTCAATTTTAAATTTTTTGTGCTGTGTGGCATGATAAAGTAGGAGATTTTATACTATAAAAATGTTTAAATCTTTTTTTTAACTAAAACATATTTTGAAATTGAAAATTTTACATATTTTTTGAAACACTATAGCATACATATTTTCAAGTAAAACAGCTATTTAAAAAGTTGTAAATTTTTGGATTGAAAGTAAGTATTTATACCAATTAAATTTTTATTTAAATCAGTACAGAAATTTTATATTTTGAGCTAATGCTATAGATGTAGGTTTACATCATTCCCTGCCTAATACGCTTCAAAATGATATATGAAGGTGGTCTGTAGATTAATTTTAAGAGTACTATTTTGTGTTTTAAAATACTAAAAAAGTTGAAAATTTTAATTCAAAATCTTCTCGGGCTTCTAGCCAGGTAAAAACTTGGCTTGACACCAACGTTTCGAAGAAGTGCATCTTCCTCGTCTTCAGGGTGATTTGAAAATTTTAGTTTGCAGAGATAGTGAAATGAAATTTCAACAATGTGATTCGCTAATGCTAATCTGATGTTGCAACTAAAATGCTCCTGTTGTGTATGCAGGACCCTCAATCTGCAATTTCTGACAGAGCTTCTTTCTTCCTCGAAGATACCTCTTCTTTGATTTTGCTCAGGAGTGGAGTTTTTTTTTTTTTTTGGTAGTGTTTAACGCCCGCTTTTACTATTTGTGGCACCACATGCGAGGTCACTGGTGATATATGAAATGAAGAGGGAGCACCAGTGGAATGCGATGGAGGGGGAAACAGGAGAACCCGGAGAAAACCCGCCCCTGCGCCGCTTCGTCCACCACAAATCTCACATGCGGTCTAGGTGAGAGGCGAGTGGTCTAACCATTCGGAAACGGCGCGGCTCTAGGACTTGAGTGTAGAAAACTGTTCTACAGTCGTTGGCTATCAGAGTTCATAATGCCTGGTGTGTATTTTCCAGGATTTATTCGCAAATGTTTGAAGATGTCAAGCTCCACTTTATTACCACAGTTGAAGTGCCACACTGCATCCATAACACCAAGTTTCCCACATATGTCTCTTTCGGGCATCTTCTCCATATTGTCCCATTGAAGCATTCGTTATTCTGAGTTTTCCCTTGTAGACATTTTGATTGCATTTCTTTGCTGGTTAGTTTCTCAGAGACAGGTTTCACAGCTCTTACTATTTCTAAGGGAAGCCCAGATTTGTGTTTATAGGATGTAAGTTTATCATTAGCCTTAGCTCGCTGAACACTGCAAATCTAATTTACAATTTAGTGTCATGCCCACTTTGCTCAGAACAGCGGTGCACAGTGGTGCAAAATCCTAAATTAAACCCATTTCGGGTAAGAAATATATAAATTATACATTTTTGAAAACTAGAAAGTCTGTGCTATCATATGACACTGAAATGAAACAATTGAAAAATGTTCACCACTTTTAACATGTAAATGTACCTGATTATAATTCTATTCTTGATAAAGTAATTCCAGAATTTCAAGAAGGTAAGTTTGAGCTTCGTGGTAACATGATACACAATTCACTGCAGCATACAAGTACTGCTAAGCACGCGATTTGAAAATTCTTAGATAATTTGTTTATAAATGTAAGACTAGAGGACTTATATAAAATTTGAGGAATCAACATTATTATTGTATCCTGAGACTAGCGGAAACGCAGGAAAAACCAAATTTTACCAAAGACACATTTTAATGCTTAAATACGTTCTGGCTTCTCAATCAAAAGGTCTAGGGTTCGTTTCCCGCCTGGGATGAGAAAATGTCTCTTTAGTTATAATCATTTTCTATTTTATTCAGAGTCTGGAAGTAGGGGTGATGGAGTAAATACGAATGTTTCAAAATGAAAATTAATAAAAGCTTACAGTTAACGAGTAGATCTTGTAAAAAAAAAGCAATACTTGTTGCGAAGACTGGATTCTCCCGGAATCTCGGCTGAAACTGACCTGGGCACCCTGGGCAGTCAGAATGTATTAACGTAGCAGAACATTAGCAAATTCGTAATCAGCGAGGATGTCAAATTAGTACCGAACGCTTCTTAGAAATGTCACTTCATCTTCCCATCAAAACCGATGAGCAGCGCGTAAGTCCAAAGGAGTAAGCTTAGCTGTAAAATAATCGATTCTGCGGTTGCCGATCGCTGCTTGCTACCGCAATGCCATTCACTGCGGGTTAAAAGTACTAGTACCAGGCAGATTGTTCCGTTAATTGTTTGGCTTATTTTATAACATGCAGCTTAAACCAGGGTTATCCCTTGAGAAACCCAACTTCCCCTTCACATTCAAGAGGTCCCGAACTCGAATCTCGGTTAGGACGAATTATTTGGATAAGATCTCTCTTACTTTCTCTACACGCACTACGTACATGGTGTACACCAAAAAATTCGATACCGAGATTTCAGCGTAAATACATGTTTTGGAACCCCCTGAATAAAAAAAATAATTTTAGAACAAATTCGGGCGCGCGCGCGCGTGTGTGTATGTATGATCAGCATAGCTCAGAAACGAAAAGACCGTTAAATACCAAACGTGGCAATTAAGATTGGTTTATCTTCCAAGGATGCGACACGAAGATTTTAAAGAAAATTCCCGCAACCCAAACTATCCCTTACATGGAAAAATTTTCGATTTTTTTTTTTTCCCCTCAAAAATGGCCAACGATTTTGCTTAATATACCACATATTAAAGCCTCTCCCATCACAAATAAAACGTATATCTTGAATTTTCTGGAAATAGCTTCTGGAGACCTGTTCATTCTGGGTGAATTTTACTGAAATTTGCATAAGTGGTAAACCGTAAGAGATATCACATTAAAAACGTAGATATCCTTATAACACACAAGCTACATCATACACGTTTTACGAGATATTCCTTGTTATTAGTTTCGGTTTCCGGAACTGTCAACAGGGTAAAGGGGGTTGGCTCGCCCATGCCTATAGCATGGTAACCATTAAGGGCGACATGACTATGACTGCTTACAAACTTACAATTTCACTAATGGTAACAATGAATGTCTCAGGTGAATCCGAGAACCATACTCCCCAAGAAATCTGCTCGTAAAACAAACAAACACACACACACACACAAAATGCATTCTGCGAAAATTAAATATCTCGCTACTACCTCTAAAACATCAGCTTTGCTTTGTAACGCCCATATTTAGATTTAACGTTTTCTTCCTCCAGCGATAAACCTGCAGGAAGCGTACGAGGCAATAAGTAACTTGAAGAGCAACGTAGAAAAAGAAATACTTGGGAAGTCTGCATTCAACTTGACAGTGCACGGGCTGAGATTACCCTGGTACCAACTTCAAGCTCTCCGGCCATCCTTAGATGTTACCGCTCCCCAAGTGATTCCTATCAACTATGAGCATACTTGAAATCTAAAGTCAGGGGTTGACGATTGCAGAATGTAACGTATTTTTCATTGTCGACATGGAAAGAAAATATAAAAGCATACGGTATTCGGTCATCAATAGATTCGTGATGTTAAACTGGGACGACTCCCTGACTCGTTGCAACGTACTCTATTATTGTTTAATAGTGTTTACAACGACTATTATAAAGATACCATAGACGCCGATACTCATGATGCATAAAATAATAATTCGGAAAATAAATCTGATAAAGAGAGCGTTAAAAGCTCAAGTTTACGGTAGCTCCCAACATTTTTAGTCAGACATAAGGATTAAGAAAAACCTGAAAACCCCATTTCGGAGGACGATCCTGGCGGAGTGTGAACCGTAGACGTTAAGAAGAAAATCTTTAAACCTAAATAAACGTGTAGCTCCAGTTTCATAGAAGGGTGCTTTATTCTTACATTTGGATGAGCTGCATTCGCATGACTTTCTCTACACTCTTATCATTTATTAGTGGGCACACGAACTATTCTTATGAAAGTTTGTTCCTAATTACATCATTTTAATTGAAATAAAGCCTTGTAATAACTACATTATGCATCTTGTTATAGTACAAAGGGATCACGAGACCCCAAGTTTGAATCTCCACTAGGGTGAGTTACTGGAATAAGGAATTCCCACAATCAAGACATCAAGTAACTAAACGCTATGGACCCCGGACTCATTTGATCATTCGTCGACCAATGTGAAAAATACGTGAAACTTGACATAACTAATTATACACATAACTTGTATATCAAACTAACGAAATAGCGATAGTCAAGAGTTCAAAGCTTTAAGAACTGGGCGCTAAATGCCGACCTTATTGAGATAATTTGTGTGTATTAAAGACATTCATATGATTTACCAGTTATACAAAGTTCCTTTCGAATATTAGGACTTGCAGAATATTCTCAGAAAATTGAAGATATACAGTTTGTCGTATAACATGTATATTAATGGTATTTTAATCTAAGTCGCCACTTTCAGAAAAACGCAAATTTCGAAAGACCTTCCATTTGAAGTAGTTTACGAGTGGAGGAATTTTTCTCGAAAATCATTTTATATCTTTGAAAGATATAGAACTTGAAATTGATTAAATTATCTTCGTGGCAGTGTGCAAACCAACGGAACAAGAGGTCATAGGTTCTATCCCATCTGCTCCTATTACTTCAGACTTTTTACATTCCCTTTCCTGTAGTTTGCCTCCCAATGTTAGACCATTTTCTTATTTCTTGCAAATCAGCCAGAACTGAAATACAATTGTGTGAGCCCGCTTCTATCCTGTGGGAGTAGCGTGTCTGCCTCACATTCAAGAGGTACGGAGTTTGTATTTCGTTTGGGGTGAATTGCCCGGATACGGAATTTTCCCAGAGTGTTTTCTCTACCGTGGGAAGACGAAATGTCGGGTAACTTTAAGCTCCATTGATTCCGAACTCATGTGTGCATCATTTCATGAATTGCATTCAACATCCAATAAGAACTACCAGGCTAGGATGTTATAGACATTGTTTTACATTCACATGCCTTTCTCTATCCAATAAATTATTCTTAAAAACTTTATTCTACTTACATTAATCGAGATAAAAATTTACAGATATGCTATTTTCTTTGTTCATACAATATAAATAGGGAAATATATATTAGGCCTAAGGGATAAAAAAAAATCTTTATAGACCTGTTCGTTATGTTATGCTTTAGAAATGTAGTTCTCTTTCTTTGGTCAGGGGGAAAAAATGTTGTGTGTTCCATTCCAATGCCTTTTGTGTTTCTTCTGTGACAAACTACTTTAACAAAAGCTTATTCTTCTACTTCATGCTAATTGAGAAAAACATTAGCAGAAATGGTGTTACTACTTAGTTCCAGTAAATACAAGAAGGATAACGGGATATACTACGCTAGAGCGATAGTCAAATCTTTTAAAAGCTATGTAATGCAATTGAAATTCCGTTCTCTTTGCTTGACCAGAATGAAAAAAAGCAAATTACGACTTCTCATTTGAGAAGTCTGTATTGGAACTTTTGAAACCAATAATAAGGAATACGTGTTTAAATGTTAACTCCACAAAAAATATGACAAACTGTGTCTTTTAAGGAGATCTACAGGCTTTTCTGTGGTAAGATACTGTCTATATGTTATGGTTTGCCAGTTATATAAAAAATTCATCCAAAAGGCTAGAGAGAGAGAGAGAGCTTTTACCAGAAAATTCTAGATATACAGTTTACTTGTGGTGAAAATACCTTGAACATAAGGCTTTTTAATTGTTGGACCACTTTTAAGAAAATCAAAATTTTCGAGTAAGTTTCCACATTAAAATTTTATTCTTTTGTCTACATCGTTCCAGTCAAGATAAACATTACCCTGAATGTTCTTAATACTTAGTTCCTTATAAGTAGAAGCGAAATAACGGAATACAGTAGGCTAAAGCTGTCACTGTGTGACTGTCATTGAAATTCGGCTCTCTTTCCAGGCCAGGAGTAAAAAGAGAAATGAAACGGATGGGATTTCCAGTTTGAGAAAAGCTTAAGTAGTTCAACATTGAAATCAATATTAGGGAATGTATCAGAAATGGTAGCTCTACAAAAAGTATGACATAAAAACTGTCTTAACGAGATCTTCATTGTTTGTGCAGTTTTTGTCTATCTGTTACGGGTTACCACTTATGCAAAAGTTACTCTGAATGAGGAGGACCTCGGGCTATTCTATGAAATTCAGTATGTTCCTACTATTTATTTGGCATGTAAATATCTTTAATATGCAACATTTTAATCAAAATCATTAGACCCATTTTTATAGGAAAACTAAAATTTCGAAAATTGTTCCATGTGAAGAGTAGTTTGGGGTAATAGGATTTTCCTGAAAATCTTCACATCCTTGTAAGATACTGAACTTGAATACCAATAAGGTATTTAAATGACTTTTCGAATTCGAGGGCCGTCAAATCATGAACTCCCAATTAAATCTCGATATCGAATTTTTGAGTGGAAAACAGTACCTTTTCTATCTACCGTGTACATTGTGCACATGTGCCAGAGGAAATATATATATATATTTTTTTTTCATTCGGGGGCATCTAAACACATTTACATGAAATCTGGACATCGAATTTTTGGCTGGAATACAATACCTTTGCAGCTTACTACGTAAAGAAGGTAAACATATGTACCGAACTCGAAACAAACCAGTGACGAGTAGGTATGCCAAACAAAAGTTTGTAAACTGGTCACTTGCTTGTTTACCTGGATTATGACGTATTAGAATACGCGTGAACCGTGAAAGGAAGTTTCACACTCTCCGCTTTCTTCCATCCCTTCTTTTGCAGTTCTACATCACTGCACTGCATAATGAGGCCAGATTGAAACGGTTTCTCTACTATGATTACAATATGTTGATTGCAAATCCACTTAAATGCAATAGAAGGGGGATATGGAATTGTTAGTAAGAACCAGTATACAGTTTATGTAGCAATTGTTAATTTTAACAAAAATCTGATGTAATTCATTCCCATGAATTTCTCTATTACATCTTACAACGGCTCATTTTTGTCTATTTTTTTTTAGTTTAAGATCCTTTAACCTGATAGGTCATATTGGACGATGAATAAGATGGGTAAAACAGTGCTCAAATGAGCCCGATTCCGTGGATTTAAAAGGTAAATGATAAACGTCTTTTCAGGATGTGAGAAACCCCTAAAAGAAACTTGAACTCGGGATCTTTTGAATGAGGCGGACACGTTACCTCCACTCTAAAGAGGCGGACTTTACTACTTATTGATCCAGAATTATTATACCTTTCGTTGCAGGTATTAGAATACAATAACTACTTTTATCAAACCAATAAAAAAGAATATCTCGAAAATGGTTACCGCCACAAACAATCGATTGAGCTGTGATTTAAAGTATATTTTTTGTGTCTTAAAAATTTCGCTTAGCTCTTACGGTTTACCAATTATACCAATGCCATTCCATTTTTCTTTCTGTTTCTGGCGATTGTATCTACTCTACGATTGCTGTCTTTGTCGCTACACAGTAAACCTCTTCGTAGACCTTCATGTCTCTGGATCTTAAGGCATTGTTTATAATGATCTCACGATGTTGAGGTACTTGTAAGAATAATTTGTTGCAGAATAGGTCGAGAAAATCATGTAAATGTGACATCAGTTTTTTAAGTGCTGTCGCTTGTGCAGCTTCTCGTGATGTCCTGTATTTCCAAGCCAACATATAGTTAGCCGATATTTAAACATGCTACTAAAGATTAGATTTTTCTATCTCCTTTGAACCTTTAAAGAAATGTACAGTGTAGCTTAATACACCATTCACATTAAGATGTAAGCGCAAAATTTAGAACCCATATTACACAATGCAAGCTTTCAGAGAGACACAAGTAACACACTGTGCAATACTGCAATAGTTTGCCCACTCCAACTTTATCCTTACGTTGCGTACATAGAGAATGTTTTCTGCAATCCTTCGTCTATGCCAACGGTTTCCAACCGGTGTGCCCCGGCACCCTAGGGTGCCGTGTGATTGGCTAAGGGGTGCCGCGAGATATTGCGATAAACAAAAACAAAAAAAAAATACGTTCTACTGAAGCCTTAAGTCTTGTAAGGTATTGAAATAAAATAAGTCAAATCAATTACTCTCATGCACGGCAGATGGTGATAGTGGTCGATTCATTTCAATAATTCAGTTATACTAATATCCCACAGATGGCATTACAGCTATACCCTGCCGAACATTCCCGAGACTACTCGCTTCCTCACGAACATTCCCGAGACTTCGACATGAATATATAAAAGTGTACGCCGCTTGGCGCTTTCAGCCAACAGCGTAATAGCTGAACAAAGCACTCCCCCTCCCATAGGGACAGGTCTATCAAAATTCACCACCATATTTAAATAAATAAATAAACACCAGCGGAGCAGAGGAAAGGATGCTGCTCCTGAAAATGCAACCGCTCGAGGAACCTCCTTAACACCAACACTCGAAACCTCAAACAAAACCTTAACCATCACCTCATTCCTGTGGTTAAACCCTTACCAAGGTAGGTACACAGCAACAACACCCAGGCTCACCACGAGCCTACCAGACACGCACGCACGCGCTTTCAGTTGTCTTCCTCGCGTTGATTCACAGTGTTTAGCTATGGATAAGTTCATTGTTAAACATAAACGCCAGGACAGTGAAAGTGAACAGTCGGCTCCTACTGCTTGCTTTAAGAAGCCAAATCTTACAGTTTCTCCCGGACCGTCGAATTCACCACACAAAGAAGACAAACGAAAGAAAAGAACATACTAGGACAGTTACTTAGCGTATGGATTTAAGTGGAATAACAACGAGGAAAACCCTATCCCTGTGTGTTTAGTTTGTGGCGAAACACTTAGCAACGAGGCCATGGTACCTAGCAAACTGAAGCGGCATCTTACAACAAAGCATCCTAGTGTGTCACAGAAAAGTGTAATGTATTTTTCACATATATTAGAAGGGGAGAAGAAAACAGCTGTTCGAATGGTAAAGAGAATGACCATAGGTGATACTGCTCTTGAAGCCTCATTTAAAGTAGCAGAACTGATAGCTAAAAAAAAAGAAACCTCATACTCTTGGAGAGGAAATCATTGGCCCTGCATGTCAAGTTATAGTTTCAACAATACTTGGCGAAGGAGCAGCTAATCAAATTTCGAAAGTTCCTCTGTCCAACAACACAATCAGCCGCAGGATATCTGAAATGTCATGCAATATCAACGAACAAGTCACGGAGAAAATAAAAACTTATAGAACATTTGCTTTGCAAGTAGATGAGAGTCTCGATATTGGTGACAAACCGCAACTCCTTGGTTTTATCAGATATATTGATGAAAAAGATATTAGTGAACAGTTTCTGTTCTGTAGACCGCTGGATACTACAACCACAGGCCATGATATTTTCGTTTCTATTAATTGCTATCTCAATGACCATGATCTTTCATGGAAAGACTGTTGTAGTATATGTACAGATGGTGCACCATCTATGTCTGGGAAAATTAAAGGTTTTATTGCCAGAGCTCTCAATGAAAATCCATCCATTATTATAACTCACTGTTTTCTGCATAGAGAGGCATTAGTCGTGAAAGCGTGTAATGAAGATTTTGCTGAAGGGTTTAACCAAGTTGTGAAAATGGTGAACTATATGAAGTCTCGACCTTTAAAGTGCAGAATTTTTGAACAGTTATGTCGCGCAACGGATGCAGCTCATACCTCTTTGTTACTTCACACAGAAGTAAGGTGGTTGTCGCGGGGTCGTGTATTGAACCGGTTTCTCGAACTTAAAGAACAGCTAAAAACTTTTTTTAAGGATGAAAATCAAGACAATGAGCTCTTACTAAGTGATTCTTGGTGTTTTGAACTGTCGTATCTGGCAGATATTTTTCATAAGCTGAATGAACTGAATGTTTCGATGCAGGGTCGACATGAAACAATAATCTCCTCAACCAATAAAATGAAAGGTTTTAAAAGAAAACTTAGTTCTTGGAAGTCTGCAGTTCAAAAAGGAGATTTGTCGAACTTTCCATCTCTTCTTAATGTGGCAGGAGATAAAGATCTGGGTAAACTGAAAGACCGCATTTGTGATCACTTATCAACATTGCAAGATGCAACAGATGCGTACTTTCCAACTATTTCCACTACGAATCTCGACTGGGTTGTCTCACCATTTGATTTCGTAGATAGTGCAGAGGAAATAGATTTCACTACTTGCGAACGAGATGAATTTATTGATCTTTGCGCTGATTCCACACTCAAAGGTAAGTTCACCAAGAGTGAGGCGTCGGTGGCTAGTTTTTGGCTTCAACGGAGAGAGGAGTACCCTAACCTAATGAAGAAAGCAATTAACGCACTTTTGCCCTTTTCAACATCCTATCTATGCGAGCAAGCCTTCTCTGCTATGGTGAAAATAAAATGCAAAGCAAGAAATAGACTGAATAACCTTGAGGATGATTTGCGTGTTTCACTGTCAACTGTAAGACCCGACATCACATATCTGTGCTCTAAGCATCAATAACAAGTTTCACATTACTCATTAATCGAACAAAATTTATTGATGTATTTTTACTCAGTGATTGTAGTAAAGTTTACTGTATTATGTTATGGTGTACGTTATTATTATATAATATTTCAATAAATTAACATATTAAGCTTAATTTTCTTTTAATTCAAGGAAGGGTACCCCTGGTGTTTAATGTTATTCCCAAGGGTGCCGTGAACTTCAAAAGGTTGGGAAACACTGGTCTATGCATTGCCTAATGTTCAACAGAAGACGGTCGCAATGCAAGTTTTTACAGCGAACTTCTACTGTACATACATGTCGCGTCATCTCTCATTTCCTTCAAGAGGTACTGGCAGTTTCTTTGCAAATCATCTTTTGATTTAATGGATGTACCCACCTATGTGTCTGCATTTCTTGGCTTTCACAAATCGTAATTTGGAAAAGATAATTAACATTTCATTAAATGTGCAGCTTCATCACTTTCTGCCGTCTTCGTGTTTGTATTACTTTCAATATACTCCAAACAAGTGTGACCTCACTGCCGCGAACATCATTTGTATGTATAATTTATTTATTCGTTTATAAACGATTTAGTGAATTTTTTATATAAAATTGTTGGTTGTTATTCACTAGGAAATGTGCGGAGCACTTGGAAGACATCTCAATGTAATTTACAGATCTAGAAAACCGTGCAAACTGCATTACCCTTACGATTGCATCGTGAAAGGTCTTACCTCGCACTTGGGGTTTATGCTGCGTTACATCTGCGTTTGCATCTCATTGTGAAAGTGGCTTTATTCTCAAAGGTTTGTTTCAATTAATATGAAGTAGATAGAAAAATGATTTCGTGAAAACAGTTTATAGAAATTAACAATTCTTTTATAAAAATAAACGATAGTAGGTAGAAAAGGTTTATTTGGATGTAACACTGAATTATGTAGCTCTAAAGCCGATAAAAGATATTTCTGCTGGTCAATACCATATAATAGCATAACAAATTTTTACACATGTGTCAAAGACATAATGATGTATGTACATCCAATAAAAACAGACCCGATGAAGGTCGCACAAGTACGGTACAAGATGAGCTTTGATTTATATGACGAAAGTCCGGCCGTACACGGAAAACGTTGCGTTCTGAGAGAATGAACACGAAGGCCATCAACCTTCCTTGAAGCAGATTAAGGAAAGAGATTCAGGGTTAACCACATAGAAAGGGAGCTCAGAATGTACACGGGAAGGTCGACAGAGAGGGGAGAGCTGACAGACCACAGCTGATCAAATTCTGGCCTTCTAAGAGTCCCAACAAATACCTCTTGCTATATCCAGTCAATGGCAGAGTACGGAGAAAGCTCTCTTTTCCAAGGTTTCTCTGCTTTTTTCGTCGCGCTGAAGCCAACAAGGTTATGGTTAAATTTATACACCCCCGTCAGTGTTGCCCAAAAGCTTTCATCATTACATCGGCCTTACCTAATATTATTTTCCAATAAGCTCTATATAAAAAGCGTGTGCTTTTTTTTACTTCGTTTACTATAAATACAAGCTACCAGCATCTCACCGAAAATTATTTGAGGCCCTGATGAAAAAAACTGATGTGCTCCATTTCCATTGCTTTCTCTAAATCTCTGTAACAAAGTATTGTTAAAAAGCTTATGCTTCTATTTACTTATTGCTAATCGAGAAAAAATTAGCAGAAATAGTCTTATTACTTGCTTCCTTGTAAGTAGAAGCGAAATAAGGAAGTACCATAGGTTAAAGTGATAGTCAAAAGCTATGTGACTGAAGTTACTTTGTTTCTATGGACAGGAGTTGACAAATTCCTGTATGAGAAAAGTATAAATTTTTCATAGCTGAAACCGAAAACAAGAATATCTCAAAAACGATCAACTCGGCGAAAAAAAAAAAAAAAAAAAAAAAGTATATAACAAAAATGGTATGTTTTAACGTGCTTTTTTTTTTTTTTTTTTTTTTTTTGGTAAGGTTTTGTTTATCTCTTACAGTTTAGCAGATATGCAAAATTCCGTAAAATTCATCCAGAATAAATGAGTCTTCAGAGGCTATTTCCAGAAAATTAAAGATATAATTTTATTTGTCAGGTAAATATCCTTAATATATGATATTTTAATCATTAATCAAAATTTTCAAAAAAAGTTCCATGTAAACGGTAATTGGGGGTGAGCGGGATTTTCTTGAAAATATTCGTGTCCCATCCTTGGAAGATACCAAACTTAAATACCAAGTTTGGTATTTAACGGTGAGCTATGCTGCCCACAGACACACACGGACATTTTTTTCTAAAATGTTTTTTTTTAATTCAGGGAGTCTCAAAACATTTCCGGTGAAATCTGGATATCGAATTTTTGGGTGCATAACGATACCTTCTCTATACTCTAATCACATAGTACGTGTACAGAAAGTAAAAAATTAAGTATTTTAAAACTAAAATCAATAGCAAAAATGTATTAAAAATAGTGCATTCCACGTAAAAAAATCTGATGTGTTCCATTCACATCTCTGCAACAAATTATTGTTAAAAAGCTTATGCTTCTATTTACTTCATACTATTCGAGAAAAAAATAGCAGAAATAATCTTATTACTTGCTTTCTTGTAAGTTGAAGCGAAAAAATCTGATTAATCCATTCACATGACTTTCTCTATGTCTCTGCAACAAATTTTTTTTTAAAAAGTTTATGCTTCTATTTATTTCATGCTAAGCTATAAAAAATTAGCAGAAATAGCCTTATTACTTGCTTCCCTATAAGTAGAAGAGAAATAAGGGAGTAACATAGGTGAAAGTAATAGCAAAAGATGGTTCATATGTGACTGAAGTTCCTTTGTTTGTATGGACAGGAGTTAACAAATTCCTGTATGAGAAAAGTAAGTTTTTTTAAGGCTGAAACAAAAAAAACAAGGAATATCTAAAAAACGATCAACTCCACGAAAAAAATGTATA
Source organism: Hymenopus coronatus (assembly GCA_030762935.1). Taxonomy (NCBI): domain Eukaryota; kingdom Metazoa; phylum Arthropoda; class Insecta; order Mantodea; family Hymenopodidae; genus Hymenopus; species Hymenopus coronatus. The sequence goes on along the minus strand of CM060896.1, from coordinate 34,974,495 downwards.
CAACATAAATTGTGTGTTCTAAGGTGCTCTACACTTTTTGTGTGGTAAGTTTTTGTCTATCTCTTACGGTTCACCAGTTACACAAAATTCCGTAAAATTCATCCAGGACACTAGTATTCAGAGGCTATTCCCAGAAAATTCAAGATATACATTTAATTGTCAAATACATATCTTTAATATATGATACTTTTATCAAAATCGTTAGCGCATTTCTTAGAAAATCAAAATTTTCGAAAATTTTTCCATGTGAAGGGTAGTTGTGGGTGGGGGATTTTCTTGAAAATCTTCGTGTCGCATCCTTGGAAGATACTGAACTTAAATACCAAGTTTGGTATTTAACGGTCTTTTCGTTTTTGAGCTATGCTGCCCACAGACACACAAACATACACACGGACATTTTTCTAATTTTTTTTTTTTTGGATTGAGGTGATCTCAAAACATGTACTTCTGGTGAAATCTCGGTATCGAATTTTTTGGTACAATACCTTCTCTATACACTATGTACATATTACGTATAGAGAAAGTAGTCGCCCTCCGTGGTGTAATGGTTATCATGCTAACTTCATATACCCAAGGTCGCGGGTTCAAACCCGGCGGAGGACGATGGATTTTTTTTGGGCGTAAAAAACCTTAGCATGGCTTCCTTCGGAAGGGAAGTAAAGCTGTGGGTCCCGTGTCGTAGATTTACGGCACGTAAAAGAACCTCAAAATTAAGCGATCTTTCACGCCCAATATAGAATGGGACGCTGAGAACCAAAGCAGTTAAAGAGCGTCCATAAATACAGGTCATTTCATTTCATAGAGAAAGTAAAAAGGGAGTGCTATAGGTTAGAGTGATAATCAAAAGTTCGTTGCTATGTGACTGAAGTTTCTTTGTATGGAAAGGAGTTGACAAATTCCAATACGAGAAAAGTAGAAGTTTTTCAAGGCTGAAACCAAAAACAAGGAATATCTAAAAAAACAATCAACTCGGCGAAAAAATATATACATATAACGTAAATTGTGTGCTTTAATGTGCTCTACACTTTTGTGTGATAAGTTTTTGTCTATCTCTTGCGGATTACCAGATACACAAAATTCCCTAAAATTCATCCAGAATAAAGTAGTCTTCAGAGGCTTTCCCAGAAATTTCAAGATATACACATTGTTTGTCAGGTGTATATCTTTAATATACAATATTTTAATCAAATTCGTTAGAGCCAATTTTTAGAAAATAAAAATTTTCGAAACTTTTTCCATGTGAAGCGTAAGTGGGGGGATTTTCTTGAAAATTTTCGTGTTGCATCCTTGGAAGATACTGAACTTACATACCAAGTTTGGTATTTAACGGTCATTTCGTTTTTGAGCTAAGCTGCCCCCCACACACATACACAACATATTTTTAAAACTACTTTTTTTTTTTTTTTTTTTTACTCAGGTGTCCTAAAACATGTATTTCCGGAGAAATCTCGGTATCGAATTTTTGGGTGCATTACAATACCTTCTCTATACACTATGTACATAATATGTATAGAGAAAGTAATATATATATATATATATATATATATATATATATATATATAAAATATATATGAAGATGTGTGTAAAACAAATTGTGTGTTTTAACAAACTCTTAATTTTTTTTAAGTAAAGTTTTATCTATCTCTTACGGTTTACCAGTTAAGCAAAATTCCGAAAAATGCAGTCGGAATAAAGATGTCTTCAGAAGCTATTCCCAGAAAATTCAAGACATATATTTTTTTTTCATATCTTTATTATACGATATTTTTAATAAAAATCGTTAGTCATTTTTGAGAAATTAAAAATTTTCTGAAATTTTTCTATGTAAAGGGTAGTTGGGGGTGGGGGGATTTTCTTGAAAATCTTCGTGTCGCATCCTTAGAAGATACCGAACTTAAATACCAAGTTTGGCATATAACGAACTTTTTTCGTTTTTGAGCTATACTGACCACAGACATACTTATACGGACATTGTTCTAATTTTTTTTTTTTTAAATTCATGTATTTCCTGTGAAATCTCGGTATCGACTTTTTATGTGCAATACAATACCTTCTCTGTACTCTTATGTTCACAATACGTGAAGAGAAAGTAAAAATAGAAAACGTGTGTTTCTGTGAACCGCAAAACTCAAAAACAAAAAGCCGAATAAATACCAAAATTGGTATCTGGTATTCAGTAGCTTGTGTTCATTATTCAAACATGCGACAAAGATTTTCAGGAAAATCCCCCCACATAAAATACTCTTGACATGGAAGACTGTTCAAATGTTTCATTTTCTCAAAAATATTTTTAAGGATCATGATTGAAACACCAGAATTAATCATATCACATACAAATTGTAATCTTGAATTTTCTGGAAAATATCCTTTGAAGTTCGGGAGGAATTTTATATAATTTGTGTGTAACCTCCAAACGTTAATAGACGAAAACTACCCTAATGCATTTCCGAGATATCCATTATTAACGGTTCTCTAATATATTAATTATTGTTCCATTTATACCCTGCCTTTAACTGCATGGCCGTTTTGAGGCATATTCCTATGGAACATATTAGCTAACGGTAATAGTGTTAACTCGCACTCCTTCCAGACTTTGGGGAGGATAGGGAATAATCTGTGCTAGAGAAAAATCTCTACCCCCCCCCGAATCAAACCTGGTGGTTGGAATTGTTCAATCTTTGTCATTCTCTTAAAGTCCTTTCGATAAACCATTTTTTTCGATTTGCATACAAACATTGTCTTTTTAGGCCAAAATATAACGTTCAGTTCTTAAAATAATTGACTATCGCTATTCCTTATGTATTTTCAACCAAATGAGTAAAGTAGTTCTTTCTTCAAAGCTTTACTTCTATTAAATGAATTAGATGGAAAAATAAACCTTGGTAAGAATAGAATAGGTAGAGTCAATGCCATAGCCGTGATTTGAACTACGGATCTCCCGATCACTAGCCGGTTGCTCTACCACTGAGCTACCATGGCAACATGCCGGCATAGCATTAAATTTATACTTGAATCCCGGGATTTAAAGCACTTACTACATTGTAAGTCGCCATAGGGGTATGTTATCTCAAAATAATTTGAAATCACCTTGTGATTTGCCGGAACCAGTTGAGAAATGTAATGGTATGCCGGTATGTTGCCATGGTAGCTCAACCGCTTCAATGGTGGTTCAAATCCCGGCTATGACATTGAATTTTTCAGTCTGACTCTACCTATCCAACTCCTGTCCTATACACGGTTTGTGTGGGAAAAACAACAAGAAATAAATACTTTTCGTAAGAATAGTTTGCATACACATATACCTTAGAGGATAGAAAATATCGATTGTGGCATCTGATTTTGCTATAGGTATACCAAAATGTCCTTTGTGTAAACCCTACTTTCACAGATAATTTGAATAGTGTTTGATGATACATGTGAATGCACATTCCAGAGGAAAATGCAGATTTGAATGCGGCATTAAAGTAAAATGTTTACATTTAATTGATCAGTGAACACTAATTACCGGTGTTAATAAAATCTCGGCAGAAATAAAAATATATGTTTTCCGTAACTATCAAACGCCTGAAGCAATTTCAGCCAAATACGCTACATAATTATGTAACTTACAAGGTGAAAAATATCACTGTGCGATTGGGAATATATTATATGTAGAATATAATAAAATACGACTGATGTTAGTATCGAATCTAACAATTTTCTGGGTAGTTGAGATAAATGGACATTCTTGATTCCAAGTTCAGTCACCACCAGCAAGAGGGCGTACAAAATGCACAAAAAGTATCAAAATTAGTGTTGAATCCACATTAGCTAGAATGAAAGTTAAATTACTTTAGGGTCCTGACATCCTTCGAAGACTAAGGGAGGTGAGGCTTCTATGGCAACAGCGTGACCGTGCCTCTTCAAAACTTCACCAACTCAAACAATTAGGGCGAACCATCCCCCTTTACTCCTTATCTTGTAATGACCGACGCTAATGGCGGCGAGAAATAAGCACAATTATTATTCGTATCTATTGGTAAAGAGATTACTTACAACTCGTAAATTTTATATTATGGTGCATATTTTACTATTGATTATGTATAAAATCTGTGCGTATTAATAATAGTCATTCCGACTAAGGCTTAGTTTGAGCGATAAAACCCAGTTTGGCCTGTCTCAAATATTTAATTTTAGAATTCATAAAATCTACCTAACCCCCCTCCCCCACCCGCACGCACACTCACTCACACACTTCGTCTTGCAAACTTAAAGTTATGACAAACCTTCAATTTTCGAGTGTCTCAAACATGTAATTTAGGCGAAACCTTGACATGCACTGAATTTTCTATTCAAATGCTTCCTTACTAGATAATCCAAGCAATATAAAATGAAAAACCAGTATCCATAATATAGCGAACGCTAACTAAGTACATATGATCATGCACATATTTGACAATTATGGCTAATAATTACTTTTATGGTTTGCAAAATATTCGCTGCTGCCCATTTATATTTCCCGACCAGATGGAAGCAGCGGTCTTCAACATAATCTCTCATTGTTTCGTTGTGTTTAAAAGGGCGAACTTTCTTTCGGTATAATCTAAAAAGTTAAAACTTTAAACTTGACTTTAATCAGCACCTTACAGTAAGCGGAAAATCTATTAGGATTATATTCTGCAGTTCCCTTCTTTGCCATAAACAACCCAGTAAAATTAGAATAGGGTCCTTCGAAGTTTATGCTTATTTTTTTTTTTTTAAATTATGCATCACTTGAAAGATTAAAAACTAGAGGTATTAATAATGTCTAGTTTTGTTACATGGAAGCTCATTTGATTACGCCGTTTTCCGGAAACTGTCTTTACACAGTACAGCTAGCAGAACATGTCAATTTATGTCCAGTTTAGTGATCTGGCTAGCTTTACAGCGCCACAGAGGCCATCATACACCAGCTGCAAAAATCCTTGAGGCACGAGACCTGCTAAGGCTACGAGGAGTGTCTAGTGAGGTGCACAAAGGGACCTGAATCATACTGCAAAGAACTCACTCACTCACTCACTCTCTCTCTCTCTGAAGAAACCAATAATCTTTTGGCTTTTCTTGCTTAATCTCCAGTATTATCTGAACTTCCAACTTTATTTCACTTCCCGGTTGACTGATAAACATTTGCAGGTATTGTTAATAGTTGAAAATGAATAATTAAACCCACAAGAACTCTTATCAAGTATTTTAAGAAAAGAAACACTGTAACCATTTTGGAACGTTATGCTAAGAAGGCGTATTATCAGAGAGCCGATTTTGATGGAAAAAAAAAGTTTGATAAAAGACATATTAATTAGTGGCATTACTTCTGGACATGCTTTCGTTTGTTAAATTAACTTTCAAAATTGAATATTGCATTTATCTATCATTCCTATCTGATAAATTATAGCGGGAAATGTTGCCATAATACAGTATTGCACCTTTTACCATAAACTGGAGATAATTTGGCCCTTAATGAGTTACTTTGGCCCAACTTAAAAAAACATATAATTTTATATATATGAGGAGCATAGTATCAAAGATGGACAAAACCCACAAACAAAATTTTACAGCAGATGTATTTTCTATATTTTACATTTACACTTAAATATAAACTTCCATATTTTTAACTGGTGACAATATGGCCATAATTAACATAAATAACACTTTCCTACTTTAAAAAAATTGAAGAATTCAACAATAACTTGATTTTTATATTCAGAATGTCAGAGTTTGCAATACAGTTTGGTTTATGTCCTATTTTGAAACAAAGTTATTTACTGAATGACACATTTTTCTACACAACTGAACTCAATATAAAAGAACAATGATTAAACACTTTATATGCCAAATTTCTATGGCAACAGTTACATTTTACACATCAGGACTATCAGTTTCATGATGCAAGCATTCACACTCAGCATTATTAGTAGGCATATTGATGTTGTTCGCATCTATAACTTTCCTGTACCATTTCAGAGATTCAGTGCTTCTCCAGTCAGATCCATAGTAACTTTTTAATGTCATCAATTTTGGCTTGCTTAACTTTAACCCCTATGGACATTTCCTTAGGATTTACTTCCGCCAATAACTTTCCTTTTTTTGTGATCGGACGTTCTATACCAGTGTCAATATTGTAAGCTACTTCTCCTGGAACAAGCACATTGTTTTTGCAAGTGCATCTAAGTACAATTCTTTTGCAATGGCTTATTGGGAAGTGTAATTGAGCTGCAGCTTTTGCATACTGCATTACCAGTCATGAGGCATTCAGTCATTCCTGATAACTTTAACAGTACCAAATTTGGAAAAAACTGCATGATATTCACTCTCTTTAATAGTATTCATTGATTTCAAATCTTTCTCTATTAGACCGAATATTCGGTCTGATGGCAAAAACAAATTTCCAGTTACAGGAAATACAATTTCTAGTTTATTTAAGCATGGGGGTGCACAACTCTTAAGCCATTTTGCACACATTAAAAGAACATTGACATTATTTTGTCCACTACAACCATCTGCCACTAAACAAACTGAAGTTACATCATCAAGATTCTTGCTATTCAGTCCGTTATACACAACTGAAGCTACCTCATTTGATGACTTTTTTGCTTCATTTTCAGTCCAAGTGTAGATTGAGACGTTTTCAGGTTTAAGTTTATCAGTTGATAATCCTGTTACAACTGTCAAGTTGTAGCAGTAAAGTTGTCTTGAATAATAAGCTGATTGGTCACTGAGTTTGGGAGGCACTAAATGTTTTTGGCAGTCAAAAAATAGCAAAATACAATTATCATTCTTTTTTTCCAGGTGTTCAAAAAAACACTTTGCCTGCCTTTTGTGTACAGCTTTTCTTAACAGTAGGTCTGCTTTCTTTTCTTCATTGTTTACCACTCTAAGGCATTCATTGGTTTCCAAGCAAGTGCTACATTCATCAGTTGCAGGAGAAGCAAAACTAGCATTGAAATGTGTATTGAAAATATTACGAGAGTACCACTCTTTCACTTTTTGATCTTCAGGGACCCCGCTATTGTACATGGACCACAGTTTTGCAGTATTTAGTTCAGATGGACGATACTGACATGCACTTTTTGCTCTCTGGTAATGTGACTCAACTGCTTTAAAGCTTTTAATGAAATTTAATATTGCCTCTTTTTTTCTTTGAATAACTCGCCCTTCCTAAATCCACCTCTGGTTTCAATAGGCACTAATGCACCATGCTTCTTATATCGATTAAATACACCTAAGACTCTGTGTTTTGTAATATTCGAAACAGTCAAAAAAGTATTTCTTCAAACTTTCAAGTTTACACCTGCAGCATTTGAAACAGTGTATTCAATTGATGTGTTTTTCACCTTTTGGGAATCTTGTTTCCGGTACCTTTTAGGGTTGCTTGCATGGCAAAATTTCAAAATGAAAACATCTTGTTTCATTTTGTCTGGCACAGAGTAAAATGCAGCTTGAAAATCCTTTATGTCATTCATTGTTAACAGTGTGCATTGCAAAACTCCTCGGTGATGGCAAGATGGCTATTAAGGTAAACCCTTTGCTGAGTATCTATGAAAAATAAAAAATTGAAATATTAGCTTCCTAATAACAGAATGCTAATTTAAACTACGTACTTAAAAGCATCTCTTCATATCATCATAAAATTATTAACATTTAGATTAGGTAATTTTTCATATGAAGATTTCTACTATTACTGAAGCTCTTTTCATACGTAACTTCTCTAAAGTATTTGCCAACAATATAATAAACAATATAAAACAAATGGATATCTACCAACCCTAACAAAATTATTACAGTTTACTTAAATGTCTACCATAACATTGAAAGTTGAGGGTGAGTCACATTCTTACCTTTTTTCTTTTTCAAGATGGCTTAAATGTTTTCTACCTTTGCTAGGTGGAATTAGATTTATATTAAATTCCATGTAAATTTTCTTTTGTTACCATATAGGCACAAATAAAGAAAATAAGCTAGAACTTAGAGCAAACCAGTACAGCTTCAACAGATCTGCTGCCATATTGAAAATGATGACCTTCAAGCTTCCTGATTGGCTGTAAAGTCAATGTCTGTATTTGAAACAAACAGTTATAGGAAATGTCCATTTATGATACAAACCTCATATTTCAGATGCAAAATCAATTACTTTCTGGCTGTTTTTTTTCACAATCTAACTTCGGATTCAAAAAGGTGATGAAAAGTTGAACTAGAATCAACTTAAAACTCATTTTACACAAAAGTGGCTTATGTTCGACCTTGATACTAGGCTCCTCATATATATATATATATATATATATATATATATATATATATATATATATATATATATATATATATATATATATATATATATATATATATATTTATTATGTTTTATCCAATGTGAAATTGGGTTTATTGCCCTCATCACAGAAGAGATCAACATTTGATGAAATCAATTAATTTTGGGATTATGGCATTCAATATCATAAAAATATGAGATTTTTCCAGTTTTGATCCCCCCATTGTATGAAATATAATACATTTAAGTATAAAACAAAACATATCTCAAGCAATAGGGGGCTTAAAATTGGGGAATTTTAAGATTATAGTGATCATTGTGTTGCTCATGATATTGAAATGTCATAATGCTACAGATATCCCAAAATTTGACCTCTCCTCTACAATATGAAAGGAATAATTCCGATTTTCACATTGATTACAGCATAAAAGTTTAAAAATCATATATGTTCCATTCACATGACTTTCTCTACATATCTGTAACAAATTATTGTTAAAACGTTTATTCTTCTATTTACTTCATGCCAATCAAGATAAACATTAGCAAAAATGCTTTCTTTTAAGTAGATGGCAAATAATGGAATATACTAGGCTAAAACGATAGTCAAATCTTTTAAACGAGGACTATGAAAAGAAAATTAAGAAAATTTGTTTATGAAGCAGAACTTACAAAATTGTTGCACTGCCACTTGCGTTCTCAGATTACACAACATTCATTATGAATGAACATGACTTCACAGTCCAACACAACCACTGTATGCACTTATTAACAAACAACAAAATAAATAAATAAAATAAAAATCTGATTTCTTTCATAGTCCTAGGAAGTAAAAAGAATCAAATTTCAATTGAATCACTTAAAGAGTCTGCTTTTAAAAAATATTACTATCATTTCAGCATTTTGATTCCCACATTTTACCTTCAACTTACAAAGAAGTAAGTAGTAAGACTGGTTCTAGCAGTGCTTATTTTGATTACCATGAAGTAGATAGAAGAATAAGCGCTTTATCAATAATATGTAACAGATGTGGAGAAAGTCATGTGAATGGAACATTTTAGGGAAAAAAAAAAAAAAAGTTGTGCGTGTCTGTGAACAGCGTATCTGAAATACGAAAACTGGGTTAGACACCAAATTTAATAAGTTCTGCATCTTTCAAGGATGCAGCACAAAGTTTTATGGTTTTTTTTTTTATCCTCCCAAACAACCATTTAAATGGAATAATTTTTCAAATATTTTTATTTTTTCAAAAATGGTTCTAATGTTTTGATTCAAGTACCATGTTTTAGATATTTTATGACAAATGAAATGTTATCTTGAATTTTCTGGTAATAGTCTGCGAAGACCTTCATTCTGGATTTCTTTTGCATAAATGGTAAATCGAAAGATCTAATCAAAAACTTACTACACAAAAAACACACAGTTTATGTCGTATACATTTTTTGTAGAGTTAACCACTTCCAAGATATTGCTTGTTATATGTTTAAATGTCAAATGAAAAATCGACGTTCGTTTCAAATCTCTTTTGTCTTACACCTGGCCATGAAAAAAAATGAACTCCAATTGTATCACATAACAGCCAGATTTTAAAAGATTTGTCTATAGTTTTAGCCTATTTAATCCCCTCTTTCCCTTATTTTTATAAGGAAACAAGTATGAATGTTTCTGCTAATGTTTATCTCGATTAGCGAAGCAGAAAGAAGAATTAGCTTTTGTAAGAATAATTTGTTGCAGAATATGTCGATAAAGGCATGGGAATGGAGCACATCAGATTTTTAACATAGTAAAGACCCTTGAACAGAGATTAGTGTGCAGCGCACAGTATGCACCTCCCACTACTCATCTCTGTTTCTAAAAGCGGCAGACCTTCGTTCAACCATCACAGCGGACGGTGTGTTGGTCTCGGACATATTTTATTAATAGTAAGGGAATTCATAGCTCTTGGATTTTGTTAGTTGCATTAGTACAGCTTAAGTGACTCCCAAGGTTCGCGACTATACATCGGCCTCGTCCTTCAAACTATCGTGACTCAGCTTGAATCTTTTGTTCCGGAGAATCAGCTCCTGTAAGGAAACACCAATTCGGGATGATGAAAGCTGGACGATGGCCTTAGCAGGCAGACCCTGTAAAAGCCCTGACGCACGAATCATATCCAAGGAGAAAGAGCAAGTTTACGACAAAAGTAAAGCATTTCCTTCCATTTAAAACATGTCTTCAAGGATACCCTTGTATAAAATTTCTAAAATCCACAATTTCAAATGGTGGATATGAAATTTTATTGCACAAATCAAGGATTCATATACATTGTATACATCCGCTCCCATGTATTCTTAAAAGTAGTTTCCAAAATTATTTGTACTTTTTCTATCAGTACAGCAAGTTGGGGAAGTACTGCATTCCACCGAACAATTCTATACCGACATTTCAAAAAAAAAAAGGCGTTTTAAGACTCATTAAATAAAAAAATGCTGATGTGTTCCATTCACATGACTTTCTCTACATCTCTGATAAAATATTATTAAAAAGCTTATGCTTTTATTTACTTCATGCTAATCGAGAAAATAATTGGAAGAAATAGTCTTATTACTTGCTTCCTTGTAAGTAGAAGCGAAATAAGGAAGTATCATGGGTTAAAGTGATACTCAAAAGATGGTTGCTATGTGACTGAAGTTCCTTTGTATGGACAGGAGTTGACAAATTCCTGTATAAGAAAAGTATACGTTTTTCAAAGCTGAAACCAACAAGGAATATCTCAAAAAGATCAACTCCACGAAAAAAAAATTATATGACATAAATTGTGTGTTTTGTGTTGTAAGTTTTTGTCCAACTCTTACGGTTTAGCAATTATGCAAAATTCCGTAAAATTCATCCAGAATAAAGCAGTCTTCAGAGGCTATTCCCAGAAATTTCAAGATACACATTTTATTTCTCAGGTAAATCTCTTTAATATTCGATATTTTAATCAAAATCGTTAGAGTCATTTTTGAGAAAATAAAAATGTTCAAAAAAGTTCCATGTAAAGGGTAGTTGGGGTGGGGGTGATTTTCTTGAAAATCTTCGCGTCGCATCCTTGGAAGATACCAAACCCAAGTTTGGTTTTTAATGGACATTTCGTTTTTGAGCTTTGCTGCCCACAGACAGACAGATAGACAGACACACACACGGACATTTTTCTAAAAATGCTTTTTTTGGATTCTGGGAGTCTCAAAACATGTATTTTCGGTGAAATCTCGGTATCGAATTTTTGGGTGCATTACAATACCTTCTCTATACACTATGTGCATAGTACATATAGAGAAAGTAAATAAAGCTATTTTACTTTCTCTATACCTATGGTAAGTACAGAAAGTATTGCAGTTCACCCAAAAATTAGACATACATGCTTTAAGGATCTCTGAAACGTAATAAAAAGCCTCTTTAAGAAAAGCAGTGTGTATGACTGTGAACTGCACAACTGCAGAATGAAAAGTTGGATAAATACCAAATTTGGTATTTTACGTTCAGCACCTTCCAGAGATGCAACACGAAGATTTTCAATCAAACCCCATCCCCCATTCTAACTACCCTTTATAGGATATTTTTCAAACACGTGATGTTTATTTTCCCATAAATGGTTAATTTTGATTAACAGAGACCAGAGACTATATGTGCATATCTCGAGAGAATAAATGCATCCACCTGCAAGAATAAGAATTTTCTGGGTTTTAAATAAGGCCTAGAGAAATGAAGAGGCATACCGCCACTGATAACATGTTTTTTTGTTTTTTTTAAATAACACTTGCTTGCTGTGTGCCGAATTACCTCAAAATAATTCCATATCACAACAGCAACTGAAAGCAGGCAAAATATGATTAATGAGAACTTTTTAAATTTTTTTTAAGGCAAAGCAAGTAGTGCTATGCTTTGATTGCATGATTTTTGTCTGTTTTCTCTATTTGAAGTCCAAGAAATGTATCAGATACATATTTATGTATAATTATTGTACCTGATTATAAGTTCTACTTTTTTATGCTTTATCTTTTATTGAATATAGTTATCATTGCTTTAACCCAAACTTTAACTGCTGGTGTGATTTTTCAATACATAGTATTATCTGCAGAGAATATAATATAAGTTTATATAAACTTTCAAAACATTTTGCTTACCGAACAAGTGCGTGTACACTGTCAGGCTGTTTCTTCTTCTTCTTTTAATAATAATTGCTTTTTATGAGAAATTATATCACACCACTGCAAGTTTTTTGAACACAGATTGCGGTTGCCACCATTCATTCATTAGCTTATCTCCTAATGTCCTCTACCAGCTTCATCAATAGTAGTCACATTGATACAATTTCCATAGAACATGTCACATTCTTTGGAAAGATTACTCTTTATGCTCAGGTAGAAAATTAACCCTCATTAGATTTCACATTTCAAACTAAAGCATTGTTTTCTAAACTTCCATATTTCCTTGGACTTTCTAAGTGATTCTTTACCAAATATTCTTTCTCACCAAACCCTCTAAGAAGAGTTTTTCATCATCACATATATTTATATTTAGTTTCTACTTCAGAACCATTCCATAACTTTTTGTTCCTCAAAATTCATGTTATGCTTGAGTGAACTGCACTAAATGTAGCTTTTATTTTTCAACTTGAGCCAAGCATGCTAAACACTCTAGGAACTTCAACTATACTTAAAACTGAAATACCATGATTTTGCCATAAATTTATGGCTTTAGAATACTCCCTTGCTCAGTCTTCTTTCAGATCCAGTCAGGCCAAGGAACTGAGAAAGCTACAAATTTGTGGCGAAATCATGAAATTTGAATTAAATGTAAGGAAACTTTCTAATGTTAAGAGGGCTCAGTCCAAGTACAAACAAAAAAAAAAAAAAACAAAACAAACAAACAAACAAACAAAAAAAAAAAAAACTAATGTGTTCTATTCGCATAGCTTTTTCTACATCTCTGCAACACATTATTGTTAAAAAGCTTATGCTTCTATTTACTTCCATGCTAATCGAGAAAAAATAGCAGAAATAGTCTTATTACTAGCTTCCTTGTAAGTAGAAGTTAAATACTAAACTGATAGTCAAATGCTGGTTGCTATGTGACTAAAGTACCTTTGTTAGTATGGACAGGAGTTGACAAATTCCTGTATGAGAAATGTATACGTTTTTCAAAGCTGAAACCATAAACAAGGAATACGTCAAAAATGACCCACTCCACGAAAAAAATGTACATACCATAAATTGTGTTTTAATGTACTCCAAATTTTGTGCATTAAGTTTTTGTCCATCTCTTACAGTTTAGCAGTTGTGCAAAATTCCGTATAATTCATCCAGCATAAACAAGTCTTCAGAGGCTATTCCCAGAAAATTCAAGATATACATTTTATTTGTCAGGTAAATATTTTTAATATATGACATTTTAATCAAAATCGTTAAAAGCCATTTTTGAGAAAATCAAAATTTTCGAAAAAAGTTCCATGTAAAGGGTAGTGGGCAGATTTTCTTGAAAATCTTCATGTCACATCCTTGGAAAAATACCAAGTTTGGTATTTAACAGTCTTTTCGTTTTTGAGCTATGCTTTTTTTTTGGATTCAGGGGGACCCAAAACATGTATTTCCGGTGAAATCTCGGTATCGAATTTTTGGGTGGAATGCAATACCTTCTCTATACACTATGTACATAGTACATTAGAGAAAGTAAAAAGGGGTATTAGTTTTAATCTTGAACAAACAATATCCATTTTGTTTTCTTTTATATGAATAAGTTGCTCCACAATCAAAATTATCTTTATCTACTAATGGGACTTATAAGTCCTGCTTATTTTAAGTGCTATTATAGAAATAGGGTTTCTACTCCAGGGTTGATTTCATATTAAACTAACTTTCAACAATAAAATACAAGTATTTAAATTGTCAATAAAACTGTGGTGATTTGTTTCTTTCTTTTAAGAAAAAGAGCAAAATCCATGCAACAGCAATCAAATGTAAACCACATAGCCCAAGCATGCCAAAACACTGGGTCCTTGGGTCCTCCTGATCCTATATATAGGCACATTCAACTATAGTTGCTGGGATTTGAACTTGAATGTTTGGTTTTGAATGGATGGCCGGTTCAAATTGCCTGAACGCTCATGGCTATTCAAACCGCTTCAGTGTTGTTGGTACCTTCAGAAGGGATATAAAAGATGGGTTAAGATTTAGAAGAAGAGAGGCATCACCAGTAAAATAATTCTGGGTTCAGCAAAGGGTTAATACTTCCTCTATTACTGACAATCACCCAAACCATAAATCTAAGAAATCATCCCTATTTAGTACAGTAAGAATGCTCTTCTGAAGTGCTGTACTATTAATGTATATTTTCTGGTTTTACAAACAATTTAATTGAGTATAAGGTTTCAAAGCACTGATGTTAATCCATCATCTTGTTTAAGACATCACTTTTAAAAAACTTGATATAGGTATATTTTAAATAAAAACCATGGGGAGGTCAATACATCAAAATTCTGTGAATTGATTTTGTTTCATATCGTAGAACAGCAAAAAGTTCCTAATCCACACATAACCAACAGTCGTTAGATCATGGAATCATAAATGGTAATCTGCAGTTCAAATTTTCCAGCACCATCCTCCCTGCCTGAAGTGTTTGTAAGTTTAACCTCCCCATGACCACAAAAGCTGGGGAGATGCAGTGAACTTAGGCCTGAGCTAGTTTCTTAGCAATTACAAATTATTTCAAAACCTGGAGTGTATATATTAATGTACATGCTATATTGTGTGTCAGAATTAAAATCGTTAGTGAGAAACAAATTGTAAGATGTGAAATGAATGGTTTTGGTTAGACATAGTTTTTATTATTTTACATGATAACCCTCTGCCAAAGGCAGAGTTTCATTAAAGTTTGGGATTAGGAGGTGTGCAGCTGGAAACCAACCCTTTACTGGGGCAAAACCTTCCACTTACTGCTCCCTTAACTGAGGCGCAAATTTTGACTTGCAAGCAGAGTCTACAAAGTCTCCAGAAAACAAGAGATTTTACTAGGTTGCCTCTCACCCCTAATACAGGGCTGTCTATTGTTTGCTAATGGTTATTGCCCAGTGGCACGGAGGGGGGGGGGTGATACCATTTGAAGGTTATCATGTTCTGGAGAAAATTGTGGCTTCTTAGTCATTATGAGAATGTAATTTTACTCTTCATTTTTAAGACCAGAAATGCATTATTCACATCAAGTTCATTACAGGATTAGGACTTCTCCAACTTGAACAATGACTGAATTAAATTTACAAGATAAGGCTATAAAATTCACATTAGAAACTGAAAGTGATGACTATCTCCCTTTCCTGGATTTAAAAATAAAAAAAGACAGTAAATTGAATTTTGGAATATACAGAAAGCAAACCCACACTGATAATTATATAATGGCTTTAACCCCTTTTCACATAAATTTGCTGTTTTTAAAAGTTTAATTTATAGGTTAATTAATTTACCCCTTAATAAAGATGAATTCTATAAAGAATATAAACACATTATCAACACTGCTTTAATTCATGGTTTTAATACTGATTTTATAAATAAAAAAATTGAAAAGTTTAAATATAAAAAAGCTATTAAAGATATTTCTGCTCTTAAGAAAATAAAAGATAATTATATTTTTAAAAAATTTACTTATCACCCTTGGGCAAATAAAATATTCACAAATATTTTCAAAGAGCATGGCATAATATTGGTTCCTCAAAATAAATACGGTATAAAAAATTTGTTAGGCTTTTCTAAAAAGGTTGAAATTTTAAAAAATAAAAAAATCTCGCATTTATCAATTAAATTGTTTAAATTGACCTTATTTAGATTGGTAAGACTAAACATCATTTGGAAACCAGAGTAAAAGAACACTTTAGGAATATTAAATACAAACAAATTGATAAATCAGCTGTAGCAGAACATTTTTGGAAATTTAACCAGAAATAAATCCAGATGTTAAATTATTAGAATACTTAATGAACCCATAGATTTAATGGTTTGGGAGAAAATATTTATATTAAAGTATAAAAATCATGCAATGAATTTTGATATACCTGCAATTGACTCTCTCACCAAATTTGTTTTGATTCCAGTAGTTAGCAATACATTAGTACACAATCCACCTAGTAGCAGTAACCATAACAGTGTAAATAAACACATCAAAAACCAGACCAAAAGGAAACTAATGTTAATAATGCAATATATTTATTGCAAAACTAGTCCAAGGATTCCAAAAGATAAGTGAAGATTGGTTGTAACTATTATTTTTATTTTAAACTCTTGATATTGAATACTATAATAAAGAAATATCAAGATTTCAAATTCAATTTTTTTTGCAAAGAAATGACTTTATAGAAGCATGAAGAGTCTCACAGGAAACAGATGAATCCCATGAAAAAGGTTGTATGGTGACAAAAATGAAAATAATGGTTTATTATGAAATTATAGATAATAAATCAAATAGCTGAGCAAATTTGTACTACTACTACTACTAGCTGGAATTTATGGCTGTTCTGAATGGAGACAAATTTTCCTCTTACAATTTAAGTGTCCTGACATCCTACTAAATACTCAATACCAGTCTACATATATACATATACATATAAAAAGCTACTACACTTTTTCAAGAAGCTAGGAAAAGAGCTGTTTGTTCTTTATTCTTTCCCTGAATTTGAAAATAAGCCTATCCATGAACTGGTACCTTTATGAAATGAATAACATTCATACATTTTGAGTAATTTATAATTTCATTAATTCTGTTTATGTTGGGCACTACTGCATCCATAGAGATATTTCAGAATCAAGAAGAATGCATAATTATCAGGGCAACCTAGTCTCAAGAAATATCATCCATTGAAAAAGAACAGCTTTTGAAACCAAAATCACTGCCTTCGTTTTATGACAATGTTAAAGGAATTTACTACTCAAAATCAAAGAGCAGACCTCACATTTAAATAAACTAATATAAGAAATTCATGGAAATTATTTTAAATTATATATGTACAGATAGAGGCAGACATTATTTTATTAAATAAACCAAACATTAAAATTAAATATTCAATTTTTTTAAAGTGATCTGTAAATATATATAAACCATTTCTTGTCCTTCAAGGAAATTTTATTATTATTTATGGAAAATTTTATTGTTAACAAATGAACAATTCATAATTTTAGTTTTTGAAGTCCATTATTATATTATCCCAAGTTCAATGAAACAGTTATAGAACTATCCCTATTTATCAAGTATCCACACTTAAAAAATGGGAGTTCACCATGCCCTTAATGAAAATCCAGAATGTTTGGTATCTATTATGAAATGGGTAATGTACCTGCTTCCGCATCTTTAAAATGAAGCATGTGAAAAATAAGCTTTCACAATAGCACGTAGTCACTAATAAACAATAGAGAGTAGAGAAAGTAAAACGTGATGAAAAATAAATAATGTGATGTAACACACAGGTTTGTTAGTGGTTTCACTGTTATCAAGTTATTTGTATACATTTTGCCATGAAAGTTTCTTATTTAGCATAATAGTATCTCAATCAAAAGAGCGGAATAGGTAGAGTGAGACTGAACAATTCAATGCCAAAGACCAGGATATCCTGGTCCACTGAGCTACCATGCACATGGCATTAAATATGTAACTGACTGGTATATTTCCCAGTAAATCACAAGATGATCAAATTATTTTGAGATGACAAACCCCAATGGCAAATTACAATGTTGTAAGGCTTCATAGTTTAATCAGTTATTAGGTCAATTAGTGTTGTTTCTTTCCAGGACAGGAGTTGGATAGGTCAAGTCATGACCTTTAATTTTTCAACCTATCCCAATTCCTGTCCTGCTCATGGCTTGTGGGGGGAAAACAATTAACAAAATCATTAAGTCATTTTGAAACTGGAATTTTGAGGCATTTCAAAATAATGCAATTTTAATGTATATTCTGGTTTTACAAACAATTAAACAGAATATAAGGTTAGAAAGCATTAGTCCTATTCCATTACCCTGTTTTAAATCACGTTTCCGAAGAAAAACCAGGGAATCTTAAAATATGCGTTTCCAGTAATATCTCAATACTGAATTTTGGGTAGAATACCTTCCAAGCAAGCAGTGGAGAAATAGAGGATCCAATGTGTTACATTCACATTATTTTCTCTACCTAATCTGTAAAGAAAAGCTTACAAAAGCTTATTCTTCTAATTAATGTTAATCAAGATAAACATTTGCAGAAATGGTGTTATTAATATTTTATTACAGGTTCAAGGTGAATAAGGAATACAGTAACTCAAAGCTGATCGCTATGCGACATACCTTGAAATTCTATTTTATATGCATGATCAGGATGAAAATAAATGAAGACAATTTTTTCATTTGATAAAATGAGAAATATAAATTGAAACCAAAAAATGTGTCAGAAATGCCTGACATTGCATATTTTAGCAAGATATATATTGTAAATTCACATATTGTATAGTGAGATTTGTGTATATCTTATGCTTTACCAGCTAAAAAGTCATCCAGAAAGAAGAAGGCTTCTGAGCCTATTCCCAGAAAATTCAAGATATACATTTGCAATATATATGTTAGAAATACTTGACATTGTATATTTTAACAAGATGCATATTTATTGCATAGTGAGATTTGTATATATCTTACAGTTTACCAGTTAAAAAGTCATCCAGAAAGAAGAAGGCTTCAGAGGCTATTCCCAGAAAATTCAAGATATACATTTTGTCATCTACATGTCCTTTAACATATAGCACTCTAATTAAAATCATTTAGAGCCATTTTTGAGAAAATAAAACATTTCACAAAATCCTACATAAAAAGACAAGTTTGGGGTTGCAGATTTTCCAAAAAAAATCTTTGTTTTGCAAACTTGGAATATACTGAAGTTGAAAACTAAGCTTGGTACTTAACCAACTTTTCGTTTTCTAGTTATGTTATTCACAGACAATACACATGGGCCGTTTTACAAAAATACTTTTTCTTTATTGAGAGGCTCTCAAAATATGTATTTCTGGTGAAATCTTGGTATTGAACTTTTGGGTGGAATGAAATGCCTTACCTACATAATACGCTAGTACTATTTTATAAAAACAACCTTATGTTTAGATTAAGTATATATTATTTCCAGGTCATGATGACCGCATTGATCAGCCGGTGGGATTTGAGGCACTGGCCACGTCTCACCCTCCAATACTGCACCCCTCCATAATGTCTGCCATGGACAGAGATGGGGGATGCAACAGCCGGGCGGTAGCCCTAGGTTCCTTATGAGCTGTCATGCCATGGAGTTACACATTAATTCACCCTGGTATAGAACAAAGAAATTTAACATACTGGCTCACATGTACATTTTATATATGCACAGTGGTAGTGTGTTTCCCCCCAGCTTTCATAGGCTGCAGATTAGATTAGTGACAGAGTTCCTTTAAGGATTACATTTTCTCATGGAAATCATCTCCATAATGTTCAACCTCCAAAATCACATCATTTAGCATGATTTAGTCTGCCAAAGTAGGCTGCACAAATTGAAAAGCTACAACACTATCATCCCTGGAGAGTCAGTTCATTTCTACTTGGGGGAAGGTGCAAGACACATTCATTAGCTTAAAAGAAACTCTTCTTGTTTTTCTTGAATGTGAAATGTTTTTATTAAAAGTATAGTTGTCATAATTTCCCTTTTAGAGAAGCAATAATAATCAGTAAGCAAATCACTTCTCACAACACAACAATTGAACCCTCTGCCACACATAAATGATGTCTCTTAAGGATAACTTCTGTCAGGTTAACAGGGGAAGCAGCATTATACCAATTGTATCACATACACACCCTTAAAAACTGTAATAGCACAATGGGCTATCATGAACACAATAACATACTAGTGTTTAAAAAACACGAGCCACAGTGGCTTGCTACTGACTTGCTTACATCCCATTCATAAGGCTAAAATCATTAAGTAGGAAATAATATAGAATAAAGGAAGTACAAGTAGCACACCTCATCCTAGAATGACTGCTTTAAATGACACTTGTACATGTACATTGATTCCTTTTCCAGAACAAAAATGTACTGAGTAACCCATTAAACAACATTCCTTATATATATATATATATATATATATTTTTTTTTTTTTTATTATTTCATTTGTATAGCCCCCTTTAACATCAATGGTCATATCAGGGGCTGTGACTTGTGAAACTGTAGGTTCAGAACATTAGGTTAAACTTTATATTACTAAACACACGCACATTCACACTTCCAGATTCTGTGGGGGATAGGGAATAATTCTGGTTAAAGAAATATTCCCCGCCCCAGCCGGGAATCGAACCCGGGACCCTTATATTTTGAAACCTATTTGAAGGTGATTAAATGACTAGAGCCAACTTTTGTAATAAATTTAACTTGTGTTTCCCTTTAACAGAAATGGACAGTTTCCTGAGACAGAAGCATCTCTTCCTTCAAGAATTATGCTTGGCTGCTTATTGAGAAACCACGCCAATTGACAATTTGAATATAACCAAGTGAGATTTTTGAAATGGTGAGTTAGGGTCCCTGATATCTAACTTGTCATTGTTTCCATTTTTATTACTTATGTATTGAATATGATTCATTTCACATTCTCCTCGCTGTATTAAAATATGTTAATTTTAAAAAGTGAAGCAAAGGAAGGATACTTTGCCCATGACAAGAATATAGTTTTGTTCATTTAAAGGAATGTATAGTTTGCACATGAAAACAATACTTTTTATTGTATTATTCACTTAAGGAATGGATAGTTTATATATAAGAAGAACTTACTTTTGTTTATGTATTTAATTTCCCAGTGTGCAATGCTTATAAACACTTGTTAATGATGCAGTAACCGACGTGACTGTATGAGACACAGGAAATGGTTGACTGGTGCATGGACCCCAACAGATCACAATTACCAGATTTTCTTTATAATTTATTATATTATTTTTATTATTTAATAAAATAATGATAAATGTGAATTAAAAACCTATGGTTGCTTGAAAAGGGAATTATGGCAGGATGTCAAAAAAATATATTAAAACAAATGCAATCTGAATTCTGTTTTTTTTTTTTTTTTTTTTTTCAATCTCTTCTGGATGTTCTGGAGCATGAAATTAAAAGCAAACAAGTGCAGGATAGTATAAAACACATATACAGGAATATTTTAAGATTCATTCACCTATTTGAAGTCTTAATTCAAGACAATGTTGGGAAAATGTGAAAAGGATACCTTGGTAGTTAAGTTACATCCATTATTTGCATCTTCTTTGCATTACACTACATTGTATTGCAGAAAATGAACTTTTGTCATGTTTGCAACCAAGAACCTCCTCCAGCAGAGCTCAATAGAAGTCAGATGTTTAAGTGAATGGAAGAATAAAAAATCAAGGGTATCAAAAGGCCACATTATGTATATATGACATGAAACTCAAATAAATACTACTCCACGCCAAAAACCGTCACAAGGTGAATGGAAGAATGAAAAATCAAGGGTACCAAAAGGCCACATTATGTATATATGACATGAAACTCAAATAAATACTACTCCACGCCAAAAACCGTCACAAGGCTTGTTAACTCACGTGTATATTTTAAGAACATTATTGCAGTACACTCATTCTAAAATAACATTGACATATATTTGGGCTATGTCCCTACTCAACTGTACTATTACAGTAGTAATGATCACAACATAACCTACATCATGCCCCCAATAATGAGGCTGCTTTCCAAGTTATACGTTTTGGCTTATGCACAGAGTTATGAAATACTTAACGCTAATGCTTAACTTACATGTTTAACATGTCATTGCACACTGTATTACACACACAAAAAAAACTCTTACCTTGAAGTATCCACCTTGATATAATGTATCTGGAGGACCAAATATTGCAACTTCCCATTCAAATAAATTATCTTCATTTACTAATTTCACTCTAAATCCCTCCACGGGTTCTTCTTGTAAACTCTTATATTCCAAAGCAAGAGCACGAAGGGCACTACTTGTGGGTTGCTGGGCCATTTCAGTTTGGCCTAAAATATGTTAATACCACCGTCACAAATTTATTAAGTGTTGTTATGCGAAAGGATAAGAGATAATCCGATCTTCAATTTGCAACAACCAGTTCAGTCCAATTAAATCCTTCAATACCCTTATTTCTCCGAGCTTCGAAACACGCTAAGATTATCAGCAAATATTAGTTTCAGATAGTAATACGCATTCACCTCGTTTGCCACAGAATCGTGAAATTCCTCGTCAGTTCACCTGAGCATACACAACGTTATGAGTTTATTTTTGACTGCCCCCTGATTACATCAAAATTCTTCACACAGAACAAAGACAAAGGAATATTTCACCAACAGCTATACACCATGCACCAGCCAAGGACCTAAACAGCTGGGTTCCGCTTCGGTAGCTTGTTCCTAGTTTTGTTTCTTTCTGCATTGACAACAGTGCCATCTGCTTTATCAATGGTAAACTAACTTCACACACACGGAGATTTGCGTGCGTTCTATAATTACCAATCCTATTCCTGGAGGACCACAATATAGTTCCTTATGCTACAGAACTTAATCACACTTATTTAGGCGTTGAAAAAACCAATATAGTGTAATAAATATATAAATTTAATTTCTTCAGACATTTCTTAACTTCAAGTTACTCAAAAACTATTGACTTGCACTGGCGGTATATTTACCTTTATACAAGGTAATGTTGCTCTTACTGTTTAAACTTTAACGTCTACTGGTTTACCCTTTACGTAATTCTACTAATCACGTTAGTTTTTCTATGCTCTTTATACCTATCTTGTCTTCTCAATAATGGAATCTCCCTGAATTAATCTACTATTTTAGCATTCACACGGAACAAACAAAATGTAAAATGTGAAAATAGCTGCCCCCATTCTTAGAAATCCATAGCAATAAGTACATAAAACGACAAATTAACATTATTTAACAATGTTGCCATTAAGTAAAAGTAATTACCCACAAAGCTATTTGGCTATAAAAAACCGCTGAACGAAGGTAAATTGGGGAACATACATTCCAATAGTGATAATAATAAGACAGACAGGAAAATAGTCAACATCGAATTTGAAAGTAAGTGCTTGTGGGGTCGAGTTATAATAAGGTTTGAATACACTTCTGCCGTTTAAAGATTAGGCATTTCGTCTTTTTCCTGAAGTATTGAAGCACATGTAATTCTGTGTACATGATATAAGATACAGGGTATATTATAATGCTTCTAGAGTATCATACGATTAAAAATAAGTGAAATTGTACATTATTGTTGCTGCTTTGGTTTTATGAGTAATTTTTAAAGAAGGTGGGAAACATTTTCATTCCTAAATATTGCACGAACCCCCCCCCCCGAATGTTTGCATTCGGTTACTGGTTAGTCACATACAGGTTTGAAAATACAATGTAAGCTGAAAGGGGATTTAAGTAGATATTAATGAGAAGCGTAAGAGTTATTCATTAAAAGTGTTAATAAGTGCCAATAACTACAGTATTCCACTTCCATATGTAATCCAAATTTGGTACTTTTATTAATACGTCATTAGAGCCGCTTGGTAGTTACTGGTCTGTTATAAACGTTTTAGGGTAGTCTTGCAGACCTAGTTACCGTGTCATGGCGGATACCGCGTAACGTCAGGCAGGCAGCCTTGATTTAAAACATCGCTCCCAAAAATCCCCAAGTCCTCAGCAAATCGTTTTCAATCGTTGTAACATGGCTTCCGGTGACGTTTTTGGGCGCGATTGAATTTCTTCCGGATGTTTAATGGCACGATGTATTTCTCCCGAATGTTTTAAGATTGTTCTGATGTTTTGTAATGCATTAAATTTAAAGGTACAAGAAAAGAGTAGTTTTGGAAATGATATAAATGACGTATTTTTAGCCCTTAAAAACCAAAAATTTGGTTGCAAATTACATGTAATATTCCATCGCCTCTAAAGTGACAGTGAAGATCATGTCCACAAAGGGAAAATAAACTATTTGTTGACTACTTCGGATGAAATCGTTTACTTGTTCATTTTCCTTTATGTTTCGTGGGTTAGGTGTATATGGCTTCCTTTATGTTGCATTTTTTACTGCTTGGCGACGACTTAACCTTGAATTAAAAATAAAGACGGAAGTCAGAATTATCACTGTTTTTAATTGGCATAATAAACAGAGCTCTTAAGAAAGAATGTATATTTAAAATCGTCAGGACATGGGGAAGCTGCGCTATTTGATTATTAGTATACGATGACTCCACCACTTGACATTACTTCAATACGTGAGTACTTTTGTTATTTCGTCATTAGAGTGACTTTAAAGTTACTGGTATATTATAAACGTTTAGGGTCCTAAGCCGTAAAGCGTAGTCACACATGGAGGGTCCTAAGCCGCAAAGCGTAGCCGAGGGATATTTTTCATTAATAGAGGAGTGTAGCAATTGCGGCCGAATGCCGCTACTACGGAACGACGACAGGGCGTAGCCAAGGGATCTGTGAAGCTAAAATCCCAATGATCCTGAGAAGTAGGCGACTTTCACATCTGAACAACTTAATGTTTTCAACACTTTCAAATTTGGATTGCCAGTAAGTCATTTAAACTAGTTCTTAAGACGTTGTATGTGTGCTGCAACCATACTATAGCTATATATTCCCTTCGGTTTCGAGGTTATTTTCTCCCGCACTTTTGTTTTGGCTCATATTTTACATTGCAGATATTTTATATCCACTTTCGTGTACACCAATACCTTTGTTTTGACCAGTTCATTACATTGAGTAATAGTACCAACTGTTTCCTGATGTTGCGTAGTGGTTTTTAAATGTGCATGTTCGCATTGCACATAAGCAGCGTCCGCCATGACAGGGTAATCTGGTCTGCAATAGACATGGGGTGATTCATGAACAAATCGTTCATATGAACGAGTACAAGGAAAGAATCGTGTCAATAGCATGAATCGTCGTTCAAAAAGAATCGTAAGAATCGTGTTAGTCTTAACATGAATCGTTGTTCAAAAAGAATTGTGAAAAATCGAAAAGAATCGCATGAATTGAAAAGAATCGTCTGAGTTGAAAAGAATTGCATGAATCGTGTCAACCATAGTAGGTATCGTCGTTCAGAAAGAATCGCAAAATTGAAGAATCGTGATCAGCCATTGCGGTTTGGTATTCTTTTGCTTCGACCTTTCGGAGTACCAAACTGAGGTTCGACGGAAACTGCCGAGTGAGCACGATGTGTTAACCATTTATTTTAATGTGAAAAGCCTACAGCGCTGAAGCCACAAGGCTAAAGAAGAAAATATATGTATAAGAAAACGAACACTGCCGATCATTGCCGAAGCTACAACGAGCGTTTTTATTTTAGATGAGTTATTGTACAGGTTAAAGTAAGTTTATAATTTATAAATATATATATATATATATATATATATTATATATGTAGAATCTTAAATGTAATATATGCACAGGTAAATCGTCACTACGTTAGCAAGATATATGACTTCAGAAACCAAGTTTACGTAAAGAAAGAAAAAAAAATGCTCCAACATATTACAAATAACTTTTATGTAATGTGGCTAAAGCAATAACCTTTTTTGTTCTCTTTGTTTGACCAGCATAAAAAAACGAATAACGACTTTCCATTTGAGAAAAGTATAAATATGGAAAGACTGAAAAAATAACAGAAAATATGTAGGAAATGTTAACTCTCTCTCTCTCTCTCTCTCTCTCTCTATATATATATATATATATATATATATATATATATATATAAGTTGATATTTATCTACCTAGGTAGATAAATATCAACTTTTGCATTTACCTAACGGATTTTTCGTCTTTGATTTATGCTGTTCGTTCACAGCTACATAAACACACACGCACGCACACATAGTCCTTTTTCTGAAAATAGCTTTTTGAATTCAGGGGACCTCAAAACATAATTTCTGATGAAATATCAACTGAAATTTTTAGCTGGAAAACGATAATTCACCATGACACATACAGAATAGAGAACGTTAATAATAGAAAACAAGTTTTTTTCAGGTTTCTGAGGCACCATTAAATTGATTATTCAAGTAACATGAAGGAATTTTCTCTAAAAGTTAAGCTTCATGTTCCTGATCATTTACCAAATTGTGAATTCCTCCGACAGCTTCTCAATGAGATAATCTACCATCATATAGTGCAATTAATATTGCCATTAATAATTCTTTTGAAATTAGATGTCCTTACAATCCAATAAGCTGTACGTTGAATGCAAACATGAAATGCATACACAAATTTGCTTGTGGCCTAATCGGTAAAATCAATGAAATGAAACTGAAGTCTGGTATGCAATGTAAGGGGTAACTCATGCCTCGCAATTTTATAACCTGCCTCTTTCACGATACGTTTTAGTAATTGATTATTTGCTAGGTGATTTTCTTGAAATTCATGACGCCTCTTTGGAAAATAAAAGAATTTAAATACCAAGTTTGCTATTTAATTGACTTTCCATTTGTTAATTATACTGTTTAGTGGCGCCCGCGCGCACGCACGCACACACACATTTTTCATTTTAATTAACGGGCCTCAAAAGATGTTCCCGGTGAAATCTCAATTTCCAATTTTTAGGTGGGTTGCAATACATTCTCTATCTAATATGTACGAGTATATGGTTGAGAAAGTAAAGAGGAACACAATCTAAATAATTATTTATAAGAGATTCCTGGAAGTTGATGAAAGGAAATCGATACAATGCTCTGTGTTCTAACATGATCTTATTAACAGGTGTTAAAATAATAATAATAGTAATAAATTTATATACTTTGCAATATACCTCA
Organism: Hymenopus coronatus; assembly: GCA_030762935.1. Taxonomy (NCBI): domain Eukaryota; kingdom Metazoa; phylum Arthropoda; class Insecta; order Mantodea; family Hymenopodidae; genus Hymenopus; species Hymenopus coronatus. The sequence continues at coordinate 34,947,370 of CM060896.1, read as the reverse complement.
TGCAACACAACTAAAGTGGAATTTCATAGAGAAGTTTTATTGTAAAATTCAGAAAACTCCAGAATAATGGGGAAAGAATACGTTCAGTTTTACATTGTTTTTCTTTTATGCCAAAAAAAAGCTCCTAGCCCCTATCGTAATAACAAAGTCGGGATTACAAGGTTATTTGCATAGCAGGGCGATTCATGCAAGAATCGTGAATCATGCACCTGGGCAGGCTAAAAGACAAGGCGACGATTCATGAACGAATTGTGAATCGTGCACCTGGGCAGGCTAAAAGACAAGGCGACGATTCATGAACGAATTGTGAATCGTGCACCTGGGCAGGCTAAAAGACAAGGAGACGATTCATGAACGAATTGTGAATCGTGCACCTGGGCAGGCTAAAAGACAAGGAGACGATTCATGAACGAATCGTGAATCGCGCACCAGGGCAGACAGGCTAAAAGACAGGACGATCCATGAACGAACTGTGCATAAGGTTACTGCGTTTGCCAAGCCGAGTGCGGCCGAATACTGCCGAGCACGGTCGACATTCCGTGATTGCCATGCCGAGTGAGTACTGAAAATTACCATGGATTCTAATGTTCTATCATGTGTCTGGCTTTGGTTAGAGAAAACAGAAAACCACTGCCATTAAATAGAATATTGTTGAGTTCTAACGATACGGAGTTAACATGATGGTTAATTTTTTAAAAACAATAGCGTATAATCGAAAGCGCAGTAAATCGAATCGTAAATATATCCATTGAAACTACAGCACCACATATAAGGAAAGGATTAATGTTCAATAATTATTTCACTGAACATTATTAAATATCTACAATACATTGTATTGTATTGTGTGACTGCATGTTGTAGATATACCAAAATTGTTAATGGAGGGAAAAACAGAACTTTTAGAATTCCAGGATTAAATAAATTAATATCTACGTTTAAATTATAATTTAACGGCATTGATTTATATACTATAACCTATACTAAATGCAGGAATAGAAACATCTTACCTCTAATATTAAAATTACCTCGGAAGAAAATAAAAATTAATCAGGGTACTAGCGTTGCCTTATAATGATGTATTTATAAAAATTATACGACTTACTGGCGTGCAACCGCGGCAGTGATGAATAATAATTACTCTGCTTATTAACATTACACAAATAGCGCCAGGCGCCATGCAATCGAAGCTTAAGTGTCAATTTTATATTTAAAGAAACTCTTATGTGGTTTTTCTTTTTTCGTTTAATGGAGGACATTTTACCAAATGTTTGCAAAAGAGTACAGCGTTTTATATTAATTACAGTTTTTATGCTACAGGAGCTGCCATATGACTAACATCCCGTGTAAAAACGAGATGGCTTAACTTGAACACACAGACAGCATGGCGATGATTAATGAATTGTGAACGAATCGTATGAATCGATTCATATTGCATGAACGAATCGTATGAATCGGTTACTGAAAATGAATCGCTCGACCCAACTCTAGTCTGCAAGATTACACTGTTGGGCCCTAAGTCGCATAGCGTGGATCAGGGGTGTTTTTATAAGTAGAAGAGCAACAACAGGGCATTGTCGAGGGATCTGTGAAATTAAATCACAGTGGTTCCAAGAAGAAGTCAAAACCTCGGTAATCTAGCAGATTTCAAACATGGATATTCAAATTGATTTAACACGTCGCCAGGAAAGCTTCAGTTCTTATTTTAACATGGATATGTTAATATTTTCAACGCCTTCAAATCCGGATTGACCGTGGTAGTTTTTCCACTTAGATACGTGTTCCGACTTTGTTATTTCTGTTATTCTGGCATTAAAGCTGCTTTGTGGTTACTTACTGGTATTTATACACATTTTCGGGCCCTAAGCCGCAAAGCGTAGCACACAATGAAGGGTTCTATGCTAAGGAATATTTTATAAGCGGCAGAGTGGACCAGTCATGGCCTTCTATTATTGAGCGACGACATGGCGTACCCGAGGGATCTGTGAATCTAAACCCCAGTGATCCCAAGAAGTCATAAGTAGGTAACCTGGCGGAATTCAAATATGGACATGTTAATATACACAACATTCAAATCTGGATCGCCTGTGAAAGTTTTATTATTTTCGTTGTGGTGGTGGTGGTGGTGGTGGTGGTGGTGGTGGTGGTGGCGGCGGCGGCGGCGGCGGCGGCGGTGGTGGTGGTGGTGGTGGTGGTGAAACACTTTGAGGCTATTCTAAGGTTTCCATACGCATCGAAATTTGAAGTAACTTGCACCCTTTTCATACAACATCAAAATTACTTATTATTTAAATAAGCAGGTTACCCTTTAACACATCTAGAATCTGTCTTGACATACGACAGCAGTATCAGAAGCACAAACAATTATTTTGAAGTTATTTGGATTGGTATGTCATTAACGTTTAAAATTAATAGTGGTCCCAACATACCGATCCTTGTGTCAGAAACACATCATTTGGATTGCAATTGTTTTCCATCTTACTACTTTTATTCTACAATAAAGTTAATTGCCTTCTGCATATGAAATAAGGTCTTAACAACTTGCTTGTCAGATCCCTTATTCCATATATATCCAGTTTTTGTAATAACATAGTGCGGTAACAAAACCAGAAGTCTAGATCCCGCCGTGGCCGAGTGGTAACACCACTCTCTTTTCACCTAGACAGGCCGGGTTCGATCCCAAGCGACCGCATGTGGTATTTGTGCTGGACAAAGCGGCGTGTTTTCTCCGGATTCACCGATTTCCCCCGCCATCGTATTCCACCGGTGCTGCATCTTCATTCTATATATCAGCAGGGCTCAGATAATTAGTTATGCATTTATAACGTTAAATATATATATATATATATATATATAAATATATATATATGTAATTATGGATTTAAAACAGCGATGTATGCATTAACAACCTAGAAAACACATACTATACAAAATCTCACAGAAATAATTAAATAATAATTTTTAAAAATCGATATTATTGAGTTCATTTAATATTCGTTATATTGGGAAATACGAGTTAACATTATAATCCACAAAATAATAAATTAATGTGAAACTCGCCGAATTTGTGGTCTGGAACAGCTGCTGCTGAAATGAACTTAATTCTTCCCATTGCATTGTATAACAGTAACCACTTTAAGGCTTGAAAACAGAAACATTCTCTATCGCTTCTGAGAATTTATTTATACTGAGAAAAACAACGTTTGGCAACAAGGGATGTTATAGGTGCACATTTAAACTTTATAATTTCTTCCAGTCACAATGTTTCTTCAATGTCCAACAATTTGCACTTCGTTTTACCAGAAATGATATCTGTATTTTAGCTTTAGTGAGCGACTTTCAATTCAAGTTAAGGTTGTGACAAGTTATTTCGTTCGAGCGCTGTGATTGCTGTAGAAATTTAGTTGAAATGTGACTTAACGTAAATTAATTCCTCCTTTATCTCATCCCTAAATATAGCAACCCTTCGCTTCAACCATGCTTTCTGCTTCGTTTTCATTTAGTACTTGAAGTATGTTGTCGATAATGTCAATTAGACTGCCTGTAACCAGGCCTCCCATCTCGTAATGAACTGTTCACAAGGAATTGGAATTCCTGAAGCCAATTGTTTAAACAAACTGATTCTACTCGGAGATTTAAGGAAACCCTTTTTTTACGCTTGATATTAAACTATTAACAGTTGGAAAATTTAAGCGCATAGTTTCACTCAGGCGATGCATTTGCAAGCGCCACATGAATCAGTCTACTATAAAACAGTTTTAACCCCCCTCCTGCCTTATCGATATATGGGGCTGCGTAAGATAGAAACAAAACTACATTTTCATACCTAATTCCCTCGGGCCATATAAGCAATATTGCATTATTGAATATTTTCGCAACTGTTTAATGATTCATACTTGCTATTTCTTCCACTGTTAGAAGATAAGCCTTTGACAGTCAATTTTCACCGAGCGTACCGACAATTACATTACATATAAATCGTTTACATGCATCTGGAGTTTCATCCATGCAAACCTAGATTAGATTATCCTTAATAGAATCACCAATTTTTTTTTTTTTTTGCTTAACCTTCTTTAACCTGGTTGGTCATATCCGACGATGAATGAAACTGTTGAAATGATGCTCAAATGATCTCGGGGTCCATGGAGCTTAAAGTTACTCAACATTCGTCTTCTCAGGATAAGAGAAACCCTGAAAAAACCTTATCCGGGTAACTTACCCTAAGCGAGATTCGAACTCGCGACCAGTTGAATGTGAGGCAGACACGTTACCACCACAATGCCCAGGCGGGCTGAATATTGTTTTTTTTTATCATAAAGTAATGGAACATAATGTTTACGAAGAGTAGATTCATGTGGTATAGCCTGTTTTATATACGTTTCTAAGAATGCGCGTAATTTAGAATGTTTTACTTTATAGAGCGGAATGTCAGCACAAGCGAAAACTTCACATAGGTCCTTATTAAAGGATGACAACTGTGGCCTAGTTGAACAAGTTGCTTCACTTGGGATACTCGTATTGACATTAAGACTGACAGTTTAGAACGTTTTTACTTTCTCTACTCGTACTATAGACATAGTATATAGAGAAGGTGTTGCACTCCACCCAAAAATTCGATGCCGAGCTTTCACCGGAAATATGTTTTAGGGCCCCCTGTATAAAAAAAAGCATTTTCAGAAAAAGGTCCGTTTGTGTCCTGTGTCAGTGTCTGTGAATACTACTCAAAAACGAGAAGTCGGTAAAATACCAAATTTGGTATTTAAGTTACTATCTTCCAGGGATGCGACACGAAGATCTTCAAGAAAATCAAGCCAAACCCAACTACCCTTTACATAGAACTTATTTTCGAAAATTTTGGTTTTCTCAAAAATGGCGCTAACGATTTTGATTAAAATATGGCATATTAAAGATATTTACTTTACAAATAAAATGTATATTTTGAATTTTCTGGGAATAGTCTCTGAAGACTACTTTATTCTGAATGAATTTTACGGAATTTTGCAAAACTGCTAAACTGTAAGACATGGACAAAAACTTAACCCACAAAAAATGTAGATGGTTATTTTTGAGTTACTCCTCGTTTTTGGTTTCAGTTTTAAAACTACACTTTTCTCATACAGGAATTTGTCAACCTCTGTCCATACAAACAAAGGAACTTCAGTCACATAGCAACCAGCTTTTGACTATCACTTTAACCTATGGTATTCCCTTATTTCGATTCTACTTACAAGAAAGCAAGTAATAAGACCATTTTGCTATTTTTTTTTTTCTTAATTAGCATGAAGTAAATAGTGACATGAGCTTTTTAACAATAATTTGTTGCAGAAATGTAGGGAAAGTCATGTGACTGGAACGCATCAGATTTTTTTTAGTGAAACATTTTTAAAATGTTTTACTTTTCTTAAATGTTGCGTCACTTGGAAACGAGTGTCTGCACTTATATGCCTTTCACACGCAACACAAAATAAAACTAGTCCATTTGTAGTAAGCACACCTTCGTTTTCACGTACAAATATATTTAGTGATGGCCTTTTTCCTGTTATAACTAGAGAAGCTGGAGGTTAGCGTATTCACTCTACACGTACAAACAAAACCAATCTGCATTTGTATTATCGTCCAACTGAATGAGTTTGCTTCGAGAGTTCTTTGATATAATACTCACTGCGTTAACAATCGGAAACTCGTTGAAAATGCGATACCTACCGCTCGCCGTTTATTGTCTCAGGCTTTGTTTTATGTTATTTTATTAATATGTTTTGAAAGACGTACTCATTTACATTTTTACTTTCTTTACACGTACTAGGTAGTAGCTCTCTAACGCTGATTTTGCAGACCGTCTCACCGACACCCGTCTCCGCCGTATTTCCCGAGAGTCTGCCCCGCTTGGGAACACCACATGCCGGTGGCATCGACCACTCTTTTTAGGTGGAGAGAAGTTAAGCAGCATCCGGTGAGGTTAGTACTTGGAAAGGTGACCAATCTTTTTAGGTGCAGGAAAGATGGTCAAGAAGTAACGCCGCAACGGAGCCAACTCCGCCGCAGCACCTCCGACGCCCGTCACAGAAGAACCGCCGAATTCATCACCGGAACGAGACAGCGCTTTCTGGACTGTCTCTCTGGCGAATGGGTTTGCCGAACCCGGGCAGTCAGACCAACAGCTGCAGCCAACGCAGTCTTCCACTGCCGCCTGCCCAACACCAACCATTTCAACTGCCTCACCGACACCCGCCCACGCCGCAGATCCCGAGAGTCAGCTGGCAGAACTGGCTGTTAGCTCAGACATAACCCCGCCGCTGAATGCCGGCAGTTGCAGCCGCAGCAGCCGGCACCCCAACCGACCGCCGCCGCCAACACTGACAACCAGCAAATGCTACTGCAGTTCCCGGCTTCTCAACCTACGACCTCAGGGACTCCTCGCACCGCCGCTCGATGGCCACCGAAGACTCACCAATCATTCAACCGCCACCAGACCGAGCCACCAGGAACACAGACACCACCACAGCCACCGCAGACCAACCCAACAATGACTTTGCAGCGTTTAAGCGTGGTCGTCAGGGGAGTTCCCCGCGATCTACTGACGCGCCTGCTCGCCGCAGCCAACTCGAAATCGCTGACCCTCAGTAATTAAGCACACAAGAATCCATTCCGGGAGAGGCCCAACACCACTCATTAGGATCGAACTCGACAAAGCCTTACGCGAAGGCCTGCCAGTTTTTGGGAGGCGCCTGAGTGTAGAGGCCAGTCGTGGAGCCCAAGAGCGACCCTGCCGCCGCTGCTGCGCCTATGGCTACCAGGAGGACGCCTGCGCAGCTCAACCGCGCTGCCATTACTGTGGCGCGCATTCGACAACAGCACACTGCACTGCCCACGAGCTGACGAACCGCCACCGGTACTGCACCACCTGTAATGGCTACGGCCACTGTAGGGCCAGGCGCAGTGCCCACTCTACCCACGCAGCTGAGACGTACAACCATGAGATCCGCCCACAACAGCACCCCCCCCCCGACTCAGCTCGGACGATGACACTGACCACCACCACTGCCGCCGCAGCCGCTCTAATCCCACCTGTGACCTCCGCAGCTCCCAACAACACCTTCGGAGATGCCATCGGGTTCCTCCAATCCGAGATCCGGGCTATCAGCACCCGAACTAGCCATGGTTGAGGAGGCACTTGCCACCCTCACAGCCACCACCGCCGCCCTAAACAGCTCAGTACACAGACTTAAACACCTCGAGGCCGAAACCACGAACATATAGAAAACCACAGCCACCTGCGCAACCGCGCTGGAGAAGTTCGTTTCAGCTCCACGCCACAGCAGACAAGCACACCTCACTGGAGGAAGGCCTCAACCGACTAACAACTTACCTGACCGACAGCCAGTTACACGACCACACAGACCTCCTACAAAGTCTACATCGGAAACTAACAAGAATAGAAAACTAGCAACATGACCAACAAAATTCACCGAATACATCTCTCAGCAACATCACCAGAGTCAAACTCCCGACGAAACTCATACACAGCAGACAACGAACAGCACCAACAATCTCTACCAATCGGCGAAGTTGAAACTCAACCGGTGACCACACCACTGCTCCAACCACTACAAGCGCAAACAACATGACACTACACAAACACTTCCAACCTACCCAATGAGACCATCGGCCACTGGACGGAACGGTCCTCCAGCAACAGCCATCAATACGATACGCTGAAAACACTTCTCAGCATCACCTGCAACAGAGCCAAACACCCTACGAAGATCGAACCTGATAGCCAGCAACAGCACAGCAACTACAACTACAAGTTCTGCACCAACGGACACCGAAGAAGAACTTTGGAAACAAGCGAGAATAGATTTCCTGAACTATCAGCGATCTTTGCGATACGCCAAACACGCTCAACATCAATTTCACTACAATCAATCTCACAACGAACCTCAGTATCATTAGCCAACATCAGCACCACATCACCAACTACTAGAACCCCAGGAACCCTGAGAAATCGTACGCAGAAAGAAGTAGTCACCCAACAGACGCCACTGGGAGCATCACCCACACGACCAATAGAGCTTCATTCACGATATAGCCCCACCGAGGGGAACCTACGCCAGCTCACTATGACCGCACATACGACAATACCTCAACAAAAGCACCAAAAACTTCCGCTAGGAGCCAACCAATTGTCACCTCAGGGAGAGAGAGAGAGAGAGAGAGAGAGAGAGAGGCACTCTCCCTACACTCCATCCTACACACCACCTAACTCCAACCTAATCCTCACATCCACTCCGCAGGGTGCCGGCTGGGCCTCGGTCAAGCCGGTCTCCTAGCAACAATCCCCTTACCCACTGGACCCCTGTGGACCAGTCCACCTTCCACCTCTAATACACGGGTGCTACATGCGGGACCGCAACATTCCCTTTCTTTATTTCCAGTGGAGGGGTTTTTTAATCGGTAGGCCCGCACAGGGAGACCCCAACACTCCGAGCTAGCAAGCACGGGTTAATCCTTACGGTGGATTTTTCCCCTCCACTCGAAAAAAAGGACGTAGTATTTAGAGAAGGTATTGTAATGCACCCAAAAATTTGATACCGAGATTTCACCGGAAATACATGTTTTGGGTCCCCTGAATCCAAAAAAAGATTTTTGGAAAAAGGTCCGTGTGCGTGTGTGTCTGTGGACAGCATAGCTCAAAAACGAAAAAACCGTTAAATACCAAACTACCTTATTCTGGATGAATTTTGCATAAGTGATGGATAAAAACTTACTACACTTACTACACAAAAAATCTAGAGCACATTAAAACACACAATTTATGTTATGTACATTTTTTTTTTTCGTGGAGTTGGTCGTTGTTAAGGTACTTCTTATTTTTAGTTTTAGTTCTGACAAACTTATACTTTTTTCATACAGGAATGTGCCAACTCCTGTCCATACAAGCAAAGTAACTTAAGTCACATAGCAACCAGCTTTTGACTATCAGTTTAACCTATGGTACTTATTTCCTTATTTCACTCCTACTTACAACGTAGCAAGTAATAAAACTATTTCTGTTTTGTTTTTGTTTTTTGTTTTTTTTTTTTTGCGATTCGCATGAAGTAAATACCAGCATAAGCTTTTTAACAATAATTTTTGTAGAGACGTAGAGAAAGTAATGTGAATGGAACACATCAGATTTTTTAAACATTTTCCTGTGAAAAATCGAAAATAAGTATAATTGCAACGCCATTCTCTAAATATTATGCATTTACGAAATAATCTAAAATATACAAAAACGGTACAATATAATTTACATTTTCGGACTCAGGAAATATTTAACATTATTCATATGTTTTAACCAAATAAAAAAAAAAGTTGTTATTACATAACTATCCTAGCCTTAATTATCAGCGTCATCGCCTGATGTCCATTTATAGTAAACGCTAGCGTTAAACACTATGAAAACACAAAACAAACAAAAGCCTTCGATGAATAAGAAAATAAAGATCCTATCTTTTCATTTTTCCCAAAATTTTAATAAGAGTATGCACAAATGCACAATTGCAGTAATTTTTTATCTGCATTTCCTTAAACCATTTACAATATTGTTATTATAGAACCGTCACATCGTGGACACCCAGAAAAGCTGTAAGGTATACAAACAAATAAAATGCACAAAAAATGCATTAATTTCTCTTAGTTACTTGCACCCAAATACATACCTACTGTCAGATAAAATAAAGCAAATCCATTCTAACAGCTAGATATGGGCGCTCGTTTCAAAGCCTACCCTGGTAACAAATGCCTTTGTTAGTCAAAAATCTATTACGCTGCACCCCTCACTACTCTCGTCCACAAACAGCTTTGACGCAATCCTTAGTTGCCTTACTTTTAATATAATGCCTTTTCAATATAAAAGAGTGTGTTGTTATTACTGATCTAATTGACAACTCGATTAAAGAACAAACGCATTCGCATTTGCGAATTCTTGTTTTGTGTGTAGCTATCGCTAATAAGCGTGGATATTCTCAGTGAGGGAGGAACTAATCAAGGGGGATACAGCACGCGTGAGCTACAACCTGATAGTAACTGTCATAATGGACTTGTTTTATTAATCAGACCGAACATTGATCTATCTGTATGAAACCGGCTATATTTTTGCAAGATGTTGAAACTTATTTTTTTTTCTGTCAGCATCATCAGTTCCGCTCAGTTACCAGGGCTGCTAGATGGTGCAATATATGAACAGAAAGTTGGCCCTTGGTTATTAGAAAAAGAAAGAAATACCAGTCACCATCACTTTCATCTACACAGTCTCTCTACCAGGGAGGTCAGAAACGCCATGACGGATTTCATTATTATTATTATTATTTATTTATTTATTTATTTACTGTTTAACGCCCTCTTCTGTTAAATAAGAGTGGCGGATGATCCTTTATCTGTCGTATCCCTGCTGCAAACATTACTTAAAAGAGTTGCAATACCGTTGGTGCTTTATAACCTCACACCACCGGAGGTAATTAGGAAACATAATGGCATTTTAAAACTGACTGTCTTTCTAACGAAAACAAACCTAAGGGGTTTTACACAGCCGTGTTAGACAACGATATTAAAAAAAATACCAAATAAAGATTGTGAATTACAGATTGCATTTTGGAGCGCCACTGTCATCTAGACGTTGTTTAACGATAAATTAATAGATTCGTTTCGACATAATACTTCACTAATAAAAACACAGCCCCTCAAAGAAAATTTATAGAAGGAAGCTCGAATCAGTAAATTAAGTTTTTCTCAGAATGGTAATGCAACACATTACAAATTGATGACATTGTCTTGTATTTCATGATACGTCAGTCTTAAAGTAACTTTTAAAATCTAGTACCATTTATTGCTATTCTGAATGTTTATACATTAGTTGTTTTTTATCTCTATACTTCAAGCGTATAAACCCTAAATAAATTGTTTTATGCAGTAATTAGCATTTTATTGATTATAACAATAAATTAAACTGCTTAATGTTCTTTGTGAGGCTGTGGTATATGTTGAAATTTTGACTTTGTTTAAATACCCTTTGTGCAGCATGACTTAATACTTTTGTTCCTTAACTGTACATCAAGCGACATTGCAGATTCTAGATCAGCTTTAGATTTGACGTCGATTGACCAAGATAGCTGCCCATGCACAAGCAGACAGAACGAACGGAAGACTGTGTATTTCGCATTGGAAAGAAAAACCGATTTTCAGAAAGTCCATTTTTACCCCTTATTTCAACCCAGCTCATTTACATACACCTAACGTAGCCTAAACTCGACGAAATCTCGAAACCTGTCGCTCACCTGTCACGTAGTCATATTGTCTCCGTAGCCATGTTGTCTCCGTAGCCAATAAGACAGGATTAGGAAGGAGCCTTAGTCTAAAACTGAACTAGAATCTGCAATCTGGCGAACCTCAAGTTTCACGTATAAGCGAATAACAATCAAGCTCTTTCGGATTATAATATTCAGAAGCTCTATGCAAGCAGGTTCGCATCTTTCGGACAAATGTTGGCAATTTTAACCTCGGTTACGTTAACTTTATAATATATAATTCAAAAATAAATTCATGTACACGTTCAGTGACATAAACCTAATATTGTATTAAATCTGTACTCGTGATAGAGTTCCGATAAAACAATAGTTTGGTTACTGGACAAATAATCGGTGAACTGCAATATCTACTACAAGTCCACGGATGTATATTACGAGCGCATACCAAAAGGTTGCTGGAAATCAGTTCACTTTGTTAACAGTCAATGAAAACGAAGTCACAGAATAATCATATTAATGAATCAGTATGTTCTTTCTTTAAATCAATTTCATAAATCCCATGTTCCTTGCAAATTTTCAGGATGAGATGCAGCTGATAAGCATTCGCTTTATCGTATGTGCTGGTAGGATGGAAAAATATAAACTAACTTAAAGCCTAGGACTCCATAATGTAGCAAGCGTGGATTAATTATTGTTTATCACCCCTAGATAAATAAAATTATTATGAATATGCAATGGTGTGCGGGACCGTTCACATAGCCAAAGCAATGCATATTATAGTTTTAAGTAAACAATGAAAATCAATGGACAGGGTTTCCTCGACAAAAATCACAATCAGCAATAGTATAAATCAAAGGAATAAACATTAAAGATAAAAACACAACTGAAGATAGTTTGAATTTAAGATATGATACAAAATAGAGATAAAAATTGCAACTGGAATAATTTAAATAGGAAGAATAGTTGCTGAAATATCATATTTAATAGAGTAAAATGTAACAGGAAAAAGGCTAATTTATGGATTTCAATTCAGTTTAACCCTTTGGTAGTCTCCTATGTAAGTTTGCTAATGTTTAACGCCTTCATTTACTACATATACGCTGTAGGCGATCCTCTGTAAGTTCAAGGAAATTGAAAACTCGTCTTTCTCTCTTGAAGCAAATGTATTAATTGAAGGGTTGAGAACCATTGTGGGCTAAGCACAATTTTTTAAAAATGGAGAAATAGAATGTCAATGTTTTTTTTTCAATATCATAATTTAATGAGCCAAGTTACACATAATAACTAAATGCCACAGCAATCTAGAATACATTTTCTATCTTATATTAGTTAAACATTAATGTGGCTTCATGCAAAATTAGGTTTTACAATTATTTATTGGGAGCTATTTTCCTTTGCTGGGACTTGACTCAGCCTAAAAAATGTAACTGGGTCATTTCCATACTTCTAATCAAGTCCTGCTGATCATCATTATTGACTTGCACACGCAAACTCTTGTAAAAATCGTGATTCACTGGAGGAATAAATGGTAATATGGACATAAGATCATTATATGCGGTAGCGTGATTTGCTGCATGAATTTGGACCACTCTGAATCTAACAGAATTTGTAGTATCATTTAGACCGATATTTTGATGCTCTACTGTTTGTAATCGGAAATGCTGGACTTGGCCCAGTTATAAGATATAAGATGTATAACCATAAACTTTACCGACGGATGGCAACAGCTCAATTTTGACCTCACATAGAGATGGCCCACTATGGTTCCCAGCTCTTCAGTTTTCTGTTTCTTTTAAGCAGTTCCTTTTTCTTACTTCTCTTGCTAAGTTTTCTCTCTCTCTCTCTCTCTCTCTCTCTCTCTCTCTCTCTCTCTTCTCCAGTAGAGCAGCTTTTAATTCTCTTCAACGCTGAAAACTTCATGCTGAAAACGTATTCTCAGGAATTGTATATAGAGTAATTAACATTTGAAATCGCTGAAAATTTTGTTTTAATATTGAATTTGTGTTCGGTAGTTCAAATTCGTAATTTAATTTCTAAACTATTGTGCTGTACACTACTCTTCCCAATCGAATATCGTCGAGGAACTTTCCCTATGTATACAAGAAACTTTGAAAGCTGTTTTTGGGGAACTGAACCATAGTTTTCATGTGGCAAAAAGTTGAAAATCCTGAATTTAGAATAATCTTAAACTCTTGCCTCCACACATTTATCGACATTATCAAACATTCTAATTGAGACACGGTTTATTGAAAAAATCTTCTCGTTCATTATGTAATGCAGCTATTGAGCGACGAGTTTTTTAAATGTTCTATTGACATTTGTTTTGAAGTATGGTGTGCAACAGTCGATGAAAATGTATATTTTGTCAAATATGTTTAAGAGATAAACAGATTTGAAAGAAAAATAGGTCATGAGTTCGAATCTCGCATAGGGTGAGCTACCCACATAAGGTTTTTTCGGGGTTTTCCTTATCCCGAGAAGACGAATGTCGAGTAACTTTAAGCTCAATGGACCCTGAGAACATTTGAGCATTATTTCACCAATTTCATTCATCGTCCTATATGAGCAACTAGGTTAAAGAATGTTAAGCTAAAAAAAAAAAAAAAAAACGAAATTTTCCTCTGGTATTAAAATATCTTAATAAATTTCTTGAGCATGTTCTAACATAGACCTAACCACGTTGCAAACGAATGATTTTCCTGTTCCTGGGTTTAACTAAACTTGATAAGTAATTCCACTATGTTGAATAAAACTAATATCCACAATGGCATGTTTAATAGTTGGCAAACCGTCCAAAAAAGGCTTTTATTAAATCACTTTTATTCAATTAGAGATTCCTTTAAACACAGTTCTATGTAAGTACTGCACCAAATACGATCCTACACTGCAGTGTACTTCAATATTTCCACACATCTGCCATCATTAATAGAATTTGCTGCTTGATTCATGTCATCGAAAGGCCAATTCTTCTCTTTGTTGCTGCTGCTGCTGTTTTTTCTTTTTTCTCAGAAAATTTACTGCCTTTTAAGGATAACCCTGTTTCCGATTTTGTGACTGAGTTCATTTTATTTTACGCTGGTTCTCAACCGCAATTTATTTTCTACTTTCTCTACACGAAGCTACAGATAGCCAATCTTAGATAATTAATAGCCAGTCCCAGTTCGGCTGCTGATCACGCCTCAGATGAGTTTCCTAGACTGATATGCAATTAGTTACTTTAGGTTATTTCACAATTGGAATTATGTGCTGCAGTTGTCATTGACCAGTATTCACAGTGCAGTGACGGATCGCGACTCCGAAACTAGATGAAGTGCAAGGAAAAACATTCTAATATGAAAAGTTAATTTTTCATCCAAAGGTTTACACAAAAAGTTGAATCAAGCGCCGGACTCTAAAAAGAAATAAAAAAAAAAATAGAATTGCTTGTCACAGTTTAAAAATCGTGGTAAGAGAAAAAAATCAGACGTGTTCCATTTACATGACCTTCTCTACATCTCTGCAACAAATTATTGTTAAAAAGCTTTTGCTTCCATTTAGTTCATTCCAATCGAGGAAAACTTAGCAGAAATAGTCTTATTATTTGCTTCCTTGTAAGGAAACGAAATAAGGGAGTACCATAGATTAAAGTAATAGCCAAATGCTGGTTGATATGTGACTGAAGTTGTATTGTTTGTGTGGACAGGAGTTGACACATTCCTGTATGCGAAAAGTATAAGTTTTCAAAGTTGAAACTATAAACAATGAATGTCTCAAAAACGATCAACTCCACAAAAAAATGTGTATATTATAATCGCGTGTTTTAACATGCCCTGCATTTTTTGTGTGGTAATTGTTTGTCT
This sequence comes from Hymenopus coronatus, assembly GCA_030762935.1. NCBI lineage: Eukaryota > Metazoa > Arthropoda > Insecta > Mantodea > Hymenopodidae > Hymenopus > Hymenopus coronatus. The sequence continues at coordinate 34,932,249 of CM060896.1, read as the reverse complement.
ATTTCTTACGGTTTATCAGTTATGCAAAATTCCGAAAAATTCATTCAGAATAAAGTAGTCTTCAGATGTTATTCCCAGAAAATTCTAGATATTTCATTTGTCATGTAAATATTTTAATATACGATATTTTAATCAAAATCGTTTGAGCCATTTTTGAGGAAATCAAAATTGTCGAAAAAAGTTCTATTAAAAAGGGTAGTTAGGGGTTGGGGGATTTTCTTGAAAATCTTCGTGTCGCATCCTTGAGAGATACCAAACTTAAATAACCAAGTTTTGTATTTAACAACCTTTTTTGTTTTTGAGCTATGCTGTCCACAGACACACACAGACACTCACACGCACGCGCGCGCGCACACGCACACACACACACAAACGCGCGTTTTTTCCAAAAAAAAAATTTCTGGATTCAAGGGGACCCAAAAGATGCATATCGGTATCGAAATTTTGGCTGCATTACAATACCTTCTACACTATGTACATAGTACTTCTAGAGAAAGTAAAAAGACCGCCTCTAGTGTGGGGGAAGTTTGTCTGCCTCAAATTCAAGCAGTCCTAAGCTGGAATATTCTTTCCATAACACTGGGAATGTCATTTCTAATATACTGCAAACCACGTTTTCCGGACCAATTAACAAAATTCACTGAAACCTTGCTTTAATGAAATAAAATTCGTTAAATTAAATACTATTAACGACATAAATTAACATCTTGTTTGTCAGACAAATACTAAACGAAACTCAATTTACTCCACACAACGAAATAGTATAACGGTATGTGTGCTTTTCTCACCAAGTAGAATAAAAACTGAATTCTTAAACTCTTAAAGGAAGTTCTATAGTAGGCATGTGGAATAATAAATCACAGCGATCTTCAACGGGAATTGAAAACACGTGTTACCATGGGAAGGACGTATAAAAGAAGCATTTGAAGGACGGTGAATATACGAGCGTTCTGCTGAGATATCTTTTCTCTTCGTGACTGTTGTTTGAGGAAGTGAGAGAAAGAGAGTGAGAAGAGGATTAACCAGGGAAAACGGCTGCAGAAGCAGTGCAAGATCCTATTACTTCACAATATTTCTTATAGGTTATTGTCTGAATTAGTAGTACAAGATGCAAATATGTAAAGTTTCTTTTTATTTTGAAAGTTTAGGTGAAGAGCCACTTCAGTCACTTCACAGTCCTTGAGTTTTCGGGAATATATATCAGCATTATTCAATGCGACAATACTTTTGTTTTAGTTTGTATTAAGGGATTTTTCTCTGGGCATGACAAAACGTATTAAAAGTATGTTGTTATGTTGAGTTGTCTTGAAGGGCAAAGGAGTAAAAATTAAGATGAGTTTCTTGTGCATATGTGTATCGTTTGCAGAAACTTAATGGATGGCTATAATCTTGGTACATAATCTAATAAAGTACAAACATTGCATCTGGTGTAACCACAGTTCTTCACAGTGAATGTTCCATTATCTCATTATTAAAGCACGCATATATTACCTTTCCTTACTAACCTAATATCACTAATGGAAATGCTGTTAAGTGCTTACATAAAAAAGTGAACAGACGAAATAATCGGAACTGTAGGCAATGGTGATTTAATTAATAATTCTACCAGATAGCAATTAAAGTCAGGATTGAATTGCCACTGTACAAAATAAATAAGAAAACTCACCCCGTTTTCTTGTCCTTTTATCTTTCTTTTGATTTCTTTCTTTAATAACAGACTGGAGCTGTACTCAGATGGAAATATATTTATACACTATTTGCAAAATGTTTTAAATGCCAATCTACAATAACTTAAAAATAAATTTAAAATATATCATAAACTCCTCCAAATCAACATACATATATTTGGAACATGGCTTTCGATTACATTGGCAACGAATTAAGAAAACAAATGACACAAAAGTAATTGCTTAATAGTTATCTGAGAATAAATCCTGATATTTGTAAACAATTGCAGTCAAGTTTACAATTGTTGAAACAAGAAGAAAATATGTAATTATAATTATTAAGGAGATACGACCACTTCTGAAAACAGGTGGGGAATGGAATTTCTTCTGCAAATAACACACTGCTTTCATTTCTTAATCGGCTGTATTTGTGTAAACAGTTGCATACATATCATCTTTGAAATGGTAAATAATGAAAGTTATATATTGTAATTTAGACATATGCGATTACAATGAGTTAAAATACACAGTTGATGTATACGGTATTATCAATTAACCATGCGTCGAGGCCGCGCCGTGGCCGAGTGGTTTAACCGTGCGTTAAACACTATAAAAAAAAACCATACCTTATGTAATACTATAAAGAAGAACCTAAGTTTTTTAAATTTGTCTTCGCATTTGAGCATTTCACAATAGCGAATTTGGGGAAAGGCTTTATTTATTAAAATAGTAATAGCTAGGTCCAAAGTGATGCATTTACCAACGACATGCTGTGGGTTATGTTGGATGGAGAAGTCACAAACAAGTGAAAACTAACCGTTCATTACTATGTTTCCTACAATTTGCGTTTGGTGTGCCTTGACAACATTTGACAATTGGACCCACTGGATCATTTTGAAATACTCCATTAGTTTGCGGATGGCTGTAGAAGATGATACCCCGTCTTCAATTTCTGTTGTGTTGAATGCTAGTGTTTATCGTAATTAACGAAGGGTTGTTTTTTTTTCTATAATGTTTTCTATCATCATCATCATCGTCATCATCATCATCATTGTTTTTCTGTTCAATAAGTTGAAAGATTTCATATAGTCAGCGAAAGCCGTGTAGAAATATCATTTTTGGTGTCTTAGCGCTGCAATTATATATAATTCAGAAGATTTGATGCTGCAGGTTGAGTACTCTTGCCATTTAGAAAGCCAAACTACTTATCTGGCATTTAGATTTCACTTTCTCTTATGAGCTGCTGTGCTATGATTGTTGTGTAAGTCTTTAAAAATTTGTTTTTCAAAGTTATTTCTCTTTATGAGTTTGGGCAGTCTATGTTGCCCTATACATAAACTTTATTTGTGATCGTGTCCAACTCGCTGCGAAGATGCCAGTATAACACATTTGTTGAACTAAGTGAAGATTAGAAAATTAAACTGGGCGATAAAATGTGCGTGTGATATCGCTTTAACAAAATGTGTGAAAAGAAAGTGAGAGGTGTGATAATAGAAGTAATTAAACTGCAAATCCGACAAAAACAGTGGGGTGGTTATCTCTTCTGCGAAAATTCTACGTGATAGTGATGGGTCTGACCGTCATAAATAACCTTTTGGACAAGGAAGCTGCTGAAGCACATAATTTTGCGCGAAGTGCTGGCCCAATACGCGCTATAAACTTATTTCTATAAAAAAAATATCTACAGGAGTACTTACAGACAAAATGCGTGATGTAGTATACTTGAAACCAGCAGGAAGTCAAATCGGGTATCCAGAATTTATAACATAAATTCTGAAGGGGCAACGAATATGTGGAAGCCATTTAAAACTCAGTATTTAATACATAATTTGGTAAACAGCAGAGGTAAGATTCTCTAACACTGAACATGCAAAACAAACGTGGAAAACAAATGGAATCTCACTGTATAATGAAAGATTATCCCTCAATCAATTTGGAGTTAAGCAGATTTATAAGATTTGGCAATGTGAATATTAGGGCTAAGCCTTTGAAAAATGACATAGCTGTAGCAAAGTTTACACATTTGAAATGATACATTCACTATTCGAACAGAAAAAAAGGAAAACAAACAGTGTGGTCTTCTGATTACTTCACTATTGATGAGTAGCTATTTCATTACAAAGGAAAGACAATCTTTACTGAATACGTGCCGTCACACTAGGTACAGTAGATTTGTGATTTGCGAAATTTGTACCCAATAGCTGGCCAATTCTGCTTCTAAAAGAGAATCTAACTGAAGTGAGAGAGTAATGATGAATATGTGATATAATATCAAAGGTACACGCACAAATGTAGTCACTGTTCTTTTTTTTTCATTGTCATTAACAAGGCTGCTGATGATTTGGGATTTTCCTAACTGTTACTGTGAAAAGAAACAAGCCCTGTGTAACCCAGAAATGCAACTTTCTTCTTCTTGCCAGAACTTTTGTCTCTATTTGGATTCAGTGAAGATAGCGTTTCTCTGTCTTCATATATCCCAAAGAGGAAGAAAGCAGTTCTAGTACTATTCAGAATACATTATAATGCATCCACTTCTGGTCCTGTTTCAAAGCTAGATATACTGTAACAGCAAAAGGAGGGTATTGATAACATGGATAAGTTATCTTGTCATTGTTGCACAAGAAGAGAGCAGAGAGATGGAACCTATCATTTTACCACATTCAGCACAGTGCTTTTTAACTGCATACGTTATTTACATAGAAGACAATACCCTCCCCTAAATGTGACTCATAGACGCAGATTTGTTCTACTGGATCTGAGAAAACATTTGACAGTGCCCTCCATTATCTTCAGATCATCAAACCCCAACTGCATGAGAAAATGTTATTGAAATCGGGCGCTAAGTGCATGATAAGAAAGCCTCTAATGCTAATATACGAACGAGTGAAGGTTCAGGCAGTAACGGGATACGTCTGGATGGTTTAAAATCGTTGGTGACTTTTGTATCAAATCAAAATCTAAAAAGGAAGAACACAAGAAAAGGTGCAAAGGTTTTTAAAAACCATTTTGTAATGAACAGTGTATTCTAACAATAGTAAGAATGATAATAATAATAATAATAATAATAATAATAATATTAATAATAATAATAATTCCAAGTATATATTTGATATGCAACGAGCAGCAAAGTTTAGTAGCTATGTATTTTTGTAACTTACTGTGTCACAATTGATTAAACATTTTTTTTGGTAGCTTAATGTCCTTTAACCTGGTTGGTCATATCGAACAATGAATAAAATTGGTGAAATGGTGCTCAAATGACCTCAGGGTTCATGTGGCTTAAAGTTACTCGACATTCGTTTTCTCAGGATAATGAACCCTCCCCCCGAAAAAAACCCTTATCCGGGCAGCTCACCCTAAGTGAGTTTCGAACTCACGACCTTTTGGATGTGAAGCAGCCACGCTACCACCACACTACTCAGGCGGGCAACAGTTTATATTATATATGTATACATATATATATTAATGTATATATTCATGACTATGTCCATTACGTAATTGATAGGCTTCCTAATTAACAATATAACTACTAACAGAGTATGTGAAAAATAATTTATTAGTGTACTTAGTTAACCTGATTATATACATATATATATATATATATATATATATATATATATATATATATATATATTATTCTTCACAGGTTTAAATGCTCTTATTTGAATGTATTTAACTTTTGCTTTAATATGATTTTATAAAGACGCAGATGAGAAATATCCTTAGGCTTGTGTATAACAACTCCAGTTTCCCTAGTAAATAGAAGGTTATAGTTTTAAAGGTTACTCGGGTAACCCAATATATCCCCTTCAAGGGTGCTTTATTTTGTTTGGCGGATTTTGATTACCCCAATCATGATAAATCCTTTTCGTGGTAAGAGGGGTAATTGCTCCTCTCTTGGACCATCAGATGGATTAATAATCTGACTGATGGTACAAGAAGGACTAAATTATAGCACTTACCCAATCCCAAGATAATCTACTTTCCCTGCCTGCAGGGTAGGTATAAAGGGTTAGATATTTCGAAAATATAGCTTCGGGGAGATAACAGGCGACTTTCCTGAGGATTGTAGTCTTGCAGCAGCGAACGCGGTTCCGCTGTTGTCGATTTTTAATTCTCCGGTACTCGTGGGACTTTTATGACAACAAGTACTATTTTTAAGGAAGAGGGATTCAATAAACAGGAGACCTCATACCTATTAACTCATCCGCAGGCAACGTTCTAATGGAAACTGCAACCAATTCGGAAAACAATGAGCTTAAGCTACCACAGTGGAAATAGTAACTGAGGAGTTAGATTTGGAGAAAATCAAATCTGTATTAAGGCTTAGTGGAAAAAGCTCCTTAGAGAGCAGAAAAGTGGTAAAAAAAAACTGCTTGCTATATACAAATGGAGGGAATCTAAGGGTCTGGGACCTAAAACCTCCAAGGCAAAGGCGAAGAAAGGAAACAGTGACTCCTTCCACGTCATAAGGGAGTAAAACACCAAGCGACAGAACCCTGGATACTCTCAGCACTGGTGACTTGCCCATTTCGAATAAACCGGACTAAGTACTAAGTACTGCAATACAACAGCGTGGTTCTTTCCAATGACTAGCGTTCTTCAGAGATATCCCCTTGTTGACATTATATAACAGAGACTGCTATACAGATAGTTCTCTGAGAAAATTGGGGTATTTCTGATCTAAGCCCCAAATTCAGGAGGTTTTATCTGGATAAAGGTTCTCTGGTCTTCGTCTGCGAGGCTTCAGAGACATCATTTGGTTAAAGGAGACGTTACCCGGAATAGCACTGTGGGAGGAGGCTAATTTGCAAACTAAATGCAGCTTTGCAACAGCGGAGTTTTTCAAGACCTTAAAGATGTCCTTATATGTGCTAAACTCCTGAAAAATGTGGCTCCATAGGTTGTGTTTGATAAAATCTGTTACAGAACCGGAAAATATCCACAGAACACTGGTGTGTCATCAACCGAAAAGCAGAGGAAAACGGTCAAGCCGTGGTGTTGGAGATTAATGAAAAGTCCCCGCCGGCATTGCGACAACAAGAGGTTAAATTACTTTAGGGTAATCGCAATTGCATGTTAGGGTCATCAAAGAATTCAGCAAGGGCTATGGTGGAGAGCCTACATCTACGGTTGCTGCAGATCTACGCCAAGAGCCTATGATAGATTTTGCTCTAGGGACTTAATGGCCATCAGAAGAAAACAGTACCTAGGAAGACACGAGGGAAATTGTCCTGACTTCGGCATACTACCTTGAAGATAAGTTTCCTCCTTCTCGGGAAATTAAGAAACTCGTTCACGTAGCTGAAGCAGCTACTGCTGATCAGTTGTGATAGTAGAGATGAGTACCTACTTGAATTCCTAATAGACAATAACTTCGAGATCATGAATAAGCGCCACTAGCCTACCATCCGCAACTCTAGGCAGGAGGAAATTATTGACATTACTTTAAATTCCAGTATTTGGGGCACAATGTCAAAACAGTGTATGTGGCAAATGAGCTTCGGTTTCTTATCACATGTACATTTAATTTAATGTAGACGTGGCTGCTGTGTACACCACTACTTATAGAAATCCTAAGAAGACAGAATGTAAGTTTCATAAAGAGACTCCAGATGTACCTATTTGAAATGATGCAGCCATGTTGCTGCTCAATTAACATTGAGGAATGTTACTGCTCAATTAACTTTAGCTATAACGACCTCTTATCTCGACTACTACAAAGGTATCACAAGGGCTCGGGATTTTAGCTAAATGAATATTTTGTTTGCGAACTAATATGAATTTTGAAACTGAGTTTAATGTTCTGGATATGTGCACTAGACCAAATATTTTAAGTTTTATTGCACATATAATGCATATTTTCTGATTTTGATGTAAATAAATACTTTGTATATTCGCATAAATTATACAAAAACCGCATAAAGGAAATCTTTTGAAAATAATTTTCACATAATTTCATAAAACCACAAATCAGCAGAATTATTTTTAACAAGACACTATCCACTTCTGTAATGCTCAATTACACATGCCAGACGCAATTTGCTGTTAAGTATTGGAAGATCTGAAATGGCAGCTATAGTATCCCTTGAGTTTGAAGAAAGTATAAACATCCTGCTTTCCTTAGTTACGTGAGCTCGCAGGATAAGAACGGGAATTCCTCCACTGCTATATGTATGAAATAAACAAACACCATCATACAGCCCGGCTAGTATTTAAACTGATACTTGTTAAACTGTAAAGTCACTTATTTGTCATTTGTGAATCCGCAAAGTTTAGACAGCCTCCTGGTTGTGTTGGGAAGTTACATATCGACAGTTTTAGCTTCTCAGTGGATTAAACATGCCCAGAGTGAAAAGTAGTGCAAGTTATCGTGTGCAACAATATATTGCGTAATTTAAGGATATTTTCAGTTCTGATGGTAAATATCTGTAATTTCAGCCATGTGGTAAAACTATTACGGCAGACCAACGTTCGAAAGTGATGCAAAATTTAAGTGGTAACATACATAAGACAGCTACTTCGCTCTTTACAAAAAAAAAAAAAAAAAAAAAAAAAAGTATTGATGATCCAGTGCCAAGTACTTCCGAGAGCCCTTCTAAATTTCATTTTTTTTTTTTTTTGTGAGGATTTGTGCAGATCATTAGTTTCAGCGGACATACACATCTCGAAAGTGAACCAACCCCAGTTTAAAACATTCCTGACAAAATATACAAATAGTGACACACCTAAGAATCAACTTTGCAAAACATTACCTTCTCAAGTGCTACGAAGAAACGGTGACGTATATACGCAAAATTTGTGATAATGATAAAATATGGGTGAGCATAAATGCAACTGCAGATTCTACTGGCAGGAAAATTGGAAATATTGTTATAGGGTATTGAAGTATGTTTCTGAAATTTCAAAGTCATCTTTTCCAATGGCCTGTCAAGACACGCCTGCTAAAAACTACGTGACTGTTGCCAGATTATTATTGAAGCAATGCAGATACTGTGGGCAACGTGTACGATATGGCAATGTTTTGTTATATTTCACTGATGCTGCACCATATATGCAAAAGGCAGGACTTGCAGTTAGTAATCCTAAAATGATTCATGTTACATATGTCCTGCATAGATTGAATAGATTATGTGAGAAAATTAAGGTCATATATTCTGACTTGACAAATTGCTTTCTAATGGGAATAAAATATCCAAGTCACCTAAAAGGATTGGCATTTTTCAGAACAGAAATCCAAAAACTCCGCTGCCTCTTGCGCCTGTGCTGACTTGCCGGAGAACATGGTTGGTCGCAGTTCAATACTACGTAGAAAACCTGGATGGTTTTGCTGCTGTCAAAAGTGAACTTAATTGTAAAGATGCCATTCCAATTAAAATTCTTCAAGAACTTTTAAGTGACACTGTGTTAAAAATTTATTTAGCATACATTTTCTGCAAATTTGTATTTCCTCTGTGATTCCATGGAGAAACTTGAATCAATAGGAATGCCTTTAACCCTTTATTTGTCATGGTATCCATTTGGATGCATATAACTTTAATTATTATTTCTCAAATATGGGGGAGTGTAATATTCGGTAGTTGGTCATTCTGTATTCTTGGGTGAATTAACTAGTGATTCCTGACATCTACTGGCCATCTTTAGCACTACAGAGTGGTTGACTTCAAGATGCCTGAACGCCGAGAGAAGGTTCCATTTGATTTACTACAATCTGTGTCTTTGGGCTCTTTCTTCGTAACTAATCTGTTAATTTAAATATAAATTATCATATTCCATTATTATTTTTACTTTCTCTAGCTCCGTATGTACAATGTACATAGGGATAGAGAAGATTTATATTCCACCAAAAAATTCGATGTCGAGATTTCACCGGAAATACATGTTTTAGGACACCCTGAATAAAAAAAAACGTTTTCAGAAACAGGTCCGGGTGTGTGTGTTTGTCTGTGTCTGTGGACAGCATAGCTCAAAAATGAAAAGACCGTTAAATACCAAACCATTCCAAGGGTGCGAAACGAAAATTTTCAAGAAAATCCCCCCATCCCTAACTACCATTTACATAGAAAAATTTTCGAAAAGTTTGTTTTTCTTAAAAGTGGCTCTAACGGTTTTGATTAAAATACCACATATTAAATCTACTTCATTCACAAATAAAATGTATATCTTGAATATTTTGGGAATAGCTTCTAAAGACTTGTTTATTCTGCAAGAATTTTGCTTAATTTGACAAAACTAGTAAACCGTATGAGATATACAAAAAACTTACTATACAAAAAATGAATATATTTTTTAAAATACACAAATTATGTTATACACATTTTTTTTTGGTGGGGCTTACCGTTTTCGAGATATTCCTTGTTATTAGTTTCAATTGTGAAGTACTTATACTTTTCTCAGACGGAAATGTCCGTTTTTCTATTGTTCTACTACTGACCAAGGGAAGAAGCAATTTGCAATGAAAATCGCATAACGACAGCTTTTAAAACATTTGACTATCACTTTAGCCTGATGCATTCCCTTATCTCCAGTCTACTTGTTAGGAACTAAGTAATACAATTCTGCTAATGTTTATCTCATGGTGTTAAAGAAGTAATTATCTTTCGTAAGAAGTTTATTTGTAGAGTAGCTAGAGAAAGTCATGTGGGTGTAACACATCAGATTTTTCATATTAATTTGTTTTAAGTGCATTTTACACACAATCGCTTTTATATGTATCCCTAATGAGACAATGCCAACTCCTCATGATATTGTCGTTACGAGTGAGTGCAGCAACATGGATACATTGCCGATACCTTCTTATTTTAGTGAATAATAGAATGCGTTTCTATATGGATGCATTGCCAATATTATGTACACAATTTCTCAGGATTGGTTTTCTAAGTACAGCTATTTGTTTTTCTGCTTACAGAGCAATAAATGCAAATTTCCAACGCAAGCTGAAAATATGCTCGGACTCGCGCAAGAAGCTTATCTGCCGGATCCAGATTATCTGAAGATGAAACTTATGTGATAACAATGAATACTTGACAAAGCATCTGATTCCGGCTCTCAAACTAATACATCTGAATGCCTTTCACTATATGACTCCATTGAGGATATTTTAGCAGAGTTTCTGGAAGAAGCAGATAATCCAGATGAGATCACTCATCATGCTATGCTTCATGCCGAAGCTCTGGAAACAGAAACAGAAAAATATTTCACTCCCACCATCAATGAATAGATGCACCAACAGAAAGGAATTGCCTCCTAACCCATCGTTGACTGTGCCTGAGAAAATACTGTTTCCTGTTGATGCTGGATTGACTCTAAAGCAAGCAACACCTATAGAATTTTCACTAACCATACCAGATGGTAACATGTATTTCCAGCAAAATCTCGGTATCAAATCTTTGGATGGAATACAGTACCTTCTCTTCTTACTATGTACACTGTACATACGTGCTAGAGATAGTAAAATATGATGTGTTATCTACATTCAATGAACTTTCTATACCCGCCCTTCCATACACTACTCTTGCAAATGCGTATTCCTTTCTAGTGTTTTTACTTTCTCTATACGCACTATGTACAAAGTGTATAGAGAAGGTATTGTACTCCACCAAAAAAATCGATACCGAAATTTCAACCGGAAATATATGTTTTAGGGTCCCCTTTAACTAAAAGAATCATTTTCGGAAAAAGATCCGTGTGTGTATGTGTGTGTGTCCGTGTGTCCGTCTGTCTGTGAACACGATAACTCAAAAACGAAAAGTGAGTAAAATACCAAACTTAATATTTAAGTTAAGTATCTTCCCTACCCCCAACTATCCTTTACATGGAACTTTTTTCGAAAATTTTGATTTTTTCAAAAACGGCTCTAACGATTTGGATTAAACTATCGTATATTGAAGATATTTACCTGACAAATAAAATGTATATTTCGAATTTTCTGGGAATAGCCTCTGAAGAGTACTTTATTATGGATGAATTTTACGGAATTTTGAATAACGGCTAAACCGTAAGAGATGGGCAAAAACTTACTGCATGAAAAATGTAAAGCACGTTAAAGCGCACAATTTATGTTATATACTTTTTTTTGTGGAGTTCATCGTTTTTTAGACATTCCTTGTTTTTAGTTTCTGCTTTGAAAAACGTATATTTTCTCATACAGGAACTTGTCAACTCCTATCCATACAAACAAAGGAACTTAAGTCACATATCAACCACATTTTGACTATCACTTTAACCTTTGGTAGTCTCTTATTTCGCTCCTACATACAAGGAAGCAAGTAATAAGGCTATTTATGCTAATTTTTCTTAATTAGCATAAAGTAAATAGAAGTATAAGCTTTTAAAGAATAATTTGTTGTAGGGATATAGAGAAAGTCTTGTGAATGGTACACATCAGAGTTTTTAGTGTTACACTGTCTAACTCTTTTCAATATATTGTAGGAGAATTACTTGGAAGGGTGAAATTTTCTTCAGCGATAGATAAAATTCTCAAGTCTGCTAATATAAGCATAATTCTACTGCTGACTCCCTGCCTATTATTCTGGAGGACATTGTAACACATCAAGCTACTGGCCCTGGAGCTGCTGCTGAAGATTTTACTCCTCTAGGGAAAGTAATACTAGTAGTTTCTAATGTCATGTTGCGAATGAAAAGGAAGAAAAACACAATTGATTCCACTCAAATTAAGAAAAAATAAAATAGAAAAGCTAAAAAAGAAGGCAATACAGAGCAAAACGGAAACGGAACTGCAGTTAATTTTCAACAGGATTATGTTAACTTTGAAACTGACATATATAGAGATGAATTTGAATTTTTGGCAAATGTTTTAGACTAAATTTTGGGTTTTCAACACTCATGTGAAATTGATCTCGAGAAATAGGATATATGATGAAAGAGCTCGAGGCATAATGTAAACAAAACAAATAAGAGAAAGAGAAATTGTTATGGTTAATGTATATGTACTTTATTTATGTTTCATGTTAGCTTAAGTGATTGTTTTGTGTAATTTATCTGAAGTAATTATGAGTTTGCCTGTAATAAGTATTATAAATTTGTGATTTAAATAGAATGTTAGGTTGGCAATATGTGTAAATGCTTGCAAATACGGATCCCGGAAGAAAGGGGAAAATAACCCGTTTTGACAGGTTTAAGTAACGGAGTCCCCAGGTTATTGAAAATAAGAGTGAATACTTTGGACAGTACCAGTACTAATAACCTCCAAACGTAAACTCTCCGCTATGTACCTGATGTGACTGTGACGAGGGATCAAGTTCCCTTAGACAGTGAGAAATGTGTGATCATAAAGCCAATAGCGAGGTGAGATAGAAGGAAACTATTGAAGCCCTAAGTGTTCATTCATAGCACCGTAAACAAAAGAAAGAGTAGAGGGCTAGAGATACCCATCAGCTGTTGGAGGACAAAATTGTAAACAGTATAAGACTTCACATAGGAAGTTCACCTTTTCATTTTTCCAATTGGGGCATCTTGAGACGGATTATCGCCCAGGTGGATAAGCGCATAACCAATATTTGTAATTGATTAAATTGTTTAGGTTAATTAGCAAGTAAGATATAACGTATTTATTATATATTGGATGTTCAGAGAGATTGTTCCTGGAAAGCGTTTCTAACTTCAACCCGATAGTTCTCAACCGATAGTTCAGTTGTTTACGCTATTTCTTTGTCTATTGCAAGCGGGGAAAGGAGCTATTGTGTGGTCACGTCTCCGTAAGAGAAAGCGAAGACGACATAAAGCGGGGAACCACGAGGAAATATAGGCCAAAAATCACGTGAAAGACGCATTGACCAATTACAATTAATATTACAATTAATCACGTCATGGCAGAAGCGCACCCCGAGCCACTTTCGGCGCCAAAAATGGGCCAGTGAGATTACGAGATGAGGGTTTTGCGCGTGGGTAGAATTTGTTATAAATATAGAGTATTCGCCGCAATTTTCAGGCAGTTGAGATGTAACTCCAAGGGAAAACCTGCGACGCACAAAGCCAGGGTATGCGCGAATTAGTCAAGTTATTATAGTGATAGGCAGTTGGAATGTAACTACACGTAGACTCTGTGATGCCCGAATCAAGAATACTCGTAAACATAGTAAAGTTATTACAGTGATTCACCCAGTTGAAATAAATGTCACGCGAAAGGAAGCCACGGCGCAAATTTAAAGTGTCTACAATAATTCTGCACGTAACCGATGCACTCGTCGCCGCGTAGTTTAGTTACCTCTATGCACGTTACACTCTTGTTCGAGGGAAAATATCGAAACTCAACCGCGCCAGGAGCATTTTCGGGAACGCTTGAAAAAGAGAAATAAACTTTGATTGAACGAAAAATGCCGACGTTATTTAAGTTAATTCCCGTACCACTCCCTGGAGATCACCGTAGTTAATTACCAAAGCTAGATATAAATATGTCTCAATTGTTCGTCGCTGAGCCCACCAAAAGCCGAGGAGCATCGAGAATCGACTTTAGTAGCTGCAACGCCGGAGTAATGACTAGTCGTCGCTGCGCAGCCCAGCCCCACCAGGTACGTCCACCACCAGCTCCATACCTCTCAATCCCTCATGCTAATTATACTTGCTCCAGGGCTAAGAAAGCTCCTATAAGTTCAGAAGAACCTGTGGTAAGAATGGGGGATTAAGCCTTAAGTTTATGCACTGGATTTAGTCACCATTGCCGGTCCTATTATTTGTTATGGTTCTGATATTTTGTGGAATGAGACAGATCACGCTGTTAAAGAGCTAGAGAAAGTGCAGAGATAAGCCTGCGTAGCTACATATCTCTGGCGGCATTAACAGAACACCCACGGTAGGTACGGAAACTACTGGATCTTGCTTCTTTACATCTATAGGTAAAATGGAGGCTGCAGCGGGGGCTTGGAGACTCCAATATTGCCATAGCTCGGCATGTTTTAATCTGCCAGAAACTCACATTAGTATTTTGTGTGAAGTAGAGATTGGAGCGTTTGATTGTATGTTAAAGGACTGCACGTTGCTGTCTTTCGAAGTTAAATCGAAAGTAATGCGTGGGAAAGAAATCATCAACACTAATCATGGAACATCATCTGATCACCGATGGGTCGAAAATGGACGACTGCACCGGTGCTGGAATATGCAGGATTCAGCCACAGCTGGGGAAATCCTTTTCTCTAAAGCTCCCAACGTCTTCCAGATTGAATATAATACTAACAGGGCTTGCTTGGAAGAGAATTGTTATTGAGGATATAGGAACTGTGGAATCTGCATCTATTCAGACGCCAGGTGGCTTTGGAACCACTGTCTGAACCTGTGATGAGATCTAAGTTATAATTTCGAGGTACAAAAGAATTCGCGTTCTATTTTCACATTTCCAGCCGATAAGGAACGGTAACTATTCGATTATTATAACAACTTGAGCAATTAATCCTGCTCTTACCCCTTACAGCCGGATGACTATTAAAGTTTAATGTATATTCCTTATTTTCAGGTGTGACCAATAGATATTGAAATGCGGAAGGAGTGACTTGGAAAAGCTTAATAAAGGATTAATACAGGATGTAAATACTGATTTCATTAGCTGTGTCTGCAAGGAATGTGCCAGTCGTTTTATTAGCAAATGTTTTAATGTGCTTATTCAGTGCTATTTAATAATGAAAAAGACAATAGTGTACAAGTATAACTGTAAAAGCAAACAAAGCTATGCACTTGTATCAGCTAGATTTTGTTGGCAATATATTACCACTGTTTACTCCATTTTTAACGTCCTTTAACCTGGTTTGGTCATATCGGACGATGAATGCAATGGATGATATGATGCTTAAATAATCTCGGGGTCCATGGAGCTTAAAGTTACTCGAAATTCGACTTCTCAGGATAAGGGAAAACCCCGAAAAAAACTTACCCAGGTAACTCACCCTAAGTGAGATTCGAACTCACGATCTTTTGAACGTGAGGCAGACATGTTAACACCACGCTACCCAGGTGGACTAATTTACTCTATTAAAAATCTGATGTGCTACATCATCCTGACATTTTTCTACCTATTCTGTGATAGGCTCATTCTTCTATATTCTTCATCCTTATCGAGATAACCATTAGCAGACATGATTTTTATTATCTAGTTCCTTGTAAGTGGAAGTAAAATAGTAAAATACATTAGGTTAAAACGATAGTCAAATCTTTTAAACGCTAGTAGTTAAGAAATGGCTAGAAGAAAAACGACAGAAAAATGATTAAACAATATACGAGCTGAGAAAAGTTTAAGTATATGAAAATTGGAACGAATAACCAGGAATGTTTCTAAAATGGTTAATTCTACAGAAAAAAATGTGCATGATGTAAATTATGTGTTTTAACGGAAGCTATATTTTTAGTGTAGTAAGATTTTGTCAATTACTTCCAAAAATCATTCATAATATAAAAAGTATTCAGAATAAACAGGACTTAATAGGATACTCCTAAGAAATTCAGAATATACGTTTTGTTGGTGTTGAAAATATATGCAATTTACAGCATTTTAATCAAAATCGTCAGCCAGTTTTTAGAAAATCGAAAATTTAAAAACATCTTCCATGTAAAGAATAATTTGGGGCGGGAGATATTTCTGAGAATCTTCACCTTGCATCCTTGGAAGATACAAAAGTTAAATACCAAGTTTGGTTTTAACTGACTTTTCGTTTTAGCGCTATGCTGCTCATAAAGCTTTTTTCTTAAAATGAAGTTTTTATTCAGATGACCTCAAAATATGTATTTATGGTGAAATCTCGACATTGAATTTTTGGGTGGAATACAGTACGTACCTTCTCTATCACTATGTACATAGCACGTGTAGAGAAAGTACAATTCCTAAACATTTAAAATAGTTTACTGTTTAATGCAGTTAATTATTTTATGGTGTAATTTAGCAACCCATGCTATGAAAATGTGAATATTTTTAACAGATTGGTCGTGTAATAGCCACATCTGTTAAATAAGAAACACATCAGTGATGAATTGGCGCTACACTACCAGGTTCTGTCACCAGGAGCGCTATTATCTTCTTGTCCACCATTTTCCTGTGCTAATTGGGGCAACTGTCCTGTATTACTCTCTAATGCATTTGGAACTACTGTACAACAGGAAGACTTTTAGTCCCCAGAAATAGGCGAGAAAGTTTGTGATAGTAATGCAAAGGAGGGTGTTGATTTAGATGCTTCTGATACAGAAATGGAATGTACTGCAACAATTTCAGCTATGAAAACTAAACAAATCACACACTAAGGAGGGACCTGCAAAGGAGGGTGTTGATTTAGATGCTTCTGATACAGAAATGGAATGTACTGCAACAATTTCAGCTATGAAAACTAAACAAATCACACACTAAGGAGGGACCAACCTCCCAGTGGACATAGACACAGAAACAGCTGAAGAAGAAGAAGATCTTCATGTTAAAAGAAAAAATACACTAGCAGTGATGGAGAGGGCACGAATGCAAACAAACTGCCGCGAAAGAAGAAGAAGAAAGGCAAGATCAGCAATACTAGCAATGAAATGGCCTCAACACGCAAAAAAAGGCATACAATACGCTTAAAGACCAATTTGAACAGAAACAAATGACACGCAGGAGTAAAAGTGTTGACAATACTGTAATTGCACGTAACCCTATGATACTAAAGAAAGTTCCAACAGAAACTAAGACATGGCATGAATTTGAAGCAACACTTGGCAAGGAAAGTGTGCACAGCACATAAGAGAAACAGATGATTCTTTACAGCCTGGACAACTTGGAGACCCAGCGCAACAAAATGTCCTTCCTTTTAGTGCAAACGAAAGTAAATTAGGCTTTCCACTGCTTAAAAAGAACGAATAAGTACAGAAGTAGAAAGGTACACTTTAGTATTAGATGTCTTGTTCCGTTGTTGTTCTTTGTTTTGTTTTTTCTTCTTTTGCTTTTTTTAACGGTGACAACGTTAAAATTTCAATGGCAATCCCCGACGAAAATCGATATCTTGCAATGTTTTTTTAAATGTACATGACATAGATGTGTTCTTTCTTCAAGAGATAAAAGCTACTGCATTTTATTCCATCACTAATTATAATACATATGTTAACATGGGAAGTGAATCGTTAGGCACTGCCATATTAACCAAATCTGGAATTGAATTCGCTTCAATTGAAAAATTGCCCTCAGGAAGAGGAATAAGTATATATAATAATGTTGTTTTTATTAACATATATGTGCCATCAGGGAAAGAAATATGTTTTTTTCGGTTAGATCTTGCATATCTTTTACATTCTTTACTACATTCTTGCTGGGGATTTTAATTGTATATTGAGGGAAACGGACTGCACTGGGCAATTTCGCCCTAGTAATATATTAAAAGATTTTTGAGATCTTCCTTGTTGTGGATTGCAATTAATTTTCGATTTTCTAAAAAATGGCTAACGATTTTGATTAAAATGCTGTAAATTGTATATATTTTCAAGACCAACATAACGTATATTCTGAATTTCTTAGGAATATCCTATTAAGTCCTGTTTATTCTGAATACTTTTTGTATTATGAATGATTTCTGGAAGTAATAGACACATTCTTACTACACAAAAAATATAGATTCCGTTAAAACACACAATTTACAGAATGCACATTTTTTTCTGTAGAGTTAACCATTTTAGAAACATTCCTGGTTATTCGTTTCAATTTTAATATACTTAAAATTTTCTCAGTTCGGATATTGTTTAATAATTTTTCTGTTGTTTTTTCTCCTAGCCATTTCTTAACTACTAGCTTTTAAACGATTTGACTATCGTTTTAGCCTAATGTATCTTACAATTTTACTTCTACTTACAAGGAACTAAGTAATAAAAATCATTTCTGCTAATGGTTATCTCGATTAGGATGAAGAATATAGAAGAATGTGTTTATCACAGATTAGGTAGAAAAAAGTTAGGATGATGTAACACATCAGATTTTTAATGGTGTAAACAGTGGTAATATATTGTCAACAAAATCTAGCTGTTACAAGTACTTAACTTTGTTTGCTTTTACGGTTATACTTGTACACTATTGTCTTTTTTCATTTTCATTATTAAATATCACTGAATAAGCACATTAAAACATGTAATAAAACGACTGGCACATTCCTTGCAGACACAGCTAATGAAATCAGTATTTACATCCTGTATTAATCCTTTATTATGCTTTTCCAAGTCACTTTTTCTACATTTCAATATCTATTGGTCACACCTGAAAATAAGGAATATACACTAAACTTTAATAGACATCCGGCTGTAAATTAATATAAAACAGGGGTAACAGCAGGATTAATTGCTCAAGTTGTTATAATAATCGAATAGTAAACGTTCCTTATTGGCTGGAAATGTGAAAAAAGAACGCGAATTCTTTTGTACCTCGTAATTATAACAATCGTAAACCACATATTTTACATGACATTTTTATGGGAAATCATTTATCAGAAGAGCAATAAACAATGGGCTGCAATATACTGATAAAATATAAACCAAATAAGAGCAACACCTATCTTATTAAAAATCCACAATATCAGCTGTGAAGTTCTGCCAGGTTCTTACGCTAGATGGTGCGCCTAGTGCTGAGTCGCGATATATCGCAAACTGTCCTGTATTACTCTCTAATGTATTTGAGTAGTTCCCATCTGCAGGTAGTAGTTTCCGTAAGAATGTTCTCTGGTAAACCTCCATTTTGCTCCGTGCTGTTGGCAACAGCAGATAACAGATCCCAAAACTTCCTTACAGTAGGAGCAGGTTTGTCAGGTGTCATTCGCTGCGGACAAATGTGTCTCATGTGGTAGAAAAAATGCCTCACATTTCCCAATAATCATATTAGACGGAATGAGTTTCTTAATTACCATTTATACCTATTTCTACCGTATTTCCATTTAACGATCCAGTTGTCCATTTTGACAAGATCTACATTTCCATAATTTTGTAGAACATTTCTTATTCGTTCATCGGATATTTCAGGATGAATATTATAAAGCCCCTCAGTCGTAAATTCCTGATCTGCAGGGGTTATTATCACATCTACCTTATCCCCGTCCATTAAGGTTACTGCTGCGTTACCTGCATGACGGCGCAAATGAGTTTCATAGCTTACACTGGGTTTTAACCTAGAAATATACTGCATTTTCTTTTCCTACAAGCTGCAATGTTTGTAACTCATCAACACTTATCTTTAATTCTTCATCCACCCAACTGTGTATATCCAGAGCGGTAGGTCTCTGTTGTGTTGGATTAAACGTTGCTTTCAGTGTATTTACACGAACTACTTTAGTTTCAATTGTAAAATAAGAACTACAAAAGTATTTAACAGCACTAGGGCTGCACCTTCACAGCTTATAACTCTCTTACAGAAATAAATACTCTGAGCTGAGACCTAACCTTTAAACACAGTAGTGGCCTACTCTGTGTAAATGACAGATTATTGTAAAACGCGCTTTATGTGTCCATATATAGTTTTTAAACAAAGCTTTCTCTCATATTTAATATTCACTTGAGACACTGACATAATTGATAGATCCATTTGGCCCCACCGTTGCATTTTTTAAACAAATGTTAATCTAATTTTTGTGCATAGGTATTTTATTTTATTATTATTATTATTATTATTATTATTATTATTATTATTATTATTATTATTATTATTATTATTATTCTTTTTTTTTTTTTTTTGTAAGTCTATTAAAGTGTATACTTATATATGTTCTATGTCGCCCTCCTTGGTGTAATGATTACCATGCTAACTTCATATACCCAATGTCGCGGGTTCAAACCCCGCGGAGGACGATGGATTTTTTCGGGCTAAAATCCTTAGCATGGTTTCCTTCGGAAGGGAAGTGGAGCCGTTGGTCCCGTGTCGTAGATTTAAGCCACGTAAAAGAACCTCAAGCCTGATAGAGAGGCCTCTGAGCAAAATTAAGTCTTTCACGCCCAGTATAGAATGGGACGCTGAGGACCACAACAGTTAAAGAGCGTACATAAATAACACGCCATTTTTTCTATATGTTCTATGCTTTTGTTCAAAAACCGGCATATTCAGAGCAGTGTTTGAAGCTAAACTAATAATCGTTTACACAAATTGGCTTCAAATAAAGTGTAAGTAAGTATTACTATATTTGAATTTGTGTAATTATATAGTTTCTACATATGTTCTATAAATACACACATGTTAATGTGAACATGGCTTTGTTCATTGCTCAACAATAAGCAATAATGCATTTTAGCTGAGTGTCCTATTGAATGGAAGCATTGATACAACTGTAAATACTTGGTTTTTAGTTTGACTACTGATTAAATTATAGCCTTACTGGAAGAAGATACTGAGCTTTCTTAGGCTGATATATACGAGGGGCATACTGAAAGTCATGAGCAACACTGTTTTACAATCTTA
Organism: Hymenopus coronatus; assembly: GCA_030762935.1. Taxonomy (NCBI): domain Eukaryota; kingdom Metazoa; phylum Arthropoda; class Insecta; order Mantodea; family Hymenopodidae; genus Hymenopus; species Hymenopus coronatus. The sequence goes on along the minus strand of CM060896.1, from coordinate 34,911,195 downwards.
ATATTTATTTTTAAGCCAAACCAAATACATCATCATAATCTACAGACTTTCTTTCACTTTTCGACATAGTCTCCATTGTTTTGCACACATTTTTCGCATCGTTCTACAAGTTTGAAAATGCCCTTGTGTTAGAACTCCGTTCCAGCTGCCCGCAGACCCTGACGCACTGCTTTCCGAATATCCTCCAGCGTCTCGTAGCGTTGGCCACGCATCTGCTCCTTCACAGAACCGAAAAGATGGTAGTCGGAGGGTGCCAAGTCGGGACTGTAGGGAGGATGTGGAAGAGTTTCCCACCCTAATGCCCTGATCTTCTCCATAGTGGCACGGGCAGTATGCGGACGCGCATTATCCTGTTGAAGGATGATCCTCTTTCCTGGGCGTTTATCACGCAAAGCCCGACGGAGCTTCAGAAGTGTCTTGATGTAGCGGCAGAATTTATGGTTTGTCCAGATTCAAGAAAGTCAACCAGAATGCAACCTTGTGCATCCCAAAAGACACTTCCCATAACTTTTCCTACAGACTTTCTTTTTTTCGCTTTCTTCTTCGATGGTGAGTTCAAGTGGTGCCATTCCATATTCTGACGTTTCGTTTCTGGCTCATAGTGATGGAACCAGCTCTCATCTCCAGTCACAATACACAAAAATTCATCACCTTCATTATGAAATCTCTGAAGAAGATTTTGTGCAATGGTTCTTCTCTGAAGTTTGTGGTCTTCAGTCAATAAACGGGGGACCCAACGGGCACAGACCTTTCGATAACCCAAGCTGTTGATCATTTCTTGCACTGCACTATGTCCTATTCCAAGTTACGCAGCAATTTCATTCACAGTGAAACGCCTATCTCCTGTAATGAGCTCACCAATTCTTTCCTTGTTGCGTTCTGTAGAGGCAGTTCGAGGACGCCTGCTACGAGGCGCATTTTGCAGACTCGTGTTTCCATCTTTGAAATGTTTCACCCATATTCTAACACTGCTGGCACCCATGCAGACACCTCCATACGCACGTTGAAGTCTGAGATGAATTTCAGGAGCAGATTTTCCTTCTTTCACAAGGAATTCAATGACAGCACGCTGTCGAAACGAAACATCAATGTCAGCCATTTTTCAAACACCGTCTGTGGTCACGTGATAGAAGCTAATGACGTCACAATATGTCAACATGTGGCTTAAAGTCTGTAGATTACGATCCTGCAATTCGTTTCGTTACATTGTTGAAATTTAAATTTTTACAATGGGTTGCTCGTGACTTTCAGTATGTCCCTCGTACATATATCCCTGTGATTATCCATGGTAGCCATTTGAAGACTCAGGTGATGAGGGTGAAAGCGACATAAATAATCTAAGTGGACACCGGCTAAGATCTTTTGCAGAAGCAAAAGTTACAAAATATAGCGATAGAGAAATTGTCGCCCACGAGGTAAATGCGTAGAATGCTATTCCATAAATTGAGCAGTGTGATTTTGAAACATACTTAGTCAAGTTTTCTCCTTAGAGTTTGTCTTATTACAGATACGTCTTCTAAACTTAATAATAACCCATCATGTTCAACTTCTGATACCACCAGATTCAATAATTCCTTGAATCCAGAATTTTCTGTAACACGTAGTATTCTTGTTACCAGCAGAAGGAATCCTGAGAGGAAAAGAGTTTCAGAATGATGTAAATGAAACACAGATGAAAAAAGGATGCTTTCAGAATTTTGGGGAAATAATTGTCACCAGTACCGATATTTGAATTATTTTAGGATTGTTATTGTGAACATTGTAGCTAATTATACAAATATGTTCCTCCGCATGGGGATATTACATGCAATGTGATAAATGCTGAAATAAGAATGTTATTGGTAATTCTTCTTTTGACCAGCTAAAATGCCCTAACAATATATAGAATGTATTGGAAAGTGAACGATGGTTGTCATAATCTAGCTGTTCCAAAAGCAATATCAAGAGAAAGATTCGAAAAAGTGTGAAATATTTTAAGGTCTATGGCAACAGTTAAAGAAGGCACATTTCCGAAAAAAAAAAAAAGACCCTTTTGGAAACTCCTAAATAAATGACAGATGGCTAAGAACCTTCAACAATGAAAAGCTAATCCGAAGTTATGATTCCATATTATGTTAGGCATTGCAAAAATCAGCATATGCAGGTGAGCGTTAAGGTTTGGATATAAAAGATTAAAAGGCTGGGGCATCTAGTTCAACCCGGACCATACCAGGCTACTGCAACAGGAGACATTAGACCTGAGCTCGGTGTTGGTGATCAATGACATTTGACCCTTGTATCAAAACTTTCATTTGAGATGATTTATTTTTTTACTTCTTTAATTCTCAGCCAGTTTTGGATGCATTGAAAGAAAAGGGCTGCATTGGGACAATTCCTTCCAGCAACATAGAGGGTGGCTCTTTGCAAGATCCACAAAGAATGACAAAGGCTCCAAGAGGATCGTATTATTAAGTAACCAATAATAAATCTGAATTGGTGCTGAATCGCTACCACGACAGAGCATTGTTCCCGTAGCCTCAAATAGAAGTGGAATACAACCGGCTGGAAAATCCAAAAGATACAGTTAGAGTGATTGAAAATTTAAGGACATAATTAGATCTGCTGCAGTTGTTAGCTACAACACTTACATGGGAGGAATTTATATACACTGTGAAAATATTAAAAATACAGGATGCATTTCAGAACAAAGAAATGGCATTACAAACTTCTTGCTTTTCCCCTAAATGAAATTATGAACAATACTTGTTGCGCAGACAAACAATCCATTGGACCTACTTGACTTCACAAGATGTATGGTAAACTGTTACTCTCAGAACTACACCTGTGCATCCGTGCGAAATTCAAAATCATGAAATTAAAAGGTAATGGATATTGCGGTATGACGGGCAATATCATCTGATGATGACATTGGGCAAACAACAAATATGCGCCAACGAAAGGAGAATATAACAAAACAGTGCATAAAAATGTAAAATTCCTTTACATTCCAATTGTTTTCCACAGTTTCAAGAACAGAAAAACAACTCCCTTGTTGGTTATGTATTTATATGTTGTATGTATAAATAAGACCTTACATATAATGCAAAATAAATGTAACCACTAAAAATACGCTATAATACATACTTTAGGTACCTGTACTCTCGTTCCTACTGTTCCATTTTTGGAAAATATATTGTTAGATTCAAGAAAGTGGTATTTACGCAAATTCAGGACATAAAAATTATTAGGGAATTCCTAAACAAATTAAATGGGAAGCACTATAGGGATCAAAAGAGTTAAAATGTAAGAGTTTAGTCTTTCACATAATTGTATAAATTCTGTTCAAAGAGAAGTGAGCTTAACAATAACGTTTTAACATGACACAGATAACAGTGTAAATTTTGGGAGGTATATTAATGTATTTATGACTAAAATGGCTATGTAACAATGTTTATATTGTTTGTGCACATCTCCATGGACGTCTCTCTATTATTATTATTATTATTATTATTATTATTATTATTATTATTATTATTATTATTATTATTATTATTATTATTATTATCATCATCATTATTTTTACTATTGTTATTGTTATTTTATTGTAACATATGACTTTATTAGGAATTGACTCTATCTCACAATAAAGAAGACAAAAAAAAAAAAACATTTCAGTAACTATCAGAGCAAAACAAGGAAAGTAAGAGTTTCACTATAACTATCAGCTCAGGAGTTTTCTTGCATACCAATACAATTTATATATCTCCTTACTTCTTTGAATCTTCATCTAGACCTGGGTATACAAAAAGTTTGGTTGAATTCATGGTCCCAGCTTTGCAAAGCTTACAGCAGTTGTTGGGAGTATGCCTATTAATTCAGGTGCTCAGCTAAAAGGCCGTTGCCTGATGCCATTCTAAATTTGGCTACAACTTCTTTCTTTCGTTTATTGTTGAAGTTTTGCCAATTATCCTGTATGTTTGCCAAAGCTTTTCCTGTCGCTTTTTCATTTATATTTTTCACGCGTGTATCCAATCTTTCAGTGGGTGAGCTTTTTAGTGTGTCTGGTGGGGAGGAATTGTTGCCAAATTTTAATTGTGTCGCTTTTTTAGCGAGTGAGTCGGCTGACTCATTACCATGGATACCTAAATGGGAGGGTATCCATTTGAGTACTACATGTTTATTTCCTGTTGTAATAATTTGTATGGTTTGAATTATTTCGAATATTATTGTTGTTTCAGTGTGACGGTTGGCTGTGATTGCTTGGATAGCAGCTCTACAATCAATCAGAATCACAGCTTTCGTAAAAGAACTTCTGTAAGAACAGTTATTAACTGCTAATTTTATAGCTTTTGCTTCTGGCATCAAAATTGGCCATATGCTCAACAGGGCCATATTGAGAGAACAATTTTCTTTATATTCTTGCTGCTGCAGTATCGTCGATTTGAGACCCATCTGTATAAATTCTTATCCATTCCGGTTCTGGGTATTCTTCATTTATCATTTTCAAAGTTACTGCTTTCATGACTTTTGGAGGTCTATCTTTCTTACTGGTGTTTATTGTCAGGCAGCCTATTCTGTTAATGTAATCGAGAGGGTTTATTCCCATCAAACTTATTATTGGTAGGTCAACATTAATGTTATTTAATCATTTATGACAAGCTTCCACAGAAGTTTTTGAGTTTTTAGACATTTTTGTGAGTGATTCTGGATTCATGGTGTTTATTGTCAGGCAGCCTATTCTGTTAATGTAATCGAGAGGGTTTATTCCCATCAAACTTATTATTGGTAGGTCAACATTAATGTTATTTAATCATTTATGACAAGCTTCCACAGAAGTTTTTGAGTTTTTAGACATTTTTGTGAGTGATTCTGGATTCATTAAGCTCTGCGAGATGTCTTCATTTAATGAAAGTGCTTAGTGCTTGTTTGTTTTACCTCAATATGATGGATGGATTGTTAGTATATAATTGCATTGTTGTTGTTATTATTAACTTCAACAATGAAAGTCAAGAGAAACTAATATCACAGACTATTTCCGAAGGAAATAGAGCGGTTTACATCAGGCAAAAACAATTTTTGGAGTCATTAGGATAACTTTAATTTCATCATTGCTTCGGGCAAGATAATGTTTAGGGGTGCGAAAACTCTCTAATGACGAACACTTGTGAAAAGAGTACAGGAGTGACTGGAGACGTGAAGCTGAACCGCAGTTTTATGTAAACAATATGGATGAAGAGTCTGCATTGTATAAAGAATATATAGTGAAGAAAATAAATTGAGTTTTATTTATGGGCACTCTTTAACTGCTATGGTTCTTAGATCCCTTCTATATTGAACGAGAAAGACCGCTTAAGTTTGCTCAGCGGCCTCTTTATTAGGTTGAGGTTCTTTTGCCTGCCGTAAATATACGACACAGGACCATCCGGCTTTATTTTGTTTTCCCAAATGGATCCATGTTAAGGATTTTACCCTGAAAAAATCCTCGTCCTCAGCCGGGTATGATCCAACAATATTGAAAACTAGAGACTAGTATGTTACCCTAGATCACGAAGGACAACTAAAATGAAGAAGACTTTGATTGTTGGGAAAAAAACTGTTAATTATTTAAATATAGAAACACAATTGTGTTTTTAAAAGAAGCACTGGCCTATAGATGTTTACAGAAAAAGTTGCAAATGACATTGAACAAATATTTTTTTTCCTTCAAAAATAACAAACTCTTCAGTCACACGCTTGTTGAATTTTGCTCAGTAATTACACGACACACTTGGTGAAGTAGCCTCCCCGCAAAGGTCGTTGCGGGAAAAGATTTTTTATCACAAAGTATATGCATCTCATTTAACTTGCAAAATATGAAAACATGCCAAGAAATAACTATTCGAGCGCATTGACCACGCACCTGTGCTTTGCCGACCCGTAATCACAGGATATGTGTGAACGGCTTGTTTACAAACATTCATACCTAATTGTTGCCGGCGGCTTTCTTTGCATTCTGGGTCTATTGTCACCTCTGCACGAGTGAACGCTTGTGCAGTAGGCTGCTACTTTACATCAAAGCAAGGCATTGTCGCACCTTGTGTGACTTTGTGACACCTATGCGTGGTTTATTAGCGCAATAATGATATCCACTTCTGGAAGTTTCAGGTGACCAGCAGAAATAAAGACGGGACAACTTGGCCCAGAAAGTCAGTTTTCGATTTGAGTTCTCGATGTACAGTTGAGCTAGAGAGAGAGAGAGAGAGAGAGAGAGAGAGAGAGAGAGAGAGAGAGAGAGAGAGAGAGAGAGAGAGAGAGAGAGAGAGAGCTATTAGCTGTCTAAGAGCGTCGAAGCAACCACATTTAAAACTACACCTCATCATTGAAATAAAGACTTTGATCGTAAACAGAATTTTACGTAATAAAGATATTTTGTCACAGTATATGCGCAAAGTTAATGTTTCATGAAAGTCACCGCTAAAGTGTTTTCAGTCGCCCTCCGTGCTTTAATAGTTACCATGCTAACTTCATATACCCAAGGTCGCGGGTTCAAACCCGGCGGAGGACGATGGATTTTTTTGGGTGTAAAAATCCTTAGCATGGCTTCCTTCGGAAGGGAAGTAAAGTCGTTGGTCCCGTGTCGTAGGTTTACGACACATAAAAGAACCTTAAGCCTGATAGAGAGGTAGGCCTCTGAGCAAAATTAAGCGGTCTTTCACGCCCAATTTAGAATGGGACGCTGAGAACCACAGTAGTTAAAAAGCGTCCATAAATAGCACGCCATTTATTTCATTTTTAAAGTGTTTTCTGTATAGCAGCTAAAAATAATTAATAACTAAACAATTTTGAAGAAGAAATCAATTTACAAGAAAGGAACGGAATTGATACGAGACGCATACTTCATTGAACTAATGCATGCATTAATATTATAAATTATATTGGAACTTTATTGGTAAGATTTGATATTTACAAAGAGGGATTTCATTAATTATTCATTCATTACTCTCAGTTAGAAATCAATTTTATCTACAAGAAATCAGACTTGTATGTCTGTGTTCATTTTTAGTTGTATTGAACGAAAAATTAAAGGAGCATACGGTAGGACAAACAAACTCCAAATCAATATGATATTCATCGTAAAAAGCAAGGAGAAAACAAAGGAATAAAATAAAATAAAAAAAACCAAAAAACAAACAAACAGCGTCTTCAGAGTCCTGTGTCGACCCAGGCAATTACACCCACACCACCAAATTCACTTATTTTCAACACGATTCTTTTCACTCTGTTTGTTTGTTACGGATATTCTATGTGTATTATACTCGACGCCAACTAATAAAGAGATTCACATTTCGCGGTGAAGTAGCGTTGCCACTTATCGCGACCAAGTGGAGAGCGTGTTAGATTTATGTTTACGAAGGTATTGGGTTGCGGTTGTATTGTAGAAAAAACATTATTTATTTTCATATATAAACACAATAGTAAAACAATGACTCTACAAAGAATATACGTTCATGAATATATCAGTGTAAATATCTGCGTAAAAAAAAAAGAAAGAAGAAAAGATATACCTCTAAAGTATTTGTGTTTATTCTAATGGGAAAATGCCTCTGATTTCCGAATAGCTTGCATTGCTGTTATTCGATTGAAAGACAATGTTACCACCGTCACCTGTCGTCCTCCGTGGTGTAATGGTTACCATGCTAACTTCATATACCCAATGTCGCGGGTTCAAACCCGGCGGAGGACGATGGATTTTTTCGGATGTAAAAATCCTTAGCATGGCTTCCTTCGGAAGGGAAATAAAGCCGTTGGTCCCGTGTCGTAGATTTGTGGCACGCAAAAGAAATTCAAGTCTGATAGAGAGGCCTCTGAGCAAAATTAAGCGGTCTTTCACGCCCAGTATAGAATGGGGCCATAGCAGTTAAAGAGCGTCCTTAAATAACAGGCCATTTCTAATTTTTTTCCACCGTCACCACCACCACCATCCGAAGAGCTTCTGCTATTGGAACTCCCCATGGAATTGACAAGCCATCTATCGTTTCTTCCAAAGCTCCTTCATTTTTCCAAGCAGCACTTATCATGCCCTTGTGAGCGTCATACTTTTTAAATCCAGTTTTTAGCTTGTACTGTTGTTAGTGCCTTTTCTATAACATTGACGACGCAATGGGGTCTTTGTAGTTTTTCCCAACATAAATGTTTATTTCGGTCCAAATTAATTCAATTGGACTAAATTATGAGGAAGCCTAACTAATTTGTGATTATCTTCTGTGACAATGCAATCGATTACATAAATTGGATACCGCGATTTAATCGCTTTCACAAGTTCCAGTAATTCACTTTTCTTCAGTTCCTCCTTCACTGGTATATTGCGTCGAGCAAGCCACTGAACAATTTGATTTTTTCTTGTTCCCATTGTTGGTACCATATACAAAATTACTGAGTGATATTTGGCATTGTCCATTTCTAATACAATACTAATACGAATGGTCTGGTTAAATGGTCAACCATTTATGAAATGTTTAATGATTATTTCCTCGTGATAATTGCTTGTCTTCTTTGACTTAGATACATGACAATTTTAACACACCTGATGTAGTTACAGCTCGGAGAAGTGTTATTCTACGCCATTACGTAACTGCACATTGTTCCTTCCAACGTATCGTCGGTAGCCCGAGCCTTTGCTGACAGAATGATTGGCATTTACCCACGTCTTATCAAGTCAAACTATGTTTTGGATCGATGATTTGCTCAAAATAATTTTCAAGAATGTCCCCAAGAAACTTACAGTGCCGAGCATAGATGTCGGATTTTCTCATCAGCAATTTTCTGTCTTGAAGTTTTTTTTTTTTCTTTTTGTAGAGAAAATCTAACTTCTTCACTATTCTATGCAATGAAGACCTGTTACCTTGAAATGCTTCGGCTTCCCTTAAAGGTAAGTGCAGTTTAAAAATAGCAAGATGATTCTTTCTCCTATAATAGGAATAAATGTGCCTTCGTATAGCTCCTTTTATTTTCTTTCCAAGTGTTTCTAGTTTAGACCCTGATGCCTGATTTTTTTCTTTAGAATAATTTTTATCGATTCCTACAGCTCACGAAGTCTTGTCAAGTGCCTTAGAATATGGAACAAGAGGCCTCCCGTTCAATTTCTATTCTGCGAAATATTTTCCAACAAAACATACGATTTCCCGCACTTGTCATTTAATTGGAGTATTTTACTAAGCCCAGTGTTGCAATATCGGCAACAAGGTTTTGAGTATATCATCGCTCTAGAAATATCTTAGTTCTAATTGGTCCTTCTAATCGTTGTTGTGACTACCGCTATAACGTATCCATCCCCGCTCCTTCATTTACAGCTCTTCACCACGTGGTTAGTAGCTGTCAATCTTTTTTTTTTTCTTGGTTGGTGCTGAGTATAGTAAGAGAGGAAAATGGAAATGGCGTGCTCTTTAACTACTGTGGTTCTCAGCGTCCCATTCTAAATTGGGCGTGAAAGACTGCTTAATTTTTCCCAGAGGTCTCTCTTTGAGGCTTGAGGTTCTTTTACGTGCCGTAAATCTACGACTCGGACCCTTCTGAAGGAAGCCATGCTAAGGATTTTTACACCAGAAAAAATCCATCGTCGTCCGCCGGGTTTGACCCCGCGACCTTGAGTATATGAAGTTAGCATGGTAACTAATACACCACGGAGGGCGACAGTAAGAGGGGTGCGGCCGAGTGGTTAGACCACTCGCCTCTCACCTAGACGGCCCGGGTTCTATCCCAAGTGACCGCATGTGAGATTTGTGGTGGACAAAGCGGAGCAGGGGCGGGTTTTCTCCGGGTTCTCCGTTTTCCCCCGCCATCGCATTTCACCGGTGCTCCATCTTCATTTCATGTATCACCAGTGTCATCGCCTGCGGTGCCATAAGTTGTAAAAGTGGGCGTTAAACACTACAAAAAAAATCTGATGTGTACCATTCACATGACTTTCTCCATATCCCTGCAACAAATAATTCTTAAAAAGCTTATACTTCTATTTACTTTATGCTAATCAGAAAAAAAAATAGCAGAAATAGTCTTATTACTCGCTTCCTTGTAAGTAGAAGCGAAATAAGGGACAACCGTAGGTTAAAGTGATAGTCAAAAGCTGGTTGCTATGTCAATGAAGTTCCTTTGTTTATATGGATAGGAGTTGACAAGTTCCTATATGAGAAAAGTATACGTTATTCATAGCAAAACCAAAAATAAGGAATGTCACAAAAACGACGAACTCCACGAAAAAATGTATACAACATAAATTGCGTGTTTTAATGTGCTCTATATTTTTTGTGCAGCAAGTTTTTGTCCATCTCTTACGGTTTAGCAGTTATTCAAAATTTAGTAAAATTCATCCAGAATAAACTACTCTTCAGAGGCTACTCCCAGAAAATTCAAGATATACATTTCATTTGTCAGATAAATATGTTTAATATCCAAAATTTTAATCAAAATCGTTTGAGCCATTTTTGAGAAAATCAAAATTTTCGAAAAAAGTTCCATGTAAAGGGTAGTTTGGGGGTGGGGGGATTTTTCTCAAAATCTTCGTGTCGCATCCCCTGGAAGATACTAAACTTAAATACCAAGTTTGGTATTTTACCTACTTTTCGTTTTAGAGTTATCGTGTTCACACACACACACACACACACACACACACACACACACACACACACACACACACACACACACACACACACACACACACACACACACACACACACACACACACACACACACACACACACACACACACACACACACACACACACACACACACACACACACACACACACACACACACACACACACACACACACACACACACACACACACACACACACACACACACACACACACACACACACACACACACACACACACACACACACACACACACACACACACACACACACACACACACACACACACACACACACACACACACACACACACACACACACACACACACACACACACACACACACACACACACACACACACACACACACACACACACACACACACACACACACACACACACACACACACACACACACACACACACACACACACACACACACACACACACACACACACACACACACACACACACACACACACACACACACACACACACACACACACACACACACACACACACACACACACACACACACACACACACACACACACACACACACACACACACACACACACACACACACACACACACACACACACACACACACACACACACACACACACACACACACACACACACACACACACACACACACACACACACACACACACACACACACACACACACACACACACACGGACCTTTCTGTGAACATGCCTTTTTTGGATATTGGGAACCCTGAAATATATATTTCCGGTGAAATCTCGGTATCGAATTTTTTGGTGGAGTGCAATACATTCTCTATATCTATGCACATAGTGCCTATAGAGAAAGTAAAAAGTAAGAGGGGATTGTGACTGTTTAGCTTGCATTGCTTGCATCATGGTCAAAGAACAATAACGAATATTTAAACAACGTGTTTGTATTTATATAAAAAAGTAACATTTTTTTGTTTTTGCCAGTTATGCATCTTGTGCCAACGTAGTAGATCTAGGCAGTATTTACACAAAGCTATAACAAAGGCAACTGATTATCAATAAGTAATACTGGTTTACGATCATACATACAAACATGATGATGACGATGATTAGGGTTTAAGGGCGTTCAACTGCTCGGTCATTAGCACCCTATAAATGGGAACCTTTGTATGCAATCGCTATATTGGACTCTTTTAGTTGAACAGTGAAAATAACATTGGGCGAAATTTATAACTCCCACTCTTTAAGACTTAGAACTACATAGATAATAATTGGGAATTACGTAACCATGGTTATGTCGATGCCCCTCGATGTAATAGCAATGTTTCCGATATATCCAAATGTCCTTACTACCACAACGACGACGACGAGACCACCACCACCAGCAGCAGCAAGATTGCAGGTTCAAATTCGGCTCAAACCGATGAAAGCTGTAGCTCCGTGTAAGTAGATTTACTGGTATGCAAAAGCACTCATGTGGGACGAAATTCCGGCACACCGGCGGCGTTAATGTAATCCTGAAATTGATAACGTTGTTAACAAACAAATCATTTTTAAATGTTTGCTACTATACTACTATCTCCTTCGTATTAACATGTGCTATCACATTAATAGGCGTAAATAAACATAAATTATGATCTAATATTAATGACTCTTGCTTGAAAATAATCACGCGTTTGTTATTATTGTTATAACTATTATTATTATTATTATTTCAGAATTTAGATTTAATTTTGTATGCACGGATTCATTCGAAAGGTTATACTAAGAAATAAGAGCAGCAACATGTTATAGTTAACGTTCTGTGATTATGAAGGTATTCTTTGCGATGTGTACAGTTCCATCCGCAGTAAATTTTATTCTAAGAAAAGCTCAATTCAATGAATAAAACAATGAATTTGCGTTTCCTTTATAATTTTAAATTTACATTTTAGAGGATAAAATGCTCTTTTGCAAATTAGGATTTGTGAACGCTCTTCAGAACACTTATTACGTCACGGACATCTAGGTATCCTTAACAACAGGATTTAGTATGTACGTGTAGCTAAAGATTCTAAACCTCGACCTTTTTACTGTCCTCCACGTGCAAACCATTCTGGCGTTGACGTTACAGAAGTTAATTGAATTCAGGCTGGTATATACACACATCTAAAACGCAGCGCTTCGTTTCACGCAGTTTATAACGTTAAGCTGTTCGAAAATTATAGGTAAGAGAACATGAAATAATTACAAATGTTGAGATAACTGCAGCTTTGTTTGTACAGAAGTTTGTTATGAACGAAGGGGCGGGGCAGCTAAGTGTGTATTATCAATGAATAGAACGGCAGTAATAAAAAGAAGGCTAAAGTTACTTGATAGGCGAATGTGTATTTAAAAGATGAAGTAGAAGGCGAACTTTGCGTATTTTAATAACATTTATATGTTGAAAGAGGCACGCATTTTATATGTGCAACCAAGGTCAAGTTGCATTCATTTGGGCTAATGTGTAATGCTGCACATTATGATTGTATGGAGGAAAATGAGTAATTATGGCCCCTAGCACGTTATTAAGAAAAATAAAAATAAACGTACCTAATAATCTTTTATTTCCAATACGTTAATACTGTATGATTTAATTGTATTTGTCAGCATTTAAACTAGGTGTGTCAGAAAAGTAGGTAGATATGAGACATCTTAACTTGCCTCTCTGCTCATTCAGCATTACTTTGTAAAATTCCTAACATTCGTATTGTGTAATTGTCCACCACCAGTAAATTCAGAGGTATAGGTACTGAAATACATTGAACAGCATTGTCACACAAAGTCATATAATCTATGGTGGTGTATGATGAAGACAAGAAAAACATAAGAGCATAAATAAATGCCATTGATAAATAAAGAAGAATGAAAAGTTGTAGATGTCTGATAATGTTGATGTCCTAGATAATTAAAGATAGTTTCTCCAGTTTATTTTTTACAGGAAAGAGCAGGACATTCTTGTAAGATTTTATTAAATTTCAGTTACACAAAACTTGTAATGAAATTCGCTTCTAAAACTGGGTATTCAAAGGGTGTCAGGCAGTTTCTAACAAGATTTAAAGATTTTATAATGTTTCAGCTAACACAGAAGTTGTAATAAAATTCACTTCTAAAACTGAATAGTATAGAGAGGTCTTGGATACAGGGAAACTGACAAAAACATACAGTAACAATACTGTAGGGGAATATTGTACTCATTTTTAGACAAATTACAATTGGATATGTATGGGACAATACTTCCATATGTGATCTGGATTAGGTACTTTTGGTATTCCGCATTTAACGCCTGTCTGCTACAAACTTTAAGGGTCCTAAGCTGCAAAGCATAGCTCAAAGTGGAAGGTTCTAAGGTACAAAGCACAGCCGAGGGATCTGGAAACTAAAACCCCCTATGATCCCATGAAGAAGGCAAAACCTTTGCAATATAGTAATTTCAAATAAAAAAATTCCAACACTTTCAAATCCGGATTACTTGTGGAAGCTTATATGTGGTTTACATGGAGGAATTTTGCATTCTAAATACACATATATTTTTCAGAATTGCATCATTTAGGATACAAATTCAAAGAGCTCGAAATTATAATTTAGAAATAATGAAAGTCTGCTTTAATTGATAATGGCCTCTACATGAGCCACTTTAAATTTCATTCAAGTAGATATTTAAAGTAGTATTCAGTATTGTATAAGCCAAAAATTAACATTTTATTGAAAGGGAATTTCTGGAGTCTCCTGAATCCAAAATTTACATTTTTAGAACATCATCCCAAACAACTGTGGACTAAAGTTTTCGTACTTTTGAGAGTGCAAAAATGTCTACTAAAATATTGGATGTGTATGATGTACTATAGGTATTGTTCAACATTCACTTCAATTCTATTTCATAGACTCTGCAGTATAACTAAGAAAACATAAGACAATTATAAACTTAAACCAGAAAAAATATTAAACTTAGTCAAATATGCAAATTTACAAAAACTTAGTTGAATGTGCAAGTTTGTGTTGAATTACTTTTTTCATAGCGTAACTTTTCAGAAATATTCAGCCCAAAGTTTTAGTAGGTAGAAGCATACTGCTGTGCCCTTTAATATATTAAAAACCAGAAGATGCTGCTCTAGAGGTAGAAATATGACTTATTCACCCTAAGAAAATGTTTTCATGGCTCATTGCAACAAAAATGGATTTAAAATATAAGTAGTTGAGTGGTGGTTTGTATGTATTTTGCATTTAAATAAACACAATGTATTTGCTTAATTTGAAATTGTTAATAGATGTTCTGTAACCTAAAGCAAAGAATAACTTCTTGTACAAAAAGTATGAATCAGAAAATGTCCATAAATTTACCAGCAGAGTGCCTTCAGATTTAGTTACTAGTTTCATTTTGTTCTTTGGATCCTATCATTCTTGTTCTTAATATGGTAGATGTTCACATTATGACTTTGTCCTGTTTGCTTCCCCCCCCCTCTTATTCTTGTAACTCATTGATTCATTATTAGACATGTTTTAAATGTGCAATATAATCGTGAAATAGAGCCTTATTTGCTTTTATGCAAGTTTCCCTGTGGTGTTCCCATAAGCATATTTAAGTTTATATAAATTAAGTACTGTTGCACATAATGCATTTAAAACAACCTGTTGCACATTTTATGAGAGGTGAAACAACTGTGTTTGGAGAAATTTTTTTGTTTTAAACATCCTGCAACCTGGTAGGTTATATTGAATAATGGATGTAGTGGTGCTCAAATGTCCCGGGGTCCTTATAGCATAGTTACTCAACAATCGTCTTTTCAGAACAAGGGAAAACCCCAAATAAAAGCCTTATCTGAATAACTTATCCAAACTAAGATTCAAATTTGAGACCTCTTGAATGTTAGGAGACATGCTACCTCCACATCAGTTGATCTTGTATATTGCTTTACTTAAAATTTTAATAGCAGAGCATGTTTAACTTTAATGCATGGTTTCCATGCTGTGTTATTTAACATGGGTTTGGAAAAGGAAAAGAAATAAACATTTAACATTTATTCCTATTAAAAATATACTTTTAATTATTAGCATTTCTAGAATTGGGATTTCTTGAATACCTGTAGTTGAGCCAAAACAGTTAGCCAATATTTCCTCAGATGTACTTCCTAGTTATTCTGTAATTATTCACAACTTTAGCATTAGAGGAGTGAAGCAGTTTAGGAATGGTAGGTTATAGCCAAGGAGTATGCACATTAAAACCCCAGTGATTCCTTGCATTTCACTTCTACTTTCACTGTTTTCATACACTTTCTGTGCATCTTTAGATATAGAAGAAACCTAGAATTGCTAAAAAGTGCAAACTCAAGCATCAAAATGTCTTGCACATGTTTTTAATTCTGAACATATTCACATATAAGTAGGATGATGTGAAATCCCAATCTAACTTAAAAATAGGGACTCAAAATCTTTAATATTTGGTAGCTGTGCTAAGCATCATATTTCATTTTGTTCTTCTGGTTTTGCTCATTGACAAGTAGTTTTTGTCATAACCCTACCTCAAATATATATAAACTTGAAAATTGATTACATATGCTGATAGCATGTGATAACTCATATCAGGAACTTAAGTATCTTCCAGACTGAAGAGGAGTCTTGCACAAATTAAACCTAGAATTCTTCCTCTCTTAAATGAATTGTGCATTCGTTGATAAGACTATTTGCATTACAGTGGGTTTAGTGATGGCATGTCTTTGGAATGCATAGTTTTTTATATTATCTTCTAGCTTCTGGAAATGAATTTTGGAAATTCCTGAGAGAACCTGTAAATTAGTAAATATATCAACGAGATTCATCACTTTTTCTTCCACATTATTTCTTTTTTAGCTTGCCCTCAGTCAGTAGAGCATTTGGCCTCATGGTTCAATTGGGGTAGAGTATTTGTCTGCTGTGCAAAGAGTGTGGAGAATAAGAATATCACAAAAGTTTTTCGTTTCGAGAAAGTCAATTTTTTTATGCTTCTAGAGGTGGAAGTTTTTCTCTAGCCAAAATTATTCCCTGTCTTTCCTGAGTGTCTGGAAGTGAATGAAAATATGTAAGCATGCATGTGGATGCAATTTAATGCATAAAACCCAAAGACAACTCTATACAAATTAATACAAATTAATATATTGAAAATATTTTAGCGATGCTGCCATTTACCAGAATCATGTCAATGCTGCTAGTGTGCTGGAATTTTGTTCAACAGGAGTATTTTTATTTTCCTGTTGATAAAACCATTCACATGAGGCTGTTGCTTTTTAAGCACACTTTAAATAACCAATCAGTCTGGAGCAGGTTTGATCCTGCAATCTTGTGATCAGAAAACAAGCATCTAATCACTGAGCCAACCAGACCACCCCATTACTGATGCCAATTGATAAAAGGCTGTCAATATAAGCGTTGCAGTTAAAGGTAGTGTAAAATAGGACAGTGTTTTTTTGTGTCATTTTCATTGTTACTGAAGATACTTTGCTGCAGGGGCAAATTGGGATGCATTTAAAACTTGAGGTTTCTGAGTTACCATTTGACTGTACACGGGCCCAAATTTAGGACCTATGATGCCCCTGTGCAAAAAAAAAAATTGCTGTCCTCCCAACTTGCAATACATATACTACTTACATTTTCACAACATAGAGAATGGTTTCACTAGTTTGGATACTTAAGTACGAGTGGCAAACACCATAAGTAAGTTTATGAACATTTAAGTAGAAACATCTTAATAGAAAGAACTTACACTAAAGAGGATTCATCCCATATTAGATGTCAAAACATATACTGTTTAAATAACAAGAGGCTTCCTCCTTGCCCTGTCATTTGCAAACAAGTTTACCAGTTTGTCATAGTCCATTTTCACTGTTAAGTCAGATTCAATTGCAAGAACACCAAGATAACTAAGACGACCCTTCACTTGTGATGTTCTTAAATAATTATTTATGCATCTTGGAGCAGAAAATGATCTCTCAGTTGAGCAGTTGGAAGCAGGAGTGCTGAAGTATATTTGTAGAGCTATGTTTAAGTTTGGGTAAACACTCTCTAGACAGTTACCTTGTAACATTTTGCACAGCTGTGTAAGAGTGCGATGCATTTTCATTCTTTTCTGTGCAGCTTTCCAGTAATTTTGCCGCCCTGGGCAGTTGCCAGATTCGCCCTGCCCTGTACATCTTCTGCTAGCTACATAGCTTTTATCTGGGGAAGTGGCAAAATAGTGCCATTTAAAAGAAAACATGCTATATTTATTACACAGAGGAAATAAAGAAACCAAAGCATTTTGAAATTGGAAGAATGAACTTGAAAGCAGTAAATCAATTTATCTAGGAAGCTGGATGACAGAAGATAATGAAAAAAAATATTGAAATAAGGAAAAAATAGATTTACTGACATGTAAAATAACTAATGTGGAACAAAATTCTGGCACTGATAGCATTGTTAACAAATATTTATTTATTCTACACGTTTATATACTTCTTACATTACTCTTAGTAGGCAAAAGCAATTTCCTTTGGTGTTTTTACTTGCATTACTAAAGCTATTAATATATAATAAACGGAAGCAATGTTAGCTAATAACTCTTGCACATCTTCAACAATACACAATTGCTTTTTATATGAACTTAATAGGTGATTCAAAAACACCCAAACTGGCTGTATGGTGTTTTGTCTGCCCATGATGCCCATGGTGCTCAATGCCATCTGCAGCTATCATAGAAAGGCATGGATGAAACCATGCAACATTTTTAAAACTGCTTTTAAAGGTTTTACTTACTGGACCAATGTTATTAAACGAGATGCTGAAACTGGCCACTGCCATTGTCCTACCCTTTTTGACACCTCTTGGAAATTATCCATCACCTGCTATAGTTCACACTGAGAAATGCTGGCAATTTCCTAGTGGATATTTTGTTTTAATTCTTCTAGGTGCATGGGTTTGTCTTGTACACTTTACACTTTAAGTTACCCCAGATATAGAAATTGTAGGGGGTTAGGTTGGGGCACTGAGGAGGCACAAATCTCTACTAATAATTCTGTCCTGAAACACACTTTCAATTGACCTCATCGAAAGATTGGCTGTATGAGCTGTTGCAGAATATGGTTGAAAAAAGGTAAAAACATGCTTCCTGTGTCTCTTTTCTCTGTAAAGGAGGGCAAAATTGTATTCACCTATGTATGGGCATTAACTGCTGACTCAAAAGAAATTAGGCCTATAACTCTTTCTCTGTCTATGGCACACCATACACCAATTTTTTCGTCATGAAGGGGTATTTCATGAACAATATTATGTTTCTCAGAGCTCTAATAACGATTATTTTGTGTACACACATATCCATGAAGGTGGAACCAAGCCTTGTCGGTGAAAAATATTAAATGTGGGTCAATTTTGCCATTGTATACACTATTAAGAGTCCACTCACAAAATGTGTTAACATATACAAATTGTAAAAAAATACATGCTGTGCAGAAGAAAAATGCTGAGCCATAATACACTTTAAGTACAGGACAAAATAATAAGCACACTGGTAATAACTCAACCACACAATAAAAACAAGTCAGCACTTTGACCTTGTTTCAGATGTATTTGTGGATCATACAGTATTAGCTTTGTATTGCTAAAGTCATTGTTGTAAATTAAGTTTATGTTTTCAAAACTATAAACAAAGGTATGTGGGAAAAGTGACACAAAATGGCATGTGCTTTTTTCTTTTTTTTCACCTGTTTTACTTAACATTTGATGGGTAATACTACCTTGGTTTATGTCCTTTGGTATTTCATTTTACCATACTTTCTGGTTGATTACACTTTTGTTTGCAAGTAATTTAGTTCCTTATAAAAAGTAAAAGTTTCTTGCAAAATAAATTCATATATTCGTATTAATTCATATGAAGACTTTTGAATATTTAATATAGTCATCCAACAATGTATACTTTATTCATTGTGTTTAAGTTTCCCTTTCCATTAATTTCTATCCAAAAAAATTGTTGATGGAATCATCCAAGCGAAACATTTCACAAAATACACTTGTAAAGAAGTGGAGTCAACACTTTTCATAGGTGAATGAAGCTGTCAAGAGTGTTAAAGTTGACTCCACTTCCTTTTATTAATTTCCATTCTGTAGCATCATAAGTTCAGCTCTTTGTCAGCTGTATTCTAAAATGTTGTAAAATACATACTTATTATGCTATGTTAATTATTAGAGCTGTTAAACACAATTGTGTCTTAGTTGAATAGGACAAACTGCACGATTGTATGGCATATATGTGGAAATGATCTGAAAAGATTTGCTTTTAAGTCAGGGTCTCTCAAATGCATAAAATTGAGTGGTTGCAAACCAAGGTGCAGAGGTTCTGTGCACCATGCATCTGTCTTGACTGCTTCAGACAATTTTTTTGTGTGGAGGAACAAGAGGAAGGGAGAGACAGGTGGAGATAGTGCAGCAAATGTAAGAAAAGAGAGGACGCTGTTGCTACAAGACGAGGGTTTGGAGTTTGCACTGTCATCAACCTAGCCCAGTTTTACTTAGCATCTTGCACTATGCAATGCACTCTGAAAGGTCCTGTTTTAAACTTTGGCAACAATGTGCATGTGTACTTGTAGGAGGTCATTGCTTTTCCCCAAGATGTACAGTGCCCTCAGATTAAGTATCCACATTATCATCGACAATTGAGTCTCAGGCATGCACCACTTGCCTGCTGAGATTGCAGTTCCCAGTGTTGCATCACATATGGCGTAATCTTCCGACTTGTTGATAAAAGTAGACTAGTTCTTTTGGTAATTTTCAATTATGTGTTAGTACATTCATGGTCCAATGTTCTACAGAACAAAGTATTTTCATTTGTTGCAACTTAATAAAACTTTCCTGATGTTGTCCCACTAAAAGAAGTACAGTTAATAAAATAGTCAAGAAATTTAAAAATACAGATTCAATGTTACACTAGAAAAAAATTAAAAACTTGATGTTTTAACAGAGGAAAAGATTACGTTGGTGCACGATTAGAAAGTTCACCAAGAAAGTCCCTCTTGAAGTTAGCGAAGCAAGCAGGAGTCAGTTAGGTGTCAGCACAAAAACAACAAAGTTTATAAATCTAATCCCTGACCATTATAAGAACTAAAAATAATGCATAGGGAAAGTGTTGGGAGGAAAGTAGCATGTGACCATGGCCCAGTTGCCATTAAAAGTGTGGCTGCTAAATGTGATGATCCTTTATATGGTGAATGCAGTCAGTTGTCTCCATATGATCTGACTTGTGGGGATTACCTCATAGTACAACGCAAATATGGACTCGTTTCTAAGGTGCAGGCACCCAGCATCATTGTCATGCCTACAATGGCAATTTGTTGGGCCTTCGGTATACTTCACATTAGCTACTCAGAGGTGAAGTTTGTACATGACTGACTTAAAATCACTACCAATTGAACTACACAATTCTCAAAATGTGAGCCTCAAACAAAACCACCTACCTACCTGGCACCCTTATATAAAAATGTTAAATACTTTAATTTGTCTTGTTTTTTTTTTTTAAATTAACAATTTCAGAGATATTCCTTGTTACTAGTATCAATTTTAAAATACTTAGAACTTTTCTCAAACAGGAAGCTGTCATGAGTTTTTCTTATGTTTTACTCCTGGCCATGCAGAGAGAGTTAAACTTCAAAGTTAATTGCTTAGTGAAAGTGCTTATATAACATATTTGCCTATTGCTTTAGCCTAGTGTATTCCCTTATTTCCTTTCTACTTATAAAGAAGTAATAAAGACCACTTCTGATAATGTTTATCTCTGATTAGCATGATGGAGATAAAAGAATAATCTGTTAGAATAGTTTGCAGAGTATGTGAATGGAACAAATAAGATTTTTAACAACTTGTTATAGAATTAGAATGTTTATCTTAATAGATTTCTGTTTTTGGAATAACAAAACTTTGTGCTGCTAAAAGAGCAATGAAGTTGCATATTTCGACACAATATTTTTGTTTTATCCACTGCTATTGCAAATGGATATTTTATATTGATATAAAACCAAATTACTCATTTGGCTGTAAATAAATAGTTTTAGTGCATTAAAGCTTTAGAGTAAGCCTTCATTACACAAAATGGGGATGATTCGCCGATGCTGTGCCTAAATTAAAGTAAGCACTTTAAAAACTTTATGATGTGCTTTGATATCCTTCAAGAAAAGGAACATTAAGACTTTGAAGTAGGAAAAGTGCTACCAAATTCCTTCATATCTTTTCATTAAAACATTTTGCAGAGGAAAAAAAAAATAGATAATCCTTACTGCCTGTGAGCCTCAAACAAAACCACCTACCTACCTGGCACCCTTATATAAAAATGTTAAGTCATATTGAAGCTATTAAAATTGCAGAATGTAACAAAGAACTACTTAAAAAAACTAGGAAATTGATAGGAAATTGTCAATACCAGGAGATTGTACATTGCTGAAGAGTTAGTCAGACTGAAAAATTCAATGTCATAGCTGGGATTTTGAATTATGGATTTCCTGGTTTCTGTACAGTTGCTCTGACCACTGAGCTACTGTGGCAATATGCCGACATGGTACTAAATTCTCCAACTGACTTCGTGTTTTAAGGATATGGTTTTTTGCCTGGAAGGAAATCAGGAGATCCATGGTTCAAATTCCAGCTGTCATTGAATATTTCAGTCTGACTCTACCTCTCCAACTTCTGTCCTGTTCATGACTAGTGTGAAAGAAACAATTCACATTAATTTACATTGCTGTCACCAGTAGAAAATGTATGTTTTTTTAGCATTTCTTTCTTTCTTTCTTTACAAACTAATGCAATGATAAGAAACATAAAAACAGCTAAACAATACTCACTGAGATTCTGGCTAAAACCAGTTCAAAACTCTAAACATCTGATATGGAGCTCTCACTTGACCTTCTATATTCTTCTACAAATTATTCTTACAATATCTTGTTCTTCTATCTACATCTTATTAATACAGAAACATTCATTACTCCTACATATACTGTAGGTAATGTGGTAATGACTTTGAAGTTTGTTCTATTTGCATGAACGTAAAAAAGAGAGAAAAAGCAGAAGGAAGAAGAAGAAAAAGTGATTTGTAGTGGAGAAAAAATTAATTTGAAAATTCAAACCAACAATGAGTTGCACAGAAAATTTTATTTGATTTAAATTGTGTGCTTTAATGAGATCTACATTAGTGTCATGAATATAGCTTAAACATATGGTATTTTAATAAAAGTTGTTAGCAGTTTTTTCAAATAAAAAATAAGCCGTTTTTTCTATTTAAGGGCTAATTTGAGGTATGGAGATTTTCTTAAAAAATGTCTCATCCTTGGCAGCTCCTGAACCAGTTATCAAATTATGTATTTAATACATTTTTCATTTTGAATTTTTCTGTTTAAAGACATGCACACACGCACTCACATACACTCTCTCTCTCTCTCTCTCTCTCTCTCTCTCTCTCTCTCTCTCTCTCTCTTTCTCTCTGTGTGGTAAAGGCAAATGCATGCTATTTTCTGTGGTGTATTCATTTTAGTGCTCTTGTTTGTCCTACTTTTATAAAAATCTCCTCTGTCCAGATTTTGTACATTAATCACTTCACATATATTATTTTATTTATTGGTGGATGACAGTTTAATTTTGCCCAGAGGTGTTTTATTAGGCTTGGGTTTCTTTAATGTGCTGTAAATTTACAACACAAGACCAGTTGCATTGCTTCCCTTTCGAAGGAAGCAATGCTAAGGAATTTTAAGCCAGAAAAAATATCCATCACCCTCTGCCAGCTTGTAATTTGTGACCTTAGGAACCAGGAGTTAAAATATTAACCCTAAACATTGTTAAATCTCTGAGGAAATGCTTACTTACAGAATGTCACTGCAGGCAGTACTAGGTTCCCTGCATGGCTTGTGGTCATCCCTAGCAGCAAAGGCATTAACCCAGCCAACAGCTAAAAATCTGAAGATTCGTACTCCCCTGTCCCAATGAGAGGTCATCAAAATTTACACCACCTAGTTTTGAAACATAGGACACCAGTGGAGCAGCGGCAAGGGTGCTGTTCCTAAAAAGGAGACTGCATAGTAGTGCTACCTTCTTAATACCTACAACATTAAATCCGCAACACCAAGACTACAAACCTCCAAATAATTTCTGTGTTTAAACCCTAAAAAGATCAGGCTCACCACAAGCTCACCAGATGGTGACTGGATTTGGCTGGGTTGTAGCAGCACAGGATTATTATTCATTCTGTTTTTACTTTAGTGCGTATGTGCATACAATGAATGTACTTAATAAAAGTGTTGTATTCCACCCAAAAATTTGATTCAGATTTCACCAGAAGCATGTTTTGAGGTCTCCTGAGTAAAAACATTAGGTGGAGAGAGAAGGAGGGAGGGGGAGAGAGGAAGGGAGGGAGAAAGATAGAGAGGGAGGGAGAGAGACAAATACAAACTTGGTATTCATGTTTAATATCTTCCAAAATTTGAGGGAATTCTCCCCCCCCCCCAACCACAAATATCCCTTTACATAG
Organism: Hymenopus coronatus; assembly: GCA_030762935.1. Lineage (NCBI taxonomy): Eukaryota > Metazoa > Arthropoda > Insecta > Mantodea > Hymenopodidae > Hymenopus > Hymenopus coronatus. The sequence continues at coordinate 34,887,080 of CM060896.1, read as the reverse complement.
AAACATTTTTGAAAAGTTCATTTTTCTGAAAAATGGCTAACAATTGTCATTAAATTACTGTATGTTAAATATGTTTATATCATAAATAAATTGTGTATTTTGAATTTTCTGAGAATATCTCTAAAGGCCTCTTTATTAGGATGAATTTTGCAAAATTTAGCATAACTGTTAAGATATAGACAAAAACTTGACTGCACAAAAAGTATAATCTCGTTAAAACACATAATTTACGTCCTATGTTTTTCTTGTAGAGTTGATTTTTACTTTCTCTACACTTACTATGTACATAGTGTATAGGGAAGGTATTGATTGCACTCCACCCAAAAATTTGATACCGAGATTTCGCTGGAAATATATGTACTAGGATCCCCTATATAAAAAAAAAACATTTTTACAAAAAGGTGTGTGTGGGTGGGTGGGGTGTGTGTGTGTGTGTGTGTGTGTGTGTGTGTGTGTGTGTGTGTGTGTGTCTCTCTCTCTCTTGGTATTTAAGTTTAGTACCTTCCAGGGATGCGACACGAAGATTTTGAGAAAAATCCCCCCACCACACACTACCCTTTACATGGAACTTTTTTCAAAAATTTCAATTTTCTCAAAAATGGCTCTAATGATTTTGATTAAAATATCATACATTAAAGATATTCACCTGACAAATGAAATGTTATCTTGAATTTTCTGCGAATAGCCTCTGAAGAGTAGTTTATTCTGGTTGAATTTTATGGGATTTTGAATAACTGCTAAACCATAAGAGATGGACAAAACCTACACAAAAAATGTAGAGCATGTTAAAACATTCAATTTATGATATATACATTTTTTCGTGGAGTTCATTGTTTTTGAGACATTCCTTGTTTTTCGTTTCTGCTATGAAAAACATACTTTTCTCATACAGGAATTTCTCAGCTGCTGTCCATACAAACAAGGAACATCAGTGACATAGCAACCAGTTTTTGACTATCACTTTAACCTATGGTACTCCCTTATTTCGCTTCTATTTACAAGGAAGCAAATAATAAGACTATTTCTGCTATTTTTTTCTGATTAGCATGAAGTAAATAGAAGTATAAGTTTTTTAAGAATAATTGAGATGTAGAGAAAGTCATGTGAATGGTACACATCAGATTTTTATATTATGAAGCTTAAAATATACATTGCAGTTTATTGCAGATACCACTAAAGCATAATATTTATGCCAAATAAAATGTTTGGTGCATTAACCATTCCCAAAATATTGGATGTTGAATTTGTCAAAATTTTAAACAATGCCTTTTACTTTTTCTGCAATACCAAGGTAGGCAGATATAAAGCAATTGACTTGTATACTGGCCTCTGCTATTGTTTTTATATACACCCAACAAAATGTATAGTTAAACTGTTTCTACCAATATAAAATTAAAAGAAAGTAAATAAATTAAAGATTTAATAATTGAATAGCTGTGCTTTATGAATGTATAAATAAGAAATTGATTTGTATATATGGTTTGCAGTGTTACTGAAACATGGTTTCTACAACTGGAAAAGAAAATGGAATTCACAATGTGAATGCAGAGGGCCTTCCTCCAGGTGATTATCATGTGGTGGGTTGGGATCTTGATACAACTGGAAGACGTCTGATTGATGAAATATGCCAGATTGCTGCATACTCGCCTACAGACGCTTTTACCCAATATGTAATGCCTTTTCGAGACCTCAATCCAGCAGCTCGGCGCAGACATAATATTCGGGTGGTAACTGTTGGCCGCTACCGCATGCTTAAAGATTCTAAGACTGGGAAGGTAAGCTATATATATTGAATGTCTTATTTAGTTGATTTTTTGCAAAATTATTAATTAAAATTGAACATGGATGTTTATAGTGTTTACTGTTTCAATTGCTTTATGATTTTTATGGACGTTCTGTTGTGGTTTTAATTCATTAAGGAGGATGCAAGAAAACTGTTGTCAGTTAAGAAAGTTATTTAACAGGTCCATAAATGTTACTGTCTTTAAATTAACGCTTGTTGCAGGCACAATGTTTAGTGATCCATTAGGAATTCCTGTTGCAAACTGTTTCAGAGCAATTTCAATAAAATGGGAGTATTTTTATAAAAATAATAGTATGCTCCAGAAATCCCAAACAGTTAAGGCTGTTGCTACAATGGTCAATTTCTGAACATGAAAATAAGAGAGATTGGATCATTGAACAGATGTTTGGCATTTAAATTATAAAGATGTTGATTACAACACATCTGATCTGTTAATACAATTTGAAATATTCATGCTTGTTGTGTGATGAATACAATTACAATTGAAAGTCTATATTAAGCTTACTTTCATGTATCAACAGATGCTGCAGCAGATTTGACTTTAACTTGCTGTGTAAACTGCAAGCACTTTTCTAGAACTATAATCAAAATTGACCAGTACTATTAAATCTGATTCATTTAACTCTAGGCTGCTTTGATTTCCTTGATCTGTCCATTTATTGTCCATCATTTAGAAAACTCTCTGTGGAGCATTTAAGGCTGGAATGTATGTTGAAAATTATTGCTGTGGTTTGAATAGGTATAGGTATGGATTGTGAACATCACAGTATTTACTCAAAGGCTAAAAGTCCAACACAACAATATATGTTTGGTATTGTATATTTGTAAGTTGGAACAGAAGTGAATCTATTACTATTCACATTATATTGATAGTGTCAAATTGACTTTCACGGTTATAAATGACTATTAAAACATAATTTGAGATTAGAGGACCAATACAGGAGAATTGGCCAGGATTGAAAACCAAGATAGGAGTTTGTTTCACATAATATTGGGAATGGAAATGTCAGTTGACAACAATATTACTAATGCCAAATGTCTAATGATACTATGACTAGATGTATTATCAATACTAATTGCTTTACTGACTGCTTAAAAATATGGGACATATTTCAAGCACTAATTTATCATCAGTTGTGTATCAACTGGTGAACAGCGCTGTCCTCTTTGTGCTTGGTAGCTGGCATAATAAATACTAAGAGGACAGTACCAACCATGCCAGTCAATACACATACGATAAAAGCGTTTAGTTTTTAAAATACCTATTGTTTTCCTTACTCTTGCTATCTTCCTTATCCATTTTTCCTTGAAAACTCTGCCTTTGTCTTGTGTTGGCACAACATAAAATTCTCCAATTGTATGAAAGAACAATTGCCATTGATTGACCTCTAATAGTTCAACTGAAGCCCAGAACTTGAGTGACTTAAGGTGATACATCAGCTAAATTTGGAAAAATCCACGTGTGCAAGATATCTTATTGAAATTTATATCAATTATTATAAACAATAATAGTGATACTTTTACAATGTAACAAAACTATAGCTGGCATGGTAATTAATTTTTATTTTTTAACTTTACTTTCTCTACACATACTATGTACATAGTACAATACAGAAGGTATTGCATTCTACCCAACATTTTGTTACCAATATTTCACCAAAAATATATGTTTTGGGGTACCTTGAGTCCAATAAGGTATTTTAGAAAAAGGTATGTGAATGCATGCAGCATAGCTCAAAAACTAAGACCATTTGTATTTAAGCTTAACTTCCAAGGATGTAAAAGGAAGATTTTGAAGAAAATCCATCCACCCCAGACTACCCTTTACATGGAACATTTTTTGAACATTTCTATTTTCTCAAACATGGCTAACGATTTGATTAAAATCCATGTATTATAGGTATTTGCGTCACAAACAAAATGTATAACTTTAATTTTCTGGGATACTTCTGAAGACCTGTTTGTTCTGAATGAATTTTGCATAACTAGTAAACCATGAGAAATAGACAAAAACTTAATGCACAAAAAATGTAGATACATTAAAACACACTACTTATATAATATGCATTTTTGTTAAAGAGTGACTGTTTATAAGGTATTCCTTGTTATTGGCTCGAAGTTTAAACTATGTAACTTTTCTCAAATGAGATTACTTTCCTTTCATCTCTCTTGTTTGCTGCTAGCATTGCAAAGCAAACTTCAGTTTATATAGCAATCAGATTTTAAAAGAGCTAATTATCACTTTAGTCATATTTCCCTTTTGCTTACAAGGAATCAAGTAGTAAGACCATTTCTGCCAATGCTTTTCTCAATTAGCATAATGTAGGTAAAAGAATCTTTTGTAACATTAGTTGTTTGCAGAATGAGTACAGAAAATCGTACGTTTGGAATACATCAGATTTGTATAAATATTCACATAAAACATTCCAGTTTTGTAAATGGGTTTACAAATGGATCTGTCAATTTTTTTAAATTGTCCCTTTTTGGCATAGAAAAAATATTAATTTGTATTTTCCAAGTATGTTCATTTTTTTAAAATTTAATAATTTGTTTCTCAAAAGCAAAGCATTATTTTGTAAAGTATATGGACATTTTCTTTAATGTACTTTTGAGAGTAGAATAAAATGTTTAAAACAAATTAGTAAAAGATTGCATTGTGTGGAGCATTTTAGTAAGAAAAAGTGATAGAAAAAAGTTTGCGAGAAAACAAGGTTTAAAGTAGGGAGTGTATTGATAAGCATCTGCCTAACCATTTATATCTTCAGTTAATTGGTAAAGGTGTATCAAGTAAGGAAAAACAATGTATTTTTTTAAAGTTTAGAATTTATTATGAAAAACTCATTCTTTATCATTTTTCAAATTTTTTTTGTCAAATTTCACAGATGCATCACCTTAAGACATCGTAAGTTGCCATTGGGATAAGTCCTCAAAATGTATTTGAGATCCCCAGTGGTTTATTAGGAAGTGTCAGTTGGGGTGTCTCGTATAATAATCATTCTGTTTTGATCCACAACAAATTAACAGTAATAAATATTTGATTTATTTGTACCCTTAACATGATTATTTCTATGACTTTCTAAAATAGAAAGCATTTGAATATTTTTCTTTCTGCTTTTTATTTTTAAGATTAATTGAATTAAATTCATTTTTGATATTTCTTTGATACTGTTCTAAATTCAGTTTGTTTTTCTGTTTGCAGGTACTGAAAACTAAAAGTGAAATTTCAGCACTTTCAGACTTTATTCAGTGGTTAGAAACATTGAAAGGTTCTTCAGTAGAAGGAATCATACTTGTAAGCCATGAACAACGCAAAGTGATTGCTCCTCTTCTACTGGAAGCACTTCGTAAATATAACTTATTGGAAAAATTTTGTACCATAGTGAAGGGATTTGCCAATGGATATGCCATTGCAGAAATAAAATGTGCCAAAACAGTACGTTCCTTCTCCCTGCGCACTCTATCTCATGTCTTGTTAGATAAGGAAGAGGAACTAGACAATGCAGCTGATAGAGCACGTCTTGCTTTTCAGGCAAGTATTATGCACAATAGAGAAATAGAATGCTAAATTGAGAGTTGAATTAAGGAGAAGCCTGGAATTCAGTGTTTACTATATCTCTACCATCTGTTCAGTAACCTTTGTACAGGAATATAAAAGTGTTAATGAAATAAACAACTGGTTTTCCTGGGCATAAAAACTTAAACATGCAAAAATTGGAAGTGTGTTTCTTGCACAAAGGTGCAATTTTGTTACAAGACTTTATTTTTGTGTTGGGACTGTCACACTGAGATTTTTCATTCAGCTGTCAATGTATGCATAAATTGGCTGGCTGCTCCCCTGCTAAAACTCCCCTTGTTAAACAACTATTTGAGCTTTATCTCTCGCTCATTGTTAAGACATAATGTACAAATGTTATCTTATATGAAGTGCTGAAAATGTCCTCTTGCAGCCAGTCAGGCATTGTAATGAGAAAACACCTTTTAGTTTCGCCACTGAAATGTTTGTGACTTTGTTTTCTATCAGTTCTTCGAGAGTATGTGAATTTGTTTTGTAAAATTTATCCTTTGAATTTCCCCACAAGTAAAAATTGCACACTGTTAAGCCTGGGAAATGAGAAGGCCATACACCAGCTCTAATTACTTTCATCTTCAAACACTTCACTAATTTTGTTCATGGAAATTGCTGCCATGTCAGCTGTTATTGGATGTTGTTGAAGCCATGTGTTTTCTCTTCTGTCAATTGGCATGAAAACAAAGTAAAAATGTTATCTCAATACCTCTCAGCATTGACTGTTTGCTTGAAGATTGGACCAATCATTCTTTTCGTGCTAACAGCATACTAAACTCTGATTTTCCTGTTACGGTGAGAGACTTCAATGTGATTTGGATTTTCAGTGTGTTCACATGGCCATTGAAGTGGAATCGCATCTTGTTGAAAAAAATACCAGCTGAGGATTGCTTAATCCTTTTGTCACTGACGAAAGAAACCATTTACAATAATGCACTCTTGCTACATTGTTTCAAACAATGCAAACTTGTAGAGTTTAAACTTTAATAACTTTGATAAGTAGAGGAATGAAAAATTTAATGATTTGGCTTGGATTTGAACCAAGTCTCTAGCTGGTTGCTCTGACCACTGAGCTACCATGGCAATATGCTGACATAGCATTAAATTCAATTGTTTCTCATGTTTCCCGGTAAACCACGAGGTGATCTCAAATTATTTTGAAACACATACCTTATTGGCAACTGACGATGTCATAAATACTTTTAAGCCTCAGTTCATAGTTCAACCAACTATTAACTTGGGAAACATGCGAGTCAGTTGAGGAATTTAATACTGTATTGGCATGTTGCCATGATAGCTCAGATCAACCAGCTAGAAGCTGGGAGATATGTGGTTCAAATCCCAGCTATGGCATTAAATTTTTCTGTCTGACTACTGATCAGCTCCTGTCTATACATGTCTTGAGTGGAAAAAACAATTAACACTAATTCAGTAATTTTATTGCTTTGTGTAGAAAAAAAATGAATTTTCTACTTGTCCGAACTTTGATAGTGGTTTGTTGGTGTTTGCTCAAAATTTGCCCCCTATTTTATCTAATTTTTCCTGTGTTAGAATATGTTTCTGCATGTCTCTTGTTTACCACAGAACCCACGCTTTCAAATTTTTTCAGAATGTTATGAATTGCATTTCTGAATGGAGCAGGAAACTGACGAGCACGATATCTACACAAACTCTGTGAGCAGACTTAATTAAAACAACTTTTACACAAAAAATGTGCAGCTTGACTGTCGAACCATCTTTGCCTAAGTATGCACACAGAACTGTGCTTTTGAATTTTTTTTTCAGAGTGTTGTAAATTGCATTTCTGGAATTGACCAAAAAAACTGATAAATACCAAACAGGGCAAGCAGACACTTAATTTTTTTTTGTCGCCCTCTGTGGTGTAATGGTTACCATGCTAGCTACATATACTCAAGGTCGCGGGTTCAAACCTGGTGGAGGACGGTGGATTTTTTCGGGTGTAAAAATCCTTAGCATGGCTTCCTTCGGAAGGGAAGTAAAGCTGTGGGTCCCGTGTCGTAGATTTACGGCACGTAAAAGAACCTCAAGCCTGATAAAAGAGAGGCCTCTGAGCAAAATTAAGCGGTCTTTCATGCCCAGTATAGAATGGGACGCTGAGAACCACAGCAGTTAAAGAGCGTCCATAAATAACATGCCATTTCAATTTTGACACTTATTTAAAACAATGTTTACACACAAAAATGTGCAGCTCAACTGTCTAACCATCTTCGCTTATGAATGCTCACTGAATGTGATAGCCATGGTGAGGGGAGAGCGTTATTGTTTAACAAAGAGATATTGATGGCGCAGCCGGCTGATTTTTACAAAATGGTTAAAAACCAATTGGAATTTATACTGTGAAGCACTGTAATAATTTATAAAATAATACAGATTGAGTCGACCAAACACACTATAGCTTCACATATTTAAAACTTTTCTGATGTTTCACCTTCGGTTGAAGGTATCAAGGTGTAAACTGGCTGGAACCCTGGTGCTTCTGTGCGTCTTTCTTCTCTGGGATGGAGACATCTGATGGTGGTTTTATGAGGCTTAGTAGCGAGTTAACTTCTGGTGGAATGTCAAAGTTCATAAGAAAACCACTGTATTTTTTTTATATAATTCTTTTCCCAAATATTTAATTCTGATGCAACACCAACCGATTTTAATAAGAGCCTTTTTTTTCTATGTTGTGATGGTCATTTCAAAGGTGTGCTGCCACTGCATATTTGTTGGTTTCTTTGTTTTTAATATTGCCGAAATGTTCCTGTAATCTAGTTCCAATGTTCCTTTTGGTTTTGCCAATGTATACTTTATTGCAGTCAGAACAGTTAATTTTGTAAATGCTGGACTTCTTTTCAGGTGGAATTTTATCAGTCTGTTTCTTCAGGAGATTCTTGACACACAATTTATTGACAGGTGCTAAGATGTTGAGTTTTTTTAACACTTTTTGAAACTTGTGGGCTGCCCAGGGGTGATATGTGAATTTCCTGTATACTTTTTTGTCTATGGAAGGTGTCAGTGTGTGATTTGCTTTAGATGCTTTTGTCTTTTGAACTTTATTTTGTTGTCTACTAACTTTTTGTTGAAGCCATTCTTTCTAGCTGTTTCTATTATATTGGAGTGTTCAATCATATTCCTTTTCATCCAATGGTACATTTACCAATCTATGAGTTAAACTATTTGATTGCATGTTTGTGGTGTGGGACTGAAATCATTTGCCATGATGTAGTTGTCTGTGAGTGTCTTTTCTGAAGATTCCAAGTTTTAATTCGCCATTGATAAAATTCCCCCCCAAAAAGAAGTCCGGCATTTATAAAATTAACTATTCTGACTGCAACAAAATGTACATCGGCAAAACCAAAAGGAATATTGGAACTAGATTAAAGGAACATTTTGGCAACATCAAAAACAAAGAAACCAACAAATCTGCAGTAGCAGCACACTTTTGGAATGACCATCACAACATAGAAAAAAACTCGTCTATTAAAATTGGTTGGTCTTACATCAGAATTAAATATTTGGGAAAAGATTTATATAAAATAACAGTGATTTCTTATGAACTTTGACATCCCGCCAGTAGATTTACGGCACGTAAAACAACCTCAAGCCTGATAAGAGGGGCCTCTGAGCAAAATTAAGCGATCTTTCACGCCCAATATAGAATGGGATGCTGAGAACCACAGCAGTTAAAAAGAGCACCCATAAATAAAAGGCCATTTCCATTTCAGAAGTTAACTTACTACTAAGCCTCATAAAACCATCAGATGTCTCCACCCCAGAGAAGAATCCTTGGAAGCACCAGGGTTCCAGGCAGTAGACACCTTGATAATGCCTTCAACCAAAGATGAAACATGCTGGGAAAAGTTTTAGGTGTGAGTCCGGTCGATTCAATCTGTATTATTTTATAAATTACTCAAGGTTTTACTAGCCACACTTAGATGCAGAACATATTTTCATAAACTTTTGCACACATCAATTGCCGTTGACTGGTTTGGGAAATGGATCAATGTTGAACAGACTTTCCATGGTGAAGGTTTGTATAATTTCATATTAGTTGAGATTGGGAATTTAAAATTGATCACCCTTTCTTCATGCTTCTGTATAAAAATCTTTCTAGTTCTTTTATGTTCCTTATGATTTGTACTTTCTCTACACATACTATGTGCATAGTGTATAGAGAAGGTATTGAAAGAAGAAAGTTGGTACAGAGATTTCACCAAAATACATGTTTTGGGACCCTCTGAATTAAAAAAAATTTTTGTAGAAAAAGGTCCATGTGTGTATCTGTTTGTAGCATTGCTCAAAAACGAAAGGTCTGTTAAATACCAAACTTAATATCTATGTTCAGTATCTCCCAAGGATGCTACAGAGATTTTAAAAAAAAAAAAAACTTTCCACCCCCAACTACCTTTGTGGAAAAATTTTAAAAATTTTGATTTTCTCAAAAATGGCCCTAATGATTTTGATTAAAATACATGAAAAAGTGTATATCTTTAATTTTCTGGGAATAGCCTCTAAAGATATTTTTATTCTGGATGAGTTTTTTTGAATTTTGCATAACTAATAAACCGTAAGAGATAGACTAAAACTTACTACATAAAAATGTAGAGCTCCTTAAAATACACATTTTGTCATATACATTTTTTTTTTTTTTTTTGTGAAGCTGACTGTTTTCTGAGATATTCTTTGTTATTGGTTTGTTTTAAAATACAGGAACTTTTCAACTCGTGGCCACACAAAGAAATTGATTTCAAACCCATAGCAACTACATTTTAAAACGTGTTATGTCGGTTTAGTGTATTCCCTTATTTCCATTCTACTTGCAAGGAACTAAGTAATAAGATCGTTTCTGCTAGTGTTTATTTCAATTAGCATGAAGTAGACAGGAGAATAAGATTATTAACAATAATTTGTCACGGATGTAGAGAAATTCATGTGAATGGAACACATTAGATTTTTAACAATTTCTTCGTTAATACTATGCTTTGTTTCCCAGAAATGAACAGATATTGCTGAAATGCCTGTCTTTATCTTAATTTTCCTAAAATGCTCTTTTAGTTTTACCTTTAGGCCTATCTTAGTTTTTACAACTGTCACCATCAGAGGATTTGATTTTATGTACTTCTGATTTGCTGTTCATAAATGTTGTATTATTTAATTGGTTTCATAGAATCATTTTTAGAAAGCTTGAACATTTTTTGGAACCAATGTATTGCTATTGGGTGAAAGATGAATTTTTTGCACTCTTTAATGAGCATGGTCATTTCTTTGAGTAAGTGATATCATATGCTGAAAAAACTAAGAGAAATCTGAAAATAAGACCAAAAAGAGCTCTTCAGAAACATTAGATATGAACAGCATATCAAGTGGCAGCTGCAATATAAATGAAGAAAAACTGTTGAAAACCCAAAGGAACTTAAGAGAACCTAAGAAGATAAGAAAGTGATGAATTTTGAATTTCCCAATGATGTAGATAGAATTCTTCACACACTTGCTGCCAGGAAAAATCTGTTCATCCACGGTGGGTCTGGATGTAACAGCAGCTGACTATGTAGGCAAAGGGCTTACTGCCTTATTCCTACATATAAGTGTGGCGATTGAAACTTTTTGAGCATTTAGATGACTATTTCATGTAAATTCTGGTTTCACTATTCATATTTATTAAAAGAATGCATAGTGTTGATATTAAGATTTAATAACTCTTGCAGCACAATTTATGTATTATGGTGTTCTAAAATACTAATGCTTGAAGGGAGGAATATGCATGGATATGAGAGAAAACGGTATAACTCTTAAAATGAAGTGTGGGATTTCATTTTAGCATTTACAAAGACAATTTTCATTTCTAAAGACAAAATTATCTCACTCTAAATTACCTTTTACATGGAAAACTTCTATTTTTTTATTTTCTCAAAATAAACATGTGGATTGATTAAAATATACAGGCTGCTTCAAAGCAACCCAAACCAAGAAGTGGACATTGTTGTTCGGATGCTCTGTGATTCAAAAATATAGTTTTCAATGCCAGTAGAGATTCATCAACAAAATGCATCATAATCAGCGGGGATTAGGCAGTAAACAGGATGACCCATGATATCGGAAGCAATGCAGGATAGCTTGGGAAGCTCCGAGTTGCGTGCTTTACAGTGGTTAGCTACCATTAAAGGAGTTTTTTGTCTTACAAAATCACACTAAAGATACCTTATATTATATTATACCTTAAATTATTTATTCCTCAAACATACAATTTCATTGTAACCTTTGAACATAATAAAAGGAAATGAATGGGGAAATTAATTGGGATACATATTCTGCTAATACAATCATTTAAAGATTATTTGTTAGTGATCTTGCTGATGAAGGCCAGGCACTGATATACAACGGAACTAAGAATATTATCATAATACAATCAAGAATTACAGATAAAGTTAAACAAAAATAAATTACTAATGCAGCAGACAAGAAGTTCATTTACTCTTCTAACTTGTAATACTAAATGAAACATTCACAAACAGCAAGTTCTTGTTGATATTTACAGCAAGTTGTTGAGTTTACTATTAGTATAATTACAAAATGATTACAATAATAAGCACAAGTACACATGCTTAGGGTAAAATATGTATGTTTTGCATTCAACAACCTTGAAATTGTCACTCATAAGTAGTCACATTTAATAAACTGATTTAATAATATTGATAATAAAGTTAAACTCTAGGTGCTCTCATGTGTGTACGTTTTTCGTTGGATGTTTTCACATTATGATTAATTCTGCTAATGTATACTACTAACAATAAGAATAACAGTACAGGAAACACTTCATTAATCAATGGATTTTGATACAAGGGGTAAACAATGGGCATTGTCCCCCCACCCCTGCACTGAAGCCTTTGTGGCTTATTGTGCAGTTAGTTGTCAATTGAGGTGTGCCCTAAAAAAGGTTTTACCAATCCTCTTATTAGGTTCTTGTGTGATACAATATCTTGCTTTTGGTTTGTATGCCCAGAGTTATGTATCTTTTATTTGCAAATGCATTACTTTTGAAAATCAAAGGAGAGGCTGTTTACTCTTCATTGCAGATTCTACACTTAGGCTCACTTTTATAGTACCCTATTTTGTGTAGGTGCTTCCTAAAATGAACATGGCCGATTATTAATTCCAGTTTCAAGTCTTGCCTAATTCACACTTAGTTTTAGGAATTCAGTTCTTTTCTTACATGGTTCCTTCATAAATTTACCATGTGTCTGTACCAGAGTTTTCCTCCAGTATTTGGAATGCTGAGTTCACTTTTGCAATACCTTTATACGCATTGATTTGGTTATACCTAAATACAGGTTCAGGCCCTATAAAGTGTGTCTGATCCTTTCTTGGCAAACCTGTCAGCCTTCTCATTGTCTTCAATACCAGAATGTCCCTGTACCCATGCCAGGATGATGCAATTTTCCTTTCCCAGTCAGCTTAATGCCTCCCGGCAGTCTACAACCAACTGCATACTCTCATGCATATTTTTTGTTAATGTGCTTTAATGTTTTTATTTACCCTACAGTGGCCTAGTTTCTAATGTTAAAGAACAGTGTATACACAGTTACAACTAGCTAACATGGAGAAGTTTCAAGCAGAAATGAAGACTAAAATGACCATGATGAAGACAGCTATCGAACAAAATTGCAACAAATGGCCAGTTTAAACAAGGCGTGGAAGAACTTGTTGGAACTTTGAAAGACCATGACTAATGCTTTAGTGTCCTTCCAGGAAGAGCCAATAGCAGGCTTAAGAACTTGACACTCTAGATCCCAGAACATGAAACACCTGCACAAGTCAAACCACCCAAGTATGACAGAACATCCACCTTCTCTGCCGACAGTTTGCCACCATCACCACCCAAAATTGAGAGTGAGTAGAGGAAGAAGGTGCACATCTGATAGCAAACCTCCAGAGATGGGCAGCAGAAGTACAGAATGTAAACCCAACATCAATGTCTGGAGACATCTGGGATAACCTCGAGAACCACTTAGGGAACCAATGCTGGATGATGTAAAAATCCTTTGGAAGGGAAGTAAAGCTGTTGGTCCCATGTCATAGATTTTGGCACATAAAAGAACCTCAAGCCTAATAGATACCTCTGAGCGAAATTAAGCAACTTTCATGCCCAATATAGAATGGGACGCTGAGAACTGCAGCAGTTAAAGATTGTCCATAAATAAAACACAGTTTCATTGCTTGGCTGAAGCGTACAACAACCAGGGGAGACGATCCATGAGTTTGCGATGATTAAAGCCCTGGTGAACCTACCACCTAGTTGTGTCCTGCTTGCTCCCTCATCGATGGGGTATTAGGGATGCTGAGATAAAACAATCCTGATGCTTGGCAACTGCAAGACAATCCACAGTGTATTGATGGTAGCACTGAGGATGGAGTAGTCCAAAGATGATAACTCTGTCAGCCTCAAAGATGGGGTCGTATTTGCTACAACAGGGACAAACAATCCAGAGACAACCACTTTCAAGTGGTTTGTGCTGGAGGTCTGGCCAACTAGGACACCTAAAGCAAGACTGTCCAAAACAAAACCAACTGGCAGGCAGATAATAAAAGAAGGGCATATTGGGGCTAACACCTTGAGTGATGCTATGTGCCTTGGGCAGAAGAGTGGGTGATGACCTAATCACAGATGGCTGGATATAAGGAAAGCTGTGCAGGATACTAGTAAACATAGGTGCAGCCATGACTATAATCAAACCTGACATGGCAAAGGGCTTGCCAACCCGAAAACCAGTTGGCCTACCAACTAGTGACATCATTGGGCAACATTTTACCTTAGGAAGAGGCCCTACTGGAGTTGACATTGGGATGGAGTACTGTGAACCTGTGGGTATTCATCATGAGGGTGCCCAAAGATGTGATAATGGGAATTTATATGCCTCAGCAGCCACAAGGAAACAGTTGACGTCAGACGGAAGATCTTCAACTTGGCTGAGACAAGACTCCAGAGATACCACAAACATCTGGGAGCTGCAGGGTGATTCTGAGGGATGATGAATAGTCCACAAGAGGTGAGGTAGTGGTGGTGGTGGTGCAGCACCTGGAGGACAAAGGACAAGGAATCTTGTTTTGAAACAGATGGTTATTTAATGGTTTATGCATTGACTGGGCATTGTTGCCTTGTTGGGAGCAAAGAGTGTATCACTTTGTGACGGATCTGACCAGGCAGCACTATCTCAAATCCTGGAGTCCCTGCTGAAAGATTTGCTGAAGAGGCAGCAGACCATCTGACATACCAAAGATAAAACCCTATTTTGACAGGCCAAGAGCTTTGGCAATTTAAGATCATGCCCTTTGGTCTCTGCAATGCACAAGCCACCTACCAGTGCCTCATGGAATCAGTGATGAGAGGGTTGACTTAAGATGCCTGGCTGCTCTATCTGGATGACATTTTCATAGACATCACTTTCGAAGACCATCTTCAATAATCTGATCAAGATACTGCAAAGGCTGCAGGCAGCTAACTTGAAGCTGGATGTGAAGAAGTGCCAAGGAGAAGGCTCAGGCAATGAGAAATTGGCCTTGTCTGATGGAAGAGCAACTGCCTTACATAGGGTTCAAAGAAGGTGAGAGTGCATTCCAAGTTATTAAGTCAGCACTCTGCAGTACACCTATTTTAGGATTTCCACAACCTTGTGGAGACTTTGTGAACACTGACATCAGCATCACTGGTATTGGAGGCATTCTATCCCAGAGATGATATACATTAATATAACATGGAAAAACCCTTCGATTGCATAGCTATTGATATAGCCAGGCCATTTCAATTGCCAGACGGGCAACAAGTATCAATTGGTTGCGATGGATTACTTCACCAAGTGGCCTAGATGTAGATCATCCCTAACCAGGAGGCCAAGATCATCAGAAACGGCCTCATAGAAGAACTGTTTGGCTATCAGGTGCTATTGGAGTTACACAGCAGTCAGGCACCAACTTTGAGTGCAACCTGATTAGGGAATCCCTGAAGCAACTTGGAGTGCACAAGAGACACACAACACACTTTACCCACAGTCAAATTGTAATTTAGTGGTACTCAAGATTCTAAGAGAACATTTAAGAAAGGTTGTGGCCAATCACAATTTAGGCAGGGGTATTAAGGTGCTATTTTTTTTTTCTGACCTACTGCTCTTCAACCCATGGTACCATTGGATTGACACTAGCCAGTTTGGTCTTTGCAGAGAGCTGTATCTACCATACTACCTGATGTTTGGAAGTCCTGGAGTAGAACAGCTTGCAGTGGACACTGGAGTATCTCGTAAAAAAAAAAAAAAAAAGTTATTTATGGATGCTCTTTAACTGCTGTGGTTCTCAGTGTCCCATTCTAAATTGGGTGTGAAAGCCCACTTAATTTTGTTCAGAGGCCTCTCTATCAGGCTTGAGGTTCTTTTACGTGCCGTAAATCTACAACATGGTACCAACGGCTTTGCTTCCCTTCCGAAGGAGTTTTACACCCCAAAAAAAAATTGTCCTCCGCCGGGTTTGAACGAGTATGTTGTAGACTGACTTTGCGACATGCATGAGATGGCTTGTCCACACATCCAGGCAGTGAGCGATAGAGTGAAGACCCATTATTACCAGCAGGCCAACAGCTGAATTTCCAGCTGTGGGTGACCTGGTGTGGCTATATCGCCCTACCTAGACCAAAACTTCAACCTTGGCAAGGGCAGTACTTTGTAGTGAAGGGAATGAACAATATCTCTACCACATCCAGAGGCTGGTAGTACACTTGGATTACCTAGCCCACTATGATGGTGCTGGCGGAAAGAGGGCAATGCATTTTTTTTAGTGTAAAAATTCTTAGCATGCTTTCTTTTGGAACATAGCCTTGGTCCTGTGTTGTAGATTTAGGGTATATAAATGAACCTCAAGCCTGTTATGCCTCTGAGAAAAATTAAAAGAGGCTTTCATGCCCAATACAAAATGGAGATTGAGAACTATAGTAGCATCCATAAATAAAACTTTTATTTTTGTATTTTTTTCTTTTCAAGTACCTTCCATAGTAAGCACCAGCTGATACATGGATCTTTTAAGACCATTGGGTTAAACAGGGCCTCTCATGGCCAGTGTATCTGCTGGGTGCAAAATGACTTTGTGAGGATGACGATGGTGCAAATTCCAACTCCTCGATTTGTAACAATAATGCTGTCTCTCTCTTTCCGCATACTTATTGCGCTAGCTCCACCTTCCCCCTGTTCTTTTGATGCAAATTGTCCCAAGCAGAGTCTGAATGATCCACAATGCACATAACCTTTTTATCTTGGTTTGCACCTATGCAATTTTAAGTATTCGAGAGGCCCTGGAAGTTTGTGTATTGAATATTCTCTTTGGGTAATATTGCAACCTTTGCATCGAGGTGCCATGGAATTTTGCTAAATTATACCTACTATAGAGGAGGAAATCATTATGACCACAAGTAGGTTGGCAAATGGCAAAGCAGTTCATGTTTAGGGAACAGAAGTTACATATATCCTGGAGAATTAATGTGAATAATAAGCGAATGAAAATGGAGTTCAGCATATTCATAAACAATGATGGATTGAATAATTCCTTTGTGCTCATTTGCTTTTAGATGTTAATTACTATTGCATTCTAATTCCCAGAGGTTGATAAGATTTAATTTCAGTAATGTCGGATTCTGAAAGCTTACCATTTTCATACTGCTGCCTGTAATTCTGTGATAAATTTTTGGTTATTTTGTTAATAAACATAAATGAAATTCAGATTTAATATTTTAATATTGCAGAACTGCATATGGTAAGGCTTTAATAATTTTGGGTTATGTGGTACTTCTGTGTGGTAGAACTTTGAATTATTTGTTAAATAAACATATTGTGAAACATTCAGCTTATTAAAATTAATTTAAGATTCAGAATTATGTAAGACTTTATGCAAGATTATGTGGCATACTGCCCATGTAAGAGAAATTTGTATTTATTAAATATAATATTATGAAACGTCCAAACTTGAAGGTTTATTTAATACTGCAGAATAGTTATTTTTGGGTTAATGTGGTTACTGCCACCTGCAACCCCATGATAGAACTTGTAGTTAAGTAAACATATATCACAAAACTTACCCAAATTTTAAGGCTAATTAATATTGCAGAATTGCATTAGGTTAAGATTTAATTTATTTTAGATTATTAGCAAATGAATCGCCTCATTTCATCACTATTTGAAGGGGCTATCTTTTATTCTCTAATAGAATACTTGGCCAGCTATCCACAGATATATAAATAGTTTATTTCCTGCTTTATTCCTGTTAAGCTATGCATATGTAGTACCAGCTTCATATGTCAAACCACATCAGCTTGAAATTTCACCAGATTTGGTTTTCATAGGTTGCCGACATTACAGAGCTCTTTTTTGCAATTGTTAAGATTGGAGTATAATTAATGAGCAAATTCACAAATAGGACGGATTCATTTCAATTTTAAAATGATTTACTCATGTTTTAAAAAGTGAAGCATGTTAACAAAATAAATGAATCTGACTATTATGATTTACAGGTAGTGCAGCATCTCTGTGCTGGTGAAGATCGCCCTCAAGGCAGTGGGGATGCTAGAGATACAACTACCCAAGGTCTGGCTGATGCTGTGCGTCAGTTTACTCAGTCAATTACCAAAGAGGAGGAGGAACTTGCTGGGATGAAAATGGTGTTGAATCGCCAGAACTCACTGCGTCCAGTATTTGGGCTAATGCTTCGTATGAACAGACGTGATAGGCAGCGGGGAAGCAGCTTGAGAAGACTCCTTGCAGAGGCTGAAGTTGATTATGCCATTCTGAAGGCAGCATATGAGAAGGGTGGTAAAGAAAGCCTTGTTGCTCTAACAAACACAAAATTAGCGCATGCCAAACCAAAAGAGAAAGAGGAACTGCAGGAGCTATTATGTAACCATTTTGACCCAGACAAGTCAAAATCTGAAAATAAGACACAGATCAATAAAGAAAATAAGGCAGGAGCTGGAGATGGTGCAGATGTCAGCGGCTCAAGCACACCAGATACTGCGACAAGTTCTCCTGTTAAAGCTGCTAGTTCGTCTGGTGATACAAATACCAATAACAACTCAAATGCTACAAATTCACCACAAAGTAATGCTAATTCTCCAAAGAAAAACTCCACTGAACCTGCAGTAACCAATACACCAGAATCTGCTGCATCTTAACTTTCTACATGATAGGTGTATTTCAGTCTTCAAAAAATGAGAATGTCTGTGAGTGCCTTATTTAAACAATGACAAGTTTTTGTTTGATGCCAGTGTTGCCTTTGTTTATCGCAATTATTTGGTTGGAAGTTCAGATCGTATGAATGATCTAAAGTGCTTTATCTGTTATAATTTTATTTCACCCAGTCAAGAATATTTTTGTTTTATAAAATAATAATTTTTGGGATTCGAGGCACAAGTGGATTTGTTTCTTTCCAAACTATTTGCATTTTCAGGCATTTGACGTGCCATCTAGAAGTACTGTTATTGTTTTACAGGCTGTTCTACTGGAACATTCCTGATAAGCAAGGCAAAAATGAAATATTTAATTCTGTATGTACACAGTCATTCTAAATAAAAGTTCGATCTCATTAAGAAAGCATATACGACATTAGATTTCTGTAATTATTATGTGAGCAATTTTGACTACACCTTAACAGCTTCCTTTGCATAAACCTTGTTTTTCCTTTCTCTGCTTCTCTTCCTTTTTGTATTGTACACACTATTTTTAAGATCCAGCTTTGCATGGAAGTTAAAATAGAGGGAGACGTTCTATTAGATCTGCATATAAAGTTCAGAACACCCAACCGATTGAACAAAGAAATGCCAGTGTTGTAGAGCTGAGTGATAAAGCCATGCACAATGAAACCTCTGAGGTGTTTTTGATTAAAGGTGCATAATGAAAACTAAGATGTTGACATCACTAAAGTAGTACTCGGAAATATTTTAAACTGTCAGCCAGTTATGCATGTTTTAGCGTAGAAAATTTCTATTCTCTTATTGGATGTCGAGCACCTTATGAAGATGATTTGTGTTCACTACTTACCAGTAATATTCTATATCTTACCTCATAAAAAGTAGTGCAATAAGTGTATTTTAGATTTAAAATTAGACAAATTATGAAATTTCATATTCAGAAACATACTTGCTATCATTTAAACTTTATAGTGTGTGGAATTAATGCTCATGGTAAAAAGTTCATATTTTGAAGATTTAAGATGTCTTTCAGAATAATTTCCATTAGCATGAACTCTACTTTTATATAATCTATGCAGAAAATTTTCTGTGAAATGTGTTTAGAAAATCTAAGCCACTCTTTCAAAGTCGGGTGTACTGAGAAACTATATTTCCTCTACGTTTAGATTACTGGCAAAATTAAATGGCCTCTATTCTTGACAAATTTTTATTTTTTGCAAATCAGTCCATCTAGTGGCATATTGTAATTTGTATTACATAGAAAAGGACAAACTAACCAGTGTAACATTTTTTTATTTTATATTATTTTCCTTGTTTAAGCCTTAATGCTCATGTTGCAACATTCATGAATTTTGTGCTTAGCGTGGGGCCTCCAGGCTTGCTCGGGCAGGTACCGTGCATTGATTGGCTGTTGGTCTTCCTGCTGGCTAAATTTTCTTTTGTTTCCTTGAAACATTTTTTGGGAGAGTGGGTGTTAAGTTGCAGTGCAGCTGAGACAAGTGGGGATTAGGTGTACTTGCCCAGGGCCAGGATGATTTTTCTGATCATTGCACAAGGTGGGACATATAATCTTGGAATCTAGAAAATTTGGTAATTTGTAGTGGGGATTTTGCTCTGTGCTCTTTTCCTTCTTTCTTATCTGCATATAAGTTGGTGTGAATAATTTTGCATGGAATGCAGAAGTGTTGTCAGGTGAGCTTTATAGAGCATTGGAGAGTTCTAACTAAAATGTATTGCTCATGAGCTTAATCTGTTTTCAGTGTAGTTGAACCCCTAATTCTTGTTGACAGACATAGTGTGTGTGTCAAATTCTGGGCTCAATGAATTGAGCAAATTTGGATTAGAGTTTTTACTCTTGTTATGGGACTGTATTTTCTCTTGTTATTGCTAAGAGAGAGAGAGTGGTGGGTGTGGGTGTGGGTGTGGGTTTGTGTGTGTGTGTGTGTGTGATATTTAAATTTAAAGAAATGAAATATAAATTTGTGTGATTGTCAGAGAGTGAAAAGCAATTGTGATGTATATCAAGTTTTATTATCTCTTGTTGGATTCTGGGAAGTGTCATTGTTAATAATTATTATTTCCTGGCTTGAGCATTGAAATATATTTATAGATGGCACGCATTAGGGTTGATAAGAGACATTATTTTGTAGCCAATTTTGGATTTTGTTCTCCAGCCAGAGTGAAATTTTTTTCCATATGAAATAATTTTTGTGGGGTTCCAGCGACTGGTAGTTTTTCTTAAGCTGTACCTTTTCGTCTGGTTGCATTCCCTTTTCCTCAGATAGTTTACTTTTTCATTTTTTTTTTTACCAGCCTTGTGAAAGTAAGATGCTGCGCTGTGTGTACAGTGGCCGTGCAGCAGGGGTGCTACAATTTTGACTTATGAATTACTTAGTGTGAAATATAGAACATGGTATCAAAATGACAAGTGAATGTACTCTACCATTAGAAGAAAACCCAAAAGATGTATACTTGGAAACCATTTCAATTCTGCTAAAATTAGTAAGATTTTGTCTTGGAAATCCTACAGTGAACAATAAATTATCGCCAGCCATAGGAGCAATATGGAATGTTTGTTTGAAATGGGTTTTAAAGAGATAAAGGAGAACTCATTCCTGCAACAAATAGAGGATAACTTCCAGCATGTTCAAATTTATAAAAAATAAGGAACTTCAAGTAAAAGCTTTTGGATGTAATACCACTGAGAGACCTGGAGTTGGCTGTAGTAAGAAACATGAGAAAAATTCAGAAAGCTGAAAAGAACAATCGGACAAACATTGATGATAATATTGGCATTCAGGATCTCCACCTTTAGAAGCTTCTATCATGGTTCAAAAATTTGTTTTTTTAACTGGGCTGATGCTCCAGAATGCTCCTTTTGCAGTAGTAATACAAAGTTTCAGCAGATATTGTTGCAAGAAGGGATCAGGGTAGAGGTTTATGTGTGCGAGAACTGTGATCAGAAGACATTTTTCCCAAGATGCAGAGATCCTGGTAAGCTGTTGAAGACATGTAAAGGTCGTTGTGGCGAGTCTTTTATGCCATACTCTTGGTTGGGATGCACGTTATGTGGTGGATGAGACGGATCACTTATGGACTGAGATATATTCAGGAACACAAAAATGCTGGTTACATTGTGATCCTTGTGAAAATGTGTATGGCTGCCCCTTGATGTATGAAACTGTTTGGGGCAAGAAGTTAAATATATAATAGCATATTTCAGAGAAGAGATACAAGATGTAACATGGTGTTATTCATGCAAGCATCAAGAAATACTAAGCAGAAGGTAGTCCACGGTACAAGAACTATTAGAGAAAATAATGAAGCTTCGCAGTAAACATCAAAGCATTCTTTCAACTTCAAGGCAGGCATACCTCAATAACGTCTTGTGACAGAGTTGGTGGAATTTCTTACCCCTCAAAGTTCTACTGACCAGGAGATGATGGACCGCAATTCAGGATCTTTAGCTTGGAGATTGGCATGAGGAGAAATTGCCCCTCTTGTTGCAGCTGCACATTACATTTGGATATCAACTGCTGAAGAATTAAAAGCCCAAGAAATGCATATTAGATTTTCAACTACCAGAAATGCTTACATTGGAGCAATAGGAGGAGAGGAATTAAGTGGTTGGAAAAATGGTGCTTTCGAAGTGAAGCCATTGTTCAGAAAAGAAGAGAAAGATTGGAACTTTATTTACTTATGTAGAACTAAAGGAAGTGACATTGGAAGAATAGCATGGAAATTTGACTTCACTAATTGTGGCTTGGTAGTTGATGCAGTCTCATCACTGTATATGAAATAGGAAAAAGTTTCTCTAAAGTTAGGCTCAGAAGATACACGTCTGCTAATACCTAATGACATAGAAAAATTTAATACTTTAGGCTTCTCTGGATCACTGCAATTGGAGCTTTCATCTGTACTGATTGGTGGTAGGGGAAATATTGCCTGGCAGCATGCTCATTTGTTTCGACAAAAATCAGACGGTATAAATGGCTATCCTTTGGACATAATTATTAAGCTGAAAAAAACATGTTAATATTATTAGCAATACTGAAACAAAATATTACTACAGTGTTATCAGAATAAAATATTTTTGCCAATTCTATGGAAGCGTGCTGGGCCCATAATCCAGAGGTCCATGAATCGAAACTAAGCTCTGCTATGAAAATTGTAGCGCCCCTGCCACATGACCACTGCAAAGCTGGTTAAAAAAATTTCACTCTGGCTGGAGAACAATATCCAAAATTGGCTACAAAATAATGTCTTTTATGAAACCTAATGCCTGCCATCTAGACATATATTTCAATGCTCAAGTCAGGAACTAAATGACACTCCCCAGAATGCAACAAGAGATAATAAAACTTTATATTTATCACAACTACTTTTCACTCTCTGACAATTACACACATTTATATTTCTTAATATATGTTTGATTCACTGTTGCTTACAATCAATGTTTAGCAATAACAAGAGTAAAAACTCTATACCAAATTTACTCAAATCATTGAGCCCAGAATTTGACACACACTCTTTCTCTCACAAGAATTAGGGGATCAGCTATACTGAAAACAGATTAAGCCCATGAACAATACAATTTAGTTAGAACTCTCCAATGCTCTATAAAGATCACCTGACAAAACTTCTGCATTCCATGCGAAATTATTCACACTAACTTATATGCCAGATAAGAAAGAAGGAAAAGAGCCCCCACTACAAATTACCAAATTTTCTATATTCCAAGATTACATGTCCTACCTTGTAATAGTTTTATGTTGCCACGTTAGGATGCCAATATGTTGTTGAGACAATATGATGCTATCAGGTGGGTCTATTTGTCAAGGGTTAATGATCGTTATGTGGTGGATGAGACAGATCACTGACATTAAGAGTGTATATACCTTGCAAATTCCCTTTGTTGCTCTGGCTAAACTCGTTCTTGTAGACCATGAGTTGTCTCTTGCTCAGGGGGGGAAAGAATGACAAAGGTGTGTAACACTTTTGGTAGACTCAAATAAAAGAGAAATTTCACTTAATTTCACTGATTTCTTTTATTGATCTGTGGTTGGATTGAGGTACTAACCCTGCGAGTGACTCCCGACATAACTGATCGCAAACTTGATAACATAATTTTGTTTAAGTGCTAGTTCTACTTTTACTGAGTTATTATATTTTTACACTCGTCACTGTAATCTTGAGTTTCACGATCCTCATAACATTTATGGTAATAATTGCCTGTCAGATTAACTTATAACACACCGATTTCCTACACTGGATACTGCACAATTTCTTAGTGTCTCGTCACATTTCCTATACTCTGGATTTGCATGTGTGTCCGATTTCTTATACGCACACCATTTATATACTAAAAGGTCCAAGTATTGCCCTCCTTTTTGATTGGCTGGAAAAAGGCGTGTAAAGTAGCGTCGCGTGGCTATTGTGAATTTTTCTTTATTTTCCACCCACGTGACCTTTTTCTACAGTGAGAAATTCCCTCTTTCCAAAATATAAGGGGGTGAACCTTTCTTCCTCCCAAGGGTTACTGGTGTCCCTAATGTTTTAAAATTCTGGTTATTTTTAACAAAGCACGTAGCCTTGAAGAATACAAAGCGAGCTTGTACACGCTAGTGAGCCCGATTTCTTGTATTAAATATATACAAACTAATGATTAAACTAATAATAAATGTGTCGTGTTAATATAGTCGCAACCTGTGCAATGATCAGAAAAATCATCCCTGGGCAAGCACACGTAATCCCCACTTGTCTCAGCTGCACTGCAACTCAACTCCCACTCTCCCAAAAAATCTCTCAAGGAAGCAGAAAAGAAAATTTAGCCAGCAGGAAGACCGACAGCCAATCAATGCATGGCATCTGCCCGAGCAAGCTTGGAGACCCCAGGCTAAGCACAAAATTCATGAACGTCGCAACATGAGCACTGTAGGCTTAAACAAGGAAAATAATACAAAATAAATAAAAAAGTTACACCAGTAACAGTAATTGGTTGTATTTCAGTTGAAATTTTATTAACTGTAGATAATAATTGACATATATTTTTTAAATTAATGAAGTGAAAATGCTCCAAATCATGGAGTTTTAAGATGTTTTGACTTAAGAATGACTCCAAAAGTTTTGAGAATGGATACAAAATATTAAGAATCTGGATCCGGTCAAAATATTCTCCATTGCATTCTATACACCATCTCATCCTTTCAAACAGTTTTTTAAATGTTGCTGTTATTCTTTGGAGAGAATGCAGATACATTTTCGTAAGCAACAACTGTGACTTCAGGTGGCTCAAATACTTGAATTCAAATTTTTACTCTCTGTACATGTACTATGTACATAATGTATAGAGAAGGTAATTTAATGCACCCAAAAATTCAATACTGAAATTTCACTGGAAATACATGTTTTGGGTCCACCTGAATAAAAAAAAAAAAAAAAAAGAATTTTTAGAAGAAGGTCCTCTGTGTGTGTCTGTGGACAGCCAAAAAAAAAAAAAAAAAAAAAAAAAAAAAATTACCATTGAATACCAAACTTGGTATTTAAGTTTGGTATCTCCCAAGGATGTGACACTCCAAACTACCCTTTACATGGAAGTTTTTTTGAAAATTTTGATTTTCTCAAAAATGGTACCAAAGATTTTGATTAAAATACCTTATGTTGAAAATATTTTTATGACAAATGAAATGTATATCTTGAATTTTGTGGGAATAGCCTCTGAAGACCTATTCATTCTGGATGAATTTGATGTAACTGGCAAACCATAAAAGATATACAAAACTTACTTCACCAAAAATATAGATCTCATTAAAACACACATTTATGTTATATACATTTTTTTTGTAGAGTTAACCGTTTTTTTAGATATTCCGGATTATTGGTTTCAATTTTAGCTACTTAAACTTTTCTCAAATGGGAAGACATCTAGCTTATTTATTCCTGGCAAGCAAAGAGATTGGAATTTCAGTTGTTTCACATAGCGACCAGCTTTTATAGGACAAGACTATTGCTTTAGCCCATGCATTTTCTTATTTCCTTTCTACTTACAAGAAAGCTAGTAATAAGATTAATTCTGTTTATCTTAATTAGCATGATGTAGATAACAGATTAATGTTTTGAATAAAAGGTTTGTTTACAGAGCAGCTAGAGGACATCATGTGAAAGATACACATTAGATTTTTTCTCTTCTACTTACAAGGAACCAAATAATGACAATTTCTGCTATTTATCTTGATTATCATGAAGTAGAAGTACACACTTTTTAACAATTTGTGACAGAGATGTAGAGAAAGTCATTTGAACGGAACACATCAGATTTTTTCTTCCATTTTAGTGAATAGAAAAAGTCACATGGCGGCTGCAGGGAGGATGGGACAAATATCTAGCTTTTGATTCCTGCAGAAATTTGTTGTTTCTTGTGCAGTGTGAGCAGAGGCATTGTCATGATGCAACAAAATTCCATGCAGACCAGTATTAGGATGCTTTTTTCTCAGTTCATTGAACACTTGTGACAGACATTGTTTACTATCTGGCAGTAAGTCATTTGTCCCTCAAGCAAAATCATCTCAATGTGGCCACTTGCTGAGAAGGAAGAATATACCTTCTTGCTAACATTTCAAGTTTGCTTTACTTTTGTTTGGGGAACTTCTTGTGGGAAAACCCAGACTGATGACTGTTTAGTTTCTGGATTATACTGGTAAATCAGCTTTGTCACCTGTTACTATGTTAAATATGTTTTGATGTACCTCCATTGAATTTTTCAGTAATTTTTTGCCACCATTGCACACATGCTTGTTTGTGCTCATTTGAAGGGTGGTGGGGAATCCAGCAACTGCAGAGCTTCCTGATGTCAAGTTTTTATTTCAGGATTGTTTTCATTGCTGCCAGTCCAATGTTTAGGGCTGACCATATGTGCAAGGATCTTCATGCAGTCTGCGCTCTTTCACATTTTCATCCATTGTTGCTGTGTTTGACCGGCCTGCTTGGTCTTCATCTTCGAGGGAACCCTTTCCTCTCTTAAACACTTCAAAAAATATTGGATTGTGAAGGGCAAAGAGTCTCCAAATGCAGTCTTTCAAGGCTCTTCCCTAAACTGACTAAAGTTATAGAAAATCATGACAGCACCCAGACATACACATGTTGCTATTTGAAGTTAGGAAAAGCTGCTTTGGCTTACAACTCATTGTTGTCCATTCTCAAAACTTTGATCCTTGTATATGTTTATGTTTCTTTTGCCTAGATCTACTGGGTGTTTTTATTTTTAATTGTTCCTTCAAGCATCACACAAGAAGTCACTGCTGTTGATAAGCCTTTGGTTTTAACAAGTTGAAAACAAGTATTGCCTCATAGATAACCTAGGTTGAATGTGGTAGGGGAACTATTTAGACTATGGAGGTCTGCACTTTGTGTTTGCAAAGCTTTCCATAGAGTGCACAACAATAGTTTCTTCTGGTGGTTAATTGGAAAATTTTCCATCAGCAAAATGATAAGTGAAAGATATGAGCCCACATATTAACACAGTGGCTTGGTTGTCAGTAAAGTTTTAAAAATATTTAGTGTGGTAAACTATGGAGAGATAGCAATGAATTTGCTTTACATAAAAAACTTAAAGTATTTGATTTCCGTAGGTAAAATAAACCTACATGGAAGAAAGTTATAAAAAATTGCAGCAGTGTTTAGGAGGGGATGTTTTTATTGCAATAAAAATCAAGACACTGTGCCAGATAACTGGGAGAAAACTATTGTTCAACCAATTATTTAAAGGTAAGGCTAATTTCGATTAATAATAATGCTATACCAATTTTGATTTAAGATAGGAAAAATCTTCATAAGAATCTTGGCAAGAAGGGTACAAAAGTGGGTTGAGTATAACATTCAAGTTTCAAATGGATTTCAGAAGAACAATTTAAATTATTTTCATTTTAAAAAATTAGTAGGTAAATATTTCAAATAAGAGAAGTAAGCTGTATATGGTCTTTGTTGGTTTAGAGAAAGCTTATTATTAAAAGTGGAAATAAAACTATTGTGGCACAAATTACTGAGCAAAGGTTTGAGCAGCTCTGAGGTCAATACAATTACAGCCTTGTACAAAGGAAATATTTTTGTATAAAAATAAAGGAATAGCACCTAAGGAACTAAACCAAAGCAAATGTCTAAGGCAAGGCTGTAAATTAAGCCGTTTTATTTAACCTGTTTATTGATCTATACAGGCAGATATTGGAAAAAGGCTAACTTTTTTATGCCAGAGATTACTGGGTTGTAATTTGCTGATGACTTAGTGGTAGGACTGATCACAATCAATGATCTAAAACAATCTTTACAAGCAATAGATAAATATTGCAATGCATGGAAATTAAAAATGAATCTAGCTAAGACTCCAATTATAGTATTTTTTTAAAAAAAAAAAAAAAGAGAGAAAATTAAGCAAATAGGAAGAAAGGGGTTCTAGAGTATAAAGTTGTAAGTCAAAATTGGAGGAGAAATAAAAAGAAATTGGCATTAAAGGATGCAAAAGTGGAATACCAGATGTAGAGGTCGAGTGAGTAGAGAAAATAACGCAGTGGTGGCCAAAATGCCATATGGAATAAAGAGGATATTGAGGATGGGAAGCTACAGATGCTGTTCATAGTATGTTCTTCGGAAAATCCTAGAATTACCCTATGCACTGTAAGGGAGTTAGTTAAAATTCAGATAGAGGACGAAAAAATATTGGTATAGAATCCTTATTTTAAAAAGGCATGTTTAGAATATCCGAGAAGAGTTTTAAGAAACAGTGGATGGGCAAACAAGAACATTTGGAAAATAATGTACTAGGACATAGGAAAGTAACAAGTAGGTTCTGGAAACCTTAAGGAAAAAAATTTGAGGACAAACCAGTACAAAAGCTCTTTAGTACAATAGTGGATAAAAGTTCCTTAATTTTTGATGTGCAGATAAAAAGGTCATGGGAAAAAGAAACACACAGACAAGGTTAACAAAGAGGAATGAGAAGGCATTACATGTTTAAAACTGGTGTAGGAGATTAAAAAGGTTTACAAATGTTATACCGCATAACCAATGTCATATGTGATAATGTTTTAATACTATATATAGATATAGCTCATCTTTCAGAAAAATGGTTTTAAATTTATAAACCCTAAGTGGATTGTTAAGCAAGATAGTACGCTTAGTTTTTAAATAAGGAAGGTGAAAAGAAAGTCGAAATGGATAGTGAATAGAAAGAATACATAGTACTTGCAATACAGATAATTAATAATCAGAACATTATAAGTCATAATGTAAATAGAATATGATTAGTAAAGAGCCTGGGCTAAATGCCATGTCATATTCCAATGTAATTTGCTTAACACTAAATAAATAAGTGGGAGGGGTTTGAATAAATTAAGCATTTTTATCTTCTTTCACATTGAGAAACATTTTGAAAGTGAAGAATAAACTTATTTTTGGTGAGGCATTCTCAAAGGTGCAAATTTACAAAGTTAATATCACAAACCAATGTGTTTATATTGGTATTACAATACAAATCTGAACACAGCTTAAGATTATATTGTTATACATGGAGATCTACATGTCCATTGATCTCCATACATCGTGTTCATTTTATTATGTATTCATATGAAGCATAGCATGGGTTAAAGAAGTGAATTTGACAAGGATGAACTGCTGCAGCTTATCCCAGGTTGTCTATCATAGACTTGTTCTTTAAGATAGAGAAAAAAATTCTGGGGGTGCAAATGAGCAGAGGCATGGCAGCCATAGAAAGTTGCTAATGACGTGAAAAATAAAATGGAACAAATTATTAGCTTGAATATTTTATTACTTGATTATTATTCTTACTGCCCACAGAAGTATGTCTCAATCCACCATGCTTCTAGCAGTTTGGGGAGGAGCATCGAACTATTAAAACCAACCCATTCTCTGCTTCAACTGGTCCAGTTGCTGAATAAACTCATCTAAAATTTATTCAGGTATTGACCAGCATTCAGTCTACCTTTAAAAAAAATATGGCTGATAACTCTATGATAGGACAACCCAAACTGCAGTCTTTTCAGGATATAGACCAATTTGGGAAGAGTTTGGTGAAATGGTGGAAGACCATGATCAATGCCTGGAAGCCCTTAGGGAACGACTTAGTGCCCTGGAGGGAAGAGCAATCCCAGTGCCAAGGAACTGAAAGCCATGGTGCTAAACATGTTCATTAGAAGGCTTAAGGAGCTGAAGGTCAAGATGTCAGGATGCGAAATATCTACATGCATCAAGCCACCCAAGTATGATGAAACATCAACTTTCAAAAGTCTTCCACCGTTGGTCGCCGACATGTCCATCCACAACAGATGGTCAGCAGAGAAAGGAAGTCATAGTAACAATGAGCTATGTATGACTTTTGATAAAAGCTGCTCTCACACTTGTGGCAACAATTATGAATGACAAAGCATAATCACAATACAAATGAGAGAAGGATGGGCCTTGTAAAGTGTGTGTTTAAACAAGCTCTTATACCGGCTGTTTCAAAACATCACCAAACGAGGATAGCAGTCGATTAGCTTACATTTTGACTTGTCCAAAACTTGATGTCAGAACTTTCAAACTCTTCTGTTTGAAGTTTCATGTGTATTTAAAAATCGCACACATTTGGGATTAGAAGGTGAAGGAACAATGGTTTTTATGTGCCACGTAAACAACCTCAGAATGGGTTATACGAAACACATAACAAAACCCACATGCTATGTTTCCATTACTAAGGTGACCAGTGCCACACCGGCGTGTCTATCAAACCACCCCTACACCACGCGACCAACCGGCATCTCTCTTGGAGTGAGTCAGGCACATGCCATTTGGTTATGTACGACTGCCTAATCCATGGTGATTTTATGCCAGTTTTTGTATGTGCCAAATTTAGAGCTGAAATTTATATTCACATATCACGTACGGTGTGACCAACAAGGTCCATATCTTGTATATCCACATGCATTACCATGAAGGCTTTCAACTGTCATTTGAATGACACAATAGGCATTATTCTGCTTTAATGTTTACATAACACATCAACACAATCCCACTTTTTGTGGAGTATGGTATACCCTACTGTGTGTTTTACTACACTGTGTTCATTTTTAAGTGTGCCTTCACTTTCCAATCTATGATGTCATTGTCTGAAGCTAATTATACTTACCTAGAAGTACACATCAGTGTGTACCATCTAGCAGTATTTCTATCAGCATCTGAATCTCTAGTTGGTGTCAAGTGAACTTGTTGAGTATTTTTCACTTGAAGCTGCTCCCTAACATCTACTTGCACAATTTACAGAACTATACCATGAGGGCATCCTTCAAAGCTGAACAATGTGCCTAAATGTTGGAATACTATTTTTGAAACTGAATGCAGAGAGATATTAGTATGATATGAACCATTGTACTGACAACTTTCTGGGCAGGTATCCACAATTTTAAGAGACACCTCCAAGAATCCTAAAGATAAATATTAAAAGGTAGCAAAAAATTTTACAGTACTTTTATTTGGTATAATGTACATAAATGATGCATAGGTATACAAATTTATGGTACAAATATTCATTACTACCTCAAAGACTTAAAAGATGTAATGATTAGCTGCCCTCAAACATCTTACACCAATTTGGCAGAAATTCAATTTTTCGCTTGGAAACTGCCATACAACACTAATGTCTAAATTTGCATTCCTATAAAATTACACAATTACATAAGTAAGAAAAGCCAGATCTGCCACTGGTGTAAAATGTTGTGAATTTTTTTTGGAACTTTTGAAATAGATGAATGAGAGATTGTTCCAGTATTTGCTCCAGCTAAATAGATGTGTAAACACCAGAATTGCCATATATGGGGCACACAGAGCACCTCATGAACATGTTCAAATTGCTCCATATCCTGAAAAAACTGCAGTTTGGGTTGTCCTATCATAGAAAGTTGTTGGCCCTATTTTTTTTAAAGGTAGACTGAATGCTGGTCAATACCTGAATGAAATTTTAGATGAGTTTATTCAGCAACTGGACCAGTTGAAGCAGAGAATGGGTTGGTTTTAATAGTTCGATGCTCCTCCCCAAACTGCTAGAAGCATGGTCGATTGAGACATACTTCTGTGGGCAGTAAGAATAATAATCAAGTAATAAAATATTCAAGCTAATAATTTGTTCCATTTTATTTTTCACGTCATTAGCAACTTTCTATGGCTGCCATGATCTGCTCATTTGCACCCCCAGAATTTTTTTCTCTATCTTAAAGAACAAGTCTATGATAGACAACCTGGGATAAGCTGCAGCAGTTCATCCTTGTCAAATTCACTTCTTTAACCCATGCTATGCTTCATATGAATACATAATAAAATGAACACGATGTATGGAGATCAATGGACATGTAGATCTCCATGTATAACAATATAATCTTAAGCTGTGTTCAGATTTGTATTGTAATACCAATATAAACACATTGGTTTGTGATATTAACTTTGTAAATTTGCACCTTTGAGAATGCCTCACCAAAAATAAGTTTATTCTTCACTTTCAAAATGTTTCTCAATGTGAAAGAAGATAAAAATGCTTAATTTATTCAAACCCCTCCCACTTATTTATTTAGTGTTAAGCAAATTACATTGGAATATGACATGGCATTTAGCCCAGGCTCTTTACTAATCATATTCTATTTACATTATGACTTATAATGTTCTGATTATTAATTATCTGTATTGCAAGTACTATGTATTCTTTCTATTCACTATCCATTTCGACTTTCTTTTCACCTTCCTTATTTAAAAACTAAGCGTACTATCTTGCTTAACAATCCACTTAGGGTTTATAAATTTAAAACCATTTTTCTGAAAGATGAGCTATATCTATATATAGTATTAAAACATTATCACATATGACATTGGTTATGCGGTATAACATTTGTAAACCTTTTTAATCTCCTACACCAGTTTTAAACATGTAATGCCTTCTCATTCCTCTTTGTTAACCTTGTCTGTGTGTTTCTTTTTCCCATGACCTTTTTATCTGCACATCAAAAATTAAGGAACTTTTATCCACTATTGTACTAAAGAGCTTTTGTTTTGCTTTGTCCTCATATCTTTTTCCTTTACCATTTGCGAGCACTTTGAGTGTGACAAGGATGCAAAAATTCAAAGGCTAGAGCTGAAGTTCCTCATGATTTGATAAAATTAGTAAGACAATCAAGAGCGAAAAATATGCCATTTGAAGTTGTGGAGGTGAGCAGAATGTAATCCAAGATCTGGACTTTAAATCTGAATAAACAATATAAGAGAAAGCTACCATTTAGAAGTCATCCAGTGAGGGAACTAAGAATGAGCTATTGAAGAGCTCTTTTTCAAATACCACTTAAGTAATTTTTTTTCATTTTTAGTTTTTTATTATTATGATATTATGAGTGAGATGCACATACTAATATTGAATAAACAACAAAACTCACTTAAGTCTCATTGATGTAGTGTTTGAAAAGTGTTTATTTTTTTGCAAAGTCCACCTAGGTCATTGAAAATATTATTTCCAGAACCCACCTAAGTAGTAGTTCAAGCTTTTCTTTTAAAACATAGCATGTTATCCATTGTTGAACAGCATTCATTATTGCAACAATGGTTTGTAATTTAGAAGGATTTATTTATTCAAGTATTTTGAAGCTAATAAGTAGGTTAGTCTGTTGTATAGATGGAGAATAAGGAGATGCAACCAGAAAGAAAAGTGAAGAAATGGACAGCCGCCCAGAAAATTGGGTAGGACTATAAGTCCATTGGGCACAGGAATGCCTTCACTGCATCGAATTCCTATTCTGCAGTGTTAAAGAGAAACCTGAAATAAGTTCCAAGCTTCAGAAATGTAGTTAATATTCAGAGTGTTAACAACATCAGCCATGAGAAAGTGGGAGAGGTAAAGAAGTTGCTGAAATTTGTGGAGCTGAACAGTGATGAGCAAGAATTTTATGAAGAAGCATCAAATAGTGCATCGTATGGTGAAACAGAACATGTGCTGCATTTGAGTGAGGAAGAGCCTTTTTTGTAATAAATAGTGCAGTCAATCTTTTTTGATAAGGGTTTTGATAAGTTTAACTTTATATTATCCTACTATTACTTCAAAACTAGTAAAATATTATTTATTCATATGACCGGTAGAAAGCTTATTATAGTCATTATTCTATAGTATTACACACTCAAATTTATGACCTAGGTGGATTTTAGAAATAATTACTTTTTTGAGCTAAACTTGGACTCAAAGCAAAATTCAAATTTTTAAATGCCTTTAGCATATTATTCTATAACAAAATACCTATCAAATGCCATTTTAAAAAATTTAATTATCACTACAACAAAGGCAATATACGTTTTTCGTGTTTCCTGTAAATTTTTAAAATATGACTTAAGTGGTGTTTGGAAAGAAGCTCTTCAATTGAATGTGTCATTGCAGAAAGGTACCTAAGTCACTTGAAGGAAAGTTGTGGGAAATTAAAAAAAAACTGTCTAGCTGAGTAATTATGAGATATCAAATAACAAAATAAATGCTGGATAATCTTCTGATTACCAATATGAAATGAAATAATCTTCATAAATTAATTTCAGTGAATGAAGAATGTTGTTAATATCCACAGATATGAATAGTATAACATCACATCTTAAACATAACCTCTTGGTAACTGTTACAACAATTTGTTATACATGGAACATCAACACTTTAGGCATGAAAGTGCAAAATTTAATTTATGATATCCCTATGTTTCGAGTCTCAACATATAGTATTTATTTTATTTATTTACATAGAATGTCCCAATGAGCATATTGCTCTAGGTAGGGAAAATAAAATGGATAAATGGCATGTTATTTATGGACGCTCTTTAACTGCTGTGGTTCTCAGCGTCCCATTCTATATTAGGCGTGAAAGACTGCTTAATTTTGCTCAGAGGCCTCTCTATCAGGCTTGAGGTTCTTTTACGTGCTGTAAATCTACGACATGGGACCAATGGCTTTACTTCCCTTCTGAAGGAAGCCATGCTAAGCATTTTTACACCCGAAAAAATCCATCGTCCTCCGCCAGGTTTGAACCCACAACCTTGGGTATATGAAGTCAGCATGGTAACCATTACACCACGGAGGGTGACTCTAGGTAGGGACTGCCTTTCAGTGAGGCAGTAAGCAAAATACAAAGAATAAAATAAACACATTAACACATAAAAAGGAGTATATAAGTATAAATTTGTTATATATATAACACACACACATAATTTTTTAGCATAATTTGTGTGGGTGTGTGATTAAACTTAATGCAATATTTCAAAAAACACCATAGGGATTTTCTGTTAAATTTTTAGGAATTACAGTATTGCTCAAGTAGGTATTTGAAGAGTTTGTTTTTAAATTGGGATAAGTTAAATGATTCTTTAATGTTAAGTGGGAGACTGTTGTAGTAAAAGTTTTATTTCAAAATGTTTAAGAATCAGTATGTGCCAGTTTGAGATTTGTTCATAAAAATGAATATGTTCCTCAGGGGTGTATTGAAGGATTTTTTTAATATGAAATAAGTGCGGCACACTTCCTGGTTGAGACAGACAAAATGTATGCTCAAGAAGTGCACCAATCCAGTTTCTTGTTACAACATACCCATTCTTTTTGGAAGAGTACTTGAAAGTACATTGAACCATTGTTTCTTGTCTCTTGAGCACCTGATATTTCTAGGGATAATGTCATGTTCTTATAAAATTGAGGCCACATGCCTCAACCATTCTCAATGAAAATGCACCAGTCTTTGAAGATGAAACAATGAGCTTGTAGAACTCATAGGGTGTGTAAATTCTCTCTCTCTCTTCTTCAGATCACGTTTAATCATCCCAAACTTCCTGTCGCACGGCAAAAATGAATGTCCTCTCAGTGGACAGAAGTGCAGAATTTTATCAAACGATTCATATCAGTTAAAGCCAAACAGGACCTTATAAAGGTGCTGTTCTTATTTTGTCCACTGCAGTTATCAGAAAATAAGTGTAATTCTGATTTATTCTTTGGGACAAATTCGTTAATATAATCAATTAGAAATGATGACACTTTATCTGCACCTTTTCTTCCCTGTACCTCGTGGTACATAAAGAAATAAGATTTTTCTGTCTTCAAATTATGAATGGAAAAATCATTAATGGTTAGTTGCCGCAAACAGAATATATCTTGAGCTGGTATAGCTGGCAAATGTAGGTTTTGCATAAAATCAAACACTTAAGGCATGATGTTTTCATTGTTAATACATTTTTCCTTGCTCTGTTTCAAAGCACTGTAAAATCTGTTACTTCTCCTTTTATGAACAATTTATTTGGCAGCTGCTGCCCGTTTAGCTGCCTCATTCAGATTGGGGTTTTTGATCTTATCACACACGCACACGCCCGCGCTCGGCATGCACGCACCCCCCCCCCCCCCCACACACAAACAACTTGTGGGCAACCAAACTGTAATGCAAAATTTTCATTGAAATATTTGTTATAAAACTTATAGTTTAGCTTGGTATTTGGATGTTTCTCTTTAAAGAGTGGGTACATCTTGCTTATTGACAAAGAAGCATCTAAATAATGGACTACATTGCCAGAATAATGACTTTGCTGCATTTCAATATGTTCACTGATGAGCTGAAGTTCTCCCTTTATAGCATTTTCGCTGGATTCCTTGCCCCTAGCATCATGTGGGGACTGTCCCATGAGTAGTAACATGCGAGTCATTTTACACGTTTATCAGACACACTATATAAAGAAAAGAATGTTTCCTTGCATACTTGTACTTATCACACAACAGTATATGGTATGTAAAAGATTTGTCCCTCAGAGTTGGGTTTTCTCTGCGAGGTCTGTGTGTTGCAGGATCCACTGCTTCAATCATTCTTTGCAAGTGAAGATCTTGTTCGTCCTTTGAATTCATCCTATAGACGGCTAAGAATATCTCTTCCTGATTCTCATCAGTGAACATCTCAAAACATTTCTTACGGCACATGTAAATTTAAAAAAATCTGATGTGTTCCATTCACATGACTTTCTCTACATCTCTGCAACAAATTATTCTATTTACTTCATCTAATCGAGAAAAAATTAGCAGAAATAGTCATATTACTTGCTTCCTTGATAGTAGAAGCAAAATAAGGGAGTACCATAGGTTAAAGTGATAGTCAAAAGCTGGTTGCCATGTGGTTGAAGTTCCTTTGGTTTTTTTTTTTTTTTTATTGTTTCATTTATATAGCCCCCTTTAACGTCTAAGGTCATAGGGGCTTTCCACTTGAAACAACTCGTCTGTAGGCTCTTTTACGTTGGTTAAAATCATTTTGTTTTTACTCAAACACGCACACATTCACACTCACATACTTCCAGACTCTGTGGGGGATAGGGAATAATTCTGGCTAGAGAAACATTCCTCGCCCCAGCCGGGAATCGAACCCGGGACCCCCGGGTAATAAGTTAGCTTATAACCCGGGACCCCCGGGTAATAAGTTAGCTTGCTGATCACTCGACCATGGAGGCAGTCTTCCTATGTTTGTATGGACAGAAGTTGACAAATTCCTGTATGAGAAAAATGTTTTTCAAAGCTGAAACCAAAAACAAGGAACATCTCAAAAACGGCCAACTCCACGAAAAAAATTTATATAGTATAAATTGTGTGATTTATTGTGCTCTACAATTTTTTGTGTTTTAAGTTTTCGTCCATCTTTTATGGTTTAGCAGTTATGCAAAATTCCGTAAAATTGATCCAGAATAAAGTAGTCTTCTGAGGCTATTCCCAGAAAATTCAAGATATACATTTTATTTGTCAGGTAAATATCTTTAATATACAATATTTTAATCAAAATCGTTAGAGCCATTTTTAAGAAAATAAAAATGTTCGAAATTTTTTCCATGTAAAGGTAGTTTGGGGTGGGGGGATTTTTTTTAAAATCTTTGTGTCGCATCCTTGGACGATAGCAAACTTAAATACCAAGTTTGGTATTTAACAGTCTTTTTGTTTTTGAGCTATGCTGCACACACACAGACACATATACACACAGACATTTTTCTAAAAATGTTTTTTTTGGATTCAGGGGATCTCAAAACATATATTTCTGGTGAAATCTTGATATCAAATTTTTGGGTGCAATATAATACCTTCTCTATACACTATGTTCATAGTGCATATAGAGAAAGTAATAATGTTATGATACCGGACTGTTGGTACAACTTTGCACATTAACGAGAGGGTAATATGAATGACATTACTTAGGCCTGATATTTTATTTGATTTTATATTTTTTTTTTAAATATTTTACTAATGAGCTATGCACTTGTGAAATATTTCAAAATTAAACATTATATTATATAAATATAAAGGCGCACCAATAGGAGAAGGTACACGTACCATGGTTTGAAAACCTCACCCTATAACAATTTATGTCAGCCAACACCAGAAATCAGTATATAACATTTTATTATTTACCAGCAATTTCCAATTTCCCAACAAGATACTGTCTTCCCATTATAGGAAATGTATTCTTCATCATGTACAGTGCTTTCTTAATACTATTTCTTTTATATTCTTCACTATTAACAATGCCTTTCCTCCTTTTCTTTGGAGAAACATTAACCACAGTCGCATTTCCGCCATTTTACAGCTTTATGTTTTGTTAATGATGCTAGTGCTCTCATGTGAGAATGTAGAAAAGCATTTTAGTCAGTGTCTTAGGAACCTTTCTGAAATATACATTATTTTCACATTCGATTTTCGTTCTTTCAAAGGTTGATGACATCAGTACTTTTCTGCCCAGAATATATGCCTATGTGTAGGGACTTGAAAAACTACATAATGTCGATTTCACAAAAAATCTGACTTAGGACCCTTTCTGCAATGACACACTCAATTGTTCTTTGCTGACGAAACACAGAGATACATACAATGGTCTCTAGACAACTGCAGTAATACATCTACTAGATAGTGTGATTTAAGCAATGTAGAAACATAATTGTCTGGTATTTATGCAAGAACCTGGTGTTCATTGTATGACCAAAGTACCAAGTCACATAGCCTGAGTGCCATTTTTTGGCATTTAGGTGAGCATATCTCCTTTGAGACAGACGAACATTCAAGGCAGCCGTCAACTGTGCATATACCAGATGTAGAGCAACATGTTCATGATGATAATTGCCTGTACAAGATCCAGGTAATTGGCCCACCAACTTGGTGTAAGGCAAAGGGCAGTTATGTGTAACCTACATGACAATTGCTATTATCCCTATCACCTTCAATGTATGCAGGAATTATCAATGGTGGATTTTCCTTCATAGGAAAGATTATGTGAAACAGACCAGCACCATTAAGGGATTTCTGTCTTCAGAGTTCTTCACAGATGAAGTGATCTTTGTTAGAGATCCATCATTAAGCTGCATAATCGTCATCTGTGATGAAATTCTTATGGAATGACTGAAGTGTCTCATCAACAGCAGTTTAGCATCAGTATTTAGGCAGGGATTATTAGAAACTGCCTACTTGGACTAATTCTTCTTCTATAATGCCTGAATGCAGAAATGTACCTGAACTTCCTGCAAAACTTTTCACCTTCATTGCTGGAGAATGTGCCTTTGGCAATACAACAGGCAATGAGGTTACATGTTCGATAACCCCTAAATAACATCTTCCCCAGATGCTGGATAGGGCTTGGAGGCCCTGTTGCATGGCCTACTCAACTAATGTACTTAATCTACCTGGATTTTTATTGTTAAGGATTTAAGATTGCCTTTATGGAATATAAGATCACTGATAGCTAAAGAAACAGAATTGATAGAAGAAATTATAAAACAGAAAATAGAAAACAACTAAATAGGTTTGAACATGTGCCCGTATGTCAGAGGATAAGAGGAGGATAGGAATCCCAGAAAATTGTTGGAAGCAAGAACAGAAGATAAAAAATCAAGAGGAAAGCCATGGAAATTATATTTGAAATACATTGGGAAATTGGACCAAGTAAGCGGTAAAACTATGACTGAAATGAGAAGAATGATAAAGGATCAGGTAGAGTGGAAGAAATGGAACGAGGCTAGTACTCCATGCTTAACAGCATAAAGGAGTTAGAGAAAGAAGAAGGATTTTTACTTGTGGGGGTATCTGAAAAGCATTGTGTACAGAGAGCTTATTTCTGATTTTCAAACCCTTCAACAGGATATTCATGTAGTCTGTGACAATATTCGGACACAGTTCAGAACATTTGAATGAGTGAAGCAATCCATGATGTGATGTTTGAACACATTGCATCCCATGAAGGCCACTTTGAATACTCTTGTGATATACACTAGATTCAGCCCATGTGCTGTATGCTAAAGCTATTGGTTTAATGTCAGTGCCATCTATCATGGAAGCTGTTCATTTCCAGACATAAAGTATACAAACCTTTTGTGCCCCATTTCCAGGAGTCACCCCCTGAAGTTTGTTGATGAACTTCAAACACACCCTGTATTATTAAATATCAGTGGCAATATTTCTCAGAGAGTACCAACAGCAATGGCCTATCCAACATATTTAACAAATCTGCACAGGAAAAAGTGTAAAAATTATTATTATAGGTAATGCATATAGAATGAAATTAAGGTTCAACTCCTTCATCTGTACTCAAAAGAATCCCCCTTTCTCCTTTTTGTGCAAATTTTTGTATGACATTATTATGAAATTGTCTTTGCCTTTGAATCTAGTGTAGTATTTTTGACTGTTAACAATGAAAGTTGGGAAAACCTATCTTCGCAATGAGTAGTCTGTACCTAACTCTTTACATTTAAATAGGAAAACATACATTCTACTCTAAAGTGCTCACTAGAATTTTAGTTATATTAAAAGCAATGCAAAGATTCTGCAGTAAGCTGGTCATATTCTTATCATTAACACTCAGGCCTTGATGCTATGCTCAGATATATCCAGGTATGAAGGTATGAGTTAAAAAACATTGTGTATGACGGGAATATTTGGAAAATACAGTCAGTGAGTAGCACTGAAATCTATGAAGCAAGTAGAGAGCAAATGGTTACAATTTGCCATGTGCTAAATGTAAAATATGCATTCATGCTTACATCTGTAGTTGCTCTGATTTTGTCATAAAATTTAATGCAAATATATATATATATATATATATATATATATACACACACACACACAAACACACACTGTCAGCAAAAAGTATGAAAATATTTTAATTATAGAACAACTTTCAAAGCACATACATTAAACAAGAAGCATTAATTAAGAGACTTAAACCAACACCAAAACCAAATGAAAACTTGGAGCAGAAAAAGGCTAAAATAATGCGGACTCGGGTATTAAAACCAGGTTACTTTAACAGACTTCAGTTTCTTCTCCTTGTGCATCATATGATGGAAAAAACATACCATTGTTGCACTTCTATTTGCCTTCTGCTGTAGTCACAGAATATTTCTGGTTAAATAACTTCTGATTCTAGATATTGTGGATGAAGAATTGTATAAATGAACAAACTTCATCACTTCCTTTACCTCCAACTGTTTGTGGATATGTGTAAAAAAATGCTCATTTCAGTTGATAACACATGAATGTTAAAGGTAAACAAAAAGTTGTTTTTTGTAGTAGATATTGTTAATTGCTGTGTTGGTACACTGAAAATTCTTACAAAAATCCATTGTAATAGAATGCTTTTGTAGTAAATTTTTAACTACACTTCTTAGCATTTTTTTCTGTGATAGCATTCTTCTGCTTTTTTAACCCTGCTCTGCTCATGTGGCATTTGGGTAACTCCACATGAGTTATTTTTGCATATTATAAGAAAACGGGTACAGCCATTGACCGGCGCCTCCATCTACCTTTCAATCATCTGATCACGCATAT
Organism: Hymenopus coronatus; assembly: GCA_030762935.1. Lineage (NCBI taxonomy): Eukaryota > Metazoa > Arthropoda > Insecta > Mantodea > Hymenopodidae > Hymenopus > Hymenopus coronatus. The sequence goes on along the minus strand of CM060896.1, from coordinate 34,845,629 downwards.
ATAGTCACAGCGACTAGCTTGACAGTCTCACATTGGAGCTCAAAAAAGTAGGTTGTTTCCTTACAAGTGTGATTGGAGCCCGTGAGATGCCATGCAACCTTTATTGTTATAATGGTAATTTTGTTTCTTTTGCATTTGGGCTCACTATTCGTGGAAACTCTCAGACAGATACAATTTTTAAGCACACATTTTTATACTTCTAAAGGTTCAAATGGATTTGAAGAAAAGATTTAATCCTAGTAATCTAAAAGATGTGAAGATTATTCCTGAATTAGTAGAGATTTACAGTGATGAGGAAGAAAACGTAGAGACGAGAAAAGAAACCACGGATATGGAACCCATGAGCTGCCAGAAGATTATTTGCGGGTTCTGTGTCAAAATCAAAATTCTTCCTAAGAAACTGAAGATGGATATCGCAAGTATCTTTTCAGGAGAATACACCAGAATCTGCAAATGATGGTCCTTGTACAAAAAGGCAAAGGTGTAATGATTGCTGTCACTCCAAGAACTGATACACATGGTACAAGTGAAATTGTAATAAGTAATTTGCCTGGAGCTAGCAAAACAAATGTGTGGTGAATGGCAATGAGCAAAATTATGTTCAGCTTACAGTATGCATAGTAATAAGCTGAAAATTCATTGTACTTTTAAGTGACTAAGCAACTTTATGAAACAATTGGGTTTGTTGCTTATACTTTGATTAGGCAACAATGGGTTCTAGTTCCTTTCTTGTCTATTGTGTCCTTTGTTTTATGAGATAAAACAAAGTATTGTATTGTAATTTGTATTTTATGGGATACCTTTTTCGTAAGTATTTTGAACTCTTATCTAAACATTATAGGTTTGTCTCTGTAAATTTAGTTCTTTGATTTGTCGTAACAGAATGGTTACGTTAGAAATACAACTTTTTCAAATTTAATGTGTATTTTGAGTTAATAATTGTTATTTTGTGTTAGATATTTTCCCAAATCACTTTTGAGTACATGTTAACTGCATATGCATCACTAAATTAAATTGAAAGAGTGGCATCTCTAAGATGCCATGCGAGCTGCTACGTTTGTCTTGCCACCCAAGCAAAGCAAGGTTAAAGTGCAATTAATGTTTTACTTCAAGTTGCTGTAATTCTCATGGTTTCTTTAGTTTCTCTTCATCTGTTAGGTTAACATCTTAAGTGATTTCTCACTGACTGCATACACATCATAGGAACTGTGTGTATCAGTTCAGTGATAGCCAAAACTAATATCAAAGCCATTGTTGAAAATAGTAAGAGTAACTTTTGCAGCTAATATTCAGCACAGGATATATACATCTTTAAATATATTTAACTTTTTTTGAAAAATTTAGCTCTTTAAAAAGATATGTTTTACTAGAATCCCTTAAACTGTAGTGGCGCTTTCTGCCTTGAAATGATTTAATATGGTGATGTATAGCTTCCATTATTTCACTCATTTGTTTAGCTTGTTTAGGAGCTTACCTCTCCTATCTTCAGAGTGCATGTTTCACATTTGGGATAAGATGTAACTAATTTTACCTTTGCTTATACACAATAGATAGAAATAAATGCCTCCTTGCACACTGTAATTATCCTCTCTGATCAAGTTCATTGAAGTCACTATGTTCAGGAATGAGTTGAACTCTGCAGTTGTAGATTTACAGTACATAAAAGAACCTCAAGCCTGATAGAGAGGCCTCTGAGCAAAATTATGTGGTCTTTCATGCCCAATATAGAATGGGATGCTAAGAACCACAGTAGTTAAAGAGCATCCGTAAATAAAACTCCATTTCCATTTCTGCAGTTATTTGTTACAATCTTCATTTTTACATGGTCTCCAATGCTGCACAGGGACGATAAACGCAAGTCCAACAAGGAAATTTATTAAATCTGGAGATTTCTTATTATTCATAGATTGAATTAATTATCATCTATTTCTCTCAGGGGTAAGATCAAAACATTTATGTTGCAATTATATGGTGACCCAGTTTCATGAGCAGTTTTAATCTCTTTGCTACATCCTTTAACTGCCCATACTTTTTTCGCTTTATTGTAAGATGCTGCTCTACACTGTTTTCTTCTGATGACATTACCGTATTCAAATTTATTCTGTTTTAATCTTCTTTAGGCCAGAGAGACCCCAAGCATTATTTAAAACTTCTGATTCTTGAACTAACGTACCTAGGCGATTGTCTGGCTAGGATATCTATCGTTACACCTTACTTGATTGTTTGCTATAACACCAATATTATCTGTTTATTTGCTTGAGTTTGGGTGCAACAATGAAAAATCAGCAGCTACAGGGAAACCAAACACATATTCCACAAGGGCAGGAATGTCTAAAAACATTTACCTTAGCTTTGCTCTGGAAACATTACAAAGGAGAGCAGTGATATTAAACATATACTGTGATTTGAAAGGCTATATGATAAAATATAAACCTAAAAAACTCACAACAGATGATCTGGCAAATATACCAATATCCACATTGAAAAGGAAACAATGTGACCCTGCAATAAAGATGAAAAGTACTACAAAACTAAATATACATGTGGGAAATGCAACACACTACTCTGTTTGAGCAAATGTGCCAAAATATTTGTGATAATTGCAGTCAGAGAAACATTTTATGTCAAGGTCATGTTTTCTTTATGCTTTTTTTAATTCAAATTATAATATATACTGTACATATATTATATTTAAACTGATATTTTGAGTAATAAAATAATACAAATAAAAATCATATATAATAAGCCATAAAGCTAAAGCTAGAAATAAAGAAAGGGTATATATAAATATATAAAAAAAAAAGTACATATACATATAATCATTAAAATACAGTGGAGCTCTACTAGGACCTGTGCAACTAATAATGTTCTATCAAAATGCACGCCTAACAAAAGGTCTAAACACTCTGAAAGCGCTTGAAAATAATGCAAGATGACTTGACTGACAATACTGACAAAATGACTGAGAGCAAAGATTTAATTAATGGTAAATCATTATTACAAATGTCAAATGATTACGCTTGTATACTTTGTATAATTAGTGTGTGTAAGTCTTGTACAAGGTACGTCCAGAAAGTAAGTTCCGTTTCAATTTATCTCCGCTGCAGCGCTGAGATTGCTGTCAGCCACATACGCTTTGTTGTGCTGGTTTACAATGTCGGTGTTGATTGAAAATCCTGCCGCTTGTGAAATCAGATCTGTGATTCGTTTTCTGAATGCTAGGAAAGTGAAACCAATTGAAATTTATCGGCAAATTTGCGAAGTTTACGGACAAAATGCGATGAGTGATTCAATGGTGAGAAGATGGGTCCGACAGTTCAATGAAGGACGTAGTGAGGTGTACGATGAAAACCGAAGTGACGTCCATCTTTGGTTACAGAAGAACTGGTTCACGCAATTGATGACAAGATCCAGGAAAACCGCAAGTTTACAATTAGTGCTCTTGCTATGGAATTTCCCCAAAGCTCACGATCACTAATTCATGAAATTGTTACTGAAAAACTGAAATTTCGTAAACTTTGCTCACGTTGGGTACCAAAAATTCTTACTGAGCAACACAAAACAAAACGGATGGGTAGTGCACTTCAGTTTTTAACCCGTTATGATGAAGACGGCGAAGAATTTCTGACACAGATAGTCACAGGAGATGAGATTTGGGTTTCTTATGACACCCCTGAAAGTAAGCAGCAATCAATGGAATGGAGGCACACTTCATCCCCAGCACAGGTTAAGCCGAAACAAATCTTGACACCTCGAAAAATGATGTGCACAGTGTTCTGGGACTGGAAAGGCATCTTACTCATTGATTTCTTACCGCATGGTGAAACAATCAAAGCAAATGTTTATTGCGAGACACTTAGGAAATTGTGCCGCGCAACACAGAATAAGTGCCAAGGATTGCTGTCAAAAGGTGTTGTTTTTCTTCACGACCACACACTGCAAATGTGACGAAAAACCTCCTACAGGGATTTGGCTGGGACGTGTTTGACCATCCTCCATACAGCCCTGACCTCGCTCCTAGTGACTTTCATCTGTTCTTACATCTCAATTCTTTCCTTGGCGGCCAACACTTCAACAATGATGAAGAGCTGAAAGAAAATGTTTCCAACTTTTTGAAGACACAGGCGGCAAACTTCTATGAAGAAGGAATACAAAAACTTGTGCCATGCTATGACAGATGCCTGCAAAATTTTGGCAGTTATGTGGAAAAGTAGTTTAAGAGTTGTAGAATTTTGTGCAATAAATAATTATTCTGTATCTGTACACAATTTAATTTTATTACCAAACGGAACTTACTTTCTGGATGTACCTTGTATAAAAATTCTCTTGATGAAATCTATTTCATGTAACATGATCTAAGTGATGAAAAAAAACATTATTATTATGCACTATTTTAAAACAAAGCAAGATTATTTAATCTACCATCCCTTGTTTGTGTGGACATGATTGTTTTTCCTCGGCCAATATCTCTGAACTGAAAGGGTATTCCTCAGTGTAAATATATCCATTGAAAATTGATTGCACCAAAAGTAGGGAGAACTTTCCTCCACTACATACCTTGTTCCTCCAATAAGCTTTGCAAGGCTGTGCCACTTGACTCTCACCAAGATGGTTCGGGTTTGCTCCCAGGCAACTGCATGTGGGATTGTGGTGGACAAAGCGCCACTGGGGCAGGTTTTCTCCAGGTTCTCCAGTTTTCCCCACTATCGCATTCCATCGGTGCTCCATCTTTATTCCATGTATCATCAGTGTCATAGCCTGCAGTGCCTATGTAGTAAAAGTGGGCATTAAACACTATAAAAAAACTAAGCTCGCATGTTTAAACAGTGAGGACATTTTCCCTATGGCCTACTTTTTCCCACTAACCAAGTCATTGTTGTTGTTGAAACTGCTCCACTTCTAATTTACATGCACTTTTCTTTACAGAATTCGCAAATTGGATATCTCGTGTTATTATTAAAGTTATGGTAACTCCTATATCATCATCAAAGTCTTTGAATGTCTAGGTGATCTCTAAGGGTAAAAAATTTAATTGGGTATTATTTATGGACATTGTTTAACTACTATGGTTCTCAATGTACCATTCTTTTTGAGCATGAAACATTACTTAATTTTGCTCAAAGGTCTCTTTAACAGGCTTCAGGTTCTTTTATGTACCGTAAATCTACAGCATAGGACCAACGGCTTTACTTCCCTCTAGAAAAGTCTTGGGGAACTGAGACTAGCTGTTACCCCCAACTATGTAGGATGACATGAGATATAGTACAATGTGGCAATGTGTATTTTAAGAAAATTAAGAAAGCCATAAAATGGCGAATGTAAATATTTTGTCAATGACACATAATGCCTCAGGTTTGTCTGTACAAAGTACTGCAGCTAGGATCCTGAGGAAGGGAAGGAATCTGCTGCAAGAAACATCTTCACATTTTTGATTCCACTCTGGGAAGAGTGCACGAAGAAAGAAGAGAACTGAGATAGATAATGTTATAAAGTGTACTATTAGACAATCATCAGAGGAAAAAGCATGCATTGTGCACAAACTGTTCCGAGAATATAATGCTGAAAAGTTGAAAAAGTGTTGTGAACATGTTTATGATACAGTACAACAATATTTGAAGCATGATAATATAAATTCAGAGATAGAATTATTATAAATACAAGCAAAAATGACTTGCAGAAGATCATAGAGGACAGCAGTAATTGTGACGAGTGAATCGTAATTCCATCAGACAGTAATGGTGAGTGCCCCTCTCAACATTCTTTTCTTAGTTGTTCACCTATAAGCTAATTAATTCTGTACTCCACCTTCTTATATGTACAATCCTCATGGTAAGGTGGATTGTACTGAATTTTCATTTTTACTTTTTCTGCACATACTATGTACATCGTTGGCACCATGGTTGAGTGGTTAGACCACTGGCCTCCCATCTAGGCAGCCCAGTTTCAATCCAAAGTGCCTGCATGTGGGTTTTGTGGTGGACGAAGTGGCATTTAGGCAGATTTTCTCTGGGTACTCCAGTTTTCCTCACCACTCATTCCAACAATTGCTTCATCACCACCTTTCCAATCATTAATTTTGCTTACATTTCATATCATCCACTTCCTCATGTTTATGCCTGGCCATGGGCCTATCCTTTATAACAGCTTCTCCATTCTGTGGTTGCATATAGTTGGCTCCCTGACAGGTTCTGACCCCTAGGCATTGGCTTGTAAGTCCTAGGGGGTGTTAGTCCTACAAATATGGGGCGGATCAGTAATTACACCAGAAATATGTCTTTTTAAGTCCCCTGGAAAAAAAAAAAAAAAAAAAAACATAAAGCATTTTTAGAAAAAGGTCCATGTGTTTGTGTCTGTGAGAAAAATAACTCAAAAACAAGAAGTCAGTTAAATACCAAGCTTGATAATGATGGGACCAAAGACTTTCAAGAATATTCTCCCACCCCAAACTACCCTTTGCATGGAAACATTTTCAAAAAATGTTATTTTCTAAAACAGAGGCTCTATGAATTTGTATTGAAATAGGGTATATTAAAAACATTTACATGACAAATATATACTTACACAACGAATACAGTGTATATCTTGAGTTTTCTGGAAATGCCTTAAAGACCTCTTCAGTCTAAATCACTTTTGCATAACTGGTGAACTATAAGAGATAGACAAAATCTTACTGCAAAAAAAATGCAGATCTTGTTCAAATACACAATTTAGGTCATATATATTATGTAGAGTTAACCATCCAAGATATTCCTTCTTATTGGTTTCAATATTGAAATAATTCAACTTTTCCCAAATAGGAATTTGACATTTCTGATTCTCTTGGAATTTAATAGACCAGTTTTTATTCCTGGTCATGCAAAGAGAATTGAACTTAGTCACATAGCAACCAGCTTTTAGAAGATCTATTGCTTTAGCAATATTCCTTTACTTCCCTTCTACTTAAAAGTAATAACATCATTTTTGCTAATGTTTGTCTTGATTAATATGAAGTAGTTTGAAGAATATGCTTTTGTAAGAATAGTTGGTTACAGAATAGGTAGAGAAAGTCATGTGAATGGAATGCTTCAGATTTTTTTTTTGAAAAGTTTCTCCACCACAGAACATGCTTGGTTAAATTATTAATTTTCATAAGGATTGTTTCACGGCTTTCAAATTTTGCTTGGCTTAATGTGGTAGTAGAGGCATAGGCAGAATTTTTAGGGGCATAATCAGAATGAGTGATCAAATTTAGGCAGAAATAGCTAAAATTTGTATTGCTATTTCATATTAATAAGGCTAATAACAGTATTAAAATAATTATTGGTTGGATACTTGCATTTTTTTTTTTTTATTTTGAAAGTTAAACGTATGCATGGAAGGGGTAAACATATTTATAAAGTGAGGAATCAACTGGAGATGATTCATAGTGCACATTTTACTAATATTTGTATATGTATCCATATGATGCCAATTCTCTATTTATTATTTAAGTGTTCATTTTGTTTCCATAAAATAGTGCACTTCTATTTTATTGACATGTTTTTAGAGAAGAGGGCAATCATTGTTCATACAGCAACAACTGGCATTCCTGTTATATAAAATACCTTCATTATTGCTCCATTGTGAAGTGCTACACGGGTCAGGTAACTTTAGGTAAAAGTTTTACAAGACAGCAGCCAACAGATAAGGGATCAATTATTTATTTTATAAATTTAATAGAAATTCTTTCTCCACAAATTTACTGGACTAGCTGCCTAGCTATATTACCTCATAGAATATGCCCATAATACCAGCTATATGTAACATAGAAAAAAAAACCACTAGTGGCCAATATTTTGTGTTTCAGCCACGTTGTAGCTGAGCCTAAGTGTCCACTCCACTTTTTGTCTTGTAGAATGTCAGCATTATAGGTTAAGCACATTCTACGGTGTGATCAAGTTTTTTATGCATACTTGAAACTGCAAGCAAATTTAGAGTTTACCAAGGAACGTAGGAAATCACAATAATATGTTCACAGAAGCCAAACAATGGCTTAATTGTCCTGTGTTTCACGTTCAATAGCTCAGCTGACAAACAACCTTTTTTCTTATTTATTGTGGCAACATCTTCGCTTCATGGAGTAGGAGAGATTCTTGTCCTGTCCCCAACTTTCCATCTTATTCTTGATTGACCGACATATCTTCCCCTTCGTGGCTTATAATCAAATACCTGTTTGGAAATTGTTCCTTATTCATTCTTCTTAGATGGTTCGACTAATGCATTCTGTATTCCTTTATTTTATCTGTAACTGGAAACAGTTTTAATTCATTTCTTATACCATCAATTCTATATTTCTATCCAATCTTGTACATCCTTTTACTCTTCTGAGAAACTTCATTTCTGCTGACTATTCTATTAATATCATTTTTTTTTTCCAAGGTCTATACTTCACATCCATATAGAATCCAATGTTTCTATGTAATTACCTCTATTAGAGGAACTTTCTGACTCGTTGTGTCCTCTAAAAGCTCATTCCTGCTTTGCTAAGTGACAAATCGAGTCTATTCAATACTTCTCTGTTCTCTTTTACCATTTCATTATGCTTTGAAATTTGTAATGCTTTTTGAGCATTTAGCGTCAGGTCTCTTCATGTATTGCCAAAATTACAAAGAGTGAATGCACAAAATATGTGATTTTTTGTTTTTTCATGCTTACTTAATGAACCAGTTAGAGAAACTATATTGTCAAATCCTTCTTGAGACCATGTGGTACTGCCGTTTTTGTTACAATAAAGAAGAAATGGCCAGCAATAGAGTTTGTTTAATTTGCAGCAACCAGTTAACCATTTGTACCTAGAATAACTGCTAATGAAAAATGTCTGTTATACTTCGTTTTCTGTCTTGACGTTTTGCAACAGACCTGGTAGTTCGGAGTGGGCCTGCCGTTGTTTTTTATTTTAAGTTTTTCAGAAAATTCAAAATTCCGAAATCCAGTCTTTAACACATGTTCTACTACACAGTCATAGAATCACTACCTTCAGTAACACTTACAGCGCTCATTTTCTCAAAAACTTACAAGCAAAACAACACTTATACAGACTAAAAGCTATTGTCAATTGCAAAATTCAGTGGTGCATTTCGACAGCTAACGGCTGGCAATTTAACTTCCTTTCCCCTCGCCTCTCTAGTGGAGAATTAGGAGTACGTGGTTTTCGCTTCAACTTGCGATAGAGTAGATGCACGCGCATACAGTGCTCGCCTTGCCTAGAGCAGAAAATGCTGGGAGCATGGTTATCGTTTTAACTTGTGGTGAGGTACATAGATGTACGTTTAACTGCAAAGTTGCAATCATTTCATATTTAGTTGAAGTGATATACAAAAATTCTGAATATTTTGCATGTTTATTGAGAGTCGTTTTGAACGCCCTCAAGTTTAGTATGCAGTGTGTAGGAGAATTCGCCACTGCTGAGTGCTGCCCACTTTCATAATGTATGCTTGAGTGTTAGTGAGGTAGTGTGTGTGTGTGAGTAAAGGACAAATGTCCAGAGGTATTACATTGTAACAATAAAAATGTGTGTGGTGTAGTCGATTGTAACACATTACGATTACTTACATTGTTTTATTATTGAGAACATGTTGCCTCTATTATAAACTTTTTAAAAAGAAAATGTGTTACAATTAACTTGAGACCATGTTGTACTTATTGGATTTACTCAGTACATATGATAAACTTTTAAATGATAATTTAAAAAATGCTACAATTTTCCGGGGGCACTTCGTTATACATTCAGAATAATTTAATCAAAGCTGTTAGGAGTGTTTTGGTTAACTGAGTAACAAAAGAACTTGCATCTGCTAATTTTGTGGCTATTCTTCTAGATGAGTGCTCAGACACAATGAACAAATCCCAATTCTCTACCATTTTACGCCATGTGGACAAATCGGGAGAAGTTTGAGAAAGGTTCATGTCACAGATGTCAGTGCAGACAGATCTGCAGAGGCACTTTACAACCATGTACTTACAACAGTTAAAGAATTTAATGTTTGTAAGGAATTTGTCGCTCAGACATAAGATGGTGCGGCCGTAATGTCTGGCCAATTAGATGGCCTGCAATCTAAAGTAAAAGAGACATTTCCACGGGCATTATTTGTTCACTGCTACTGTCACATTCTGAATTTGGTTCCATAACAGGCAGCTATGTGTATTAATAAGTGCAGAATTTTTTTTTCAAACTCCATCAGGGCTCTCTAATTTCTTTAATCATTCCACTAAAAGAACAAAAACTATGTGTGCTTTTATGAATAAAAAGTTACCAAAAGTAGCTCCAACACGCTGGAACTCCAATTCATGCCTTGTCAATACTGTACAAGAGCAACGAGATAACCTGATTTTGTTCTTTGAATTCATGACAGAACCACAAAGCAATGTAGATTGGGAACCTGATACATTGGTTAAAACACAAGGTTTTCTTTATTTTTTGACTCAGTTGGATACTGTCTTCCTCTTCAAAACATTTTCAGCAATATTTGCTCATACCGACATATTACAAGACAAGTCTATGTATATTGCATATTGTCATTCAAAAGTAATCCAGACTAAAAACACTTTAGAAGAGCTAAGAAGAGGAAGCTCTTAATATTTGGTGAAGCATTTCTACTGAAGTGACAAATGAACATGCACAAAAGAAAAAAGGAAGAACAATGAACCAAATGAGGTTACTGAAGTTATGTTTAGGAGAATATTCTATGAAATTTTGGATAATGTGCTCTATCAAATACAAAATAGGTTTTCCTGACTACGAAAGTTTTCATTTCTTTGCTCTCCTTGATTCCTCAAAATTCAAGAATTACAGAACATTTTTTCCTGATCACCATTGCTCAAAATTGTTGGACATCTATGGCTCAAATTTTGATTTGGTACGTCAGAAAAATTAACTTAGTTTTGTGTACTCTTCTGGAGATAAAAATTTTGAAGGAAAGTCAGTTCGTGAAATAGTGAAAATTATGAACGAAAGAGATCTGGTGTGGCTATGCTGAAGTTTACAAATTAGCTTGTCTAATTGTAACTGTTCCAGCAACTATAGCTTGTGTTGAATGGTCATTTTCCACTTTAAATCGAGTAAAATCTCCCTGTAAGACTACAATTGGCCAAGAAAGATGATCTTCTCTGTCAATGATGTTCATAGAAAAGCAGTTACTTTGTACACTTTGGAAGGATGTTCATGAGAATTTCACACAAGCTGTAATGGAATTATTTCTGAAGAAATCTCGATTGGAGCTAACATCCCAGTAAACTGGTAAGTACTACTACTACTACTAAAATTAACAATAATTTACGAATACAAGTGTCCCTTGCATTACACAAGTAATTGGTTCTCGTGAATTATCACGTAACACAAAAAAACGCATAAAGTGAATGTGATAATGATATGGGCTATTTCAAGGTAAACATGAAAAAAAAAAACGTGTTTTAAACAAATGCATCTATTTATGTCATTTGTATGGTATTAGAAGCAGCATTTTTTTTAAAATAGCTTTACGTGAAAATGTGTAAAATGAGATTGTGCATAACGAGGGATGACTATATTTTATAGACTAAGAAAAATGTTGTACCTAAATTACTGACCATGAATCGCCACTGGCACACAGGAAAATTTATACCTGACAATGCTGAACAAACGTGCCTAAAAACAATCTTGCAGACTTGCACAACAGAATGTGACTATGTTATCGGATGCATAAAACAACAATGAATAAATAGCTAGTGCAACAGATTTATCATTTGCAGTGTTGCTGTACATAAAAAAACTAATACTGGGGTACTTCATACCCCAATGCACCTGCTGTTGGGTTAAAGAGTTCAAAACTGACAAAAAAAGAAGCCATGCAGGTCACTTTTTATAGACTTAAGTATTTTAAGTATATATAATGTGCATATTGTAGATATTTTATTTTGTGTGCATAAATTGTCAAGAAATTGTTTATTAAGAAATGATAGCCATGAACACAGACAAGATAGAGAAATGATATACAATTTGCAAGGTTAAGCAAAATACAAAATACTTATATTTATATAGGACCAAAAATGTGTACTATAACTATCAATTAATTTAAAACAAATAAAAATTACTTTTAATCTAGGTATACAAATGGTTATCACAATTCCATTTTATTCTCTTGACACATTTTTAAATATGAGAATGATTAATACACAACATCATTTTATAATGTAGTTTGGCAATATTGTATTAAGCTTAACACATTATTATTATCATTATTATTATGGAAGAATTGTATTCTGCCAAGTCTATGGCAAATGTGTCAATTTATAACAATCATTATTTTTAATTAATACTTTTTCCACACAAGCCATGTGTAGGACAGGAATTGGCTAGGAAGAGTCAGATTGAAAAATTAAATGGCAAAGCCAGGATTTGAACTACAGATCTCCTAGTCTCCAGCTGGAAGCTCAGTGGCTCGAGACCCAGATCTGTCTAACTTTACCTATCCAATCTTTATTTTATACCATGTAGTTAGTGTTACTATTATGTAATTTACTATATTTTTATAGGCCGCCTGTGGCAAAAAGCTTATATTCCAATATTCCACAACAACAACTGACAGTTTAGAATTTTGAGAGCTCTTGGAAGAATATTCTAGACTGAGTCTACATTGAAAAATCTGATGTGTTCTATTCACATGACTTTCTCTACATCTCTGCAACAATTTACCATGCTAACTTCATATACCCAGGTCGTGGGTTCAAACCCGGCGGAGGACGATGGATTTTTTCAGGCATAAAAATCCTTAGCATGGCTTCCTTTGGAAGGGAAGTAAAGCATTGGGACCCGTGTTGTAGATTTACGGCACGTAAAAGAACCTCAAGCCTGATAGAGGCACCTCTGAGCAAAATTAAGTGGTCTTTCATGCCCAGTATAGAATGGGATGCTGAGAACCATAGAAGTTAAAGAGCGTCCATAAATAACACGCCATTTCCATTTTTTTCCCTGCAACAAATTATTGTTAAAAAGCTTAGGTCTCTATTTACTTTATACAAATCGTGGAAAAATTAGCAGAAATAGTCTTATTACTTACTTCTTGTAAGTGGAAGCGAAATAAGAGAGTACTATAGGTTAAAGTGTTAGTCAAAAGCTGCTTGCTAGGTGATTGTAGTTTCTTTGTTTGTATGCACAGGAGTTGACAAATTCCAGAATGAGAAAATAGCTGAAACCAAAAACAAGGAATATCTAAAAACAATCAACTCCACAAAAAAAATGTATATAACATAAATGTTGTGTTTAAATGTGCTTTACAATTCCATGTAAAGTCGTACAGTTTAGCAGTTATTCAAAATTCCGTAAATTTTGTCCAGAATAAAATATCTCAGGAGGCTATTCCCAGAAAATTGAAGATATACATTTTATGTCAGGTAAATATCTTAAATATACAATGTTTTAATCAAAATCGTTAAGAGCCATTTTTAAGAATATTCAAATTTTCGAAAAAAGTTCTATGTAAAGGGTAGTTTGGGGTGGGGGGATTTTTCTCAAAATCTTTGTCACATCCCTGGAAGATAATTTAAATGCCAAGTTTGGTATTTTACCAACTTTTTGCTTTTGAGTTATTATGTTCACAGACACACACATGGATCTTTTTCTGAAAATGCTTTTTTTGGATACAGGGGACACTAAAACATATATTTCCAGTGAAATCTCGGTATTGAATTTTTGGGTGGAGTGTGATACCTTCTCTATATACTATGTACATAGTACGTGTAGAGAAAGTAAAAAATTACATTGGTTCTAAAATAAGAACTGAAGCTTTCCTGGCGACGTGTTAATTCAAAATCTTCTCGGGCTTCTAGCCAGGTAAAAACTTGGCTTGACACCAACGTTTCGAAGAAGTGCATCTTCCTCGTCTTCAGGGTGAACTGATGGTTTGAGCTTGCGGAGACTGGTATTTATAAGAGCTGGGATGAAGCTAACATCTGATTGGTTCGCGTGATATTATGGCCTGGTATTTAAGATGACTGAGACATGGGCACCGACTTCGTAGAAAACTATTTATAGCAGTTATTCGGCTAATGTTTTGTGTTTGAGCACGCACCTGCTAGAAAATAAGTCTTGGAAGACTGCAGGTAGAGGATTAGGTATTAATGCTCTTTAACATTGGTGTCCATGCTGAACTTAATTGTAGGCCAGAATCGCGATTTAGATTATTTGTTTCAGATGAGATGGCTAAAGCTTCTTTTACTCTCCTTTCCCAGTAGTTCGAACACTTTGCCACTATCTTAGTGTTGGTAAAGTTAGCTCTGTGGCTCTGTTCTATACAGTGTTCAGCCAGTCCAGATTTTTCGGGTTGCATAAGCCTTATTGATCTTTGGTGTTCAGAAACGCGTGTGGCAATAGTGCGTCCTGTTTGGCCAATGTACGCTGCGCTGCATTCGCAAGGAATGTGGTAGACACCAGGTACTCTGAGAGCTAAATTATCTTTAACTGATCTTTGCAATTTTTTGGGAAAGATTAGTAGACTACTCTACAAATATGTCAAAACCATCCATAAGCCACCACCTAAAATCAAAAATTTGGTCAGGCCAGTTAAAGATAATTTAGCTCTCAGAGTACCTGGTGTCTACCACATTCCTTGCGAATGCAGCGCAGCGTACATTGGCCAAACAGGACGCACTATTGCCACACGCGTTTCTGAACACCAAAGATCAATAAGGCTTATGCAACCCGAAAAATCTGGACTGGCTGAACACTGTATAGAACAGAGCCACAGAGCTAACTTTACCAACACTAAGATAGTGGCAAAGTGTTCGAACTACTGGGAAAGGAGAGTAAAAGAAGCTTTAGCCATCTCATCTGAAACAAATAATCTAAATCGCGATTCTGGCCTACAATTAAGTTCAGCATGGACACCAATGTTAAAGAGCATTAATACCTAATCCTCTAACTGCAGTCTTCCAAGACTTATTTTCTAGCAGGTGCGTGCTCAAACACAAAACATTAGCCGAATAACTGCTATAAATAGTTTTCTACGAAGTCGGTGCCCATGTCTCAGTCATCTTAAATACCAGGCCATAATATCACGCGAACCAATCAGATGTTAGCTTCATCCCAGCTCTTATAAATACCAGTCTCCGCAAGCTCAAACCATCAGTTCACCCTGAAGACGAGGAAGATGCACTTCTTCGAAACGTTGGTGTCAAGCCAAGTTTTTACCTGGCTAGAAGCCCGAGAAGATTTTGAATTACATTGGTTCTCTTCATGAAGAGGTAGGTTTCTTTAATTACAAAATTTACTACTAATTAAGAAAGCATATAAACTAGCTATACGACACATCAGTGTGTTTGAGCTGTTCTCTTGAGACTTGTCAGCCATGCTTTACATGTAGTGTTGATTAGCTATGCTACTCTTGCCAGAGAACAGAATAAGAGTTTTATAGCAAGGAGCCAACAGATTAGTAATAAATTTCTTGTTTTAAAATTTAACAAAAATTCTTTCTTCACAAATTTACTGACCTTCGCAGCTAACCTAGCTGGCCCATAAATATGCCCCTGTAAATGCGGCAACATATATGCTGTAAAGACAGTTTCACACACATTGAAGAAAGAGGTCGCCTCAATCTTCTGCCCTGCAAGTGAAACTGCTATTGCTGAAGTTCTGCCTACAGAAACTTAATAGAACCTTAGTCACAAAATGGAAAAATTTAAAGCCAGGAAGCACCTATAATTCATCGGAAAGTTAATGTATTGCAAGGCCATCTGAAAAACAGTTTCATATTCTATGGATTATGATTGAATATAGGCTGTTGTGGTTCTGCTCTGTGGCTTCATTTGAAGTGAAGGAGAGGTCACTTTCTTCACATAAAATTATTTTAATGGCAAAAAATTTCTTGTCAGACATTGTAAACAAAGATTTGGTTCTTGCTATATACCAACTGATAATATTGTTAAAAAATTAGCAGTATTTCATACTAGCCTATCATCTATATAAAGTAATGCTAGTGTATAATGCCTACTTTTACTACTTGTGGCACTGCAGGTGATGACACTGATGATACAGGGAATGAAAATGGAGCACCAGCGGAATGCGATGGTGGGGAAAACTGGAGAAAACACACCCCTGCGCTGCTTTGTCCACCACAAATCTCACATGTGGTTGATTGGGATCGAACTCGGGCCATCTAGGTGGGAGGCGAGTGGTCTAACTACTCGGTCATGGCACAGCCATCTATATAAAAGATTACTATTTTCAATAACCAAAGAAAGATATCACTTTATATAGTTGATAAAGTATTGTAAGAAAATCGTGTAATTCATTATGCTATTAAAAGTTTTGGTCCTTTAGTTTTAGAGTATATTTTCAACTTTTTTTCTGCATATAAATGTGGTCTCTAATAATAGTGATACATGAACCACATTTACAGTTTATATATCATGGAAGTTGAAACCACAACACTAATTCTGAGTGTCGGAAACCTGTTCAAATGGTAATTACAGGCATATTATTGGAGTTACCAATACTACATTATGCAGTATAGTCATTCATTCACATTTATCTGCAATGCCCTAGTAGTAAAAGCGGCATTAAACACTATTAAAAAAAAAAAAAAAAAAAAAAACAATTTCTGCAGTAAGATAAGGCTGCCTTTGTTATACTGCCCATGTTACTTTAACATATTTCTGCCACACTTTATTAAATAACCATTAATAAATATTTCCCATAAATTTTTACAGGTTCT
The DNA here is from genome assembly GCA_030762935.1 of Hymenopus coronatus. Classification (NCBI taxonomy): domain Eukaryota; kingdom Metazoa; phylum Arthropoda; class Insecta; order Mantodea; family Hymenopodidae; genus Hymenopus; species Hymenopus coronatus. The sequence continues at coordinate 34,828,926 of CM060896.1, read as the reverse complement.
TTTTCAAACTTTTATTTGTAACAGAAATTAGAATTAAAATATATATACATACTTTTTTTTTTTAAAAAGAAAATTACTTCTAAAACTTTGTAATTAGGTAAATTTATTACTTGAAGTGATGAGGATTTAGGACAGTGATGTATATTAAAACTTAAGTATTATTTGAGTTAATTATAACACATTTTCTTTTCAAAAAGTTTATAATGGAGGCAACATGTTCTCAATAATAAAACAATATAAGTAATCGTAATGTGTCACAATCGATTCATATCAATATGTTTCACTTATTTGAGCGATATTAATAGCAATAAAACTTTCAAACCTTTAGCTTCATTAGTACTAATAATGTGTACCTGAATGACAACTGAGACAAGTAGGTTGAAAGATGTTATTAAAAATCTGATGTGATCCATTCACATGACTTTCTCTACATCGCTGTAACAAACTATTGTTAAAAAGCATATTCTTCTATTTACTTTATGACAATTGAAATAAACATTAGCAGAAATTGTCTTAATTACTTGCTTCCTTGTAAGTAGAAGGAAAATAATGTAATATACTAGGATAAAAGAATAGTAAAATATTTTAAAAGCCGGTTGCCATGTGGATAAAATGTTTCTATGCAGGGCCAAACAACTTTCTGTGTGAAAAAAGTTGAACTATTTTCAATCTGAAATAAATAAATAAGCAGTATCGCAGAAATGGTAAATTCCATGTATATGACATAAATTCTGTGTTTTAACATGATCTACATTTTTTGGGTAGTAAGTTTCTGCCTAACTCTTATGGTTTAACAGTTACGCAAAATTCATTGAGAATAAAGTCTTTAGAGGCTATTCCCAGAAAATGCAAGATATATATTTTATTTGCAATATAAATATCTTTAGTATATGATATTTTAATCAAAATTGTTATAGCCATTTTTGAAAAAATCAAAATTTTTGAAATTTTTTCCATGTAAAGGGTAGTTTGGGGTGGAGGGATTTTTCTCAAAATCTTCATGTTGCATCCCTGGAAGATACTAAACTTAAATATCAAGTTTGGTACCTTACCAAATTTTCATTTTTGAGTTATCGTGTTCACACAAAGACCTTTTTCTGAAAATACTTATTTTGGATACAGTGGACCCTAAAACGTCTTATTTCCGGTGAAATCTCGGCATCAAATTTTTGGGTGGAATACAATACCTTCTCTATACACTATGAACATAGAACGTGTAGTGAAAGTAAAAATGTTCCCTCTCACTTATTTAAGAGTCCAAAACTATAACCAGGGTCCAGTCTTCCTTGGTTCTCTGGTGTTCCTCTTCTGGCAAGTTTAATAGTCTGCCTTTTGCAGTTTATGGAATATATTTTAATATGCAACTTAATTCATTGTTGCCATTTATCATAATTTCTACTAAGCCTTCCTTATTGTCACAATGTTGTTACATATGGTAATTTCCAAACTGGTTTTTATATCCCTTTCACAAGCACCACAACTGAACTGAGCATATGGTGAGACGTAATGGACTAATCATCCATTCAAAGCCAAACTCACAAATTCAGTGACTGCAGTCAAATGTGACTACAGTAAAAGATAAGGGCCCAAGTAAAATAATAGGTGTAATGACACGGTTGGATGCTGATAACTGCAGTTGTACAGATTTTATTTCTTTTTATGAAAAAATATTCAAAATAACTCACAATTTTAAAATTGTTATACATTTTTGTCAATTTTTACTGGTTGTCTGACCTTAATCTCACAGTTGCTTTATTTTTGTTATTTTCTGTTGTTCCTTATTATAGACAATTTTTTATTTGTACATTATTTGAATGCTTGTAAAAATATTTTGTTCTATGTATGTATGTATGTCATTTCTTGAGCCTGGCACAGTGTAATAGAGCATATAGCTTTGTTTCCAGTCTATGAAATGTGTCTGGGTTTGATCGCACCCATGGGAGTGATTTTTTTTTTAAGTCCCAGGTACATATACTACTGCCCCCTAAGCAACATGAGGACAGTGCCACTCTCACTGCTTCAATTGCTGTGATCGACAGCAATCTTGGTTATTCTGACCGGAAGATACAGGTTGCTGATCACATTTCCTCTCTGTATTGGTCGGATAATGGCCTACCTCTGCTGTGCATTAGTAGGCATGTGGCCACAGACAGGTTTGTAAGCTAAAGACCTTCATAGGGCTGTAGTGCCACAAAGGACAATATCAGGTAATCATATGCTGCACACACAGTGTAGTTCTGAGTTGGGTTCTTAACCTGGTAAATCCCAATTCTCAAAATTATATAGTATCGTTATATATATTGTGACTGCATCTTGCTTCTGTAATTGCAGCACAGTACGAACAGTTTCCTTGGGAAGTCATAGCTGATTGCTGCGATGCATTGTTACACTTGCTGTTGGCAAGTTTGACATTGAAGCTGCCATTGTTAAAGCTGCAGTGATTTATATGCATGTCTGCTTGTGGGAAATTTCCTGCTAAAGGTAGATAAGGTATAAAAAGGAAAAAACGAGCCCTGCAGAGTTCAGTTTCAACTGGGAATGCATTGCATGCAGCAATAGCCACCACAGCGAACGTTGAAAGGAATCTATACAGCAAAATTGTTGTGGAAGCAACAAATAATGAACATTATTTGTGAACAAACTTTAATTTGTAAACATAAAAAGTTGTTGGAGTAGTTTTTTTTGTTATAATACCATATACTAATAGCACACAGTATTGCCAGAAGCTCTGTTGGTACTTTCAACGCAGATACTACTAAATAAAATTATGCAAATCCATTAATACACTATATTCTAAAAGAAGACAAAAAGTTCTACAAAACAAACATATTCTCATTCAAAATGATTGCCATGTGCAGCAACATTACAACGAAGACGTTGAGACCACTCATCAATAGCTGCATGAATCGTGTCCACTAGAATTTTCTTGATAGCTGATGTGATTGATTCTTTTAGTATCTCAATATTGTGGTGCCTCTTTTGACATGCTATGAGCTTCTGCCACAGAGAATAATCCAATAGATTGAGGTCTGGACTTCTGCTGGGCCAGTCAGCAGCAGCAATGAACCACAGGACATTGGTTGCCAACCACTGCTACAGGTTTTTGCTTTGCTTTTGCCTTCCACATATGTCATTAATGAATCCTGGGATCAAACCCAGGATCCTTTAATTTTTCAGTTAGCAAATGCCTTGTGTATTGTTTATATGCACTGACATGTAAATCATCCTTCAAAATACGTGACATTATTTGTGAAGAGATGCTCATTTCACGAGACAAAATTGTTTGTTTACACGAAGGATTGAGTTGAATGTTGTTCCTGCATGAACAGCATTCACAACTTCTTTTGTGAAAACACCTAGGAATACACAATCAACAGTTACACCTATTTCTTTAAACCATGCTATTGTCTGAAACACAAATCGTTCATTGATGCCAAGAGGTTTCAGTGTAATAAATTTCCTTAGCTCACTTCCACAACGGAATATCAATACAGCAATACGATTTTCATACTCCCCATTCCATCCATCTGTCTCTCTTGCTTGATACAGGCACACAGCACGCTGGTTACTCACAGAATAGTAAAGGTGACTTTGCAAACGACAATATACAACATTGCCACGTTGCTTCATTCATAATTTCCATACTATAGCACATTTAAATTTTACTGACAGAACTTAATGGCAGTACTTGTATATAATGAATCTGCTGTAATTTGCAAACTGCAGAAATGGCTATGCATTTGAGCTCCAGCTTTACCAATCAGTACATCTTGATGCTTCATTGCATCTGGTTAGAATATGACTCAATAATGTTAGATTTTAAAATACTGATATTGAGGTAAAATTAAATCACCAACTTCTTTTATTGTGCCCCTATTGTAGTGGGGGAGGGAAGGATTTGTCTTCTTAGTTTTCCCTTCTCGCTATGCACTTAGTGGTACCAGATAAGCTCAATAACAATCCCCGTACCTGTACTGTTCAAGCTGAAATCCAGAGAAAGCATTGCTACAATATACAAAATGCAGCACTAAAACATGGCAAAAACCTATTATATCTATTCACTGGCCATGGATGCTACAGTTTCATAAAAATCTCTTATGTTTTGATGAAATGAGGAAATTTACATTTGTAATTTTGCTTTTGGCATTTACCTTTGTGTACATCTTAAATGCTTGGAAAGTGAACAACTTATTATGTAATACAAAAAAAGTAAAATAAAACAGGTGTGCCTACCTTTGTGGGACAGATTATAACTGCCATATTGGATGAAACTGAATATAAGTGATGGAAAGGTTATGCTGATAAGCAGCTGGCTTACAAATGGAAGGTTTCTGGAAGTGCCTCTCTGTATTTTACCCTAATTTTATAGTTTTTATTACTGACACTTAAATTCCATTTATATATACCACTGGATTAAGAAGGAAAGACAAGGGTCATCATAGTTCATTCACCTTAACAATGCATTTATATACTGCGTACAATATGTAATTGCAAAGATCCAGTCATTTACATGTTTTGAGGACACATTTTTCAGGTACATATGTCCACTTTAGCCAGTACTTTCAGCTAAAGATTTATAACACCTTTCATGTGCTATTATTAGATTTTTAATCAAAATTTAAAAAATATGTATCCAACACACCTTATTTCATTTACATAAAGGAACTGTACACATGGAAATAAAAAATGAACATGCAGAACAAAACTGGGTGACAAACCACTTTCATTACAATCTTCGAACACTTAATAACATTTGTTAACAGTCAAATATATATTTATATTCTTGCACCAAATCCAAAATTTAAACTTTGTATACTCTACTCTTACAGTCTGGCAACACCACTCTTACCAGCTTTCAGTTATTTCAGCATTATCACTTATACCAAAAATAATTCATGGAATAATATTAATATTTATTATGAATAACCAGTGATAGCAAATTTCTTTTGCTCACTACAAAATTCAATAGAAAATACAGGAAAAGAATAATACAGGTTATATATAGTTTTAAAATTATTTACTGATCGCACTTACAAAATAATACTAGACTACACATATAATACACATCTGAGATATATTCTCATAGTACACTAAGAATCATCACACTATAACTCCAATCAAACCTGAATATATACTGAAGGTTGCAAAAAAGCCAAGAAGACAAATATAAAAATGTTTTTATCTTTGAGTATAGCGTGAAGGGGAGGAAAAGGGAGCAGGAAGGGATAGAACTAGAGCCACATAACATTTTACTTAAAAATCAGATTTACTCGCACAGGCATTTTCATTAGTTTAGTGGTGGAGGTGGATATATCAAAGTCCTTCAACAGGCAATACAAACAAGGAAGTTTTAACATTATTTTCAGTTCATTTAATTCAATGATCAAAACATTCTATACAAGTGAAGGGATGACACTGCTACACATTCCTTCATAATACAAATGCATGGCATTCTCCTATACACGTTACTTGAAGCTAACACAAATACAACACACAAAATTAATGTGCTGAAGTGTTACCAGGAGATGACATTTCCTGTAACCAAAATTTTAACACAAACAGCTACAGTATAGTAGTGTGACCTACAAAAGTTAAATCCATCAAGAAAGAGTTTATGTTTATCGTGAGCGCGGTTGTTTCAAATGTTGACTTTATGTTAGCACACCCTGACATAATTTGCGAAATTATACATTGCTGATTAAAACATTTTCTTTTTAGATTAAAAATCATATAGTTACAAAAATTTTTTAATCTTCAATGTTTTATTTGCACAAAATATGTAACATCTTGCACATATTATGGTAAATAATTCACGAAGCACCTGTGAAATTCCCCCATCCACCAAACCTGCTTTGCTCTGCCAGAAAAGTGCCTCTCAATTGGGAGTCCAGTACGATGGACTGTAACCCTGCTTGGCACCAGATTTATTTGGTTGAGTAGATGACTGGGAGCGTTGATTCGAGCTACTGCCAGATTCCTATAAACAATAAAAAGGCATTATTAATCAACTGCATTGCTTAACTTTGTTTTGGAATTTTTTCCAATCTTAATCTAAAACTAAACATATTTGGATTGCAAATTGCATTTGTTGTTGCAGCGGAGCACTGAATGTTTCTTTTCTTAAAATGAATGATAAAAATATTTTAATATAATTTGAAGTTATTTAATAGATTTCTTATAATCAGAATCTTATATTTTATATAAGTTTTTCTTAAAATATGGAATCTTAAGACAGGTTAAAAAAGAGAACTTGTATTTCTATTATTCCATAAATGTATTATACATTTTATAACAAAATGATCATTCATTAACACATATATTGAACTAAAATAGTTAACAATCTATTTGGATCTACTTTGCATTTGCTTTTGTGCATGAATGAAAACTTGTGAATAAAATACAGACTCTTGTCAGTAACACACCAGTTTATGGCCAAAGGAAATGCTGATGCCAAAAAATAGACTAGTGATCGCTTTGGTTTACAACGGCTCATTGTATATTATTTCAATAAATCATTTATAGTTAGAGTTATGGAAACAAAATGTGATTCCTTGCCAAGGATGGAAGAGAGTTTAAAAACACCTGTTTAGGAAAAACTTAGTAATCTTGAATATGTAACTAGTAAATAAAATAAAAAAAAATTATATTTTAAACTGGTCCATTTTTAGAGTATTTTCCATATACAAAAACAGAGCACAAATTTGTAAATACACTTCTGCTAATCAGCTAATGTATTACATCAAGTCTAATTGATTTGGTTTAATAACTGAAATAAAAATCAAAAGTATGGTAAAACAAGCACTGCATCATAGACAAAGGAAGTTATGCATATCAAATGTAAAAACAATGGGGAAAAGGCATAGGACCCAACAAAAAGGAAGATATGAAGATCCTCGTGAAGCTCAATTACAAAAACAAGGCAAAATTTTATTAATATACTTCAGCTAATCTATTATGCTTTTTACCTTTACTAGCAGAATATACGAGTACAATGCACATACTAGGTAGAGAAGGTATTGTATGCCAATCAATAATGCAACACTTCACCAGAAATTTATATTTTGAGGACCTCTAAACACAAAAGGCCATGGAAAATAAACCAAATTTCAATGGCACCACATGGCAACAGCTTTTATAAAATCTGATTGTCACTTTGGCCTAGTATATTCCCTTATTTTCTTCTCCTACTTATATGAAACTAAGTGATAAGTTCAACTATGGTAATGTTTCTCCTGATTAGCATTATGAAAGTAAAAAAATTCTTTTGCAAGAATAGTTTGTTTGAAGCATGAATATAGAAAGTCATGTGACACATTACATTTTTGGAAAACGGTTGAGTGTGCCTGTGGGCAACTTAAATACAAAATCTGATGTGTTCTATCTTCATGACTTTCTCTACATCTCTGCAACAAATTATTGTTAAAAAGCTTATGCTTCTATTTACTTCATGCTAATCGAGAAAAAAATAGCAGAAATAGTCTTATTACTTGCTTCCTTGTAAGTAGAAACAAAATAAAGGAGTAGCATAGGTTCAAGTGATAAGTCAAAAGTTGGTTGCTATGTGACTGAAGTTCCTTTGTTTGTATGGACAGGAGTTGACAAATTCCTGTATGAGAAAAATGGAAATGAAAATGACGTGTTATTTATGACCACTCTTTAATTGCTGCGGTTCTCAGCATCCCATTCTAAATTGGGCATGAAAGACCACTTCATTTTGCTCAGAGGCCTCTCTATCAGGCTTGAGATTCTTTTACATGCCGTAAATCTACGACACAGGACTCACGGCTTTATTTCCCTTCCGAAGGAAGCCACGCTAAGGACTTTTTCACCCAAAAAAATCCATTGTCCTCTGCTGGGATTGAACCTGCGACCTTGGGTATATGAAGTCAGCATGGTAACCATTACAACACGGAGGGCGATCCTGTATGAGAAAAGTTAATTTTTTCAAGGCTGATACCAAAAAACAAGGAATATCTAAAAAAATGATCAACTCCATGAGAAAAATGTATATAATATAAATTGTGTTTTAATGTGCTCTGCATTTTCTGTGTGCTAAATTTTTGTCCATCTCTTACGGTTTACCAGTTGTGCACAATTCCGAAAAATTCATCCAAAATAAAGTAGTCTTCAGAGGCTATTCCCAGAAAATTCAAGATATGCATTATATTTGTCAGGTAAATATCTTTAATATGCAACATTTTAATCAAAATCGTTAGAGCCATTTTTAAGAAAATCAAATTTTTCAAAATTTTTTCCATGTAAAGGGTAGTTTAGGGTGGGGGGATTTTCTTGAAAATCTTTGTGTCAGATCCTTGGAGGATACTAAACATAAATACCAAGTTTGAGTTTTAACGGTCTTTTCGTTTTTGAGCTATGCTGCCCACAGGCACACACACATACAGACAGACACACATGGACATTTTTCTAAAAATGCTTTTTTTGGATTCAGGAGTCTCAAAACATGCATTTCCGGTGAAATCTCGGTATCAAATTTTTGGGTGCAATACAATACCTTGTCTATACACTATGTACATAGTTTGTATAGAGAAAGTAAAAATGAGGAGTCCATTAAATACCAAACTCGGTATTTTAGTTTAGTATATTCTAAGGAAGCGACAAAGATTTTCAGCAAAATCTGCCAACCCAAACTCTTTACATAGAACATTTTTTGAAATTTTATATTTTTTCAAAAATTGCTCTATTTTGATTCAAATACTGTATACTAAAGATATTCACAAGGCAACAAAATATATATTTTGAATCTGTTGGGAATATTCTTTGAAGTCCTTTTCAATCTGAATGATTTTTGCATAAATGGTAGAGTTAACCATTTCCGAGATATTCCTTCTTATTAGTTTTATAATTTCTGATTCTTAAATTTTACTCAAATGGAAGTCTTTATTCAGCTTTTTCATCCTTGTCATCCAAAGAGAAGGGGTCCGTCCATTTCAATAGTGTGGGGGTAGCATGTGTGACTCACATTCAACAGTTCATGTATTCGAATCTTGCCTAGGATGAGTTAATCAGATAAGATTTTCTTTGGTATTTACCCATTCTGAGAAGAGTAGTAACTTAAAGTTCCATGACTCCAAAATAATTTCATTCATTGCTTGATATGACCAACCAGGTTAATGTAACACTTGCTTTTTTTAAATACTTTTCATTGAGACCAACCAAAAACCTTCTCTTTGGATGCCAGAACCCACTGCAACATTTTCATACATTTAAACAAATGAGTTGGGAAGTTTGAGGATAAGAGAAAACCCTGGAAACTTATACAGGTAACTCACCCTAAGCGAGATTTGAACTTGTGACCTCTTGAAGATGGGGCAGACACGCTAACCCTACACTATTGAGGAGGGCTTCATAATTCTGATAAATCATGCAACTTTTTTGAAAACAATAAGAATGAAAACTGGTCTATCCATAAAGAATTTCATCTCGGACTGGTGAAAAGTATAAAATAATAAATGAAATTATCATTCTGAAGTGATGCAATGCTTTAGTACTGAGTAACAAACTTAAATAATGTCAGTTCCCATGCCACTATTTTTAAGTGGGAAATCTAATTATAATTCAACTGGACTTTATGCACTCTGAACTTTGAGCTGCCATATACTTTTGCAAGGTGGTCCATTAGGGGCTTTTCAAAATCCACAAATATCCTTGTTTCATACGAAAATATATTCTCAATCTGAAAATTCAGTATGACAGAGATGTTAGAGGATCTATCTCAAGGGCTTTGAAACAAAAATTCTTTGGCTAATGCTAGTTATTTAACTTAATTATCATGACAGCTTTCAGTCTAGCAAAAGCCTTCTGCTTTAGTTTTCTGTACATAAGCTTTATTGCAACCCCAGCAATTTAAATTGAAACTCTTGAGACTGAATTTAATTTTTCCATATTGTAAATTTACTTAAGAGAACAAATACTAAATCAATTATTTTGTTTCTGGTATTCAAGACTAGCAAATGAATTTCCTGTATAATCACTTTGTTCTTTGTAAGAGAAGTTTGTTCAGCCAGATCAACACTGAATAAAAATATTTTTATTTGTGCATAAAGGTGTGGCAGTGTTAAAAGTATGTTTTAACTTACACAATACAATGACACAGTACATAAAAATAACCATGTGACACAGTGTGCTACTGTTAAGGAGATGCCATTTTATTTTCATGGTCAAGCATTGTGCTTTTAGCTGCTAAAATGTTTCATTCTCCTTGCATGACCGAGGAAAAATGAATGATGATTTCCCATTTGATAATAATTACTGGAAAATTTAAACTAGTAACACAGAACATCTCAGAAATGATTGATTGAAAAAAAAAAAGTATGTTATTTGATGAAATTCAAATTTTTTTTGTGTAGAAAGATTCTTTCTTTCTTCAGTTAGGCAGAAATCATCCAGAATGAAGTGGACCACAGAGGCTATTCCCAGAAAATTCAAGATATATATTTAAATTGTCATGAAAATATCTTAATCAGACAGTATTTTTACAAACTGAGGCTTTCTCGGTCAGTGTCTTGAATAATGAAACTATTTTCTGGGCTTGTAGGCAGAGGTCCATTGTGTCTCAAAGTTCCCAATGTTTTGCTAAGAGCTGCACTTGGCCTCTTCATAGGTGATCCGGTGGCTGGTCAGAGCTCGAATGATTCATTTAGCCCTCAGCAAAATGTTGGGAGCTTTGAAACCCAATAGACCATGCCCTACAAGCCCGGAAAATATTTTATCATTCAAGACAGTATCTCAATAAAAATTGCTATGAGCCATTTTTGAGAAAGTCAAAATTTTAAAAAAATTGTTCCATAAAACTAGTTTTGGGTTGGGAATTTTGTGTCACATACTTAAATATTAAGTATGCTATTTAAGTTTATTTATGAATAATACTGCTCTCTCTCATACATATACTCAATTTTTTAAATTTTTTATTCAGGGATCGAAAACATACAATTCTGGTGAAATCTTGGCATCAAATTTTTGGTTGCAATAAAATACCTGCTCTACCACTATGTAACTGTATATGGTAGAGAAAGTAAAAAATAAACATAATGCATATTAAGGCCACACTTCAATTTAGGATGTCATGGAAACTGATGCAATGAATATGATCTAATGATGCTGCTGGATTTTCTTCTTCCCAAGTAGTCATGGTTCCAATAAGGAGGAAGGAATCATGCTCAGAGCCAGAATATGCATGGAGTTTTTATAACAAAAATTTTCACAAAGATAAATTTCCCAACATGGCAGTCTATCATGCACAAATTTAAAGACTACATTGGCTGCTATACCAATATCCCTCATGATGTGTAACAAAAAGCTTCCACAGTGTGTGGCACTCATTTGTCCAGACACATTTAAACATTAAATCATAAATAGCAATCATGTTTTTACCTTTGTAACAACAAAGGGGAAAAAAGTCTGTTACATTCACTAGACTTTCTCTACCTATTCTATAACAAAGCAATCTTTCAAAACTTATTTTAACTACTTCATGCTAATCGAGATAAACATTGGCAGAAATGGTTTTACAACATATTTTCTTGTAGGTAAACAGGAAATATGATAGTACACTAGTATAAAGTGATAGCCAAATCTTTTAAGAGCCAGTCAGTAAGCATGGCATTGAAATTCTGCTCTGCTTGCATGACCAGAATGGAAAAAAAAGAAAGAAAAATGAATGACTTCTCATTTGAGGAGAGTGTGAAAATTTCTATCAAAAACAATATCACAGGCCTTTTTTACTTTCTCTACACGTACTATGTACATAGGTATATATATATATGTGTGTGTGTGTGTGTGTGTGTCTGTGAACACGATAAAATCATATGTGGGGTATCCCAGCTATGGTACTGAACTTTTCAGTCTGGCTCTACCTTCCAACATCTGAGCTTATATTGTATGCATCTCTGATTGCAAAGTTTTGTTTTATAAACTATTACATGATATTGACATACTTGCTTGTAATATAGGATGTATAACACTTTCCAATATTTAATGGTAGTGAACGTCTTGAAAACAGCAAGAGAAATGCTATGTTGTACATCACTGTTATACTGTTCAACATATTACACAGCATGAAGCTGGCTTTAATGTTTGGTGAATTTTAGTCTTGAACTAGTTTGTTACTAGCACTATACGTACTATGTACACAGTGTAGAGAACGTACTGTATTCCACCCAAAAATTTGATATCTAGATTTCACCAGAAATATATGTTTTGAGATTTCCTGATTTAAAAATAAAATTTTTAGAATAAGGTCTCTGTATAAATCTGAGAACACAATAACTCAAAAACAAAAAGTTGGTATTTAAATTCATCATCTTCCAAGGAAGCGACAAGGAGATTTTCAAGAAAATTCTGCCCACCGAAACCTACCCATTAAATGGAAAAATTATCAAAAAGTTTGCTTTTCTCAAAAAATAGTTCTAAACGATTTTAATCAAAATACTGTATAAAAATATTCACATGACAAATAAAATGATCTTGAGTTTCTGTGAATAAGTAGTCTTCATTCTGAATGACTTTTGCACAACTGGTAAACTGTAAGAGACAAGAAATTACTGCATAAAAAAAGGTAGATCTTGTTATATAAAAAAAAATTATAGACTTAATAATTTCCGAGATATTTCCTGTTATTAGTTAAACTTTTAAAATACTTAAACTTCTCTCACACAGGAGTCCTCATTCATTTCATCTCTATTTTGTTTTACTCCTGGCCATGGAAAGAGATCTAAACTTCATCACATAGCAACAGCTTTTAAAAGATTTGACTCGCTTTAGCCTATTTGCCTAAGTTGGAGTCTGGCAGAAGTGCTGCAATCGGAAAAACAAGCGAGGATTGCAGCCCCATTGATATAGTAAAAGCTACTTTGTTGTCAGAGTTTATGATGCCAGATTATCACGTGTTCAGTCCCGACGCTATGCTTAGCTTTAGCTTGCAGTTACTGTTTTTTATTTTTGCTGTTTCCAGTTATTTTGCATGTGTTATTTGTTGCCATTTTTGTTACTTATTAATTTCATTGTTAGGGTGGCTGTGAAAATTATCTAATAGGGAAACCAAGGCCAAGATGTTGGCACTAGCTCCTGATAGTGGTGTGTAGCAGAAATGAATGCCTTTATTTATTTATATTCCTCTTACTTGTTCACCTTATAATTACTTACCTATTGCCATTTTCTCCTATCTTGATGTGAACCTTCCTTGACACTTTAAACATATGCAAGGCTGGCTCAAAGTAATCAATGGAATTTGTTTCTTTATTTTTTTAATTTAGCTCCCTGGAATACTCCTTAAATACATTTTTACTGAATTATTAATTTTCAAAAATATAATCAAATTACTCTTTTTCTGTCTCTCTGTGAACTGTTTCATTTATTATCACATCTTTTGTATGCACATGTCAGGCAAACATGTATTGCTCACATTGGCAATGTAGTACTTAGCTAGGAATTTTGTCGCTAATCTGACGGACAAGGAAGCAAGTTATAAGACCAATTCTACTAAGGTTTATTTTGAATGTTATGATGTAAGAATAGTTTTTTTGAGGAAGAGATAGAGAAAAACATATGAATGGAACACATCAGACTTTTACTGCCTTTTTGTGTCTTGACAAAGAATTGCATTTGTTTAAAATCGAGAATGTTAATAATGAAAAAGTTAATGCTAATGCTCATAATATAAAAGTTAATGGAACTTATGTCACCTTAGAAGTTACAATGTTCTGTTTGTTTATTGAGTGGGGTTCTAATGATGTTACAGTAATTTCATCTAGGAACTTTTCTTTCAAACTAGATGTATGTAAGCTTAAAGTTGAAAGATTCCTATAGCACCGGGTACAGTGCTGGTGAATCGGTATGAAAAGCTAAGGATCCATGATTCAAATCCTGGCTCTGATACTGAAATTCTAACTCTAATTCAACATTTTAAAACCTAATATTTCTATCCAATAACCTTTTCACCAATATTGATTTTACACACTTAGATACAAGATGGCCACTCCATTAAACGTTTAAATCATTTATCTTGTTTAACTCCCTGGAGCAAGCCAGCTACAGAATTAGAATTTCTTTCAGATCCCAACAAGCTACTTGGAAGGCTAAGGGAGGGATGGTTTCTACAATAATGGCAGCACCTGTGCCCCTTCAAGGACCCACTGCACAATTCCAATCAATTAGGGTGAGGCAACTTTCCTTAGCCTTTCATGTAACTTGTCAGGATTCTAGAGTAATTTAAATCCAACTGTAGTCATACCAATATTCAAATGCTACCAGAGCTAACAGGTTTATCATGTATTTAAATAAGACATATATCAGTAAAAATAATATGGAAACATTTCATAGATAACAGAAAATCATATTTTCAAAATAACACCCAAAATGTGGTCTGCAAAGTCATATGTATCATTCGAAGTGCAGAAGTATATTCCAGGGCACACACGACATTGCAACAAACTCAACTGCAACAATGACTATGTAACAAGAATACGCTGATAGGTTTACCAGTTGTTAGCAATGAAAGAAAAAACTAGAAATTATTTATAAAAAATTTATGTTCAATATACATATGTTCCTAATAAATGATATACCCATAAATTAGGTAACAAATTAAGTTAACATATTTTATTCATGTTCAGAGTACAAAGAACCACAATGGCAAGGAAAAGGGCAAACGAAGAGATAAAAAAGGTCAAGTTTGACAGAACTAGTGAACTACAGTAAAATGTAACATCTCTCTTCTTGGACATCATGTACGTCTTTTGGAACTGATATTATAGGATTAGCATCTGAGCTTGGATTTATTTCTCCAATTCTTTCCTCTCAGCATGGTTGAAGATATTTTTTACTTTCTCTATATGTACTATGTACATAGTGTATAGAGAAGGTAATTGCACTCCACCAAAAAATTGGCCGCGCCGTGGCCCAGTGGTTAGACCACTAGCCTCTCACCTAGATGGCCGGGGTTCGATCCCAAACGACCGCATGTGAATTTGTGGTGGACAAAGCGGCGCTGGGGCAGGTTTTCTCCTGGTAGTCCGGTTTCCCCCGCCATCGCATTCCACCGGTGCTCTATCATCATTCATGTATCATCAGTGTCACCACCTGCGGTGCCATTAGTAGTTAAAGCGGGCGTTAAACACTACAAAAAAAAAACTCGATATCGAGATTTTTCCAGAAATATATGTTTTAGGGTCCCCTGTATTTAAAAAAAAAAGGTCTGTGTCTGTGTGAACATAATTCAAAAACGAAAAGTTGGTAAAATACCAAACTTGATATTTAAGTTTAGTATCTTCCAGGGATGCGACACGAAGATTTTGAGAAAAATCCCCCACTCCAAACTACCCCTTTACATGAAACTTTTTTTCGAAAATTTTGATTTTCTAAAAAATGGCTCAAACAATTTTGATTAAAATATTGTACATTAAAGATATTTAGCTGACAAATAAAATGTATATTTTGAATTTTCTGGGAATAGCCTCTGAAGAGTACTTTATTCTGGGTCAATTTTACAGAATTTTCCATAACTGCTAAACCATAAGAGATGGACAAAAACTTACCACACAACAAATGTAGAGCACTTTAAAAATGGCGTGTTATTTATGGACGCTCTGTAACTGCTGTGGTTCTCAGCGCCCCATTCTATATAGGGCGTGAAAGACCGCTTAATTTTGCTCAGAGTCCTCTCTATCAGGCTTGAGGTTCTTTTATGTGCAGTAAATCTATGACACGGGACCAACAGCTTTATTTTCCTTCCGAAGGAAGCCATGCTAGGGATTTTTACACCCGAAAAAATCCATCGTCCTCCGCCAGGTTTGAACCCGCGACCTTGGGTATATGAAGTTAGCATGGTAACCATTACACCACGGAGGAAGAGCACTTTAAAACACACAATTTATGTTATATACATTTTTTTTCCTGGAGTTGATTGCTTTTGAGATATTCCTTGTTTTTGGTATCAGCTATAAAAAACTTATACTTTTCTCATACAGGACTTTGTGAACTCGTGTCCATACAAACAAAGGAACTTCAGTCACATAGTAACCAGCTTTTGACTATATCTTTAACCTATGGTACTATGGTACTCCCTTATTTCCCTTCTACTTACAAGAAAAAAAATTAGCAGAAATAAGACTATTTCTGCTAATTTTTTCTCTATTAGCATGAAGTAAGTAGAAGCATAAGCTTTTTAAAAATGATTTGTTGCAGAGATGTAGAGAAAGTCATGTGAATGGAATACATCAGATTTTTCCTATTTGCATGATAACAGGATACTTTATTTCAAACCAATTAATTAGCATGCAAGCAAAGCATATTCATCTTTCTAACATGCAGGATCTAAAATAAATTTTTATTTTGATACATTTTGTATGTGTAATCATTATTGGTACGATGTAATCAGAAAGTCCCAGCTTTGTTCTTGTGTGCTGTGTTTAAGCATTTTATCTTTATGAGGCTACTGGCTCACTAGCTTTCTGACAATATTTGCCACCTAAAAAGTCATCATTATTGTCATGCATACTCTGGATTCCAAATAGTTGAAACTTTACTTTTTTAATTCTGGTTGGATTCTGCAATATTTTACATTTGAGCACTCCTAGATTACTTTCCTTATTGAACTTCTAAGTTTGCATGGCTTTGTCAACCAATACTTTCCTTACTTTGTTAATTGAGAATCTGTTATTTAAGAATAATTGTTATAGAAGCATCTTCAGCACCATTTTGATTAAAATGGAGCATCTGAGGTTAACAGAGTACTGTGATTTCCATTGCTAATGCATTACCATGTTAAATTTTCTTTCATTCATACCAGATGTATTACTTTTTATGTTCAGTGACAGCAAATTCAAAATTTTCAGTACTATTAGGCAACGCCTAACTTTAGCTTACTCATATTTGCTATCCTTATTCTTTTATGTTGTTCACTCATTTTCGCTTTTTCAATCTTTTACATGCCCTTGAATGAACATGACAATTCTCACAGTTTCTCCCATTTAAAATTTCAGCATTTTTGTTGATGCAAAATGTTCTCTAGAAGATTTTACTGTCCAGTTGTAATCAAATTTGCAAGTAATTAGAAATCTAAACTAATGAAGACAGGTTTTCATACCACAGCAATGGTTTGGTATGTACTGGATTTAGTTTTACTTAGTACATTAACAATTAGAAAAAGTATGAGTATAAAAATTACACAAATTAATATTTTGCACGAGTGCTATGTAATTAGTAATATCATAGGTCAATCTCAATCTTAGTTGTACTGAGAGAACCAATGAATTTGGTGACGGCTGCACCGTAATTTTTCACTGGGCATGTAAGCACAAGATTCTGCACTACTGCTATAAATAAGGCCACACTTCTGACAGTTTTACTTTGCTCTGTTCTGGAAGTAAAGTAAGTTATGGTGTAGTTCAGTAATGAGTTATTTATTATTTTGTAATGAACTTGTCAAAGTATATTATGGCCAAATATATTTTCTACTGTACAGCAAGTACTTATTTATGATTTGTATATGTCAATTCAGTCATCTCATCAAGTGAAAATATAATTTGCAGAAAGATTTCTGGGTGTAAAAGTTCCAGGCTGTACAACAACCCATAAACTTTGATTTCTATTTCTGGGTTCACTGAAACAAAGTGTATAAGACAGCCACACATTCCCTAAATGAATTAAAACAAAATATTTCCCAGAATTTCTCAATGTGAATTATAGCAAGTGATGAATACTTTCCTAAAGAGGTGCCAAAATGTATGGACAACAATGGTCAGTTTCAGTATCTCCTTTCAAAAGTTGATGACACAGCAGGCTTCCAGTTCATTGGCTCACCCTGTAGATACTTGTACACAAGCGCATGTGTGTGTTAGAGAGAGCGAGAGAGATGTAATTTCACATAAATCTTCCATAGGAGAATTAAAATGAAAAATCTTATCACTGAGAACAGGCCTAATATTTGAGAAGATTGGTTGCCATTTTTTAAATTAGAAGTTTAAACAACACAGTGCAGAGACATTTTGAGTACATCTTAATTGGGACAAGAGAATTATGGAGTGTAAATTTCATAACAATTTGAACAACTGCAGAATTTAGAATTTTCACCTCTGGGCAGAGATACCGCAGGAGGGATTTATCCCATTTTTTTTTTTTTAATGCAGTGTTCGGTTTGCCTATGATCCAAGAACTTTCTATTCTGTTAGTGCTGTATCACTGTAGAGTCTGGCCACATGCAAGACACAGTTAGGGAGTGAGAAGAGAGGAATGATATCGAGCGACAATTTAGCAGACAATGCCTGCTTTAATATTAATATAAACCATGATACTACTAAATTCAATAACTGTATATATTAAGAGAATTAAAAACCAAATAGCAGTCACAAAATTCACAAACGGCTGGCACAAACGGGCCAGCTGAAGAGTTGGAGATTTGTTTCAACTTCTTCTATATTGCTACTCCTTGACAAGATGCTCATATAACACCTTGTTTTTTTTTTAAATCTAGTCTTGGATAGAAGGCAGCATAATTGCAATAATAGTTTTACTATAGCTTTATAGTGAAGATGGAATTTTCGTTCAAGGTATTAACTATACAATCCAGTTTTTAACTTGGCAATTAAGGGAAACCATGAAACAACTCCAGCCCTATTGGGTTCATGGAATTTGAACCTGGAGCCTCCCAAATGCAGGCATCACCACCTGGGTTATCCTGTTTGGTAACACTTCTTTTGTACTACCTGTTTTCATTGTATACATTGTGTGATTTAGTGGCATCAAATACATTTCTGTTTGCACCATGTAATTTGTGTGCAGTACATGCATAAAATGACTTCTGAAAGTTTAAAAACTGCTGATATGTGTGGGTGTGCCTAACTAAAAATATTGGGGAGTTCTGTTATTTTCAAAAGTCCAGTGTGGGTAAAAAATTTATGTTCTTATTTACATTTAATTTTTACTATTGATAAATTTTTATACTTTAAATAGAACCTCCCATAAAAATTACAAACATGTTGCCATGAAAATGAAAATAGGTGGCGCTGTGGCCAATTGGTTAGACTGCTCGCCTCCCACCTAAGTGGTCTGGGTTGGATCCCAAGCACCCACGCGTGGGTTTTGTGGTGGATGAAGCAGCGCCTGGGTGGGTTTTCTCCAGGAATTCCAGGTTTCCCCGCCACTCATTCCACCAATTGCTTCATTATGACCTTTCCTATCATCCATTTCACTTGCATTTCACATCATCCACACCCTATGCTCACTCATACCTGGCTATGGGCCAGACCACTTGTTCCAGGCTCTGCATTCTGTGGTTCGTGCCGTTCGCTCCCTGACAGGCTTCTGACCCCTAGATACCTGCTTACAAGGCACGTGTCCTAAAAATATGGGGAGGGTAAGTTGACTATGAAAATGAAAATAAAAAAGGCTGGACTCACAAGGGTCATTGTCACATTGATATTACAGATCAAGCTGAGATTTTTGTTTTTTTAGTAAAATTAGATTGAAAATAATGTGCGTGTATCAAGTATAAATTTAGAACAATCCACTAGTATCTAATTATTTGCATATAAATAGTATTTAATAATTATTAAACACTATTCTTCAGTGTTTGCTTGGAAGCACAGATTACTGGGTAAAAATGAAATATAACAGCAACATTTGTAATTATAAGTTAAGTTTTAGTGCAGTTTCAACTGTAAACTTTATTTTTTCCACCAGTTAGGGGCGCTATGAGGGAGAGAGCTGAAATACCGGTAGTTTTATTTTCAATATATTTTCACTATAAAAAATCCCAGCTCAATCCGCTACATCAATGGCCTTGTGTTAGTGTAAGCCAACAATATTGTCACAAAGGATATTCCAAAAGAGGCGCAGAATTAAAAATATCATAGTAATAATTTGAAACTATAGATAGCAAAAACTTTGAACTAAAAATTGGGGTGGGAGCAATTCTGAGCTCAAAGAAAGTAAAATATATATGTATGAACCGTCAACAATTTACATTTAAAGATATGCACACAACACACAAGTTAATCACCCTATTTTTTTCTTTTTCTTTGCTTCCAATGATTTAGATGAAGGAACAAGTAGTGATAATGTTGCAACTTACTCTGTGAAGCTAAAGCTACTTCTATTGCACTCTATTTTCACTTAATCACAGTGAAGAATAAAAACATTTTAATTTTCATCAAGTAAAATTAAGCAAATCTTTATTTCTTATTCTCTTATTTTTATTTATGAATTGTTATTTGTTATAAAAAAGAAAAGTATCTTTATTTCAAAACATCAAAAGACCTTACATGAAAGAGTAGATATTTTTCTTTTTGTATCTTTCCTGAGTTTCTCATACAAGGCAAAGGTCAACCAAGAAAATGGCACTTAAGAGACAATATCTCAAGTAGGCTTTATTTTTACGCAAATTCAACAAACACGATTTACAATTTTTTCATACAAAAGTTCCTTAATTACTGCCAAAGAACATTTATCTACAAATACAATAACCGTGTATAGCAAAAAAGAAATTTTGTTACAACAAATCCCGTCTTAACATGTTCTTGTAAACAAAAATAAAACAGCTATTCCTTTTCTTGTACATCTTTCTACAAACAGAAGTTATGACAGCTTTGAATCAGCTGCTTAAAAATTAGCATACTAAATCAAACAAGGAAAAACAGTAATAGAAAGAATGCACATCTATAACATTTTATATCACAGATAAGTGGAGGAAGGGATAAGAAACAAGCAAAGAAAGATTTCTCATACAATGTTATAGTATTGGGAAAATTTTAGGTCATTACATGCACATGTTAGTACACTTAACACTACACAATGTTGCTGAAATGAACAAAATGCATTCAATAACTTTTATGTCTGAAGAAATGTTTATTACAATTCTTGCTGAATATTTGAGGAGATTCCATGAATTTAAAATTCTTTGGTCTCAAGAAACCTGCTGAAAATCTGATTCCAAATTCCACATCCCATTTGCCACAATGCACTGTTGTGAGGCTGGCTTATCTACAATGACAACCACAAAAGAAACAAATAAAAATAGATAAACATCGACTTTCATTAAAGTGATATATTTCGATTAGCATTTTTTAAAATAATATTAGAAGGAAAACAGCAAGGCAAGTTTACTAAAATAGAGATAATTAAGTTTATAAATACTTTTATATAGGTATACTACAAATAACAAAAACTGAAGTTATTAGTCCTACAGATATGAATGTGTTTTAATGTTTCACTAACTTTACCAAGGCTTATTTTCTTTTAGTATTATTTTTAGCCTGCTTTCCTTTCCCACGTGCTATTTTAAAATTACTGAAAAACTCCTGCCACACTCTAGTAAATACTCTGTACATTTATTTTCTTACATGAAAATATGTAATATTTAAAGCGGTGCTTGCAGTTAGACAAGTTTAAGCACCACAAAAAATGCGCATTTCTGCCAAATTTGACTGATTCCTGAAAAACTGTGTGTACATGCATCCCAAATGCATGGATAATTACTTTTTTCTTTTTTAAATTAAAAAAAAAAAAAAAAAAAAAAAAGACATACTTTAAAGCTTCTTGTGAAATAAATAGTTTAAGGAAAAAAATTCTGATTTGTTCCATTCACATGACTTTCTTTCTGTTCTGCAAACAAACTATTCTTAAAAAAAGATAAATCTTTTATCTACATAATGCTAATCAAGATAAAAATTACCAGAAATGTTCTCAGTACTTAGTTCTTTATAAGGAGGAGGGAAATAAAAAAATAAATATCTTTTACGCTTTACCAGTTATACAAAAGTCAGTCAGAATGAAGAGGACTTCTAGAGCTATTCTGAAGAAATTCAGAATATGTATTTTATATCCCATGCAAACATCTTTAATAAGCATTTTAATCAAAAACGTTAGAGCAATTTTTTTAAAAAATAAAATGTTTCGAAAAATGTTGCATGTAAAAGGTAGTTTATGGTGGGGAGGTTTTCCTGAAAATCTTTGTCTCTCATCCTTGAAGATGCTAAACAAAGGACAATGGCAGGGGAAACAGAAACCATCTGGTTCCAAACTCCCCCCCTCCCAATTCTTTCTTTTTAAATAATGGCTCTGATGGAGGCACAACAAAATTCAATCATGGCCACACAAATTTATACATATTATTTGCAACAAAACTAATGCATTATGTTAATTGTTCTTTCACACATAGGCCACATGTAGGACAGAGCTAGAAAGATAAGGATCAGATTGAAAAATTCAATCTATAGCCAGGATATGAACCATGGCTCTCACTGTTTCCATTGGTTGCTTCAAGTAACACACACAATTATCTGTTAATCCACCTTAAGAAAATGACATATTGCAGTTTTTTGTTTATAGTACAAAATATAACAAAAAATGTGTGTGTGTGTGTGTGTGTGTGTGTGTGTGTGAGAGTGTGTGTGAGTGAGTAGAGAGGGAGGGAGGGATATTTATGGTTAATTCAGCCATAGAACTGGACTTGATGTAAAAATATTTTGTATCCCTCCATGTTAGCTGTTCAGTCAACTGTGAGGAATGAACTGATCATGTGCATGCAAAATAGGGATGATTCAAATTTTAACGGAAGCTACATCCTTCTTTAATGTTACTACTGATATTATTTACTATTTTATATTAGTTAAATTTTTTAAGTTTGATTAATATACTTCTTGAAAACTCATAGACATTCACACATTTAAGGAACATGTTATAGTGTGCTCTGGTTTCCCACATATCACGGACTAGTTCAACCTTATATGTATACATCAAATTGGGTTGTAAGAGTGGAGCAATTACACAAACATATGGAGACAACAATATTGCACAAGCTCAACAGCATAAATAAATATGACTGGCCTGGAAAATGCTTTGTGCGTCACTGTGCATTGATGGCTATTTGCCTTCCTATGTGAAAGCTGTTTTAAGCCATGCTTGGTATCATGATGTCTGTGAGAAGGCCCTTAATAATAATAATAATAATAATAATAAATAATAATAATAATAACAACATTATTATTATTCCTTTTCCATTGTTTTGCAATTGACAGTAAACAACTCCCTTCGCTCCACTCTTCAGTAGTTATTTAAGACCAAGTGTCAGTTGTTCGTAACAGTGAGTTATATACATTTGTTTCTGCTGTGGTCCCAAACACATAAAAGGTATACTGATAATTTATCTGCTTCCGCTGTGGTTCCAAACACATAAAAGGTATACTGATAATTTATCATAATATTACATCACATTGTGGTCTACTGCTCTATATGAATTTCTCCATATTTACAATTTATATCATTTATAGATGATTTAAGTTAGATGGAAGAAGCAACCTCCAAGAAATGCTAAACACAACATCATGTTATTTACATTTGAAATGAAAATCTAAAGACCATAAATTACATTAGAGAAAGACCTTTGAAATTCAAGATGAAATGAAGATCTGAGGTATTAATGAGAAATTCTTAATTTGCAAGACTGTTCCATCTCCCCATCTAAGTTAAAGAGTGAAAAATACCTTGTTATGATTATAGTGACTGAATTTGTTCAAGATATTTTCACTATGATAAAAATGGCAAGATGGCAACAATACTGTAAATGTGTTTAGATACCTCAGAGAAAATTCATTCCAAAAAATCTGATGTATTCCATTCACTTGATCTTGTCTACCTATTCTGCAACAAAATAATCTTACAAAAGCTTATTCTTCCTCCTCTCCATGCTGATCAATATAAAATAAAGTATTATCAGTTATTTTCTTGTAGGCAGAAGAGAAATAATAGAATACACTAGGCTGGTTGGTAAGTAGCATTGAATTGGGAAAGGTAGTAAATATATACGCCAATGGCATGGAAAAGGTTGCAAAGAATTGGTAAGACATGTTAGTTGCTATGATTGATGCAAGATGGAACTTGTAGGAGGTCATTGAGATCTTGTAAGGAGAACATAGTAAGTCAGCCTGTCCTCTGGTAGGATCATGTATAAACTTTGCCTCTTGTAGACAGTCAATGGCATGGAAACCTTCTTTACAGCTATTATGATTCCTCATAGTGATATTACAATCATCAGAATGCCTCCGAAGCCTATTTTAATTAAAATGGTAACTATTTGAACTAATTTAACAGTATTGATCTCAACTTTTTGGTACTATGTCTTTTATATGGCATGTGACTGGAATTTTGGAATTATTGAGAAGAGGAAGAAAGTGTGTACAGCAATGATACCAGAAGAAGTTGTGAATGATTAGATATTCTAAACATTTTAAACCATTTAATGTGATCATGATGATGCCTGGGCATTTTTACAACTTTGCCATGAAATGTGACAAAATTTAAGATTATATTAAAGATTAGTATTGCCAACTGGATAAAAATTTCAAAAGACTAACTTCCATCAATCAAGACAAAGCAAACATTCAGTGAGTTATAATTGTAGAAGGTACATATCATCCTCAAAAGAGGGAAGTCCCTTCTCGTGATCTTGTGTATCATTCATAAAATTTGTGCTTAATTTGTGTGTAAACATACAAAAAAGGTACAGTCATTTTTCATGATAAGTTTTATTTCACAATTTTCACTGAAACATTGAAATAACCTAGTTTTGTATGTTTAACTGATAAATATATTGATCCTTGATTTTTCACCAAGTTTGTGCCAGTAATATCTGCTTCACAATTTTGGCAAACCTGTTTTTTTTTCATCTGTAAAATTAACTTCTTGTGACTTACTACCTTTCCCATGTCAATGTTTCAATTGTTGAGATTGAAATTCCATTCTCTTTGCATGGAAAAGAGTAAAAATAAAAAGGAAGGAAGAAAGAAAGAAAAAAAGAAAAAAACAAAGGACAACTTTCCATTTGAGAAAAGTTTAAGTATTGGAAAATTTAAATCAATAAGGATAGTTATGCGAAAGTCATCCAAAATGAAGAGGGCCTCAGTGGTTATTTACACAAAACCCAATATATACCTACATATTTTTGCAATGTAAGTATCTTTAATATATAGTAATTGAATCAAAATTGTTAAATCCATTTTTGAGAAATTAAAAACTTGAAAAAAGTTCTGCATAAAGGGTAGTTTGGGCTGGGGAGGATTTTCCTGAAAATCTTTCTGTTGCATCTTAGAAAGATGAACTTAAATACCAACTTTGGATTACGTGACTTCTTTGTTTTCGAGTTACGCCAGTGCCTTCCCCTCATAGCAGTCACTGTGCATATATACAACAGATGGTAATGATGATGATGAGGGGTGTTTAAGGGCATTCAACTATTGAGGTCATTAGCACCCACAACAGATGGTAAAAGTAAATATTGTCTCTCTCTCTCTTCTCAACACAGAGGTGATATTAAATAGGACATGGCACATTTATTATAGTTTCTTCAAGGGAAGATTTACATTTGTTGCCAATACCGAACAGAAAACCCAATGCTTAATCAGGTAATCTTAAGCATAACATTTTCAACCGTTCTACAACACTGCCAAAATAAATGTGCTTCAACCTACGATGTCATTGTTGGTGAAGCAAGAAACAAACGTATTACTCAACTAAAATCAGAATTGCTAAGTTCTCAAGATGAAAACAACAATCTGCTCCTTAAAACTTATTTATCATGTATTTTACTGACCTTGTTTTCATTTGCGTTTTTAAGAATGCCTGCTTTTTAGATGTAGATTTGTTGCTAAGAAAACACAAAGTTATTTTATTTCTCTAGCCCACAGATACCTGAATCTAACACTGCAGAAAGTTCAGTTTGAGCAAGTTAAATTGTTGCTCTAAAAATTGCAAAAAGTGGATGATCCTTTACTGATGGAAAATTTATAAAAGAATATTTAGTAGAGTGCTCTGAAGTATTGTGTCCACCAGCTGTGACCCACTCAGAGATGAAGTTTGTCCAAACAAACCATCTCTTGTTGAGTACAGGAACTTGGTGCTGACCTGAAAGAGCAATTGCAGAAAAAAGCAGAACTTTTGAGATTGCTCTTGATGAAAATACTGACAAAAGTGACACAGCACAGCTTCAATGTTTGTAAGTGAGGTCAAAACAGATTTCGCTATAACTGAAGAATTACTGGACACCATTCCCCTCAAACATACCACCACTGGTGCAAATATCTTTGCATCTGCTGAAGAGAAAATGAACATATGGGCTTTTTGCTCACAAATCTATGTAGTATTGCTATTGATGGAGCACCAGTGATGCCATCCGATGGGCAAGTTTGCAGGCTGCATCAAAAGGAAAGTGGGTGATGCTGGACTACTTCCCCAATATTATTGGTATGCTGTATTTTACATGTTATATGTGCAAAACACTTTCACAACTTTACATCTGTTATTGGCACTGTGGCAAAATGTGTACATTTTTACAGAAAGCAAGGTTTGAACTATTGGAAGTTCAAAGAAGTTTTAACAGATCCCCAGGCAGAATGGCAACATTCCATTTTATTGTACTGCATGCAGGTTAACTTGTTTGAAAGTATTATCAATCTTTTTTCTTTTTGCAATAATTGATGAAATAGCTTTGTTCATGGGGATGAAAGGTTCTCCACGGCCACCTTTGCACAATAAACAATGGGTGGCTGACTATGTGCTCTAGGCAGATATAACTTCATACTTAAATGATTTAAATATTTTGTTACAGGAGAGAAAAAAGCTCATTAGCACCATGTGTAATATAATTAGGGTTTGCAAAATGCAGATTTTGTTATTTAAAGATCAACTTGGCAATTTTCTTTCATTAAAGTCATTAAATTTGTACACTTATGAAAATCTTGAGGAATACCAGATGTCAATACAGAATGTGCATGATAAATTCAATGCCCAATTCAAAGAAATTAACAATATGGCACTTGAACTTGAAATTTTTATGACTTCTGAAAAGATACCACTAAATTTCCAAACAGGCTTGATAGAAATACAGCTCGATAGGATTCTTAAAGACAGGCACTGACTGCCACAATAGCAGTGATTTCATTCAATTTTACAGAGGTATTAATAAACAAGGATTTCTCAAAATTCTGGCATTTGCCTGAAAATTTTTGTGTAAAATGAAATGGAGGTTTATTTATGGCCGCTCTTTAACTACTGTGATTCTCAGTGTCCCATTCTATACTGGTGTGAAAGACTGCTTAATTTTGCTCAGAGGCCTTTGTCAAGCTTGAGGTTCTTTTTGTGCCTTAAATCTATGACATGGGACTAACCTCCCTTCCGAAGGAAGCCATGATAAGAATTTTTACGCCCATAAAAATCCATTGTCCTCTGCTGGTTTTAAACCTGCGACCTTAGGTATATGAAGTTAGCATGTAACCATTACACCACCAAGAGTGACATTTTTTATCATTGTTTGGTACAACTTATGCATGTGAACATGTTTTCAATTATAATTGTAATAAAAGTAATTGTTGAATGTTTGATGCTGCCTTAGAGGAGGTACTCTGAATTTCTGCAGCTAAATCCACTTTAACGAATGTTGGTAAATTAATTGTGGCAAAACAATGTCAAAAATTGACCTAAATGGTAAGTGTACACAAGGCCAACCAAAATACAGGTAGAGAATCAATGGTGTGCTTCTGTTTTCCAATAGTGTCATTAATGATGATGCATGCACGCATACGCGTGCAGCAGGCATATTCATGATCATTTTTAACTTGTACATTGTACATGCACTGTCAGTTTGTTAGAATAGGCAACATCAGACATGATTAGATTATGAATGACTACTTCCTCTCACTGTTTCATTTAAATGTATTGGTATTGGCGACACTTGCAGCTGCATATGAGGCAACTGTTTACTTTAGTTTACTTTTACTGAAACATAGTCAGCATGTTTTTAATTGCATACTGTGTATACTTTGTTATAAAATGAATACCTATGCAATACATTACATAATAATAATAATAAAAAAATCCTGTGTGTCATGGAGCAGATATCTTAAGATTACCTGTTGAGTTAGCTGCCATGACCTACATAACTGCAGCTGCGCTTTTTGTATGCAAGTACGGAGATAGATTTCTAAACAATGAGATTCCGAGTTTGGATCCTGCTCCCATTTTCAGTTTTAAATCTGTCATGCACACTATACTTAACATATGTGTTCTCAGCCCACAAATCTTAACTTAACTTAAAATTTGTACCACCTCTGAAACATATCAGTCACTGTTCAAACTCAAGATATAACTTCAAGAAGTGGTGAGACATTTGGCAACATTGTGTAGGTTATTCAAACTATTGTAATCTTCAAGTTCATTCTGTAAATAATGCAGGACATGAGAGCCCAAAAAAGTGTGTGTGTGTGGAGCATAACTCAAAAACAGAAATTGGATAATTACCAAACTTGGCACTTAAGCAGAGGCAGCTCTTCCATTTGCGCACAGTCACACGTGAACCCCCTAGTCAAACAAGATTATTTAACAATTTCATTTCCGCTGCTCGCACGTGTGAGTGAACAAACATTGAGACTGCTGGTATGGACAGTAAGAAGTGCAGTGGTGGGGGTACCTTCCTCATAAGACCTGGCATCGCACAATTTAGTTGTGCTCCAAGCGAGCTCTGAAACGTGTGAGAGTTGTGTTTCTTTGTTTTTTTCTCTGCTCTTTTTACGTATTTGTACACGTCTTACGCCTTATGTTATTTCAGTAAACATTTTCATTGTGTTGTGACATAAGAAATGGGTTTAATTGAATTGAAAGTCACGGAACTAAAGGAACTGGCCTTCTCTACCTTACCATTGGAAAAGAAAATGGAAATAAAAGGAAGCAGACCAACACCTCATCTAAACATACAACAAATAACTAAATCCAAAAACATGGATTATAGAAGAGATTTAAAGTAGAGCTGTATGAAAAGAACAAATTGATTTGTGGCTGTGAGCTAGCAGATTCTTTTGCTTTCCTTGTCTGTTATTTGCAAAACATGGCGAGACTTCTTGGGTAAGCAATGGTATGGCTGATTTGTCACACCTAACACAGAAGATTAAGAAACACAAAACTGCAAAATCCCACATAAATTCTATATTTGAATTTAATCTTCTAGGGAAAATTGACATTCGGCAACAAATAGACAGCGTCTATTGCCTGAATTTCAGAAAACATAATGACATTGTGACAAAAAATTGATATGTACTTTTAAAAATTATCGGTTGTATTAAATTTTGCGGTGCTTTTGAATTAGCACTCAGAGGTCACAATGAAAGTGAAGAATCGTCGCATTCTGGAATTTTTAGGGGCCTCATAAATTTCTCGGCGGAGCTTGACGCATCGCTGAAAGATCATTTTGCTACTGCAACAGTTTTTAAAGGAACATCCAAAGAAATCCAAAATGATTTGTTGGATTGTATGCTCACTGTGTGCCAGGAGCATATAAAACAAGTAGTAGCTACTGCAAGTATCGTGTCAGTGATTGCGGATGAAAATAGTGATGTGTCAGCAGTCTCAGATTTCAATTGGTGGTTGTTTTTCATTATGTTTTGCCTAATGGGCAGCCTGTTGAAAGATTCTGGCACTTTGTCAATCCCTCCGGCCATGATGCGACATCTATTGCTGCGTGTACTCAACAAGCATTAGTAAATGTAGTTCAGAATTCTGACAAATTGATTTCCCAGAGCTACAATGGGGCCAGTGTGATGAGTGGACATATAAGTGGCGATCAGCAAATTATTCGGCAACAATATAGATATGCTAGTTTTGTACACTGCGCATAGCAACAAGTTTTGTACAACTTAACTTGGTTGTAGCGCAGGCCGCAAGTCAAAACCAACAAGTTCGAGTGTTTTTTTCCAATTTGACTGACATTACCAACTTCTTCAGCAATTCCCCCCAAAGGATTTTTGCTCTGGATAAAGTTGTTGGCAAAAGAATACCTCATGCTTCTAGCACAAGATGGAACTTCAAGAGCCGAACAGTGAATACCGTATATGAATATCAAGCACAACTAATTAAGTGCATGGGGGAAATAGAATCATCAGCCAAGCAGTCGTCAACAATTAACCAAGTGGGAGCCATTTGACGTATGCTAAGAGATCCAGTGTTTGTCTTTTGGCTAAGTGTCTTCCAGAATATTATGCCTCATGTTGAAATTTTATATAGTCAACTTCAGAAAAGGACTGTGGATGTAGTGCAGTCTTAAAGGCTGATTGAGACTTTTTGGACATCCATTGAAAAGGAAAGGGCATCCATGGACAATATTAGGCAGCAGGCAGAGACTTTGGTTCCAGAACCAACTTTGAAGAAAAGGAGAGTTGAAAACGTGCACTTAAACAGGACTGTAGCAGCAAAAGAAGTGTGTGAATGTGATAATTAATCAAATAAGCACACAATTTTCTTTCACAACATGCTGCTCTACTGCATCTCAGTTTGATGCAAGACAATTTGAGCAGCATGACAGGAAATTTCCGGTTCATTTACTTGACCAGACCAGACCAGACCAGACCAGACCGTGGAATTGTACACCTTTTTGGAGAAAGAATGCCTAAGAACCGAATTGGGTGTAATTTACAGGCGACAAGACTTCCGAGATATGAGTGATGCTACACGTTTCCTCAGTTCATTATAGAAAACAACCTGGAGACTACGTTTTCTGAGACCTACAAATTATTATTGGCAGTGTGTACCATACCCATGACCACCTCAGAAGCTGAAAGATGCTTCTCAACTTTGAAACAAATAGACATTTTTGAGAAGCACAATGGTAGAGGATAGATTGAGTGCATTGGCAATGTTATCAATAGAGAAGAACATGATAAGTGACATGCCAAATTTCAATGAAAAAGTGATTGATTGTTTGCATCAAAAAAGGAAAGACGAATGAATTTTGTTTATAAGAACTTCACATAATTATCTGTAGGTTCCTCATTATCATTGAAATTAGCATCATTATGTAATTATCATTGCATTCGTGACTATATAGCTACTGTTTCATTGCTATTAATTTAATTACTTATTTAACTTATAATTAATTTCCCTTATAAATTCTAAGTTACGATTCCAGCAATTCAATTTTATATATGCATTTTCAAAATAAAAAACTTCCAGAAGTAATTGAAATCAAAGTTTATTTTATGTGTTAATTAGTAGCATCCCTTTATATTAAATATGCTTTCGATAATTATGAATTGCTATTATCATTCAATACTTAAATTCTTCTCAAGTTTTTTTTGCGGGGGGTAATGCAAGTGTGAACCCCCATATTCACGACTGATGAGCCGCCACTGTACTTAAGGTTTAGTATCTGCGAAGGATGAAACATGAAGATTTTCAGGAAAATTATTCTGCCCCAATTACCCTTTACATAGAATGTTTTTTTGAAAATTTTGATTAAAACACTAATGTTTTAACTCGTAAGCCATAAGAGATAGACAAGAACTTACTGCACAAAAATATAGATTTCATTAAAACACTCAAAATAATTTTTTTTTTTTTTGTAGTTAACCATTTCCAAGATATTCCTTGTTATTGGTTTCAATTTTAAACTAAGTATGTTCCAAAGTTTGCCTGATATCACTTAAAAGTCAATGAACCAATTCTTGTTTCTTTTAAGCTGCCTCTCAGAATTCCCATCTTCTGCCCCCTAATTGGCTAAGTACACCTTTGAATGTGACATACAAACCATATGCAGAGCAAGGACAAGCGATAAAAGTGATATAAACAGTCCATCATGATAAGAGGTAGGTGTTTTTGTCATCTGAGAGGCAGTTTTAAAACAAAGACTCCTCACCTATTTCACCATCCCAGCCAATGAGAGGTGACTAGTCATATGACAGTTAAGAGATAACAGACTTTACTTAAACTTTTCTCAAGCGGGAAGTCAACTCTTGTTTCATGTCTTTTGTTTTCTGGAAATAGCTTCCTGGGAATGCAAAAGAGAACCAAATTTCAATTATTTCACATAGCACTAGCTTTTAAAAGATGTGATCATTGCTTTAGTCAAGTGTATTTCCATATTTTCCATTTAAGTACAAGCAAGCAAGTAATATGACCAATTCTGCTAATGTTTATCTCGATTAGCATGATATAGATAAAAGAATAATCTTTTGTAAGTAAAGTTTGTGGAAAACGCAGAGAAAGTCATGTGGATGGAATACATTATATTTTTTTTTCATTTTAAGTGATTGTAGGACAAATTTTTGTAAAAATCTTTGTGTCAGATACTAAGAAATGGACTTAGTACTAAATTACATATCAGTTTCAATTTGGAAGCTATATTATGCATTAATCAGAGCATGTGTAGC
Organism: Hymenopus coronatus; assembly: GCA_030762935.1. Lineage (NCBI taxonomy): Eukaryota > Metazoa > Arthropoda > Insecta > Mantodea > Hymenopodidae > Hymenopus > Hymenopus coronatus. The sequence goes on along the minus strand of CM060896.1, from coordinate 34,796,728 downwards.
CGAATTAGACAACATTACAAAAAAAGAAAACCATTATACTTTGTGATGAAGTAGGAAACACGTTAAAAAATAGTAGTTTAGTGAAAAACCTTTTTTTCATTAGTTTTAGTATGTTCACCATAAGATGAAACACAGTTATATTTTTTGCTTCATATGAAATTACATAAATTTAGTTATTATATACATTTCATATTTTGTGCATATTGCAATCACAGTATTACATTCAAATTTTGGTTTATCCATTACCTGCACTCATTCATAATAACAAATCCCTTCAATCGAATGTAGCTAAGAGGGCAGATGGTTTGTGTTTAGGAAATATATGAATAATTTACAAAGTATTTTGAGCAGGAAGATCAACTTGTGTTTTGTAATCTTCTGCATAAATTGGGAAGAACGAATATGAGCCTAACATTTGGCACCTTCCATCGATTCTTCCAAAAGAAATGGCAAGGGTATTTAGCTTCACAACAGCAACTTACTAGCATTCACAGCTGTTGTAAATCTATAAATTAACCAAATTATATGCTACATTAAAGTTGGTGCTTGAAAAAATTTAATCTCATGAATAGCCAATATATAGTGATTTTCAAGCTCATTTGACTGCTCCTGGGACAACAAAGAAGTTATAGCTTGTGAGTAGGGTAGCCTGCTGGGCCAGGGAACAAACATTAATTGGACTGAAAAGAAAATGCAATCTTATCCAAAAATGTGTTTAATGCAAGTCTTGTTTGCTGCAAAAATTATTTACTTCAATCCTTGCACATCAAGTTTGAATTGATTGAGCAGATAGAAAAAATCCAAGCTTCCAGTAGGTGCCTAAGTGCTAAATTTTTCTATTTGTTACAAGCTAAACTCAAAGGATGGATCTTTTATGGAGCACAGATTACAAAGCTGATGATGGACATTGCTTTACAATGACTAAAACTGAGTCAGATGTATGGTACTTATTTAGGAAGTTGTGCAAAAATTTCCTGGTAACACCAAAGAACTCAATAAAAAAAGATTGTAAGAAATCTATTAAACAATTTCAAACTTACCAACTGCAATATGAGCTTGAAGCTCTTAGCATCAAATATTGATCAATTTAAGAGCAGAAAGGTAAAAGCAAGCCGAAAGATTTCATTAGCATCTGAAAAAATATGAAAGGTGTATCAGAGAAATTGGGAGGTAAACATGATACCTGATTATTCTGAGAATTAACTATGCACTTGACATTAGTGCTCCCTTGTGGTCACTCTCTCATACTGCTGCAACAGTTTGTTCCTTGCCATCGTTCATGTATAATGGCTGCTTACTTAAATTACTGAAACTACTAAAAGTTGATGTCTGCATATGTATTTCATCTGCAAATCACCAGTCAGTGCAGTTATAAATTAATCAGAAGCCTTGCATGGCCTGAGAAATGTTGTCAACATATTGCAAAAGGGTGACATTGCACCTCTCATTGCGAGATGTATTTATAATGTGATTGGATTAGTGAGTCACGTGGCTATCAATTGGTTGTCAAGTGCTTGGTTAGCTGTTCAGGTCTTTGAGAACATACAAACTCTAGTAAACGGAAAAGGCTGAAGAGAAATATAATGAGCATTTCCAAGGATGTAATATAACTATAATGCCTTTTACTTTAAGTTGTCTTGCTTGTATCTGTGTATCTCTCTCAAACATAAATAAAAGCAACAAACAAATCACTTCTTTGCCAACTAAAATCATATGTTTGTAAATGTAAAAAGAAGCTAGTAACAGTGAAGAATAACACAAATATTAATATAAAAATAATAGTTGCAACAAATCTTCACTTATCTTTTGGAATCCTTGCTTGGACTAGTTTTGCAATGATTTCATTGCATTATCAACACATCCTTTTGGTCTCTTTTTTGGTGTTGTTTATTTACACTGTTATGGTTACTGCTACTAGGTGGATTGTGTACTAATGCATTGCTAACTACTGGAATCAAAACAAATTTGGTAAGAGTGTCAATTGGAGGTATATCAAAATTCATTGCATGATTTCTATACTTTAGTATAAATATTTTCTCCCAAACCATTAAATCTATGGGCCCATTTAAGTGTTTTAATAATTTAGCATCTGGATTTATTTCATGATTAAATTTCCAAAAATGTTCTGCTATAGCTGATTTATTAATTTGTTTGTATTTAATATTCCTATTTGTTTGTGTTTAATTGCATATTTGTATTTATGTGAGGTATGTCCATTCAATCTATACTAAATTATCAAAAATTTTATATAATTGCAAAGGTATTTTTCATTATTGCCGATTAACCAGAAAGATATGATGAAACAAAAAAACATTTCTGAATTCAGCATAACAAAATTGGTAAACCCCCTACTTTTGGTTTTTAGCTAAAACAGCTAAGGCAATAGAGCATAGAATGGAATAAGATTTAGAGCATGGAAATGCAGCTGAAATTATTGACAGCATATATAGGAAAAGTATTTTTATGGGGAATTTAAAATCTAATACAGGAAGAAACTCAAAGAATGAAATTTAACAACTAATTGACAAGGAAAAGCTGACAAGCAATCTAGAACCTAGAATGGAAAGTGAAGTTGACAGGAAAATCAATGAAAATTAGAAATTAACTCTAGAAAAGGGTTGGCATTATGACTGCATTTTGGCAAAGAAAAGGTAGAAGAGAATTGGAGGTGAAAACAATCCACCATAAGAAAAAAAAAAAAAAAAAACTTTCTAATAGCAAGTGCTATGAATTAAGGAAAAAAGTGGTGGAACCCAAAAAATTGGCCTATAGATTTATAAGGCAGTATGACATCCCAATGTGTATGGAAAATGAAGTACTGCATTGGGTTCTTAAGTGCATGAAAACAATTTATTAATGGGATGAACTAGCGATAGAGGAATTAGCAAAAAGAATTTTAATAATAATAGCAGTGAAAGAAAATTTATTATAGCTTGTGGAAAATATTTAGTAAAGATTAAAGATGCTCGAGAAATAGTATAGAATTGATAAGCAGTGCAAAGAGGAGGGAATTAGTAAAGGAGAGAATGGATTATCCATTACTAGTTAAACAGGATTCTTATATACCAATAACCCGGGTATTGGTTTATACAGTCCAAAAAAACAAGCAACTCTCAAGACAGAAATTTAGTTGAATACGTTTAATGAGAAAGGAAAAAAGAAATGTAACAAATCTTTGTATTATGATAAATTTAGTAATTCATTCATATAGACAACAAAGGAGGAGGACAGTAAAGTGTTATGGGAATTGATGAATACATTAATCTTGCTCTGCTTTCATGGCATCTGAGAGATGCCACACAAGTTATTTTCACATGCTGTTAGTTAACCAGTGCTTCCATCTATCTTTCCACCATATAATCACACACCTATTATTATTATTATTGTTATGCTATTGGTTAACAACACTGTCAATTGCCAGAAACATATCAGCACTGCCAGCGTGCCAGAATTTCATCCCACAGTTCTTTTAACATGCCAGCAAATCTACTGACCTGGGGCTGTCACTTTTAAGCACACTTAAAAACCATCTATCTGGGCTGGGTTTGAGCCCACAACCATGAGTTCAAAGGCTAGAACCATTGAAATACCCAGACCAACAATCTTTTCAGCTTAATATATTCCCTTATTTCTCTTCTGCTTAGGAAGGAAGCAGTAAAAGACATTTTCTGCTAAGGTATATCTCGATTAACAAGATGTATATATAAGAATAATTTTTTGTAAGAATAGTTTGTTTACAGAACAGGCAGAGAAAGTCATGTGAATGGAACACATTAGATTTTTGAAGAATTTGGCCCATAAGCTGGCAGAAGATTATATGCCAGTTCAGTGTCAGAGTTAAAGAAACTGAAAATGGATATTGGAATAAATGCATCTTCCTAATCACAGCGCCTGTATTGGACAAAGTTGTGCCATAGAGTTACTGTATACTAGTTTGTAGTGGTGATAAGATTGTCTAACACTTTTGAATAAAATGCAATGATAAAACAAAACAAAAAATAATTAGTTAAGACCAGCTATATTTCTTATATCTTGGTAGAAAAATAAACAATCAAAATTGTGTATTAAAAACATTCATCCATAAAATAAGAAGTCTTGCCCATAAAAAGTTTAACTACTTTGTTTATTGAATATTTTAAAAACTGAATTCAAGTATTGCATTCAATAGTAATAACAACAGAATTAGCAACACCCAAATCTATACATTTTAATCTATACAATTTTGCATACAGATAAAATCAGTTTTAAATGACTACCTGTTTCTTATACTTTCATTTCTACTAACATCCCAAAATATATTGGTATAGATGTTTTCACACAAACCCTTTTTTGGAGACAGGGGGAAGCAGAAAGCAGTAGCACTCCTTATATCATAAGTCTACAGAGATGGCTGCACCAATGTGCACAGAATTGAATGAGCATTTGTCCTTCAGGATAAAAGAAAAAAGCTCTAAACTGGCAACTCTTCCTAATGAGATTCTAGTTCATTCCTTCTGGATCATTGCAAATGTGGAGGTGGGCAAACAGAGAGATTGGCATAGAGTTACTTATTTTCATCTAAATAATCCATTGTCAGTTGTTTCATCCAGAGAAATCATCCATTGCTTATCACCTGCTAGGTGCAGCAGCTCATACAGAATTTATTACTGCTTTCTAAAGCTATACCCACATAGTTAATAGCCCTCTAGTTTCCAATTGTCACCTAGTGTGCACCATATTTTGCCTTTGGATATTCCTAAAATGTTGCCAATACTTCTATTTGTGCACTTTGGTGGGTTTCTACTTTCTTAACATGAAAGTGCTGTTGTCCATCTTGCTTGCTTTTAAACCAAATATTACAATATATTACTGAAAGTTCAAGATTTTCTACCAATTTTTACTTTCTCTAGCACATATGTACAATGTACAGTCAAAAATACAAAAAATGAGTCATCCCAAGATTCTATGTACCGATTGAAGAGCTTTATGTATCTTTGTAAAAGCTGTGTTCACAATGCACGCAAAATAACTATACAATGGTCTTTTAAATGACAGCGTAATTCTTAACTTTCGGTACTGAAAACAGATCATAGAACGTTATCGTGGCCAAGAGGTTAAGAAAGCCTTGCTTCTACTAGGTTCAAATCTCCCACTGCTTGCCATTTTTTATGTTAATTTTATGACTGGATGTGTAGATCATAATATTGTATTAATATAATTTTGGCATTTGAAGTAATGGGCCTATCTATGCATTCAATAACATAATACTAACATTCATGTTAAATAGCTAAAAAAATGTGTAAATAAACCATTATCTTCTAAAAGTAAAACACAAAAAATATACATAATTAATATTGGATGCATGAACCCTCAGCCTGTATAACTGCCCTCAATCTTTAGGGCATAGACAAAATTAAATACCTGTATTAATGTGGGCAAGTAGCTACAAGACCCTAGACTTCTTGAATTTTTGCCCATCAGCCATCTTTTCTCCTTTGCTCAACTACAGGTAAATTGGAGTGCTGCTCCCTTTTTATCTCAGCCCACACATTCTCAATCTGGTTAAAAGGGAGAGGCTACCACTCTGATATCCTGCCTCTGTCAAAACCAATTTGAAACCTTTTAAGATGTGTGGACAGGATGATTATCTGTACAAATTCAACAATTCCATCAGGATATCTCATCCTTACAGAGGGAATGAAAACGAGTATTACTGTTTCCTGCACACTGTTCACTGTATTGTCAAGCTGCCACAGCACACCTAGACCATATCTTAATATCCAACCCAAACACGATACAGATATGAGACCATGATGGAATTGTGAAGCCATGTATTTTGCATTGTATTGGGACTCTTTTGGATGATAGACAATCACCTTTCCCTTATGTGTAGAAGAAAATGTTGTCTTATCTGTAGTTCAATTTATGTCAGATACATAATTTTTGCTAAACTTTTCTCAAATGGGATGTCATGTTTTTTACTCCAGGCCATGCAAAGAGAACCAAATTTCAATTGTATCACACACTGTCCAGCTCTTAAAAGATTTTACTCATCGCTTTATATATTATATTTCCTTCATTTCTCTTCTACTTACAAGGATGCAAGAAATAATACCATTTCTGCTAATGTTTATCTTGATTAGCATGATGTAAAAATAGTTTGTTTGCAGGATAGGTAGAGAAAGTTATGTGAATGGAATACATACTACTTTTATTGTATTATTCCTTCATTTGCTGTTGAGTACTTGCATGTTTATGATCACTGTGAAATTAAAATAGTAATTCAAAATCTTCTCGGGCTTCTAGCCAGGTAATAACTTGGCTTGACACCAACGTTTCGAAGAAGTGCATCTTCCTCGTCTTCAGGGTGAACTGATGGTTTGAGCTTGCGGAGACTGGTATTTATAAGAGCTGGGATGAAGCTAACATCTGATTGGTTCGCGAGATATTATGGCCTGGTAATTTAAGAGACTGAGACATGGGCACGGACTTCGTAGAAAACTATTTATAGCAGTTATTCGGCTAATGTTTTGTGTTTGAGCACGCACCTGCTAGAAATTAAGTCTTGGAAGACTGCAGGTACAGGATTAGGTGTTAAGGCTCTTTATCATCGGTGTCCATGCTGAACTTAATTGTAGGCCAGAATCGCGATTTAGATTATTTGTTTCAGATGAGATGGCTAAGGCTTCTTTTACTCTCCTTTCCCAGTAGTTCGAACACTTTGCCACTATCTTGGTGTTAGTAAAGTTAGCTCTGTGGCTCTGTTCTATACAGTGTTCAGCCAGTCCAGATTTTTCGGGTTGCATAAGCCTTATTGATCTTTGGTGTTCAGAAACGCGTGTGGCAATAGTGCGTCCTGTTTGGCCAATGTACGCTGCGCTGCATTCGCAAGGAATGTGGTAGACACCAGGTAGACATTCCTTGCGAATGCAGCGCAGCGTACATTGGCCAAACAGGACGCACTATTGCCACACGCGTTTCTGAACACCAAAGATCAATAAGGCTTATGCAACCCGAAAAATCTGGACTGGCTGAACACTGTATAGAACAGAGCCACAGAGCTAACTTTACTAACACCAAGATAGTGGCAAAGTGTTCGAACTACTGGGAAAGGAGAGTAAAAGAAGCCTTAGCCATCTCATCTGAAACAAATAATCTAAATCGCGATTCTGGCCTACAGTTAAGTTCAGCATGGACACCGATGATAAAGAGCCTTAACACCTAATCCTGTACCTGCAGTCTTCCAAGACTTAATTTCTAGCAGGTGCGTGCTCAAACACAAAACATTAGCCGAATAACTGCTATAAATAGTTTTCTACGAAGTCCGTGCCCATGTCTCAGTCTCTTAAATTACCAGGCCATAATATCTCGCGAACCAATCAGATGTTAGCTTCATCCCAGCTCTTATAAATACCAGTCTCCGCAAGCTCAAACCATCAGTTCACCCTGAAGACGTGGAAGATGCACTTCTTCGAAACGTTGGTGTCAAGCCAAGTTATTACCTGGCTAGAAGCCCGAGAAGATTTTGAATTAACACGTCGCCAGGAAAGCTATAGTTCTTATTTTAAAATAGTAATGTTTTGAAAAGTATTTAAAATAGGTTATATTAATATATAATTAGTAATTCATTCTAAATAGTTTGTTCTAATAGTTTTTCAATGATGAATGCTAGGTTACTAAAGGGGGTTTAGTCTTAATAAAGGTTTTCAAAATATTTAAAAATGAAGATGACAAATGCCAGCAGGCACATTACTTTTAACATCCCTGCCTCCAGTAAATGCATGCAATGTCACCACAGATGGTTTGCTGTCTGAAAAATTATGCTGTAAAATTTGTCAGACAACCAATTGAGATCAGAAACAGAAGTGGATCTCTGTTACCACAATCAATTATAATAGACTACAAGGAAGAGGAGTTAGAAGAGAGAAAAATCTGATGTGATTCATTCACATGACTTTCTCTACATCAAGCTATGCTTATGCTTCTATTTACTTCATGCTAATTGACAAAACATTAGCAGAAATAATCTTATTACTTGCTTCCCTGTAAGTAGCAGCGAAATAAGGAAGTACCATAGGCTAAAGTGATAGTCAAAAGCTGGTTGCTATATGAAGTTCCTTTGTTTGTATGGACAGCAGTTGACAAATTCTTGTATGAGAAAAGTATAAGTATTTTAAAGCTGAAACCAATAACAAGGAATAGCTCAAAAACGATCAACTTCACAAAAAACAAAAGGGAAGTATATTACATAAATTGTGTGTTTTATCGTAATCTACATTTCATTTTTTGTGTAGTAAGGTTTACCAACTATGCAAAATTCAATAAAAATCATCCAGAATAAACGGGTCTTTAAGAGGCTATTCCCAGAAGATTCAAGATATACATTTTATTTAGCATGTAAATATTTTAAATATAAGAGATTTTTATCAAAACCGTTAAAGCCATTTTTGAGAAAATCAAACTTTTCGAAAAATTTTCCATTTAAAGGGAAGTTTGAAGCAGGGGATTTTCTGGACAATTGTGTCTCATCCTTGCAAGATACCAAACAAATGCCAAGTTTGGTATTTAATGGTCTTTTCGTTTTGAGCTATACTGTCCACAGACACACACACATGGGACCTTATTCCAAAATTGCTTTTTTTTGGATTCAGAGGGACCCAAAACAGAGAAAGATTGTGTCCAAGGAAACACCTATGAGATTCATGTAACAATCTTGCTCCTCAGACATACTACTGTGTCAAGAAAGTTCCGGGTATTTGCCAATAAAACACAAAAAATTAATTATTCAGCCAAGTTTATTTTATCGCCTTCAAAGTAAGCCCCTTCTAAAATTATACATTTATGCCAACGAATAATCCAATCATCAAAACATTTTTTGTAGGCACTTTTAGGAATCGATGTCAATTGTCGCCGTGAATTTTCTTTTTTGGGTGAGTTTTGGAAAGAGAAAGAAATCAGCAGGAGCCAGATCAGGTGAACATGGTGGTTGTTTGATGAAATTTGTTGAGCTTTTGGCCAAAAATTCAATCACAATAATAGCCTTGTGAGCTGGTGCATTATCGTGGTGCAGAATCCATGAGTTGTCGTTCCACAAATCTGGCCTTTTTCGCTGTATTTGTTCTCTCAAATGCCGCATAATGCTCAGATAAGTCTTTATTTACCATCTGACCTTCTGGCAAGAACTCAAGAGTGCACGACACCGCGACAATTGAAAAAAAACTGTCAACATGACCTTCAGTTCTGATCGAGTTTGACGTGCCCTTTTAGGTTTTGGTTCAGTTGGAAGGCGCAATTCGGAAGCTTGTTGACTGGTTTGAGTGTCAAACTCGTAAACCCATGTCTCATCACCAGTTACAATGTGTTTCATGAATGTGGGGTTGGAACTGGCTCGTTCTAGCATGTCTTCAGCAATCCTTACGCGATTGAGTTTTTGTAGAAAATTTAAGTCTTTCAGAACTAACTGAGCTGCAACGCATGTCATGCCCAAACAATCATTTAAAGTGGTACGAATCGATTCGTGAGACACAGAAAGTTCAGCGGCAGACCTAAATGACGATTTTCAGACACCATTTTCTTCACTTTAGAGATGTTCAGTTCAGTTGAAACCGTTGATGGCCGACCAAAGCGAGGCAAATTTTCCACCACATCTCGACCACTTTTGAATACACTGTACCACTCATATGCACATGTTTTTGATAAAGTTAATTACCATAAGCCCTCTTGTAACATTTTCAGCAATTCGGCACACGAAATACCATTTGCAATGCAAAATTTGAGACAGATTCTTTGTTCAATATTTATATCCATCGTAAAATCCCAAATCACCTTTGAGATGAACTAACAAAATGGCAGACTGTAAACAAACTAGATGACAGATGATGATCAAACTCTGCGTGGGTATAGAGGAAAGTTGTACCAACTTAGCGACAACAATAATTTCGAATCCTCTTTTAAACAGGATTTTTAAATGATCAATTCCCGGTACTTTCTTCAACAGATTTGCAGGCCATGGCTGCTGGTCTGACAGTTGCATATGAAACTGACACATAGCTATTTTGACATGCCCAGGTGGCTACTGTGGTCTCTTAAGAAATGGATCATTAGTAGTGTACTACAGAGATTCTAAGTATTGCAAATCCTAGTGTATCAGAAACTGAAAACTTTACTTATTCCGGAATCTCAAAACATAGGTTCTGCAGAGACTTCATGTGTAATGAGTGCTAATGGTATTACAATAGTAGGTTCTTGTGACTGAAAATTATTCAGCCCTAGTTTGAGGTAGTGCAAAGCTGATTTACGAATATTTTGATTTGTACATTAATCTCAGCTTCATTTCAGTTCAAAAGGAGAAGTATTGTGTTCTCGGTGCATTATTGTCTAATAAAAGCATGAAACCAGCAAATCTCTTATGAAGACCAAACACTCCATGTTAATAAAGCCACCAACTTTTTAAAACAAAAGCTGAGGCCTTGCGTAGCGAACAACAATATATACAGTCAATGGTAGCAGCAATGAAAATGCTGTTCGCACTTCATATAAAGTAGGTCTATTCATCATTAGACTGGAAAGCCACATACTATTGGTGAATATTAATCAAACCGCTACTTAACTAATGGCTGCAGCAATTCTTGGAATGAAAGCTAGGAAGTCTGAGTTCAGTTCCATCATTAAGTAACACAATAAGAAGGATAGAGGAAATGGCTAGCAATGTTACCAAGACTTTGATAAACAGAATTAAAAAGTATATATATTTTTTTGCTATGCAATTAGATGAAAGCACAAACATTCTAAACAAAACTGCTTTCATACATAGTGATATGAAAAACTGCAACAGTTTTCTTTATGAACCTCTACTACATACATCAGAAGAATTGTTCAAGATTGTGTAGTTCATGGTTGACAATGGTATAATTGGAGGAAATGTGAGGGTTACCAGTAATGGAGCAAGATCAATGTGTGGAAGAAATAATTGACACATATCAAGATATAAACTATAGCACCATTGGTAGTGTGGGTTCATTGCTGCATTCACAAAGAAGCACTAGCAGCAAAGAAGATGCTACCAGAATTAATAGTTCCTTAATGAGGTAGTTCAGATTGTGAATGCTATTAATGAACTTTGAGTTCACAGTTATTTGGTATACTACAGAAAAAAGGGGGAGTAGCCACAAGCAGTAATTTGTATTGCACTGTGAAGATGCACTGTGAAGAGTATTGACCAGGCCAGTTGAATTCAGGGATGATGTCAAGTTATTTTTATTTGATTCCAACTTCCACCTTAAAGAGAGGTTCCACAACTTCAAATGTGGTACCTTGCTGATATTCAACTATCTTATAGCACTTTTAACTCTGCAAGGATCTAGTATTATTATTTTCCATATTAGAAATAAAATTGAGATGATAAAAAGAAAAACCAAATTGTGGATTCAAAGATTCTGAAATCTTCCAGTAACTCCCTTCTAAGCAGATTTCATGCAGTTGTAAGGAGATGATATTCCAAAGGAGATCCTTTACATTACTAAGTCACAGTAAGAGAAACTGCACTTCCAGCTAAGGGAGTATTTCCCACGGGCTGATATGACATGTGGATGGGGAATCCTTTTGTTGATGGGTTATCAATCAATCTCTCACACTACAAGAAGATTCTTTGGCAGATTATCTACTGGTAGGTGTTTAAGGTACAGTTTTCACAATTACAACTAGCTGATGTTTGGTTATATGTTATGGCTGGGTATCATGAACTCTAAAGAAAATCTTTTAAGTGCTTAACTGTATTTCCCACTAGTTATTTATGAAAAACCACATACTTCCACCTCACATACCTGAAAATAATGTAGAGAAATAAACTAAAAGTTCAAAGGTGACTTAACATTGAAAATAATAAGACACTAAACCTATTGGAGAGATAATCAAATGGAGCTTCATTTCCACATTAAAGATTAAACTGTGTTTTTTATCAATGCTTTCCCCCCCTCCCATAAATTTATATACCATCTTTAATCTAGGTAAAATTGACGACACAATTGATCATCAAAGTGCTATTCACTCGTTTCTAGTTTGTTTAAGTTATTTCTTTAAATTTACATTTACACATTTATATATCCAGATTCTGGGGATGAGAATAGAGAAATCCCAACCAGCCAGGAATCAAATGAAACACCTTGTACAGCAGGAAGGAGCTCTACCCACTGATCCAACCAACATGAATATTATGCTTTCTTGCAATTTTAATGTATTTTAAAACCCAGGGGGGCGGAGTTCGTGAAATTTAAAATTTTTTTCAAGGGGTCCATGGATGAAGAGTTTGGAAATTTCTGACCTAAGGCATACAGTGCACCTGTACCAATTTCTGCAGTAAAAAAGAATGATTTAGACTTGCTCAACTTTGTGTCACCTATTTTTATTTTTTCCATACACTAAACACATAGTGTATAGAGAAGGTATTGCACTTCACCCAAAAAGTTGATACTAAGATTTCATCAGAAATACACGTTTTAGGGTCCCCTGTATAAAGAGTATTTTTGGTAAGGTCACAGACCTTTTGGTGTGCACGTGTGTGTGTGTGTGCGCGTGTGTGTGTGTGTGATTTGATTTTGAAAATTTTTATTTTTACAAACATGGCTCTTAATGATTTTCATTAAAATACTGTATATTAAAGATATGGCAAACGAAATGTATATCTTGAATTTGCTGGGAATAGCCTCTAAAGACCTCTTTATTCTGAATGCATTTTATTTAATTATGCATAACTGGTAAACTGCAAGAGTGAGAAAGGAACTTACCAAACAAAAAATGTAAAGTCCATCAGAACACACAATTTATGTCCTTTACATTTTTGTTGTGGAGATAACTGTTTCCGAGATATTTCTTGTTATTGGTTTCAATTGTAAAGCACTAATACTTTTCTCAGACAGGAAGTGTCCGTTTTTCTGTTGTTCTACTCCTGGCCAAGCAAAGAAGCGGTTTGGAATGACAATCGTATAACAACAGCTTTTAAGACATTTGACTATCACTTTAGTATGTGCATTTCTTTGGTTTCATTCTTCTTACCAGGAACTAAGTAATGAGAACACACAATGTTTATCTCGGTTAGCATGGTGCAGAAAGAAGAATAATCTTTTTAAGAAATTTGTAGAGCAGCTAGAAAAAGTCATCTGAGTTTAACACATCAGATTTTTCCATCATCGTATGATGGATTCTTCATTATAATACTCTCATAGTCTCATCTACTAGAGAGAACAATCTATCATCTAGTAGTATGAATCATAACAAAAATAAACAAGGAAGGAAGAAGTTGATGTAATTTAATGTTTGTAAACAATATGTTTCTGAATTTGTATTTTCAAAACATAATTGAATTATCACAAAATATATATTGTAATATTATACAAGGTGGAAAGTGACCTATAATCATCATAGAGCAGGATGACTCTTTGTAATGAACAGAACAAAAAAACTTTAGTGCAATTTCCCTGTTTTAAATAATTTTGAGAAAAGGGCAAAAATTGCTTAATATTAACTCTACTTTAAAACAAATTACATTCTTACTATTATTATAGGCTTTTGATATTTGTCTCAGTTGAATCTACATCATTAGCCAACTAAAAATACTGTAAGATTGGAAGAAATGATCTTCCACTATTTGTTTACAAAGAAACTCACTTCAGCTATTTATTTGCTCTTATGGCTTGCTTTTGAAGCACCAAATTATCAAAATGGCTGGCTCACTTTACTAATGTTGAATATCTTGAAATGCTTCTCTTTATGGTAAAATTTGTTGTAATGTTGGAACTGTAGATTGTTTTGAGGGCATTAGAAGAAGAATTGCTACATCTTTATCATATTCAGCTTGACCGGTATGTCTCTGAAGTATAATGAATGTATGCTAAGATTAACATTTTCTTCAACGAGGAGACTTTCCTCTTGAAATTCTTGCAATGGATGAAGCAACGTTTAGCAGAAATGGAGTATTTAATTGCCATAATGTACATACTTGGGCTTATAACAATAACAAAGTCAGATAAGATAAGTTGTGTATACAGAAGTACCTCATATAGAAATGTTGCAAGAAAGAATATTTAGAGCAGCGAAAGAAATAAATACCAACCAGGATGTACTTTGTAGAACACCAGAAGTAGAGAAAACATATGTATGCATGTTGGTGGGGGATATATATTTTGAACAATTTTTCTAATTATTAAAAATAAGTTCTTATTGATTTTCTGTTCTTGTTTTGCTTAAATTTCTCCAGGTTTTATAAATCACAAAGAGAGCATAATTTGTAATTTAGGATTCTCAAGCTTTTATTTACCTTCTAAGTAAGTGTTCCTATTAGCTACTGTGCAATATTATAAATGCTTCCTCAGTTCTGTATGATATTTAGTTATATTATGGAAATGTGTGGTTTTTTTTAGATGTAGATCAGAAATGTTTGTTTCTTGCATAGCAGCAGAAGCTGAAAAATTAAAGGTTTGCTTATTGAATTTGCTGTTTTGCAATATTTGGCAAAATAAATGGTATTTATCTCAAGAAAGGAAAGTTTCATGGAAAATATTTAAATTGAAAAAACATTCAAAACATGTCTTCCTTAATTTAAAAGGCCAATAAATCACCTGCCACCCTGTACATCAATCTTGTTTACTTTTGTGTTAAACATGTCAAAAGATGCTGGCTGCTTCTAGAGCATTTGTCCAATAAGTGGGATTACTATCACTTCAAAGATTATTATCTGACACTGGGGCATACATGTGCCACTTCAACCTTCAATGGCCTTCCCAGATGGATATAACCTATTGTGAGTGCAAACCCCTAAGATTAAAGCCATGATTTTTGAGTTATAATTTACTATGGCTGCAAAATAATTTGAACATAGAAGAATCCCTTTCTTCATTAGAGCTTGCTTTAGTCTTCAATCTATAGCCATTGATTCCATGACTTTTCAAGAGATGGTCAGACTCAAAACAATCATTAGTTGTCCAGCAGTAATTCAGTAAAATGTTGGAATTCTGAGATACAGAATCGATACTAAATATTGGATCAATAGTGGCACAGATCAACTTAGACTCATCAAAATGGTTTTGTGATATTGCACTCTGATGGAGTCAGAAAAGACAAAAAAATAGTTTAGTGCCATTTGATATTCAAAATATTACATGGAGAATAATCCAAAGATACTTACGATATTGTGACAGGTGTCAGAACATGAATCTACCATTTTGAATCCAAAATAAAGAGCCACTCTACTATCGTAATTTTTTTGCCAGCAACAAGTAATAAAATACTCAAAGGAGCCAGGTCTGGAAAAAAATTGGTAGAAGTTCTTCTCCAAGATCAGGCAATCAGCTACCGTAACAGTAGACTTTTTGGGGATAGAAAGAGTGCTACCATGCAACATTGTACAAAGTGCATCCCAAAATAAGCTTGAGTTGAAAATTTCCTTGATGGTTTCAAAAGATAAAGAAGTGTATGTATAAATGGAGAGTTATTTAAAGAAATATTAGTATATTTTTTACAAGTAAATTACTTTTCTGAGAAGCAACTAAAAGCTTTCAGCATGACCTTTATTGATTTAATTTGCTATATACAAATCAGCTATGAATATTCACACATTCCTACTGACAAAAGTAGGATTTTATACATACAGTAAATTTAATTAGAAGTTCCATTATCTGCATTTCAGTCACTCTAATTCACATAAATAATGGTTCAAACTGATGGTATCCATGCAGAAAACGCCCACAGCATTATTTTCTCTTTCCTGTCTTTAAATCGTGTTGCCATGAGTGAATGTTGAGGTAAACTACTGGAAAAATAAAACAGTCTATCAGTTTTTTTTGCCATTTTGGGTGCATCATTTTTTAGTTTTATTATTTTGTTTCAGATTTCATTCAATATTCACCTTTTTACTTGCTTTTCTTATACCAAATCTAAAATGGTCAACTGAACATTTGCTCAATAACTATATGTAAATATTGTTACCATTATTTAATGCTGGGACTTTGGCAATGAAACCATTAGCAATCTTTACATGTAAATATTCTGTACTGCATTTTAAGAAAACTTTTCTTCTTAAAATAGCTAACGTTTTGTAACATTTATTGATTATAATGACACACACGTTTGAGCTTTAACAGACAATTTTAAAATCATTCTTTCAATATATTTCCAAATATATTAATTCTACTTAGTCATTTGAAATAATGCTTAGATTTCTTGATGCACTAAGCATAAAAATGCCTAGGAATGTATAATTATTTTTGAGTTAAATATACTCCCAGCAAGAAGTGATATGCTCGGTCTTTTATTATCAAATGCCAACCAGGCTCGGGCTGAATTATAACCAAATAGATCTGAGAAAAAATGAACCAAGGAGTACTTGGCGGAAACAGAAATGAGCAAAAAGACGGGAAGTCCAAAGGTTAGTACAACACATGGTGAAACGAGAGAAGATTATCGACAGGCCAATGATAGAAAGTGCAACTGCAAATGGTCAAGGTTAGGTGGTTATGATGTACCATTGAAAAGAATTTCACTCGGTCATAAACTGATGCAAGAAGCAAGACAGCAGGTAGTAAAAGTGGGTTAAGGTCAGGCAGTTGGCATGAAGAAGTTGGAGAATCGTTGAGTGTGTTCTCAACCCTGCATGTGAATATATTACAGATACAGGGACTGGCAGTGATGTAGAGATTCAGCAGGCAGAAAAAACTGTGATACAGAACAGAGAATGTTAAGAAGCAGGGGTAGAGCTCTACAGTTCCAATTCAGGGCAGGACCCAATAACAAACAGGGGAAGAAGAGAAGGTTATAAACTTAGGGTTATGGAATTGTGAAGCTTTGAGCTATGGACATGTTAATGAGATTTCGAAAGGTACAGCTGTTGCACTAATTGAAACATGGGTTGGTGGGGAATAAAAAACTAAACGGAGGATGGTATTCGGAGGCTTCGGTTTGCTGATGAGCAATGAATTGAATAAAGTTAAGGTGCGAAGATCAGAAGTTAGGGGATTATGTGATTATTAATAAGGGAATGGGAATTATATTTAAGAATTATATATAACCCTCCGAGGAGCTCACGTTTCATAATATGTAGTTCATACAACAGAAGGGGAATTAAATGAGATTAAAAACAATCAACCTACAATTCAGGTTATATTAAGAGAGGATTTTAATGCAAGAATTGGATAGTTGGAAATAGGCCAGTTAAATGTGTGGGGGAAGGAAAGGGAGAAGAAAACAATGAAAGCTGTCCAAGGCCTAACAAGGATAAAGTTGTGAATGAAGATGGCTTAAGGTTGGTGGAGTTTTGTGAAAACAATGAACTGACAATTTTAAATGGATGTTTGGGGGGGGGGATGTTATTTGTAGTGAGAGATGTTGTCTTGAGTGAGTAAGTAAAATTGTCTAACACGTCTAGCACCAATGCACATTTTCCATTATTATATTGGAGGGTAGAAAATGGTGAAGTGAATGTAAGGAGGGATAATTGTAAGTACAGAATGGAAACTGTAGCTGGAGTCCTGAGAGAGGTGAGGAATTCTGTGAGATGTTGTGCTCAATTGGTATTAGGGGCACTCTTTTTTCCACATTAACGATAAAAGCAACAAATATATTAAAGTGATTTCCCATTATCTTTCTGAATTATGTGATGTTGATCAATAAATCAGTATTATTATTTTAGGGATGAGTGCAGATTGAAGCAAAATTACCTTATTTTGCAAAAAAAAAATTGCAAAATTCCAACAATTGTAAATATAAAAATGAGTTCACTTTCTTTTAAGTTCATTCCTGTGAATTGTTAACTTACAAAACAGAATAAAACAAAAACTCTAAATTACAAAAATAGTGAAGTAATGGCTGATGATTAAGGAAGGTTTAACATTAGTTAAGTGATGGTCTGGATAAAGTTAGATTAGCATTCTTGGCAAATGACCCTTTTTTACCTGACTGACCATACTGAGAATGAAGAGAGACGTCAGATGGTCCTGGGTTGGGAAGCAGAAAAGGGTAGGAAATTCTCGAAAAACCAAACTCTTTGCACTTAAGGTTTTTCATTGTTTTCTTTAAATATGTATTACTTCTCAAGAGACTGTATTCAGTTGAAAAGATGGGATGGACAGTGAATATTACTGTGCACATTAGAGTGAAAGAGTTTAATAATGAAGGTTTATATATGTCGGAAAGCAACATTTTGATGCGCAGATTTTGTGAAGTTTACTACTTTAAAAATAAGGAACATTTGAAACGTAAATTAAATACATCTGGGAAATGCCAGACATCCATAGAATTTTCACTAGAAAAATAGAAGAAAGCCAAAATAGAAAAAAAAAAAACTGTCCAAAAACTTGTAATGGACACTACTGTGATGATACTGAAAGTCAAATTCCCAGAGGAGAAGATGGATGAACCTGCAGTACACGAGTGGCTTCAGAATTATGTTCCAGCTAAGAGTGTATAATGTTTTATTATAATTTATACCTATGCCTATTTAGATAGGAAGATAGGACTCCAAAGATAATATTGAGATTTCCTTGGATTGTTAAGGCTCCATTCAAAAATTTGTTTCTTTATTACTAGGATTAGATGACCTTCCCAAAGCAAGCCAACCAACTACAGAAAGAATATGCTCCTTGTTGCGCAAATGAAATACGAGCAAGCATTAAACAATCTTTGGAAGAAAAAAGGGATTTGGCATTAATCTGTGATAAAACTGAATTAACAGGTCTCTGTGTATTTTCAGTATTAGTTAAAACTTAAGATGCAGTATTTGAACAGGAAATTTTATTGATAGACTGTGTTTTTAGATGCTACGAACAGCAAGACATGTTCCCCAGCAATTCTGAGTGCTTTACACACATTTGAAATTGATCATGAAAATGATCACTGATTCCACCACATATATGGTTAAATGTAAATTACTGCAGGGAATTATGCAAGAACATTTAACTCATATAACATAAATTTAATTTGTTTGGTGAAGTCCCACTAAAGAATTTGAGAGAACTTAATACAGTTGTTTCAATGACAAAAAACTGTTGTCATATGTCCAGAAAAATCAGACATGAGTATGAAAAACATTCAGAGAAGGTGATCCCTTTGTATCCTAAGCCTGTGTTATCTAAATGGTGAAGTTGGTTCAAAGCAGCTAAGTATGTACATCCAAATTTAAAAATTCTCCAGAATTTTTTAATAACTTGCCAAAAAAGCAGGTTGAAAGAAATGGAAAATTTAAGATTTTCTAACTTACTAAAATACCAGGCAGCTTTTGTTTTTGAAAATTGCGAGATTATTGCTAGACGAATTGAAGAGTAGGATGGAAGTCATAGCTTCTAGTCACATTGGGGAATTAATTGACAAGATTATTGAAGATTTTGATGAATCACTGCAAAGAGTTATCAAGACAGCTGCTGCATGTGATTTTACAGAAAATTGAAAAAAATACTTCCCAAAATGATGCTTACAATTTATTTTTATTGTTGAATGAATTATTTCATCCAGGTAATATTGTGCAAATAAGTACTCAAAATGTACTAATAAAATGTTTAATTAGTAAAAAAGTGCAATAATTTCCTCACTTAAAATTGCTTAAAGAATGCAGGGTATTTAGCTTTGAAAGATTTTATTGTACAGCATGAGAATTTAACCAACAAATTAATATTTTTTAGCCATTAAAGGCATGGAAATTAATGCAATTAGATTTTATAAAAGCTGTATTAAAATCTATCTGGGTTCCCTGTTCATCAGTCAATGCGGAATTGTATTTCCCCAAGGTACAATTTAATTGTTAATGATCGAAGGCGATTGATGAAAGAAAGCAATATTGTAACATATAGTATGTTGTCTTTTGCAAAGTAAAACTGTGTAATGATTGTGTAATACATATGCTCAATGTATCACAGTTAATATAGTACCACTAAGAAATAAAATAAAAGTATTATTACTGTTTTGTAGTTTCCATAGTACACATTTTTCATTCTAAATTGTAATACATTAAAATGAGTATTAATAACATTTATAAAAATATAGAATTGCAAAAAAATAAATATTGCGAGATATATGTATAAATAAAATATAAGCCATATAGTGCGAAAAAATGAAAATAAATTACAAAAGAATGTGAAAAAGCATTCCCCCAATATTATTTACCATGAAATATATAAAAAATTAAAGGATATTACAAGCGACAATACAAAAATTAAAACTCATTTAGAAAAGGGGGGGAAAAAAAAGTGCCTCCAGTAATTGTGTGTTTATGGTATACAGTTAATGATACTAAGGGGAGAAAGTGGGGTAGCAGTTGAGCATGTGAGTTTGTATTAAAATGGGTGGGTAGAAATATGGAGATGAGTAATAAGATGATGAAATTTTATACCTGTTTTGATGGTGAATGTAGAGAGATGAGAGGAGTGGTAAATGCAGTGATTGGATGGAGGAAATGGGGTGGCGAGTAAAGGGAAGTCATGCTCAAGCCAAAGGCTCTAGAAATAGAAGAGAGGATCGGATCTGGGGGAGTGCAACATTCATGGAAAGTTATTAGATAGTACACTCAAATGAGGCATGCAAGCATTAGTATTTGTTTAGACGATTGAGTTTATTTCCAGAGTTTGTAAGAAAGCAAGAGATGGAAGATGGAAGTACACATTGCATATGTGGGGGGAGGCATAGGAAGTATTTAAGCAGGTTCAGAAATTCAAAAGGAGTAAAGCAGATGAAATTGAGGGTTATCCTCAGAATTTTTGAAAGTTTGGAGGATGAAGAAAAATTGGTAGGATTAACAGGGGTTTTAACTTAATAAAGGATAGGGGAAGGTGCCCAAGAACTGAAGGACATCAATTATAGTCTCAATTTATGAAAAAATTATGAAAGTAAAAGTATTGAGTTAAATCCAATTACAGAAGGATATCATAGTCAAATGTGGGCAACATTTTTTACAGGCATGTTGGCAGAAAGAATACAGGGGTGGGCAGCAAAAATAACATGTAGAACAATTGATAATATACGGGTGATTGATACACCAATAGCAAAATATTTCGCAAGAAAAAGAGGTAAATTGTATGCAATTTTTATAGATTTGGAAAAGCTGATGACAAGGAGATAAGAGAAAAACTTTGATATGAATTTCAAACTAGAGGATTGAGCAATAGAATGATAGAATTGCTGAGCTGTATCACCAGAACACATTTTCTGTAAGATGTGGAAGGAATATGACAAAGGAAGTTGAGAAAGAAAGGGGTTTAAGACAAGAGTGTAAACTCAGACCAGTTTTATTTAATTTATTATTAATGACATCAATGATATGACATACTGCCACTATGCCAGTAATTATTATCATAGAAATTTCAAGTCTACCGTTTGCAGATGAATTAATGGTGGGATCAACAACATTAACAGGGTTTAAAATTGGCCATTGATGCAATAGAGAGATTCTACAATAAATGGGGGGGGGGGAGAGGAGGGAATGAACCAGAAGAAAAACATTATGGTGTTTAAGATGAATCAAAGTTAAGGAAGAAAAGTGGTTTGATGAAGGTGAAGAAATTCAAATTATTAGGAAATTTTCATACTTTGAGCTGAAGTTATCTACCATGAGGAGGAGAGGCAGACAAGGTGCTGTGGAAAGGGGAGATAGGCTAAGAGTGTGTAGATGAGGTTTGCATACAGCACCAACGAGTGCAGAGAGTTGTGCATTATTTGAGTCCACCAGGTCGATATATGGAGTATAATTTTTTTGATCAAGGAAGGGTCCCATGTGGAGTTGCTAGTTCATCGGGCACCTACCTGGGTGGTGGATAAGGAAAGCTCACATACATCTGGATGAGAAGTACTGGAGAAATAAAATACCCAGAGCAAACCAAACCAAGCAGGGCAGTCCAGGCTCTTTAGCTATAGTGAAAGCAATTGGTCTAGAAGAAGGAAAACTCCAATATAACACCCACCAGCAGCTGGCCCAGCAAGCCACTCGAAGTGTCATTTTATTCAAGCTCAAAGTACCAGAAAAGAGAACCAAATTGACTTACCTATGACGACCACACCGAATTTGGTGTTGCAATTTTACAATATGAATAATAAAGACCAGGAAATTATGATGGAGTTTAAGGGTAAACTAGTTTATATATGTGCTATTATCAGAAACTAAGAAAAAGGGTAAAGGAATCATACCCTATGAAAATTATCTTCCTTTTTTATAGTGGGGTAGGAAAGGAAAAATGAGTGAATGAGGGAATAGGGATGCTAATTCATAATAAATGCAAAGATACCATTCTTGGCTGTAAGTTTATATTAGAAATTCTTAACAGTATCATTAAATATGAAAAATTCAACCTTATGCACCAAAGGAATGTAAACCAAAACAATATACAGAAAGCTTCTAGTCGTCCTTCGTGGTGTAGTAGTTATCATGCTAACTTCATATACCCAAGGTTGCGGGTTCATACCCAGCAGAGGACGATGGATTTTTTCGGGTGTAAAAATCCTTAGCATGGCTTCCTTCGGAAGGGAAGTAAAGTCGTTGGTCCCCTGTTGTAGATTTACGGCACGTAAAAGAAGGATAGAGAGGCCTCTGAGCAAAATTAAGCGGTCTTTCACGCCCAATTTAGAATGGGACGCTGAGAACCACAGTAGTTAAAGAGCGTCCATAAATAACACTCCATTTCCAGAATGCTTCTATGAAATACTTCAAATGAGATAGATATGGTACCAACAAATGAACAAACAATGTTAATGGGAGATAATGGAGAACAAATAATACATTTCTGCATTAATAATAATTTTAGAATAAGTAACACTTCTTTGACCTTAAACCCCAATATAAAATACACATGGGAAAACTCAACTCAACTCTCTGCATTAGACTATATTATTTCAAATAGAAATCCATCCCACTCAAATCTTGATTGCAATATTGAATTCACCTAATGTAGGAAAGAACCATAAATTAGTTATGGTAAAATTAAAAATGCAGTCACAAAAACTAACAGCTAAAGTGGTAACTTCTGCACAACTCAAAAGAAAATTATTAAAGGATAAAAGTATACAGCACTTTACCAAAAAAATCTGATGTGTTCCATTCGCATGACTTTCTCTATATCTCTGCAACAAATTATTGTTCAAAAGCCTATCCTTCTATTTACTTTATGCTAATTGAGAAAAAATTAGCAGAAATAGTCTTATTACTTGCTTCCTTGTAAGTAGAAGTGAAATAAGGGAGTACCATAGGTTAAAGTGATAGTCAAAAGCTGATTGTTATGTGAGTGAAGTTCTTTTGTTTGTATGGACAGGAGATGACAAATTCCTGTATGAGAAAAGTATAAGTTTTTTATAGCTGAAACCAAAAACAAGGAATATCTAAAAAAAACGATCAACTCCAAGATAAAAATGTACATAAATTAAATTGTGTGTTTTAACGTGTTCTACATATTTCGTATGGTAAGATTTTGTCCTCTTATGGTTTAACAGTTATGCAAAATTTCGTAAAATTCATCCAGAATAAAGTAGTCTTCAGAGGCTATTCTCAGAAAGTTCAAGATATACATTTTATTTGTCAGGTAAATATCTTTAATATATGATATTTTAATTAGAACTGTTAGAGCCATTTTTGAGAAATTCTAAATTTTCGAAAAAAGTTCCATGTTAAGTGTAGTTTGGGGTTGGGAGGATTTTTCTCAAAATCTGTGTGTTGCATCCCTGGAAAATACTAAACTTAAATATCAAGTTTGGTATTTTACTGACTTTTCATTTTTGAGTTATCATGTTCTGAAAAGGATTTTTTTTTTTTTTTTTTTTTTTTGATACATTCGACCCTATAACATACATTTTCAGTGAAATCTTGGTATCACATTTTTGGGTGGAGTGCAACACCTTCTCTAAACATACTCTATGTACATAGTATGTGTAGATAAAGTAAAAAGATTGGAGGAAAAATTGGCAAAAGATCATATGGAGGAAAAAGAAAATATTAATGAAAAATGGAAATAATAAGATAATATATTGCACGCACTTTTGAAGCACAAGGAACTAGACAAGTAAATAGATCACATAGGAAAATACAAAGAAAACCCTGATTTTGCAGCGAGGTAAAGATTTTAGCTATAGACAAAATTAAGCTTATTTAAATTATAGGAGAACAAAACAAGCAGATGACCATGATAAATATAAAACTATAAGGAATAAGCAAGAATTTGACTATTAAAGTACAAGCAAGTTAGAATGAGATTTCTATGGTCTGCAATGACAGGCAAGGAAAACAATTAGGAATCAAAAGTGGAAGTTAAAAGACTTTACACTTTCAAATAAAGTTAAAGAGAAACATGGGTCCATTATTTTACAGAACTTAAAAATACAGATGAAGTAGTTATTAAAAGTACAAACACATTAAAGAATAGGAAACCTCCAGGAGATGTTTATATAACAAATGAGACAGTAAAATATGGAGGTAATGGAGTTATATAAAAAATAACAAAATTAATACAACAAATATTCCAGAATAATGAAATACTAGAAGAATGGAAAATAAGTATTGTCATGCCAATTTTTTAAAAAGGTGAAAAACAAAAACCAGAGAACTATAGACCAATAAATTTACTCAGCATCCTGTTGAAAATTACAACTAAATTAATACACAAAAAATTAATTAAGATTATTAATCTCCAAAATAAACAACAAGGATTTTGACAAGGAAGATTTTGTATTGATGCTATTATTACAATCAAACAGGTTATAAAGAAGTCTATGCCTTCATTTGTGTGTTTTATTGACCTCGGCTGGATTGATTTTACTAATTGATATTTTTACTGGACATTTTGGCAAAATATGAACAGAAGGAAAAATGACAAATAAAATTCCAATGAAAAGAGGAATCCAGCAAGGAGACACTCTCAGCCCTTTGTTATTCAATTGGAATGAATGAAATTGTAAAAGGTGTTAAACCTATGAAGGGCTATGGAATGGGCGATAATCTCAATATTGTATGCCACGCAAATGATGGTTGCTGGCCAATATAGAAGATGATTTACAAAGCCTTATATAGATTCTATCTTGATAGTCAAAAATATAATATAAAAATTTCAAGTTAAAAAAACTAAAGTAATGACAATAAGTAAACATCCTGTAAGATGCAAGCAGGAAATAGGCAGAAAAATAATAGAATAAGTAATGGTAATAAAATACTTGAGAATTGAATTAATTAGCTGGAGAAACTTAGATAACGAAGTAACATACCAAGTTAATAAAGCAGCAAGAATAGCAGGCTGTATGAATTATGTATTATGGAGAAATAAATACTTAAGGACACCAAGATAAGAATCTATAAAACAGTAATACGACCAATATCTAACTATGTTTCTGAGACACAAGCAAAAATGACTAAAAGAAGAAGAGCCTGGAGACAAATGAAATGAATATCCCAGTAAAGAAAACAAGAAGTGATAAAATTAGAAATGAAATTAGGAATAAACTAAATATTCAAGCAATTGGTGAATGCATAAATAGAAGAACTGAATGGAATAACCAAGTAGCACGAATGGCATCTGATAGAATAATAAGGATCGCCAGAGATAACATACCAACAGATGGGAGAAGATCCCCTGGGAGACCGAGGAAGAGATGCAGATACTCTCAAATTCTGAATTAAACAGGCCATAGGCCTACAAGAAGAAAGAAGAATACGGAAGGGTGAGAGAAATTGGATTTAGTGTTGAGAACACTTTACAAATTAATTTTAGGGGTACCACAGTGTACAGTTAATGCAGGAGCGATAGCAGAATTAGGGAGGGTTAATTTCATGACAAATAATGGAAAGGACACTCAGTACTTATTTTGCATTCAGCAACTGACAGAATCAGATATTATGTAAGTATGTTTAAGCTTTCAAGGGAATAGGGTAGAAAGCAATGTGTTTGGGTAAGATTAAGAAGCAACTGATCAAAAATGGTTTAAGAGATGTATATACAGAATGGACAATCCTAATAGGAAGTTTTGGAGGGAAGCAAGAGCCAGGATAAGGATGTGGATAGGCGCAGATGCGAAAAAATAATTGCAATGGTATAAAATGGTGAAGGAAAATGAAGAAAGGAAGAATATTTTCAAGTTTGCAATAGAAATAAGAGATTGGGGAATATGCAAGCTGAAAGATTTGAGAGAAGGAGCAAGGCAGGGACTATTCCAATTTTTGGAGAGGAAGAGGAGGATGAACTGCACAAATGTTTAAATGTAAAGGAACAAATGAATGGAGTGGAGTCGATTAAATTGAAGTGATTAGGGAGAGATTATGAGGCAGGGATAAAGAAGATCTTCAAGAATTAAGGGCAGCTATGAGATTTAGTGAATTCTTATAGAAAGCTAATATGAAATAGATAAATAGATAAGGTTTAATTAGTGAGAGCATATTGAAAACTAATTTTATTGTACAGATAATACGATAAAAATGAAAATGGAGTTTTATTTATGGATGCTCTTTAATTGCTGTTGTTCTCAAGTGTCTCATTCTATACTGGGCATGAAAGACAGCTTCATTTTGCTCAGAGGCCTCTTTATCATCAGGCTTGAGGTTCTTTTACGTGCCGTAAATGTATGACATAGGACCAACAGCTTTATTTCCATTCTGAAGGAAACCATGCTAAGGAGTTTTACACCCGAAAAAGTCCATTGTCCTCTGCCAGGTTTGAAACTGCGACCTTGGATGTATGAAGTTAGCATGGTAATCATTACACCACACAGGGCGATGATAATATAGTGATTATATACATAAAATGGGGGTTGGTAGGCAAATCCAGGTAATTGACTGGCCTACAATAGGTTGCCACCATTGTATTGAACTTGGCACTCAAATTGTTGTGTGCTGCTGTGAGAGATGGACGTGTTCGCTCCGCTGCTTGCTGTTACTGCTTGATCTAAATGGGTAGAAACAATGTGGGACAACCTACCAATTCTGGTAGTGCTAATTTAATCCTCAAACGTTGCAAATCTGAAGTAGCAAATGGTGTCATGTGTGCCGATTGTGGCTCAGTTTTTTATCTGAGTTGTGCAAAATTATATATAGTAAATTGTTGTGGTAAAGATGTGATGGTGCCGGTGCTAGAAGATGAAGGCAAATCAGACACATATGACACACTAAATGAATTAGTATGGACAACAAAATGGATATCCGTGTGGTAAAATTTCTACTAAAACAAAAAGACTGTGATTAAAAAATTGTGTGAAAGAATAGATCTGTTAATGGAGCACGAGGCCTTACTAAAAGTGACAAAGACAATAAATGGTGGCAACACACAATTATCTATTCCAGACGAGTTTGTGGCTTCTACAAACATAAACCAAGAAAATAAGGCCTTAAGTAACAAGAATCTAACAATGAAAGGTGGTGCTAGTTCTTCAAATACACAAGTTGATAAAGCTAACCCTGAAAAACAAAGTGAAACAAGTGAAGTAAAAGCTAGCAGCGTCAAGGTCAATGTCAGAGTTTCTTCCTTAAACATGGAAAAATGGACTGACTTGTCTCTTCACGTATATCGGCTTACCCCAACTACAACAGAAGAGCAAGTGACCAAGTTCTTAACTACAAAATGTCCAGAAGTAAAATGCGAAAAACTGGAATCCAGGAATGCTGAGGTTTACGCTTTGTTCAAAGTAAGTGTTTATGAAGAAAATGTTGATATTGTACTAAATTCCAAACAGTGGCCAAGAAAGTCTGTATCAGACGTTTTTTTCACCTGAAATCTCAAAAATTACCGACTTACACAGGATCAATTACAAATAGCTGCAAACTGTGGTTTAAATATTTTACACTGGAATATCCAAAGTTTTCTAAATTAATTTGACTATATTTCAATTCTTATTAACAAGGTCAAGGTCGACATTATATGCATTGTTGAACATTGGCCTAGTGTTTTTTTTTTTTTTTTTTAAATACAGCTTCGGAGTCTGGTAGGGACTCCAGCGCTGTATACCCTACTTTTATTTATATATATATTTTTTACTTTGCTGTATGACTACTGAATTGCTGTTTTCTTCTGTTACACACACACACATATACACAAACATATAACAACACCCATGTCCAAGGTAGGATATCGAACCCACGATCCCCTGCGCTACAAAGCACCAAAGCGAGACACCTTGGCGAGTGCAGCCATGGGGATCAGCAGTGTTCAAGAGCTAAGACTCATCAAGATTTCAGGCTTTAATTTAATTGATTGATTTTGTCAACCCACCAGTAACATGCACAGGGGTTCCGTTATTTATGTCAAAAGTGACATTGATGTGACAAAAGTTGATTGCTCTAATTTTAGTAATATGTATACATTTGAAGTGTGTTGTACAAATGTCAAGGCCATCAGTACTGCATATGTTTTTTTTTTTTTTTCAGAAAAGGAAATTCATTTTTTAACACTTTTTCAATGTCTCTGTATGAATTTTTAAACTATATACTTAAAAATAATGTTAAAAAACAATTTATTCTTTCGGGAGACTTTAATGTGGATTTTAATTCTAACAAATCTGAAGTTCTAGAACTTGAGAATTTGTTTGGTAGTTTTGGTGCTCACGTAACAGTCCTCTATTCTACTAGACCTGGTGGAGTCGGATCAAATGGAACTTGCATCGACAATATCATTGCTAATATTTCTACTGACAAGTGCAACTCTACTGTTGAGCCTACAATCGTTTCCGACCACGATGCAATACTATTTAAGGGTTCAACTGACAACAGAAAGAATTTTAGAAATTCTGTATACAAACAGAAACAAATTTTAAACATGTTTAATGTATACTTTTTTTATTATCTTTTAAGACAAATCAATTGGATATCATTGTATAGCTTATCTAGTTTAAATGAGAAAGTTAATTACTTTCTGCAACTAATTTCCTGTATCACAGATTAAGCTTTTCTGCTTACTTTTATGAAGTATGGACCTAAAAGGTATAACAACAAATTGTGGTACATGGGTAAGCTCCACAACCTGAAGCAGTAATGTCTTTTCTATTATAACTTATATATATACAAAATAAACATCCTGCACTCAAGAATGTGTATAAAAATCTTAATAACAAATACAAGAACTTTACTCAGCTGCACTAAGAAAAGACATTTCTCTAATATGATACAGAATTCCAATAATAGTTCTAAAGTAATATGGTCCACCATATCAAACATTATTAACACTGATAAAAAGAGACATTCTCAAACCAACTTGGACTCTCAGTCATTGTACTCCTTTTTTATTACCCAAGTGGAAGAAATAGTCAATGCTATTCCCATTAATCAACATCCAAAGGAGTTTATGAATGTTTTAACAAAGCCTAATTGTAATTTCAAATTCTATCATGTTACTGTTGAAAGTGTTTTTGACACCATTATAAAGTTGAAAAACAATCATAGCACAGATGTTTATGATTTAAATGTTACTATTCTTAAATATGCAGCTAAGTTTATTTGTGAACCTCTGACCCATATATACAATTCACGTATTGACAGCTTATAGGTCCTGAGCTGTTTAAACGTGCTGAAATTATCCCCATTCATAAAAAGGGTAAGTAAACAGATTTTTCTAACTACAGATCCATTAGCATACTACCTATAATCTCCAAAGCTTTTGAAATATTACTAAATAAGCAAATTATTCAATACTTCGTAGATAATGATCTCTTTTCACCTAATCAGTATGGCTTTAGAACTAATCATAACACTGATGATGGCAGTTTTAGCATTCATTAAACAAAGTTTAAATGCTCTAGAAGATAACAAATCAGTTCTTGGTAGCTTTTTTGACTTAACAAAAGCCTTTGATACAATATCCCATGATATTCTTAAGTATAAGTTGGAGTAATGAGTTTGGCTCTGAAAGTACAAGTCTTATTGATTCCTATCTAAGAAGCAGATATCAGTCTGATTACTCCAATGGATACAAATCTAATTAAAGTGTCTTAAATATAGTGTTCCACAAAGCTCTATTCTCGGCAGTCATATTTATAATCAATATAAATGATCTTTCTAGTTATATACGGAACAATTTTATTGTAACTTATTTGTTTGCACATGACTTAACACTAAATATTTGTAACAAAAATGTTGATGATAATGATGATCATAGCAATAATAAAATCAAAGATGCCTATCAGAAGGTATTAAAATGGTGTAATGCAAATAAACTTAGTGTAAATCAAAGCAAACAGTAAACATGCATTTTAAATTAAATCGTCCATCAAATATTTCTGATTGTGGGGTAATATTTTTGGATATTTATCTTGATGAACACCTGGGTTGGAGGTCACATATAGATCATATAAACAGTAAAATAATTAAAGGTATATTCATGCTATGTATGCTTAAGCAAAATATAGATAAAAAATCTTTACTGACAGTTTACTATAGTAATATATTTACTCATCGTAACCATTGTGTCTTCTTGTAGAGCAACCATTCTTAAGCCAAAATACAATTCATTTCATCAATTCATAGGCCATTAGGGTTATCTGTGGAGCTCTACCCAATACCCACTGTAAACTACTATTTATTGACCTTGGTATACTGACACTTCCTTGTATATATATTCTGAACTGTCTTTTATTTGTTAAGAAAAATATATTTAAATATTCATGTTGTAATTATATTCATAACTATCCTACAAGAACTTCTAACCATTTATATATAGACAAGTGTAAGTATACCATAACACAAAATAGTTATGAAATTGTATCTTTAAAATGGTTTAATGGTTTACCTGCTCGTTTAAAAAATTCTTCTATTCAGTATTTTAAAAGAAGAATAAGAACTGTTTTAAACAATAATCCTTTTTATAAGGTCCAGGAATTCTCCACAGTTGATTAGTAAAAATTGTTTAAATTGTTCTTGCTATACATGTATATGCTATGGCAATAAAAAATCTATCTATCCATCCTTATACTGATGTGGAAAATTTAGAAGTTAACTGCAATGTTTTCATTTTTAGTCACCAGACAGTTTTATTTGTAAATGTGAAATGTCAAAATAAACAGGATTCCCCCTACTGTTCAAGAGCGATTGACAAAATATCAGATTATACATTTTACTAGAAAATCTCTACCATTGTAAAATTAACCGAGTCATTGACAAAATTATCCACTAACTCATGTTGCACCTTTATTTCTGGCATGTATTCCATTTAATTATTTGTAATAAGTTAATTTGTTTGACTTTGTACTTCTATTTATAACCCTAGCATGCCATTTGGCACAATTGGGTGTAAATTGCATTATATTATGAGACATGGACTGCACAGGTCAAGGGAGGTTTCCTGGTCAATTTCAAGAGAACAGGGCATAAATTTTTAGTCAAGTTTGCAGCCTGTGTATTGAGTGTTAAAAAGTTATTTCCCCTATTTTAACAAGTTGCCTCATTGATGGCAACACACACTTTCACACTTGTTCCAAAACAAGTTCTAAAATCCTGCACAACGTTCACTCGTGTGTTATGTGGCACTTGGGGAAACCATAGGCTTCAAGTCTTTCTTGTATACTTATATTAATTTCTGAATTATTAACTGATACAATTGAGTATGGCTTACTTTTTACATTGCATTCTAGTCTCTGTGCATTTTTGGGGAGTTTTTATGCACAAAATTAAATTATGGCTATCTCCTTGTAATTTTCACACCATTATTTTGCAAATTAAAAATGGGGTAAAAACCTAACGAGAAACATTACTTTATGACATTATCATGGAGTGAGGAGGTCATTGCAGTGCACTGTTTTCTAATGCTAAACCACATAAAAAGCAAGTTAAGTCATATTGTCAAGCTCAAATTAGATTCACAAAAGATATCTATTCAGTTAATATCAATATCAGTCTAGCCTGTCGCCCTCCATGGTGTAGTGGTTGCCATGCTGACTTCATATACCCAAGGTTGCAGGTTCAATGGAGGACAATGGATTTTTTTGGGTGTAAAAATCCTTAACATGGATTCCTTCGGAAGGTTGGTCCTGTGTCTTAGATTTAGTGCACGTAAAAGAACCTCAAGCCTGATAGAGAGGCCTCTGAGCAAAATTAAGTGGTCTTTCACGCCCAGTATAGAATGGGATGCTGAGAACCGCAGCAGTTAAAGAGTGTCCATAAATAAAACACTATTTAATTTCTGTCTAGCCTATCAAGCTAAACTACAAACTGGTAATTAAATGTTCCAACAATTAAATGAACTACAAAGAATAATTGAGAGAAACATTAGAAGAAATGAGTAGAAGGGGGAAAAATGAGTACACTAGGCTATATTCAAATCATTTAAAAGCTGGTCGCTATGTGATTGAAATTTGCTTCTGTGCATGGCCAGGAATTGACAAATTCTTGTATGAGAAAATGAACATATTTTTAAAACCAACCTAATACAAGGAATATCTTGGAAATGACCAACTCCATGAAAAAAATGTATGCAACGTAAATTGTGTGTTTTAACTAAATTTTTTTGTGTAGTAAATTTTTGTTTATTCCTTACGGTTTACCAATTACGCAAAATTCAACCAGAATGAACAGGTATTCAGAGGCTATTTCCAGATAATTCAAGATGTATATTTTATTTGTCATGAAAATATCTTAAAAATACAACATTTTAATCAAAATCATTAGAGCAAGTTTTGAGAAAATAAATTTTTTTTTGAAAAATTTTCCTTATAAAGGATATTTAGGGGCGGGGAGATTTTCTTGAGATTATCCTAGTTTCTCTTCTACAAAAATGCAGCTAAGGTTTAACAGTCATATAATCTGAATAAGCAATCTAGAGGTCCTTAAATGCTATGAAAATAGCATTCTAAAAGCTATTGTAATGCAATGTCTATGGTGCATCCAATGAAATCAATTTAAAACATCCAACTTTACGTTATGATATACAAATGGATCTGTATGAATTTTCATGAATATAATAATTCCACTTTTAGGATACCCATCTGTGAAAAACCTAAAATGTATAATTTTGCTTGGATTGCAGTATTAAGAATAGTTGACATGCTAATTTTTAGACTCATATTTACTTAACTACCAAATCATATACAAAAAGGATTCCAGGGATTTGTACATTATTTATTACAGGCAAAAGCTGCTATGTTCTGTATGTCATCAATGAAAGATTGAATGAAATTAGACGTAACTTGCATCTCTAACGTAGCCCCTTTTCTTGCTTATTTGTAAGTAGAAGGGAAATAAAGAAATACACTAGGCTAAAGCAATAGTCAAATCTTTTAAAAGCTGCCATGAGGTTGAAATCTATTTCTTTGCATGGCCAGGAGTTAACAAATTCCTGTATATGAAAAATTTTAGGTATTTTGGAAATGCCCAACTCCATGAAAAAGATGTATATGACAAATTGTGGTTTAACAGTTATGCAAAATTCAGTAAAATTCATCCAGAATAAAGAGGTGTTCAGAGGCTATTCTCAGAAAATCTAGATATACATTTTTATCTGTCCTGTAAATATATTTGATATATGGTATTTTAATCAAAATCGTTAGAGCCATTTTAGAGTAAAACAAAAAGTTTGAAATTTGTTTCTATGTAAAGGGTAGTTTGAGGTGGGGGGGGGGGATTTTCCTCAAAATCTGTGTCACATCCTTGGAAGATACTAAACTTAAATACCAAGTTTGGTATTTTGCTGGTTTTTCAATTTTGAATTATCACATTCACAGATGATGGACACACACATATACCTTTTTCTAAAAATCCTTTTTTTTTTTTTGATACAGGAGACCCTAAAACATGAAATATTGGTATCAAGATTTTGGGTGGAGTGCAACACCTTCTCTACCTTATGTACCAGTGGCAAATTCTCCTATACGCCGCCGGTATACTAAATTGAGAGGGTTCAAAACAACTCTGCAAAATAATCAGAAGTTTCGTATGCCACTTTATATATGAAATAATAGCTAGTTTGTGCGATTAAATTATGCGTGCACATTTGTCCCACCGCAAGTTAAAAGGATAACCATGTTCCCAGCATTCTCCGCTCTGGGCAAGGCCAGCACTGGTGTGCGCGCGCATCTACTCCATCGCAAGTTGAAGCGGTAATCACGCACTCCCAATTCTCCACTAGAGAGGCGAGGGGGAAGGAAGCTTAGTTGCCAGCTGTTAGCTGTCGAAATGCACTGCTAAATTTTGCGATTGACAATCGTTTTTAGTCAGTATTAATGTTGTTTTGCTTGTAGTGTTTGTGAAAATGACCGATATAAGTGTTACTGAAGCTAGTAGTTCTTGTAACTGTGTAATAGAACATGTGTTAAAGACTGGATTTCTCAGCTTTGAATTTTCTGAAAAAATTAAAGTGAAAAAAACAGCAGGCCCACTCCAAACTATCACGTCTGATTGCAAAATGTTGAGACAGAAAACGAGAGTATAACAGACATTTCTCATTAGCAATTATTCTAGGTACAAATGATTAACTGCTTGGCCCACATTAAACAAACACTATTGATGGCCATGTCTTCTTTTTAGTAACAACAAAAGCAGTGCCATATGGTCTCAAGAAGGATTTGACAATATAGTTTCTCTAACTGGTTCATTAAGCATGAAAAAACAAAAAATTACATATTTTGTGTATTAACTCTCTGTAATTTTGGCAATAAGCGAATAAACTGCAGCTAAATTCATTAAGCATGAAAAACAAAAAAATCACATATTTTGTGTATTAACTCTATGTAATCATGGCAATAGGAGAATAAACTGCAGCTAAATGCTCAGAAATTATTACACATTTCAAAGGATAATGAAATGGTAAAAAAGAACAGAAGTATTAAATAGACTCATTGATGTTGTCACTTAGTGAAGCAGGAATTAGCTTTTAAAGGACACGAGAGTCAGAAAGTTCCTTTAATAGAGTTAATTACATAAAAACATTGGATTTACTCAGTATGTATTATCAATTTTTAAATGATCATTTAAAAATGCTAAAGTTTTTCGGGGCACTTCGTCATCCATTAAGATGCCGCCTGCGGTGTGCCATAGGTAGTTAAAGCGGGCATTAAACACTACCAAATAAACAAAAGAATGATTTAATCGAAGCTGTTAGGGGTGTTTTGGTTAACTGTGTAACAAAAGAACTTGTATCTGCTAATTTTGTGGCTATTGTTCTAGATGAGTGTTCAGACATAGTGAACAAATCCCAACTCTCTACCATCTTACGCTATGTGGACAAATCGGGGGAAGTTCAAGAAAGGTTCATGGGCTTTACAGACGTCAGAGACACTGCGGCACTTTACAATCATGTACTTACAACAGTTGAATTTAATAATTTGTAAGAAATTTGTCGCTCAGACATATGGTGCACCCGCAATGTTTGGTCGATTAGGTGTTCGGCACTTTAAAGTAAAAGTGGCATTTCCACACGGGCATTATTTGTTCACTGCTACTGTCATATTCTGAATTTGGTTCTGCAACAGGCAGCGATGTGTATTGATAAATGCAGATTTTTCAAACTCTATCTGGGCTCCCTAATTTCTTTTCTCATTTCACTAAAAGAACAAACTTTGCAGGCTTTCATGAATAAAAAGTTACCAAAAGTGGCTCCAACATGCTGGAACTTCAATTCACGCCATCAACACTGCACAAGAGCAATGCAATAACCTGATTTTATTCTCTGAATTGCTGACAGAACCAGAAAACAATGTCGATTGGGAACCTGGCATTGGTTAAAGCATACGGTTTTCTCTATTTTTTTCCTCCTCAAAACATTTTCGGCAACATTTACTCATACCGACATTCTCTTCAACATGTTACAAGACAAGTCTGGATATTGCATATTGCCATTCAAGAGTAATCCAGACTAAAAATACTTTAGAAGAAAAAAGAAGAGAAGGGTTCCAAAATATTTAGCAAAGCATTCTACTGAAGTGATAAATGAACATGCACAAAAGAAAAGGAAGAACAATGAACCAAGTGAATTTACTGAAGTTGTGTTCAGGAGGATATTCAATGAAATTTTAGATAATGTGCTCTATTAAATACAAAATAGCTTTTCCGACTAGGAAAGTTTTCATTTCTTTGCTCTCCTTGATTCCTCAAAATTAAAAAATTACAAAATGTCCTTTTCTGATCACCATTGCTCAAAATTGTTGGACACCTATGGCTCAAATTTTGATTCGGTACGTCTGAAGAATGAACTTATTGTTCTGTACTCTTCTGGAAATAAGGATTTTGAAGGAAAGTCAGTTGGTGAAATAGTGAAAATTATGAACGAAAGAGATCTAGTGTGGGCTATGCCTGAAGTTTACAAATTAGCTTGTCTAATTCTAAATGTACCAGCAACTACAGCTTGTGTTGAATGGTCACTTTCCACTTTAAATCGAGGAAATCTCACTGTAGGTCTACAACGGGCCAAGAAAGATTATCCTCTCTGTCAATGATGTCCATAGAGAACACTTACTTTGTACGCTTTGTAAGGACGTTCATGAAAATTTCATGCAAGCTGTTATGAAACTATTTCTGAAGAAATCTCGTCAGTTGGAGCTAGTATTCCAGTAAACTGGCAAGTACTACTACTAAAATAAGCAACTTACGTACACAGATGTCCATCGCATTATGCAAGTGATTGGTTCTCATAAATTATCATGTAACACAAAAAACGCATAAAGTGAATGTGATAATGATATGAGCTATTT
Organism: Hymenopus coronatus; assembly: GCA_030762935.1. Taxonomy (NCBI): domain Eukaryota; kingdom Metazoa; phylum Arthropoda; class Insecta; order Mantodea; family Hymenopodidae; genus Hymenopus; species Hymenopus coronatus. Next base: position 34,760,149 of record CM060896.1, on the reverse strand, counting down.
CAAGGTAAACATGAAAAAATAGTTTTAAACAGATGCATCTATTTATGTCATCTGTACAGTGTTAAAATCAGCATTTTTTAAATTGCTTTAAGGGAAAACGCGTAAAATGAGATCACTTATAACGAGGGATGACTAAATTTTATAGTTTTATAGACTAAGAAAAACAATGATAAAAAGGAGAGGTATACCTAAGTTACTGATCACGAATCGCCAGTGTTATGTACCAGTAATGTGTAGAGAAAGCAAAAATAGAATAAACCTGCACAGACCTAGAAGTTTGTCTAATGATGCTAGCTACAATGTGTAAACCGCTAGCAATACTGAATTGTAGCCTTAGTTTTCTGGTTTTATGTGCATTAACTTTTTAAGTGTAGAGTATGAAAACTGCATGAATATTTATAAGAAAATTAAATCCAAATCCCAAAGTGTCTTATACTGTTATGTTTTTATAAAAAAGAGTCCTGTTAGATACTTGCTAGGTGTAAAAATACTGTGCTCTAAATACAGCACAATATTGTTAAATAAACATACAAATGATTTAAATATACAGATAATTCATTCGTCCAAAACAAAATCAAAACATTACATTATCTTCAGGAATCCCAAAGTATTGAGCTATTCATCACACAATGGAGGAAGTCAACATCTGAACAGAGATTAGGCTTGAAGGGTTCGTGTGAAAAGCAACAGTTTCATAAGAGGAAGTGGTGACGCGTTCCATTCACATGACTTTCTCTATTTCACTGCAACAAATTATTCCATTTACTTCATCTAATGGAGCAAAAATTAGCAGAAATAGTGTTATTACTGGCTTCCTTGTTAGTAGAAGCGAAATAAGGGGGTACCATAGGTTAAAGTGATAGTCAAAAGCTGGTTGCTCTGCAACTGAAGTTCCTTTCTTTGTATGGACACGAGTTCACAAAGTCCTATATGAGAAAAGTATAAGTCTTTATAGCTGGAAGAGAGAGAGAGAAGAGAAAAAAAAAAAAAAAAAGAAAGAAAGAAAAAAAAAAGGAATATCTCAAAAACAATCAACTCCACGAAAAAAAATGAATATAACATAAATTGTGTGTTTTAAGGTGCTCTACATTTGTTGTGTGGTAAGTTTTTGTGCATCTCTTATGGTTTAGCAGTTATGCAAAATTCTGTAAAATTGACCGAGAATAAAGTAGTCTTCAGAGGCTATTCCCAGAAAATTCAAAATATACATTTTATTTGTCATATAAATATCTTTAATATACAATATTTTAATCAAAATCGTTAGAGCCATTTTTTTAGAAAATCAAAATTTTCGAAAAAAATTCCATGTAAAGGGTAGTTTGGGATGGGGGATTTTTCTCAAAATCTTCGTGTCGCATCCCTGGAAGATACTAATCTTAAATACCAAGTTTGGTATTTTACTGACTTTTCGTTTTTGAGTTACCGTGTTCACAGACACACGGACCTTTTTCTGAAAATACTTTTTTTGGATACAGGGGACCCTGAAACATATATTTCCGGTGAAATCTCGGTATCGAATTTTTTGGTGGAATGCAATACCTTCTCTATACACTATATACATAGCAAGTATAGAGAAAGTAAAAATGGAAGTATGGTTCTGATTAACTATGTTAGTATTACTCGGTTAGCAAGTACGTATAAATGAAAGCTAAAATTAAGGTGTCTTCTGAAGGGAGACATACAGGTAGGTTGACTGAGTAAAACACACAAATCAGTTGAAGGATTGAATATCAGACCAGCATGTTTTTCAGTAGATTAATGGTTAGAACAATCGCACACAGCAGGAGAAGCATGTTCAAATCCTAGCTGTGGCATTGAATTTTGCAGCTGATTCCAACAGTCAAGAAGTAATGTAAATATAGCAGCATTACCAATACAATAATCATTATTGCATTACATGTTAGGAACGAGAATACAATGTAATGTCAGAAGTGTCATTTTTTATTAGCAGTTGATCAGGTTCAAGCAAATATGTCATAGAGGTCGCACTATGGTTCTAACATATTTAATTTCATTTATACTTTTTATGCTGCTAATATTAATAGCTATGTATGAATTTTAAAATGAGCTTTATTTTAATGGTAGCTCATCTAATATTACAAATTATTACATTTCAGGGTGAATTCAGCCAGCAGTGTACATAACTAATGCAGTAAATGCAGTCATATCAGAAAAAGCAGTAATATGGTGTGCTATATACTACTCTTCAAATTGGTCTGGGTAGTTCAGTTGGTTAGGTGCTGGTCATCTGAACTGAAGGTTGCAGGCTCAAACCGATGGTTTTTAAGTGAGTTTAAAAGCGACAGTTCCAAGTCAGTAGATTTGCTAGCATGTTAAAGAACTCCTGCTGTACTAAAGCCTTGAGTTAACATCTTTACATCTATTTTTCCATTGTGAATGGACCCCTTACTCTCCCAAATTAATTTATATTCAACACTTCTTTATGCAGTCGACTGCTGCTTAACCTACGCTGCATAGGTGTGGCTATAATTCTATAACACTTTAAATCTTATTTTCTGTAGAACTACATTTTTATAAATGCATTACCCATTACCTCTGGTTTTCTTTAAGATGCAAGGCTGAAACATTTCTTCATTTTCTTCATAGCTATGTGCAATGAGATATTGTTCTTCTGTGTTACTTACCTTTTGACATAAACATTATATTATGCTAGTTATTTCTCCCCAAAATGTAGTGGTCTATTAAAATTTTATTTATTACATTTTTGGGAGCACCTTAAATGCTCCCATCCTTTTCATAAGCATAATCTAACTTGTATATGCTAAGAATTTAATCTCTGTAACTGTAGTGGGTTTTGGAGAAAACAAGTAAACATGCTTTAAAGATAGGTCATTCCAAGCTCGTTAAAATCATTAGCCTAATAAATAATTCTGAAATGCTGTAACCTGAAGAAATGGGTGAGGCGGCGGCTTTGCTATAATCAGTATTTATTTTCTAGTTGTTGGTCCAGAAAAACCAATGTTGTGAAATATAACAAAAATCAAGCAACAAATGTACAAATACGAGGTATGTCCAGAGAGTAAGTTCCGTTTCAATTTATCTCCGCTGCAGCGCTGCGATTGCAGTTCCGCACCTGCATGGTAGATGCTCTGTATCAAGAAGAAACGTGCGCCATTTTGAGATCGCTGTCAGCCACATACGCTTTGTTGTGCTTGTTTACAATGTCGGTGTTGATTGAAAATCCCGCCGCTTGTGAAATCAGATCTGTGATTCGTTTTTTGAATGCTAGGAAAGTGAACCAATTGAAATTTATCGGCAAATTTGCGAAGTTTACGGACAGTGATTCAATGGTGAGAAGATGGGTCCGACAGTTCAATGAAGGACGAAAAACCTCCTACAGGGATTTGGCTGGGACGTGTCTGACCATCCTCCGTACAGCCCTGACCTCACTCTTAGCGACTTTCATCTGTTCTTACATCTCAAGTCTTTCCTTGGCGATCAACACTTCAACAATGACGAAGAGCTGAAAGAAAATGCATCCAACCTTTTGAAGACACAGGCGGGAAACTTCTATGAAGAAGGTATACAAAAACTTGTGCCATGCTATGACAAATGCCTGCAAAATTTCGGCAGTTATATGGTAAAGTAGTTTAAGAGTTGTAGAATTTTGTGCAATAAATAATTACTCTGTATCTGTACACAATTTAATTTTATTACCAAACGGAGCTTACTTTCTGGACGTACCTCGTATATCTGTGGAATTCAATCTTACAATGATGGCCAAAGATTGAAATCTTAGATGTTGGTTTACACTGCAGATATTTTGTACAACTTATTCTGAACACGCATCAACATGGAAAAAGTGTGTTCTACACATGAATGCATTCTAAACAAGTGCAAGATAAAATTTCTGATAACGATCAAGCGCAAATAAAGTCTTTCCATTGATGGCATTCATTATTGTTTTCATAAATCACAAAATACAAGGCGTAGCTAGAAAATCTTTACTGGAAGACATTGAGGTACGAAAGTGAGATATGCATTTCATTACTGAAACTTATTTTAGGTCCCATAAATGTAGGACTCTAAGAGTGTTTGGAAAAAGGAAATATTGTCAAAGATTATATGAGGGTACCAGAAAAAGCAAATTGAGAAGAAGTTGGTTCTTTCTATTGAAGGAAATTCTGCAAGAAACTGAATGGAAGAGTTAGTGGACTGGTAGAGAAGTAGATTACATATGTAGAATAAGGTAAAATTAAGAACTGATGATACTAATAAACCGGGAATATATGGGAGCTAAGGGGATTAAGAGATCTCTCATATGCTATAGGAGTTTTAACCCTTTATTGCATGGTGTTGCATCAAAGATGATTAATCATTTATTATTTTTCGTGGACATTTTTGTTTGTTTGTTTGTTGAAATTTTGTATTGCCCTAATCTTCAACAATAAAATTAGCCTAGTTATAGCTATTTTATATTGTAAAAATAATAACATTTTTGCAATAAACTGTAGTGTTTTTTTTAAATAAAATTTTTAAAATCCTTGCAACAGCAGTTAAATTTAACCGTCAGCATGCAGGCATGCCATCACACCGGTTATTTTACTTGGGTGCTTCCCTTCCTTTACCAGAGGACACGTTTGATTGTAGTCACTAGGTCTAACACTTGCAATGTTCGGTTTTGAATGGAAGGCCAGTCTACTTTGTATGGCACTAATGATTACGACTATTCAAGTTGCTTCAGTTGAGTGCCAGTGAAAGGTATACAAATATCAGTTTGCAAATTAGAGGAAGAACAGCATATGTAGCAAAATTCATGTAATAAAGAGTTATGAAAGTTATGAGTTGGGCAGGGAAAAATACAATTTTATATATATCTTTATATCTTTCATCTTAACATATATAATAAGATGAAAGTGTGCACTGGAATGGGCAACAACATCTTAAATAGCTTAAAAGACAATAAAGAAAGGTGTCTGCTATGTGGTAACACAGAGCAAAAGAATTTGCATTGCATTTTGGAGTGTTCAGAAAACAAAAGTATGGAGAGAGGAGATGTAGGACAAAAAGTGAGGCAAATATTGGTTTCAAAAGCTTTATGGAAATAAAAATAACTTTTTAGAAACAGATAAATATATAGGAAAGCTATGAGAAAAGTGGTTGAGGAAAATTATTAAACAGAGCAACTTAGGTTGAACCAAAAGGTAGTATTATGAAACCATACATTGTAAACCACAAGCTTTAAATTAGAAATACAATAGTGCCAACTAAACTTTTTCTTAGATCAATAGTTTCCGAGTTACATACTTTTATGTAATGTTACACTGTAATTAATGTTACACTGCTGTACTGCTGGCTTTTGCTTGGCTTCTTAGTGAACCTACATTCTTTGGATTATCCTTTCTATCAGTAATACCCAAGATTACAAATGTTATTTTGAGGCAAGTCCTCAATTATAAAAGCAAGAGGTTGTTGCCTCCAATTTACAACTTCTCGCTGTACTTTATTTTATACATCCATTCACTTGAGGGTTTAGAAAAACAATGATGCAGCTACCATTTCTTTCTCATGCGAATTGTGGTTAAGAGCAGCTTGCATACGTCCCCCAAAACTAAAATGCACTCATTGGTAGATTCTGTCTTTCATTGTGGTAACATTCTATGCTGTCAATGTGTTTGGTTTGTATCGCTCAGATCATTTAACAACAGTTTTGTTCATTACCTTATCAAGAATTGTGATCACTGGAGTTATACTTAATCGAATTCTTGGAACTGGCAGCTTCTTTGCTATATTCAATGTATCATATGAAATGAATTTTTTGTTGCCTTCCCGTGAATGTATGTTGTTTATGTAATGAAAAATAGTGACAACCTTTTATCACCAATGCGGTCATTTTCACACAAGGCAGAGTAAATCAGAGATGATTATATATTCCATTCCTGTATGTTGGAACTTTTGCCAACATTTATATTTATTTTTGCATTAAGTTCATTAAACTTTGATGTTGGGAAATAATGGAAGTTTGAGGAAATTGGGAAACACTTTTATTATGGCTCTCATTCCTGTATTCCTATCAGATAAAAACCATTTTAAGAGTAATTTTTCACATACTTCATTTAACTCTCCTTGTCAGCTTTATACTGTCTACACATATGAAAAAATTAATTTTTGGTTCAGTGCTCCTTTAACAACATAAATGAGGATGGTAACCTATAGAAGTGGTAAAGACGTAAAGAGGAATATACACAGTGTAAGAAAGGATATGTAAACATAAACAAACAGGTAAAGTGTTAGGTATATATGGTACTAAATTCCTGCCACTGAAATCTTGCATTTGACAGTTAAGTTGGTACAACCACAAAAAATAGATGAAAAGCTTTACCCATTTGACTTTCTGAACCAACCACAAAGCAGCATCCCGGTCGAGTGAACTCCTAACATGTACGTTGAGTTGTTCTGTGCAAGCTACATATTATTTGTTATGGTTGATAGTGTTTGTTTTATTTATATATATATATATATATATTTCATTATATTTCATTACCTATATATATTATTTATACAAGATGTGAGATGCAATAATGCCTCCAATGCGACCAGATTTGTGAAATAAAAATCCTTTGCATAAAAGTGTGCCACTTAATAGCCAGGCATTGGAGCTATTAAGAAGGGTCCAGAAATTCTTTGGAAGTGAGGAGCACAGAAAGTTAATGGGCATCCCTCTATTCCTGCTGATAAACCTGTGTAGCGAACTGCAGCAGCTCTTGGACTAAGCACAAGAACTGTAATAAGCAAGGGGGCGAAACTTCAAGAGAAGAAAGACAAAAGCCCTGAAACATCTAGAACGCAGCAGGCGTTTCTATCAAATCCAGGGAAGAAATAAAAACAGTCTCGTCCGGTCACAAATCTTGATGCTTTCCAATTAGATGCCATACATAAGCACATACACACCTATTATAGTAGAAAGGAGTATCCAACCATACCAAAGCTCCTTATTTCTATTAAAGGAGCAGAGCTTTTCACTGGAGATAAGATGTCGTTGAAAGCGGTTTTGAAAGAAATTGGCTTTCGATATAAGACAGTTAATGGACGTTAAGTGTTGTTAGAAAAGACTCACATTGTTATTGCACAAAGTGTTTTTACACAAAATATTGGACAAAGATCTTGACAAAATAGTATGGCTGGATGAGACATAGGTCAATACTGGAGAAGTCGTGATAAAATGCTGGACAGACTGCACACCAGATAGTAGCAGCCATCAGCCGACAAAGGAAGGAGTCCAGTTGTGAGCTATGCCAGTTTTCCGAATGGGTTTAAAGAAGATGGCCTCCTGGTCTTCAAACAGAAGAAAACGGTCAATTATAATGAAGATATGGATCATACTCTATTCCTGGAGTGGTTCAGGAAACTGTTGGGAGCAGCTGGACCATCCAACAATTATAGTGATGGACAACGCGCCATATCATTCCGGAAAACTAAATAAGACACCCACCTCCAGTAGAAAAGCGGTTACGGTGGAGAGGCTGAACGAAAGAGGTATTGCTGCAGACCTGAGCATGACCAACCTGCTTTTATATTCCCTGGTGAAAGAAAATAAGCCAGTCACACCAACATATGCTGCAGATGAGGTAGCCAGGGAACTTGGCAATGAAGTGATTAGATTACTACCATATCACTATCATTTTAATCCTATTGAACTAGTATGGAGCAACATTAAAACTTACATGAGGGAAAATAACAAGACTTTCACAATTACAAAGGTGGAAAGACTTGCACAAAGATGTAGCAGGGTGGAAGAAGAAAGTGAATCATATGCACAAAATACAATAAGCTAAGGAATTAGACGGAATCATCAGTAAATGTAAACCACTAATGATATGTGTTGGTGACGATTACAATAACAATAATACTTCTGAGAATGATGACGGACACTTGGATGGGATTGAGCCATTAAAATTATAAACCGGTGAGTGAAAATCACTTTGTTTCTCTCACTGTAACAAGCTATTTTGCATTAATTTGTTCTATATTGTTGTAAATACATAATTTATACTACATACATTGTAGTATCACTTATTTACCATCAATAATAGATTAGTTTCATTATTCATCAGCATTCATTTACTATATACACCATTTATATTCATCTTAACACATGATAGAGACATCTGTAATCAGCTATTGTTGTTTACTAGTTACTCTGCCAACGCCGCAAAGGCAGCATAGCCAAACTTACAGGTAAACCACACAAACTGTTAAGTGCAAGGATTCAGCAGCAGGGGTATTATCTAAGGAAACTTCTAGGAGGAGGAAACTCTTGTTATATGTTTATTGTTATCATCTACATGAAGAAATAAATTCATTCAAAATACCAAAATGCCCATGCATCCATTTCATACAGTGATAAATTCTGCTAGAATACGCTTATTATACATTCTCTAGAGATTGACGTTATATTGCTCATACAATCAAAATTTTGATACACAGAAATTAAGCTGAGAATATCAAAAGAATTCATCTATTCCAAATTTTATTAATGAGCATTCACAAATATTGAAATATATGAGGCATCTAGATGCAAGCCCCCAACATTTCCACTTTCAGTAATTTTCAGGAAATGAAAAAAAATGCATATCCATTTAAAATTTGGAAATATTTGCATATGAATTTTACTAACAATAGAATAGTAAGTTATGGGTGAGATCGACTGAAATAAGTGCAGAAAATTATACAATTTTTACCTATATATTAATTCCTAGTAGGCAATTATTTACCATATTTAAAAATTTTATATTCTATAGTACCATTGCTGTAGTACCATAGCTCCAGCTTTAATATTTTGCGCACTGAGAGAAGCACTATTTCCTACTCTTGCCACTACTGTATAAACATGAATTTTCTCTTCGTAAAATGAAATGCAAGCTGTAATATTGACTATAACAATAACTACAATAACTAACAACACACAGTAAAGCACACACACAGAAGACCACTTCATCTGGACTAAAGTAAACAACTTGGGATACGTGCAACAGAATTGGCAACATAATAGAAAATGCAGTGTTGACATGGGGAGGAAGCACATAATTGGTCCTAGCAAATGAACTTCATTCTTTACTGTGCGCATCAATCCAACACTTCCATTTACCTGTTTTTGTTTACTTTGTGTTTCCCATGTAGAACAGCTTTAAGCAACAATAGCAAACCATATTTATTAACATGTTACAGGAAATCAAATTATAGTGCTGATGTATCTGTTAAAATAAATCAGAATTACTTCCTTTACTGCAGAAATTCACAGCACTAGTATTGCTAAGTTGGCCATTCTGATCTATGCCTATCTCTTTCTTTACCCTTGCAATATGTCAGGGCCAGAGATACAGTGGCAGCACAATACTATTTTATTGTATATTTTCATGTTCTATGAAATTTATTCATTAATGTCTAAGCTACCAACTTTAGACAACAAGATACAGGGTCATTATTTTATATGGTAACCCACTCACGCACTCTAACAATTCGTGAGTCAGCCCAGGGAGTTGCCAGAAAAACTATGTGGACAGAGGTGGACTAAAATCCTTACCTTATAATAGATGCTGGAATTGTTTATCTTCTGCTCTCAAACAAGCATTGTATCTTAAAAATATTGTCACTCGCTGAAGCTCAGCAAGAATTGTTGCAATTTCGTGCACAATATTATCTCTAAGTTCCTATAGTGTGCGAGGATTGGAGCGACACACTTTGTCTTTTAAAGAACTACAAAAATAAAAATCACAACTCGTTAGGTCAGGAGAACAAGGGGGCCACAAATCATTTTGTTATACCTTTCTTTCATTGTAACAAGCTATTTTCGTTAATTTGTTCTAGATCTAATTCTGTCGTCAAACACCTCCCTTACTGTATTTAAAGATTTGACAGCCGTCTGCATGTTGCTGGAATTAACCATATGATTTCTCTTCTTCTGTCAAGCAATCGAAAAATGGTTTGAGAATTAGCCTCTGATTTCGCTTCTGATCACAGAGAGGTGTTTCATCCAATAGCACAGGTTTTTCTGAAGTCCAGTAGCAACTGTTGTGAGTATTCACATGCCCATTTAAGTGAAACCAAGATTCTCAGGAGGGGAAAAAAAAAAAAAAAAAAAACAAGCTGTAGGTCAATGAAACCTCTTTCTACAGATTGGAAAATCCAGTTGCAATAATTCACATGTTTACTGGGGTCATTTGCTTTTAATGCTTGCACTTGTGTGTAACAATAAGATGTGTAACATTTCTAGCAGAAGATGGAGATACACCTGTTTGCCGTACTAATTTGTTCCGCGATTTTCGAGGCAAATGCTCGTAAGTGACACAAACTTCATCCAGTTTATTTTCTGTTAACAGTGACCTCCTCCTAGAATGTTTCTTGTCCAAATGAACTCAAAGCTTAAAATTTATTGATGATAGCATGTATAGTTTTTCTTGCAGGTGGTACAGAATTTGTAAACTATTCAGCAAACTTCCTGCACACATGACGAGCAGATTCATGTTTAAAGTAACTTTACAAATAAACATGTGTTCTTTCACAGTTTAGCGATGCACCATGTTTACTGAAGCAACAGCAGCACTGACAATGATTGACTGCACTTACACCTGGCTCAACAACACAGAAATGGCAACAATGCATTTTTGAGCGGGAATTGGCAGTGCGAAGTACTGGCAGAATGGGAGTAGCGAAGGAGAGAAAGGCCGCCAATGGGTTACCACATAATGACCCTATAGTATTCAGTACACTTCATACTCAAATTTCAGTAATGTTGTACAAATTTATCTGTATTTCACAAATGAACTACTTTCAAATGTGACATTTTTGCAATACATAATTGCAGTACTGCATTTCACATGAAAAACTCTTCAGGATACAAGGAGAAAAAGGGAGCAACATGATGGTGCGATTTAAGCATGTAATCTCACCTTCTGGATTTTTTCCATTACTTCTAAATTTCTTGGTTTCTTACTTTCTTCCTCCCTCGCCTAATGTGTGTCATCCTCTGTGGTCTAGGGGCAACATGCTAGCCTCTGATTCCCAAGGTCACAAGTTCAAACCCGCAGAGGGTGATAGATTTTTTTTTCAGGTGTAAAAATCCTAAGTATTGCTTCCTATGGAAGTAAGTAGTCATAGATGTAGTTTTGCAACACATATAAGAACCACAACCTCATAAACAGGCCTCTTAAGCAAAATTAAGTGATGTTTCATGCCCAGTATAGAATGAGACACTGAAAACTACAGTAGGTAAAAAGTGTCCATAATTAACACTCATTTCATCCTAATGTACGAGGGCCGTTCAGAAAGTAGCCTCCGGTTGATTGCAAGAAATTCACCAAGTTAAATAAAAATATTTTAATATATACATCTTACAACTACATCTTTGCACTATTTTTCTACATAGTTTCCATAACGATTGAGGCACTTATCGTATCTGTTCACAAGCTTTGAAATTCCTTCTGCATAAAAATCACCCGCTTGTGCCTGGAGCCAGCCTGTGACCGCATCTTTGAGCTCTTCGTCGTCATCAAACCGCTGGGACCCGAGCCATTTCTTCATATGCATGAAGAGGTGATAATCGCTTGGCGCCAGATCTGGGCTGTAAGGTGGATGGTTGACAACGTCCCACTTGAAGGACTCAAGAAGGGCTGTTGTTCTGCGAGCAGAGTGAGGACGGGCGTTATCGTGCAAAAAAACGATACCGGAGGTCAGCATACCACGGCGTTTGTTCTGTATAGCCCGTCGTAATTGTTTTAGTGTTTCACAGTACACGTCTTGATTAATGGTCGTCCCACGTTCCATGAATTCAACCAACAACACCCCTTTTGCATCCCAAAACACCGTTGCCATCAATTTTCGGGCAGAAAAATCTTGCCGGGCTTTTATTGGTTTGGTAGGCGAATTTGAATGTGCCCACATCTTTGATTGTTCTTTTGCCTCAGGGTTCACGTACTTAATCCAGGTTTCGTCCCCGATCACGATTCTGTTTAACAATGGTTCACCTTCGGCCTCATAACGTGACAGAAAGTCTAATGCAGAGGCCATTCTTTGAGTTTTGTGGTGGTCGGTAAGAATTTTGGGCACCCATCGTGCACAGAACTTACGGTAACCCAATCTTGCTGTCACTATCTCGTACAAGAGAGTCTTAGAAATCTGTGGAAAATCAGTAGACAACTCCGACATTGTGAAACGTCGGTTTTCACGAACTTTTGCATCAACTGTCTGAACGAGTTCGTCCGTGACCAATGATGGTCTACCACTCCTCTCTTCATCATGAACGTTTTCTCGTCCACTTTTAAATAAACGTACCCATTCACGGACCACTCCTTCACTCATAACTCTTGGTCCGTACACGGCACAAAGCTCACGATGAATAGCTGCTGCAGAATATCCTTTGGCTGTAAAAAACCTTATAACAGCACGCACTTCACATTTGGCGGGGTTTTCTATTGCAGTACACATTTCAAACGGCCACAAACACTAAACTAGTGCAGGTACGACTTTCACTCGACCACGGCTTGATGCCGACTGACCTGCTGAGTGCATGAATGCACAGATGGCGTCGCTACTCCCCCCACTACCCGCACTGTGACCGATCGGAGGTTACTTTCTGAACGGCCCTCGTAACTAGGATAATAGCAGTTTCCATTGTGATCATTAAGATTTACCAATTTAAAACAATGTAGCTGTACATGTGCACAATTAACTACATATTGAAGCAATGACTGGTGTATTAACTGCTTGCTCATGTGATAATTACATCGTCCTATCTACAATCATTATTGACTGCAAGGAAATGTTACAGCCACAAGTTAATATCAAGATTCGAATCTCAGTGCATCTTTATTACCATTATAATAGGAAATGCCACAATATGCATCTTAGTTGGCAAATAATTGAAAGTTTTATACATGCAGAATGTGTGCATATGTCAAAAACTCGTTTTTTGCGAAGTGAAAATGTTGGGGTTTGCAACTAAGCATTTCATTCCTTGGAAATTATGAATTTCATTTTCAGAGCATAAAGCATAAACAGTAATCTCACTAGCTGGACACAAACCTAGCTCTATTTAAATAAATCTTGACAGATTTGTGTTATCTGTGTAACTTTTATTATTAAAGCCAAGAAGGAACTCCATGCACATCCCTTATGAGTTCTTCTAAAGTATGTTAATTATGAGGTTAACATTTTATATTTGTGGGAGTCAACAAGGTACTCTCTAAACACTGCATGGAGCAATGCGCTTAAAAACTCAAGATGAGGGTACTAATTAGGACTAGGATAGTTACGTAATAATTTCTTTTTATTTGGTTAAAACATATGAATAATAAATGTGCATGAAACAATTTTTTCTGAGTTCAAAAATGTAAATTTTACTGTGCATTGTGATAGTTGAAAATGAGTCGGAATAGTAACACTCACCTCACTTATATGTAATTATGTTCAAAACATAAGGAGAAATTAACCTTAAAACAAATCACCACTTTGTCCATACAAAAACCGAAAGTTATATATAAAAAATTCACCTATCACCCAACAGCAGATAGCAAATTCAAAAAAATTTTCAAGAAATACAATATAAGTTTAGCTTCAAGTAACCAATTCAACATAAAAAATGCATTGAAAACAGACATTAAAGACCCCATACCTGCAAACCAGAGATCAGGCATCTACAGAATTGACTGCAAGGACTGCAAATCATGTTACATTGGCCAAACAAAAAGAAGACTGGAAACAAGGCTAAAGGAACATTTCAGACATATCAAACAGAAACAAACAGATAAATCGGCAGTAGCATACCATTTTTGGACATCACATCATGAAATACAAAATGACATAAAATTGCTAAAACCTGTAAACAACCCGGCAGAACTTACAGTTTGGGAGAATATTCTCATTACACAACAAAAAGACCAACTGATGAATTTTGAAATACCGCCACATGATTATGAACTTTTACTGAGAACACCAGATGGCTCCACCGCAATAGACCACAGAGCACAAATTCCAGCCATCAGTCGGACTTCAACTGAAGAAGAGGGCAATTGCCCTTGAAACATATGTTTTGAACATAATTACATATAAGTGAGGTGAGTGTTACTATTCCGACTCATTTTCAACTATCACATTGATTAAAACTTCACTTGTCTCAAACTTCTGAGTTATTTAATTTACTGTGCATGTTTTTGCATATTTTTAATTTTTTCACGACTACATAATATCTAGAGAATGTTGTTACAATTTTCGATTTTAAAAAATGTAATTGATTACATATTTCAAAACAAATTAATAAAATAAAGGAAAATAACGCTCAAGTCAATGAACAGCGAGCAGTAGGTATCGTATTTTCAGGGTTTCCGATTGTTAACGCGGTGAGTATTATACCAAAGAACTGCCAATGTAAACTTATTCATTGGGAGAATAATATAGATGCAGTTTTGTTTTGTTTGTGCATTGGAGTGATTGCATTAACCTCCAGTGTTCTCTAAATAAAATGCCACCAGTGAAATTGAGTTTATCTCCTTAACTAAATATATTTGTTCGTGAAAACGAAGGTGTGCTTAACACAAATGGTCTAGTTTTATTTTGTGTTGCGTGTGAAAGGTGTATAAGTGCAGACACTTGTTTCCAAGTGATGCAACATTTAAAAATGTTTCACTAAAAAAAGTGCTATAACAGTCAATGCTAAATGTCAATACACGTATCGCAAATGAAGCAACTTGTTCAACTTCAGGCCCCCAGTTGTCAACCTTTAATAAGGACCTATGTGAAGCTTTAGCTTGTGCTGACATTCCACTCTACAAATTAGAACATTCTAAATTACGTGCATTCTTAGAAATATATATAAAACAGGCTACACCACATGAGTCTACTCTTTGCAAACATTATGTTCCATTACTTTATGAAAAAATAATACACGAAATTCGTGATTCTATTAAGGTTAATCTAATCTGGGTTTGCATGGATGAAACTCCAGATGCATGTAAATGTACTATATGTAATGTAATTGTCAGTACACTCAGTGAAAATAGACTGTCAAAGGCTTATCTTCTAAGAGTGGAAGAAACAGCAATGACAAATCATTCAACAATTGCAAAAATATTCAATAATGCAATGTTGCTATTATGGACAGAGGAAATTAGGTATGAAAATGTAATTTTGTTATCTGCCCCATATATGGTTAAGGCAGGAGGGAGGTTAAAACTGCTTTATTGTAGACTGATTCATGTAACATGCTTGGCACATGCATTGCATCGCATGAGTGAAACTGTGCGCTTAAATTTTCCTACTGTTAATAGATTAAGATCAAGTGTAAAAAAGGTTTTCCTTAAATCTCCAAGTAGAATCAGTTTGTTTAAACAGTTGACTCCAGGAATTCCACTTACTCCTGAACCAATCATTACGAGATGGGGGACCTGGTTCAGGCTGCTATATATTATTGCAACAATTTTGACATTATTGAGAACATAATTCAAAAACTAAATCAAAACAAAGCAGAATGCATTGTTGAAGCGAAAGGTGCTATATGTAGGGATGGGATAAAGGAGGAATTTATTTACATTAAGTCACATTTCAACTGCATTTCTACAGCCATCACAGAGATCGAATGAAATGATGTACCACTTGTCGCGCAAACTTAACTTTAATAGAAAGTCTCCCACTAAAGCTAAAATTTGGGTCAGGTCAAGCTGCAAAAAATAGTTGAATAATTTGAATATTTACTAAAAAAAATTCAGGGAACCATACATTACAACTTTTTGAAAATATACTTTCTGGTAAAATGGAGAGCAAAATGTTGGACATTGAATAAACATTGTCGCTGGAAGAATTGAAAAGTTTAAATATGCAGCTATAATGGCTGTTGTTGCCGAATGTTATTTTTCTCAGTACAAATCAATTCTCAGAAGTAACAGAGAATCATTTATTTTCAACCCTTAAAATGGTTACTGTTATACAAGGCAATGGGAAGAATTAAGTTCACTTCAGCAGCAGCTGTCCAGTCCACAAATTCTGTGAGTTTTACATTAATTTATTATTTTGGTGGATTATAATGTTAACTTGTATTTTCCAATATAGCGATTATCAAATGAACTCACAATATCAATTTTTAAACATATTATTTCACCATTTTTGCGAGATTTTGGGTAGCACATTTTTATAGGTTGTTAAAGCATATATCGCTGTTTTAAACTGCATAATTACATGCATATTTTGCATTTTTTAATGCATAACTATCCAAGTCCTACTAATGAGCAATTTCAGACATCTTTCTGATGCTTTTTACAAAAACTGCCAAGTTCCCAAAATTGTTCTTCTGGCATAAAAATGGACACCCTAAAAGATGAACTAAATCTCTAAAATGTTCCACATCTTCTACAGCATATGCAAAGTTTTGTAAAAAACACATTTTTGCAATTCTAATGCAATTGATTTTTCAAGCTCTCAATATCTATGGGCATAACTTACCGAGCGTCGTCCTGGATTTCTCATCTCCATCTACAAAGAGAATATAGAATACAGTATTTGATACGACACATTTAAATAGCAAATATAACGGCCAAATCATTTAGCACTTATTTTTCCATCAACACACCTGATGTAGAGGTTGATGCATCAGTGCCGTAGAATGGTGCTGTTGATGAGGAGCCATGGCAGGAATAAATAAATGTGGAGCATAAGCTCCACTGGGACCCATTGGTGTACTCTGACTTCCTGGTAAGTTAAATGGTGGTGGCGTGCCTGAATGGAAACCCTGCTTTTCATATGACTAAAACGAGGGGAAAAAAGAGAGAAAAAAAATTATCGGTGTAAATACTCTGTGAAAGAAAATTAAATTTATCTTTGCTGCAAAACATAGTTTGCAATAATGTGTATTGGTGAACAATTAAAAATTTGGTATTTAACAGTCAACATATTGCATTTGCATTGAATTTACTACAAACATAGAAAATAGTAATACTAAAAGTGTATCGATTTTGTATCACTGCTAATGGAATTAAAACACAATTGGCACAAATTAGCACAGTATCCAGTCCAAACTTATCTTGACCATTACCTGCCAATCAACTTTTAAGAGGATGGGGGGAAGTCTAGGCAGAGCACCAGGAAACATACTAGCTTGTTTAGCAAGAGTAAGCCTCTACTGTGATCTGGATAATGGAAACCCAATATTGGAGACCTAGCAAACACCTAGAATTGCCTGAAATGAATTCAATCAAGAAATGAAACATCTAGGCAGTCTGAATAAACAATGAGCTAAGTATGCAAGTTTCTTTGAAGCAGAAATCCTTTCTCTTTAAAGATGATGGAGAAGTTCTGAAATATACGAGGAATAGAAAATAGGAAACAGAATATGTCTCTCTATGAAAAGCAGATGACAAAAGTTACACATACACCATATTAAACATGTTTATGTGTGAAAAAAACACTATCATATTTGCGAAATAATATTGAAGGCTAGGTAAACAATAACAAAGCCTCTATGCTGGAGTAGCAATGTTCTTTTCTTTGGTAGTTCAAGGTCCCTTATATAACTCAATATATACAAATGAAATGACTGCTTAAATGAGCCTGGAATTCCATTAGCTGAGAATTCTTTTGATAAGGAAAATCAGGAAAGCATTATCTAGGCAGTTAATCCCAAATAAGATGTTAATTTGCAGCCTGCAGATTAACAGGTGCACACACACTGTTATATCATGGATAGTGATACAATTGATATACAAATAAAAGAAGTTTTTTTTAAAGACAAAGATAGAATAATAAAGGTTATTTCACTTAATTGCAAATGAGACATGAATTTAATGCTTATGTTCAAAGCAGTGATGTTTTAAAGCCATGTCATACTTAATATGCTCAATACAATAATTGATTCAGGGATTTAATGAACAAGGAGGCACATACAATGCAAATCTCACAACATGATTTACTGTGATTTCAGAAAATGGCAAAAAACATTGGCAAACTCAGAGACAATTTCTTCTCAAGCTGCAATCACATGACACTTAATACTTAGTGAGTAAGGCTTTGTCTGAATTTCAGTTTTTAAGATTGGAATCAAAGCATAAAATTTACAGTTGTCACCCCTGCATAGCTTAAGGATATAGGATCTGCTTTTGAGCAGAGAACCAACATTGCATTATTAACATTATATATGCTTTAGAAACCATAGTCTCTGCTAAATATGAGTTTTGAAAAATTAATATACTTAAAAGTAAGTTGCATGCAAATTCAGCTCTAAAATACGCTGTAGCAGAGCTATCTAACACCAGCAATGACAGTCTAATAAAATGGTTGCAATGCACGCAATGTATGATTATGTTAACCATGTATTATTACACCTCAAGATGTTTACAGTTGAAGTGTAAATCAAGAGTGTAATTGGAATAAAATTGTCAATGAAGTGGTGGTGTGGTGGTATATATGTGTTTACTAAATTTGCTATACTTATTGTTCTTTCAATTTCCAAAAGATATAAAAACATAAGCACAACAGAGATATAAAAGAATAACCTCAATTATACATTTTTAAAGGGAGAAGACTAAAATAAGAAAGCTTAAAAGCAAGTTTTCCTTTGGAACTGAAATGGTTTAATAAAATATTTCAATTACATATCATTTAAAATAGCTACAAATGAAACCAACAAATACAATGTTATGATCACTTATAGTGATTATTTAAAAAACATTTTTGAGTGGTTTAAAAGGATCATAAATTTTTGTTTGCCCTTTTAAATTTTTCCATGCAGTGTTACATTAGTTAATTATATGCAGTAATCACAAAAATGTTATTATTTAGTTTTGATGATGGGTTATTTTTAATTTCTGGAGCTTAAATTGTCTCATGTACATGGGAACACTTATTAAAGCTTACTCATCATTATTATGTCAGCATTGTAGGATAAACCTGGGTAACTGTATTATTGACATGCATACCGCAATAATAGATTACAAAAATATTGAGGTCTTGTCCAAAATGCTTATTGTTTTGTCCTGTGATAGCAAAGGTTAAGGATACAGAAATTATGTGTAATATATCTGAACAAAGCATAAACTTAACATATAAATAAGTAAATTGATACATTTCACACATGCAACATATTAACAGAAAAACGTATACTGAGCTTATTACTAATGGACAAATTTTGGTGCCTAAAATATGAAACATATGTTGAAAAAAGTAGATGTCAATAACAAGTGAGTTCAGCTGTAGTCTTATCTTTGATCCAGTCAACAATCAATAACTAACTAACCAGTGAAATTGCAGATGCACATATTTAACATATTGCCAATAACCATGCAAACCAAGGTAACAAGAAGCAATTAAAATTTGTACATATTGTAAAAGCTATGTAAAAGAAGTTGTACAAATAAATATTCAATATTACTAATTTTACAGAAGAGGCAAGAACATAGTTGGTTTCTCTATTTCAGTATGCCAAGAAGTGTTCTTGCACAACCTCTTTCATGTCTGTCTCCTTTTATTTTTTACATTTGTCCCTACATATTTAACATGGGGAAAAAAGCATCCAGGACATTTTGTATGAAAAAGATATGTAAAACAATTTTTAAACAAATCTGACTTTCTTATTTCTTTCATTGAGTTTCTTATGTGAGCATGAAGAGGTCAGACATGTGAGATGAATGCTTGTGTGGAGTGGAAAGATGGGTATTATTGTATACAGCACATATCAGACTGTATAACAGAACAAAAATAAGCAATCCAAATGGAAATAAGGAAAATACATTACGGACACCAAGTTTTTAGATCGTATTAGTACTGGCAGTCCTACTAGTGTAGAACTCAATCTAGGACCAGGAATGTATGAAGTGATGGCAATGTTGATAGGCATAGCAGACAACATAGATATCAAACGAAGAGAGAAAGAGGAGTATGAAAGAAAAATGGGGAAAGAACATGAAAGAAATAAAAAGAAGCATAAATCAGATAGAACAAGAAAAGAATTAATGGAATCAAAAATAGAATAATCCAATTGGAGAAATCGGCACATGCAAATTGGAAGCTAAATGTAGTGAGTGACCTTTGGAAGAAAGACATGGGAAGAGTAGAGGAAATTACAGAAGGGAAACAGCATTAATCTCACAGGTTGGGAAATTATAAATTCCTTTAGAATAGGATGGGAATGGAAACCAAGACCAATTCTGGTTAAATTAGCAACTATGTATTTTAAATGGAGAATATCAAGCAATACAAGAAACCTGAAAGGCAGGAAAATATTTATTTAGAATGACTACAGTAAAAAAGCGCAAGAAATAAGACACAAATTATTAAAAGAGATGAAAAAAGCCAGAAATGAAGGAAGAAGAGCATATATGTGAGGCATGCAGCTATACTTTTATAGTTTAGAAGAGGTTGCAAATATACAATTTTATTAAATAGATTAATTACCTCAGGACTAGTTTCAAGGAATCACTTCATCTTCTCTAATGATTACAGTTCTCTTAGTCCCTCTGACAGTGGCTCTACAAATTTAGGGATCACATTTTCGTCCATTGGGATCTCACATTAATGTTGGATGAAATTGCTATAGAAACATTTTCTCCCAAATATTTAAATCTGCGAGTTTTTGTACCTGCCTAACAAGCTATGCTTGTTGGAAATTTTGTGTTCTTGTATCCAAAAATGTGCTGCTATTGCCGATTTTTCTTCTTCCTTGGATTTGATGTTTCTAAAGTGCTCCTTAAGCCTCCTTATTTAATTTTGCTTAGTTTGTACTTACATAGATTTGATCACATTCTTTGCAATCTGTTCTATAAATCCTGGATTTTTTATGAGCTGGCATTTTTTTTTTTTTTGGTTCGCTTTTATGATGAATTTTATGTTTATTTTATTTATGGGAAAGAGTCCTATGTTGCCATCTTTGAAAATCTTCTGAAATTTTTTATGTGCCCATGGATGGAATGTGATCTTTTTGAACACTTCATTTTGTTTTTGTGGTCTGAGGGTTGTAATCACTTTTATTTTTTGGTGCTTGAAATTTCTGATTAACTTATCCAACCATTTCCTCCCACTGTTTTTAAGATTTCATGGTATTCTAGGTTGTATTCCTTCTTAGTAAGGGGTAAGAGATATTCCTTCTCATGTATTGGCCTCCCAACTTACAATCTGGCAAAACAGCTAATTCACAAACATCAATAATTCTCAAAATTTGATTCTTTAGGCACCAGGGATTCATTCAAATTAATTACAAAGATAAAGGACATTCAACTTGAAGATGGAGAGGCATTAGTGTCTTTTGATGTAATTTCTCTGTTTCCAAGCCTACCTAAATATAGGGTGTTACAAGCATTAAAATATTGGTTAACTGCCATTAACAGGAATCCAATGGAAATCAAACAGCTTATTAACTTGACAAAACTGTGCATTGAGCAAATTTTCTTTAGTTTTGGGGGAAAATATTTTGAACAAAGTGCAGGCCTAGCCATGAGAAATCCAATGTCGCTTTTTTTGGCTGATTTAATTATGAGTGCTCTGGAGACAAGCCTTCCCTTGGTTATTCAAAACTTGGGGGCAGATATGCTGACAATGTATTCACAATAGCCAATAGGAAACATGTACGAGATGCTTTGAAATTATTGAATCTGCAAGACAGCAACATTAAACTCACCATGGAAATATGGATAGTCAACTCCCTTACCTGGGGCTAAGAATTACAAAGAACAATAGTTTAACCTTTGAAATATATAGAAAGTACTTATACTGACAAATATATAAAAAACAATAGTTACACCACCCATTGCAAAAAGTTGCAGTTTTTAACAGTTTGACTTACAGATTGATAAACATTCCCCTTACTGAAAAGGGACACAATCTAGAATACCATAAAATGTTAAAAACAGTGGTAATAAATGGTTTTAAAACAGAAATGGTGGATAGGTTAATCAAAAAATTCAAGCGCCAAAAAAGATAAATATAAAGTAAATATAACTCTCAAACCACAAAAACAAAATCCGGTGTTCAAAAAAGTCACATAAAAATTTCAGTAGATTTTCAAAGACATCATAGCACTCATCCTTGAAAATAAATTTGATATGAAATTCCTCATAAAGGGAAGCAAATAGAAAAAAATTCCAGCTCATAAAAAATCTGGGATTTATAGAACAGATTGCAAAGAATGTGATCAAGTCTATATAGGTCAAACTAAGCAAAACAGAAACAAGGCTTACGGAATGCTTCAGAAATATCAAATCCAGGGAAGGAGAAAAATCAGTAATTGCAGCACATATTTGGATACAAGGACACAAAATTAATACAGCATTGCTTGTTAGGCAGGCACAAAAACCTGCAGATTTAAATATTTGGAGAAAATATTTCTATGTAAATTTCATCCAAGATTAATGAACTTTGAAATTCCAATGAACAAAAATCTGATCATTAAATTTGTAGGACTAGCATCAAAGGGACTACGAGACAAACATAACCATCAGAGGAGAGTCAACCAGTAGCAATCTGCTGACGATGAGGAAGTAATTCTTGAAACTATTTCTGAGGTAATTAACCTAATTTAATGAAATTGTATGCTTGCAACTGCTTCTAAACTATAATAGTTAATATTTTCATGTCTTCAGATTAAAAAATGATGCACTTATATGAGAATTCCTAGAACTCAGCAAACAGCCCAAAGAATTCAAAGGAAGGGAGAAGAGACACGAGTGCCATAGAGATGGAAGCAGCAGGCCACGGATCAACCATAGACACGTCACCAGTGAGGAAGATCAAACCACACAAACAGCTGATTGATGATACGAGAAGTGACGCATTAGCAGGGACAGTGGGGATAGACAGATGGAAAGATGAAGAAGGGATCAGTGTGGTAACAATGCGGGGGGAGCATTCTGACAATCAAAGATCATGGGAGGCCTGACAAGAGCAAAGCGGCAACAATTTACACAAAATATGGATTCCATATAGGATGGACCAACCTTGGCGGTATTATGTTGGAATGTAAAAGGCTCAGACAAAATCACCAAAGGTGAATTAACGCAAGTATTGAAATGGGGTGATGTGATAGCAACAGTAGAAACATGGGTAACTAAAAAGGAAACAAAAGGTAAGGTCTCAGAGGAATAGATGTGCTTATTAGAAGGAAAAGAAATTTTGGAGAAACGGATATAAAGGGTGTAGGTGCAGAGGGAGTGATGTAGGTCATGTTACAAAGTGCATCAAGAAAGTGCCGCAATTTAGGTTTGAGTGTAGTATGTAATCCACCTAGAATGTCAGATGATGAATGGTGTTTAAAGGCATTTAACTGCTAAGGTCATAAACACTCCAATAAAACAAAACACAGCAAACACCAGAGGTTATAAGTCATATAAAATAGATGATAAAATAACAATTAAGTGAGTTATAGTCAGTTGAGAATGGCAGGGATAAAAGCCACAGATGAAACTAAAACGTGTGTAAAAAAGGATAAAAAATTATATTAAATGAAAGTTAAAACAAAGTCCTCGGGTTAAAAAGTGTTAAAAAAGATAAAACAGGCAAACCCATAACTAACGTTCCAAAAACTATGGCAGGAGAAAAACTACAATTAAATGCGTAATGGGAACGTCAGTTTTGATAAAGTAAAAACCGAATCGACCACATTGTGATTGTCGGCAAGCATCTCTATGAGGGAGGCCAGCAGGTGTAATGATGAATGAAGTGCTGCTAGAGCGGTGCACTCTAGCAGCACATACCAGACCGACATCGCTGCTCCACAAGCATACAGAGAGGTATCAGTTCCTGCATACAAAATTAACTATAAGTAAAAATACAGTGACCGATTCTCAAGCGAGCCAGTATCATTTCCTTCCGACAAGCTTCACGAGAAAAAGAGGAATACAGGTACCTAATTTCCCATTTATTTTAATGTTATACTCTGCATATACTGTGTCTGTAAATCCAGTATCGCTGTGTTTTTTTATGCTAAAGCACTTTATTTATGTTTGTTTTTATTTACATATGCTGTAGGTAATATGACCGTATCACCACTTTGATCTTCTATAACAACTGCTTAAATTGTTGAACTATACATTAAAAATGTACTTCTCAATTAACTTAACACACATTAACTATCGCATTCATATTTATAGGCTCTTGTAATAATATTTAAAAAAGAATTCTTTCATCAGCTTAGAATTGAGCGCAGCATACTTTGTATTTTTAATTCAGCATTTTGACTGCTTTACTAGACACTCTTAACAACTCGTGTTAAATTAAGTGAATTAAAGTAAAAATCCAATGTGTTCCATTCATATAAATTTCTCTACATATCTTGACAAATTATTGTTAAAAAGCTTATTCTCCTATCTACTTCATACTAATCAATTAGCAGACATGATCTTATTACTTGCTTCCTTGTAAGTAGAAGGGAAAAAAGCTAAAATGATAGTCAAATCTTTTAAAACTGGTTTCACATGTATGAAATGTGTTTCTTTGCAGGGTTAGGTGTTGACCCATTCCCTTAAGAGTAAATATTTTAAAACAGAAACCAATAACAAGGGATTTCTCAACTCCAAGAAAAAATGTATATGAAGTAAATTGTGGTTCAATCGAGATCTACATTTTTTGTGCAGTAAGTTGTGTGTGTTTTTTTTTTTTTTTTTTTTTTTTTTTTTAAATCTCTTACGGTTTACTAGTTATGCAAAATTCATCCAGAATAAAGAGGTCTCAAAGGCTATTCTCAGAAAATTCAGCATATACATTTTATTTGGCATGTAATGTACAGTATTTTAATCAAAATCAAAAAAGCCATTTTTGAGAAAATCTAAATTTTCGAAATTTGTCCATGTAAAGTATAGTTTGGGCTGGGGGCTTTTGCCTCAAAATCTTCATGCCGCATCCTTGGAATATACTAAACTTAAATACCAAGTTAGAGTTTTTACAGACTTTTTGTTTTTGAGTTATCGTGTTCATGGACACAAACACCAACACCAACACAAACCTTTTTCTAAAAGTTATATTTTTATACAGGGGACCCTAAAACGTATACTTCTGGTAAAATCTAGGTATCTTTTTTGGGTGGAGTACAATACCTTCTCTATACGCTAAGTAGGTACATCACGTGTAGAGAAAGTAAGAAACCACACAGTATATATGGAATCAGTGAGAAGAAACTGCGAAAAACAGAATTAAAGTCAAATTATACTTTCGGTGATGCTTACATCCTGTTTTGTAAAGCACTTTATATGCAAGTATGCGATATTCAACTTTCAACTTCAATTATAATATTTACTTTTGTTTTGTTCAGTTGTGGGATGAAATTCCCTCTAGTCAATGAAGTGATTAATTCAATCCCCAGCCGGACATTCAAGATCTAATCCCTGTGCATAAATATTGATGATCATAAAGAACATGTTGTCGCAATTATTTCCAACTCAGGTATCATGACGTAATTACAGCTGTTTTAAATTTCACTGTTTCCCTATTGCAATCAATGTATTGCGCGCGACCTCGCACGCTTTCTGCCCTCCAAGAAAATCTTCTACTTCCGACACACATAGCTCTCTGCGCAGCCAGAGGTGTGGGGGCTTGCTTGGATCGGATCAGCACACGATAAAGGTGCAGCAGTACTGTTCCATCTGCTTCCCAAGATTTGCCACTTAGTATCCGTAAAATATTGAGAGATCAGTCACACTGCGCTTTATGCTAATCACTATGTGTTGACCAGCATAGTTTCTGATCAAAAAACCAATCCTGGGAATCTCACCTCACCTGCGAAGGGAAGAACATCTGGCCCAAGTTGAAGAGTAGGTGCCACTTGTCACCTATGACGACAGAAGTTAACATAGTCAGGTGAAAAACGAAAGCTGGTTTTTGAGCTCCAATCATATAGTCCAAACACCCCTGGAGACAGCGTTCCAAAAACAGTGTATGCTGAGTACAGAAGACGGCAAAGTCGTCTACGAATAAACAGACAAGATACCAGGGGCAACACATTGAGATATGAAATTAATTGCTATAACAAACAGCGTCCTGCTGAGTACTGAGCCCTGTGGCACACTGCTCTCTCTAATAATATGGTTAGAAAAAACCGAGCCGACCCTTACTCAAAAATTGCGGTCCGCATAAACTCCTGAATGAACAACAGAAGGCATCCACGTAAGTTCCAGTTGTGGAGAGAATGCTCGCCAACACGTATCATGGGCCTTCTAGATAAAAAAATATACCAATTATTTGGCTGTTCTTAAGAAACCTGTTCATGATCGTAGTTGAGACAAGGTGGTCAGTTGCAGAACGACCTTGGCGAAACCACTGGATGTTAGAAGATTATGGGATTTCAGCCACTACCCTAACCGACCATTTATCAAGTGTTCCATCACCTTGCATACACAACTGGTGAGGGAAATAGGACGTTAACTGGAAGGAAATTGATGGTCCTTTCCGGGTTTCAAAATAGGGATGATGGTGACCTCCCGCCATTTAACTGGAAAAGTGGCATCAATCAGAACATGATTATAGACCTCAAGAAGGAAAGCCTTACCTTCAGGAGAGAGATACTGCAACATTTGGACATATATGCCATCTGGACCTGGCGCAGATGAGAGTACATTGTCCAACTTTGCCATGTTGAAAAGGCAACCGTAGTCTTCATGGTTTCCAGAGTGGAAGGCTGAGCCTTAACTGGAAGAAACTCAAGACGAATAATTTTCTGAGCTAGATACCTGAGTGAAAGCACTTCCAAGAGTATTAGCCACGCCAAACATATCAACCACAGCACCTTCCACTGTTTTTAGACTGGCAATTGGCATGTGGGTCGATTTTCCAGCCACACGCCATAACTTATCCCATACAACAGAGGAAGGGGTATGTTGATTAAAGGAGCTTACAAACTGCTTTTTGCTATCATAGTAACTTGTCGAGATTTGGCACGCATCTTATATCGTATTAGGTTGTCCAGCAAGGCCAACGGTGGAAGGCCCGAAGAGAAGGTCTGCGAGCACGATGCCATTCCAGCATTCATCTGTCCACCAAGGGACAGGAAATCGATGAGGATGTTCAGTTGACCACGGAAGAGAAAGCTCAATTGTCTCAGTGAGGTGTGGGATTAAAACTTCCGAGTTGTGCTCATTGTAGTGAAAAACAGTCAAACCAGAATAAAGGCTCCAGTTGGCCCATTCTAAGCGCAACCTAGATGAATGGATGGAATATATTTCTTGTGCTAAGAGACAAATAAGAATAGGAAAATGGCCACTAGAATGTAAGTCAGAGATGATATTCCATTGTAAGGAAACTTCCAACTGTGGAGAACAAACTGCTATATCCAGGTGAGGAAACTATTGAAGGCGTCAGAAACAAATGTAGGCTCTCCAGTGTTCAGCAGAGATAGATTAATATTATCCAAGAAATCGGCAATCAATTGACCTCTCGTACAAGCCCGAGGTGGGCCCCAAAACAGGTGGTAGGCATTCACATCCCCTTCCAACAGAACAGTTGTTAGCTGGGAAATTAGATCTTTTAAATCAGTGCACGAGAGGTTATCAGATGGATATATATATATGTTTGCAAAGGTGAAGCTAATGGAAGGTAGCTTAATCCTTACAGCAATGGACTGTATATCAGACTGAATGGGTACTGATTCAGCGAAAATATCACCTCTGATAAGAATCATAGTGCCCCCATGTGCAGGTACTCACACCAGACAGAAGATTACTGCCTGATGGTAAGGTTGACTTGGGGACGGAGCTTGGTCTCTTGCAAGCTTACGACCAATAGCTAATTGCTGGTGGAGCAACAAGTCAAGCTGTGGTCGACGTGGTTTAATTCCGCATATGTTCCACTGTAGGATAGCCATGGTCTATGGTATAGGATAAGATTTAAATGTAAAGGCATTTCTGCATAATTTGGCTGTGCTAGTCTGTTTAATTTATTCTTCTTGGCTGTCGGATTAATACTTTCTTCAAGAGCACGATCCTGTCCCTTACACACTGGCCATCTGGCAGTGAGGGCAGAATCCTCCTGGTCCATCTCCTCCATCGGGGAGGTCCCCTTTCGAATAGAGAATTTTGAGAACCTCGAACAGATTCGAGGTGCTGATCGATGAAGATGGTGGTCGCATACCACTTCTCTCCCCAGAAGAGGATCTACACAAAGAGTAGGGGTGACTTTTCCTTACCTTAAGAGTTTTGGGAGGGGACTTGCATTCTCTTTTAGGAATCGTTCCAGAGATATTTTGTCTTAAAGGCTTTCACTGGTACAGAATACTCTATGGTTACACCTGACTTACTGCCCAAGGTCAAAGGTTTGGATGACACTTTCAGGAATAGGCCTTACAAAGCTGTAGAGGCAGATGGTGACGCCAAAGTAGACGTGGATACTGTGGTCCTGGTTAGTGGTCTGGCTACGAGAGTCTTTTCTATTAATTGGGATCCCGTTTATATCGCAGGTTGTGATTTCTCGCTTAGCTACAACCGAGCTGTATGTACCAGACTGCGAGACGGAGGGTTGGCGGATTCATAGGACTTCCAGGAGGGACACCTCCCTTACTCAGATCTCCTGGATCACCCTCTCCTCTCCAAAACAGGGACATTCGTGGGAACTAGACTGATACTCACCACTGCAGTTAACACAGCATGGAGTTGATGTACAACCTCCATCATGCGTGACATCTCCACAGTTGGAACATAGCCGACCACTAATAAATTTACTAATGTGTCCAAAGCATTGACACTTGTAGCAGTGCAACAGGTTTGCGATGTATGGCCTTACTTTGATGGCTTCGTGCCTGCCTTAATAACTTGAGGGAGATCTGCCCGATCAAAGGTAAGGAACAGGGTACTGGTAGGCACAAATTCACCATTCACTCTCCGCTGAACCCTATACACAGAGGTAATACCTTGTGCTGCATGCTCCTCGTGAATCTCCTCACTGTACAAACTGTCCAATGTACAGGTGGTGACAACCCTATGTGAGGAGTTCAGGGTCTTGTGCATAGTGACCTTCATAGGGTAACTACCTAACTTACTTGCACGTAATATTTTCGCTGCCTGGGATACTGATACGGCTTCAACCAGGAGCTTGCCATTATGAGAGCGAGCACAGGACTTAACTGAACCAGCTATCTCCTCAAAGACTTTTTGGATCATAAATGAGCTAACTGATGTAAATTTCTTGCCTTCCTCTGTCCTATGTATTATAGCAAGGACCACTGGACTCTGTTACTATTTTTCCGCACATTAAAATGTTTTTTGGTTTATTTTTGAATGCCACAAAAGATGGGCTTGGTTCAACCCCCAGTGCTCCCCACCCACCATGGAGCCCAACAAGGAGTCACCCCACTGGGATAATAAAGCTACATAGGGGATATAGCAGGTGCACCATCCTAATCACCCTGGAGTTCGGTACAATGCCAATTGACTAGGGGTGGTTAGTCCCTAGCCTCCCATTTAGGCGAAGCAGAAACCAAAGTGGTGTATCAGGTTGCACACCCTCCCCAGTTTCTGAAACTCAGAAGCTCAGATTCAGGTATGCAATCCTTAAACAACCAGGATATTCCTTTCTACTGACACGGGTCTCCATGCATGGCCTACATGTGGGTGGGCATTTTGACCTACTGACTCCCTCACCACTCAGAGGTTGCCCACATGAGGGAGTCAAGGTTGACTCGGGACCCTGGGTGCGCCAAACCCATACCTCCGTAGTAGGCCCCTGGGGGATGGAATGTCAAGACTTTTATGACAAGCTTATACAGAAAGTTAGGGAACGACATGGATGTTTATGTCAGAAGTATGATCATTTAGATTTCTTGATAATAGGGGACTTCAATGCAACTATAAGCAAAGAACAATTGCATTTAGCTGATTTAGAAGATTACCAAAGGAAAATATTTCTATGAAGAAGCATAGTAAAGACAAAATAAGTAAAAAAGAAAGGAAAAAGTTAATAGAATTTTGTGAAGTTAATATGTAATGGGGCAAGAGGATCAGACAAATCTGGGGAGTTCACATTTGTCAATGTAAGGGGAGAAAGTAATTGATTATATGTTGTATTCAAAGAATTTAGATAATGATATTGTGGATTTTAAGGTTCTACAAAGGGTATTGAGTAGCTACCATTACCCATTACAAGCAACTTTCAAAACAGTGGGAGTAGTAGCACAGGAAGAAGATATAGAGGAAGGAAAAACTGTTGAAAATTACAGATGGCACACAGAGGAGAGAGAATTATTTATTGGGAATTTGAACTCAAATAGAGGAAATAAATCTCAAGGTGAAATTGCCTAACTTATTGAGGAGGGAAAAGCTGAAGAAGCAATGCTGTACCTAGAATGGGAAGTGAAGCTAGCAGGAAAGACAGTGAAAAATAGGAATCAAAGAGAAAATATAACAAAGGGTTGGTATGATGGGGATTGCCTTGCAGCAAGAAAACAGGGCAGAGAGATATATCAAATAAAAAGAAGTATGAGGGCTGATCAACAAAGACTGAGACTAATTTTTTCCTGTACCTTCCGTGATAGTTTCGTATCTGTAACATAAATATTTGAAAAGAGCAGGTTTTTACGTATAATGTCAGTAGACAGCAGCACTCTCATATTGGTAGGTTGGTAGTAATGCTCTATTTTGTAGACCCTATGTGCATTTCGCATACCAGACAATGGTGTTGACGCGAGAGGAGCAGTACAGTGCAATCAAATTCTGTTTTGGTTTAAACAATACAGCCACCGAAACTTATGAAAAGTTATTATGTGGTACACAGGTAATGTTTAATCGATCCAGAAACTGCATGACTTGATTTGCAACATGAGGCCGTGCATTTTCATGATGAAGGTGCCACCCAATCCGAGAAAGCTCTGGTCGTTTCTTTGCAATGTGCTTCCTCAGTGTAGCCAATACTGGTGTGTAGTACGCTGCTGTAACAGTAGTGTGAGGGGGAAATTGCATGCTGGTAAATCATTCCATTATAGTCAAAAAATGTTATCACCATCACTTTCCCTGCACATGGAACAACTTTTGCCTTTTCTGGTGTTAGAGAATCTGTACTGGCTTGTTTTCCTTCAGGATCATAATGATGCAGCCATGACTCATCACCGGTGATAATCAATTTAAAAAATGCATCCCCTCCATCAGCAAAGAGACGCAGCCCCTCATGTTTGCAGATCCATTGTACATATTGCCAATTGTTTGACTGGCTTGATGTTATAGGATATCTTTTTGGAAATGTTAGGGGCACCTTTCTCTATAGTTTGAAACATCAAATTGGGATTCAATAGAACTTCAAAATTCATCAGGTACTTAAATTTCATCATATGTATCTTCTTTCATGCAGTTAATTCTGCTGCTTGCTGAAAGCTTCTTAGTGTGCAAACCTTTTTTTCTCAATAGGATAAAAAAAAAAATAATTACTGACAATGCATACAATGGGAATGAAAAACGTTATGAAGCGCAAAAGCATGTAAAACTAAATATTATTAGTTTTAATTTTAAGAAGATTCATAAGTATTCTACACAACAAATGTATTATAACCAGATACTTACATTCACCTTGCCGAGCGTCACATGTGATTTTCCATACATGGTTGCACTGAGATCAGTTGCTGAAGATCCTGTCGTTCCAGCATTCGCACCAACTCCCGCTTTACTCTGTGACTGGCTACCAGACACATATCCTGTCTTTCCATAATCTTGATTTTGTGTGAGACCATCATACCCAGAGCCATAACCAGAACCATAGCTTGCTGGTTTAGGATACTGAGTACTACTCGTGCTCCCATGAGCATTAGTGGCTGGAGGCATCTGAGAAAATATAAAAAATATGCTTACATTATTCTCTAAAACATACTACCTGTAGAATACTGTTACCAAGTTCTCAGTTATGTTCTACCAACCTCTGAATTTATTTAGCAAACATACTATTTAATTTTGACCTTCTACATTTTTAATATCCAGGTAATGAAATTTAGACACATGCTCTGTTAGTTATGAATTATAAGATTTCCAAGTCAAGAAAGATTTTAATTTGCATTATTTCTTTGATTTTAATGACTAAAATAAAGATACAGAGGTATTTACTTTTTGTATGTTACATAAGGACTTGACTTTCAATAAAAGGAAAACAAATCAGAAAAATAACATGCCTCCTAATTGAAGGAAAGTATAGTGTAAGATTGTTTAACAATTGCTGCATAAGCTAAATAAAATCTATGACACATGAGTGCATGCTACATGTTGGTGCTTTGGGATTACAAGGCAATCATTGTCATACATGCAGATATTATTGCTTTTGGTGGCATTTCAAATTAAAGTATTTTTAAAAAATGAATTGTTCTATTCACACCCTGCTTTAATTGTATTGATATCCTGCCTTTCACTTTTGGAACATATGGCTTTTCGACAATAGTGTAACTCATACAGCTTGGATAAGTAGTGTCAGAATAAAAAGTTCAATACCATAGCTTGAAACATTGACATTCCAGTCTCCATCCAGTTGCTCAAACCTCTGAGCTATCAAGGCAACATACCAATAGGACATTCAATTCCCAACTGACTTGCACTGCTCCTGGTAAACTACAAGGAGATCTCAAATTATTTTTAGAGGACAAACCCCAATAACAACTTGCAATGTCATAAGCACTCTTAAGTATCAGGCTTCATAACCAACTATTAGGTCAAGTAGCATAAATTGCTTTTTTCCACACAAGCTGTGTGTGGGAATTAAATATCATGTTGTCATGGCAGCTAAGTGGTTAAGCAACTGAACAGAGATTAGGAGATCCATTATTCAAATCCCAGCAATGAATTTGAATATTTCAGTCTGATTCTCCTATCCAACTCCTATAATATATATTGGCTTATGCTTACAATTAACACTCATACAATTTCACTGGATTTCTGTTTTTCTTTTTCTTCCTTTTTTTGGGGGAGGAGGGGGGGTTTGTACATTAGATCACACATACATTCACATTTTCATTCATACTTCCAGACTCTGAATAGGATAGGGTAGTCCAGGAGTATTTTACGGACAATGTGCCAACCACAGATTTATACCTATTGTAATTGAGGGAGGCAACAAGCCCAGGAATCCTCACACAGCAGACAGGTGCTCTACAGATTGAGCTATATAGTTGTATTTTGTTACTTATACAATGTAATAGTGTGAAAGAGAAAAGGCATCTGTACATATGACTAATATGAAAGCGAAACACTACTTTTCAATTTTTCAAATAGAGACAAATCTCCCTAAGATGTAGTATATGGCTACAATTTTGCAAAAGAAGAAAGAAGAAAAATGTTGCCTGGTGTTTGTGCTCATTTATGTTCCTTTCATTTTAAAACAGATTTAAAGAAAGGTTTATGCCAGATGAAACTTTCAGAGGGCCTTCATTAAAACCTGAAACCATTCCTACTGTAAGGACAAAGAAAAAGATCTCCATAAAATTGTTATAGAACTGATACTTCACCGTCTTCATGTCACATAATAGAACAGAATGATAAGAGGCTAAAATTTATAAAAGCATAGGTTCTGGACTATAATAGTGTTAACTACAGTAAGACTGATTAAGAAGACAGTGATGAAAAAACTAAGAATTCAAAAATGCAATGTGAGGTAGGTATTAAAAGTATGAGGAACTAACATTTGAGGTACATGAGGATAAGCTAAATGAAAGTTTTAACATCCTGACACTTCAGATTCTGATAATAGCGAGAAATAAGAACCCTTCACTGCACAACGAAATATTTCATCGTTGCTGGGACATTTCTACTTTTATTTTTAAGATGTTTTATGTAGAAATGTCAAAACTATTTCTCATTACATAATGGACAATATGTGCTAAAATAATGTACATTTATCAGAAAAAAAAATTGAGTGACATACTTTAATGAAGTTCTTTTATTACTTTACTTTCAACAGTTTAAGTCCTTCTCTAAATCATTGGGTTTGATGTTTTAAAGCACTAAATTCAATGAAGTCATTTAAACATGGTAGCACCAATTGTTTGGGGTGAAGAAAGAAAAAAGAATTCATTGAAACAGTGTCAAAGCTATATGGTTGGCAGGGTATAATGTGTATGGCTCCCCAAGAGCAGCAATTATTAAAAAACATATATATATATGTAGAATTAAGTTTTTTTTCCTCTGACAGACATAGAATAAATTATGGATCGAAGGAAATACCTACAGTGCTCTAAATTATTTTTTGGATGGTACCTTATTGAAAGATTTAGTTCATATTCAACATTATATACATATTGGCAGTTAGTCTTTGTCGTATATTTACATTTTTATGTCCAACTTACATTATGGTTGAAGTGCTAGATCACAATTTCAACTGGTGTCAAAAAATTTACTCTGCTGGATCTTGGTTAAAGAAAAATAAATATGAGAAAACACTGAAAAATGGAAACGGCTGATCAGTGAAATAAAAAAGGGGTTGTACTCACAATATCAGGATCCATCATTGGAGGCAGCAATTTATCTGTCATTATACAGTGCATTTATTTTATGGTGTAACTGTGGTCCTGTATATGCAAGCTCCACACACTATTACACGGAGGGGTTTTCCCTTCTGCAAGTCCTGCATCACTTAAGCGTGACAGTAGCATGCACACTACAATGAATTACCTTGTTACAAGAAATTAAGGTATATATGATAGATGCAGAATAATTAAACAATAAAGAAGAATGTAATATACTGAATTGTACAATATTGTTAATTAATGAATAAACAAAGAATTCCTCCATCTGGACATTGCTGGTACTTGTGAATTGTTTATGCAGGACAATAATAATAAAACAAATTATGATTAAATTTGTTTACTCAAATATGGCTGATGCAAGCAGCTTTTGTGTTGGGAACTTTTCCCCTTCATATCCATTATCATTCACAGGAGATTGAATATGTTTAAGGAGATTAAACAGGACTGCCACATTATTAAGGAACACACAGTTGTTTAATCACTTTGGAACATTTCTTCTCCTTAATTTCCATTACTATTTGCAGGAGATTGAATATGTTTAATCAGTACCATGTGAACATGTAAACACACACAAGATAGGATATAATAGCTGGGACCTTTGCATATTTGAATACACTCCTTATTTCAAGTTTCCTTAAGATTCATTGAAGGTCCCTTGTTAGACTGAGAAACAACCAATAAAAATGTCACCCCTGCAGCTTAATAGGTTACACATAAAAATTCCTAAATAAGTGATAATTATTAAGAAAGTATTAACATATGTTATAACAATAATTTTAACTGGATAATGTTTGGAAAAGATTGTTGAATTGAGTGTCTTAAGTTTAATTTCATTATGTCAAATAATTTTTGAGACTTAAAATCACCTGATTTACAATTTCAAAGTGTCGTTATGGACAATATAAGAACAGAAATTATGAACATTATGTAAGAAATGCATATGAATAGTAATTTTATCCAAAGATGCCGGAAATGTCTTCACACAGATGGATAACTTATAACAGTTAGTACTCATAGTGCAAGTTATTATCACTCATGATAAAAACATAGGAGTTACGAACAGAAAGAGTATGGAGCATGTATATCCATGATGTGCTGCCTCACCATAAAATGACTGCACTGTATTAGTAATATTTGAAGTCAAACTTTATTAAATGGGTTTTGGAAATGCATTTAAATGAGGGGCACTATTTATATTTTTAGCCTAATAATAATAATAATAATAATAATTTGTCTTTGAAAAATGCTTCTATTTTTTCTCAAAATATTCTCCTTTATGATCAATACATTTTTGTATGCATTTGGACCATTTGTTATAGCATTTTTTTCCTATCTGCTTGAGATATCTCCAAAACATGCTTTTGAATGCATCAACAGCTTCTGACAACGAAAATTGTCCATGCATTTTATTCTCAATGTTCAGGAATAAAAAAATTAACAATTTGATTTTTTCAGTGTTCAAATAGTCGATTGTTAGATGAGATGTATAAGCGCTTACATTACCTTGAAGAAGGATCCAACAACACTTGTTTTCCTTGTTTCACTGAAGACTTCCGGAAAACTAATGATTATGTACCATTCAGAACTGACTGTTTTACATTTTTCTGAAGGCCATGACCAGCTTTTCTGAAGGGGAAAGAGGGGGAAAAAAAAGGCGACAATTTGCTTCAAAGTGCTTCGAGTGTTAACTACTTTGTTGGATTTGGTTCATCCTGAAACAGCCATACAGTCGACTGCTGTTTACCTTCCGGCTCATATGCTTAGATCCATGATTCATCACCTGTTACAATCTTATGTATATCTTCAGAAGCCTATCATTGTATTTGTGGTGGACAAAGCAGCGCAGGGGCAAATTTTCTCCTGGTTCTCTGGTATCCCTTGCCATCACATTCCACCTGTACTCCCATCTTCATTCCATATATCACCAGTCATGGTAGTACAAGCGGGGTTAAACACACACCATTGTATTTCTTGAGCACTTGTGTGCAGCAGCATCAATTATTGACATGAGCATTTTTTTTTTTAGATTGTGTCACATTATGTAGGATCCAAATAGAACAAACCTTTTTAACAGCTAAATGATCATGTAATATTTTACATATGCTCGTGCAACTAATGCTTAAAGTTGCCTCTATCTCACAGTATGTGGGATGATGATCTTACATCCATGTTTTCTGGCTTAACAAATGATTTTGGTCGACCATCACAAATTCCGCCAGTGAGTGAATGGCAGCCAAATTTACAGTGTTTTACAGTGGCAAAGGATGAAGCTTCATTGCTAAAAGTAGAAGTTTATCAATGCACTTGTCTTGATAATCCACGTCGAAAATCATAATAAATCATTGAACAAACAATTTTGCGAGTTAATTCCATCCTTTCGCTGAGAATTTTAAAAACACTGTAAAGAACACAAATAAAGTGATATTGAAAAAGTATTTGAAGTACGTATTTAACAATGTTAAATTTTCCAGTAGAAAAACACCAGATGACATCTATAGCAATCTGTGTTGCCAAGGCTCAAAATGTAAATGATAGGCTGGCTCTATGACCAGCAGTAATCCATGACTTAATCTATGCTGTAAATTGCTTGTAGTAGGAATACCATCAGGTCTTATTAGCAGGATTATTGGAAGTAATTTACTTTTAGCTTATTTTTTATTTAATGCTAAATTATGTTCAAAGTATTACATCCACCTATAATTTGTGAAAACAAGGATAATTTATTATACAAAATATAAAGTTTTTTTCTTTTGTAATCCATACAACATATACTTACATTATTATATATAAAATATGCATTATTATTATCATTATATACATTCTTTGTAAAGCAATGGATAGAACCACAATGTAATTCGATGTTCACATTGTACAATCCTGAGAAATTGCAACTTTTTGGTTCAAATTAATAAGGGTATCCATAATTAAAAAAATAAAAAATGTGGAAATAGAAGAAATAGATACTCCAGTCTTTGTTATAGCTCTTTTTCCAAACTTACCAACAGAAAATATAAAACCTCATAACCTTGGTTGTGAGCAATAGGAAAAACAATGGAAAAAACTCAAGAACATATCACTTTAACAATCCAATGCATACCAACATTTCTTCACTTTCAATGGAAAATATTAAACAAGCCTCTGTTTTAGTTCAAGGCAGCTCTAACTATTACCACAGCTAGCAGACTTCATTAGCACATTGGAAACCAGAGTAAAAAATCTTATGTGTTCCATTCACATGACTTCCTCTATATCTCTGTAACAAATTATTGTTAATAAACTTATTCTTTTATTTATTTCATGCTAATCGAGAAAAATTAGCAGAAATATTCTTATTTCTTGCTTTATTGCAAGTAGAAGCAAAATAAGGGAGTACCATAGGTTAAAGTGAAAGCCAAAAGCTGGTTGCTATGTGACTGAAGTTTGTTTGTATGGACACGAGTTAGCAAATTCCTGTATGAGAAAAGTATAAGTTTTTCAAAGCTGAAACCAAACACAAGCAATATCTCAAAAATGATCAACTCCACGAAAAAATGTATATAGCACAAATTGTGTGTTTTAATGTGCTCTAATTTTGTGTGTGTTAAGTTTTTGTCCATCTCTTATGGTTTAGTAGTTATGCAAAATTCATCCAGAATGAAGTAATCTTCAGAAGCTATTCCCAGAAAATTCAAGATATACACTTTGTCAGGTATATATCTTTAATATACAATATTTTAATCAAAATCATTAGCCATTTTTCATAACATCAAAATTTTCGAAAAAAGTTCCAAGTAAAGGGTAGTTGGGAGTGGGGGATTTTCTTGAAAATCTTTGTGTCGCATCCTTGGAAGATACCAAACCTAAATACCAAGTTTGGTTTTTAACAGACTTTTCATTTTTGAGCTATGCTGCCCACAGACAGACAGACACACACACAGACATTTTTTAAAAATGCTTTTTTTGGATTTAGGAGGTCTCCTAACATGTATTTCCAGTGAAATCTTGATATCAAATTTTTAATGCATTACAATACCTTCTCTATACACTATGTACATAGCACATATAGAGAAAGTTAAAAGGCATTCCCCTGGGTGTTTGAAATGTGGTACCTTTTTGTAGACGATAGCTTTGCAACAGTCCCAGAAACACACATGGAGGATACATTAAAATTACTAAACCTGAAATTCATAAAATTCACAATGGAGGAGGAGTGTAATGACAGCTACAATTCCTTATCTTAAAATCAAACAAGAAAATACCACCTTATTTTTGGCATGTATAGGAAACCTATTCTCACAACAAATAGTTATAATTCTGCCTTGCACTAGCAACAGTCTTACACAAAGATTTGTTAATGTCCCCATGTGCAAAGAAGAATAAAACTGTGAACTAAACATTTTAATGGACACAGCTACAGAAAATGGATTCCAAGCAGAAATAGTACACCAGAAAATAGACAGAGCCAAAAATAGAAAGAGAATAAAAGAGCAGCACACTCATACCAAATCATAAACAAAGCAATATTTTCAGGAACTTCACATACCACCCAATGGCTTTCTATAAATTCCAATGATCTTGAACCCATTTATGGATACCCAATAATAGAGGTGAGGTGTTAAAAATCAACAAAAAATTTGGACCT
The DNA here is from genome assembly GCA_030762935.1 of Hymenopus coronatus. Taxonomy (NCBI): domain Eukaryota; kingdom Metazoa; phylum Arthropoda; class Insecta; order Mantodea; family Hymenopodidae; genus Hymenopus; species Hymenopus coronatus. Next base: position 34,721,132 of record CM060896.1, on the reverse strand, counting down.
TTTTGGGCACGAACCTCCGACCATATCCACTGGTCAAATCTCGCACAACATGCCTAACACCACGCAACCAATTGGACACATGAAAGCTGTAATATTATCTAATTTTCTAATCTTAAAATGCTGTGTAATTGTATGAGTTAACATTTTTTCCAACATAAAATGGTAAAATGTGTTTTTCTGCATTCAATTGAAACCCATCAGCACCAATCATGCCATCATACCAATTGTTTTAGTTTCTCTCGAGTACAAAATGTACATTTTGACCGTATTCAACCTCGTAATCCTTGCTTTGATATGTCAGCCATGCCTATTATGCCTTAGACTGCATGGCCATAAATCCATTGCCGATGTTATCCTTTGGTAAAATGGGTTGTTTAACAATCATGCACAGGATGTCATGTCCATATCACTGAAGGGGTTAAACGATATCATTTTTACCCCAAAACAGTTACTCCATATAAAACATATCCAATTCAAAACTAAAATATATCATTCCACAGGAAAACAAGCCAGGATTATACCAGTTCAGATATGACTGTGAAAAAATCTTACATTTAGAAAACTAAAAACATAAAAACAAGAGCAAAGGAACACCTCACTCATGAAACAGAACAAAAGCAAGAGGACAAATCACCGGTAATGTAGCATTTTTGCAAACACCAACATGCCATAAACAGAAGTCCAGAAATACTATAGAACAGTGTAAAATTATTAACTTGAAATCATTGATTTAATCTTCCCATTTTTATGGATTATGCTTAGGAATTCAAATTATAACAGGACAGAGTTAACAGTTTGGGAAAATATTTACATATGGAAAAATCTGATGTGCTCCATTCACATTAACTTTCTCTAGCTGTTCCACAAATATATCTTTCTTACAAAAATTATTCTTTTATCTATGTCATGTTAATCTAGATAAACATTAGCAGATTTGGCCTTATTACATTGTTCCTTGTAAGTAGAAGTAAAATACGGGAATACACTAGGCTAAAGCGATAGTCAAATCCTTTAAAATCTGGTCACTGTGTGAAACAACTGAGGTTTGGTTCACTTTGCTTGATCGCATTTGAGAAAAGTTAATTAGTTTAAAATTGAAACTAACTCTTACGGTTTCACCGTTATGCAAAATTCTGCAAAACGCAACCAGAATAAAAGCTCTTTAGAGGCTATTCCCAGAAAATTTAAAAAATATATTTTATTTGTGAAGTGAATATCTTTAATATATGGATTTTAGTCAAACTTGTTAGAACAATTTTTGAGAAAATCAAAATTTTCGAAAAATGTTTCATGTAAAGGGTAATTGGGGGTTATGGGATTTTCTTAAAAATCTCTGTGTTGCATCCTTGGAAGATACTGAACCTAAAATACAAAGTTTGATATTTAACAGACTTCGTTTTTGAGCTATGTTGTCCATAGACACATACAGAGCTTTTGTAAAATGCTTTTTTCAAACTCAGGGACCTCAATTATATTTCCAATGAAATATTAGTATCAAAATTTTGGTTGGAATGCAATACCTTCTCTAACCTTATGTACATTGTACATATGGCTAGAGAAAGTAAATACAAGAGCCACATTTTCAATTTTGAAAGCCCACCTACTGATGCAGAGGTTCATTCAATCACCACCATATTGGATTATGCCAATACTGGAGCAGAAATTGACAATAGAAGCACATAGCTTCAGAAACCCCTCTTTCATTTAGAGAATAGTAAGTGATGTAAAGTTACAAAAATGTATTCACTAATTAAATTCATGCATTCTTTTAAAAGCAAATACCAATATACCTATCATTTAAAGCTCAAAGGATTATGAGGTGTAGTTAAATTTTAGCTCTCTGTTCTACGTTAAGACAAATTATCACTTCCCCAAGTTAAAATCATATGGGAACCTTGCCTGTCCTTTGAAGTATCTTGTAATGGACCATTCTTTTTACAGTGCTTCTCTTGTTTGCCAAAAGCTGCATTATCTGATGTCACACATACATTGAGAAGCCAGTGGTCAAAGCAATGTAGCACAAGAAATCCTTCACCGTACGGAAGAAGTTCCTGGAAGCAGCAGCTATTATACACTTGTATAATTGGTGTATTTTATAGGACTATTGAGAGCATTAAAAAAAGAACTGCTACACCCTATCATATCCAGTGGCATGTCCGTTATCTCTCTGAAGCAGGTTATGTATCAAGGGTAATATTTTTTAAATGGTTCCTTCAACAAAGAGGACCTTTTCCCCTTAAAATTCTTGCAATAGATGAAGTGCATTTACCAGAAACTAATTACCATATTATATACTTGGGCTTACAAAAATTCACACAAAATAAGAAAAGACAGCTTTCAGTGCAGATTTTCTGTAAATGATTGGCCAAGTACCATAGAAAATGCATTAATTGATCCACTTATTCTTCCTTGGGTTTTGATAGTCATCTCCAGCTTCTTCAAGAAACATTGAGGATGTTTCCCTGGCAGTAAAAATTATATATGCAGCTACCTATGCAATACCCTTTAGAATGTTGGATTGCTTGGAATTGACTGATAAAATGGCTACCAGATCACCAAATCTAAATCCAGGTGATATGAAAAATAGTGAATAAATCACAGAATTGTCTGATATGGAAATGTTGCAAGAGAGAATATTTCGAGCAGCAGAATTGGAGTAAGCATCGTGAAGCATATATGATGGTGAGAAATGTATATTTTGAACAATTTCTCTAAACATTAAGAAGTTTTAATTTATTTTCTGTTATCTTGCTTCAATTATTCAGTCTAATAATTCCCAAAGAATTCACATATATTGTAACTTGGGGTTTTTCAAGCTTTTATTTACCTTAATAAGTGTTCCAATTAATAATTTATATAATATTGTAAATACGTCCATATGCTGGATGTTAGCTTTCTGTTTATTGATAATTTGAATGTCAGAGTTTGTTGCAAAAGTGCAGAAGCTGAAGAATTGTTTTTCTGTCATATGTAAAATGAACTGGTTGAGTTTGCTGTGTTGCAATATTGTGCAAATAAATTAGTAATTATATCATGAACTAAACATTTTATGGGAAAAATGTATTAAGGAAAAACACTCAAAACGTGCTCTTTCACCCTTTATAAATTGATTCATAGAACTTACATTTTATTGTATCTCTCCCACATTTTTAATTTGCAACTGTATCATATTCTTTAATTAGTGCACAACTTACTTTAAATTCTTAATCCCTGAAAGTCTTCTGACAATTTCAATAGGTTATACAATAGGGTTCAAGGAGCAATTTTAAAATGAAAAATGCTGCAAAAACGTTTTGAGAAAAATACATTTTGAAGTGAAACAATGTATTTCTGTACTTTACTTCTGGAATTAACAAAACTCCCCAGTACTATATTTGGAACCCTCTGTTACCTTTTTCCTGCCCTCAATAGCAGTTTCCTTCTGGCATTTTTGTATACTCACTGTCCTGAAATCTCACTGTTGTCCAGTTGATGTTTCTCTCTCTTTCCACTAATTCTTTGTTATTTAGCACCCACTTTTACACCACTAACAACAGCTTTAAGCTTATTTCACATCCCATATGAATTCTGCTATCCCTAAAGTGACAGCAATCTCCAATTCTTTTTTCAAACAAATATTTCCTTTGGGCATTTTTCATCTCCTGTACATTGGGTATATTACCTTTTTAGCAATTCTGTAATAACTGCATAATGTTACACTTGTTTCTTTAACATTCCTATGTCACTTCTTTTATTCTTCATTCATTAGATTCTTCACACCAGTCTTCAAATCTCTTGGAAAGATTCAGGCATTCTTATTAAATAATCATATCTGAACTATAAATGCTTCTGTGGGTGGTTATGTATTTTGGCATCTATCTGATAACAATGAAATATCTTAATTTATATATTCATGGAACATTTCGCCAAGACTTCAACTGCAGTATCTGGAAAGTATATGAAAATCAACCGTCACCACATCGGCAACACCATCTAGTGGGAAGCATGGTCACATCAACAAGTGTTTCTGATAGTCTCTTTAACAAAATCCCAATTTAATTCAACACAAACTTCACAAATGGTCACATGATACAATTTCAACACTTCTGCTCTATTTTCACATTTTCTTCTGCCAAGTATTTTACATCTATTTGTATAATATATGTGTGCATGATTAATGCACAGGAATTGACAATGAAGTCATTCTCCTTCTAGTTTCCCAGTATTTGGTGACAATATTAGGATACATCTTCAAAGCTTGGCATGATTCTAGGTGTTCCATATTTATAATTTCTTCTTTGGTACATATAGCCAGTTGGTGAGGTTGAAAGGCCAATCCTATAGAGATGATTATTCAGTTCATGTCCAGTTATCAGACAAAAGTTGGCAACAGCTGATTTTCTAAGTAATTCTGGAATTAAATTAGGATTTTGTACAATTTGTAGCCACTTTGAATTTTTACTTTCTTGTGTTATTTTATTTATATAAGTTGTATCTATTTTTCTTTTTACAATGCGTTTGATTCATAAGGAAATTTTATCATAGTTTTTTGTTTAATTTGGGTTCCTTTCTTTGCCAAAAAATCTGCTTTTTCATTACCATCCACTACATGAGATGGAATCCATTGTAATACAACTTTTTCCCCAGTTTATTAATTTGATGAATCATCTTTTGGATTTCTTTAATTTTTTCCATTTTAGAGAGCCTTATTGTTGCTTGTATAGCAGCCTGTGAGTCTGAAAGAATAACTATAATTTTGCATTGATGTTGCCAGGAAAGTAAATTTTGCAGTATTATATACACAGCTTCTATTTCTCCATCAAAATTTGTTGTATTTTTCCCAACATTACTATAAAGAAAAAGGGCTGGCGTATACTGCCTGCTCCAGCTCCATCACTGGTATCAGAGAGGGAACTGTCTATGTATACATGTGTCTATTCATGAGTCAGATAATTTAGATTTAAGGTTTCTAGTGTAAGGGTTTTAGCTATAACAGGACTAACATTTGTATAATGCAGTTACTGCTTTCCTATTTACCTCAAGGATTATACACAAGGACTTATATATACTTCAGTAAGAACTACATACACTTACAAGCTTCTGTGCAAAACACAATATATTTTTTTTTTTTTAAATATATCAATTCATTCATTTTGCATTAGCTCCACATTCTGCACATATACAGCTCTTGAAGATTTCTTTCCATACTCAACATGTACTAATATTATGAATTATATTCATTCTCTTGAGTTAGTCTTCTAATTGATCAGTGAATAGAGAGAATTTCCTACTGCTGGTGGACAATGGTTCAGAAGAGGAGGAAGATGAAGGTGTTTCTTGCAAAATATTCACTTTTGGTAAAGAGTTAAATTGTCACAACCTATTACATTCTGTGTTTGATATTTTATTTAGTGCTATAGGGTGCATTTTATTTATAACTTGATTTGTTTACAGAATGTCCTGTGCTCGGCTAACATTACACTTCACTCTTACACTATTTCTACACCTAACCTGTAAACTATTATTAATTTCTGCTATGCAACACATAACAAACTAAAACCTATTAAATATCTAAACAATGCCTAAAAAATAACTGGAACACTTGATAATTTTTGGTGAAAATACTTAAGTACAAATCGTTACATTTCTTCTTCATTTACAAGCAAAACATATGGCAGATTCACAACACTTCAGTTTGATACATCAAATACATTCTGTTTAGCCGATACAATAAGTTCATTGAAGTAAATTCCCTGCAATGAAAACTCTGGCAAAGTTCAAAATCATTGAAAATGAACATTGCATTGGGAAGCCTGGCTAAAAGTTTAATAACACACCTAGAAAATGGCTTATGCCACAGAAACTTATTTGAGATAAACTGTGTTTTAAAGATATTTACATTTTTTGTAAAGTACACTTCTGACTACAAAATGAAATTGAATGTTATTTATAGATGCTCTTTAACCATAGAGGTTCTCAGCATACCATACTATTGGTGAGTGAGACTTCAATTTTGCTCAGAGTTCTCTTTATCAGACTTGAGATTCTTTTAAATGGCATAAATCTATAACATGTGATCACTGGTTTACTTTCCTTCCAAAGGAAGCTATGCTAATGATTTTTATGCCTGAAAAAATCCTTCAACCTATGCCATGCTTGAACCCGCAACCTTGGGTGCCAGCGGCTAGCACGTTACCGTAGACCGCAGAGGACCACACTTTAAGAATACCACTTAATGTTTACCTATTATACAAGGTTAACATTTTGAAAAATGTTCCATGTAAAGGATAATTTGAAGTGGGGATGATTTTCTTGAAAATTTTGATCACATCTTTGGAAGATGCTGAACATGCATACATAGTAGAGAAAGTAAAAATCAGGGTGGTAAACAAAACTTATAGCAATTGTCTTACAAGAATTATCTGCAATTCACCACAAACTTAAGGCTACTTTGGTAAGTGTAAGTGCAGTCAATGGTAATGGATGTAAAGACCTTGGAACTATATTATCTAGACCTCCTACTGGTATTAGTATCCCTGAGAAGAACTGAAAGCTCTAGTGCAGGTGTGAGTGCTTGGGAAGCTTTCTGCCACATATTTCACATGCTTTAAAAGGCTTTATAAGTGGGTGCTTTAAAGGTATTTGGCTTAAAATGTGAGCATGGGAATTTCAGCCCTGCATAAACGTACTAACCACTGGGAAATGATAGCGATTTCTTTCTGTTGGTAAATAATAAGTGTGACACTTGGACTTTGTGTTCCAAATTAATTCAGATTTATTTTTGTGCGTTCTCTCAGTTGCTAAGCATATAAAATTTATTTTAGGTTTACAATACATAAACCAGACATGACAAATTTGTACTCCCAAATACCACAGACTATGATCAGTGCATTTTATGGACAATTATTTCTATGAAAGTAAAGGTAAGATGATACTAATAACGAACACATTCCTTATATATTTCATTTTTCTGCTCTTGACAAAGGTGATGAGTAAATTAATTCTTACAAATATTTATGTATCTGCCCATTAGTATTCCCAATTAGTGCTAAAATATTAAAAATTACACTGAAGTCTTGATTCACTTAGGTTTTTAACTCTGTAATTTCAGACTGAAACATGCGATGCTAAAGAGGAGTTTTGTATCAGCATTAGAATCTAGAGAAGAAAATAGCAATTCTGGTGTTGAAATAAATATTGAGCAGATTGCAGAAGAGCATAATTATACTTACAGTCCCAAAAATATATATAAATTAACAAAGACTGAGTTACAAGGAAAATCTGATCTGATATTGCATTTATTTTGTGCTAAAGCTTTCTATATATTTATGTATTTGTTTATTTTTATTTACATTCCACCTTAGATAACATTTTACCCCTCTGAAGCAACTGCTTAATTTGTTGAAGTATGCATTAAAATTGCACTCCTCATTTAAAATTAATATACTTTCATTCTTGCAATTATATTTCCATACTCTTAAAGATGGGGAATAACAATTAAATATGAATTCCTACACCAGCCTAGAATCAAACCCATCATTTTTTGGATTTTTAATCCAGCATGTTGACTACTTTACTACAGAGACACATTCTTAACTGTTTATAATTCCTTGTTGACAACTTTGTACATTAAAATAAAAAGCAAAAAGTAAACATGGAATCTCAGAAGAAATGCAAAAATCAAAATTACACTTTGCAATGCTTATATACCATTTTGTACAACACTTTAAATGCAGATTTGTGATATTCAAGTTCACTGATGATATTTAATTTTGTTTCTTTAGTTGTGGGATGAAATTCAGTGCAGTCAAAGGAGTGATTTTATTAAACAACATTCAAAATAGCAGATAAAAGGAAGTATTTTATACAGTGGAGCACCATAATTTAAAGTCTAATCTCTGTGCATAAAAGCCAAAGATTATAAAGAATGTTATAAAGGGAAATCAATAGGTGAAAAGAAAGGGAAATCAATAGGTTTGTTCCTTGATCTAACGAAGGCATATGATGTGATTGATCATGATATACTACTGAGAAAGTTAGAGGTGTATGGTATTAGAGGAATAGCAAATGCATGGTTTAAATCTTACCTATCGAATCGATCTCAAGTAGTAGAAATTAGCAACCTGACTAAAGAACATCTCAGTATAGAAAGATGTCAATCTATGCAGAGGAAGGTAGGACAGGGGTTACCACAGGGATCTATATTGGGGCCTCTTCTTTTCTTGATTTATTTAAATGATCTCCCATTATGTGTCCAGGAGTCTGAAGTGGTGTTATTTGCTGATGATACAAACCTGCTGCTAAAAGCAAACAATGACAGAGATCTTCAGAAAAAAGTAAATGGGGATATAAGGAAATTGATATACTGGTTTGAGGTAAATAGACTGCTATTAAACACACAAAAAACTGTTGCTATGAGTTTTCATTCGAGTCATCATAGAAATGTGGCAAAACCGCAAATAAAAATAGACAATGAAATCATAAAATATGAAGATCAAACTAAATTTCTGGGGATAATTATTACAGAAGATCTTAAATGGGGGACACATATAAATATGCTAACCAAGAAACTAAGTGTGGGATGTTACATATTGAGTACATTGAAAAGAGTGACGAGTGTGCAAGTTTTTAGAAGTGCTTATTTTGCATACATCCATAGTCATATAAGGTATGGAATAATGTTCTGGGGGGCATCAACAGAATCTGAAAAAGTTTTTCGGTTGCAAAAGCGGGCCATAAGAGTAATGACTGGCGAATCAAGTAGATCTCCGTGCAGGGAACTGTTCAAAAGGTTAAGGATTATGACTGCACCAAGTATGTATATATTAGGAGTTATCCATCATATCAGACGAATAAGGCATCAGTTACCAGATAACCAAGAGATTCATTATCATAGTACAAGGCAGAAAGGAAATCTACATGTGCAATATTGTAAAACGAATCTAGCCAAAAACAGTGTAAATCATAATGGAATAAAACTGTATAATAGGCTACCCCTTAATTAAAAATATTGAAAATTTAAATCTGTTTAAGAAAAAACTCAAATTGTACCTATTAGAGAATGCATTTTATTCAGTTATGGAATATGTAAATAAGTCTTACTAATTAAGGCAGTATGGATATGTGTGGTAACCCTAAATGCTGTATGCATATGTGTATGTGGGTGTGTGTATGTGGGTGTGTGTATGTGTGTGTGTGTCCTTTTAACTTATTGTTATATTCCTATGTAACTTATTGACGAGTCCATATCATGTATACATGATCTGAAGGATGAAATAAATGAATATGAATATTACTTCTAAGTCTGTGTCCTTAGGAGGTAAATTAGAGCGGATTTAGATTTCACAGTTTTCCCATAGTGTCCGAACTTCACGTCTCCAACTTGATGTACAACCCTACATCTGAAGTGGTGTAAGCAGCCTGCATAGGGGCCTTGCTGTCATGCAGCATTTGGAAGTCTATTAGATTTAAAGGTAATGAGAATAATTAGATTTGAAGGCACTATGGTTGGATTTAGAAACCAGGATTTTTACCTGAGTTTAAACTGAGATCATAGAAGGAATAAAATTTCAAACTAAACTTTTATTAAAAAAATAAATAAAATAATTAATTAAATAAAAAAAAGATAGAAAAATAAAAATGCTATGGTAACTGATGCAACACTGAAGTGACATTGGTATCAAATAAAACTTCACACACATTTTATCTGAGATGAACATTTTTATAATTTTCATGCACAGCCAAAATTATCATTACTACTCAGAACAGAAAACAACTTATCTTTTAATATTATTTATCAATCACAAATTTAGAAAACAAATGGTAAGTGATGCAACATTTGCAATTTATTGTCCAAACATATCACAGCATTCACCCTTATTATTGTCAGGTTCTAGTGTATCAATAGATGACTGCCATTTCTTATCCTCAGGAATAGGCAGTACCACGACACTTGTGCAAGATATTTATTGATGCAAATAACATGGTTGTTTGAGAACAGAAATCCTGTCAAAGAAGTGTAAGGTAAAAGTGTTAATCCTCGTTCAACTGACTGCCATCAGCTGACAGTGCTCTAAGCTCATGATTCTATGAGAATTACTCAAAGAAAAGATCTTACTCTATAGTCAAAGAGGTTGAAGTACAATTACAATCACCTTGTTCTATATCACTTTGTTTTGTTTAGAAATATGATTGAACATTATTTTGACTATAAAAGAAAACAGAAAACAAAAAGTGGTATCCAATTTTTTCTCACAGAAGACATTCTATTAGAATTAGCTGTTTCATAGGTATTCAAAATGGAAAATACAAGGATTGATTCCTGTTATTTAAAGAATTATAGATATTAAATGTTGTGTTATTTATGGATGCTCTTTAACAACTGTGGTTCTCAGCTTCGCATTCTAAATTAGGCATGAAACACTGCTTAATTTTGCTCAGAGGCCTCTCTATCACGCTTGAGGCTCTTTTATGTGCCGTAAATCTATGACATGGGACCAACGGCTTTACTTCCCTTCCAAAGGAATCCATGCTAAGGAATTTTGCACCCGAAGAATCCATCATCCTCCGCCAGGTTTGAACCCGCGACCTTGGGTATATGAAGTTAGCATGGTAACCATTACACCACGGAGGGTGACATATATATATATATATATATACATTTAACCATGTAATTAGACAGGTTCTGATGAATAATGAGTTATAATGTGTAACTTTTTGAGAAAGTAAATCAAATTTGATACAAATTGCATTATTTTTAGTATTTGTATAATGCATCAGAATTTATTAGACGATGATGATGATGATAATAATAATAATAATAATAATAATAATAATAATAATAATAATAATAATAATGTGGTGTAATTGTAAGTTAAAAATGTTATATTGAGCTTTTTATTATAGTTTTACTTGCTTTTAGCCTAACTTCATGCTGTCAGTTTAGCGCATAAGCTTTACTTTCAAGAGATCCCAAGTATGAATCTTAATTATGGCCAATTATCTGGATTAGGTTTATTCTGCAGCTTCCCTCATCCATAATGTCAGATAACCTTAAGCTTTATGGACTCCGGGGCTATTTAAAAATTGAATGGCGTTAAAACTAAAAGAACACATTCAACAACTAATTCTGACATTTTAATACAATAATAAATAAATATCTAATTCGCCTGACATCTGGAAATGTATCGAGTGAATGAAATCTGCCAGTCACAGACCTCAACTCTGGTTTCGAAGGAAGTCATACATATCGGTTATAAAAATAAGCATATTTGACACATCACTGATGATATGCAACTCTGTTGTTTGGTGGAAACTCAAAATACCAAAAGAGCAATATTAAAAGCTTTTGTAGCACATAATTTCAGAGTTAATTTTATTTTGGTGAATGTAGGAAACTCTAACCTTTCAAATCATTTCAATTTCTAGCCACTACACTTGTATTCCTTTGATACCTGGAATGTTCTTCAGATTTCCTGTCCCCATACTTTTCTAAAACTTGGATATTTCTGCAATGATCAGGTTTTGACTATGATTCCGATTTAAGTATTCCTCGTACATTATTTCATCATTAATTCCTTAAAAAAAAAACTCTAAAAAGGCAGCCATTTTGGCAACTTAACTGCAATTAACTGAATTGACCACGGTCAAAGTTGACCATAGTCAACTATCTCGTTTAACTTTGGTCATTGTCGATGCACTGAAAAATTGCATTGAAAGCGGTCAAGTGTAGAAATGACCGCGATCAAATCTTGATCGAGAATGGTGCACATGGCCATAAGACATTTACATAGCAAACAAAATGTATCTTGAATTTTCTGAGAATAGCCTCTAAAGATCTCTTTATTCTGGATTAATTGTGCTAAATTTTGCATAACTGTTAAACCATAAGAGAGAGACATAAACTTACCACACAAAAATTACATTAAAACATATAATTTATGTCAAACGTTTTATTTGTATAGAGTTGACCATTTCCGAGATATTCCTTGTTATTTGTTTCAGATTCAAAATACTTAACATTTCTCACATGGAAATTTGAAAACCCCTGGCCATACATAGAAATGGGTTTCAACTACATGGGAACCAGCTTTTAAAAGATTTGACTCGTTTTAGCCTGGTATGCTCCCTTATTTCCCTTTTCCTTACAAGAAAGCAAGTAATAAGACCATTTCTGCTAATGTTTATCTTGATTAGTATGAAGTAGATAGAAGAATAAGCTTTTTGACAATTTATCAGAGAGACAGAAAAAGTCAAGTGAATGAAACACATCAGATTTTTGTTATACATTTCCTCAGTGCTGCACTGATACTTGGCAGAGATACCCTTTGACACATGGCAAAAAGCATTGTCTAGCTTAAATTCAAAATTCCATCCCATTTCATAGGATTAGGTAATTATAATTTCATATTATTTCTACTAAGTTGACAAGATCTGTATATTTCTCAAAGGCAATGCTTTATACAAACCCAATTCTAATTTGTATTTACACATACATTTTTATAGACTTTTAGAAACATGTTAAAAGAACCTTATTTATATGTATTAAAGTTCAGTGAAATGCAACCAGTTTTACGTTAATTAAAATAAGCATACAGCATATTCTATGTCTATTGACAAAGATACATACTGAGCAGGCAGATTTTGGCCATGGAAACAAAAGACTGACTTTTTCTGGTAGAGCCAGCGGCCTTTAGCGCAACAAATGATAAGTAAAGATTAACATTTCTGGTATCTGGTGTTTTCTATTGAACAGCAACTTTATCTTCTAATTCTCAGTTGCTTTTAATTAACCATGGAAAACAGAAAAAAGAAATGTTATACAACAGATCAGAAAGTAAAATTCATATGCGAGATGGAATTTAATACACACAAAACCAAAACCGAAATTGCTTCACACTTAGGAACTGCTTATACCATGCTATGTAATCAATAACAGAAATGCTATTTTGGACAAGTTTTTAAAATTGGATGCAAAATGAAACATAGCTCTCAGCAGGAAAAGAGATAAGCTGATTTGAAAATGGCACTTTTACATGATTCTAGCAGAAACAATACAGCTCTAACAATCAGTGACGACATGCTGAAGCGATAGATTTAACTAAAATTATGAAAATCACAATTGATTTCTAGGCTTCATCAGATTGGTTGCAAGGATTTAAAGGTTGCCATGGAATCACAGGGAAAACAATTTGCGGTGAGTCAAATACTGTAGATGATATCATGGTGATACACTGGAAGGAAGAGGTTCTACCAGGAATCATAAGAGATTATCAAACTCAAAACATCTACAACTGCAATGATGGCCTATTTTACAATGTCCTTCCCAGCAAGATATTAGCTGAAAAAGATGACTCATGCCATGGAGGGAAGAAAAATAAAATTTACATAACACTTCTTCTTGCTACCAAGACAGATGATGAGACAAACTTCTCCCACTTGTAATTGGAAAATCCAAGAATCTGAGGTGTTTTAAAGGTGTGAAAACAAAACCTACGGAATATGAATCCTAAGTCTTGATGATGTATGATTTCAATGGAATAGTGGTTAAAAAAACTGGACATTAGAATGAAAAAGAAATAAGAACATTCTTCTTTTTATGGACCAATGTGCAGCACTTTCATTTCAAATAATTTTGATAGCACTCAAGTGGAATTTTCCCTCCTAACTATACCAATTGTCTACTGTCATTTGATTTGGGCATCTCTGCAAATTTCGAAAATAATTATAGAAAAATGCTGGTTCAACATTTAATAACACTGATGCAGGAAATTAAAATCTTGCCATTAGCTTACTACAAGCCATGGAATTTATTTTGGCTGTCTGGAAACAGGTGTCATCTTCCACAATCAAACACTGTTTCTTTAAATCTGGTATTTTACAGGAAGAAGCTATTTCTGGTGATGGTACCAGTGATGGTGAAGTTGTGCTTATAAATGAGCTATCTCTACTGGAGGTGCAAATTTTTATACCATTGTGCATGCATTTTGATGACAATCTAGCTCCTTGTGAGAAACTACAGGATAAGGAGATTTATTGCCGATGCATACCAAAAATATTGTGATGATCAAGAAAGTGGACCAGCTTTAGGAGACACTGACAATAATGGGAATGACAATTCAAATCTTGAAATACCTAAAATGAGTAAAGTGTTAAATGCAATAAATGTGTGTAGGTGTTACACCAGTGCAAAAAGTTGTAGTGTAAAAGCACTAAGCCCACTGTTTTATTTAATTTAAAAATTATGATACATTATCAAAATCTTATTTGAAAAGTAATTCTGAGTTACATGTAACCTTCTCTCTTTGCCTTGATATAGGCATTAATCAGGTTCAACTGTATTAATTTTTGCCTTTCTTTTGTTTTGTCTTCTGTACTTTTATTAGTATTTCTATGTATGCATTTACTAAGAATAAACAAGGTTATATTGACATTACTTAAACTATTATTTCTTCCCAACTGAGATGCTCTCTATAAACAACCAAGAAGCAACCACAATATAACAACCTGGAGGTCACTCAATCGCATTCACGAAAAATTATCTTTACAAACTGTGGTATTTGTGATGGTTAAAATGCTTTTGTATTCACAAAGTAACAGTTTACATTGATTACACAGCTAATATAACACATTTCAGAGGTGAAAGTGATCTTATTATCTAGTAATTCTTTTCAAAATTAGGAACATTAAGTATCTTATTAATAGAATTTTAAATAACTAATTTTTGTTTGTAGAACCCACAATTTTATATGCTTTTAATGTATTGACTTTAAGAGTGCAAGGAGAGCATAGTTACGGACTTGAAAGGAATAAACATTAATGCAATTTAAAGGAGTGGTGCAAGGAAAGAATTGGTGCCTTATATAGCACATTTAGGAAGTGACACAGACGACATTATCCACTGCAAAGCATCTAGAAACCATAGTGTTATAATGTAATTTGTAATTCATTAATTTTTAAGGTGCAAGGAAAAGATAGTTTTACTCCTAAGAAACTGCAATTACTTGCTGTTTCATTTATTTGGTATTTCACACTTTTCTATTACCATAGTGTATAGCATTTTTGTAACTCTACCAAATTCTTCAATTTTCCCTTTGGCCACAATTTTTATGCTTAACAGTTGGTAGCTGACATTACTAATTAAAAGCGTACACCATGACACATCAACTTCTGAAGCAAAATTACCTACATAGTTTCAGCTTTTACCAATGAAATTTGAAATACATATTACTGGTATATTATTTGGATGTATGCGGCAGCATCTTTCTTGACTGAGTTTTAATTAAGTCACTGTTTAAGTGGGTTGTGTAAAATTTTGCTACCATGCCATGAAATATCACAGGGCAATTAAGGCATTTAAAAACAAACTGGGGAACATCTGGAAGCCATGATTACGTTTGAATCAACACACCACACCCAACGTGTGAAGACAATTGCTTAAATACAAAAAATTACGAAAATATTTGTAGTGGGGAAGAAAATCATGTCATTTTGTTGCTATTGCAAACATAATACAGTGAGGGAAAGTCACTAGATTGGCACCTGGATTGCATGAAAATCAGTGTAACACACACTAATCTAGACCTAAAATAGCTCATGCAAACAACTTCGGTGAAGCTTGCTGGCAGCTCTGAATTTGGGATTCACATAGCACAATGTCACCAAAGCAAATGACATACTTTTGGTATATTTGAATATATATATAGTGTGCTGCAATGAATCTTAATGACCAAAAATAGTCTTCAGGAATTCCTAAAGCTTTATAGCGCAAGCCTAGAAATAATGCAATAGATTTACAGAAGAGATGTTGTGGAGTAATAATATACTTTTTAAATGCCTTTAAAAAAAAGCAAAGCTATTGAGCAAGCAGAACCGCCAAATCACAAGCAAAGTAGGTGTTTACGCTAGAGTAATACGTTGTACACCTGTAATTAAGAGGCTTAGGTTAACTGAGGGAGTAACTGGAAAATAAGCATGCATTATATTTTGTATCAGTGTGGCAATAAGCTATGGGCGGTGCTCTGTCAAGAATCAGTATTCATTACATTGTTGCTCTATCTGTTTAATCTGCACAGGCCTGTTCACAAAAAAGTGTGTGATTTCTCTGGAAATAGAGCTATTGAATAAAAAGGTTGGATACTATGTTGTTATTGATATGGTCATCAATCCTGCAAGGGCAAAGCCCAAAAAGAGATCACTCAAAAAATAATATACTGAGGGAGAAGGATTGAAAGTGATCGAAGCTGCAGGAATTTACATTAAACAGGAAGAACCTATGGCACTAGATCTAGCATCTCTTTAGCATTGGTGTCGGATTACAGCACCCAAGAGAGGCAAGAAATTAGCCCAGAAAACTATTGAAGGTTTTTTTAAAAATTAATTTCCTCACTTAATATTGAACCTAATCTTTACCTTTTAATTAACCTATGTACAGTATTCAATTTAAATTTTAAGGAATTATGCTTTAATAAACAAATACTATATACAGTGAAACCTTGATAATTTTTCTGGATAAAAAATAAATAAATAAATAAAAAAAGGGGGGAGGCTGAAAACAAAAGAATGGAACATGCAAAAATCATGTAAAAAATTAATAAAAAGTCTTCAAATACTATTTTAGCATCAATTTTACATACTGCACATTATACATGTCACTTTCTTTTTAAAAAAAGTCTTTGATTGACACTACCTTCTTTGTAATTTGTTTTCTTATTTTACAACAGAATTTCCACATTCAACACATTCTGTTGCTTGCTCCCATCATTATCATGAGCATAGATAAATTCCTTTACAATTTCAAATGCTTCATAGCTTCAGAAAATATTGATACTGGTTTGGCTGTAGCATCATCTTTCTCATTCCTCTCACCATCATTAACACTTCTCTCATTTCATCTACACTTTGTACTTCATGTGATCACATGGTCGTCTGCCACCAAGCCCAGCTCAAATATTGTATCGCAGATGAAATGAATGATGCAACATTATTGGAACAAAGTGTTCCAAGATGCATTCCTATTTGCTTTTCACTTCATTAGTAAATGGCACACGTCTGCTGCATCCATGCCCATCATTATCCACCCTCACCAAATGGGTGGAATTGTTGCTGCTGAAGATTTGAATCTCTCACACCATTTGGTGGCATATACCCACCCCTTCATTCCTGCCAAAACTGTATTAAGCATCTTCTATTAAATAGAGGCAGGCCTCTAGCCAGGATTTCTGTTCTCAAACAAATAACGTGGGGTAACAATGCTTAAAAGAGCAATGGATGTGAGAAAACGATAAAGGAAGGATGAAGAGCAGTGATTTTAGCAGTATTTCATTATTTATGAAGCATAAACATTTTATTTCTGTTTCTGTACATGAGGTTATCTTGGCTCCAATTAGCTTAGATAATCAAAAATCTACTTATAAGATTTTTTTAAGATCCTGCAATCAGCTTCAAAATTACCAGGGATATATACACAGCACTTGCTATTCAAAAGCTTAGCAACAGGGTTAATATTTCATCAACATAAGTTGCCTAAAAAGTTTGGCTTACCCTCTGCATATGTTTGGTATGATATTAATAGCCTGTATACATCAAAATCTTGCTTAACTGAACTGCACATAATCAGCAGAGGAAGGGGGGGGGGGGAAAAGGTGGAAAAAATGGGAAGAAAGGAAAGAAAATAAGAAGGAATGAATGAATTAGGGCTTCACAGACTATGCACAGAAAATTTAAGATATAGATTTTATTTAGCAGGTAAATATTTTAAACAAATTATTTTAATAAAACTCATTACAGCCATTTTTTTAAAAAACAAAAATAATATGATGCTCAATATAGGTATGTATGCAGTTAATCCCCACCACATCCGAGAAATATTGTATCATTATAACAGCATTAATTGCT
Organism: Hymenopus coronatus; assembly: GCA_030762935.1. Lineage (NCBI taxonomy): Eukaryota > Metazoa > Arthropoda > Insecta > Mantodea > Hymenopodidae > Hymenopus > Hymenopus coronatus. The sequence continues at coordinate 34,703,258 of CM060896.1, read as the reverse complement.
TGCTCAGACATATAATGTAGATGCGCAGCTGCTTTATTGCTGGTGTTGGTCACAGTATACTTGTGTTTAACATGGCAGCAAAAACAAAGTCTGTTGTAATAAGTATTGAACAGAAACGTAAAGCCATTAGTATGAAATTAGAGGTAAGAAAGACCATTAATTCAAGTTCATATCTGAATGGGAAATATTAAATTATAGCGCTACAATAACTCTTTTGTTATGGGACAAATCAGTGAATCATCACAAGGTGTAAGGCTAATTGTGGCATGATAAAGCTGCTAGCAAGCGCTCCATGAAGAAAGTTCAGAATATAACTATGTATTGATTTTTTGAAATAAGTCTTTGTAACTGCTAAAATACATATTTTATTAACATTATTACATGCAATTGGATTACAATTATTTCCTTCCTTTCACTACTTATAATTACCACTGATTATTAGGAGTAATCCAAAATGGTTCTCTGTTTTTGCAGTTTTAAGAACATCATATTCTAGAGAAGTTAATAATGTCAATATATACAAAACATTTGCTGTATTTTATATATACTTTTTTAAAATAATTTCATAGTTCCATTATATGCAATACTTATTTATGTATATTTGTAGTTTACTGCTTCAATAATTTCTATTTTCTTACCTTTACATTTCCATCGACTCTTCACTGAACTGGACTTTAAATGTATTTATCACCATTAGTTTAACACATTTATTTACTGTAAATGAAAATAGATAAAATTATACCGGATATATTGCTGGAGTTCCATACTGAAAGCTGCCTGGCATCATTCCTCCTCCATAGAAGTATGCATAGCCTGGTGGCAATGCTGTAGGATTTAACATTGGCTGCTGATGCGCTTGTGTTGCATTCTGTATAAAAACAAAATAACAATAATGTAATATCTCCGCAGGTGTCTAGGCATTGAAGGAATAGGAGAAGCAACAATAAAGCAACAAAGGGCACTAGAGTATAATTTAAAACAATATTCTATTATCTGTTGTTAAAAATGTCAGATAGTAAATTCCAATTTTATATACAGAAAAGTATATTTGTGTAATTATACGTTATAAGTTTCATTTCTGTACTTTATGGTCTTCTAAACAGGACTCTAAGTTCAGAAAATGGCTGCTACTTTCACAAATGTGTAATAAGCCATGGCAAACTTAGTGATTTTACAAATAAGCATGGGAAGGTTAGCCATAAAAATTATATGGAAAAGTACTCATTTACCCGAAGAGTATTTTATCATAATTGAAGATGGTGCAATTTTACTTTACTGCCAATCAACTCTTCTTGCATGGGGGACTCCATGTGAGTCTATTGTATATAAAAATTCAGAATTACATATGCAATACATATTTATTAAAAACCCAAAACAAGAAATATTAAATAAAATATTGCATACTACAAGAATTTTGGAGAATTTACAATGCATTTCAAAACTTTGATTTTAATCTTTTAAGCTGCTGTTATATCACAAAAATGGCAGCAAATCAAACATTTAGAAATGTTGAGCTCAACTCAATGTTAATTTCTAAATTTAGAAATGTGACAGAGAAGTTTCCAAATAGCCTCAAAATGTTATGACAAGAATTGACAAGTCCTGTTCTCAACAGGTCATTTTCTTAATCTATTTTCCTATAACTCTTTCTAAATATACACCCATAATCTTATTCTTCCCCACACGAGACATACAAGTTACATCCACAAAGTTTCCCTATTTTTTATGTTGCTTTACTGGCAACAGGTACAGCAATTTTTTTTAATAAATTGAGTCACCTTTTTCACACTTTTGCTCCACTTTGCCTTCATTTCAGGGTCCTTAACCCTATCTTCAGTTCTGAGATTGACTGATGCTACATTCAACAGGTCGTTGTGTGCACTCTTGTCAACAGAAATACGTCATCCATGACGAGGACCTCAAAATTCATAAAGGAATCTTCTTCTTTGGTGATAAAGATGCTTTCCCAAATTTGCAGTTCCAAAGGTTTCTTTACATATTTAATTGACTTATTTCTTTATGTTATGATTTTCAGACCAAAAATGATGTGCAAAGTATAAAATGGGTGACTCAATTCATTTAAATTATGGTGCTCCACTGTCTAAAATACTTCTCTTATTTGATATAGGTACAGCAATGCCTGAGCTATTTTTCGACAGTTGCCAAAAGAATTGATGCGCTTGTCATACCCTGGAATAAACTTTTGTATTCCTGTGTCAAAGAAGTCTGCCATCTGTGAATAAAACCAGCATGTAACCGTCACCTTCAACTCTTTGTCTTGTCAAAATGCTGGCCAGAGGACGGAAATGTCTTGAGGTTCAAGAAAAGATGGAAATCCCGTGAGCAAGATCAGGACTGTATGGTGCCTGATCAAACAGTTCCCAGCCAAAGTTCTGCAAAACACTTGCTGTGCTCCAAGCTGTATAGGGATAAGCATTGTCCTGGAACAGCACAAAACCCACAGTAAGCATTCAATGCCTCTTGTTCTGAAGACACATTGCAATTTCTGCAGTATTTCACAATAATAGTTAGTGTTCACTTTTTCGCCCCTGTGATTGATCCACTGTGATGCCAATGCTGACTGCTGCTTGGTTTCCTGGGTAAAGTGAGAAATCCATGCCTCATCACCTGTGACGATACTATCAAGGAACTAGTCGCCATCATGATACTGCTGCAGAAATGTCAGTGCTGCTTCTAAACATTTTTTTTTATTCTTGAGTGTCAGGTTTTTCCGCACTCCTGATCCACAATTTCTTGAACAGCAGATGCTTAGTGACAATTTCAACAAGGATCACGACATCCATGGAAAATGGCTGCCGAGCTCCGTAATCGTTAAGCGATGGTTCTCCATAATGCACTGCCACACCAGCTCAAGCAGGTGATCATTGATGAGGCACATCACCCTCTGTGCTCTTCATCATGGACACTTTGACGATCTGCAGAAGAAAGCCTACATCAGCTACGCACCATCTGTTTGTTCATGATGTTCTGCCCGTAGACCTGATGAATTTCAAAGGGCACTATGTTTTGTGTAGAAAGGAATTTTATCACTGACCGAATCAGGCGGCAGTAGAACAAATAAGAAATGCCATTTTGGGGTACTGTTGCTGAGCAACTGGCGCCAGGATGGACCAGTCTGGTAGGCATATGATTGATATGTCATAGATCTGTTATACATGCACAATTTTTCCAGCTAAATACATTTACTTAAAGGAAACAAAATCTGAAATATTTTATAGATGTGCCTCGTACTTCCTAACAGCTGTTCCTAATTCCTTTTAATGCTGAGTCTCTACTGCCTCAACAATCAATGCTAAACACACACAATTTGAAACACATGTGATGTGAAACTTGAGTTGTATGTGTCATTTGGAATTCTCATCAATATTCCATCTCCATTGCAAAAACAAGTGCGGCAAAATATGTTGCTTTCTAACAAATTAATTATGTGGACTCTGATTAGGAAGACACAACCTTTGTAGCTACAATGTGTGCTTGGTGAAAGGCCAACAGGAATTAAGGAAAAAAGAAGAAAAAAAAATCTGATATGTTTCATTCACATGACTTTCTCTACATCTCTGTATCAAATTATTGTTAAAAAGCTTATGCTTCTATTTACTTTATGCTAATCAAGAAAAAAATTAACAGAAATAGTCTTATTACTTGCTTCCTTGTAAGTAGAAGCAAAATAAGGGAGTACCATAGGTTAAAGTGATAGTCAACAGCTGGTTGCTAAGTGACTGAAGTTCCTTTGTTTGTATAGACAGGAGTTGACAAATTCTTGTATGAGAAAAATAGAAGTTTTTCAAAGCTGAAACCAAAAACTAGGAATATCTAAAACAATCAACTCCACGAAAAAATGATAAATTGTGTGTTTTAACGTGCTCTAATTTTTTGTGTGGTAAGTTTTTGTCCAACTCTTACAGTTTAACAGTTATGCAAAATTCCGTAAAATTCTTCCAGAATAGTCTTCAGAAGCTATTCCCAGAAAATTCAAAATATACATTTTATTTGTATAGTAAATATCTTTAATATACAGTATTTTAATCAAAATCGTTAGAGCCATTTTTAAGAAAATCTTCGTGTTGCAACCTTGGAAGATACCAAACTTAAATATCAAGTTTGGTATTTAACGGTTGAGCTATGCTGTCCACAGACACACACACACATACACATGGACCTTTTTCAGAAAATGCTTTTTTTTTGGATTCAGGGGGACCCAAAACATTATTTCCGGTGAAATCTCGATATCGAATTTTTGGATGTATTACAATACCTTCTCTATACACTATGTACATAGTACGTGTAGAGAAAGTAAAAATTGTTACATTCATCTTTTCTTTCCTCTATTGTCTATTAGTGGCTAGGCAAACTATTCTTACATAATGTTATTTTCCTACCTACTTAATTTTAATTTCCAGAAAACATTATGCAGTTTGTAATAGATTCAAAGAAAATTGTGACAATCAAATATTTAAGAACCAGATACTGCATGTTTGCCTTAAAATTCCAAATAAATTTCCGTGTCTTTGCGAGAAACTACTGATAATCAACAGAGTTTTAAATAAATAATAAAGTGTTGAAAAATTGGAACCATGCATAGCTCGGGCAGGTATTTCTAACACTTTTAATGCAATTCCACGAACTTAACTCGGTCTTGGGCTATGTGGCAAAGAACATACATCAGTTATCATTTAGTTATCTGATTTGTGCTGCCATATGCCTTTGCTTTGGTCAACTATTAGAAATTTTAGGAGATCAATTATATTGGCTGCTCTCAGATAGTCGCACCATTTTCTTTAAAGGTTTGTGCTCTTAAATGTTAAAATGCTGCATTTTCCTCGATTTCTGTGAACTAGAACTGAAATTCAGGATACAAATGAAACTATGGAAAATTCTGATTCCCAGGGAGAGCTTTTCAAACTGTGAATAAATGGAGTGTAAGCAGCTTTACACAGTTTTTTAAAAATTCATATTTGATTCTTATTGAAAATTTAAAATAAAATATGAATACTATTTTTTTAGTTGAGAAATGTTAGAATGCCATAGTTTTGGATTGACCCAATACTTTTTGGCAGATTTAATTGACGTACAGTAAAAATTAACTCAAAGTAGTCGTAAAAACCCTGGGTTTCTTGACATTTCAACTACAGAAACGCCTGGACTTCAATGTGTTAATGGATCTTTCAGAGACAACTTGTTACAAAAAAAGTTATTTGGAATAAATTGTGTGTTTTAAAGATATAAACACTTTTTGTGCTGTAAGCCTCTATTGCTTAATATATACTATTTATGCAAGTTTATATAACATTTTTCACCAATGAAGTGGGCTTTTAAGACTATTCCTAGAAAATTTAAGATATGCATTTTATTTATCACGTTAACATCTTTAATTTATGGTATTTAAATAATATTCTTTAGAGCCATTCTTGAGAAAATAAAAATATTTCGAACACAGTTCCATACAAACTTATAGATTGTAAAGCGTACATAGGGGTGCGAGGATTTTCTTAAAAATCTTCATGTTGCATCTATGAAAGACACTAAGCATAAATGCCAAGTTTTGGTGTTCAGACACACATATAGACATGTTTCTAAAATTGTTTTTATGTGGTTCCAGTAGTCCTCAAAACCTTTATTTCCTGTTAAATCATGGTAACAAATTTTAGATGGAATGCAACACCTTAATCTACCCACTGTGAACATGTTAGAAATAAAATGTTGTGGGTGCACTAGTAACAATGTAAATAGCATCTTGTCTGAGCTGAAAATTGAGAATAGATTCAAGAATTTCCTAAAAATGCAAGATGATTTCAATTTGTTGTTGCCTATAATTTAGACCAACAACTCAGAACAAAAGACAATTTTCAGAGCAGCCGATCAGCTGAATTAGGTTAGGCTCTCGTGTGTACAGTAAAAAAAAATCTGATGTGTTCCATTCACATGACTTTCTCTAAATCTCTGCAACAAATTATTGTTAAAAAGCTTATGCTTTTTACTTCATTCTAATTGCGAAAAAATTTGCAGAATTAGTCTTATTACTTGCTTCTTTATAAGTAGAAGCTAAATAAGGAAGTACCTTAGGTTAAAGTGATAGTCAAAAGCTGGTTGCTAAGTGACATAAGTTCCTTTGTATGGACATGAGTATGAGAAAAGTGTAAGTTTTTCAAAGCTAAAACTAAAAACAAGGAATATCTCAAAAATGATAAACTCACAAAAAAAAAAATCAAATGTGTTCCATTCACATGACTCTCTCTATATCTCTGTAACAAGCTTATTCTTTTATTTATTTCATGCTAATCAAGAAAAATTAGCAGAAGTAGTCTTATTTCTTGCTTTATTGTAAGTAGAAGCGAAATAAGGAAGTACCATAGGTTAAAGTGAAAGCCAAAAGCTGGTTGCTATGTGACTGGAGTTCGTTTGTTTGTATGGACACGAGTTGGCAAATTCCTGTATGAGAAAAATGTAAGTTTTTCAAAGCTGAAACCAAAAACAAGGAATATCTCAAAAAACGATCAACTCCACGAAAAAAAATGTATATAACATAAACTGTGTGTTTTAACGTGCTCTACAGTTTTTGTGTGTTAATGTTTTGTCCATCTCTTACGGTTTAGTAGTTATGCAAAATTCATCCAGAATAAAGTAGTCTTCAGAGGCTATTCCCAGAAAATTCAAGATATACATTTTATTTGTCAGGTAAATATATTAAATATACGATATTTTAATCAAAATCATTACAGCCATTTTTTAGAAAAACAAAATTTTCGAAAAAAGTTCCATGTATAGGATAGTTGGGAGTGGGGGGATTTTCTTGAAAAAATCTTTGTGGCACATCCTTGGAAGATACCAAACCTAAATACCAAGTTTGGTTTTTAATAAACTTTTCGTTTTTGAGCTATGCTGCCCACAGACAGACAGATGACAGACATTTTTCTAAAAATGCCTTTTTTTTTTTTTGGATTCAGGAGTTCTCAAAACATGTATTTCTGGTGATATCTCGGTATCAAATTTTTGGGTGCATTACAATACCTTCTCTATACACTATGTACATAGCATGTATACAGAAAGTAAAAATGTATATAACATAAATTGTGTGTTTTAATGTGCTCTACATTTTTTGTGTGTTAAGATTTTGTCCATCTCTTATGGTTTAGCAGTTATGCAAAATTCCATAAAATTCATCCAGAATAAAGTAGTCTTCAGAGGCTATTCCCAAATTTTTGAAAAATTTTCCACATATAGGGTAGTTTGAGGTTAGTGGATTTTTCTCAAAATCTTTGTGTCGCATCCCTGGAAGATACCAAACTTAAATACCTTAAATACCTAGTACAGACCTTTTTCCAAAAATGCTTTTTCTGGATTCAGAGGGACCCAAAACATGTATTTCTGGTGAAATCTCGGTATTGAATTTTTGGGTGCATTACAATACCTTCTCTATAAACTATGTACACAGTACCTGTAGAAAAAGTAAAAATGTAATTTGTTCCATTCACATCGACTTTCTCTAGCTGTTACACTAACAACTTTCCTTACAAAAGATTATTCTTTTTATCTATGGCATGTTAATCAAGGTAAACATTAACAGAAATTGCCTTATTACTAGTTTCCTTGTAAGTAGAAGGGATATAAGAGAATACACGTGGCTAAATCGATAGTCAAATCTTTTAAAAGCTGGTTCTATGTGAAACAACTAAAGTTTGGTTTGCTTTGCATGGCCTGCAGTAAAACAGATAAATTGAAATGCCACTTACTATTTGAGAAAATTTTAATTAGTTTAAAATTGAAACCAATAACAAGACATTTCTTAGAAATGGTCAACTCTACATAAAAAGCATATATGACAAATTATTTGTTTTAACAGATCTACGATTTTTGTCTCTTATGGTTTAACCGTTATGCAAAACTCTGAATAAAGAGGTCTTCAGCAATTATTACCAGAAAATTCAAACCATACAATTTGTTAGTGGTGTAAATATTCTTAATATTCAGTATCCTAATCAAAATTGTTCGAGCCATTTTTGAGAAAAACAAAATCTTCAAAAAAATGTCCATATAAAGGCTAGTTTGGGGTGGAGTAATTTTTTTGAAAATCTTTTGTGTCGCATGCTTGGAAGATACTAAACTTAAATAACAATTTTGGTTTACAGTCTTTTCATTTTTGAGCTTGGTTCGCTCACTTGGTTCCGCACACCTTTTTCTAAAAATGTTTTTTTTGCACTCAGGGGACTTCAAAACATATTCTGGTGAAATCTTGATAGTGAATTTTTGAGTGGAGTACAATATCTTCTCTATCAACTATATACTTTATACATAGTGGCTAGAGAAAGTAATAGTAAACACTCAGTTTATTTGATTTTAATATTATAATATACAAAGATGACTGGTCTTCCATATATCTCATTAACAGTCGCAGTGTTATTTCCTTAACCCATTCCATTTTCTCACTAGTAAACAAGGGATAAGCAATGGGCCAGTTGTCTGATGTCTGGCTGAAGCCAGTTGGGTCTGTGTGAAGTTAGCTGGAAAACAATTTTGTTTAACCAAGACTCGTTGAATCAGCATGTTTTGCAAGAGTAATTTGTTAGTGGAGACACTTGTTAACTGCTAACATGTTGAGTTCATTGTGTTGAATTAACATATTTTGTTGATTGAGGGGTGAGACCCACCTTAAGATACAATGCAATTGTTCCCAACTTGTATATTCCACCTGCCCATGCTTTTCACAACTGCCAGCATACCGTTTCCTACACCTATCTTGTAGAGCCTCCAAAAATTTGAATCTCAAAACAACCTATCTTGTAGAGCCTCCAAAAATTTGAATCTCAAAACATATCACTTACATCTCACTATCTTCTATTCACTAACCTATTTTTCTCCAAAATTCTGACTTTTTCCTTTCAAGATGCATTCATAATGATGCTTTCTCAATGTTTCTTATCATTCCTAATAATGATCTCTCTCAATGCTTTTTGGTCTCAATTATAATTCTGCCAAACAGACCCTTGATAATAATTCTCCTTTTCAACAAGTTGCTACTCTTGACAAAGGTTTTGACAGACCAAATGATGCTTTATAAAACACTGTGTATATTACATTTTGATCACTATATCTGATGATCCTGTATATCCACTCCATATATAAAATTTTTGTTTCTACCAGTTGCACACTGTAATAATTATATTTTTATACTTTTTGGGAAAATTAAATTTTTTAGAATGGCAATATTCAAAGCACAATTTAACACTATTCATTTGGTCTTGAGAGTTTCTGCAGGCCATTTTCTGAATATTTACATACTGGAAGTATATCATATAATTTGATGGGGCAAATGCCCTCTCAGATTTTAACTTTGCAGATATTTGCAGCTGATCAGGCTGCAATAAGTGATTTGAGCCTCTGTCCCCAGTTGTTTCAGCATATGAAACAATATTGAAAGACTCTTGTTTTTTGATGTGGGGCTTTTGCCAAGATCCTTGCTTGGAGGAACCTATGTTACCCCTCGGTTTGAAGTCAGTACTTTGAGTGCTATATTGTTAACTGTCTAATCACAACAAGATGTGTCACTGGGTGCCAAGCATCTCTGCCCAGCTAAGCTTAATAGCTGCCTAGCTATCTTCCAAATAGCTGCATAATGCAAAATCTCTTTTGCTTATACAAATTACAAGCTACTTCAAACAAGAGTTACATGTTTCTAAAGTTGCAATTGTATTTTTAGTGTGTTAATTTTATCTTGTAAATAACTATAATTTCGGTAACTACATGCCATTATTATTCATTACTTTGAGTGTTAATTCTGTTAATAGTTTCATAATTTTGTTGGTATATTGTACACCATGCACAGTTTAGTACAAGAAAGATGTTGTAAGACTTGAAGCTTTCACGGCGAATGTTATTCATTATGGCTTCACGGCTAATCAGCCGTGAAGCCATACAGAAAGATGTTGCTTAGAAGCAGAGAAACTGCAGAAAATCAGAATTTCCTATGTAAGGACAGCAAGGGTAACAGATTGCTATTGTAACAGGCAAGCCCATCTCTTTTGTACGATTCAGGAAGGTCAAGTGCTTTTGTGAGAGTAAACTTTGTGCATTAAAGATATAAGTGTGTTATTACATATGCATTTCCTTTCCTGAAAAGTTCAGAGCTTGGGGCTCTTGCATTATGGGGAGAGGTCATTTGTTCAGAATACAATGAGATCCCCAAAATCAATCATGAGACGATTATATTTTTGCAATGCTAAGTAACCAATCGGGTATTAGCACAAACTTCGAATAATTTGTGTATAAAAGTAGTGTGCTTACGAGAAACAGGTCATTGTTCATTTCTTCTGCTTTGTGTGTGCTGTTTTGCTTGTTTTGTTATATTAGGGTTATGCTCTTGATATATACAAGGAAATTATCACGGAACAAGAGAAGCGTGTCAACCAATACTACAATAACTATGTCTGGAGTCGCTCAAAAGAATTAGTGCGACAGCCATATTAATCAGGAATAAACAGCATCAGTTTAAACAAATACAGTGAAGTGCTTATTTTTCAGTCTACCCTGTGTAACATACCCATGTCATCCTTTTTCCCCTTAGTGAGTGTCATTTGTGTGTTCAAGGACTGACGAGTTCTTGCCAGCGCATTACATCGACAGATATGTATACATATTTTTGGTAAGACTTCACTGGCACTAATTCTGACCGACCCCAAGGTAGATGACTGTATTACAATGCTCGTGGTTCACCCACAGCAGTTAAGAATGTGACAAAGTCTATGGATCACCCATTACCATTCTGCCCATACCCCTTCTTGAGCCACCTACTCTATAAACATTCCCTTCCTCTCACCATGCCTGAAATCAGAAGATACTATGGCATTGTCACATATGGTGAAAGCACTGCTACATCACACCCACTGTGACATCACAATACGTCTCCAAGTAATTTACAGAAACTTCTGAACATGCACACATATTCTGTATCCTTCCATTACTTTATTTTTTAAAGAATCCCCTTATCATATGACCTCCAAATCAAATCTCACTCCCAAATCAAAATTCTTTCACTATCTCAATTTTTCATCTTTACTTAATTTTGGATTTATTAATATTTATTCTTATGTGCCATTCTTGGCAGAATTTTCTTTCATTAAATTTCCTCTGTGCTCTGTTATAGATTGTGGCAAGATTATACAAATATACAGCTTTAATGGATATTAATAGGTCACATTTGATAATGAAAGCTAGAGTTTAAAATTTGACAGTTATCAATTTATGTCATTACTGTTAATTGTGTGTGTTATTAACAGTATGTATTGTAAATTACTTTTGTGTTGGGACTTAAGACGGATTGTCGCCCAGGTGAATAAGCGCATAGCCTATATTTTTAATTGATTAAATTGTTTAGGTTAATTACCAAGTAAGATATCATGTATTTATTGTATATTGGAGGTTCAGAGAGATTGTTCCTGGAAAGCGTTTCTAACTTCAACCCAAGAGTTCTCAAGCGAGGAATTCAGTTGTTTACGCTATTTATTTATATATTGCAAAAGGGGAAAGATATTATTACATAGCCACGTCTCTGAAAGAGAAAGTGGAGGTGACATATAAACAGGGGAACCACGAGGTAATTTATTCAAGAATCACGTAGAAGATGTATTGACTAATTAGAATTAATCACGTCACGGCAGCACCCCAAACTACTTTCGGCGCCAAAAATGGGCCAATGAGATTACAAGTTGAGAGTTTTGCGCATGGGTAGAAGTTGCTATAAATGTAAAGTACTCTCCCTAATTTTCAGGCAGTCGGAATGTAACTCCACGAGGAACCTGTGTCGCCTAAAACAAGAATACGCGCAAATTAGCAAAGTTACTATAGTGATTCAGGCAGTTGGAATGTAACTACACGAGGAACCTGTGACGCCCAAAACAAGAATATGTGCAAACTAGCAAAGTTACTATAGTGAATCAGGCAGTTGGAATGTAACTACAAGAGGAACCTGTAGCGCTCGAAACAAGAATCTGCGCAAATATAGTAAGGTTATTACCGTGACTCACGCAGTTGAAGCGTAATGCAACGAGTAACCTGTGATACCAGAAACAAGGAAGCCACGGTAGAAAGTTAAAGTGTCTACAATTATTCTGCACGTAACAGCTGCACTTATCGCCACGTAAATTTAGTTACCTTTGCGCGCATTAAGCCCTTGTTCGAGGGAAACTATCGGAACACAATCGCACCAGGAACTTTCTTGGGAACGCTTGTGAAAGGAAATAGACCTTTGACTGAACGAAACGTGCCGACGCTTATTTTAAGTTAACTTCCCGGACCATCTCCTGAGATCATTGCAAATACCTGAGGTAGATGTTAAGAGTTCTCAATTGCTCGTTGCTGAGTCCACAAATAGCCGAGGAGCGTCGAGAATCGACTTCAGCAGCTGCAATGCCGGAGAGAGGACCAGTCGTTGCTGCGCAGTCCAGCACCAAAAGGTACGTCTCCCAGACCGTATTAGGAGAACAACATTATACTTATGAAATGCTTTATTTTAAATCAGATTACCATGGCAATCAATATACTAGGTATATGTTATTAAAAGCATGTTTAATTTCTCTCCCCTCTTAGGTGGATAAACAACATACAAATGATCACTCAGCGCCATAGCAATGTAACAGAAATTCAATAAATACAGAAAATGTTCACCACTTGTCTCAATGTTTTCATGCGAAGCAGCAGTGCTGATGCACCAAGTTAAATATTATGACAGAGAAATGGAAAATTTAAGTTACGTAAAAACCAATACATTAGCGAATATAACTTATCTGTTGATTACAAGATATTTAATATTGAGAAGCTACTAACAATGAAGGTTAATCAGATTGATTAATGTAGTGGTTAACTTTTACAAACATTTGACTTTTATTGAGAAGGGAAATTGTTTCGTGGATCCTTGCCAGCATCATGAGCTGTTGAACCACTACTGTTTGTACCAGGTGTCGTCACCATCGATGGGTTGATGATGGTGTAATCTGGTCGATGGCCAATAAGGTTGGATAAACAATCTGTCTGAGGTAGTTCAAATTCATGGCTGTGTGCTAGTATTTTAGGATGAGAATTCTTTTCTGTACTGTCAATTTGAATGGACTTTATAGTTCTTTAAGTAGGTTGATTTCTGGATTAATTTCATGGCTGTGGTGCCAGAAGTGGTATGCCATTGCAGATTTATCTACTTGTTTGAGTTTTATATTTCTTTTGTGTTCTTTATTGCATGTTTCCAGATACCTTTTGGTTTTTCTGATGTATTTCGTACTAGAATCTAAGCAACCTATTCCTGATTTTTTCTCTGGATGTATTTTATCTTTCAAAGAAGAGACTTAGAAGGTTTTTAATATTACATCTATTCACTGGAGCTAATTTTATGTTGAATTTCTTGAATATTTTGCTAAATTTGTTGTGAAGTTAAAGGTTGTAGATGAATTTTAATACTTGTGCTGTTATACTATTTTTTTCATATTTTGCGCTGTGTTTTGTTTTAACAATTCAGCCAGTTTGCGGTAAATTAGACAATCTATTCACCATAATGGCTGTGAGTCCAAAAGAAAGAAATTGCAGAAAGACAGGCATGAGAGCTGTTTCTTTCCTCTGGCCCTTGCTTCCCTGTAAAACTAGTGCCAAGAAAAGGCACATACATAGTTAAGCGTGGTTCAAGTTATGAACTTGACATAAGGACTGTGTTGAAAACTGCAAGTATTAACATTGAGTCCACATTTGCACAAATTAACTAGTTGCATAGATTTCTCAGCAAAATATCATTTGAAATACTCAATGTTTTTGTCCATTATAACAGCGTTCTGACATATGCGGACAAATCTGAATAAAATTAATCTGTACATAATGTAAGGGTTTACATTTGAAAACTCAGTGTAATGGGTGCACCAAAAGGAATACGACATATGTTAAAAATATCGAAATAATTTGAAAATGGCTTTTTTGTAAAAACAATCTCACCATTTGCAGGTCACAACTAATAAATCTTATGAAGCAATGCTTCATTACATTCTTTATTGTTCTCTTGCTACCATGCCCTGAAGATACAAAGAGATCCTGCACTTGGAACCTACTTTGCAGTACTCAGAATTTTATTTCCATTCTTGCCTATGAACCTGCTACAAAATCTAATACTAAACTGTTAGTGTAAGTGATCCTGTCATCTATTTTAATCATGTAATTATGTAATTTTTTCCAAGATGTAATAGGAAATCAGTAAGATGGAATTCATTTACTAAATCCTCTAATATGCAATGTAAACAAATAGGAGTAAAAACATATTACACTCAAATTTCACTCTTGAAATAAAGTAACTTACTTCGGACACGTTTCGGTGGCTGTTGCCACCATTTTCAATGGAGATTCACTGATGAACTCATGATAACAGCCTGTGGAGGCCACTCTTCTGGATATATGAATTTTGAGATGAGTCCATTTGTTTGTGGTATGTCAAAATTTATGACCTTGTTTTTGTTTTTTAAACTTAATATTTTCCCAAACGGTTAATCCAATTGGATTCTGCACTAATTTTAATAACTTGGGCTCACTGTGAAAATTATGGTTTTGAATCCAAAAATCTAATGTGTTCCATTCACATGACTTTCTCTATAACTCTGCAAGAAATGATTGTTAGAAAGCTTATGCTTCTATTTACTTCCTGCTAATCGAGAAAAAATTAGCAGAAATAGTCTTAATTCTTGCTTCCATGTAAGTAGAAGCGAAATAATTGAGTACCATAGGTCAAAGTGATGGTCAAAAGCTGGTTGCTATGTGACTGAAGTTCCTTTGTTTGTATGGACACAAGTTCACAAAGTCCAGTATGAGAAAAGTATGTTTTTTATAGCTGAAACCAAAAACAAGGAATATTTCAAAAATAATCAACTCCACGAAAAAAATGTACATAACATAAATTGTGTGTTTTAAAGTGCTCTAATTTGTTGTGAGGTAAGTTTCTGTCCATCTCTTACGGTTTAGCAGTTATGCAAAAGTCCGTAAAATTGACCCAGAATAAAGTAGCCTTCAGAGGCCATTACCAGAAAATTCAAAATATCCATTTTATTTGTCAGGTAAATATCTTTAATATACGATATTTTAATCAAAATCGGAGCAATTTTTTAGAAAATAAAAATTTTCAAAAAAAGTTCCATGTAAAGTGTAGTTTCTCAAAATCTTCGGGTCACATCCCTGGAAGATACTAAACTTAAATACCAATTATCCTGATATATGGTGGACTTTGTGACAGTGATGTGTTTTAACAATTGAAAGTTAGTTGAGTCAAATTTTTTTAGACTACATCACTTACTTTTTATTTCGGAAAACATGTTTCAGAAGCCAAGTCGACCAAAGGAATTGACAATGGAAGCACATGGCTTCTGAAACGTTTTCCGAAATAAAAAGTAAGTGATGTAGTGTTACAAAATTCAACTCAACTAACTTTCAATTCTTAGATACCAAGTTTGGTTTTACTGACTTTTCGATTTGAGTTATTGTGTTCACAGACACACGGACCTTTTTCTGAAAATACTTTTTTTGGATACAGGGGACCCTAAAACATATATTTCCAGTGAAATCTCGGTATCAAATTTTTTGGTGGAGTGCAATACCTTCTCTATACACTATGTACATAGTGCATATGTAGAAAGTAAAAATGATGTGCTACACGTGTTCTTTAAAACATTGTCCAATGTTTGGTTTGGTTTTGCCTATTATATCTTTTCACATTCCTTGCAGCTGATTTCATATATCCCCGGTTGTTTCAATGGGGGGATTTTATCTTTTGTGTTTGTATGGAGGAGGTTTTTTAAACTGTGCTTATTAACTGGGGCTAAGTTGATGTTCCATTTTTTGAAAATCTTTTGAAATTTTTGGTGTGCCAAAGAGTGATAAGTAAATTTTTTGTAGTTGGTTTTCTTTTTTATTCTTTTTATATTGTTACTTTCTTTTACTTTCTTCTGTTTCATGAATTTATTAATCTTCTTCTTTACCAAAGTTCTTTGTAGCCATTCTTTTGTGCAATTTCTATGATCCTTATTAAGTTCTAATTTGTATTCCATCTGGCTTAATGGTAGGTTTACCAGTCTGAATGCAAGGCTGTTGATCATGGCGTGTTTGTGTGAAATTGGGTAGTAACTGTTGTTAATTATGTGTTTTACATGTGTTTCTTTCCTATAGATTGAAAATTCTAGTTTGTTGTTGTTCCTGATTATTTTTAGGTCCAAGAAGGGAAGCATGCCATTTGAATCTTTTATTATTGTGAATGTTATGGAGCTGTCCTGAAGATTTAGAAATTTAAGGTTGTCCTCAACTACTTTTTTGTTTACTATTGCCACTATTTTGTCTACATATCTATACCAAGTTTTGTATATTTGTGGGAAGGCTGTGGTTATGTTGATTTCTAAATTACTCATGTATATGTCTACAAGTATTGGGGATAATGGATTTCCCATGTCTAAACCATTCTTTTGTGTATAAAATTTGCCTCTGAATGTAAAGTAGATTTAGCTTAAGTCATCTGCTATTTCACCAGAAATGTCTGTGGTAATTAGCCATTTTTTCAGTACCAAAAGTAGTTTTTCTCTTGGAATGCTGGGGAAAAGTGATACGACATAAAACGAAACCAACATGTCATCACTTAGGTCTTTTTGTTTCATTTGTTCTATCAATTGAAAGGAATTTTTTAAACTTAAACTGTTATACTGTGGTAGGGTTTGGAACTGTTTTGTGAGCCAATTTGCTAGTTGGTATGTGGGGGAAGTTGATTATTTATAATAGGTTTCATTTTATTTTCTGGTTTATGTATTTTAGGTAGTCCATATATTCTTGGTGTGCAGGGGTTACTTGGAATTAGTTTCTTTTTGTTGGCATCACTGATTAATTTAAGGTTTCATGTAAAGATTTTGTTATCACTACTATTTTATTTCCTTTGTTGGCTTTTGTGTAGAAAACCTGTTTAAATGTAACGTAAAACTCTAGCTTATGGTCAGCTAAATTTGCAATTCCAATTTAATTTCAGCTTATATAAACTGATTATTCCCTTTGCTTTAATTGCTATTCTAGTACTCTCAATCTAATAGTGCCATATGTTTTTCAACATCAGCAAAGATATATCTACCTTTGTGTAATTTGAATATTTGCTTACTATTGCTGAATTATTAATATGACACCAGGTTGATGTACTTTCCCTTTCTGAATTCTGCTTGAAACTTATTCTACTTTGCTTTTCATTACCATCCCTGCAATTTAAGTCTATTCCTGCATATATTTTTCCCCAAGACTATTTGTCCATTTATTATTTGTATGTTCCTTAGCTTTGCAAAGTCCAACAACCTAACACCCAGTTAAAAGATTTCACTTAGCCTTTTTACTTTAAGAACTCTCTGCCTTTATTTCTTACCTAAAGATGTTAATTTTTGTTCAATTATATTTATTGCATTTCCCTAATATTTTGGGGGATTTAGTATGCTAGAATGTAAGGCGCAACTTTAAATAGAAAGATAAAGCAATATATTACAAATATCTGAATACAAATATTTTGTAAAAATGTTTCGCATTTCACAAATGTTACCCTCTGATATTTTTAATGCTTGGTGTTGTACACTTATGATGCAATTTTTTTTTTTCCATTGAAAATGTGTAATTTAACAGTTTTATTACCACTTCTTGCTGACTTTTCATTAATTTGTGATGGCAATACTGATAAGAAACGTACTTAGTAGATTTACGGCTATGGAAATGATTCTGTATTGCATATTTAGCATAGGCATTAGATTTACAACAGTGGCTTTGGTACAGCAATATTGAGTATATCTGTGAATTGAAAAATTGCTGAAATAAGTGACGCCTATAAATTCAACTCTAGTTATTAATAAAAAGTTATCACATTCAGTATTTACGCTTGTGGGCCTTAGACATTTCATTCTGGTGCTGAATATGATATATGGTGTATCACTATACTTTTCTGTGCCATATGATGGCAATACTGTTAAATATACAAAGCTTTATTCATTAGATCATGACAATGAAATCTCTAAATGACATCAGCCATTTTGTCATTCTTCAATATTTCATGAATGAAATAGTTATCACTACTTCAATAAAAGCTATTTTATTTGAATGCCTTAGAGTGGTGTTGATTTCTTATGAATGAACTGGGTTGGCTCATTACTTAACTATGTAAACTCATCATACATAACATTGCAATCTGTACATCCTATTATGAGATTAGACTATGCCCAAATTCTAGGATGTAGATCATGTCAAGAATTACATTTATTCATACTTATTAATACATTTATAAATAATAACTCTGACAATGAATTTTCAGAGATGTCAGTTTTGCATACTTTTCAATTATATGTCTGTTTCCAAAAGCCTACTCGTACACCTGCATTCTTAGAATACTAATGTCTATTATATTTACAACTAACTGACCTGGTGAACTTTCTTCCACCTTAGAAGCAATAAATGATCAGATTTTGGATTTTATTAAGTTCAACTTTTTATTAGGATAATAAATATAAATACAAAAAATCAAGTACTTCCATGATTATTTATTGGCCGTGTATTTTGGTGTATGGCTTGCACTCTTCAGTGAAGCACCTTGTGATAGATGACATTTCTTGTTTTATTATCAGGCTCAAGAACAAATATTGCAGATGGTCTTTTGACCCATGAACATGCCACATATAATTGACCATGGGAAAAACATGGACTTTCTAGATCCAGACCACAAATTTTCAAGGATTGGCCTTGTAATTTATGGTCATGGCGAATGCAAGACGTATCGGAAATTGAAGTAGTTTAAAATCAAACGGCAAATCAGTTGGGATCATCAGGATCCTCAGAATGAGAACTTCCTCACCTTCGTCGAATTTTCCTTTGAGTATCGTCGCATAAATCACATTGTTCATCAATTTACGTACCACCAAACGCCTTTAGTCGTAAATTGTGCGGTGGTAAGCAGTGGTAAGCCAGGCACATCCAAGGAGTTTAAAAATTTAATTGGATAGTTGCTCTTCACGTGCAATTTCATTCGCAATGTTTCGAATCTTAGTTGCATTATGGCTTTGTCAGGAAAGTTTTGACTGTCTTGGCCGCGACATTGTTAATGATAATATCGGCACAATAAGCTAATAGAAACTCGAAACAAACACCATAGACAGCAATGCATTTAGCTGTCTGTTGCATTTTGTTATACCACGTTTTATGTCACGTCCCACAGAACGGGATAAAAAGGATCCTAAGTCTAAGCTAGACCCCCACCGATTCTCCGCCAAATTGGTTCAGCCGTTCTTGAGTTATAAATAGTGTAACTAACACGACTTTCTTTTATATATATAGATGTTACACTATTACCAGTGTTTTTGAATTGAATGAAATCCTCCTCTGTATAGAAGGTACGAGTAGTAAAGTATCTTTTTAATTCTGATATAAGCTTGTTTTTGTTCATTTGCAATTCTTTTTTAGAAGAGGGAGATATGGCCTGACTATGTCTGGTCTCTTTTTTATGAATATCTGTATTTTTTGTAAACTTTCCTGGGTTACTTATTACAAGTGACGATTTGGATAGAATATATTCACAGGCTAATGGTAAAATTCCAAACGTTTTGAAAAGTGGTTGCAGTGAATTGATCGTCTTTCCCCTGCATAATTACCTTTTTTAGCATAATGAACACTTTTTTTTAGCATTTATTGAATTTCCCCAAAATTATATTCTATAGCTCATAAATGAATGAAAATATGCACAATAAGCTGTTTTTAGTATGCTCTTATTAAGCTGGATTAAAGATCGGATTGCAAAGCATGCATACGTCAATTTGGGCAAGATATAATATGATATTTCCAAATCATGTTACGATCAATCATAAGCCCTAGAAATTTTGTATTACAGGCTTCTGCAATCTGATTATTTTCATATTCCATCCTTAGGTCTGCCCTGTTTTTATGCTTTGTGCAAAAATTAATGCAGTTGGTTTTTCCAAAGTTTATGTGAATTTTGTTACTTTCAAACCAATTATTTAGTGTGTTGAAGATTTTATTAGATGAATCTGGGAGCTGACTGACATTGTGTTCTTTAATTATAATACTTGTGTTATCTGCAATAAGAACTGGATTGGCATTGTTGTTTTTTGCAGGTAGCTCATTTATATTCAGAATATGCATTGCTATTATTTGAAGTATTTATTATAGCCTTTTGCTTTCGTTTCGATAAGTAAGATGTAATCCATTGATACCCTTTGCCCTAATACCATAGTATAATCATTTTGATAGAAGTATTTTCATGATTAGCCTTTGATAATCACACAATATTCCTAGTGTATTAAGTTTGGCTACCAATGGTTTGAGAACTTCATTAGTTAACTTGAAAATCGCATCACTAGTTGATATGCTCTTCCTGAATCCAAACTGCTCTTTTGCTAAAATATTATACTTATCTAGATGGTGATAAGTCTTTTAAACATAATTTTTTCAAAGATTTTCATAAAAGCTGTAAGTAAAGATACTGGTCTATAATTTGACATTTCTAAGATTTGTCCTTTCTTGTATAATGGCTTACGACTGAATATTTTTATCTGTCTGGGAATGCCCCTGTTAAGTTGGATATGTTACATGACTTAAAGGTTTGCAAATAATGACAGCACATATCTAATGTTTTTGTGTTTATTCCTTTGTATCTGATGAATTCTTGCTTTTGAGGGATTTTATTACTTTTTTTATTTTGGTTGCACTTGTGGGTACTATCTCTAATGATGTACAATTTTTGATACAGGGTTCCTGAAGGTACGAAATTGGATCTCACTTAGGCTGTTTCTTTGTCAGTAATTTTCTGCCACCTGAACTAAATATTCATTAAATGCATTTGCTATCTTTTGGGGATCATTTGTGGTCACTTGGTTTACTTTAATTTCTTTTATATCATTTTTCGACTGACATTTACCAGGCTCATTTTTAATAATCTTTCATATAGTGCTAGGCTTATTGTGAGAGGACTGTATTTAAAAATTTAGTTGAGTCGATTTTGTAACACTACATCACTTACTTTTTTATTTCGGAAAACATGTTTCAGAAGCCATGTGCTTCCATTGTCAATTCCTTTGGTCGACTACCGGCATTGCTTGCTGTGGTGGTTGTCTCTGTCCCTGGTGGTGGTTTGATGAACTTCTGGATGAGTAGATCGCCTGGCGGGATTTCAAAATTGAAAACCCGGTTCTTGTTTTTCCAAATATATATGTTTTCCCAAACTTTTAATTCTGTCTTCCTTCTGTCTTCCAAAAATCCTCAAAAACATCACAATAAGACAGAATTAAAAGTTTGGGAAAACATATATATTTGGAAAAACAAGAACCGGGTTTTCAATTTTGAAATCCCGCCAGGCGATCTACTCATCCAGAAGTTCATCAAACCACCACCAGGGACAGAGACAACCACCACAGCAAGCAATGCCGGTAGTCGACCAAAGGAATTGACAATGGAAGCACATGGCTTCTGAAACATGTTTTCCGAAATAAAAAAGTAAGTGATGTAGTGTTACAAAATCGACTCAACTAAATTTTAATTGTTAAAACACATCACTGTCTCAAAGTCCACCATATATCAGGACTGTATTTGTTTTTCATAACAAAGTTTTTTAGCTGCATTTATAACCCTTTTTAGAATTCTGCAGTAAATTTTAGTGTTTTTTATGTCTAATAATCTAACTTTCTCTAGTTGCTAAATGAAGTTCTCCTTTATGTCTACATGATATTTTTATACCTTGTGTTAGCCAGTCATTTTTAGAATTGTTATTAATTTTCTTTACATGGAGTAGAAAACTGGAACTATGGATTCTTATGAAAGTGTTTAAGGAGTTAAACTTGTCATTTACATTATTTAGTTTATACATTCCTTCCCACGATTCCTTGGGACAGTTTGGCTTTAAAACACTAAGTCTTCTTTATTCATAATTCTAAAGCTGGTTACAAGGTTTGGTTTTTGGAATTGGAAGTAAAATAATCAATTTTGACGAGTTGTCCATCATAGTCTGAAAGTCCATTAACAAAGGATTGTATTTCATGCTACTCCTTTTTAGACATCTATAAAAATATTGTCGATAGCCATTTTGGAATTATTTCAAATTCTAGTTGCAAAATTGACTGTATGCATAAGATTGTATGATCATAATAGTGAACATACGAGGGCCGTTCAGAAAGTAGCCTCCGATCGGTCACAGTGCGGGTAGTGGGGGGAGTAGCGACGCCATCTGTGGATTCACGCACTCAGCAGGTCAGTCGGCATCAAGCTGTGGTCGAGTGAAAGTCGTACCTGCGCTAGTTTAGTGTTTGTGGCCGTTTGAAACGTGTACTGCAATAGAAAACCCTGCCAAATGTGAAGTGCGTGCTGTTATAAGGTTTTTTACAGTCAAAGGATATTCTGCAGCAGCTATTCATCGTGAGCTTTGTGCCGTGTACGGACCAAGAGTTATGAGTGAAGGAGTGGTCCGTGAATGGGTACGTTTATTTAAAAGTGGACGAGAAAACGTTCATGATGAAGAGAGGAGTGGTAGACCATCATTGGTCACGGACGAACTCGTCAGACAGTTGATGCAAAAGTTCGTGAAAACCGACGTTTCACAATGTCGGAGTTGTCTACTGATTTTCCACAGATTTCTAAGACTCTCTTGTACGAGATAGTGACAGCAAGATTGGGTTACCGTAAGTTCTGTGCACGATGGGTGCCCAAAATTCTTACCGACCACCACAAAACTCAAAGAATGGCCTCTGCATTAGACTTTCTGTCACGTTATGAGGCCGAAGGTGAACCATTGTTAAACAGAATCGTGACCGGGGACGAAACCTGGATTAAGTACGTGAACCCTGA
Source organism: Hymenopus coronatus (assembly GCA_030762935.1). Taxonomy (NCBI): domain Eukaryota; kingdom Metazoa; phylum Arthropoda; class Insecta; order Mantodea; family Hymenopodidae; genus Hymenopus; species Hymenopus coronatus. The sequence continues at coordinate 34,680,380 of CM060896.1, read as the reverse complement.
GGCAAAAGAACAATCAAAGATGTGGGCACATTCAAATTCGCCTACCAAACCAATAAAAGCCCGGCAAGATTTTTCTGCCCGAAAATTGATGGCAACGGTGTTTTGGGATGCAAAAGGGGTGTTGTTGGTTGAATTCATGGAACGTGGGACGACCATTAATCAAGACGTGTACTGTGAAACACTAAAACAATTACGACGGGCTATACAGAACAAACGCCGTGGTATGCTGACTTCCGGTATCGTTTTTTTGCACGATAACGCCCGTCCTCACTCTGCTCGCAGAACAACAGCCCTTCTTGCGCTCTTCAAGTGGGACGTTGTCAACCATCCACCTTACAGCCCAGATCTGGCGCCAAGCGACTATCACCTCCCAGCGGTTTGATGACGACGAAGAGCTCAAAGATGCGGTCACAGGCTGGCTCCAGGCACAAGCGGGTGATTTTTATGCAGAAGGAATTTCAAAGCTTGTGAACAGATACGATAAGTGCCTCAATCGTTATGAAAACTATGTAGAAAAATAGTGCAAAGTTGTAGTTGTAAGATGTATATATTAAAATATTTTTATTTAACTTGGTGAAATTCTTGCAATCAACCGGAGGCTACTTTCTGAACGGCCCTCGTATTTGCATATTTTGATTGCTGTCTATCAAGAAATCTATATTCAAATCGCCACACAAAATAAATTTCATTTTGGTCTGAAGAGTAATTTTAGAATAATATCTAGGTTATATAGAAAGTTGTCAATATTTCCTGTGGTAGCTCTATATACCCCACAATACACTTATTGCATAAAAAGCTTAAATTATTCCTTGGAAGTAAAATAGAAAGGCCCTTCCCCCAAAAAATGTTCACTGATGAGCTTTTACATGAATAGAAAAAAATATAACTGCATACCTGTTGTGAAAGTGTAGAAGGAACCGGAGAAGCATTGTTGTCAGTCCTTGTGAAACGCCCATCAGACATGGAATATGCTACACTAGCCAAGCCACCTTCTCGCCCTGTTGCTAAGCTAGTTGGAGCCTGAAAACCCATGTCATAGTACCCTGTTGCCTGTAACAATACATAATTTTAATGGAGAGAGAAAAAAAGGCATATGGCATATTATATTACATAATCACTTGGTGTATAAATACAGGTAAAGAAATGCAACAATCCTATATCATACATGATTATCTAATATTCAAAGGAATCTCAAGATTCATACTTTCATCACTTGGTTGCAACAGTTTTGCTGCTTGCCAAAGTAAATCATCCCATCTACTGAGACTGATTGGAATAATAAATTAAAAAATCTGATGTGGTCCATTCACATGGCTTTCTCTACCTCTCTCTGTAACAAATTATTGTTAATAAACTTATTCTTCTATCAACTTCATGCTAATCAAGATAAACATTAGTAGAAACAGTTTTATTACTTAATTCCTTATAGGTAGAAGGGAAATAAGGGACACACTACGCTAAACTGACATCAAATGCTTTAAAATGTGGTTGCTATAGTATAGAAATCCGATTCTTTGCGTGGTCAGGTATTGACAAGTTCCCTATGAGAAAAGTATTAAGTATTTTAAAACTGAAACCAATCACAAGGAATATTCTAAAAATGGTCCACTCCAAGAAAAAATTGTACATAACATACATTGTTTTAACAAGCTCTACATGTTTTGTGTAGTATCTTTTACAGTTTACCAGTTATGCAAAATTCATTTAGAAAAAAGATGTCTTTAGAGGCTATTCCCAGAAAATTCAAGATATACATTTTGTTTGTGATGGAAATGGCTTTAATATGTGGTATTTTAATCAGTCATTTTTAAGAAAAACAAAATTTTCGAAAAGTTTTCCATGTAAAGGGTAGTTTGGGGTGGGAGGCTATTCCCAGAAAATTCAAGATATACATTTTATTTGTGATGGAAATGGCTTTAATATGTGGTATTTTAATCAGCCATTTTTAAGAAAAATAAAATTTTCGAAAATTTTCCATGTAAAGGGTCGTTTGGGGTGGGAGGAGTTTCTTGAAAATCCTAACAAGTTTGGTATTTAACATTCTCTTCATTTTTGAGCTATGCTCCACCCCCACACCACACCACACACTTGTTTCTGAAAATACATTATTTGGATTCAGGAGGTACTAAAACATGTATTGCCGATGAAATCTCTGTATCAAATTTTTGGTTGGAATGCAATATCTTCTCTATCCACTACGTACATTGAACATGTGGGCTAGAGCAAGTAAAAAGGTTATTCAAACTGGATATGTTGCACAAGCAGTTTAAACAAAGTATTTCCAAATGAAATTTATAAAACTATTAAAAAGGAATGTCTACTGAAGAAATCTTTGGTATTCAACTAAGGGGAATCAATTTCTAACCATTGTATTACATCCAATAGTACTGCTGCCGAGGCTTCTTGATTCCTACCCTCCCCCTCATATACATGCCTGCTTGAAGCAATGTACCATATTTATACGAATACAAGATGACTTGAAATACAAGACAACTCACTTTTTTAGAATTTAATTTTGGAATTTAACCTATCTTCTATATAAACACAAGACAAACACATATTTTGAATATATATTTTTATCAAATTTTGGTTTTTTAAAAACCTAATTTGGAAATTCAGTAATGGGCTAGAGAGAGAGAGTGAGAAAGAGATAGAGCGAGAGAGAGGGGGGGGAGAGAACAAGAACTGATCAATATGTTAGGAGGCGACAGCAGTAACACCAGTAGACCTTCCATGCCAAAATAGGTTAAAATTTTCTATTTTGACATCTCACTTAACATATAGTAGTAAACAATTTAACTAATTTGAAATTGCACAAGAATTATTCTAATGTGGAAAGAGAGGAGAGGGGAAAACTGAATGTACTGCTTTGTGTGCGATAGGCGACAGTGGCAATGTTAGGTACTAAAACGTTGATGGATAAGGTTTTCTATTTAGATAACATACTTAGTATGTCTTAGTACAATGTTACATGTTATTTGCGCAGAAATTCATAAAATTATTTATATACAATAATGAAAAAACTAAATAATTTAAATTATTATATATATATATATATAATACGAAAATCGAAACATACCCTGTATGTATGCAGTGGGAGGATCGAAACAGGCAGCTAAAAACCTCTCTTTCTGTTTGACCATACATAAGATGCAAGCTCTAATGTGAAAGGAAATGCTCTATTTCTATTTTATCCTCAGAGAGAAATCTCTTTCCAATGTGATTGGTTACAATACTATGACTGTTAACAGCTAACCTTGCAAAAATGAAAATACACAAAACCTGTAGCATACTTCAATGAAGAAAGAACTTAACACAATGGAAGCAAATTTAACTTGTATATGTCATGATCTTGCCAATAATCTTGCCATTTCTGCATGCTCTCCCACCCTTAATCTGCAAAATTTGAAACTTACTTTTTTTTTCTGCAAGCTATTTGGGAAGAATATATTGCAAATACAAGAAGACATCTCAGTTCTCAATATTAATATTTTGAGAGAGAGAAAAAACAAAATTTGTCTTGTATTCAGATAAATAAGATTGTTTTTATCCATAGGTTGAAGTGAACTAAAACAAACATATACATGTATATCCACTGTCAGGATTATACTCCATTGCATGTATAGATTAGTTTTTATTTTATTTACATAGAATGTCCCAATGAGCATATTGCTCTAGGTCCTCTAGGACTGTCCTTTAGTGAAGTGATAAGCAAAACACAAAGAATAAAATAAACACATGTAAGGAGTATATAAGTATAAATTTTATACTTATATATATATATATTTATTTTTTAACCTATTTTGTGTGGGTGTGTGATTAAACTTCATGCAATATTTCAAAAAACACCATAGGGATTTTCTGTTGTCAATTTTTTAGGAATTACAGTATTGCTCAAGTAGGTAATTGAAGAATTAAATAACTCAGAAGTTTGAGACAAGTGAAGTTTTAACCAATGTGATGTTGAAAATGAGTCGGAATAGTAACACTCACCTCACTTATATGTAATTATGTTCAAAACATATGTTTCAAGGGCAATTGCCCTCTTCTTCAGTTGAAGTCGGACTTCAACTGAAGAAGAGGGCAATTGCCCTTGAAACATGTTTTGAACATAATTACATATAAGTGAGGTGAGTGTTACTATTCCGACTCATTTTCAACATCACATAGGTAATTGAAGAGTTTGTTTCTAAATTGGGTCAAGTTGAGTGATTCTTTGATGATAAGTGGAAGACTGTTGTATGTTTTGGTGGCACTATTAATATACTTTTTATTCCATATTTGGTAGAGCTAACTGATTCTATACATATGGGATTGACTGATCTTGTTTTGTAAGAGTGAATATCTCTTTTGTGTTTGATTACAGAGTTGGTACATAGGTTATTTTCAGTTTTGTACATGAATTAAGATTCACTGTATTTACAGGGATAGGAAAATGGCAATATATTTATTTGTTTCCTTAAATACTTCTAAGGAAGGCTTTAAAATATTAAATCCATAAAGTATTTTAATAGCTCTCTATTGTAGGATTTCTAAACAGTTTAGCTGTTCTTTATTGTTATTGATGCATACTGCATTTAAATGCAGAAAATTGGGGTACAACAGTGCAAAATAAAGACTTTTTTCACAGCTGTTATCTAAGTCTAGATCTTGTAGTCTGTATAATATGTGAATAATAGTTTTTTTTTTTTTTTTTTTTAAAATGTCCTTTAACCTGGTTGGTCATATCGGCCAATGAAAGAAATTGGTGAAATGATGCTCAAATGATCTGGGGTTCCATGGAGCTTAAAGTTACTCGATATCGTCTTCTCAGGATAAGGGAAAACCCTGAGGAAAAAAAAAGAGAGAAAAAATAACCTTATCCAGGTAACTCACCCTTAGTGAGATTCGAACTCACGACCTGTTGAACATGAGGCAAACTCACTACCACCACACTACCCAGGCAGGCAATAGAGTTTGTTTTGCTGACAAAGTGTTCAATATGGTATGTCCATGTCAATAATGATTTTGGGGTTAACTCAAGGTATGTAAATCAGTAACTCTTTCTATAACATTTTCTTTATCTTAACTGACATATTACTTGTAATTGGTCTACAGAATTTGTGAAAAAGCATATATTTAATTTTTTGGCATTACGGATTAAGTTGTTATTTGTGAACCATGTCTGTAGGGTTGTAAGGTCAGTCTGCATATCTTTCATTATCTGTAATTCAGGTTTATTTTCATACAATAGGGAAATAGAAATATTTACTTATTAGTCCTACATTTCCTATATCATTAAAGAAGATAAGAAATAGAATTGGACTTAACACTGTACCTTGTTGAACTCCATGCTTTACTGTTAATATTGGGCTGGAACAATTGTTTAAGCTGATATATTGTGCTCTAAGGAGATAGCTTCTAAACCAGTTCAAGGCTATTCCTCTTATTCCTGATTGTACTAATTTTTTTAGGAGTTCATGATTGACATTATCAAATGCTTTATTTAGGTCAATGAAAAGTCCACCTGCAATTTGTTTGTTATCTAAAGCTTTTTCAATAGGTTAACTACATCAAGTGCTACTGCTTCTGTGCTGTGTTTGGATAAGAATCCATATTGGAATTTAAAGAAAAAAATTCATCTGTTCCAGAAAGTTTATGAGTCTGTCTACAGATTCTAGAACTTTTAAATAGTGGACAAATACTTATAGGTCTATAGTTCGATGTAGATTTGTCATCTTTTTGTGTATTGGTACTATTCTGGCAAGCTTACACATGTCAGGCACCGTACCACTATTTAGAAAAAGATTAATTAGAACTGAAAGTAAGGATGCTAGACGATAGTGATAGTTCTGTGATTTTGTTGTTTTTATTTATAAGATTTTGTATTATTTTACTCACTTCTTTTGTATCTATTGGTTTAAAAATAATAATTGGACTTGTATGACTATTACATATGGGGGGAGGGAGATCCTTCACCATATTATCCACTACATGTACAAAATATTTATCAAGTTCATCATAGATTCATTTTTGGTGTGTTTTTTTCCTTTGTACTCAATTTCTGCTACATGTGGAAGTGTTTCAGAGTTAGTGAAAATTTTCTTTACAACAGTCCACATATTATTGTTTTTTCCTTTTTCTATTTGTTTGGAATAGTATTCTTTCGTTTTAAATTATTTACTTCTTTGCTGCATGCTTTGTATTACTGTATTATTTCATGGGATGGATTAGAAACTTTATTTTTTTTTGTATAAGTTGTTCTTTTGGTTAATAATTCCAGAAGTTGATTTGAGATCCATGGATTTAACTTGGCATTCATTTTTGAAACTTTCCTATTTGTTTTGCTGGCAGTTTTTAATCCTGTGTTAACATAGTTGTTAAATGATTGGTATGCATCATTTATATTTGTTGTTAAAGTGGGTTTGTCAGTTGCATGGAAAAAATTATTTAGTTGTGCAAAGTCTATTTTTGTTTGGTAATTATATTTTACTTCCCTTTGTTTCACAAGTTTTTTCATGTTTTGAGGTATGATTTCTAACACTATTGAATTATGATCACTAAGGTCATTAATTGTATAAAAAATTCTGTAACTATAATTAGATATGTTTAGGTAGGCATGGTCTATAAGTGTTGCAGTGTTTTCTGTTAATCTGATTGGTAGTTTTTTTTTTTTTTACATAATTCATAGTTATAGCCCTTTAGTGTTGTAGTATATAGTTAATAAAGTTGGCTGCATTTTTGGACTTTTCATCTAGCACTACCTTTTTTTACTTCTGACATTTGGTCACAAAGTTTGTTTGAAATCTCTTCCGTCATTTCTTCAAAGTTTGGCAATCTTGTACAGTTGGCTTGTTTACACTGCCATTGTAGGTTTTGATCTAAAACTAATTTCTGAAATCAACACTGTTCATTTTCACACATTTACTATGAAATCACCTATTGCATTCTCCATTACAATGAGCTCCTTTATCAGCGGTTTTAACCTTTTTGCCACACACCATATACACATCAAAACTCTGCTTACCACTGCCATCTTTAATTCAATGCCTTGGTTAAAAGAAACAGTACTACAGACAGAATGATGCACTATGGCAAAAGAACACTGACATACATCTATTTTTTGTGAAAACCAAATATCACTGTTCAGCTAAAATAGCAGTTAAAAAAAATATGTTTAATGCCATGCATATGACAACAAAGCCGTTAGCAAGTATGATAATTTTTTTATTTGACAAAAAGAAATTATGTATGATAATGTTTGCGTTTTAAATTCTGAAGTGACTTCTGAAACATTCTGCAAGATAAAAGAACTTTTAACATTAAAATCTTACCACATGAGGTATCCTTTGCTGAAGTAATTGCAGATCTTCATAACTATATACTGGCTGCTGGAAATAAGGAAGACCACCTTGGCTCATTATATACTGATGAGTACCAAGCATAGGAGGTACTCCAGGTGGTATGCTTGGAACAACATTCTTTCCTGAAAATATCAAACAAGTTTGTATTAATAAAATTATTTAGGTGGAATATTGAGAATTACAGGCTTCGACAAAAAACATTAACAAGATAATATTAATAAAATTACACATTTTACGGACTATCTTCTAATAGTTGTATATGCAATTATTGCAAACATTAATTCAAGAATACATAAATGAGTAACACAATAAAATACAGAATATGGATGAATTTGAATTTAAATACAGTAAAACCTCGTTAATCTGGAACAATTGGGGTTCAATATTGTGAATGAAATTAAGAGTACTATATAATTTTATTAGAACATAAGATAAAATAGTCCCACCTGTTTTAATTACACATTCTTTATTTGTTTGGTTTGTAGAAACTATCAATTTTTTTTTTTTTTTTTCATTTTGTTTTGTGGTCTATTACACATCTCTTTCACAATGAAATAACAAGGACTTCTCACATGATGGTAGTATGCGGAAATGTGTTTATTGTCAGTTTTCTTGACAAAGTCTATTGCACAATTCAGATGCCGTTTAACTTGCTTAATTTCACTTTTGACTTTCCACAATCCACATCCTCAGCTTCACATTCGCTACTAGTATCCCTTGCACTGCTTACATGTTCCACAATTTCTTCATCAGTCATTATGAAATAGCCTAATTTTTCTTCTTGAATGATAGATTTTAGTTTTTTTTTTTTTTCCTAAATGGGTCAACAGCTGACATATCAGCACTTAAACTCTCTCCAGACATTTTTGTTCACTATGTTATGACACTTCGGAATCTGTATTGATACCAAGTTCAACAGCAGCTTGAATTTCAATATCCCTTACTGCAATTCCGCTTGCTCGAAATTGTTTGTATCACTTGTATGTCACTAAATTTTGTTCAGCTGGCTGCCGCATTCGTTTGACCTGACAGTTTTCCTCATTTACATTACATTTAATACAAAATGTAGAGAGTTCACCCTTTTTTTTTTTATGTCCAAAACTGTTGTTTTATGATTCCATATTCTGCACATACACATGCAACATTTTCAAGCTTTCGATTATTTTCAGTTTCTTGTTATTGTAAGTGATTTATGCTTGTAGGTTAGGTTTACTAAACAACATTATGCACTCAATTTGTTTCCTTAGCTTAATTACTGAGAAAGGCAAGGGTTAAACTAATCCTTCTGACAAGAGTTGCAAGCCCTAACGCAGGTACAAGGGTGTGGGAGGAGGGCAGCCTAATGTACCATTGTCACTAATGTATTCTTAAGAAATTCCTATTGTACAGTCTGTTCAAAAATAAAATGGACAATTTCCTTAAGTTTGTCTTAGTGCAATACTATAATTTAAGTTAACAATTTGCAGATTTTTTTAAAGGATGCTTGTCCAGATTAAGCAAAATACTGTTTAAAGGGTACAAAATTGTATATTTTATAACTAACCTGTGTACATATTTTCAGGAAAGTCTAACCATATTTTGTGCTACTCAGTTTGCTTGGCTCCTCCTACTAAGCCAGCCATGAACCACTTTAGCCCCCAGCAGTCGTCCTTCTTTATCTATCCTTAGCTGACCTTTTCTCGTGCCTCTTCTTTTCTAACTTATTTCTCTTTTTCTTTCCTTGAAAATTCCTCCATGACTAATTTTTGTTTTCTTAACAGCATTTTTATAGGTACTATTTCTCCATACATTTTTTCCCCAACATTATTTTCCTTCATACATTCTATAAAGGACTACAGTGGTTTTCCCTTCTGTCACAAAATTCAAATACTCCTTTTCCATAGGCTCCTAACTCTCTTACTATACTGGGAGAAAGTGATGGTGGCAGCAGCATTGTACTGTAATGACTATCATGATCAAGATCTTTTCTTTAGACAACATATCCATGGCTTATCAAGGTAAGTAAAAATATTACCATATTTTGGTCCATGCAGTTAATCCCTTCAAAGGCTTCCTCTCTTGGCACTTTAACTAGCCGCCATTTGTAGATGGTAGTAAAGGTGGGGATGGGGTGAAGAGTTTGCCATCACTGTGTTATCATTGTTACAATATGCATGTGCATGGCTGAATGTAGATGAGAACAAGTACTTGTTTTCCTAAGTGGCAACATTATAAATAATCTTCTGAGGCTGTCCTCTAATGAACTTAACAGAGGACAACTTAGGTGTTGAAGGTCCAGATATTGGAGGTAATAGTTCTCAATTTATATACTCTTACAATAAACAGTGCACTATGACTTTTGTGAAACCTCACTGTTGCTTGCAATGTCATCTCTCCCACCATTGACAAAAACCTCATGATGCACATGTATGTCTGATGTCGCATGAACATGCAGCAGAAAGTAGAATGAGTAATTGACAATAGCTGTGCCCACAATGCTCTGTGCAGCATTTTTCAATTCCCTGACAAGAGTATAATATAACACATAGTTGTAAAAAGTTTTACCTAACTTGAATTTGTGCAGAAATTAATGTAATGGAGGGGGAGAGAGGTAGGGGAGAGATTGGAAATGTATCAGTATGTGTGAAGTGGGAAGTGACTTCAGCAACAACACAGCTTCAACAATGATGAACATGATTTTCTATTTAATCTTACCCAATATATATAAAAAGTTTTATCTAATTCAAATTTATGCCAAAATGTACGTAATGGATGGAAGAGGGGATAATGGAAATATTCCTGAAATATGTATGGCAGGAGAGAAATGCACAGTTAAACCCCTCTCTTTCTGTTTGACTACTGGCTCCCAATACAATATTAGGAACACTATCAATGTATGTATGTATTCTCTGCAACTGGGTATTGCCTGGTGGCAAAGTTAAATGTAAAAAAATTCACTTGCAATAATAATCTTAGTTAATAATTCTCTGGTTTGTTTACTTCTCCCTTCCCTTAATTTACCACACTTTTTTACTTACACTACACGTACAATGTACATAATGTATAGAAAAGATATTGCATTCAATCCAAAAACTTGATACCGAGATTTCAACAGAAATAGACCTTTTAGGGTCTCCTGTATCTTAAAAAAGTATTTTTAGAAAAAGGTGTGGGTGTGAACACGATGACTCAAAAACGAAAAGTTAGTAAAATATCAAACTTGGTATTTAAGTTTAATATCTGCCAGGGATGCAACATGATTTTAAGAAAAATCCTCCCACCATAAAGTACCCTTTACATGGAAAAAATTTCGAAAATTTTTATTTTCTCAAAAATGGCTCTTTAACAATTTTGATTAAAATGCTGTATATTAAAAATATTTATATGGCAAATATAATATCTTGAATTTTCTGGGAATAGCCTCTAAAGACCTCTTTATTCTGAATGAATTTTGCTGAATTTTACATAACTGGTAAACCGTAAGAGATAGACAAAAACTTACAAAAGAAATAAAAAAATAAATAAAAAAGTAGACAATGTTAAACATAACATTTATATCCTATGTTCTTTTCGTTGAGTTGACCTTTTCTGAGATATTACTTATTTGTTTCAGATTTGACATAATTAAGCTTTTTTCACAAGGAAAGTTGTAAACTCCTGGCCCTTCATAAAAACAGATTTCATCCACATGGCAACCGGCTTTTTAAAAGGTTTGACTATCCTTTTTGCCTTATGTATTCCCTTATTTTCCTTCTACTTGCAAGCAAGCGAGCGAGCAAGTAATTAAGACAACTTCTGCTAATGTTTATCTCGATTATCATAAAGTAGATAGATGAATATGCTTTTTAACAATAATTTGTTACAGTGATGTTGAGAAAGTCATGTGAAGGGAACACATCAGATTTTTACTTCCTCTACACGTACTATGTACATGATGTATAGAGAAAGCATTGTTTATTAACATTTATTTTGATTTGCGGTTGACTCATAAACTTATATTGCTCCGACGAATTCTCTGCATCACTTACCATACTCAAAATACTCCATTGTGAGCGTTGCTTGAGGAATTTATTAAGACTGCAATTCAGAGTATAATTACAACCTTTTCCTAGTTTCCCGGAGGGTTTATAGCGCAAATTTGGTTTTCTGCGAACATCATTTTTAAAGCTTTCAGTAACCCACATAGTTGGAATCAATTTATTTTGTCCTGGGTTTGATTTCCAATTGAGCCTTGGTTCTCGAGAATTTCCTCCCTCTTTTCCGACATTTTGATTACCATTTTTTAATCTGTTTTAATTCCCTGCGTGGAAGGGAAATTTTTCCATTCTGCTTTCAAAACTTAATGGTTAGTTTGAAATTCAAATTGTGCTCTGCAGAATTTCCATCACTACGAATTTTGTTGAAGCAGCTATTTCTACTGTTTCTTTGATTTGGGTTATCACTTTTGTTGTTGATATTATTATTATTACTATTATTATTATTATTATTAATGTGATACCTAAAATCGCTTACATTTTTGGATGCGCCATTATTTTTAAAATAATTTAGCTCCTTATAGTGGTCATTGCCGTCTCTTAACCCTACTTTTTGAGCATCTTTTAGTTCTGATTGTGCCCCTTCCCCAGGAAATCTTTGAATGTTGTCATTTTCCTCCAAAAAACTTGAATACCTTTCACTTTGTACACTATTGTCCTTAGCATCTAACATGGTCAATAAATCTATAACAGTGGCAAAATCTTTAGACCTAGCTACCACTAAGTTGTTTTAAATGTCCTTTACCAACTGTATAATTTCATTTTCTATCGGTCTTGGATTTAAGAACTTACACTTATTGGCAATTCTTAGAAAATAATCAGACATCCTTGTGTCCTTGCTGGGGTCAAATCTTCTAATTGACAATTCAAAGCACATTTTATTTTGTACAGCTTGCCCCCAAAACCTTGACAAGAACAAGTCTTTAAAATTACTATAGCTTTCATTGCTAGACAACGTTAACCTCATCCATTCTCTAGCATTACCTCTTTAAGAATTTCTCACAATGCTCATTCTGAATTCTTTAGGGATTCTTTTTATACTCAAGTAATGATCCAGTTCTTTCAAAAATTATATTCCGTTATCCCCTAAATGCTCATCAAAAATTGGAGCTTTCATATCACTCAACAACTGTCCATAATAGAGATGGTTGCCATGGTAACTAGCTATGTTACCCTGGCCCTCATCTTCACCTGAATGAAAATTTTCTATCTCCTTCTCATACAAATTTCCACTGAATTTTCTATCATTACCGGTCTCAAAAATCTTATCTCTGCTTCTATTGTTTCTTTCTAAATCTATAACCTTACTTTTTTTTTTTACAAGTTCATTTTTACAGCCGCATTTATTTTCTTATGTACTTTTTTTTTTGAAAAGCTTTTAATTTGCCATTAGAATCCTTGATTTTCTCACCTATTCCCACCCTGATTCCTTCTATTTCTTTTCTCAAATTTATTCCCCCTTCAGCCACCTTTTTATTCAACAATAATGACCTTTGACAACCTGATTTCATTTTGTGGTTCAAAATTTTTATACCACAATCTGCTTCACTAACCCTAGTTCTTAATTTTATGGTTTCTAACCCCCTTTTTCAATTATTTCTTTTGCTTTCTTTTCAACTCTTTCCACCCCTTTCTTTACAGATAAACCCAGAACATTAAAATTTTCATCTGTTTCTTGTGCATTTTTATCCAGTTTGGACTCCAGAGCTTTCACTGCCATGTCTGTTTTCTCCAGTCTGGAGCTCAGCTCTGCATTGCTGCTTTTAAATTCAGCTCTTAACTCTGCACCGACTAATTTTTTTTTTTTTTTTTTTTTTTTTATCCATCTATCTGGGCGCCATTCGCCCTTAATTCTATGTTAGTAACACCTACAGCTTCCTTCATCTTTATCATCAGTTCTATAAGTGCTTGGAAGGAACCAGCTGTTTCACTGCTTTCTGCCACTGTACTTATTTCTCTTTCACCCTCCATAGTAGACTATGTTTTTACCACTTCTCAATAACATCAAATGAACAAAGATATGATGTCTACTAACACAATGTCTTTACAACAAGAAATCATAATACAAAGAATGAAAACACGTGTTGTACTCGCCAAGAAAAAGAAAAAAATCTGATGTGTTCCATTCACATGACTTTCTCTACTTCTGTGTAACAAATTATTGTTAATAAGCTTATTCTTCTATTTACTTCAAGCTAATCGAGAAAAAATTAGCAGAAATAGTCTTATTACTTGCTTCCTTGCAAGTAGAAGCTAAATATAGGAGTATCATAGATTAAAGTGAAGTCAAAAGCTGGTTACTAGGTGACTGAAGTTCTTTTGTTTGTATGGACACGAGTTGACAAAAGAGAAAAGTATGAAAAAAGTACAAGTTTTTCAAAGGCTGAAACCAAAAACAAGGAATATCTAAAAAAACGCTCTACTCCCCAAAAAAAAATTATATAACAAATTGTGTGTTTTAATGTGTTCTACATTTTTTGTGTGCTAAGTTTTTGTCCATTTCTTACGGTTTAGCAGTTATGCAAAATTCCTCCAGAATAAAGTAGTCTTCAGAGGCTATTCCCAGAAAATTCAAGATATACATATTATTTGTCAAGTAAATATCTTTAATATACAATATTTTAATCAAAATCGTTGAGAGCCATTTTTGAGAAAATCAAAGTTTTCGAAAAAAGTTCCATGCAAAGGGTAGTTGTGGGTGGTGGGGATTTTCTTAAAAATCTTTGTGTCGCATCCTTGGAAGATACCAAATTTGTCTTTTCGTTTTTGAGCGACACATACACACACACACACCACACACACAGACCTTTTTCCAAAAAATTCTTTTTTTGGATTCAGGGGGACCCAAAACATGTATTTCCGGTGAAATCTTTACTGAAATTTTTGGGTGCAATACAATACCTTCTCTATACACTATCCGCGTCACAATGACGGTGTCAGATCGGTCAATATAGGGATGAGAAGCTGCACCGGTCTGGGCGGTCTTCTGACAGTCTTGGCACTGTCTTCAAAATCTTTGGTCAGCTTTGATGTATGCTACGTTAGGAAAATGAAGGAGGTTCACCCTCATGAGAGTCGACATGAGCTAGACGCAACACTAAGTCTATGATAAGGTTCCTTATTCACATCGCAGCATTGTACAAGAAAGGGTAAGATTCATCTTGTATACTAATTATTGTCCCCATGCTTGTAAACCCAACTGCACATTGTTAACATCTTAATAGCCAAATATATTAGTATTTTACAGCAAGCCAAGTTTGAGAGTTTCTATCAGGTGTTGCCTGGTTATGTCCCTAGTCATTAACCCCTTAGGTTGTGACAATATTGATATTAACCTTAAGAAATAATAAGCAACACTTAATTTATTACTTAAACTGAATTAATAGGTAAGAAGGTACAGCATGGAGTTCTCTAAAAATATAAAATATATATGAGAGATAGAGAGCGAGAGCGAGAGCGAGAGAGAGAGAGAGAGAGAGAGAGAGAGGGAGAAAAATTATCAGACTGGACAGCAAGGCAGACTGCAGGATGTGCCAAGAAATGGCAGATAACACTAGCAAAACTTAATACTCCAGTGGAAACCTTGCCTAACACAACACAAAATGAAGCCCTGAACAGCCGTTATCACCAGTTGCATCACCATCATGATGAGCTAAACAGCTGCAAAAGCAACAAACTTAGGAAAATTACATCAGCAATGTAGGAATTCAAAACATGGATCAAAATGAGGTAATATTGGACAGAATTTTAATATTCTTTAAGGTAGCTTTGTAAAGAGTATTTATTCAATTCACACGACAAAAAGTGTGAGATATTTGAGATGACATTAAAGAATAATCTGATGAAAGAACATGAACAGAAAATATGATATAAACTGTGTCCAGAAAGTTCTGGGAATTTGCCAATAAAACATAAAAATGAATTATTCATCCAATTTTATTTTATTGCCTTCAAAGTAGGCCCCTTCTGAAATTATACATTTATGCCAACAAATAATCCAATCATCAAAACCTTTTTTGTAGGCACTTTAGAAATCAATAGTCGCCGCAAATTTTCCTTTATGTCTTCTATCGACTGAAAACCGGTGCCTCGAAGTGGTAACTTGAGTTTTGGAAAGAGAAAGAAATCAGCAGGAGCCAGATCAGGTGAATACGGTGGTTGTTAGATGAAATTTGTTGAGTTTTTGGCCAGAAATTCGTTCACAATAATAGCCTTGCAAACTGGTGCGTTATTGTGGTGCAGAATCCATGAGTTGTCGTTCCACAAATCTGGCCTTTTTCACTGTATCTGTTCTCTCAAACGTCGCATAACGCTCAGATAATAGTCTTTATTTACCATCTGACCTTCTGGCAAGAGCTGAGTGCACGACACCGCGATAATCGAAAAAAAAAAAAAAAAAAATGTCAACAGGACCTTCAGTTTAGATTGAGTTTTATGTGACCTTTTAGGTTTCGGTTCAGTTGGAAGGCACCATTTGGAAACTTGTTGACTGGTTTGAGTGTAAACCCACGTCTCATCACCAGTTACAATGCATTTCATGAATGTGAGGTCGGAACTGACTCGTTCTAGCATGACTTCAGCAATCCTTACGCAATTGCGTTTTTGTAGAAAATTCAAGTCTTTTGGAACTAGCCAAGCTGCAACGCATGTCATGCCCAAACAATCATTTAAAATGGTACGAATCAATTCGTGAGACACAGAAAGTTCAGCGGCAATCTCTCTCAGACTTAAATGAAGTTTTCAGACACAATTTTCTTCACTTTCGCAATGTTCAGTTCAGTTGAAACCGTTGATGGCCAACCAGAGCGAGGCAAATCTTCCATCACATCTCGACCACTTTTGAATGCACTGTACTCATATGCACGTGTTTTTGATAAAGTCAATTCACCGTAAGCCCTCTGTAACATTTTCAGCGACTCGGCACACGAAATACCATTTGCAATGCAAAATTTGAGACAGATTTTTTGTTCAATATTTTTATCCATCGTAAAATCGCAAATCATCTTTGAGATGAACTAACAAAATGGCGTACCGTAAACAAACTAGATAACAGATGATGATCAAACTCCAAGTGGGTGTAGAGGGAACTTGTACCAACTTAGCGACAACAATAATTTCGAATCCCCTTTTAAACAGGATTTTTAAATGGTCAATTGCCGGTACTTTCTTGACAGAATGTATGTAATCAGATCCTAACCAGTAAAACAATTCGATATGAGTAATGGGGTAATTTCAGACACTCATTGAATTTCCATCCAAAGTTTAATATTTCCCTCTAATGGGGTAATTAGAACTTTTTTCTGCATGTTTAGAAAAATTTTGGCACACATTAGAAAATATTTGATTGGTAATGACAATCCACTCATGGCATAAATCTCAAGTCTAAGTTAATAAAAGCTGTCTCTTTTTTTCTCTATAGGAGTCTGTTACGATTCTGACAAACTACCTGTTTAGCTGCCTCCTTCCAATCATGTGTTGATAACCAAGAACAAAAGCATCCACTTCGACAACTGCTTCCTCTGTTCTGACCGTTTCTTTACCAGTGTGTGATATATCATTATTTGCAGGCAATTCATGCACTGTTTCAGCATTATCTCTATTTCTTATATTGATGCCCAAAATGAATTTTCCTGGAGCAACATGTAATTTTCGCTTTTGTTGGGCATTTGCTTTATTTTTTGCTCCATATTGAATATTCTGAAGCACCTCTTCAAAATTCAAAGACCAGTCTTCCAGAGAATTGTTTCAAGAATTTTATCGGGCAATTTTCTGAGGACTTTTTCACAGTCAAACGGAAGACTTTCCTTCAAAAGTGAGGGGAATGCACCTTTTGATAATGACCCATGGAAGTATTTCTTCCATTGGGTAAATATTGCCCACAGCTTTCAAAGGTCTTAAGAAACCTACATCCAATGGCTGTAAAAGATGAGTGCTGTTTGGCAGCAGCAAAATAAAATGATTTTATTCTTCTCAAATTTATCAAACACTCTCAGCAAAATGTGACTTGGCAGGTTATCACCTATCTTAACTTTGTTCCCCTCCATTGACTTTGAGGGCCATAGTTACACCTCAGAAGAGCATCAAGCCTCTTTGTGTCCAATATTCCCCCAACGTATGTAGATATCTGTAAATAGTTTACTGGACAGTACAATTGAGATGAGCGGAAAAATTACATTCAGATTTCCTTCTTAACACTGAAAGTAAATTTTTTCTATTCTATTACAAGGACGAAAAGTATTCACTTAAGGATAGCTAGCAGTTTTCAGTGCAGTATACTATTGTTGCTCTACACCACAGTCTAAACTTCTAAGAGTGACAATGTGCAAGCTATAAGAAGCACAATGCGCACATGGTATAACAGCTAGCATTCAGTGATACCAATGTAAGAAAAGAAATATACTGTGTCCTATATTTCATCTTACGTTACTGCTGTTTATTTGTAATCCAAAAGCAAAATGTAACTTCAAAAATACTGAAATGAACGCAATACTACTGAAACATATTTAATATTTACATGCAATTAAACATTTGTTTTACCATCACCAGATTATGGTAGCCCCTCATCACAACTTTACCCTATAACCAAATTAGGTTACCTTGCAGCTTTAAACAAAAATTTATTTTTATTTTAAAATCAAATTATTAAATGTAATACCTTTCCTGTAACAATATTCATAATATATGAGAAAATGTTATCCTTGCTTTGAATTTAAACAATGTATCACAAAAGAAAGAAATTTGGGTGGAATGTCAGATGTATCACCAAATTAGGTTATTACCCTATTTAATTTCTTCTTGATTTTTTCTTGCCATTCTTTCTTTTTGTGTCTTTAATGGTCATTTGTATCCCCAATTACATATCATATTTTGCAATCCAATTCATTTTAGATCCTCTCCACCTAGATAAGTTCTTGTAACACTTTTTTTTTTTGTATATGTGTGTTCTGCACTCTTAAACCATCCTTTTCTCATTTGTGATTTCTCAATTCCATGACTTTCCCTGCTCATTTTACTAGTTGTTTTAGTAGCTATAGTGCTTCTTGATTTTTCCTCCTCATTTCATTATTTTCCGTTCTATGATCTTCCTTATCTTTTATGAAGTTTTCTTTTAATTCCTCCTTCCATTCATACAAATGTATTATTTTTTCTGTATTGCTCTTTTTTTTTTCTTGTAGTTACACCTTTATTTCCATAACTGATAGAAAGTGATTGCTGTTTGCTTTAATTACCTTAAAATATATGATTATATATGATTTTCTCCTCCCTGTGATAAGGTTGGCATATAGCTGCATCTCAATACGAAGAGAAAACTATTGTTTTGCAGATCAAATTACCAAACCATACTCAGAAATGCATTAAAATGTGAAAATTCCAATTTAATTTTCAGAAAAATATTAAAATTTCCAATCAGAAATTTGCCATCATGATCACAAATTACACATGTCCCTAATGATTACCACTTTAAAATGCAAAATATTTATGGCTTGATCACCTGTAGAGATTTATGCTTCTTGAAACGTACAACCAATCTTGTATCATCTATGAACACTGACAAGACCTTAAATATTTGTGCTATCGCAAATGCAAAAAAATATAAGTCTCTATTAATGATTCACTTAAAAGTAATATTTGGGTCTCACTCTACATCCTTGGCAATTATGGAACCCATTGTTGACTCACCTGTTGAACTTGTAACTTTGGTTGAAGTAGTATTTACAGTCTGACTGCTGCTTACAAGACCCAGAGCAGGAGAAGCATTCACATTTGTTGAAAGACCAGTGTTTGCCGTCGTTACATTTGTGCTACTGAGGTTCGAACTTGAAGTAGTAGTTGTGTCATACTGTAACAGAAATTGATGATCTACATGTATCCCGCCAGGAGCAGCTAAGTCCTATTTTGAAGAAAACAGTGTAACAGGTAGGAATATATGAACATGCATACCTCTAATACTTTTAAGCCTTGTTAAAGATGAAAGTCCAAATTTTTTATAAAAATTCAGTACAAAGCAAAAATTTATGGTTGTTCCATTAAAATCAGTACATTTGAAATTCAGGACTATCACTTTCTCTGTCCTAGGGTCCTAGTTTGGGCACACTAATATTACACTGGAGTGGTACTCTTAAAAGTTAAAAATAAATAAAAACATATATAAGAAAAATAATAAAATTTAGAGAGAGTATAGGCTTTTCTAGTGAAGTCTGCCATGGTCTAAAGAATCAATAATTTTTGGGGGGAGTTAACAGCTGCAGATATACATATTATTAAAATGTAACACTACTCAAACATGTAAGTAATGGACACAAATTTGATTGTTAGTGTAATTGTGCAATTTTGGAGGTTAGGCTTATATTTAACAGTGATGAAACTGATGACACTGCAGGCTTTGAGATGTATCCGGATGTGCACTGCTAACTTATTAGAGCCCTTTGTAGCGCCTATTTGTAACCTAATTTGGGGTAAATCAATTGATGTTTACAAAATTTAATAACAGTTATGTCTAAATTATACTTATATATTTGTGGAGTCTACAAACAGAGGAATACATTTTGCTATCATCTCTGTGGGCAAATCACTTTCATCATTAAAAATTCACTACAAAAAGGCATTTTCATGGACCTACGAAGTATGGTAACATTACATTAATACATATCTTGCAATAATTTCAGATAGACAATTAGATGATGTTATAAAACTATTCAACCTACAGGAAAAACCAATAAAATTCACATAATAAAAAAAGAAATCAATACATAATTATTTTTTCTAGACCCAAACATCATCAGAAATGAGTGTTCAGTTCAACTTATTTTTGTTTGATAAATTTTGGAATATATAGGGAGCCAACCCAATTTGAAAATTACATTAAAAATGACAGTTACAACCCACTATCACATAAACATGCAATAACAAATAGCCTCACATTTGGACTAGTGAACACAACTATGAATCCAGCTGAATTCAACAAAACTAAAAGCAAAATAAAAGAAAGCCATAACAAAAATAAGCACCCTCACCACCGAAAAAGATAGTAATAACACATTCAGGGAGATTGTTGAAGCATTTAGAAAATTGAAAAAGATATTCATAGAACAAAATATAATTTTGACTATCAATGGCGATCGTCACTAACCATTTCTTTCTTTATTAGTCAATTTTTTTTTCCGCTAATCACTGGAGCTTCTAGTAACTCTTTGCAATTTCACTTTTGCAAATCAGACAAAAAAGAATATTCTTTATATAGATGAAATAACTCAAGTTCGAGACAACTGAAGTAGTTTAAGTATATTAGTATGAGCTTGGATTGCGACATTCACCTCACTTAAAATGAAATTATACACAACTTATGCTTGTAGGTTTAGTACGTTATCAATCTTCTACTAGTTTTTTGGGGACTTCCGCAAAGACATCAGTGGTACATAATTTTTGGGCATCACACCATGGAATTGAAAATGACAATGTTACTTAAACCCATAAACAACTGAGCTGCACTCAGTTTGGGAGAATATTTTCACCACAAAAAACAAAGACTAGCTCATAAATTTTGAAATACTGCCACATAAGAATGAGCTTCTGTTGAGAGCACCAGATGTCTCCACCATAATGAAACCCAGAGCAAAACTTCCTGACTCATACTAATATATTCTTTATATGTTTACTCAACTTTTGTAATAGACACAGGGTCAGAGGATCACAGAGAAATTAATTTAACTGCTGTATGTGAAGCTGCATTGCTGGGCAGAGACAAGATTTTTTGTTTTATAGCAATGCTAGAGCACGCCTCCATTTCAACTTTAGTTTTATTGCTATTATTATTATTATTGTTATTATTATTATTATAAGTAGCAGAAAGCTGCAGACACTTGTCAACGCGCCACAAGTCACCATATAGCACACGTACTGTTGGATTTGACAGGCTCCCCAAAAATCTGATTAAATCTACAATGCCTTGGCTGACATCCTACATTCTTCATCATATTATGCAGAAGTTGATCACAGCATTGTTGACCCCAAAAAACTTCACTTCTCATGAAGCCCGCTACATTCTTTAGGTGATCTGAGAAGTAGACCACAACTCAAACTAAGATCTCTTATTACAAGGGCTGTCCCAGAGATACCCAACCTAATAAAGAAAACACAAAAATTTTGAGGAAAAAACATCTTTATTTCTCTACATAGTCTCCTTTCAGTTCGATACACTTTTCCCAGTGACATTCAATAGCTTTGATACTCTGATTATAGTGAAAACTATCTAGGTCTGCAAAATAGCCATCAACTGCAGACTCCACCTCTTCATTGTTGACAAATCTTCTACCACCAAGTAATTTCTTCAAGTTTGGAAACAGAAAATATTATGAGGGGGCTAAATAGGGTGCATGAGAAAGCAATTTGAACTTTAACTCATTGATTTTGGCCATGGCGATAATGGATACGTGAACTGGTGCATTGTCTTGATGAAAGATATTTTTATTTTTTCGCTAAATGCAGCCATTTTTGCTTGATTTCATCACTCAAATGCAATAACAAGTTCGCATTGTATTTGTCATTGATTACCTTTCCTTTTTTGGCATAATGAAAATTATCCCATGTGCATCCCAGAAAACTTGATGCCATGACCTTGCCTGAAAACGGAAGTGTCTTTGCCTTCTTTGGAGCCAGTTCTCCCCTTCCAATCCACTGTTTTGATTGTTCCTTCGTCTCAAGTGTGAAATGATGGACCCAGGTTTCATCCATTGTTGTGAATCAATGCAAAAACTCAGCTTTATTGCAGTGAAACATTGCCAAATACTTGGCCTAAACATCCTCACGATGCAGTTTTGGTTCTATGGTGGGCAAATGCAGCATCCCCCTTGCACACATCTTTCTCACATCCAAATTTTCAATCAGTATGTGAGGTACAGAACTTTTTGAAATGCCTGCAATGTCTGCTAGCTCGAGCAGTTTCAGTCAATGGTCATCCAATATCATTTTGTGGATTTTCTTTACAATTTCTGGACTGGGTCGACAAATGCAATGTTCATATTGGCAGCTCATAAGGCCATGCTTAAACCCTGCCACCCAATGTTTTACTGTTGTAAACAAAGGAGCAGACTCCCCCAAAGTAGAATCTAGCTCAGCTTTAATATTAGTCGGACTAAGACCTTTCAAATGAAAGTATTGTATCAAATAACGATGACCAGTTTTATCCATGTTTACAAATTTGCTGAGAGCATTCACTATTGATGGCTGCCAAATAAATGCTAAACAACGTAAACTCGTCAAACATCAAACTTAAGCTTCCTAAAGTTGGTACTTTTTATAATATAATATACTATGTAAAGATTTCCTGAATATGTTTTCCCTTCTTTATATTTAGAAACACAGACTTTACTTGGAAATAACAGCTTGCAATTTAGGTGGCTCATCTTCCCAATATGTGATGCAAGATGTTTTCCAAGTCCACTGTCAGCGGAATAGTTTTTTACTTTCTCTACACTATGTACTAAAATATAATAAAATAAAATAAAATCTGTAATACAACATCCTGGCATCTTGTTCCCTATACCAGGACATATATTGCAAACTTTATAATTTATTTCCCACTTTTAAATTATTGTTACACATCATTATTTTACAGATAATATTTATATACTAATAACTCAAAATTTAATTTAAAACAAAAACAAATTAATATAAACTGAAATAAAATAAATTCCAACCATAAAACAACTTACACTAACACTAAATCATCTATTATTAATTACTGGAATCCAGTAACACAATTAACTGGTAACCAGGTATTTACCCATAAAACTATGCTCTAGATTATTAAGATAAATGAAAAACTAATCCTATACTACTGGTATCCAGCAGAATATGCACTGGTAACCAGTGCAACTAAACAATTATATTATACAATAATTTCTTTACATTGTAGTAAACTACAGTAAATTGTCTTTTACTTCCTTTGGCTAATGTCTGTTACTAATTATACCTAATCTTTTACATCATCATTACACTAAACTCACCGTATTTAACTTTTTAACACTATTTAGCACTTCACTAACACTTCCTCCTCAACGTCATCTCCCCTTGCCTCGTACTGTTCACCGCCAGAAGCCCATAATCCACCATTCCTGCTCTCACACGCCCTCTGCATCCCTCTTATCACTCTGGTCTACACCGGCTCCTTCTTCTTCGCCTCCTTCTACTATGCTCGGCACTCCATCTTCCATTAGCCTCCAGTCTCCATTTAGAATTAGTTTGCATTATTTATTCTTCCTCTTCTTCCTATGAACTTTCTCCCTTGTGTTCATAGTTATTTAAGTTGCAATAGTATTTGCTTATATTTCAGTGTTTAAGTTTTTATCAGAGTGTCAGTTATAAGCTTAAGTTTACTAATTTTGAATTCCGTCGGATCTTCTCAATTCGTCTTTGGCTAGTGCACGGGTTGGTATTTCCACTTGTTCAATTCTCTCTTCCCAGGAAATTTTACTAATTATATTTGCTAACTTCTCTAGGTGGATATATTTCATTTCTTAGTATGTCCGCTATTTTGTGCCCAGTTAGTTCAGTTCGTAATTGAGTTATTTGTTCACCATGTCGCGGACATTCAAACAGGACGTGTTCGGGTGCATCTTGTTTGTTACAAATAGCACAATTATCATTTAAGGTTTTATTAATCTTTTTCCAATATGTTTTGTAAGGCCCATGTCCGGTGATGTAATGGATTAGTCCTCTAGTAGGCTGAATATGTTTGAGTCTAAGTCTTTCGTTGATGTCATTAAATAAATTATGCACTCTCCTTCCCGCTTCCGTTATGTCCCATTCTTGTTGCCAGCTTATTTTCAAAAACCTCTTAATTTCAGCTACATTTTCACATCTTCTTCCAATTATTTGTGTTACCATTCCAAATTCATTCTTCAACCAAAATTTTGCTCCCTTAAGTTTAATTAAAAGGTCTATTGGCCAAATTCCTGTCGTAACTAGGAGGGCCATAGTCGGAGTGGTTTTAACTGCTCCAGTAAATCGTAGCAAGATTTTTCTTTGAGTTCTCCTTAGTAAGCTCCTTATATGAACGTCCTGCATCCGAGTGGCCCAAACACTAGCACCATATGCTATAATGGATACGAAAATACTGTTATGATATGTTGAGATTGTGGTTAACAGTATTTTAAAATTTTATTGCATAATTCAGGCCAATTTCATCATCACGGTTTCGGATTTATTTCTTATATACTCTGTGTGCTTCCTAAAGTTTAATTTCTCATCTAAATATATTCCGAGGTATTTGACCTCCTTTTGTCTTCTTATGATTTGATTATTAAACTTTATGCTTGGATAACTTTTTAAACTACCCCTCAAAAGCATATAATTTGATTTATTCGGTGATATTTGTAGTTTTGATTTTGCGCACCAATTGGCTAGTTTCTGTGTTAGATTATTTGCTTTACTTTCCAAGTCGTTCCTGTGTTTACCCTCAATAATGATTAAAAGATCGTCGGCATATGCGATGGTGTTTGTGATGTTTACATTCTCATTCAAGTCGTCTAATAAGGTCTCCAATACAATGTCCCAAAATTATGGTCCTAATACATACTGTGGACATCCCTTGGTACTTATTTTGTATACTATGCCATTTACACCTTCCATAAAGACCTTTCTGTTGTTACAATCTCGTAATATTTCAAAGAGGCATTTTGGGTAATCTTTTTGACGTAATCTCTCAAAGAGGTATGGCCACCACAAATTGTCAAATGCACCGGAAATATCAATTAAAATCCCTATAATATATTTAGCTTGTGAGTTTTTGACTGTTTCCAATGCTAAATTTATCGCATCTTCGGTAGATAAGCCTTTTCTGAATCCAAATTGTTTATCACTCATTCCAACCATAAGTCGAAATTCTTTTATTCTCTTACAAAGTAACTCTTCAAAAAGGTTTGCCAATTACGTTTAACAGACAAATGGATCGGTAGGATTTGGGATCCTTTGGGTCTTTATCGGCACTCTTTTTTAATATAATTACTTTTGCTTCCTTCCAGCAATTTGGAAAGCAGCCTTTCCATATGCAATCATTAAACAATTTATGTAAAAAAGGTGAATTATTTTCTCCAAATTAATCAAAATTTTGTTTATAATTCCGTCAGGTCCGGCAGCTTTTTTACTCTTCAGCCTTTTTGTTATCAATTTGATTTCTGTTATATCTAAAGGATATATCACTCTTGTATTTGGATATGGAAGATTCATGCTTATTGGTTTAAGTGTGTGTGTGCTATCATCTGACATATGGTCGTCATCTGGAAGTAATTTCTCTGATAAAGCCTTTGCTGACTCCTTCCAGTAAGTGGTCATGTTACTGTCTCCTTTATATAACGTTGTCAATACTTCAGGTTTCTTCACTTTGTCCATTATAATCTTATACGGCATTCCCCAAATGTTTGTGTCTTAATTTATTTTCAACAAAATTCTTTCAAGAATGTTGCCTCGTTTCTTCTAGACAATTTTTAAATCTCTCTTTAGCTTCTCGATAGTTTCTTAGATTTATTTTTCTTTCTGTAGCTATTATAGATTTTTTATATATTCTACGTAGTTTTCGCATTTGTCTTCGAGCTTTCTGTAGGGTGTCAGTACAAACATTGTCAAAATACTTCTTTGGATTGGTTTTTGGTACCGTTTCTAAAATAACAGTTTTTATATTGTTGGTTAATTTATAAGCCTCTTGATCAACAGATTTTCCAATGTATGTGGGGCATTTAGCTTCAAATTTACTTCTCATCTCATGCCAGCTTGCTTGTTTGTAATTATAAACAATTTTCCTCTTTTATTATACTGCCTCTGTTGATTCCCAATACAATAACTGAAATAAATCAGTCTATGATCACTAGAGGTATAATCTTGTCCTACTTTCCAATCTATCAGTTTGGCTTCCGATTTAATGCTACAAAAAGTAATGTCGATGTTGGATGATGCTCCTGCTCTGCTTTCATAGGTGGGTGGATTGTTTGGTTCAATTTTTATTATTAAATTTAATTCCGCAATGACTTCTTCAATTTTTTCCCTCTTTCATCTTTATATCTACTAAATCACCAGCTTGATTTTGCATTTGTGTCACAGGTATGCACTATTTCTAAGTCTGGATAGGTTCTGGTAATGTTTTTAATTTTATCTATAAATGGTTCAATGGGAAGGCTGAATTGAAAGTAATAATTTGCCAGAGTAAAATGCCCTTTGCATGAGTGATTTCTACGCAGTTGGTGTATGTATCATTAAACTGCGCGATGTTAACAACCTGTAGATTTGGGTTAAAAATTATAATACCAGCCATTGGATTTTCTCCAATACTAATCGTTCTTGCCTTAAGTGGTGCATATGCCATTTTTCCGTTTATCGAATAAGGTTCCTGAATGCATAAGATATCTAGATTTAATTCTTCTGATACCTTTTTAAGTTCTGACATCACTAGTCTGCTTCTTTGCACATTTATTTGCCCAATTTTAATAATGTTATAGTCTTCGCAATCTCCAATTTTGCTTTCTATAAAGAACGTATCCCATATTTGCATATGAGTACTGTTTACTGCCTGATTTGAGTTCTTGTTCAGTTAATTCTCTAGATAACTTATGCACTCGAATTAGCTGTACATTATTATTTCTCTGTCGTGTCGAAGGTGGCTTTAGTTTTATATTTACTTTTTCACTTGTCTGGTTTTTGGTGTTATTACTTAGTTGATTAAGAGCTGTAGCAAAAATATTACCATTTTTATTATAATTATTGGTAGTTTTTTAAATATTGGGTTTCTGTACAACTTGTTTTTTATTATTAAACGAGGTGCTCATGGTATGATGATTTATAGGTTGGCTAGTATGTGTTTTAACTGTTGCTACTTTAGAATAATGTGCTCAGTCATGCCGGGTTTGTACATAACAGTGTGGATAAGTTAGATTAGGGTCAAATACAATTCCACTGTAACATAACACGATTGTTTATACACCTCATTAATATCCAGTTCGTTATTTCGTTTCTTAAATGCTAGTTCTAATAGATTGAGTAAATCTTTTGGTTCTGTGGTTATATTCTGTGAATTCAATTCTATCGGCAGCATCCGGTACTTGAAAAATGATAGTTTCGCCATTTGCGTGAAGCTTGCGAATTACGTGTCTTAAGGCTGCGAGCAAAGTTCGTTGGTTTTCCAGTCTGCTTAGCTGAAGAGAGAGATTCAAGTTCTCATATATCTGCTTAGTGTTGGGCAAGGTCGCCATTGTCTCCTGTTCTGCTACTGTGTTATTGTCATCTCCATGTTTCATCTCCTTCTCATCCGATTCAGCTTCTGCTATCATCACTCGCCCTTCTTCGATTTTGGTCGTGTTGTTTTGTGGTTTCGAGGTCATTTTTATCAGTTTTCTTCCTCTCCATAATTTATTAAGAAAGCCACTAGTACGCTGCTTTAGGTTCGCTTTTGTAATTATTTCTTCATGTTCTTCTCTTTCTTCTTCTGCTTCGGTGCTTAATTCCTCCATTGTAATTGCGTCCTAATCAACTTCAATTTTCTTTTTATTTCCAATCCCTAGTTCATGATTTATATTATGAATTCTTAATTTAGGTGGTAAATCCGGTTTTGTCGCATCATCTACCTTTTCATTTCCTTTTTTAATTATATAATCGGCCGCCAATTGCGAGTTTTTATATTAAATATTTCTTCCTCATCTGTCAGAATAACAATAACCTTCCTTATCTTTTGCTTTTCTAACCAAAGTTTATATGCAGTTACTCTTGCCATATTATACCTTATTCTACAAGGAGTATTCCTCCTCTTTTGTTTCATCCATTTATACTCCTCCGTGGAATTATTCGCCATAGTCTGTTCTGAAAACAACTCTTTCCCACATTATTTTATAGGTGGGACGATCTTGCTTCCCCTTGCAGGTTTTATTCCTTTTCTTGCATGGTATACAAATAGGTTGCTGATTATTTTTCATGCAATCTTTTCTTTCGTGATCTTCTTCACCACAATTCCCACAAATTAATTTATCTTTATTACAAAATTTGGAAACATGCCCAAAATCGTAGCATTTTAAACATCTTGTCACCGACACAAAATCTTTCAGTCACTGCTTGGAAGCCAATATAAATCCTGTTGTTTTGGAAAACGTCCACCACGTGGTGTACAGTAGTACAATTTCTGGGACCAGTTTTAAATCTTAGTTTAAATCTGTCATCAAATTCTTGCTTTGTTAATAATCCCACAAAATTCTGTTTGTACATGTTATTTTTCAACTCCTCTTCTTTAGTTCCTACTAATACATCATACAATATAACTAGAGGATTTGTCTTTTTGGTAGTTCAACCTTCAGATTTTTGTCCTTTAAACTCTGGCTGTCTATAATTCTCTTTGTGTCGTCAGCAGAATCTACCTCAACAATCAAATTCTTTCCCGCAGTTCTCAGGCTGCATATTTTTATTTTCTCCTGTGCTGGTTTGAGATTTTGAGTTACGGTCTTTTGTAACTCTTTAATGTCTGCATTAGATGTAGATGATATAAAGACAGTATGGCTCTTCATCTCGACGGTTTTCTGTAGTTGTAGGGTTCTTCCTGTTATTATGGGTGTCGCAGTTGTTTGGGCAAATGTTTTCACAGATGTTTGTTGGGATTTCTTTTCATATAGTTGTTTAAATACATTTGCTTCAGCTATGGCTTTCTCCTTCTCAATATTTACATGTTGGAGCATTCTTTGTATTGAGGATAATAAGGTAAAGGCTTTTTCGACTTAAATCTCTCACTGCTAATAATGGAATTTAATTCCAAAATGGCATCTTAAAACTGCTCATTTATCTTCATACTTTCATTAAATTGCCTCTTTCCTGCATTTATCTCTGCCATGGAACCTTTCCTACCTCGTTCGGCATTATTTTCTTTAAAATTCACATCCTTCTGTGCATTCTCCACCTTTCCTTCTCTTTTCGGTGGTGACCTACTCAGGGAATTTTTTGGCTTAAAAGCTGAATCCTCTTCCATATATTTTAACGAGGGGAATGTACCCCCCGAAAATAATTAATTCTTATTAAAATAATAATTTTGCAGTTTTTAATTTAATATAACGCCAAATTAACTCAACAGAAATAAGGTAGTATACAACTTACAATCCTATATAACAGTAGCAATCCAAATAGTTGCAAAGGTTATTCACACAGGAAATCATGTAAATGGCAGCGCGTGTGCGTGACGTCAGATTGACGCTACTACAGCGAAGACTGCTCGTGTATTAGGTGTAATGCCACGTCTAATTACAACATGATTTTGCTCATTTATTAGTTGATATGTGATAACTGCTAATTCTACGGGTGCTTATATGTACTGATTATAATGGTACTTACAGTTTCTTTCACTTGACAACTTAACTTATTTAAAAATACTCACTAGTTCACAACAAAAGCAAATTTAAAATGGAGCTCATGTACATTACGACTTCTCCGTTCGGTAACCAGAGCAGAGAAGTCTACCAGAGTACTATGTACATAGTGTATAGAGAGGTATTGTACTCCACCTAAAAATTTGATACCAAGATTTCACCAGAAATATATGTTTTAGGGTCCCCTGTATTCAAAAAAAGTATTTTCCAAAAAGTGTGAGTGCGTGTACGGGTGCGCATATGTGTGCACATTTTTTTCATGGAGTTAATTAGTTTTTTTAGATATTCTTTGGTTTTGCTTTCAGTCTCGAAAAACTTAACTTTTCTCATACAGGAATTTGTCATCTCCTGTCCATACAAATAAGGAACTTCAGTCACACAGCAACCAGCTTTTGACTGTCACTTTAACCTATGGTACTCCCTTATTTCGCTTCTACTTACAAGGAAGTAAGTAACAGGACTATTTGTGTTAATTTCTCAATTAGCATGAAGTAAGTAGAAGCATAAGGTCTTTAACAATTTATTTTAGAGATGTAGAGAAAGTCGTGTGAATGGAACACATCAGAGTTTTGAAATATGTCTTTACAGTTTCATCTAATATGAATTTAAAATCACACTTTACTGGGATTTCATCCAGAAAACGTTTTCTGGACATAAATTAAGGTTGATTTGTTTTTCACACAGGCCATGTATAGAAAAGGAGTTGGATAGGTAGAGTCAGACTGAAAAATTCAATGCCATAGCCAGGATATACAAGGGTTGTTCAAGTCAATCCAGGACTTTTGTTTTTTTTCAGATTTAAATGGACGCCTAGGCTAGAGGTTTTGTATGTAGTAGAAAGTGGCACCTGTGTTTTCTGTTACTGGTAGACAGCACTCATTTCCTGTGCTTCTGGATAGACCATTATTCAAGATGACGGACAATAGTGTAAACGTCCACATGGAACAGCGTGTTGTGATGAAGTTTTTAGTGAACGAGGGCATAAAACCTGCTGAAATTTACAGAAGACTTCAGGCTCAGTATGGTGATGAGATACTCAGTCGCAATAAGACACTTGAATGGTGTAAGTGCTACAAAGATGGCCGTATCTCTGTTACTGACGATCCTGGTCGTGGTGGGTCACAGCCCACGGTAGTCATTCCTGAGAACATTCAGCAGGTGGAGCAGCTGATCCTGGACAATCGTTGCATAACCTGTCATGAAATTGCAAGGGTGTGTAATTTGTCGTTAGGAACAGTGAACACAATAATTCATGATCATTTGTAGTTTCGAAAAGTGAGTGCAAGCTGGATCCCAAAGCAGATGTCTGCTTTTGACAGACACAAAAGGGTTGAAGTCTATAGAGAAAGGAAGGACTGCTATGACAGGGAAGGCCTGGATTTTCTGAATTGCATCATCACACGTGATGAAACATGGGTTCACCATTTCACCCCAGAATCCAAAAGAGCATCGATGCAGTGGAAGCACCTCCCAAGAAATTTCGAACAGTTGCATGTGATGGCAAGTGTATTCTGGGATAAACAGGGCATTATTCACATTGATTTTTTACCCTATGGTATCACTATCAACAATGAGTATTACTGTCATGTTGTGTGTGATGTGCATAAGAGTTTACAGAAGATACGTCCGAGTTTGATCATGTTGTCTTTTTGCAAGACAATGCACGACCTCATACTGCTCAACGCACATTCCAAACAATCATGGAACTCGGCTGGGAGATCATGCCACCCCCTCCCTAACCCCTATAGTCCTGACTTAGCGCCAAGTGATTTCCACCTGTTTGGGCCCCTAAAGGAATTCCTTGGAGGAAAACATTTCAACACTGATGAAGCGAAGCATGATGTCCTGCAATGGTTCCGTTGGAACTCTAAATCTTTCTGTGCCGAAGTATTTCAGGTGTTAGTCAAACGCTGGGATAAGTGTATAACTGTAGCTGGAGATTATGTGGGAAAATATATCCACTTTCCCCGCTTTGAACTTCATTCTTTTATTTTGTTTTAAACAAAGTCCCGGATTGACTTGAACGACCCTCGTATAACTTAAGGTTTATAATTATTTATTTATTTACAGCGCAAGTAGCCACTCTGAAGAATGCAGTGCACCCAAATTATTAATTTTCAACCACATAACACAGGGCAGCCAGCAGTCTTTTATTGTCAATAAATTACTCTAGCTATACAGTTCATCACTCGCTATTGTATTAACTATATAACCATGCACACTGTTTGTGCTTAAAATACTAGTTATGTACACCAAACTCTTAACTCACCCATTAGCTAAGCCTGTATGTGTCCTTAAATTATTAGCTATGTACACTTAACTTGCTTGTTAATTAAACCTAACCTAAATCTTATCTCTGCACCACAGGGCACACCTGTCTAATGTCTTCCACAAGTTCCTAAAAAGGGTGTGCTAAACGATTTTTGGTGTCTGCATTTTCGACCCTATTTTACATTCGTTGATTTGAACAACGTTGCTGGGAACTCTAATTTTCCCTCTCAAAATGTATTTGCTATCAGAGATTATGCACACTTTGCAGCAGTAACCAAAACAATCAGATACTGTCTGCAAACTCACACTTCATTATTGTCACCTCATATGACTGCTTGTATGCAAAGCAGCATATAGGGAAAAGAATTTGCCCAGCAATAGCTTTGCCTGCTGGAACCATGCTGCTTTGCACACAGACTTTTTCATGCCCAGTTCTAGAAAAAAGATATAATAATAATAATAATAATAATAATAATAATAATAATAATAATAATAATAATAATAATAATGATAATAATACTAATAATAATGTTACATTCTAGATATTAAAAGTTACAGGGTTCTATTTTAACAAAACTCGGGACATGTACAGTACTGTCTCTTAGTGGGGTGCAAAAGACGCATTGCACTCAAAACACAGCATTCTTGTTCTCAGCTGACCCTCGTCAAATAATTACGTTTCCATGGGGAATTGAAACTGATTTGAATCCAATTCCATCTCAATACGATCTGCATTTCACATGTTAGATTCAATACGAATTGGGATTGTTTTGAATACACAAGCTTCGAAAATAATTTTATTCATTCATTTATGATGGTCCACTTGGATTGCATTGGTGAACCTGTTTAACATATATTTGTTATATATTACAAGCAGGTTTTAAAGTTGAATAATTATATTTGAGAATACACTGCAAACTAAAGAAACCATAAGTGGTTCCGTTTTAAAAAGCATTAACATATGACTACCCAGCATTAGTTTATTTGTTATTTCTTTATTATCTAATTATTACACGTTTATCTGTTGTTGTATCTGTATGGCAGGCAACAATTTGTGCATTAACTGGCGGGTGTTGAGTCAAGATTTATATTGTAACTCCATGTTGCTAGCATTTTGTAAATTTGATTCCATTTTGTGTATTTGATGTTCAGATGTTTTTCTTGTTGCATACTGAGGTTGAAATCTCTGGGTGCAATTTAATTATTCCTTGAGCTTTCATTGTGTATAAGTTTTCATTTTCTCTCTGCGATTTTGCTAGTTGTAAACAAATATTGTGGTATCATGTTGATTTTCTTGGTTGTGAAGCCAGTAATTATAAAAGAGGCTGTTGACAAGCAAGAAAGGGGCACTTGGAGATTGTTAGCAGTCGTGTGTAGTTGACTGTGAATTTGCTGCTGCTACTACTATGCATGAGGTTATGTTTCCACCTTGAGTTAGAAACACATAAATATTTGCAGCACGATTGCTAATTAACTTCCACTCATTCTGTTGGAAAGTGTTAATATATTTTGTTCCGAAGAGATAACTAGATTTCCCATCAGAATTAATTAAGAATTAGAATCGTGAGAAGCAGAATTTTCATGTACAACTACGCAATGAATTGTGCCAAGTGATTGCAAAAGTTGATCGAGAATAAATCACAATTCTACGAAGTGAACACGAGTAATGAGTTATTTGAAAAATTACGCTCAACATCAACAGCCTGGACCTACAGAGCCCATTAAGCCCAGCATTAATGCCCTGAGATATAATTTCAGCATCTACTCTACTCAGCATTTACCTAAATTGGGGGATTCTTTACAATGTGTGACGCTAGATATTTTTTCTAAGTCTGAAGGTTCAGCAATAGATATGTGCAAGTAAACAGAACCAACCAAAGACTGCAAGCTGTATTCCATCTCGGATAGCAACCAACCCGCACATCATTTCTAACAATCGTAGCCAAGCTCTGCAAATAGCTCTCGAAAAGGGTGTGTAGCATCATCTGGAAGCGATTCCACAACCAGTAATTTTATACTTCCTGTTTTACTGCTTTACAAGCCCGGGGATGTTGTCGAGTAGAATTTATTGTAGTGCATGAAGGGAAGGTTGTATAGAATATTTTTGAGTTGGGTTTGCAACACTTAAGTATCACTTATGTATAGCTTTTCCAGACCGGTTTCGAAGCCATGTGGGCTTCGTTGTCAATTTCCAACTAAATTTCCACAGGGTGTTCTATGTTGAGGTGTGACAGTCCCTGGTGGCTGAGTGACGAACCTCCACAACATATTTTGTTGGCAGCAATTCAAAATTGGTTTTTAACAATGTGGACTTTTTCCCCAGACGTCAAGCTCTGCTGCTTATCTGGCAGGTTTTATAAGGTGTATGTTAGGTACTATTTCATAGTTAGCAGATCAAAACTGGTATTCAACAGCTGACTTGTCAGTTTGTATTTTACTGCCCTCATGTGTTCTTTAAGTCTTGTTTCAAGGTGTCTTTTTGTTTTACCAATGTAAAATTTGTTGCAACCTATAGAATTTATTCTGTAGATTTCAGATTTTTTGTGCTCTGGGATTTTGTCTTTTAGGTTGTTGCAGAGCATTTTTTGTAGGTTGAACTTATTTTGGGGGGCAAGTGTGATTTTATGTTTCTTGAATATTTTTTGATACTTGTGGTGTAGTTTTGGGTGATAAGGAAACTTTTTGAAGCAACGTTTATCTATTGGTGGGCTCATTTTGTGGTTTCTGTGATTAATTCTGTTGTTTGAATTTTTTTTATTTTTTATCTATTACTTTTTGGTGAAAGCCATTGTTCTTTGCTGTAGATATTGTGTTTGTATTCTGTGTTGTATCCATCTTTTAATGGCATGTAGACCAGTCAATGGGTGAGGCTATTTAATACTGCATGTTTGTGCACTATATGATTGTGACCATTATTCTTTATATAGTTGTCAGAGTGTGTGGGCATGTGACAGATACCAAGGATAGTTTGTTACTTTCTCTGATTATTTTTATATCTAGAAATGGAAGGTAGTTGTGTTTTTCAATTCTATTGTGAACTGTATTGTTTTCTATTGTATGTTAATTTGAAGGAGTCCTGTATGAAACATTTGGGAACTTTAGCAGAGATGTCATCTATGCTAATTCTTGAAGATGTGTGGTAATGCTGTTTCCAGGTAGCTGATGTGAAGGTCTGCCAGAAGTGGTGAAATTGGGTTACCAATTGTAAGGCCTATAGTCTGTTGGTATATCCTGTTGTTGAAGGTGAAGCAATTCTGATCTAGATGAACTTTAGTTAAGTTTAGGTAGTCTTCTAATCCTTTTTTCTATTTTATTGTGGGTTAGCTAGCTTTCTAGGTGTTTTAACATCTGAGGAATGGGCATGTTTGGGTACATTGCTGCGATGAAGGATACTAAGGTGTCTTCAGGTTTTATTTCAAGGGTGGAGATCTTGTTGATTAGATCCTGGAGTTTTTTATGCTTAAACTGGGATATTTTGGTAATAATGTGAACTTCTGCACTAACCATTTTGAGAGACAGTATGTAGGAAAATCTATATTGTTGACTATTGGTTGCATGGTGTTGCCTGTTTTGTGGATTTTTGGAAGGGCATAAAGTCTGGGTAAAATTGGGTGGTTTGCTTTCAGTCTGATTTTTGCTGTTTGGGACTGTTTTGGTTGCTTTTATGGCAGGCATGCCGTCTAGTGTCACCAAGTGATATTACCCTCCATTCCTCATTTCACCTGGTCTTGGCAAAAAGCCACTGCCCACAATGTCGCTCCAAGCAACAAGAGTTCATGCCTTCACTGAAGTAGTTGTGCAGACAAGTAAACAAACCTTCAGGTCGATCAGAGAAGCACTGGCAGCATATCATGGTAGATATTTCATCCTTCGTGGGAGGAACAGTACTTTTTGTGCATCACAGTGATAAAGCTTGTTGTTTAATTTGTCATAAACAGCTAACAATACTTTTACAGTATTAGGAGGCATTTTAATAACTGCCATTTTCAGCATATGACTGCATACTCTGCAATGCTGTGCGTAAAGTATATGCAATAAACTAAAAGTGGATTTCTTAAATCTGCAATCAATGCACAATGATTCAGGTTCAATAAGGTCTTAAGTGAACAACAAAACCAGAACAATTCAGCCATCAAATTGCTAAATGCAACATACAAGGTGGCTAAATTAATAGCTGAAGCAAATAAACCCTTAACAAAAGGAGAGTTTATTAAAAAGTGCATCAATGTTGCAGTGCAAATTAGTCCTGACATGGTAGACATATTTAAAAACATACCTTTAGGACGATCCACAGTGACATCAAGAAAATCAGCCAAGAGTTCTAACGTACATCAGTTGAAAACTAAAATAAATGGACTTACTTTTTACTCATTGGCTCTGAATGAGTGTTCAGACATCAAAGATATCGCTCAAGTAACCGTATATATCAGAGGTGTTGACTCTGAACTTAATATATTCCAAGAGTTTCTGAACCTCATGCAACTTCAGGAACACACTCATGGAGAAGATATATTTGACGCAATTTACATGATAGCCTGTAAACATGAATTATCCTGGGAAAAGCTGGTGTCAATCAATGGATGATGCACCCTACTTGTTAAGATATCGAACAGGTTGTGCTGGAAGACTGATTACATTTTTAGAAAACATTAGTCTCCCTCGGAACTCTGTGAAGGTAAATGAATGTACTGTATTATTCATAGAGAAGCCTTGTGTGCTCAGGCAGCTACTTTATAGAATGTAATGTCTGTGGTGGTGAAGGCTGTAAATGTAATAAAATTGCACCCTTTGCATCATAGGCTTTTTCAACAATATCTGGCAGATATTGGTTCAAGTTATTCAGACCTAACATAGTACAACCAGGATAGATGGCTAAGCAGGGGAAATATGCTTAATCTTCTTTTCTTCTTCTTCTTTTTTTTTCCCCCTAGTCTCTGTGAGGAAGTTGATGTGTTCTTAAGAGAACATGGAGTTATACCCAATTCCACAACTTTCTGACCAGCAATGGATTTTGGACCTAGCCTTTTTGACTGACCTGTGTGGTCACTTAAACCATCTCAACACAGTTCTGCAAGGGAGAAAGCAGTTAATCGTGCACATGATAGATGCAATAAAATGCTTTATGAATAATTTGAAAGTTTGGAAGGATCAGCTCCAAAATCCAAATCTAAGTTCTTTTTCATATTTTAAGTCAGTGTTCAATAATACTGTCAACATAACTTCTAAATGACATAAAATTTAGACAACCTTCATTCAATGTTTGAAACAAGATTTGGAAAAGCGTTAGCAATGGAAAGTGAACTTCATCTTTGCAGTAAATCATTATCTGTCAGCCCAGATGTTCCTGATCATTTACATTCAGAGATTATAGAACTGCAGAAGAATAACATTCTATGAAATTATGGAAAGGTGTGGTTTGATGTTTATAAAATGTTGAATAAAGAGTTATTCCCGAATTTGCACAACCTCTATGAACATATCATGACAATGTTTGGAGCCACATACGTGTGCGAACAGGTTTTTTCACTTATGAACAATGTTAAAAACAAAAACAGGTCTAGAATTAGTGACTGTAATTTATGTGATATACAGATTGAATGTGACTACAATTGAAACAGACAGACAAAATAATAGCTTATTAATCCTGATTGTTAAATTTGCATAGACAAACTGTATGTTCCAAATAAAAATATTTTAATAAAAACTTCTTACTTTCCACAAATAAATCTGTTGGAAATATATTGAAGTTATGAATATTCAGATTTTATAGATATTTAATTTGATTCATACATAATTGCTTAGGAGGCAGCCAGTTACCTACTGATGCCCTATTGCTACCATGAATATATAAAGCACCCCTGACTATCTTTTGATTCGTTGCAGCTGTGAGACAAGGTGGTGCAGGCATAGTGGTGGGGAGAGCGTCCTTCCCTTCAACGGCATGCCTGTTTGCATTGCTTCAATGGATCTGTTTTAATTTCAGTGAAAATGTTATCTTGTAACATATTTTCAACTCTGATGTAGTCAGCTTTTTATAATATTACTATAAGAGCAACACAATAGAACACAAAAAATCAGGAAATTACGCAGATTGCAACAAATTTTACATTAGTAAAACAAAAAGACATCTTGAAACAAGACTTAAAGAACACATAAGAGCAGTAAAATACAAACAAACTGACAAATCTGCCATTGCACGTCACTTTTGGTCTACTAACCATGAAATAGTACCTAACATACATCTTATAAAACCTGCCAGATATGCAGCAGAGTTTGACGTCTGGGAAAAAATTTACATTGTTAAATATCAATGCCATGTATTCAACCTTGAATCACCACCACAAAATATATTGAGGTTTGTCACTCAGCCACCAGAGGAAATTCAATTAGAAACCATTGACAATGAGCCTACAAGGCTTCAAAGTCAGCCTGGAAAAACTATACACGAGTGATACTGAAGTGTTACAAACCTAACTCAGAAACATTCTATTCATATGTATCACTATTCCAAAACACCTTTCATTAAAATTCTTGGAAGGTTGAATATTACTGGCGATATTCTTATAGATTCTAGTAGTTTTAGAAATGGCTCATCCAATTTATAAAGCAGATCTTTCGGTTCACCTCAACAATACAAAGGCCTGTCTTCAATTATTTACCATGTTTCCATGGGAAATTGAAATTATTTGAGTACACTTTCAGCACCTTTCATATAAAGGACAAAATCAATTCAGTAATTTGCTGATTTTCCTTTGTGAAGTTTCTGAAATTATGTATCAAAACATTCCTGTACACAGAAAAACTTTGTTCTATGTCTACTGATGTGACAGGTGCAAACATGAAGTTCACAAGATCATTTGGTGAAAATTGTTGTACACATACTCTTGTATAAAATTGTTCACCTTGTAAAATTTTGCACATAGTTTTGTACCCAGTTTTTTCTCGGACCATTTTGAGTTTGTTGCACACTGCTTGCCTATTTGTCCTTCATAGCTTTTCAGTTCTTGTTCTGTTTGTTGCACTTGGTCAATAACTGACACCACAGGCTCTCCTTTTTCATTATATATTACTACAGCAAGTGTCACAAAATTGCTTTTGATGTATGCCAGAGACCCTCACAAATTGGATTTACCTAAAACATCTTGACAGATTCTTATTGCAGCTGCATCTTCTTGAAAACTGTCGATTATGGACTTGACCATATTTAAGTTGTTAACGTAATAATTAGCTGCATTTATCCATGTTCCTCATCTTGTTAATACAGGCTGAGGTGGCAAGGGTAGTAGGCCTGGAGCTTCTGTACAAACATTTTGAACTCTTGAAGGAGCTTGGAGAAACACTGTTGGTATTCAAAACAAGTTCAATCCACTTCAGGGAAATGTTTCTCCTGGTACCCTGTATAAGGTGTGTGCCAGACATCTATCATTTTGGTGTAAATTGCCAATATTGCTTTTGCTGCCTTCACCATGTAAGGTGCAGATTCGTAACAAAAAGCAGAATGTTGTCATGCTGGACACCTTGGGGGCATAACAAATGCATGGCTTGGTCAAACAATTTGTTGAGTGGTTGCTCTTCTCTTAGAAGTCTGTTGTTAGAAGAAACATCTTTCCAAGATCATCTGCTTGGAGTGTACCCACACAACATTTGCAACATAGCAACCTTCGGCAGCTGTAGTTTCATTAATCAAAACAAATACTGGCTTATCTCCAATATTATTCCTTATTCTTGACATTGTGTCTTCATAGCATCGACTTAAATACTTAGGTAGTGTAGATTCTTCTGGAATCCTATGGCCAGTATACCACTCTAGAAAATCTAGAAACTTTGGTTGGCTTAATTTTTTCAATGGAACGTTCACACTAACCATTACTTCATAGAGTTCTTTGAAAAATTCAGAGGATTTAGTGGGTGGGAGGTTAGAAGTTTACCTAGAAGAACCTGAACACCTTTAGTTTTTAGCATTCATTATAGCTTTTATATGTTTTCTACATCCAATGTGCTGCTGTACTAAGCATTTTTCTGCCCTTTAATGATGCACAATAAACACTTCCATCTGTTGTAAATAAATCTTTCCCAACTTGTTTACTAGCTGATGTAAAAGAACTTTATTTTTGGCATTTTACTTCACTGAATTATTTTATTAGAAATATGTATTTATACTTAAGCTAAACTTCTCCACATCAAGGTATAGCCAACGGTGCATAACTTAAGACTCCACTGTCATCAGGGAATTTTCATAAAGAATGGCATAAATACATTTAATACATTGCAAACGTTAGTATGCTAGCATGTACTTGGTGTATTTAGCATTGCTAGCACATGAACCCTGTTCTCTTAGAAATGACAATATGTTGGAAGTTCAGCAGTATCTTTCTCAGAATAATGCCCACGTTGTTGATACAAATGCATACCTTCAAGAGACACTCTCCTGGAAGGAACAGAGTAGATATGAAAGGTCAGCGAGTCTTTGCCCTCAGCTGTTGTGATCTCTGAAACATTCACATCACTCTTACACTAAGTTTAATCTTGAAGAACAAAGGTAGAGCATAGGTTCTGTTTCCTGGAAATGCGACTGCTTAACTATTACTTTCTCTATATGTGCTATGAACATACTATATAGAGAAGGTATTGTATTGCACCCAAAAATTTGATACCAAGATTTCACCAGAAATACATGTTTTGAGACCTCCCCCCACCCCCAAAATTGTGGGGGGGGAGCATAGCTCAAAAACGAAAAGACAGTTATATTGGTATTTTAGTTTGGTATTTTCCAAGGATGCGACACAAAGATTTTCAAGAAAATGTTTATTTTCTTAAAAATGGCTCTAGCGATTTTGATTAAAATCTCTTATATTTAAGACATTTACTTGCAAAATAAAATGTTTCTCTTGAATTTTCTGGGAATAGCCTCAAAAGACCTCTTTATTCTAAACAATTTTTATTGAAATAAGAACTGAAGCTTTCCTGGCGACGTGTTAATTCAAAATCTTCTTGGGCTTCTAGCCAGGTAAAAACTTGGCTTGACACCAACGTTTCGAAGAAGTGCATCTTCACCCTGAAGACGAGGAAGATGCACTTCTTCGAAACGTTGGTGTCAAGCCAAGTTTTTACCTGGCTAGAAGCCCGAGAAGATTTTGAATTTTTATTGAATTTTGCATAACTGGTAAACTATAAGAGAACTTACTACACAAAAAATTTAAATCATGATAAAACATACAATTTATGTCATATATATATTTTTTTCATGGAGTGATCAGTTTTGAGATATTCCTTGTTATTGGTTTCAGCTTTAAAAAACTTAATACTTTTCTCATACAGGAATTTGTCAACTCCTGTCCATACAAACAGAACTTCAGTCACATAGCAACCAGCTTTTGACTTTCACTTTAACCCATGGTACTCCCTAATTTTGCTTCTATTTACAAGGAAGCAAGTAATAAGACTATTTCTGTCAACTTTTTCTCAATTAGCTGAAGTAAATAGAAGCATAAGCTTTTTAACAATAATTTGTTGTAGACAGGTAGAGAGAGTCATGTGAATGGAACACATCAGATTTTTTTTATGTGCTTGGTTGGTTGGTATCTAATGTTGAGCAGTTGGCAGTGAAGCCATTTGCTCTCTTGCATTCCAGTATTTTGATGTCATATTATCATGTCGACTCAAGGTTGGGCAGCGCAGAAGATGGTTTCCATACATATCTTTTTTAAGGGTACAGAAAGGACACAGAGAGGATCTCACTATACCAATCCTGAATAAATGTTTGAGACAGTCATGGCCTGTTGGGAGTCTAAAAGTTGCTACAGAGGATTTTCTTGGTAATGTAGTGATTCTGGTCGTGTTATTACATAAATTTTCCCATGGTTTTCCTTTTGTTTTTAATACATTATCTTCTTTAACCTTAATTTAGTTATTATATGTTGATATAATGATTCTTTTGATAGAGTGATAACTTATTGGATCTGATGAATTTGATGTAATTTTACTACCTTTCTTGGCTAGAAAGTCAATCTAAATTTCAGAATGAATTTGTTCTTAAATGGTGTAATATTCTATCGAATACCTAAGAATTTAATGCTGATTTATGTCAGAGCTACAAGTCCCAACGTGAAATTCATATTAGTCACCTCATAGATTAAATATATTTGATATATATAATATTCGGAATATTATTTACAGCAGTTACTGTTTGTTGCTGCTTATCATAGAGAATGGTCACCATGAGTTTCTCTTGCATCTTTGTTGAGTTATAAAAAGCATAAGGAAGGTAAACAATTGTCTAGTAGTGAAAAAAACAATAGTATTCAATGACTGCAAGTCGAGTGGTCAGCAAGCTGACTTCTCACCCAGAGGTCCCAGGTTTGATTCCCAGCTGGGGCGGGGAATTTTTCTTTAGCCAGAATTATTCCCTATCCCCCACAGAGTCTGGAAGTATGTATGTGAGAGTGAATGTGTGTATGCTTGAGGAAAATAAATGATTTTTAACCAAACGTGAAAGAGCCTACTGACAACAAGTTGTTTCAAGCTCAAAGCCTCTGATATGACCTTAGATATTAAAGGGGGCTATTTAAATGAAACAATAAAAAAAAAAAAAAAAATAGTATTCAATGTTTATTATACGTTTTGTGTGAAATATCTAGCACTTCCTGTAAGAGACGTGGTAAAATAAAGTGAGTTCACTATATTTTTGTCTAAAAGTATAAGCAGTGCTTACAGAAATCTCAAAAAGTTTTATTTAATTGGGAGGATAGGTCTAATGTCTTTTTATTATCTATCTCCCTCACAAACTAATCTATCATTCCCCTCACAAGAACAGTAGTTACACCTGGGTGAAAAAGAAAGCATGTGAAATGTGCAATGCAAGAATGTGACAATTTTGTGGAGAATGCAAGATAATGCTGATCCAGATTTTCCCAATTTCAGAATAACCACATTTTATAAAATGTGTGAAACTAGGATTGAATTTGTCAAGAGAGGCCAAAAATGTTGGTTAATTTCTCGGTTAGTTTTGCATTACATGCAGCCTGTAGTCATAACGTGGTCATGATAGTATGACTATTTCTGGCATGAATGGCAAAAGGCTACATTATATGGTGCACTGGTCAGTTAATGTTTTAGTGCAGATCAGCTTAAAGATGAATAGATAATAGACTGTATAGTACCTATTACAGTCAACACAATGAGATTGTGAGCCCATCACAGAATTATTAGAATTGTTGGATAGGTAGAGCCAAACTAAAAATTTCAATGCCAGAGCTAGGATTTGAATCATGGATCTATCTCCCAATTGCTCTACCACTGAGCTAACATGACAACAAGCAGTAAAGTTCTATACTCACTTCATGTTTTCCACTATACCATAAGGTGATCCTAAATTATTTTGAGATAGCTTATTCCAATGGCAACTAACGTTGTAAGTACTTTAAGTTCCAGGCTTCATAGTTCAGTCAACTATTATGGTCAAATTAACATTAATGTGTTGTCTGCCATGAAAAATGTTAGCACATCAAAACACTTCACCATATATATTGTCAAATCACACTAGAAAAGTAATGTTGACATATTG
This sequence comes from Hymenopus coronatus, assembly GCA_030762935.1. Taxonomy (NCBI): domain Eukaryota; kingdom Metazoa; phylum Arthropoda; class Insecta; order Mantodea; family Hymenopodidae; genus Hymenopus; species Hymenopus coronatus. The sequence goes on along the minus strand of CM060896.1, from coordinate 34,636,804 downwards.
GATATTTAGCTTCTACATTGTTCCAATACTGTCCTTAAGCAAGTTTTGCTATCGGCAGATTCAAGAGTGTGAACATCACTTACAGCTACGTAATTGCATCTCCAGCATTATGAGAGTGTAACAATATGTTGTGTTTTTTTTCCTGGTTGGTCATATCAGACGATAAATGAAATTGGTAAAATGATGCTCAAATGATATCGGCGTCCATGGAGCTTAAAGTTACACCACATTCGTCTTCTCAGGATAAAGGAAAACGAGGAAAAAAACCTTATCCTTGTAACTTACCCTAAGCGAGATTCAAACTCATGACCTGTTGAAAGTGAGGCAGACACGCTACCAGCACACTTCCCTCGCAGGCTCCTTGTGTGTTGTTTCATCACTAAATATGGCTGCAAATTTACTATTTGATTTCACTTTTTTCCCCAACTTCACAGTCCTCCATTTTTGCAATACAATTTGAATTTTTATAAATTTCTTAGGTAATATAAAAATTCTGGTTGCGAAAAAATTCAAACCAAATGTATAAAATTTACACAAAGTTCTACTTGTGAATAACTCTTTATGCACGTGTATGCAACTTATATGTGACAGATTTTCATTTATTTTTATTGTATTTAGTTATAAATTAAGTTTACCCAGAAGAAACATGTTGTAGAAATTAAATCATATCCAAAGACATACCTGAGCTTCTTTGGTTCCTGTACTAAGTGCTGAACTAAGCTTGGTATGGTTTTGCGATGTTGTTGCAACACTGCCTCCATAATTATTTTGGTACTGCGCAGTCCCCGTTGATGCAGCATAACTTCCAGAACTTCCTAACGTTGATCCTCCATAAACTGACTGACCCGTGCTTTGATACGATGGTGTTGCACTTGGAAATGAATTCGCAGACTGACTAATGGAAGGATAGGATGCAGGCCCAGTTTGATACGTGACTCCAGCTGAGGCTTGCGAATAGGAACTGCTTGGGTAGGAACTGGGCACTGCAGGTTGACTGCTGTAACTTGATCCTGTCCCACTTGCAGTGTAACTCATCTGTGATTGATTTGTTGGATAAACAGCAGTAGATGATGTGACCTGTAGGAAAGCAGAGAAAAAGTGAAAATTAGTTCTGTTTTCATTTTATCAAATTTTATAATATGTGAAGAAAAATCCAACTATTTTTACTTCAGATGAATTTAATGTACTGTATCATTACTAACAAAGTTTCAAATACATTTTAAAGTGCTTTAATCTTAAAATTTATTTTCTATTCCTCATGATGCTTCCAAAGCTTAAATTTTTAAATGATTTTTATTTAAATACATTTCTCAACCGGTCTTCAATTTTTGTAAATACAGTTAAGAGGCCATAGCTAAGTAGCTACACTAAAAATATGCTTAGGAAAATAAACAACAGGGTGGGACAGACACACACACACCCCTCACTCATACATTATTCATTTCCAAATTTTCTGCAGATGTAAGCTAATTTATTTTACGCTCCGAACTTTATTCACTAATATTTAGTTCAATTAAATGCTTTTAATTAATTTTATATTTTGCTTATCCCCATGTACATAATATATTTATTTGCTTATTCATGGGCAAAGCATCAATATTTTGCAATATATATTGCTATGCAGGCATTAATACAGTTGGGCAAGGACATTCTTCCCTAGATTGCTTCAAGAATGACCTACATAATATAACTGTTACCGGATGAAATAAAATGAAATAGAGTTTTATTTATGGATGCTCTTGAACTACTATGGTTCTCAGCGTACCAGCACCATGGAAGACAACCATTCCCAGGGCATGAGAAAATTCTAACTGTAGAAGTAACACAGTTTCTATCATTGCTTACACTAAATAACATTTCTATGATTAGTTTATACAACTGACTGCTGTATGTGTGAAAAAATCACAGAAACAAAGAAAAATTTACTATTTTTTTTTTAAAAATGTGTAAAATGACAGTACTTTGAATTATTCCCCCTTCACCCCTTTTTAGTTTGAAATATAAATAGAAGATCTGATATACAGGTGGGTAATCTAAACAGCATAATGTTTTTATGCATATGTTTAATTTATTGTTTTCTTACATTCTAAAATATTTAAAAAACAATTTCAGTTTTAAGAAAATGCACTTTTGTGTTTCTTCATTTATACATAACTAAGCAGTCTCTTTGAAAACATAACTGAGGTTATATTGCACGTATGCATACAAACAGTATGCAGAGTAAAGATGAATTAAAAAAATATATGTAACAATTATGCAGGATTAAAGTCCGACAACTTAAAGACATTGGGAAAAAAATCTGATGTGAGCCATTCATGTAAATTTAACTATTCTTACTAAAGATTATACTTTTATCTACATCATGCTAATCGAGATATACTTTAGCAAAGTTGGTCTTATTACTTGTTTCAGTAGACGAGAAATAAGGAACACATTAGGCTAAAAGAATAATCAAATCTTTTAAAAGCTGGTTGCTATGTGAATCAATTGAGGTTTGGTACACTTTATATGGTCCCCTTTGATAAAAAGTTAGGTGGCTTAAAACTGAAACCAGTAACAAGGAATATGTCGAAAATGGTCAACTGTACAAGAAATACATATATGACAACTATTTGTTTTTTCAAGATCTACATTTCTGTATAACTCAATACTACAACTACAAAACTACAATAAATTTGAAAAAGTTGTACTATTATCCGACTCTAAAGCAGCTATATCCATAACATCTGATGTAACATCTAATAACTTAAATATTGCAGAATGTTGCAAAATCATAAAAAGACCAATGAAATTAAATAAAAGATTAATACTTCAATGGATACCAGCACGTTGCAGAATAAAGGGCAATGAAATAGCTGACTTTCTAGCCAAGAAAGGTAGTAAAATTACATCAAATTTGTCTGATCCAATAAGTTACAACCCTATCAAAAGAACAATTATATCAACAGATAATAACAAAATTAAAGAATTATCTTGGTCCGGTGATGAAGCTAAAATCTTCTGTTTCGCCCATCTTTTGACTGAGTCTTTTTCAGCTGGACCAGACTGGAAGATCGACAGTCACACGACGAAAAGAGCATATCCGAAACCTCAAACTTAACCAGCCCAAAAAGTACACTCTATGCGAACATGCTATTGAAATATATATTCCATTTGATAACATCATATTCATTTTGATAACATGAGATTAGTGGTACCATGCAAAGATTATAAATATCGCATTATACACGATAGTATAGAGATATTTAAAGAAGAACATTAAGTTAACAGAGACAATGGAAAAAACTTGAACACCATCTGGAGACCTCTGCTAAGAAAAACATGCTACCTTGGTGCCAGCAAACCAATGGGAACACAGAAAGCAGCAACCCCATCATTGGCCAGACAGCCAATGGCAACACAGGAAGGTGATACTTGGTAGGTCCCAACCACAGTATCAAAGAAGGAACGCCAGCTGGAAAAGACGCAGTTAGCCCTGAAGAAGCCACATCAAAAGATGGGCGAAACGGAAGATTTTAGCTTCAAGATGCGGTCTGCACCAGAAACACTGGACCAAGATAATTTTAATATTGGCCGTGGAAGTTTACGAGAACATATAAAATTAAAGATGATGTATTAGAAACAAAAGGAAAACCATGGGAAAATGTATATAATAACACGACCAGAATCACTACATTACCAAGAAAATCCTTTGTAGCAATTTTTAGACTTCTAACAGGCATTGACTGTCTCAATAAACATTTGTTCAGGATTGGTATAGCAAGATCTCTTCTGTGTCCTTTCTGTACAGTTAAAGAAGATATGGATGGAAACCCATCTACTGTGCTGCCCAACCTTTAGTCAACATGATAATGATGTCAAAATACTGGAATGCAAGAGAGCAAATGGCTTCACTGTCAACTGCTCAACATTAGATACCAACCAACCAACATTTTTGCATTGTACGTTTTTGTCTATATCTTATGATTTAACCATTATGCAAATTCAGCAAAACTCATCCAGAATAAAGATGTCTTCAGAGGCTATTCCCAGAAAATTCAAAATATACATTTTATTTGTGATATATTTATATTTAATATACATTATTTCAATTAAAATTGTTAACTGTTTTTAAGAAAAACAAAACTTTAAAACATTTTTCAATATAAAGGGTAGTTTGGTCTGGGGGACTTGCTTGAAAATTGTGTCACAAGATACGTTGGAAGATACTAAACATAAGTTTCACATTCTGGTCTGCGCCCACCCACCCACACCTTTTCCTAAAAATGCTTTTTTCACAATCAGGGATCTCAAAACATATATTTCTGGTGAAATCTCGGCATAACATTTTTGGGTGGAATACCACTATTCTCTAGCTACTATGTACATTGTATGTATATAGGCTAGAGAAAGTAAAAATTCATATCACATGTGTTAGGAAATGCATTATTTCATCAGAATTTGCACCAAAAGGTCAGATAAAACAAGGAAGTCTACCAGTGATTATTTGTGCATTTGAGGGATGCTATGCATAAGAAGAGGCCTGGATTGCAGAAAAACCAAACTAGGATGTTGCATTAAAAATGTGCCAATTTATGTTTAATTCTTTGTCTGTAGCTATCTTGGAAAAACACCAAAGATGTGTCATCCATCCTATTCTCTAGACCAAGTCCCAGCAGATTTTTTTCCGGTTTCCTTAACTTAAAACCACATCAAAAATATGTTGTTTCCAAACTATTCAGGAGATTCAAGATAATGCAACAAGAGAACTGCATGCCATCCTGGAAAGTTCATTCCAGATGTAAAGAAATGTTGGGAACAGTGTATTACCAGTAGAGGGGACTACTCTGAGAGGGGATAGTGTTTCAAATATTGTACAATGATTAATAAAGATGATGTAGCAAAAAATTGTTTGTTTTTTTTCACATTTGTGATAATGTGAATTTAGTCCATTTCTAAGAATAATAGAAATTATGAAAAAAAGAAGAAAAAAATGTTTGTGAATGTGTGACATTGTTTGTAAATTTATATTGATCTCATGACTTGCACAGACAGATACCAACAAACATTTTTTGACATTAAGAAGTGTGGTGACAGAAGCAAGTTACCACCATGAGGATATCGGGAAAATCCAGAATGCATGTAAATCATTGAGTGTAATTGCAAAATTTCCGTAGTTCATTTTGCTCTAGCTTATCTTCTATGAGACAGAACATGACAGAAGAAAAAATGCACCTAGCACATTTTATAAAAGCAAACATTCCCATGGAAAAGCTGGATGATCCAAATTTAAGAGGATGAATAATTAAATACCCAAAAGATGGTACTTTTAGGTAATGCTTTCTTCCAGATTATGATTTACAGTGATGATTGTTATCTATGGATATGCAAGTAAACACTTCAACAACATATGAGGATTAGAACTTTAATAGTGGCAACTATTTATTTATAACTGATGCAAAAGATACACTCGTAAGCAAATTTTAATGTTTTTCAAAGTATTCACCAGCATTGTATACAAATCGTTGTTTGTGATATGAAGCACCTATTGTGTTGGGAGTTCAAATGGTGCGATCTACTGCCTGATAAATCCCTGGAACAGTTCTGCAAATGCCATGAAATACAACAACATCCTGTGATTACAATCTTGATTATATCGCTATTCCATTTATTATGCTCTATCTATAAAGTCTCTGGACGTTCCATATTAATACTGCACAATTTTACTCCTTTTAACACTTTAAAATCCAACTATTAACACTTTTGTGGCCAAAAAATAAAAATATTGTTAATAAATTGCAAAATGTTGAATGTTTTAAAAGTATGATGAGAAAATAGTTTAACCGTTCTCAGCAGTCGAGGGCTCGAGTGATTTACTTAGAAAACACCTATGATTGGAAATATCTGACTATAACAGTACCTTTTCTTGAAAGGAATTTACACTTTCAAAAGGCTTCCTGTCAAAGTGTTTTATGTTTTTATTGTGTTATTTTAACTTGAAACATGGTAAGTAGAAAGAGATAGCATATATTCTACAAGGCATTGGTAATCCTTAACCGTCTAATCTCAATCTCTGATTGCAAAGTTTTCCCTCACTTCCCAACAGCCGCTTGGAAGAATGTGAAAGACAGCGAAAAGATATCAGCATATTTTTCATATTTTATTTTCAGAAAACTGGTAACACAATTACAATACTGAGAGAGTAATAGGCATTGTTTTCCAAAGAGACTGTCAATAATGCACTCCTTCCTCTAAGCCACGTCAGTCAGGTAGCAGAAAAATGACCATGTTTGAAAATAAACCTTGTGTACTGTAGACATTCTTTGAATTCTGTGCAGGGTATAAAGCAAGCTGTACAGTAGTACAAAATCATAAAGTAGTAATTGGTAGTAGGAGTACATGGCAATGAACAATCAATCTTTCCCATAAGAAATTATATATCTTCTTGTCATGGAAGTTTGAAAATAGTGTTGAGGTAGGTCCAGAAAGTAAGTTCTGTTTCAATTTATCTCCGCTGCAATCGCAGTTCCGTGGTAGATGCTCTGTATCAAGGAGAAAAAACGTGCACCATTTTGAGATCGCTGTCAGCCATATCGCTTTGTTGTGCTGGTTTACAATGTCGGTATTGATTGAAAATCCCGCTGCTTGTGAAATCAGATCTGTGATTCGTTTTCTGAATGCTAGGAAAGTGAAACCAATTGAAATTTATCGGCAAATTTGCAAAGTTTATGGACAAAATGCGATGAGTGATTCAATGGTGAGAAGATGGGTCCGACAGTTCAATGAAGGACATAGTGAAGTGCACGAAAACCGAAGTGGGCATCCATCTTTGGTTACAGAAGAACTGGTTCACGCGATTGATGACAAGATCCAGGAAAACCGCAAGTTTACAATTAGTGCTCTTGCTATGGAATTTCCCCAAAGCTCACAATCACTAATTCATGAAATTGTTACCAAAAAACTGAAATTTTGTAAACTTTGCTCACGTTGGGTACCAAAGATTCTTACTGAGCAACACAAAACAAAACGGATGGGTAGTGCACTTCAGTTTTTAACCCGTTATGATGACAGCGAAGAATTTCTGACACAGATAGTCACAGGAGATGAGACTTGGGTTTCTTACGACATCCCTGAAAGTAAGCAGCAATCAATGGAATGGAGGCACAGTTCATCCCCAGCAAAGGTTAAGCCGAAACAACTCTTGACACCTCAAAAAATGATGTGCACAGTGTTCTGGGACTGGAAAGGCATCTTACTCATTGATTTACCGCGTGGTCAAACAATCAAAGCAGATGTTTATTACGAGGCACTTAGGAAATTGCACCAAGGATTGCTGTCAAAAGGTGTTTTTCTTCACGACAACGCACGACTCCACACTGCAAATGTGACGAAAAACCTCCTACAGCGATTTGGCTGGGTCGAGTGACCATCCTCCGTACAGCCCTGACCTCGCTCCTAGCGACTTTCATCTGTTCTTACTCTCAAGTCTTTCCTTGGCGGTCAACACTTCAACAATGATGAAGAGCTGAAAGAAAATGTTTCCAACTTTTTGAAGACACAGGCGGCAAACTTCTATGAAGAAGGTATACAGAAACTTGTGCCACGCTATGACAAATGCCTGCAAACTTTCGAAAGTTATGTGGAAAAGTAGGTTAAGAGTTGTAGAATTTTGTGCAATAAATAATTATTCTGTATCTGTACACAATTTAATTTTATTACTCAACGGAACTTACTTTCTGGACGTAGCTCGTAATAATAATAAAAACTCTTATTCTTCTTTTACACTGTACTCCACCCAAATATTCAGAAACATTTATTATTGTATCAAAATTGCTTTTTCATACCTAATAAAACATATCCCATATATACTGCTATCCCGATTAACGCCTATCACGTTTAGGCCACAGTTCCTTGAAGAGCATAATTATGGGGTTTTACTGTAGTTCATCTTTGGAATCAAGTTAAAAATCATAAGGGCTTAAGACTAGACAGTATGGTGGATTGTGCAGCACTTCAGAGTTCCATTGATGAACAATTAGCCAGAGTTGGCACTGTATACAGCCAAGCATTGGTGAGCAAATTGATGGGTGGGTTCTGGAGTGTCAAGAGGATCAGAAAGCTTGAAAGTCAAAGTTTGAAAGACTGAGTGTTCATCCGAACCCCCATTATGTGAAAGTTATAGGCTACTAGTGTGCAATTGTGATGTTATCCTAATATATCACACTCTTCTACAGTAGGATGCCAATGCACGGTAATGCTTTTCAGTTTTGGAACACAACTATGATCAGCTGAGAAAAATGCAGTGACACTGGTTGTACACATTACTGGTAACTACTTTAAAGGACATTAAAACTTTGCAACATGCATCTCTTTTGTATCGGTTTTAAACAAATAGTTGCCAATATTTAAGTTCCAAACCTTGTATGTTTAGTCGATGTATTAAAACATACTCAAGCTCATTTTCCATATTGGAAAGTCATTTAAACAAGTAATGAGTTTGATATGAATGCCAAAAACAACATTCTTTTCTACTATACAGAAGTACTATTGGATTGAAGGCTATGGCAACGATAAGTACCACACATTTGTGGTTCTTCCACATTGTTCGAGTCTGACAGGAACTAAAATTTGATGCGTGTGAAAAAGAAAGAGCTATTTTAAAATATTGCATATTTAACAGTTTATATCGAACCCCTATTCTTTTTTAATAATAGCCAGATCCAGTATCTTACCTAAATTTGGACATATAAAATAGTGCATTTGTATGGATTGAAGCACTTCAAAGTGATGTTCAATGGAAAAAATATGCTATTGAGTGAACAGTAAATTCAGGGTATCCAACAATAGTTTAAACATTTGGAAAGGGACTCAAATAAAACTTGACACAAATTACGTGCTGGCACCATAGCTTGCATAGCTCCTATTGAATGTGTATCTTACCACTGGAAATGAACACAAATTTCCCATATAAATATGGTTTGCATTCAAAGTAACGATTACTCAAAGTGCAATTATAAAATGCAGTTTTTAAATAATTTTATAAAAGAGTTAATAATAATAATAATAATAGTAATAATAACAATATTTTTTTTTATATATATAGCTTAACATCCTTTAACCTGGTTGGTCATATCGGACAAGGAATGAAATTAGTGAAATAATGCTCAAATGATCACGGGGTCCATGGAGCTTAAAGTTACTCGACATTCGTCTTCTCAGGATAAGGGAAAACCCTGAAAAAAAAACCTTATCCAAACAACTCACCCTAAGCGAGATTTGAACTCTCAACCTTTTGAATGTGAAGCAGACACGCTACCACCACACTACCCATGCAGGCAATAATAGCATTAGTACATTTCATAGTTCAGTAACCGTTTTCATGCAAATCACATTTATATGGGACAGAGAGGATTGTGTCCACTTATTGTTTTTCTCCACTGCCAGATCACTATCATATGAAACTAGCGAACAGTTTTAGTTTAAGGAATATTCACAGTTTAGTATAAGTCGATTATATTTGAGAAACTTACTTGAAAAATTGCTTTAGGTTTGTTTTAAGGGATCTAATGAAAGTTAACAGATTGGCTGCTCTTAGTTTTAGATGTTTATACCCGATATATTTTCTAATATTCTCTTCAGCAGAAATATGTCACATGCAAAAACACTGAAGCAGTTAGCACCTGAAAAGCAGAAGTTGTACTGAAGGTGAAAGAAAGAAGATATATTTTCTGTGATGAGACCAAAGACAGGATGGGAGGATGTGATTTTGCAGTCTTGTTCAAAATATTGTGTTAGTCTGATCCTGAACTAGTGGCTGTTGTCGTACATTTTCTTCAGTCTGCTAAACTGCCAACTGCATTAGGACAATTTTTGATTCCATTAGGGAATATGGTGTAGATTATAGGCTGTGACTTATATAGTGATTGAATCTGCTTGCTACATGACAAAATATGTCAGTCTTAAAGTACTTTTATGAGATCACGTAAAACACATCTAACTGGCTCATAAATTGAGCCTTTTTGGCAACATCTGTCCTAAAAATTAATTGAATGCTGCAGTGACCAAGACTAAGAATTTATTTTTGAATACTAGGAAAAGAAACTAACTTTCCCAAGGTAAAGACCAGATCAAACAGTTCCCAATCCAGTTGCCACTTGTTGGAATTCATCTTTCACGAGTGTTTTACTTAGCATATTATCTTCCAAATATTGAATTATATAGAGCAGAGGAACTAAAAGATGTTGCCAACTGTAATACGAACTAGTTTGTATCTCTGAGTACCAAAGGGGTGTCTGATGCTTGATCCTAAGCTATTTTCACCAGGTGACACTTTTAGTGCCTTGTTGAACTGGTAACTAATCTAGAAGGATCAAAATATCCTACTGCTTATCTTCTTTATAAAGAATTGGGAAAACTTGCAGATACAATTCAAAACCATAGAACACAGTGTCTTTTTCAGTGCTACAATAGATGCACTTGCATCTCTTAGCAGCAAACAAACAGCAATTTTTACAGCTTCCTTTAAGCAGGTTGCTTAAAAAATTATTGGTTAAACTCAATTTACTGATGCTATAAGATTCAGCAAAGGACATTTTTAAAAAGCTTGCAGTACTGCATCCCAAAACTACCTTACTAAAATAAATAAATCCATCTCTTCTGACAGACCAGCAAACTTCCTTGCCTTGGGAACTGGATCAAGGCAGTTAATTTCAATGAACTGAAGGAATGTGTACTTAAAAATGGGCTCAAATTGTGAATTTGACACAAGGAGTACATTGAAAAGCTGTGAGTATTTTGGAATCTAGCAATTAATATGGTACCTTGTGTAAATGAGGATTTGTGTGGACAAATGTGTCTTTCTCTAACAGTGTTCTGACAGAAGTGCATTGAAATGTATATGAAACATCTCTACATAATGTCAGCTTTTGTATTTGAAACTCAAGTGTAAAAGGTGACCTAAAGATACAACATGTGTGCTAATAAATGTCCAAATAAACCATTTCAAAATAACTTTACTTTTTGGTAAACCATACCCTCACTTTTGGGTCAAAATAACAGCATCCATTACCCAACAAATAATTTCACCCTTTGCAGGTATGTACTTAATTATGCTTTTATGAGTGTTGAGAAATATTCACTCATTCCTTGCTGCAAATAAGAAATATGATTGCTATCTTTATTATTACGTTCTGAAAACTAATCAATATTACATCTTTGTTTTACAATATAAACATTATGTTTGTTTCAACTTAGCAAACTTGAATAATCAGGCATTTAATAGGAATGTAAGTTATCCAATGTTATGCTTTTATCCATGAATTTCAGCTCATTTTCAATTAAAACAGTCATTTTAGACAATCTATACTAATATTATCCCAGAATTCCATTACCCTTTTATACAATTTCATCAGTCATTTTGATGTTAAACTAGAAAAAAAGCTGCAACATATAATATACATCCACTACCAACATATAGTGTGACTAGTTCCTTCTAGACAATGTTGTCTTAAACTGTCGTTTACATTGTAAGTGTTTTAAAGAGACTTGCAAAATGGTACTTAAAAATAAAAATGACATCATCATTTATGTTAATTTGAGGAACATTTCACTGAAAATATTTTAGCACTCATGCATGTTCCTAATTGAACAAAAATCAGAACTACCCTAAATGCAATAAAAAATGCATACATTTCAAGCTTCTTGTTTGTATGCAATAAGTAGAAGTAAAACAATTGTAATCCATTGATAAGCCAAAGGTCTAACCTGAGTGGAAGAATAGTTGGATGTAGCATAACTTGATGTAGGTTGGTATGCTGCTGCAGAGGACTTCTGACTCTGATACGAAGACTGGTAAGTCGCAGTACTTGGTGTAGAATACGAAAGACCAACTTCATTTTTATCCATTTCCAAGCCTGATGAATTGGAAGAGCGATTTTGAGAAAAGCTAGGTTGCGTTACTTTGTGCTCTGACGTTGACAGCATTGTGTCTGTACCAGAGAGCTATAAAAAACATTTTTTATAGTTTAATGTTAGTAGTAGTACTGAGGCTTAAGTTACAAAATCATGTGGTAAATATCTTTTGAATTACTGCAGAAGTGTAAAATTCTGTTTTAATCACAATTGTGATTAACCTATTTAAATGTAAACACTACTTTATGCACTTATTGAAAATTAGATAACAGTAAAATGAGAAGCCATAGAATAGTCCTTTTGAGCAGATTGGTATTTGCAGTATCTATGTAGATTGTGTAATCAATTAATGTATAAAAAACTTGCTCCTCCCTAAAGACATATAGCATTATATGCATGTGGGTTAACTACATTTTGATAACTTTTCTTTCATACTAGCCACTAATTCGAAAGTTGAATGAGACTTAAAACATTTAATTCTATGGCTATATTACAAACACAGACCTTCGACATGAATAAAAGATATATGTTTCAAATCCTGCCAATGGCATTAAATTTAAAGCTGATTCAACTTTCCAATACACATGCATAATCTTTCACTTCTGCTTTCAGATACTATTATAATGAAAATATTATTTAAACATTTAAGAAGACTTTGCCATTATAGAAACCATTATTGTACAAATTACACAATTTTTAAGTTTTATTGCAAAATGTGCAAACATTTCAAGTTCAATGTGTTATAAAAAAAACAATTTTAAGAGTGTATGTGTAGTTTTATTTAGGGGTAAATTCAACAGTAACAGATACTTTGGTCCATATTCTCTCAAGTGTTGCTGCTAGGGGAACAAAAAAATACAACTAATTTCTTTCCTATATATTTTTGAGGTATCATCAGTTAATTTTTTCACCAAAATTTACAAATTCAACTTGATGTATGATATTGCATTTTAAACTGCTATGTCCACAAATCCAAATCTATGAGTAAAACTAGATGCCATTTAAAATTCTGCTACTATGAAGTTGAAAACATAACTTGTTATAATAAGAATGATAATCCTAAACACATTTTCCTCAAATACAAAATGGTAGTTTATTACAGAATTTGTGATGAAACACAATTATGCCAATTATGTTACACTAGCTGACCCAGCAAACTTTCTTCCGCCTTAGAAGCAATAAATGAGCAGATTTTGGATTTTATTAGGGTAATAAATATAAATACAAAAAATCAAGTATTTTAATGATTATTTATTAGCCATGTATTTTGGTGCATGAGTTGCACTCTTCAGTGAAGCATCTTGTGATAGACATTTCTTGTTTTATTATCAGGCACAAGAACAAATAACGCAGATGGTCTTCCAACCCATGGATATGCCGCATATAGTTGACCAAGGGAAAAACTTTGATTTTCTAGATTCAGACCACAAAATTTTAAGGATTGGCCTTATGATTTGTTAATAGTCATGGCGAATGCAAGACGGATCAGAAATTGAAGTCATTAAAACTCAAAACGGCAAATCGGTTGGGATCATCGGAATGAGAACTTCCTCACTTTCGAATTTTCCTTTGAGTATCGTCGCGTAAATCACATTGTTCATCAATTTACTTACCACCAAATGCCTTCCGTTGCACAGTTTTGGTTGGTTTATGTTTCGAAGCATGATTACTACGGAGCCAACCTTTAGTCGTAAATTGTGCAGTGGTAAGCCAGGCACATCCAAGGAGTTTAAAAATTCAATTGGATAGTTGCTCTTCACGTGCAATTTCATTCGCAATGTTTCGAATCCTAGTTGCATTACGGCTTTGTCGGGAAAGATTAGATTGTCTTGGTCGCGGCATTGTTAATGATAATATTGGCACAATAAGCTTAGAAACTCTAAACAAACATCATAGACAACAATGCGTTTTTCTGTCTGTTGTGTTTTGTTATGTCACGTCCCACAGAAAGAGGATAAAAAGTATCCTATGTCTGTCTCCTGGTTCTAAGCTACCTCCCCACCGATTTTCAGCCAAATTGGTTCAGCCATTCTTGAGTTATAAATAGTGTAACTAACACAACTTTCTTTTATATATAGATATACCTTTTTTATGTTGGGGAGTTGGGGGGAGGGGCCTTGGTATCAGTAACTTTTGAAGGATTATGTAACACTATATTTAAATTATTGGATATTCACACCTATTCTGTAACTTCTGGTTAAAGTTTAACATATTAAGAGCCCGTTCTACAATGTGCCGATAAGTTGCCGATACAGCTATGTACCCAATTTCTAGCCGACTGGCGTTCTACAATATCTGGATAGCACTACTCGGAAGATATCTTTGCTGATAAGTTTTTACATTAGATATATCTGCATGACCATAGTCTATTGAAGTTATGGTTCTGCTCTCATTCACGTCTCCAATTATCACTAGCAATAGTAATTAAGAAAAAATCTGAAGTGCTCCATTCACATGTCTTTCTCTACATCTATGTAACAAATTACTTTTAATAAGCTTATTCTTAGCTTAGGGAATACACTAGGCTAAAATGATAGTAAAATCTTCTAAAAACTGGTTGCCATGTGGATGAAATCTGTTTCTTTTAGTAGTTGACAGTTGTGAAAAGTTTCAAGTATATTAAGACTAAAACCAATAGCAAGGAATACTTTAAAAATGGTCAACTCCACGAAAAAAATTATATGACCTAAATTGTGTATTTTAACGAGATCTAAAATTTTTGTGAAGTTTTTGTCTTTCTCTTATGGTTTACTAGTTATGCAACATCCAGCAAAATTCATTCAGATAAAGAGATCAGAGGCAATTCCCAGAAAATTCAAGATATACATTTTACTTGACATACAAATATCTTTAATGTACAGTATTTTAATCAAAATCGTTGAGCCATTTTACTTAGAAAATTGCAATTTTCATAATTTTTCCACAGAGAGTTTGCGGTAAGGGGATTTTCATCAAAATCTTTGCACTGCATCCTTGGAAGCTACTTAATTAAATACCAAATTTGATATTTCACCGACTTTTCGTTACAGACACATGGACTTTTTTCTATAAATCTAAAACGTGTACTTACGGTGAAATCTTGGTATCAAACTTTTGGGAGGAATGCAATACCTTCTCCATAAACTATGCACATAGTATGTGTAAAGAAAGTAAAAATTGCATTTGTTGGACGACGGCGAGAAAGTGATACTGGATTTTATACTTCTTAAAGGTAGCTTTTAAAACTCTAATGATGTTTTGGAGTTCCTCCTATTACATGGAAGATTAGGGTTTTTGATCGGAGCGAACTCTCAATTTGCTTTGTGGCTTACAATTAGGACCCTCAATATTAACTAACTCATTCCAATTGCCAAAAAGCGTGACCAGCATGGGAGTTTCCCAATGGTTCAATTAATTTTATATACTTCCTGCTGACCTTTATGAAATCACTGAGATGTTTGGTTCGTCCTCCCCCTTTATCCCTTGTAATTTCTCATTCGAAAAGTCCAGGGATTTTAGTAATAATGAATGAAAAATTCTGATATTAACACAAGTAAAATGCCTGACTTCTTAACCTCTACCCCGAGTCTTTGCAGTGTGTTCTTTTATAGATTCAGTGTGTTCACATTCTAATACACAGCTTTGCAAATTTTTTAGTATTTTATGCATTGCACTTTATAATTTCAAGGCATTTTATAGCCCATTCTGGTTACAAAATCTTGGACTTTTCAAGAAGTCATAAATTGGTTTAAAAAAAAAGAACACACCAAGCCGCCCCCCCCCTCTCTCTCTCTCCCTCTCATATCAGAATGCATTAATTTTGGTGTAGAAGCAGCATAAGGAAACAAGAAATACATAAGCATAAAGTAATAAAAAAGTAAGGTTACATGAACCGTAACATAATATATTAGCATCCCCCCATCTAGGCTATTGCATCAGACTTTATGTTACCATCCATTTTACATGCTTCTACAAGGATTAACAACTTTCGCAGTTGTTATCTCTTCCATTTTTTTTCTAGAACATGGCAAAAAAATTCCATTACTGTAAACTATCTTTCCCTTTCTTTGTTGTGGCCTGCTTTGCAAGGCAATTCACCATTGTTTTTTGGTTTATGAATTCCCCACCTGTAGCGCTTCCATCCAATTCAGAATAGCAGAGAAAGATGTGCGATTGTAGCATGAAAGCTTTGCTTATCGGACAGATAAATTATTTGGCAAATAACCATAGGCAGGCTTTTCAGGCCAATGTAGAACCGGCCCTAAAACTACTAACTAGTTGCTATCACAATTAGATATTCTGTAATGTTGCAAATCTTATTAACAGAAGAAAACTGTAACTAATGACAACCAGAACTGAGACCCTGTTATTAACGCTAGCAATACTACATTACTGTCTTAATGGAATCTTAAAGGAATGAAAAACATCATACAAGTAATGAAATGACTTACATGCCATGATTTATTGACTTTAAAAAGGGCCTAACAGCAGAGCAATGTTGCTTATCTTTGGTAGCTTTTTGGTAGTCTGCAAATCCAGAGTTACCACGGTTTTGGGAGTTCCAAAGAGATTGGAAATCCCTGGAAGACAAATTTGCACAGGTCATGCTCATTCAGAAACAGTTGCAACTGTGCAGAAATTATTAGTGGAGGATTCCGTATCACCTATGGTTGACCTTCAGAGTACTCTTAATATAATATCAATTCAGTGAATGTCATCCCTCATCCACATCTGCAAATCATCAGCTGTACTTCTCGTTGGGTGCAGCATTCGTTAACAGAGGGTCAGAAAGAAAAACATATGGAATGGTGCTGTTTCATGCTGGAAAATCTACAATAGAAGAAACAAGAATACCAATATAGTAACAGGAAATGAATCCTGGGCATACCACTCCAATCTAGAAACAAAGCGACAATTGATGGTATGGTGCTCCCTAGATAAAGATGACCCACCAACAAAAGTGGAAAGATGCAAAACTTCAGGAAGAAGATGGTGGCTTCCTTCTTCTCAAAAATTGGGCACTTAGTACCAATCATCCTGCATACCCAAAAAATTAATTACTGCAGAGTGGTCTATAAGTAACTGCTTGCCACCAGTCATTGTAGCACGATGTAGCTTCACCATGACAATGCCAGAACACAAGTTCTTGGCTGATCACATCAGACTCCCCTATCTCCAAATTTAGCTCTATGTGACTTTTTCCTAAAACAAAAGAAAAGCTCTGTGGTCGCCATTTATCATCACATGAAGAGACTACTGCTGCTTACATGGAGGCTGTAAATGACCTGCCAAAAGAAGCATGGTCAGATGCACTTTAACATCCATTCAATCCACTTTTAAAGTATTCTTCATAATAGAGAATACTTTGAAAATTTGTCCAAGTTACAACTAAACTGAAAAATATTTGTGGATGCTGCTAAAAACTTTTGGAGTGACCCTTGTATTAAATTGAAATGCCACTCAAGATCTCTTGCATAGGAGTTAGATACTATGCAACGGGTTGAGATGTCTAATTTCCAATAAGTCACACCAATGAACACACAGGGAATGATGTCATTCAGATTTGGTAACATTTTTGTTACTTTGTTAACTCTACCTGGGTGACTAGTTACTTTTGTTACTCTGCAACTGTTGCACTATTTTCTGTCCATCCATAATTAATACTCCTGCTTACAAAAGAATATTAAATTTATTGGACACTTGGTGACATTGAATTAACCTAGGAATTATTTCCAGTAAGACAAGGTATCTTGTCATACTGAAACTAGAAATGAACAATTTCCAGTTTTGACAATAGTCACTTCTGCTAATCTATGGCAACAGCAATCATCTAATAATAGCCCTGACTATTCTTTCGAGATATTTCATAAAAAAATGTGTTCCATAAATGATCCTAAGTTCTACAGTATTCAGGAGTAAATAGTATATAGGCTTTACAAAAATGTTGCAACATGTAAAAGATATGAGAGGAATGAGTCAAATATGTGTAAATGTGGCTGTTTTGTCCAGAAGTGTCTAGCAGTCAAATGCAGTCACTTTCAGTATTTTCTTTAATGTACATCTATAAGCATAAGACTTCTATAAATTTTGCTACTGTTAATTTAATTTATTTGGCAGTTATTTGCAAAATATTGAGATTGGTTCTAGAGGAATCATCCTTGATATTTGCAGCATGTTGAGATAGTACTGATTTTTATGTTAAGTACCAAATTTGTTATTTAAGTTTGGTATCTTCCAAGGCTGCAAAACAGCAGTGACGCCAAACTACAAACTACCCTTTACCTGGAATATTTTTTGAAATTTTTGATTTTCTCAAAAATGGCTTAATGATTTTGATTAAAATACCATATTTTACACATATTTATATGACAATGTATTCTTGAATTTTCTGAGAATAACCTCTGAAGCCCTCTTCATTCTTTTGCATACCAGTGCAAGTTACAAATATAAAAATCTTACAAAAAAACCACCAACAAGATTTCATGCATGCACAAACAATTTAATTCGCATACATTTTTTTATGCGCATTGAACATTTCTGAGATAGCCTTGTTATTGGTTTTAAATTTCCAATACTTAAACTACTCTCAATGGTAAGTTGTTGTTTTTGTTGTTTTTTTCATCCTGATCCACAAAGAGATTGAAATTTCAATTACATCACACAGTGACCAGCTTTTAAATAGTTGACTATCGCTGTAGCATAGAATATTTCTTACTACTAAGAATGAACTAAGTCATAAAACAATTTCTATTTAAGTTTTTTCTAAATTAACATAGGTCACAGAATAGAGTGTATATAGAAAGGAAACTCGAGGGTGGCTCCTTTGATGTGCTTGAAACCAAACTCTGCACTAGATGCCATATTGGGATCTAGTAAATGCAAAGCAAATGTTGTTTATTACATACCATTTTAAGCAGATTAAAACGTGTAAAATAAAAAAGCACAAACATATGTGCTACAATCTCATGTGTGGCATACACATGACTTTCTCAGCTTGCTCTCCTACAAACAAATTATAGGACTGCTTATTCTTCTATTTCTTGTTAATTGAGATACATTTAAATACACATTTCGTTATAGGTATAAACAATAGTCAAATCTTTTTGATGCCAGCAGCTATGTGATGCTTTGAAATCCCATTCTATTTGCAAGAACTTGAAAATAGAAAAGACAAAAACCTGAATGGTAATTTACACAAAAGAAAATGTGTATGTATTTGAACATTTTTAATCAATAACAGGGAATTTCGAAAATGGTTAACACCATAAAAAATCTACAAATTGTGGGCTTTAGCAGGATCTATATTCTCTGTGTAGTAAGATTTTATCTATCTCTTTACGGTTATTAAAATATCACAGGTTTAAGATACTTTTATGACAAATGAAATGTATAACTTGAATTTTCTGGGAAGAGCCTCTGAAGACCTTTCTATTCTTGATTACTTTTATATAGCTTTTGTATAACTGGTAAACCGTAAGAGATAAACAAAAACATAGTGCATAAAAATCTGATGTGTGCCATTCACATAATGTTCTTTAGCTGTTCCACAAACAAATTTTTTTTATAAAGATTATTCTTTTATCTACACCATGCAAATCAAGATAAACATTAGGCCAAAGAATTGGTCAAATCTTTTAAAAGCTGGTCGGTATGTGAAACAATTGATGTTCGGTTTGCTTTTATGGTCCCGTTGGAGAAGAGTTAATTAGTTTAAAATTGAAACCAATAACAAGGAATATCTTAGAAACCATCAGCTCTACATAAAAAAACGTATATGACATAAATTCTGTGTTTTAACAAGATCTACATTTTATGTAGTAAGTTTTTGTCTATTTCTTATGGTTTAATCGTTATGCAAAATTCTGCAAACCCCAACCAGAATAAAGAGCTCTTCAGAGGCTATTTCCAGAGAATTCAAAATATACATTTTATTTGTATAAATTAAAATATACAGTATTTTAATCAAAATCGTTAGTGCCATTTTTGAAAAAATCAAAATTTTCGAAAAATGTTTTAGGTAAAGGGTTCTTGCAAATCTTTGTGTTGCATCCTTGGAAGATCCTAAGCTTAAATGCCGTAGTCACCGGCTTTTATAAGAAACACTTTAGCCTGTGCGTTCTCTTATTTCTCTTCTACTTACAAAGAATCGGGTATTAAAACAAATTCTGGTAATGTTTATCTTGATTAACATGATGTAGATAAAAGAATCATCTTTTGTAAGAAAAGTTTGTTTGTAGAACAGCTAGAAAAAGTCATACGAATGGAACACGTCATATTTTTGAGACTGCTTTGTTGCTGTGCATATCTACAAAACAAACTGTAGCAACATAAAATTATGGTTAGGAAAATATGTATATAGATAGGAGTAAATAACCAAGTGATTCAATGGCTGCCAAGCTTTATTAATAAAATAATAAAAAGGCTTAACTGCTGAATCAGAATGGAAGTAAAAAACATGATTAGGCAGAATGAATCGGTCCTACCTTATAAGAAAAAAATAAAAACCACACAACAACCACAACCACATTGATGCACACACATGATAAACCACATTACTAAATTTACAGGAGACATTTCATGTTTCTTTGTCATATTAATTGTACTTGAATTAGTTTTGCGTTAAGAGTCTGAGCACCATAGGCCGCCTTTTCTCTTACTGCTGCTCATTATAAGAACAGTAAAGCTTTAAGAGTCAACAAATATTCTAACTTGTACAGTGTATAAAATAGTTAAAATACACAATATACAATAACATTAATAAAATGTATATTACAAAGTGTGTAACTTCAACAACATAGCTGTTTACTTGGTCCAAGTATGGTGGAATTCGCGGAATGTGCACTGAATTTTGGTGCACAGATTATTACAGCAGATTTTCCTTTCTATATACACTCTATTCTGTGATGAGGTAGAGAAAATACTTTATATTAATTTGTTGAGTTGGTTTTTTAACACTACCTCACGGGTTGAAAATGGAAGCATAGGCTTCCGAAACTAGTCCCTCATATTAAGAATGTAAGTGACATAGTGTTGAGGTTGAAAATGGAAGCATAGGCTTCCGAAACTAGTCCCTCATAATAAGAATGTGACAGTGTGTTAAAAAACCAACTCAACAAATTAATATAACATATAATTTGACCGTCACCGTTACTAAATTCCTCCAAACATCAATCAACTATAGAGAAAATACACTTTTGTAAGAATAATTTGCTGCAGTATAATTATTTTCTCTAGCATATATGTAGAACACACACAGGAGATAATGAAAGTAAAGTACTCCACAAAAAATGCAATTTAGAGATGTCACCAGAAATACATGTATGGAGGTCCCCTGAATAAATTTAAAAAAAATATTTTTAGGAGAGAGTGAGTGTGTGTGCACACATGGGTGGATATGTAGTAGGTGTGTGTGCAGCATAGCTCAAAAATTAATAGTCTGTTAAATACCAAGTTTGGTAATTAAGTTTGTATCTTCCAAGGATGTGGCTCCAAGGATGTGACACAAAGATTTTCAAAAACATCCCCCCCAACACCAATCACCCTTTACATGGAACATTTTTTGAAAAATTTGATTTTATCAAAAATGGCTTTATTGATTTTGATTAATACCACATGTTTATTTTCATGACAAACAAAATGTACTACCTTGAATTTTCTAAAAAATAGCCTCTGAAGACCTCTTCATTCTGCATGATTTTTGTGTAACTGATAAACTGTAAGAGATGGACAAAAATTTACTACACAAAAAATATAGATCTTGTTAAATTTGAGTTAACTGTTTCTAAGATATTCCTTGTTCTTGTTATTGGTTTCAATTTTAAACTGCTTAAATTTTTCTCAAACGGGAAGTCATCTATTGTTTCATCTCTCCTTTGTTTAACTCATGACAAGCAAGGAGGACTATTGCCTACTGTTTCACACAACAATCAGTTTTTAAAAGATTTTACTTTAGCTTCACCTAGTGTATTCCTTTATTGCCCTTATGTGAATGGAACACATCAGATTTTTTAAAATATAAATTCCTACCTTTGATGGATTGGCTCTTCAATCATTTCAGAAATAGGAACTTAATATTAATTGTGTGAAATAAATTATGATACAGGCCAATTTGATACCTTAGCCCTCATTAAATTTCAGTCCTGGTTAGCTAATTGGGAGCACTCACAAAGGCAGGTGAGAGCAACATTGCTTTTGAGTTATTGAGCAGCCAATGCATATCAAGCAGGAAGGAAAGAAAAAAGGTAAGTGTGCAAACTCTGTGCAGTGGCTATACCTGGCCCACCTTATGTAAGTTACAGCACTCTTTCAAGCATACTCAAGATTTCTTACATGCAAACCTGTAAGCATTTAAAGTATCTTATAAATGTAAAAAGAAGCTAGTAACGGTGAAGTAACACATATTAATATAACAATAGTTGCAACAAATCTTCACTTATCTTTTGGAACCCTTGAACTAGTTTTGCAATACATCTAATTGTTATATCAATATTTAAAATATTTTTTAAGGCATGCTGTTTTAAGCTTTTCTAAATGTGACACATTCTAACCTTCTGATTTTGAGTTAATGCTGAAGCAATACTTTGCTGACTTGTTTTCTGAGTTGAACTTCCAGAATATGCATCTAGAACTGATGATTGATTGGATCCACTGAGATCAAGATTAGTGGTGGCTCTTGGTGATGGGACAGAATCTAATACAGATGCTGACACAGTGCTTGGGTATTTTGACTGCTCCGTGGTTGCTTCAAATGAAATTGGTTCATTTCCACTTCCAAATTCTAGACCTCCAAACTGAACATCCAAGTAGCTAATATCACCTGGCATTTCAACGGCACTTGCTGGGATCTATAAAATTAAAATTAGGCCTTTAGTCATGTGTAATTATGTAAGTTATTAAGGAATAATTACCAGCAGAAGTAATTTATAATTTGTTGAATTAAAAAACTGCCATAAGAAAAGGCATATGACATTTAATATACAAAGATGCTTACCACCACACACTGTAAATGATTTACTCTTATCAAAATGTTTCAATTATTTCTTACCTTAGAGGGAGGAGGAACTCTTGGACGTTGTGTTTTTGTTCTAGGAGGTAAAGTTTGAGTTGTACACTGTACTGTAACTGATGAAGATTCCAAATTTGGTTCTTGCATTTGGTTACTATAACTGTTGGCAGAGCCAACATAATTTGAAGATGAAAATGATGCTGAGGGAAAAAAAAAAAAAAAAACAGATACAGGAATTTTTATAAACTATATTATAACAAAATAATACTACAGTGAAGTATCAGTTATCTATATTTACAAGGGATCCACAGTGCCTGTAAACAGATAACATATTTAACATAACAAAGGCATAGTATTTAGTCTGAAATGTAAAATTTCCTTTCTTTTAGTCAGATAACTGTTAAACTAGAAAACTGATCAGTTTCTTATTCTCTTTATTTGCATCATTAAGCTTAGTATTCCTAGGTGATGGCTACAGTATTGCTAGTATGGCTGCTGATACTGAGTGCAGCAGAAGCAATTTTAGCACAAGGTTCATTTTGCAACAAAGCCATATTGCAAAATCCTATTGTCTTCAATCATCAATGTCAGAAAAAGGCAGGATTATTTATTCTGTGTATTTTTGTAAGAATTAAGCTTGGCAAACAGATGCAAGATTATTCTTCACACATACAGAGATAAAAGAGGTAAATTCTGCAAGCAGCAGTTTTTGATATATGCGCATCACAAAATAAATTCATATTGTATGATCAGTAAGAAGTTATACTTATTCTCTATTCCCCACAGAGTCCGGAAGTATGAATGTGGGAGTGAATATCCATGTGTTTAATGAAGTAAAATAATTAACCTAATGTCCATAACCTACAGATAATATGAGCTGTTTCACAAGTTTAAAGCCCCCAATATGAACACTGAAGTTAAAAGGGGGCTATATAAATGACTTAAAAAAATAAATAAATAATCAGAAAAACAGAAAAACATGTTAAGAGCATTTTCAACAACCTTAGTTTGATAAGTCAAGGCAGTTAAACACAAAAATATCTGATGTTCCATTCATACGACTTTCTCAATCTGTTTTGCAAACTATCTTACAAAAGATCATGTTAATCAAGATAAACATTAACAGAAATGCTCTTATTACTTAGCTCCTTATAAGTAGAAGGGAAATAAGGGAATGCACTAGGTGCATTTAAAAGCTGTCTCCAAGTGATTGTCATTGAGTAAAACAAAAGAGGTATGAAATGAATGAGGGCTTCCTCTTTGAGTTAAGTTTAGGTATTCTAAAAATAAAACCAATAACAAGGAATATCCCTGAAATGGTTGGTTTTACTAAGAACTATGTATGACAAATTGTGTGTTTTAGCAAGATCTATATTTTTTGTGACACAAGTTTTTGTCCATCTCTTGCAAATTGTCAGTTATGCCTCAAGTCATTGAAGGACTTCAGGGGCTATTCCCAAGAAATTCAGGATATACATTTTATTTGCCATGTATTAGTCATTTTTAGAAAATAAAAAATTTTGAAAAATGTGCCAAGTAAAGGGTACTTTGGAGCGAAGGAATTTTTCCAAAATCTTTCTGAAAACAATATATTTGCAACGAAATCCTCCATCAGGGAAAAATGGCAGGTACAATAAAAAATATTTTAGTGTCTTTCATCAAAATATCTAATACATAGCAAATAAAAGATCAGAAATTGAACAGACAATTCTTGATTTACAACCAAATTTAATAGTATTTTCAGACCCGGGTTAAGAGACAATGAAGTGAGGACCAATTGCTATGAAAATATTTTCTAGCCTGCAGGGAAAACCATAAAACTGGGGGGGATTGCAATTTATGTGCAGAGGGGTACAAAATTTAAAGACATTGATAGTAAGCAATCAGTGAGGAAATGTGTTGTGAATTGTCTGCAATTCAAATTACTGTTAAAAAAGTAAGTCTTATTGTATTAGGTGTCTACAGTCCTCCATGTGCTGACAAAAAAAATCTGATGTGTTCCATATACATGACTTTCTCTACAACTCTGCAATAAATTATTGTTAAAAAGCTTATACTTCTATTTACTTCCTGCTAATCAAGAAAAAATTAGCAGAAATAGTCTTATTACTTGCTTCCTTGTAAGTAGAAGCGAAATAAGGGAGTACCATAGGTTAAAGTGATGGTCAAAAGCTGGTTGCTGTGTGACTGATGTTTCTTTGTTTGTATGGACACGAGTTCTCAAAGTCCTGTATGAAAAAAGTATGTTTTTTATAGCTGAAACCAAAAAGGAATATCTCAAAAACAATAACTCCATGAAACAAATGTATATAACATAAAATGTGTGTTTTAAAGTGCTCTACATTTGTTGTGCGGTAAGTTTTTGTCCATCTCTTATGGTTTAGCAGTTATGGAAAATTCTGTAAAATTGACCCAGAATAAAGTAGTCTTCAGAGGCTATGCCCAGAAAATTTAAAATATACTTTTTATTTGTCAGGTAAATATCTTTAACATACAATATTTTAATCAAAATCGTTAGCCATTTTTTAGAAAATCAAAATTTTCGAAAAAAGTTCCATGTGAAGGGTAGTTTGGGGTGGGGGGATTTTTCTCAAAATCTTTGTGTTGCATCCCTGGAAGATACTAAACTTAAATACCAAGTTTGGTATTTTACCGACCTTTCATTTTTGAGTTATCGTGTTCACAGACACACATACACACACAGACCTTTTTCTGAAAATACTTTTTTTGTATACAGGGGACCCTAAAACATATATTTCTGGTGAAATCTCGGTATCAAATTTTTTGGTGGAGTGCAATACCTTCTCTATACACTATGTATGTACATAGTGTGTATAAGAAAGTAAAAAAGTCTTAACAAAACTAGAAACATGCCCAAATGATGATGAAAGAAAACAAACATAAAATCATTATAATAAGAGACCTAAATGTAGATATTTTAACAGAAAGCAAAAATAAAAGATTACTCTTATAATTACTAACAAGAAGTAATCTGAAGCTAAACGTAACACGGCCAAATAGAGTAAAATAATACACCTTATCCTATATTGATCATGCCTATACAGACTTAAAAATCTGATTTGTACCATTCACATGACTTTCTCTATATCCCTGCAACAAATTATTCTTAAAAAGCTTATAATTCTATTTACTTTATGCTAATCAGAAAAAATGAGCAGAAATAGTCTTATTACTTGCTTCCTTGTAAGTAGAAGCGAAATAAGGGACTATCATAGGTTAAGACGATAGTCAAAAGCTAGTTGCTATGTCAATGAAGTTCCTTTGTTTATATGGATAGGAATTGACAAGTTCCTGTATGCAAAAAGTATTAAGCTTTTCATAGCAGAAACCAAAAATAAGGAATGTCTCAAAAACGACGAACTTACGAAAAAAATGTATACAACATAAATTGTGTGTTTTAACGTGCTCTACATTTTCTGTGTAGTAAGTTTTTGTCCATCTCTTACAGTTTAGCAGTTATTCAAAATTCAGTAAAATTCATCCAGAATAAACTACTCTTCAGAGGCTATTCCCAGAAAATTCAAGATATACATTTTATTTGTCAGGTAAATATCTTTAATATACGATATTTTAATCAAAATCGTTAGAGCCATTTTTGGGAAAATCAAAATTTTCGAAAAAAGTTCCTTGTAAAGGGTAGTTGGGGGTTGGGGGGATTTTTCTCAAAATCTTCATGTCGCATCCCTGGAAGATACTAAACTTAAATACCAAGTTTGGTATTTTACCGACTTTTCATTTTTGAGTTATTGTGTTCACACACACACACACACACACGGACCTTTTTGTGAAAATGCTTTTTTATGATATTGGGGACCCTAAAACATATTTCTGGTGAAATATCGGTATCGAATTTTTGGGTGGAGTGCAATACCTTCTCTATACACTATGTACATAGTGCGTATAGAGAAAGTAAAAAGGGAAGATTTGATCATATCACTAATTAACGGAGGGCTTAGTGATCATTTTGGACAATAGAAAGCAAAGGATTAAATTCATAAAGAGACAATCTCAAACAGGTGATATTCGGGAATGTATACAAAGGGAAAAAAATTGATGAAAAATTTGAACTCTTTATGAATATTTTAAGGACTTGTCTAGAGTAGTCAGCATCATTACAAAAGGTTATCTGTGACAAGTATTAACCCAGCAATTAGTCTAGCAAAGGAATAAACAAATCAATAGAGAGAATGAATTTCTTAAATAGTTTAAAAAGAAGTCAAATTAAATGAAAGGTCTTAAAGGTATATAGAGAACTACTATTATACTACATATATCATATCTAAATACAGTTATTAAGGACGCAAAAAAGCATAACAATCAAAGACTGCTGCAAAATGCAGAAAATAAAATTAAAAAGATTGTACATAGAGAAAAACATTAAAATGGGTAAATAATTTAAGAATTGAAAAAAACCACCACCAAATTGATTACCCAATAAATATCAGCAACACCTTTAGTAATTACCGTGTAAATATTGTGTTAAATCTGGGAGTTAATCAAATGAACAAATGAGATAAGGTAAGTAATTCCATGGTAGTCGAGAAATAACAAAAGAGGAAGTTATTAAACAGTCATCTTGCGGGTTAGATGAATACTCCAATCAAATGGTAAAATATTGCAAATATGAAAGCTTCAATTTAGAGGCATTCCCAAGTAAACTAAAGGAGGTAATGGTTGGACCAATTTACAAATAGAAAGGTTCCAGACAAGCTATGGAAAATTATTGCCCAATATCTCAGTTTTGTATTCTCAAAAATCATGGAAAGTCACTACTTAGAACAACTTCAGAATTTTTGCAATAAATTTAATATCATATCAAAGAATCAGTTTAGCTTTCAAACAAAAGAAATCTACTATACATGCAATTGGCAAAGGGAATGATATAGAGCAATACACAGAAAGGAAATAGTGGTAGCAATCTTTCTGGATCTCTCCAAAGCCTTTGTCTGTGTTAATATTAAAAACCTACTGAGGAAACTAGAAAACTATGGAATAAGAGGCATACCATTAGAATTTGCTAAGCTCATACTTATCTAGCAGGAAACATTATATAGCGATAATAAACAACAGATTGAAATCTGAGAAAAATTAAGTCACAGTTTAAACATATATTGCATGGCATACCATGGGGTCCAAATTGGAGAGATATTTATTTATACTGTATATAAGCTACTTGTTTAAAAAATATGTTGTGCTCCATTCACATGACTTGCTTACATCTCTGTAACAAATTATTGTTAATAAGCTTATTCTTCTATTTCATGCTAAAACATTAACAGAAATGGACTCATAAGTCCTTATAAGTAGAAGCGAAATAAGGGAAATACTAGGCTAAACCGACAGTCAAATGTTTCAAAATGTGGTTGCTATGGGATTGAAATCTGTTTCTTTGCATGGCCAAGCATTGACTAGTTCCCTTATGAGAAAAGTTTTAGTGTTTTAAAACTGCAATCAATAACAAGGAATATCTCGAAAATGGCCAACTCCACAAAAAAAATGTATATGACATAGATTGTGAGTTTTATCGAGATTTACACTTTTTGTGCAACTCTTACGGTTTACCAGTTATGCAAAATTCATTCAGAATAAAGAGGTCATTAGAGGCTATTCCCAGAAAATTCATGATACACATTTTACTTGCCATACGAATATTTTAATCAAAATACCTTATTTGAGAAAACAAAAATGTTCAAAACTTTTTCCTGTAAAGGGTAGTTTGGTATGGGGGGATTTTTCTCAAAATCTTTGTGTTACATAGCTGGAAGATACTAAACTTAAATACCAAGTTTGGTATTTTATAGACTTTTCGTTTTTGAGTTATGTTACACACACACACACCCACCCACACCCTACACCCAGCAGTGATGATGATGATTGGGGTTTAAGGGCAATCAACTACTAGGTTATCAGTACCTTTAGAAAACTAAAAGGGACACAAGACCAGATTTAAAATGGGTTAAAATCAGCTATGGATAAAATGCAAGCTAAAGACATAGAATAAATGGTAAAAACTGTCCATTTCTAAAACATTTTTAAAAACCCATGAACAATAGTCAACAATAAGCCTCAAGGGGCAATAAACCTAAAAAGAGATAATCGTAAATGTAAAATTAAAAGCGGAGCAGCATAAAATAATAAAACAAACTAGATCCTGACCGTAAAAGTAATTGTTGATAAAAATTTAAGAACCTTCTCAAATGTCATTGCAAAGAACCTCCACGAGGGAGGTACGCAGCTGGAGAGTCGTGCACATAGCTACTAGAGCAGCACACAGCACACACTAGCAGCATATGTGCCACCATCAGTGCTGCTCCACAGAGAGGACAGACAGGGTTTGATCTTTAGTACAAAGGTGACTATGAGTAAAAACGCAGTGGCCAATTCACAATCGAGCTAACTGTATCTCCTCCCGGCAAGAAGGATCTGAGGTTACCCAGGTTATAGGGAGGTCTTTTACTTTCCAAAGCTTGTTAATGTGGAGAGCCGACCACTCCACATGCCAGCCTGAATAAGTCGCTCTCCACACAACCACCCTAAAATCTTCTGCTGGTGCACTGGTAACATTAACACTGGGCATTGTGACTGCTGATTTCTCCGGCAAATCCGCCAACTCATTTCCCCGCAAGCCAACATGTCCAGGGATCCAGGCACACCCCACATTATCACCAGAAGTGTCCAAAATGTGAAGGGCATCCTGGATGCATTGCACTAAAGGATGGCAATTGTATAGCTCATAGATGGTCTGAAGTGCACTAAGGCAATCAGTAAGAACAAGGCAGTCACCCAATTGACGACAGCAAATATACAGAATGGCTCGGTAAATAGCATACACCTCTGCATATAAATAGAGGTATAACTAGGCAAACCGAAAGTATACGGTTCGATGTCAGTAACAAATGCACATCCAGCACTGTTGGGACCCCTATTGCCATATATATATATAGCCACTGTACTTTGATAAATATTCTAAAAAGCAACTATGAATACTAGACGTAGGGGTATCAGATTTCCCATATGCTGTCATCCCAACATCAACGTGGGATATATCAAGCAACCAAGGAGGGTACACCCTCTCCCCCTTGGGAAACATGAGAGACAGCACAAGATTAAGTTTCCGAAGTAGCTCACGGAAACAAAAACCTGCAGGTCTGGGACAGAGTGACAGGTTTCTATAGAATACGTCCAGTCCGATGTTGAAAAAAGGGATAAATGTTGGATGCGAAGGCATGCACTGAAGCCGACAACCATAATTACCTAACAGGACATCCCATCAATAGGGCACAGGGCGTTGTGCCAATTCGGCGCAAAGGCTAACAACTGGACTGGTCGGAAAGCTCTGACCGCCACACGGATTGTGGACAGAGTCTAATTTCCTCAGCACAGACGGTCATGCTGAAGAATAAACAATCATCCATAGTCCAACTTGGATCAGACCAGTGAACGGTAAAGATGCATTAACACTATCCGATCCGCTCCCCAAGATTTGCCACTTAGTATCCGTAAAATATTAAGAGAACGGCCACAGCGGGCTTTCAGCTGTACTATATGTGGTGACCAGCAAAATTTATGATCAAATATCAGTCCAAGGAATCTCGCCTCATCTGCGAAGGGAAGGAAATCTGGCCCAAGGTGAAGTGTAGGTACCATTCACCACTTACGGCACCAGAAGTCTTCTCAGTAGAGAAACGAAAGTTGTTTTTATGCTCCAATCATAGAGATTGTCTAAACACCGCTGGAGACAAAGTTCCAAAAAGGTGCATGCTGAGAAGTACAAAAGATGGCAAAGTTGCCTACGAATAAGCAGGGCGAGACACCTGGGGAAACACATTGAAATATAGAGCTAATTGCTATAGCAAACAGCATCATGCTTAGAAGTGACCCCTGTGGTACACCATTCCCTTGAATAAACAGGTTCAAAAAAACCAAGCCGACCCTGATTCGGAGAACACGGTCACTCATAAACAACGGTAGGCGTCCACGTAGATTCCAGCTGAGGAGGGAACGTAATATCTGTGCTCGCCAATGTGTATTAGAAGCCTTCTCCTGGTCAAAGAATATTCCAACTGTTTGACAGTTCTTAAGGAATCCATCCATGATCTGCATCGACAGCAATACAAGATGGTCAGCTGCTGAACGACATTGGCGTATACCACACTGGGTGTTGAACAATTTGCGAGTTTCAAGCCACCATACCAACCGCCCATTGATATTGCCTTCCATTACCTTGTAGATGCAACTGGTGAGGGAAATTGGATGGTAGCTGGAAGAAAGGTGACGGTCCTTTCCTGGTTCAAAACTGGAATGATGGTGGCCTCCCACCACTTATCTGGAAAACTGGCATCAACCCAGACATGATTATTGACCTGGAGTAGGAAAGCCTTACCTTCAGGAGAGAGGTGTTTCAACATTTCAATGTGGATGCCATCTGGACCGGGTGCAGATGAAAGTGCAAGTCTAGCTCTGCCATGGTAAAAAGGCGATTGTAATATTCAAAGTTACCAGAACAAAGGGCAACGCTTGAGATTCTGAGCGTGATGCTGTTTGCTATAGTAATTAGCTCTATATCTTAATGTGTTCCCCCAGGTGTCTCGTCCTGCTTATTCGTAGGCAACTTTGCCATCTTTTGTACTTCTCAGCATGTGCCTTTTTGGAACTTCGTCTCCAGCAATGTTTAGACAATCTCTATGATTGGAGCATGAAAAACAGCTTTCGTTTCTCCACTAAGACGACTTCTTCTTAATCTTGACAAGCAGAAACTCAGGGGAATAGATATCTAAGCTAGACACTTGAGTGAAAGCCCTGCCAAGAGTGTTAGCCATGCCAAAAGGATCAACTGCAGCGAGGCATGCTGTTTTAAGACTGGCGATGGGCATTTGAGTTTTTTGCTAGCCTTACTAAGTTGTCTAGATTTGCAGCTTTTTTATATTGTATTAGAATATTTATTAAAAGACCCTGAGAGCACGTCTGCGAGCACCAATAACATTTCGGCTGTCATCAGTCCACCAAGGTACCAGAAATTGGCAGGTTCGGTCAGTTGAATGGATTGCTCAGCAGTGGAAAGAATTTTCTCTGTGAGATGGTCCACTAAATAGTTCACAAGAGTTGTGCTCATCGGAGTTAAATTCAGTCAAGCAGGAATACAGTTCCCAGTTGGCACCTAGGTAAACGAGTGGAACATACAGTGTATGTCAAAAGACTAATAAGACATGGGAAGTGAAAGATATCATCTTTGATAAGCACCATGGAACCGTCATGTGCAGGAATACCCTCTGCCGGTAATAAATCACACCGTACAGAGGAGTACTACCTGATTGTAACGATGTCTTGAGGTCAGAGCTTGGTCTCTTGTAAACATACGACCAAAGGCACGAGTCTGGTGGAGCTCTGGCTGATGTGGTCTTATTCCATATATGTTCCACTGTAGGACAGACATTATGTATATTATGGGATAAGTACTATGTAGAAAGGCATTTCTGCATATTGGGCTGTGCTGGTTGGTTTAATTTGTTCTTTTGGCCATTGGACTAACACTGTTCAGGAGTACGATCCTGTCGCTTACGTACTGTCCCTCTTGCAGCGAGGGCAGAATCCTCCTGTTCCATCTCCAAAGGAGAGGACCCCTTTCCAATAGAAAATTTTGATTCGAGGTCCTGATCGGTGAAGATGGTGGTCGCTAATCTATGCTCCCTCCAGAAGAGTCCTCAGAAGAGTATCTACGAGGAGAGTGCTGTAGACTTTTTCTTTTCAGAGGGGTTTTTGCAGAGAACTTTACACTATGTTTCAAGAAGTCGCTTCATACATAACTGGTCCTGTGCGTAATATCCAGTGTGGTATATGTATGGGCTTGCCAGGTTTACTTCCTGAGGTCGAGGGTCAGGGTGATAATTGTGCAGGACTATTCTTTATGTTGGCGGATTTAGCAGATGCTGATGCAATCATAGAAGTAGATGTCGAGGACTTTGTCAGCGCTCTGGCTACGAGAACTTTTTCTGAGATAGTGGCACCGTTTAAATTGCCAGTCTGTGTTGCAATTTCTGAAGTCGCCACCGGTTTAGCTACAACAGAGCTATAGGTACCTTACCTTGGGATGCAGGGTTCGCGAAGTCGCAGGAGCTTACGGGCTTCCAAGAAGGAAACCTTCTGTCACCCGTTTCTCCTGGATTGCTTTCTCCTCTGCAAAATGGGGGCAGTCTCTGGAACTAGATGGGTGCTGCCCATTACAATTCACATACAATGGAGCTGAAGCACTAGCACCATTGTGGGAGACGTTATCACAGTTGATGCAGATGGATTTGCCGTTGCACATCTCGATAGTGTGGCCAAAAGGTTGACATTTGTAACACCGAAGGCGGTTTGGAATATACAGCCTAACCTCGATAGCTTCCCAACTGCCTTGATCTTCTGAGGGAGGTCAACCTGATCAAGGTCAGAAACAGGGTACAGGTAGGCAAGAATTCACCATTTACCTTACACTGAACCCGATAAAGAGATACGACACCTTGAGCTAAAAATTCTCCTTTATCTCCTCAACAGACAAACCTTCTAGTGCGTGGGTGGTTACTAAACCGTGGGAGGAGTTTAAGGATCTGTGCACTTCGACTTTTACAGGATAGCTGGCTAACACTGATGCTTTAAGTATTCTAGCAGCCTGGGAAGCAGGAGAGTGCCATACGAGCCCAAATGCATGACTTCACTGGACCAGCAATGTTGTCAAGACCCTTCTGAATAATAAAAGGGCTGACCGTTGTAAACTGTGTTCCCTCCTCTGTCTTAATAATAAAAGTAGCGAGGACCACATGACTCGACTACTTCATTTCCTAGGTCTTTACAAATGTTGAGAGGTTTGTTTTTAGGTGCCATAAGATGATATTTATATTCATCCCCCAGTTCTTCCCACCCACCACAGAACCCAATGAGAGGTCACTGCACTTGGGTGACAGGTCTGTACAGGGAAATAGCAGGCACCCACTCACCCTGGAGTTCGGTATAACACCTAGTCCTGGCCGATTGACTAGGGGTGGGTTAGTCTCTAGCCTCCCATTTAGATGAAGCAGAAACCAAAGTGGTCTATTAGGCTGTACACCCTCCCCAGTCACTGAAAGACAAGCCCATGCTCAGGTATGCAACCCTCAACCAACCAGGATATTCCTTTCCACCGACACAGGTCTCTACACACGGCCTACACATGGGTGAGCATTTTTACTACTGACCCCCTCACCACTCTGAGGTTGCCCACAGAGGGAGTCAAGGTGGCTCGGGACCCTGGGTGCGCCTAACCCATACCTACCACGGTAGGCCCCTGGCTGGGGTGTTTAGTGGCAATGGCAGCAGCTCATCTTTAACAATTTTCAATTAAGACATCTGAATATAATATAGTGTTTTCAAATTTGTGTGTAAATTCACATTGCAGGCGGTAAAGATAGGAAGAGGAGAAACCAGAAATGTACTGGTATATTTACGGCCCAAGGAAGGGAAATGAAATTTATCTTTCTGCTTGACTATTGGCTTCCAATACAACATTATGTGCAACCATTGAAGAGTAAGGAAGTTCCCTAATTTTATTTTAGTCTGAAAGAGTAAACCTTTTTCCAATAAGAATGCTCACAGGCCCGTTCACAGTTAATTTTTAGCGCAAAAAAAAAAAGGCAGCCTTGGCAGTAATCCAAACCATTTTTCCCAGGCTTTGTTACTGCTGTGCTCGCAAAATTTTAACTTACTTTTCCCCTGCATGGCATTTGAAAAACATACATCGCGAATGCAACAAAACCCCCAGTCTTAAAAATTAATATTTTGAAATGAAACAATGTCTTGTATTTGGATCAATCCTTTTCATTGAAAATATCACCTTGACAATTAACATATGACCTCACTATCAAACTATTTGTTTACTAAAATGTTATTCTTTATGAAAGTATATGTATCATTTTTATACTATTCAATTCAATATAGTTTACTTTCTGAAAACCATATAAATAAAATAAAAAATCTGATGTGTTACACTCTAGTTGCTCTACAAACTTCCTACAAAAGATTAGTTTTTTTTCTTTCTACACAATGCCAATCGAGATAAACATTAGCACAATTTTCTTATTACTTAATTCCTTATAAGTAAAAGAACTAAAGGAATGCACTATGCTAAAGTGATAGTCAAATGTTTTAAAAGCTATCATTTTGCGATTGTCATTGCTTGGCCAGAAGTAGAGCAAAAGAAAAACGAATACTTCCCTTAGAAAAGTGTAAGTACTTCACAATTGAAACCAATAACAACGAATATCTCGGAAACGCTTACCTCAACAAAAACATAACGGACATAAATTATGTGTTTTGACGAGATCTACATTTTTTGTATAATAAGTTTTTGTCTCATCTCTTACAGTTTAGCATTAAGCAAAATTTGGCCAAAATAAAGAGGTCTTCAGAGGCTATTCCAAAAAAAATCAAAGATATAATTTTTATTTAGGACGTAAATAGCTTTAATATTCAGGATTTTAATAAAAACTGTTGGAGCAATTTTTTAAGAAAATCAAAATTTTTGAAAATGTTGGCATGTAAAGGGTAGTTTGTGGTGGGGAAATTTCTTGAGAATCTTAGTGTTGCATCTCTAGAAAACACTAATCCTAAATATAAAATTTGGTATTTAATGGTCTTTTCATTTTTGAGCTATGCTGTCCACAGTCAGACACACACACAGACCTTTTTCTAAAAATGCTTTTTTTGGACTCAATTTTTTCCAGTAAAATCTCGACATTGCCTTTTCTATCCACTATGTACATTGTACATGAAGGTTAGAGAAAGTAAAAAAAAAAAATAAAAAAAAATAAAAAAAAAAAAAAAAAAAAAAAGTGTTCCATTGTTTACTAGCTTATGCTTCTATTTACTTCATGCTAATTGAGAAAAATTAGTAGAAATAGTCTTATTACTAGCTTCTTTGTAAGTAGAAGCGAAATAAGCAGGTACCATAGGTTAAAGTGATAGTCAAAAGCTGGTTGCTATGTGATTGAAGTTCCTTTGTGTGGACAAGAGTTAACAAATTCCTGCATGAGAAAAGTATAAGGTCTTAAAGCCGAAACCAATAACACGGAATATCTTAAAAACAATCAACTCCACCAAAAAAATGTACATGACATAAATTGTGTGCCTTATCATGGTCTACATTTTTGTGTAATAAGTTTTTGTCTATCTCTTATGGTTTACCAGTGTTGCAAAATGCAATAAAAGTCATTCAGAATAAGGGGGTCCTTAGAGGCTATTCACGTAAAATTCAAGATGTACATTTTATTTGGCATGTAAATATCTTAAATATAAGATTTTAACCAAAATCAGTAGAGGCATTTTTGAGAACATCAAAATTTTCGAAACTTATTCCTTGTAAAGGGTAGCTGGAGGTGGGGGAATTTTCTTGAAAATCTACGTGTCACATCCTTGGAAGATATCAAATGGTCTTTTCGTTTTTGAGCTATGCTGTCCACAGACAAACAGACAAGACAGGCACACACAGACCTTTTTCCAAAAATGCTTTTCTTGGATTCAGGAGGACCCAAAACAAGTATTTCTGGTAAAATCTTGGTATCAAATTTTTGTGTGGAATACAATACATTCTCTATACAGTATGTACATAGTATGTGTAGAGAAAGTAAAACATTTGATGTGTACCATTATGACTGTCTCCAAACTATTGTTGCCAAAGTTTAATTCTTTATCTAATCATGGTAATCAAAATAAACATTGACAGAAATGGTTGTATTAGGTCCTTCTAAGAGAAGAGAAATAAGATGCTAAAGTATGTCAAACCGTTCTTCCCATTTGAGAAATGTTTTAAACAGCTTAAAATTGAACCAATATCAAGTAACATCTTAGGCAGTTAAATCTACCAAAATATGTACATGACAAACTGTGTGTCTTACCGAGATCTACAGTTTTTAGTGTATCTCTTATGCTTCACTAGTTATGCAAAATTTATCCAAAATGAAAAGGGCTTCAGAGACTATTCCTAGAAAATTCAAGATATACCTTTTATTTATCATGTAAATATCTTTAATACACAGTATTTTAATCAAAATCATTAAGAGCCATTTTTGAGAAAAGCAAAATTTCAAAAAAACTTAAAGGTAAGGGTAGTTTTGGATGGAGGGGATTTTCTAAAACCTTCATTTTGCATCCTTGGTAGATACTAAACTTCTCGTCCACAGCCACACTCGCAGGCTTTTTTCTAAAATGTTTTTTTTTTTATTATTATTCAGGAGACCTCGAAACAATTTCTGGTGAAATCCTGACATTGAATTTTTGGGTGAATACAATACCTTCTTTACCTACTATATACAAAGTATGTGTAGATAAAATAAAAAAAGCTAGAGCTCGGGGAATAAACAATATAAGTTTTAGAAATAAGTTACATGCAAATTTTCACATATGCAAGAACCATTAAATTTAAATTTCACTTTAAATTGAACAGTCTTTAGACCATACACTAACACTGCAATGCCATTAATTATTATATAAAATGTTTTGATTAAAAACTGATTTTTACTTTCTATAGCCCTCTGTAAGAATCCTCTTAACCTTTTGCCAAGCATCATTCTTATAGAAATCAAAGTGCCCTTCCTATTGTGTGAGGTAATGAAGTAAATACTAGCAACATATATTTGTTATAGAATAGACCTTGCCAAATTTCCTCCACAATACATCTATCAGCATACAATCATTCCTCACCGCTAATTAAATTAGCAATCTCTTTTGCTAATATATTCAATCCTTTGAAATTATTTGACATAAATTTTGTCACAAAATTTCAGTTATACTTTTAAAACTCAGAATTGTTTCAAGAGCTATTTACTTGCATCCCCAGCTGAAGGTCAACACTACTATGTGTACACCTTGGGTGCTAGTTTTTCGGGAAAACAAAGCTGGGGGGGGGGGGGGAGAAGAGAGAGAGAGATCACTTTCTTTTTGTCATCTCTTTCCATGAGGTGCTCAGCCCTGATGATGAATAATTACCTAATTAGCTGTGAACTGAATTATTAAAGAAACAGCACATGTGCACTTGCTGAATTCTATAGACAGAAGAAATGTAAGCATTGAAGCTACTAGATATCAGGATATATAACAAATTTCACGTCTCAATGCTATTGCCATGCTCTGCTTCCAAAATTGTGCGAAAACTATGAATGAAGGCTAGGAAGCTGAGCTCCCAAGAAAACATGCATGCATAGTACTTACTCTACAATAGACATATTACGTACATTTTAGTGAACCATACCAGTCCGCTATTATACTTAACACCACTAATTACGGGCCCATTCACATAGAAATTCAACACAAACACAAAAGCTTGTGGGCAGGTTAATAAATGGGACCATCCAAGATTTTCATTAACAGGAATACCTTGCAATTTCTAAGTTTTCATGTTTGCATTAAAGATTCCAGAGAAAAAACATAGCATCACTAAGAGGGAAAATGGAGTCATCTGATGACTAAAATCATTGTGTTTATGACAAAATGTGCAATCTTACAAAACGTGCAAATCTTATGAAGATAACTTGTTACAAAATATTTAGAAACATACTGCAAATGAACTGATATGATCGTTTTAATTATTATGATGGTGCCTTTTGACATTGTATAACACTTTGTAGGTTATCAGCATATATTGCTTCCTTTCATCTACTGCAAAATATAAAATGAAATACAATACAAATATAAGCTAATGCATTGTAGCAATATAAAATGCACTGCTGTATTGTTATTAATAATTGTAGCATCCATTTTCAATTACTTTTAACCAAATTATATTTTTAAAGCTAACGATTTATGCATTGTGAATACCACAGTGAGTTTTATTTATATATGTTATATGTGTATACCCTCATGAGAATGTTTCTATGTGAATGGCCCTTAAAATTGGTACCAGCAGGTGCACTTCATTGTATAATACCTGGCCATCTGTATACTTCACAAGCATATTACTTTCTGACATTTTGCTAATTAGCTTGCCATACTTTACTAGTGCAAAGCATGAATAGCCAAAGTAGTTCATCTAAATTCATTTAAAACTTTTGTTTCATGTTTTGGTAATGAATTTTAGCCTTACCTCCTGATGTGGCAGTAAATCCTGAAGGAGGACTTGGAGGCTGATATGCAGTTGATGAAGTTACAGGATAGGTGTTGTTTGATGAGCCATATGAAACCACCGAAGCTGCAACAGCAACTGCAGAACTGCTCGTGCCAATTCCCACAGCTGACTTCAATGTTTCTGTCGCCTGTGTTAATTGACTCAGGTACTCTGATTGGACTGCAGTTAGCTGGCCCACTCCAACAGGTACTGGGCTCTGAAAATTAAATTAGTCAAACTCTGAAGTATTAAAAAAGAATATATTGACATTTCTCATTTGTAGTATCCAAAACTGCAATTCTTTCTTCTTTTTATTGCCTAAAATGTGCTGTTTTTCTCTTAACAAGTTCATTCATAGTTAAATAGAAAACCATCATGATTTGTTACAAAGGCTTTCAGCCATGCCATAAACTGTACTTATCCAGAAACAAGACAATGTTTTGTGCAACACACACTACCTAGACATGGTTTCAAAAATGTGAATATTCTGGAAGGCCATCAAATTCACCAGATCTTAATATCATGGAAAACATTTGGGGATGGCTTTCCTATCATGTGATAGGAATTCTCTCCATAGTTTAGTACTTCAGAAAAATTACAGAAAGTGTTGCAACAAGACTGGAATAAAATTTCAGTTAAATATGTATTTAAAAACTCTATATGATTCAATCCTACAAGGGTATATGGACTTATTCAAAAGAATGGCAAGTGTACTAGTTACTAGTCAAATGCTATTTTTCACTTGTAAACACATTTTGTGTTTAATTCTCTGGTCGTATTCAAGTTCAGTGGTACACTGGTAGTATATTTAGTCAAAGGTGCTTCGTTCCTACAGTTTATCTTATAGGACTATGTGATTAATAATATTTTCTTACTGAACTCGTAGAAGTATGATAAGCAGATTTCTATTTTTGCATTCCACTAATTCTTTCTTGTTCCATCTGATTTATGCTTCTTTTTCTTTCTTCCATGTTCTTTCTAATTTTTTCTTACACACACTTTTCTTTTCTTTTTATATCTTTTATGTCATCTGGTATGCTTATGAACATTGCCTTCACTTCATTCACTCCCAGTCCCGGATGGAGTTCTACGCACTAATGCGTTTCAAAAAACTTAAAGAGTCCTTAATGCATTTTCTTGTTACCATTCGGATTGCTTATTTTTGTCCTATTATACAGACCGATGCATGCTCTATACAGCTGTAACGCTCTATCCATGTTTCTGCTTTAACAAGCATTCACCTCACACGTTTGACTCTTCTCACTCCCGCAGGCAATAAGTTTGATTACTTAGCAGTAAAGCTAAATAACTATGGCAAATGGACAGAGCAAAGGAAAAATGTGCTATGGGGAAATTAGCTATCAATAGCATAAGAACATGGTTAATGAGTATATGAGAGCAAGCTGGCTAGAAAGATTATTTTAGCAACAGTGGAATCAAAAATGATGCATGGAATAGAGATTTGGGGGACTGAAAAAGAATGGGAATGTATACATCAAATTCATAGGTACTTTTGCAAAATGATATTGTATTACCAAGAACAGCTCCAAATGGGGTAGCATTAGCTGAATTAGGAACATCTGGGAGGAAGGGATCAGTAATCAGATAGTGAAATTCTGGAACAGGATCCAAGTATTAGAGGATGGAAATATTGTCAAAGACTGTTTTAGTGCACAAGAATCAGCAAAATGGGAAAGAAACTGGATATATCAAAGGAAATTGTAAGAGAAGTTAGATTGGGCAAGATAGCCAATCAACAGACAATAGGGAGACAAAAACTATGGAATAAAGTGAAAGCTAGGATAGGCAATATAGAGGAACAAGAAATAATAGATAACTTAAGGAATAAGAGTACTATAATATTATATAGGAATGTTACAGAATGGGGAAATGAAAAAATGGAAAGAGGGTCTGGCATGGGCAAGAACAGGAACAATGTTATTAAAAGGTCAAAGTTGACAAAGATCTATGCCCACTATGTGGCATTGTTTATAATTTACACTGTATAATTGAGTGCAAGGAAACTAAAATGTGAAGAGAGAAATTATGGAATAATTTTCCATGGAATAATTCATAACAACTTGCACCCACTTTAATCCTTGAGAGGACATTCCAAGAATAACTATTCCAAGATTTGTGCAGAATTCATAAAACTGGCTCCTAGTGTTTTAAGAAATGATTTACAACTTCTTTTAACCTTAAATGGCATTTCATTAAAATTAATATTGCACACCAAAAAATGCTAAACAAATACTTTGATTAGCTTTTTTTTTTAATGTAGTAGTTCAAGAATGCAGTTTTCTAGCAAGTAAACTAGAGTACCAAAATATCCCAAAAGAAATACTTGTTATTAATAGTAAACAATAAGTTTTCAATGTGGAAGCAAACACAATGAAGCAGATATCACTAAATTTATACTGGATGTCTGGATGGAAGGTATCAAAGCTGAACAACTTATATCTTGCAAACCAATTATTACACTACATTTTTGCAAGGAAAAAATTATTAAAGTTTTGTACTACAGTTTCACATCTTAAACTTCATTATATAACCGAAACAAGCATTCAGATGATATTCCACATTGTACCATGAAGCTTAAAACATGTTTTGTGAAACTGTGGTCATAGTAACCTTTATGCAAGGTTTTAGGTTGCTGAAGACTTATCTTTAAGTCTGGAGATCCAGGATGCCAAGCAGTTGGCCCACCTATGCCACTCCACTTCCCAGACA
The DNA here is from genome assembly GCA_030762935.1 of Hymenopus coronatus. NCBI lineage: Eukaryota > Metazoa > Arthropoda > Insecta > Mantodea > Hymenopodidae > Hymenopus > Hymenopus coronatus. The sequence goes on along the minus strand of CM060896.1, from coordinate 34,595,072 downwards.
TTTCTCTATCCAAAGAGCTGAAATGTGGTGGAGCTAAATCCTGCTGAAAGATCGTTTGATAAGACAGTTTAGGGAGAATATATTACTTTGGCATATGCAAGTATGCAATTCAGGCACAGCTCTTCTAAAAAGAATGGTCAAATCACCATATTATGCATTAAACCAGCCTACATTGACTTTTGTTATCAGACACCAATTGACATATGATGTGGATTTTAACTGCTCCAAATCCTACAATTGTATTATTCAAATAAATGTCTTAAATATATAAGATTTTAATTAAATTGTCAGTCATTTTTGAGAAAAATGAAAATTTTCGAAATTTTTTCCATGTAAAGGGTAGTTTGGGGTGGAGGGATTTCCTTGAAATTCTTTGTGTTGAATTCTTGGAAGATACTAAACTTAAATCCCAAGTTTGGTATTTAACAGCGTTTTCATTTTTGAGCAATGCTGCACCCACCCACCCCCACACACACAGAACTTTTTCTGAAAATGTTTTTTTTTTTTTTTTTTTGGATTCAAGGGGTCCCAAAATATGTATTTCTGGTAAATCTCAGTATCAAATTTTTGGGTGGAATACAATACTTCCTCTATACACTATTACATAGTATATGTAGAGAAAGTAATAACATCACCAAATTGAAGACAAAACAGAAATCCAGATATTTTAAAACAAATTTTACTAAAAAACAAAGCCATTTTCAAATATCCCAGTCAGATTATACTATCTTTATTACAACCTCCATTTAAGGTTTGAGTTAGATATTAATTGGGAGTTAGTGCAAATTTTCACATTATGACCTTCAGTTAGTCTGGAGTTATTCTTAGTGGTACACTGTCGCCTTGGTAGCAGTCAGTATGCTACTAGAAGGCAAACATTAAAAAATGATTTATCTTTCACCTCGAACGATAGCTGGTAGTGATTCTGTGAATAAATATTTACATAACAGGAGGAAAGCCAAAATAATTAAGACTTCGAAAGAATAAAATCTATGTTTAGATGAGGAAATAAACTTATTGTTTAAAGTTGCACTGGTTACTTTAACTATCATATTTCTGCTGCTAACACATCCAAAATTGTTCTTGGGCATCCTAGTCTGCTTATCATCCCTGCCCCCACCTTTCTTTTGAGTATGGAGGAAACTGAAATATAATGCAACCAACATTAGACTGATCCATTAAAAGCTTCTATCCTATTTTTCAGGTAATCTTTAAAAAGTATTTCAATAGCAAATATAAACCTTATATTCCAAAATATTCTATGTTACTAGTAACCTACAGAGAGCAAGAAGGAAAAATCTGTATATAGGAATACTACAAAATTACTTAATATATTTGCACACTAATCTATACAAGTACGTCAATGGCAAGATACTGTGAAACATAGGCTTTCCATTTTTTGTTTGTAAGTGGGATTTTCTTCTAAATATATTTATTAACAACTTCATTTACAATAATCAGAGCGTGTTAAGAGTAAAGCTTATTTATTAATATTTTGAAATGATTCAATCTAGCCAAATTTCTATAACAACAATATAGCAACAACAATATAACACAATTTGTAACAATGTTGAGAATGAAGTGGTCACACATTGTGCATATAATAGGAATAAGATACTGAATTAATAAATACCCTCATACAGGTTATCTTAGTAGAATATTTCTGAGTTAGGTTTGTATCACTTACGTATAGTTATTCCAGACCAGTTCCAAAACCATAACCATCGACAATGAAGCCCATATGGCTTCGAAACCAGTCTGGAAAAACTGTACAAAAGTGACACTTAAGTGTTACAAACCCAACTCAGAAATATTCTGTTCATAGGTATTACTGTTCCAAATACACCCTTTGATTAAAATTGTTGTTAGGTATCTTAATATTTAACCTATGCAAATCTTAATATTAATGCAAGTACACTTTATTAGTACCTGAAAGCATCCAGTCCATTACCAAGCTCTCTAAAATTACCTATATTAATCATGAAAGCCCACCTCACAATAGTTTGATAAATCTTTAGATCCCATACACATAAATAGATTGCAGGCTCAAGAAAATTACAGCAGAAAGTTTATTTTGCGGATTTAGTGCAACAACTTTCTACCTAGGCAGGTTGAAATCGCTGACAAAAACATTGCAAACAATACAAATTGTTAAACTCCAAGCTAATTAACCTAGAGATAGCATTTGAAATAGGGAGCACTCAATTTAAACAGTTAGCAAAACCACAACTTTTAATCGGATATCATAATACAAGCCCTTAATAGATTATATCAATAATCAAATTAAAACTCATGATAGAGATAATAATTTCTTTCAAATAAACTGTAGGTTTATTAAGTGGCTGAGTACACATTTTATTCAACAATGTAGCCAGCCATACTGAACTTGCCTTTCTTTCTAACAGACCTTTGTTTGTTCATTGTCATGCTTTCCCTTCTCAACCAAGCTTATTGCAAAGCACATGCAGGGGAGGGGGGCACCAAATTGTACAAATACCCATTATCTTTAAGGTAAAAATGTTATTCTAATGTGTATACTTTCAATAATTATGGCTTCATTATAAAATGCATAATATTAGTAAAATCAATGCTTTTGGAAACATTGTTTTAGATTTAATTTGTTCTACTTCAACTAAAATGTGCAAATTCTACGTCTAACCAAACCAAAGAGAGGAGCAACTGAAGATTTTGTATTAACTTCTGCTTACTGACACACAACTTCAGGTTCAGCTCTGCTGGCAATAAATCAAGAGACTGTGGTGATATGTGCAAGATGGAAAAGCACTAATACTAAAGGTAGAAAGGAGATACTTGATTTTGGTAGTAAGAATATTAATCTCATTATTTTGAATAAGGGAAATGAACCATCCTTGAAATAATGCAATGGATAGAGGATATTGATGTGACTAAACACTTTGTGCCAAAAAGCATATGACTGGCAGAATTCTGAACTCTAGTATGATAGGCAAATGAAACTGGTGAATGGAGTATAACTTAATTATAAAAGTTTGTGGCAAAGATAAAGGGAGGCAAAGAAGATTCATGGAGAAATAAAGATTTAACATACAGAAGGCTGAGGTACTGAATGTAGCCAATGAAACACTTCATTAAAAACTTGTTCATATTTTGGATTACATAACCTGATAAATGTGACTTAATTCCTAACTTGAATTTTGTTTTAATCACAACTTTGCTATAATAGCATCACTTGCATACCGCAAATAGATCATTGGGAAACATAGCTAGTTTTGCCATGTGTTACCCAGTTGAATGATCGCTCTTTTATCTTTCCACTAAAAATAGATAATCACCACAAGTTCAGGGATATACTTGGTAAGGTGATGGAAGTTTTCAATGCCTTCTGCAGTGTGAAAATGAATTAAACAGTTTTAACCCATATCAGCATCTCCACAAATCAAAAATCTCTCATGACGCTGACAGCATGCATTGAGCTTTCAATTTATATGCCAATCAAAATATCACATGGCTATAATGTCCATTTCTTGTAATTAATACTTTCCCTCATTTTTTCTATAATCTGAACATGTACCATTCACAATACTTTTTCTACATCTCTGCAACATATTACACTGTGCAACAATGATTTCATTGCATGGAACTTCTGAACGCTTCTAGGACTTACCCACAGAATCCAGATTTGAACTTAGAAAAATCCTATCACATCACATTTTCTCAGAAATTATAGTCTTTGAGTTTACATTATGTGCAATTTTGAGAAAAACCTAGTTTCACAATACCTGCAAATTTATGTTTATATTTAAGTCTAATTTTTTGTTCTTTTACCTTAGGCTTGGCAAAGTTGTACGACCTTGAAGTAGTTAGTTGCAGTGATTAAAACAAAATGTTGTATTGAGGGTGCAAAAATAGTTCTAACATTTTCTGTTGTGTGTTCAAAGAGTTTACTCCTATGAAGCAGTGACGGAACATAACTACATTTTTGAAGAAAGCATATTGTGCTTATTTTGGTGTACAACTTGGTGACCAGGAAAATTGTGGGCCCCACATAAAGCATGTATGGTGTATATCGAACAACTTTGACAATAGATCTACGTCTATCTCTTACGGTTTACCAGTTATGCAAAATTCCGTAAAATTCAGCCAGAAACAATAGTCTTCAAAGACTATTCCTAGAAAATTCAAGATATGCATTTTATCTGCCAGATAAATATCTTTAATATACAATATTTTAATGGGTCATTTTTGAGAAAATTAAAATTTTCGAAATTTTTCCATGTAAAGGGTAGTTGTGAGTGGTGGGATTTTCTTGAAAATCTTTGTGTCGATCCTTAGAAGATACCAAACTTAAATACCAACTGATTTTTAATTTTTCAGCTATACTGTCCACAGACACACAGACACGCACATACACCTGGATCTTTTACCAAAAATTCTTTTTTTGGATTCAGAAGGACCCAAAACATGCATTTCCGGTCAAATCTTGGTATAAAATTTTTGGGACTACGTACATAATAAGTGTAGAGAAAGTAAAAAGGGAATAGTAGGAACTTCATGTTTACAGAACACAAAACTCATTATTCCAAGTTTACATTATTTCTTCTGTTCTTTTACTCAGATAAGCAACAAAAAAGCATTATACTAAACAATATCAATCTTTGTGAATCATGCTTCATTTCATTTTTGTCAGCTTTATACAACTGGCACAAAGTTATATTGGCAGCATAATTTTTTAATTTTCCCTTAAAGAAAAATAGCTTAGATTTATTTTAAATTTAATGCACAAGCAAAAAAGGGGGAGATCTTACTGTTTCAATTAACTATATTGGCAGAATAATTTTTAATTCTCCCTTAAAGAAAAACGGCTAAGATTTCTTTTAATTCAGTGTACAAGTAAAAAGAAATATCTATGTTTCAATTGACTATCACTCACTTGTGACAGCTGGCTTGGAGGTTGGTGAATATCCATATTCTGCGACATTTGACTCGAACTTGACGCTACGCTGCTCGACAGATTCTGCACAGTCAATGAAGTAGAAAGATCTGTATTTGTTGATTCAACTGCCAAAGGTTCTGAATTTGTTATTGGCTCTAACGCTCCACCACTAGGAGTGAACACTTTACTGTCAGCTAAAGAACCTGTATATTCTTCATTGTCCCAATCTTCTGGCGATGGGAAGTCATCGCCCCATTTCTCTGTGTATCAAATGAGCATATCAGTAACAAGCAGTATTTCTGATCATAACATATAAACAAAAGACTACTAGGCAATGAAAGTATGAATTTAAAACTAATAAGAAAGCAAAAATTATGTTACCACTTGTATTGCATAGAAGAGCACCTTAACCAAACGTTTGGTATATATTTTAAATATTCTGTTTTACACACCATTTGACTCACCCATTTTAAGGGTGTCTCCAGAATTATCATCTGTCCCTGGATTGTTCCACGTTTCTATAGACCTTGGGAAACCTCCCTTATCTCTATTTTGGAAAGTTCGTGGCCCTAATCTACCCCCTCCTCGTCCTCCTCTTCCTGATCTTCCTGGACCATTGATCATTCTTCCTCCACCACGTCTATAACCATCACGACCTTCTTCCAAGTTTTTCTCATTTTCTTTGTTTTCCCGACCGCGCCCTATAAGAATAGATAAATATTTCATTAAGCCAGAAAAGTCAGACAAAAAATTGTAATAACTACACAGTAATTCATTTTAAATGACACAAATCACATTTCTGATATATCAGGTAAAAGTTATTTTTATTTTCTTTAAAAACCACTTTACCTTTAAAAAATACATCTGTTGCAAAACACTATAAATCAGAAGTTTTTGATCCTTCCAAATTTTCTTTAATAAAAATATTACACAAACCAGCAGCTGGTACATAATCTATAGAGCTGTTTATGAAAGACATACATTAAGCTGAACCACCAAAGATCCTTATTGAAACTTTTACCCTAAAACAGTCCTTTTGATTTCTCCATTATTTTTAATTTTGTATTTATAATGATGGTTTCTTTCAGAAGAGTGTGTTAATAATTCACTAAGTAGCACTAACGTATGTATTATATTACACTGTCATCGACAAGAAGTAGTCGCCCTCCGTGGTGTAACGGTTACCATGCTAACTTCATATACCCAAGGTCGTGGGTTCAAACCCGGCGATGGATTTTTTCGGGCGTAAAAATCCTTAGCATGGCTTCCTTCGGAAGGGAAGTAAAGCCGTGGGTCCCGTGTCATAGATTTACGGCACGTAAAAGAACCTCAAGCCTGATAAGAGAGGCCTCTGAGCAAAATTAAGCAATCTTTCACGCCCAATATAGAATGGGACGCTGAGAACCAAAGCAGTTAAAGAGCGTCCATAAATAACACGCCATTTCCATTTCTATCGACAAGAAGTAGGCTGTTTTGTCAATAATAGTAAAAAATGAACTTCCAATGGAAGAATGTACAGCAATAGCTTACACATAGAATATCATAGCATGCAATAAATAGTAAAGCAAACACACATGTTCTTGGGAAGCATTTTGTTGCAATGGGCAGAGACTTGTGATTATAATAAATTTTATTCTGAAAGAGAAAATCTAAAGAACCTTCTAAAAGAGAAGATTCATTTATAATAAGTGAATTACTATTAAGCACGACTGCTTCTAATAAGTGACTATCCTGACAGAAGAAATTAGCCAGTGAAAGGACGAAACTAAGTGTCCATTGTAAAACTGAAATTGAGTTTCATTTATGGATGTTCTTAACTGCTATGGTTCTAAGGTCCCTTTCTATGTTGGGCATGAAAGACTACTTAATTTTGCTCAGAAAACTCTTTAACATGGCATTATTTTGTAGTAGATAATAATAGAACGAGAATGGGTATGAACTTGGAGTGAAGCTCTAAATAAGTTAAGATTTAATAGAGAATAAGAAATTGTAGGAGGTTGGGCTTTTGGAACTGCAAGGGGGATGAAAAGTAAAATTTACATGGAGGAAGCTGGATTATTTGGGAGCAGTTGAAACATGATTGAAAGATATGTTGCAGTTAACCCTCTATTGCATGCATTATTTTGCTGAATTTTCCTCTAATTTGCAAAACAGTTTTTATATCCCTTTCACTGGTACCACAACTCAGCAACTTCAATAGCCATGATCATTAGTGTGGTATGAAGTGGACTGGCCATCCATTCAAAGCCAAACATCCGAGTTTGAGTGCTAGCGACTGCAGTCAAATGTGGTAAAGGATGGAGAGGGCCCAAGTAAAATAACCAGTGTGATGGCATGCTTGGATGCTGATGGGTTACATTTGACTGCAGTTGCATGGATATTGCTCTTTATTATTTAAAAAGAAATAGTTTTATTACAAAAATATTAACATTTTTACACAGCCTAATTTTATTGTTGAAGGTTAATGTAATATAAAATTGAAGAGGGGGGGAAAAAAATATATTAAAACCTAAAAAATTATGAAATGTTACTGAAATACACATCAGGCTATAAAGGGCTAAAAATGTTTATACATTGGTATAGTGGAACAACAGGCAGCAATTAAAGGGAGAATGTTTGATGACATAGACATTGTATTAGGAAATCTCAGACAGAGGAACAAAAGAAACATGGCTAGACAACAGAGCACATGTTGGGTTATGACAAAGAAGACAAATATTTAGAGGATTGTATCATTTGCCTGGGAAAAGTTTACAAACCACCTGTATCCTTGCAGTTTCACAATCCTAACCTATTTAATCAGCTGGAAGAAGTGTATGAAAAGTTAAGGGAAACTTATGTGAATACAGGGTTCACATTAATGGTGTCTTTAACATCATATTAGGAGAAAAGGATATGGAAATAAACTATTGGATGGATGATGAATCAATGAGAGAAACAGAAGTGGTAGGATAAGTACAGACAAAAGCATGGATAGTGCTGGTGACAAGTTGGAGTTTTGTGAACAGAACAATCTCTTGAATGGGAAATATGGCAAGGATATTAAAGGTTAATTTACCTTATAAATAAAGCTGAAAGTGTAGCTGATTATATGTTATGGCAATTAGTTTGAAATGTGTTCTTAAGAACTTCAAAACTCAAAAGCGATCTCTTCCAATTAATAGTGGACATTAAAGTTCAAAAGGAGTGGATAAATCAGCATTTACGAGGGGCATACTGAAAGTCATGAGCAACACCGTTTTACAATCTTAATATTTATTTTTAAGCCAAACCAAATACATCATCATAATCTACACTTTCTTTCACTTTTCGACATAGTCTCCATTGTTTTGCACACATTTTTCCCATCGTTCTACAAGTTTGAAAATGCCCTTGTGATAGAACTCTGTTCCAGCTGCCCGCAGACCCTGACGCACTGCTTTCCGAATATCCTCCAGCGTCTCGTAGCGTTGGCCACGCATCTGCTCCTTCACAAAACCGAAAAGATGGTAGTCGGAGGGTGCCAAGTCGGGACTATAGGGAGGATGTGGAAGAGTTTCCCACCCTAATGCCCTGATCTTCTCCATAGTGGCACGCGCATTATCCTGTTGAAGGATGATCCTCTTTCCAGGGCGTTTATCATGCAAAGCCCGACGGAGCTTCAGAAGTGTCTTGATGTAGCGGGCAGAATTTATGGTTTGTCCAGGTTCAAGAAAGTCAACCAGAATGCAACCTTGTGCATCCCAAAAGACACTTCCTATAACTTTTCCTACAGACTGCACTGTCTTCGCTTTCTTCTTCGATGGTGAGTTCAAGTGGTGCCATTGCATACTCTGACGTTTCGTTTCTGGCTCATAGTGATAGAACCAGCTCTCATCTCCAGTCACAATACACGTCAAAAATTCATCACCTTCATTATGAAATCTCTGAAGAAGGTTTTGTGCAATGGTTCTTCTCTGAAGTTTGTGGTCTTCAGTCAGTAAACCGGGGACCCAATGGGCACAGACCTTTCGATAACCCAAGCTGTGGATCATTTCTTGCACTGCACTATGTCCTATTCCAAGTTGCGCAGCAATTTCATTCACAGTGAAACGCCCATCTCCTGTAATGAGCTCATCAACTCTTTCCTTGTTGCGTTCTGTAGAGGCAGTTCGAGGACACCCGCTACGAGGCGCATTTTGCAGACTCGTGTTTCCATCTTTGAAATGTTTCACCCATCTTCTAACACTGCTGGCATCCATGCAGACACCTCCATACACACGAAGTCTGAGATGAATTTCAGGAGCAGATTTTCCTTCTTTCACAAGGAATTCAATGACAGCACGCTGTAGAAACGAAACATCAATGTCAGCCATTTTTCAAACACCGTCTGTGGTCACGTGATAGAAGCTAATGACGTCACAATATGTCAAACATGTGGCTTAAAGTCTGTAGATTACGATCCTGCAATTCGCTTCGTTACATTGTTCAAATTTAAATTTTTACAATGGGTTGCTCGTGACTTTCAGTATGCCCCTCGTAGGAAGTAGAAATAAGGACTGCAAATGCTATGCACGATTCAAGTGGAATGATAATTATTGTATTTAAAGGGAAAATTAGTATAGTAAAAACCCTGTAATCACAATTTCAAGGGTCTGTGGCCTACAAGTGTAATAACCAGGATAGCATTACACATGGAATATGATTTATTAGATATGAAAAAACAATTTTGACACAATTTAAAATACAGTACAATAAGTGTTATTTCTGATTGAATATTTGGATGCAGTACAGTGCACAATGATAATGATCATTTCTTTTGAGAAAAAAATCTGTGATTGTTGATTGCCATGTATATTCATACTGCTAATTATTACATTTATGCATTGCTATTTTATACTACTGTACAATAATTCATTTATACTGCAAAGAATTCATAGAAACACTAAATGGATTAAAGTACATTGACAGGGAGCCTTCTGATGGTAATTTGTTTCCAGAAAAGGTACTGTTAGTTGATTGGTAATGCATTTTGTCCTTCATGGTCTAGGGGTAACATGCCTACCCTCTGGTCATGGGTTCGAACCTGGTGGAAGGCAAAGGATATTTTTTGGACATAAAAATCCTTAGCAGAGCTTCTTTCAAAAGGGAAGTAAAGCTATTCATCCTATGTCAGATTTACAGCATGAAAAATTAAAGTCTGATAAAGAGGCCTTTGAGCAAAATCAAGCAGTCTTTCTCACCCAATATAGAATGGGATGCTAAGAAACACAGCAGTTGAAGAGCATCCTTAAATAAAACTCAGCTTCATTTTCAGTAATGCTAATCATATGAGTTTTCCAGGTAAAGCACTCAGCCCTGAGTACAATCAAACTATTTTCTCATCTTTAATCTTTTAAACCTAACATTCTGCAAATAGTACACACTATTTTTATTCATTATTGACCTGAAAAAAGCACTAACAGCAGGATTTGGAAGCATTAAAAGAGGGTCAACTCGTGCAGTAATAATATGGAATGTCAAGGGACTTTCCAAATAAAGCTTAATGAATGGGATAGCATTATAATTGGGAGTGTAACCTCAGTAATTACTTTATGTCCAAACCAAATAGTTTTGGGGGGATTGTACTAACAAATGTAGGACAATTTTTACTGGAATTTTGGCAAATACAAATCAGAATTTAGACGAAGTACGCAATGTCCTTTTGGAATTCCAAATGGGTTATAGAAGTGCGTGGAGAACTGTCAATTATTTTTATAATAAAAACATTAGTACATAAATATCTAAAGGAATAAAGGGGAACATTTTACACAGCATTTATTGACCTAGAGAAAACTTATGATAGATTGGAGCCACAGTTAGTGCGGCAAAAACTATTTCGAAAAGGTTTGAGTCAGCAGACAAGTAACTGAGAGCCCTTCTGGTGAGGGTGGGATAAGCAGCAGCATCCAGAAATAACACAAGGGAAAGTTTTAAGGCAAGGTTGTAAATTAAGTTTAATATTCATTGCCATTCATTAGGGATGAGCAAGAGCAGTTAAATGTCTGTAATAAATACAGCAATTGCTAGGCTATTGTTTGCTGATTTGGGTTGGATCAATTGCAGTTAATGGGCTCAATCAAAAACTTAAATACTGTAATGAATGGAACCTAATTGTGAATCAGTGGTATTTAAGAAGGAAATAAAATTGAGTAAATATGAAAAGTGGAAGAAGAGGGATAAGTATAAAACAGTATAAAAATAATGGTTGGTGGTATCTAATGTAAAACGCTTGATAATGAAATCATTAATTTTCTTGCACTCCAATATTTAGCTGGGAGGCTGTAATCTTCTGTAAAAGTCGGACAATGTAGAAGATGAATAAGATCCATTTCTTCATTTAAGATACAGAAAAAAGGAAAAAGAAGCCATATCAGCAATCCGAAGTGTAAAAATAGAAAACCGAATACTGGAGTTAAGTGGTTGTATAATATGATGACCAATGACAGGCCATGGGCAGCCCAAAGGTGCATTAGTCATTTTCCTATCCTTGTTAGAGTTTAACCACATACTGACAGGATGGGTGAAAATGAGATATATATATACATATGAGATACATATATTATACGGTAACCCATTCACTACTCCTGTGCCTTCTGCCGGGACTTTGGATTGCAAATTCCCACTCAAAAATGCATTGTTGCCATTTCTATGTTGCTGAGTCAGGTGCATATGCTGTCAATCATTGTCAGTTAGGTGCTGCTGTTACTGCAGTAAATATGGTGCATCAGTTAACAGTTAACACATGTTTATTTGTAAAGTTTACTTTAAGCATGAATCTGCTCGCAGTGTGCACAGTGAGTTTGCTGAAAAGTTTACAAACTCTGTACCACGTGCAAGAAAAACTATACATGCAGTCGTAAATAAATTTGAAGCTTTGGGTTCATTGTTGGGCAAGCAACATTCTAGAAGGTCAGTGGCCTGGATGAAATCAGTGCCACTTTGGATCATTCACCTCGAAAATTGCAGAACAAATTAGCAGAGCAAACAGGTATATCTACATCATCTGCTAGAAACGCTACATGTCTGTTGAAACTAAAACATTATCACTTCATACGAGTGCAAGCATTAAAAGCAAATGAGCTCAGTGAACGTGTGAATTATTGCAATTAGTTTTTCCAATCTGTAGAAAAAGGTTTTATTGACCCACAGTTTTTTTCTGACAAATCATGGTCTCACTTAAATGAGCATGTGAATACAGTCGATACTGGGCTTCAGAAAAAATACCTGTGCTATTGGATGAAATGCCCTCTATGAACATAAAATTGGAGTTTGGTGTGCGATAAGTGCTAAAAGAATAATAGACCCATTTTCTTTGATGAAACGATAAATGCAAAGCGATATCAGAGGCTAATTTTCAAACCATCTTTTTGATTGCTTGATAGAAGAGAAATCATATGGTTGGTTCCAGTAAGATTCTGCAACAGCACACATGGCTGCCAAATCGGTAAATACAGTACGAGTGGTGTTTGATGACAGAATTATTAGTGATTTGTGGCCCCCTCATTCTCCTAACAAGTTGTGACTTTTATTTATGGAGTTATTTAAAAGCGAGTGAGTGACAATATTTTTACTTTCCCTATATGTGCTATGTACATAGTGTATAGAGAAGGTATTGTAATGCACCCAAAAATTTGATAGCGAGATTTCACCAGAAATACATGTTTTGAGACCTCCTGAATCCAAAAAGAGCATTTTTAGAAAAATGTCCATGTGTGTGTCTGTGGGCAGCATAGCTCAAAAACGAAAAGTCTGTTAAAAACCAAACTTGGTATTTAGGTTTGATATCTTCCAAGGATGCGACACAAAGATTTTCAAGAACCCCCCCCCCCCAACTATCCTTTACATGGAACTTTTTTCAATAATTTTGATTTTCTAAAAAATGGCTCTAACGCTTTTGATTAAAATATCATATATTAAAGATATTTACCTGACAAAATGTATGCCTTGAATTTTCTGGGAATAGCCTCTGAAGACTACTTTATTCTTAATGAATTTAGCATAACTACTAAATCATAAGAGATGGACAAAAACTTAATGCACAAAAAATGTAGAGCACATTAAAACACGCAATTTATGTTATATACATTTTTTTCATGGAGTTGATCATTTTTGAGATATTCCTTGTTTTTGGTTTCAGCTTTGAAAAACTTACACTTTTCTCATACAGGAATTTGCCAATTCGTGTCCATACAAACAATCAAATTTCAGTCACATAGCAACCAGCTTTTGGCTTTCACTTTAACCCATGGTACTCCCTTATTTCGCTTCTACTTACAATAAAGCAAGAAATAAGACTATTTCTGCTAATTTTTCTCGATTAGCATGAAATAAATAAAAGAATAAGCTTATTAACATTAAGTTGTTACAGAGATATAGAGAAAGTCATGTGAATGGACATCAGATTTTTAAGAGATATGATGCTTGTTTGAGAGCAGGTGGTCAACATTTCCAGCATTTATATAAGACAAGCATTTTAATCTGCCTCTGCTGCATAGATTTCCTGGCAACTCCCGGCTCTCTCGCACTTTGCTAGAGTGCACACGAATGGGTTACCGTATAAAATAATGACCCTGTATACAAGGGTCGGCTGATAAGTCCCAGGCCTCACACAGACATGGTGCCACTAGGCCAGTTAGATGGTAGCATCGTATAGTATAACTCTAGACTAGCTTGTATCCATAGTTACAGGTCAATTGCTTGTTTAATTTTCGAATGAAATTAAGTATTTTAAACAAGACAATTTTAGAGTTTTCACTAAAATAGAGGATTTGGAAAAACGAGCAGTGATTAAATACTTCCATTTGAAAGGCTTAATGCCTAAAGAAATTAAAGAGGAAACGGACAGTACATTGAAAGACTCTGCCTCTTCAAATTCAATGATTAAAAGGTGGGTTACAGAGTTTAAAATGCTACGTACAAGCACTAGTGATGAGCCTTGCTCGGGATGCCCTATAGAAGTGACAACTCCAGAGATCATTGAAAAAATTCATCGTTTGGTATTGGGAGACCACAGCTTAAAATTGTTTAAGATAGCAAAGGCTGTAAACATATAAAAAAAAGGTGCAGGTAATATTTTAAGTTTTGTTTTAGGCTTTCACAAGGTCTGTGCAAGATGAGTGCCATGTTTGTTACACCTGATCAAAGGTTGCAAAGAAAAACTATTTCTGTTAAGAATGTGGAGCTCTAACCATAAAAATCCCAGTGAATTTTTAAGACAGCTTATTACCATGGATGAAACTTGGATAAATCACTAAATTCCAGAAAGTAAATCACAGTCAAAACAGTGGATTGTGCCAAGTGAACCACCTCCAAAGAAGGCGAAGTCAATTTTGTCAGTTAACAAAGTAATGGCGATTGTTTTCTGGGATGCATAGGGAATTAATTTTATTGATAACTTGGAAAAGGGTAAAAGAATCACTGGTGACTACTATGCAAGCTTATTGCAATGTTTAAGTGCTGAGGTGAAAAGAAAAACACTTCATTTGGCAAAAAAAAAGAATCTTGTTTCATCACGATAATGCTCCAGCCCATCGTTTGGTCATTGCAATGGGAAAAATGTAATTAAGGTCTGAATTGCTTGAACATCCCTATTCACCAGATCTAGCACCCAATGATTACCATCTGTTCCCAAACTTCAAAAAATTTCTTGGAGGATGAAGATTTCACAGCAACAAGGAGGTCATTGATGTGGTAAACAGCTATTTTGAGGACCTTGATAAATTGTACTACAAAGATGGTTTAATTAAATTAGAACATTGATATGACAAATGTATTAGCCTTTCTGGAGATTATCTTGAGAAATAAAGCAAAAAAAATGTTTAAATGCTATTTTCATTGAGAGGCCTGGGACTTACCAGCCGATCCTCGTACATAACATTTTGCTGTAATCCAAACTTATAAATAAGAAAGGTTTAATATTATATAGATAACTAACAGCCTGGACTGATTTATAGCTATAGTCTGCCTATTGTAGTGTACTACAAGTATACAAACAAATATAGTCAGCTAAAAATGTTTTAAGGCCTCAGAGAAGTACATATACCAAATGTCCAAATCGAATAAAGTTAAAAATTAAGTTTTATGATATGAACCCAAGAATGTTCCTGCTGCAGACCCATTTAATTTCTTTGGTGTCATTTGAAAGGAAGGGTAAAAAAAAATCTGATGTGTTCTATTCACATGACTTTCTCTACCTCTCTGCAACAAATTGTTAAAAAGCTTATGCTTCTATTTACTTCAAGCTAATCGAGAAAAAATTAGCAGAAATAGTCTTATTACTTGCTTCCTTGTAAGTAGAAGTGAAATAAGGGAATAGCATAGTTTAAAGTGATAGTCGAAAGCTGGTTGCTATGTGACTGAACTTCCTTTGTTTGGACAGGAGTTGAGAAACTCCTATATGAGAAAAGTATTAAGTTTTTCAAAGCTGAGACCAAAAACAAGGATTATTTCAAAAACGATCAACTCCACGAAAAAAATGTATATAACATAAATTGTATGTTTTAAAGTGCTCTATTCTTTTGTGAAAGTTTTTGTCCATCTCTTACGGTTTATCAGTTATGCAAAATTCCGTAAAACTCATCCAGAATAAAGTGGTCTTCAGAGGCTATTCCCAGAAAATTCAAGATATATATTTTATTTGTCAGGTAAATATCTTTAATATACAATATTTTAATCAAAATCATTAGCCATTTTTTTTTTAAAATCAAAATTTTGAAATTTTTTCCATGTACAGGGTAGTTTGGGTTGGCAGGATTTTCTTGAAAATCTTCGCATCCTTGGAAAATACCAAACCTAAATACCAAGTTTAATATTTAACGGTCTTTTAGTTTTTGAGTGATGACGCACGCGCGCACACGCACACCCACACCCACTTTTCTAAAAATGCTTCTTTTTTTTGGATTCAGGGGGACCAAAAACAAGTATTTCCAATAAAACCTCGGTATCTAATTTTTAGGTGGATTACAATACTTCCTCTGTACAATGTACATAGACCTATAGAGAAAGTAAAAAAGGAATGTAGGAGCATTTCTAACAAAACTATAATGTACTTTATAGAAAGTATGCATAGTGCATACAAAAGTGATGAGAGAAACAGGAGATTATTTTGAAGAAAGCAACGTATAGAATGTATCAGTTATTCTCACAATATATCTGTGGCGTGGATGTATGTGTGCCTATTAAATGTTTCCATTTTCAATTTTTTCATATTCTTTGTTCCACACTTCACCTATTGAGTAACTTTGTTTATTACTCTCTGATAGTACTTTTATCTTAATAGATAAGTACATTGACTTTTATCTTAATTGATAAAAGTCAATGTACTTATGTTTCTATGTTAGTAATAACCTTCTACATCATTACACCAATTTCGACCAAACTTGGCACATAATTTTTGACACGGTGAAAATTTCTGTCTAGCTTAATATTTGAAATTCCTTCCCTATTCATACAAGTAATCATTTAATTTTATGATACCTACTAAAAGTTAATAAGACCATCTGTATATCTGTATATCTCAAAATAATATTAATATATCAAACAATAATTACTTAAGACATTCATGGCCTCATAAAATAAGAAACAGCAAAATAATCGCTTCTTACACACTGTGGAAGAAACAACTATTTGACGATAATAATTGGTTGAGAAGTACAAAGCCCAGGACTTAAAGTACTTACAAATTTAAGTCACCATTGGGGTATGTCATCTCAAAATAATTTGAGATCTCCTTGTATGGTTTATTAGGAAAAACTCCAGTCAGTAGGGGAATTAATGCTGTAGCAGCATGTTGCCGTGGCTCAAATCCTGCTATGGCATTGAATTTTTAAGTCCGACTCTACCTTTCCAAAGAAACAGCAAGTTAGTGTATTATTCATTATATCCTCTCTGGCACTGGACATGGGATATATAAAGGACAATATTGTATCTCTTGCATCCAAGGCTGTATAACATCAGGCAGGAAACCAACAAAAATCAAATCTAGTGGAATTTCAAGGTCGCACCATTTACAAGGTATCATATTGGTTATAATGGGTGAATATGGAAAAATCTTTGAAGTATAACCTCATACAATTCAGTATTAAATTTATCTTAAATTCTGGATATTTCTCGAGGTATTTAACTAACACAAAGTTCTGTTACCCGAAATAATTATGAAACCATATTATGTAATATTAATATAACCATAAAATGTCAATGTTTCATAATATGTTTATTTAACAAATAATACAAAGTTCTATCTTAAAAGTTACAAATGGCAGCATACCTCATAACCCAATATAATTATTAAAGTAAAACCTCACGCAATTCCACAATATTAAGTTAACCTTAAAATTGTAATATTCCATAATAACATGTTTATTTAACAAATAATATTAAATTCTATCAAAGAGTTATAGGTGGCGTGTTTTTGACAAATTGTATGCTTTCACAATCTGATATTACTGAAACCAAATTTCATCAATTTTTAGGGATTATGCAATTTTAATTGCAGATGAATAGTAAATAACATGTAAAAGTACACAAGCAAAATCAAATTATTTTAAACATTTTCGGTTTCACAGCATACAAACACTTTTCTGGCAACCAAGACTACAGTGTTTAACATTATAACTTATCTCCAATTGTGCCTTTAGACCACAAATCTTCAATTTCCCAATCCATCATTGCTCCATTCCTTGAATCCACATGCTATGATGTAGTCTTCCTTCTCCTTCCCGGTGACATCCACTTTGTTCTTCATTAATCTTTCATTTTCCATTCTTTTAATTCCTTTGGTTGAATAAAATCTCAAATTGCATTTTGAACATCCATATTTATTTTTATAATTTCATTTCTAATTTCTTTCCTTCTATAACCTAGCAGATCTCTCCAATAATCCATTTCTATTGCCAATAATTTTATTTTCAAATCACACTTTGGAGTTATAATGCTTCTATTTTTTTAAAAATTTAATTGAAATTCTTGTGACCTGTTTATCCTATAATATACTGTGCGCTCCCTGAGCGACTGGACTGTTTCATGGGGGCTTTGGACTGGGTGATGGAGTGGCGTGCCTGCTGCCAGAGAAAGCACTCTACTACTGTCGTGTCAGCCGAGTGGAACTGTGGTGAGGGAAAGAGGTCTGTGTGCATGTTTGGAGTGACATTGTGTTGTCTCTTGGTGATAATTTGTCCAGTACTAATGGCTAAGTACACTTAAAACAACATATTTTTCTGTATGACATGTGAAGTTCAACTTCATTATGCAGGTGTTTGAATTCCTACCAGGAAACTATCCATGAACTTGTCAATAAAGTCAAGCATACAGGATTGTTTATGAACACAAAATATATTAAAAAATGCAGTGTGCTATCAGAAGAGAAACTTGATGCAGTAGGGGCCCGATTAGAGCACTCACTGCAAAAATCATTGAGACGTGTAGAACATGAGGTTGGCATTTCCAAGACGTCAGCATTTAGGGCAACGAAACTTCTGAAACTTAAACCAACAAGGTAACTGCAGTTCATGCTTTACAACCACAAGATCCTGTACCTAAGGTTAATTATTGCAATTGGTTTTTGCAGTCCGTTTATAATAGTGATGTGGACCCACTTTTAACGTTCACTGATGAAGCACGTTTTTTATCTTCAAGGTCACGTTTCTACCCAAAAGAACAGATACTGGGCTACGGAAAATCCCCATGTTATTCATGAAATTCCTCACCACACTGCAAAAGTTGGGGTTTGGTGTGCAATAAGTGTGCGTAGAATTATTGGTCCCATATTTTTTTATGCAACAGTTGACTCACACGTTTATGTAAATTCCATTTTAATTAATTTTTTTCCGCAACAAGAGATGAACAATTGTGTGGGTGGTTTCAAGAGGACTCAGTTGCAGCGCACACTGCTGCAAACTCTATGCATGAATTGTGAAGTGTGTATGGTGACAGAATAATTAGTCAAGAATTGTGGCCATCTCTTTACACTGACCTATCTCCATGTGATTTTTATTTATGGGAACATTAAAGAATAAAGTGTATGCATCCAACCCACACACGTTACAAGAACACCTTGTGGTTCACTGGGAAGCATAATCAGTTGAGGAATATAATGCTGTGCCAGCATGTTGCCAATGTAGCTCAGTGGTTAGAACCAGCTAGAGACCGGGAGATCTGTGGTTTAAATCCTGGTACCTGAGTTTATCTTTGCCCTTATTTCCTTCAGTTTCCCATCTTGTGCAATCTATTCCCCAGTAATTAAATTTCCCTGTGTGATTAATTATCCCTATTTCATCTTCCAGTACAAAACTTGATGAACATTTCCAATGACCATTTATTTAGATTTTTCCATATTTACTTTTAGGCCCTAATCGTTGTGCTCTTGAACCAATTTCCTTTTATATATTCTATATCTTCATAATCTTGGTCCAAAATTAACTGATCATCTGCAAATTGCAGGGAGTATATTGAGTCATCGCCTATTGAATTCCCATATTTTTGCACTTATTTTTCAAATATCCAAAGAGTAATTTCCATCTTGAATGTAAGTTAACTGACAAAATTGTCTGCTCCAGACAATACATTTTGGATCATTGTTTATAAGTGGTCAATTAACTTCAGTTTGAGTTCGAAATTACACTTTAGCATATACGTCTTCCATTCCCTTTCACCATTTTCATACCTAATCATGACCATAACAATTTGTTCCTTCCTAAGATTTGTATGCTTTAGTGATATTATGCAGTGCATGGATGCAAAGGATACAACTTTACCATAAAAATAGATGCTATAACTGCTCGGTTGGCAAATTAACAAAACTCAAAATGTATTTATATAATGCTGTAATAACAGCAGCAGCAGTGTGGGTACAAGTGAAAAATTATTTCTTTTAAAATTTTTTTATAGAAATTGTATGTACTACAAGATATTGTATTTTCAAGTTCTTTATTTTCCCTGTTTCTTCTTTAGAGAAGGTAAATGAATGAGTTGATAAAAAAAAACCAATAAACTGTAGCAATAAAATAAGTTTAAAAAAGTTTACTTACATGTTAACTTATATTGAAACATTAAAACATGAAAAATTGGTGATCGACTTTTCTTTGTGTAATAAGGAGACTGCAGAAACTAACCAAGCCTTCTTACATGCTGCTCGACTTGGAAGTTGATAAGGTAAGTGTTAAATTACCTAAATTTTGTAGAAACCAGAAAGTTGGTTTCTCAAACTAAAAATTTGATGTTGAGATTTCACTGGAAATATGTTTTAAGGTCCCTTTAATTGAAAAATATTAGTGTGCGTGTATGTGACTGAACAGCAAAACTCGAAAACCAAAAGTATGTTAAACACCAAATTGTGTTTAGAGTAAAAACACAGCATCACACTCAATGTCACAGTGTTTAAACCTTTCAAAGATGACACGATTTTCAAGAAAATCCCCTCAACCCAAATTACCCCTTAGATGGAACTATTATTAGAAGGTGTGTTATTTACCAAAAGAATTCAGAAAAATACACTATTTATACTGAAAAATAGAAAAATTTCCCCCAATCATTTTCCTGCCCTCTTCCATTGTGGTGGTATTGAGTTTCTATTCCTTAAATAATGAAAAGAGCATATTTTTATTTAGCAAAACTATTTAGAAAACAGGCCCATACGTGCAGAAAAGACTCCAGATTGCTTCCCTGCTAGCATTTTTCAACTTTCTGTTCTGTTTGGGCAGGACTATTGTCATCACTCCTAAAAGAAATAAAAAAAAACAAAAAAAAAACTGATTGTTATTTAGGGAAAGTATTGATAAAGCAGCCTCATTCATACTCCAAATTACCTATCCAAACAGTTTTCTATCCCTCAGATCTACAGTATTTTTACTCTTATATTAAAATGTGTGACTTCTGAATTTGGTTGAAATGGTGCAACAATGTCAAAACCTAAATGCTGTGCTTTATAAACAAATTTATAAACAAACAAAATTTGAAATATTATTCTTTCCTAAGCAATGAAAACACTGTGCAAAGCCAGGCATTTCATTTAGTTGCTAAAATAAATGTAGTTCCAAAAAGGTTACACTTCTTAAAGTTTTGGCATTTAAGAAAAATCTGAAGCAATTAAAAAAATACAAAATAAATAAATAAAAAAAAAAAAGAGGCATTATTAATTTAACCAGCTCAATTTGCTTTCAAATAACATAGCATTACCGCTAATGGATAGCTAAATAACTAAAAACTGTAACTTACAGCCACGATTATCTAGAGAACCCCGACCTCGCATACGTGGGGGTCCTCCTCCTCTTCCACGAGATCTTTCTCTTTCTGGATTTCCTTCTCGTTCTTGAGTCCAGTCTTCTTGGTCTGTGTCTCTATTATTCCCTGTTGTTTCTGACTTGTTTGTGCTTGGCTGTCTATTTTTCTTTTTCTTTCCTGATGTTTCCCATTCACCCTAAAACAAAACAAGCAATATTAATATTCATTGCTGGATAACCTCCAAATATTATATGAAAATGTTCCCATAAGAGAAAATATACTAAACGAAAGTGTAATTCAAATCTTTTAAGAGTAGACTGCTATGTGATGTTATTGAAAGTTTGTTCTCCTTGCATGACCAGGATAAAAAACAGAACAAAAACAAATAATATTTGAGAAAAGTATTAGTAATAGCTATTTCCTTACTTGAGAAAAGATAACTATTGGAAAATTTAAAGCATACCATCAACACTACAAGAAATGTATCCATCAAAGTATCTGCTTTAACAAGATCTACACCTTTTATACAGTAAGATTTTATCTATCTGTAATGGTTTATTAGTTATGTAAAAGTCATCCAGAAAAAGAACTATTTCCATAAAATTCAAGATGTACATTTTATGTCAGGTTATGGTCATTTTATTAAGAATTGTTAACAGTATTTTTTAACAAAATCTGAACTTTTAAAAAATGTTCCATGTAAAGGGTAGTTTGAATTAAGATCTTCTTGAAAATCTTTTGTTTTGCATCCTTGGAAGCTGCAGAACTTAAAATCAAGTTTGATATTTAATCAACTTTTCTTTGTTGTATCATGCTGTTCACAAATCTTCAAAGAATATTTTTCTAAAAATACTTTTTTTTTTATTCAGGGAGCTTAAAAACATTTTTAATGCATTTAAATGCATTACTACATTCCCCCAATTTACTATAGTAGAGAAAAAAATTGAGAGAAAATAAATATCAAGTAGTTAGAGGTAATTCCGGCAATTATAAAAATGAGGAATGAAAATCAATATTAGGAACCTTATTTCAGTAACACCAGTAAAACAGTTATCTCCCAAGTTGCCGTTAAGGACATCAGAAAAAATTGCTTCTACATTTACATCTATAAATGAAAGCTGCTACATAAATGGTTAATGCACAACCAATGGAAAAAAAAACCTTTAAAAAACACGTTAAGTATTTCTTATTAAAATAACTTAGCCCTATAGTGTAGCAAAATCTCATATAGCTGCAATAATTCGAAAAATACACCTTAAACAGCTCAGTAACTACTCAGTCACCTTAACAGTAAGCCTACTTAGCTATGTAAAATAGCATTTTTTTTTGGAAGGGTAAACGATGATAAATAAAATACTGCAAAACACACTGAAATATACTGCTAAACTTTGCAACCAACGTTATCTTTAAAATTCAGATGTATTACAACCACATTACTTTCTCTATTTTATAACAAACTTTTCTTACAAAAGCTTATTCTTTTATCTACTCCATATTAATAAAGATAAACATAAACAGATATGGTTTTATTATATCTCTTCTTAGAGAATTTAATGGCAATAATGGAATACACAAAGCTAAAATAATAAAGAAATTGTTAACAACTGGCCATTATGTAATGGCATTGAAATTATATTTTATTGAATTACTTCGATGGAAAACAAACAAACAAATTCTGATGTGCTCCGTCCACATGACTCTCTAGTTATTCTGCGAACAAACTATTCTTGACAAAAGATTCTTTTATCTATATCATGTTAATTGATATAAATATTAGCACAAACTGCCTTGTTACATACTTTTTTGTATGCAGAAAGGAATACAGTAATCCAGGGGTATCCAAACTTTCCAGCCTTAGGGCCTTGATTACTCCAAGGACTAAACTGTTTTAATTTTCCTGACATTATTTATAATTTCTACAGTAGTAGCCGAGTAAGTGCCCAAGTGAGTATATGCTTGCTAAATTTGCAGTTCAACTAGTATTGTGTATTGTTACAACTTCACACTTGTAAGTCGCCCTCCGTGGTGTAATGGTTACCATGCTGACTTCATATAACCAAAGTTGCGGGTTCAAACCCAGTAGAGGACAATGGATTTTTTTGGGCGTAAAAATCCTTAGCATGGCTTCCTTCAGAAGGGAAGTAAAGCCGTTGGTCCCGTGTCATAGATTTACGGCACGTAAAAGAACCTCAAGCCTGATAGAGAAGCCTTTGAGCAAAATTAAGCGGTCTTTCACGCCCAATATAGAATGGGACGCTGAGAACCACGGCAGTTAAAGAGCGTATATAAATAACACGCCATTTTTTTTTCATACTTGACATCTGGTGGGTAAAAGTGGAAATAGGTAGTGGTGCTAATAGATGACATTAGTAATACTTCTGAAAGCGCAGTAGTAATGTTTTTAATAACTACTTTGTGGAAATTACAAAGAAAATGCAGAATACAAACTGTGCGAAAGGAATTGAGAATATTCATGTGCCTACATATGACAATTCAATTTTTTTGGAACCAGCCACCGAAAATGAAGTATTGGCTATCATTAGTGAATAAAAATAATAAAAAACCAGAGACATGGGATGTGAGCTCAAATGAAATCATTAAAAAATGTAGTATTTATGTAATAAAACCCCTTTGCTTTTTAATTACTAAATCGCTGGATAATAGTCAATTCCCTAAAGCTTTGAAGAAAGCTATAGTAAAACCTCTTTTTAAAAAAGGAGATGAATCTGAAACCAATAATTACAGACCAATAACGTTGCTAACAGTTTTTCAAAAATCATTGAAAAAGTCATGTATAGAAGGATGATTCAATTTTTTACTAAATTCAATATAATAAATTCTTGTCAGTTTGGTTTCCAGAAATTGAAAACAACTAGTTTTGCAATTATGAATTTTTTTGATAGTATATATGATACATTGGATAAAGGTGAGCCAGGGGTGGGTTTATTTCTCGACTTGACTAAGGCATTTGATATGGTGGATCACAAAATTTTGCTAAATAAACTTTATAACTATGGAATAAGAGCTATTGCTTATAATTGGTTTAATACCTTCCTAGAAAAGAGAGAACAAATAGTGCAAATCGATTATCTTGACACAAATTCAACACTCAAAAAGGAATTTTCAAGTAAAAGAAAGGTTTCAACCAGAGTACCCCAAGGATCAGTTCTGGGGCACCTTTTATTCTTGATCTACATTAACGATCTGCCTCATTATATAAAAAGTGAATCTGATGTAATAATTACTTTATTTGCCGATGATACAAGTATATTCATAAGTGGGAAGGACAGTATGAAGCTTGATTCAAACATATCAAGCACCATAAGCAAAGTTTCAAACTGGTTCAAAGTAAATAAACTAATAATCAATGAGGATAAAACTATAGCTGTCCAATTTCATAATAGAACCTTAAAGAATCAAGGACTGCCAAGCATTAAATTTGGATAAAAAATAATTCAACTAAACACGAAAGCTAAATGTTTGGGTCTGTGGGTTGACCAATATCTCAGGTGGGACAAACATGTGGAGACATTGGCAAATAAATTAAGTAGAGTGTGTTTTATCCTCTACCAATTTAAGTCTCGTGTTTCTAGTGAGGTATTAAAAACTTGCTATTATGCTTACTTTCACTCACTGTTGTTATATGGAATAAAGCTATGGGGAAATTCTAGTTACAGTAATGCAATGTTTAAATTGCAAAAGAGAGTGTTGAGAATCATGTTGGGCATTCCCCCTAGAGAAATCTGTAGAGAGCATTTTAAGAACCTAAATATACTCACCTTTCCAAGTCTGTACATAAAAGAAATGTTAATTCATGTTAAAAGTGGTTTGAGTAAATTAACAGCAAACTCGGATATACATGCACACAATACTAAGAACAAAAATAAGCTGCTCTTAAAGACCCATAGAACTAAACTTTTTCAGAAATCATTCAAATATAGTGGCATAAAATTATTCAATCAACTTCCTGATCTGTTGAAAGGTATTAAGTCTGTTACCAAGTTTAAAAAGGAAATTCACAAATTCCTAAATCTCAATCAATTCTATTCGGTGGAAGAATATATGAGATACAGTGATAAGACTCTCAAGTCTGTATTTTTGAGTATTGTTAGTAAAAATGTAATAGTGGAAAATTGTGATTATAATTGTATTTATTACTGTAATACTATTGTGTAAACATTGATAGTTGTAAATATTTGTATGCTTAATTGTGATGTTTACTTCAGCTGTTGTACATAAAAGATTCTTGTAATATCGTCTCGAAATGAAGTTTAATAATTGTGAATTATTGTGTGGTCTAATTTTTATATAATGAGTATTTTTCAAAACAAAAAAGTTAATCGATGTATGAAATATTCATTGGTAACTATCTATTTATGTAAATTGTAAATATATTACTACTTAACTGTAAACACTGACTTATCCTATATCATGTATATGATTTACAGGACTAATAAATTAAATTAAAAAAAAAAAAAAAATTAAAGATTCATGAATAACCTCATTGGTTCAGGGAAGTTCTGGTGTATTCTATTCACTTCAAGATGTCAGTAATTAGCAGCTAGCAGGCTAGCAGCTTGATCACAAGTCAGTCTTCCTAGGGAAGGCGAAGGAAGCCAAACTGTCTGTTGTGAAATAAAATAGTGCATAACCCCCTTTAAAAGACATCTCTGTACCAACCAATACCCATACGTAACAGTATTTTGATTTGACTTCTTTTTGTGTGTGATTTACCAGTATTGAGAAAAAGTGAAAAAAATGAATATAGAACAATCGTAATTGAGTCCAGTAATAAGGCACTATGATTTGCAATGAAACCATAGCTGTTCTCAAAGAATATAGTATTAATTATAAAACAAAACATTTTCAAAATTACGCAAAATATACAGGAAGCTTACAGATAGAAAAATTTGAAGCTTTGAAGCGCAGATTCATATTGCAGCAATCTTTATTAATAAAATTCAACACTGAACAGGAGGCTACAACTTGTGCCAACTCTTGTGTGGCTCTTGAAATCGCAAAACATGGAAAACCATTCACAGATGGAGAAATGATCAAAGAATCTGTAATTGCAATAGTCAAAGAAATGTGCCCCAAAAAGGTAAAATTATTTAAAACTGTCAGTTTGTCAGCAAACACTGTGGCTCAGGGGGTACAAGACATCGTAGAAAATATATCTCAACTATCTGACAAAAATGGAGTGGTTAGTTCTGCCGTTAAATGAGTCAACAGATATGTCATACTGCTCAGGTGTTGATTTTTATTTGAGAAGTAAATAAAAGCTATGAAGTGCATGAAGAACTTCTTGATATTTATAGTATTCATGGCACAACTACTGAAGAAGATATTTTTAAGGGATTTGAAAATGTCATTAATAAAAAGAACCTTTGATGGAAAAACTTGAAATATATTACATCTGATGTAAGAAAAAACGTGTGTGGTAAAAATAAAGGAATGGTTGCAATTGTGTCAAAGTCTATAGAAAATGACAGTGGTTCAAAACCATTAGTCTTACATCATATCATTCATCAACAGTCCTTGTGCAGAAAATGTTTGGATATGTGTAAGTTCTAAAACCAGTCATATCAGTTGCTAATTTCATCAGATCCACTGGGCTAATTCACAGACAATCTGCAAGTTCATTGGAGAAAATGACTTACCTTATCTGCCGTGCACTGGCTTAGTCGCAGAAAAGTCTTTCAGCACTTAAGAGATCAAAATTTTTTTTTAATGAAAAGCATCACCCTCTTACCAAATCAAAATAATGAATGGATGTACAGTTAAATTCTATGACGACTTGACAAAACATACAAACTAAATTTAAAATTACAAGGAGAAAACCAGCTTCTCCCTAATTTACACACTATTGTCAATTGTTCTGGCACAAAATAATATGGTTTCAATCACAATTATGTAAAAACTGTGAATTATTCAGCCAACTACTGAGGCTGAGTTTCCAGTCGATTTTGCAATTGAAGCTTTTGAGTGTTTTGAAGATAAATTTTGATACTCATTTTACAGACCCTGATACTGCGAATGAAATTAAGATTTTTTAAAATCCTTTTGTTACTGACATTGAAACCTAGTCCTGGAACTTCAAATGGAAATTATTGAATTATAGTACAGTGATAAAATTAAGAACAAATATCAAAACTCATCTTTATTGGAATTTAATAAAGTCTTCTACTGGTACAATTTGATCATTTACATAAATTTGCTCATGGGCCGTGTACTATTTGTGGTACTAGTAACTTGTGTGAGAAAACATTCTCCAAAACAAAGAACACAAAAAATGTTTATAGATCTCAGTTAACTAAAGAGCATCTTAATTCTCTTTTAATAATGGGAACAAGTAAAATTGGTCCACAACAATTAACTTATTATCGGTGGAAAATACCAATTACATAAATCTTATTAGTATTTTTTACAAGTGGAAACCCTGGGTTCTCATTCGCATTTATTTAGCTTTTCTGTTCCTGAGATTTTCAAGATAAAAATCATGTGAGAGTTAGGATATATACATTTGAAACATCAGCACATACATATACATGTACAATACTATACCTCAACATATCTACGGAGGGTGAAACCACAGAACTTTCTCTAGTTTATAATGTTAGTGGGATTTATTTTAATTATTTGTTAGTTATTATGCTTAAGTTAAATTTTTAGCATATTATACTTTGCATTAAGCTTAGCCTAGCAAGTAAAACCAAGTTACTTCTGTGTTATTTTATCTGGCTTATCACAGCAATAACAATAAGCCATTGGGCTGAATTGATCACACTGGTCATTAGCTGTGGCGGGATTGATTGATGACACTTGGCCCACAGCCCATAGTTTAGACTATGGCACTAGGCTAAAGAAATAGTCAAGTATTTTTAAAAGTCAGTAGTTTTATGACTACTTGAACTTCAGCTTTTTTTGCATGGTCAAGAGTGAAACAAAAGAGAAATGAAACAAAAGATTACTTCCTATTTGCTAAAATTAAGTAGTTTGAAATTGAAACCAATAACAAGGAATATCTCAGAAACAGTTAAATATGAAAAAAATAAAAACTTGTAGGACAAATTATGTGAGGTCTTAATTTTTTAATTAGTTTTTGTTTGTTTAAATGAGTGGCACAAAAATATCAGGGTCATCTGCGCCATCCTCAGGCTACATATTTATTTGTGGCTGTTATGCATAAATAATACAGTTAAAGCAATCAGGAACACTGAAATAGCAGAAAATACAACTATAAATACTGCCCATATGACAAAATCAAAAAATTTCCTCTGATAAAAACACTGCATCAGTATAACAGACAGAAACAAAAAAATGAAACACGCACAATTGTGCACCTGTATAGAATTAAATCTTCTTGGGGAATTCACTTAGCGCACATATTGATGAGCTTGTCAATAGAGGCAGTCATCACCTAAAACACTAGCTAGAGAACACAGCAAAGAAAAGTATCAACAATGAGTGAGAAAATGCCTCACTGTTAAAGGCACATCATAGTGGATCCAGCATGGTGGTGGTTCACCTTTTAGAAGATATTTTTGGCTGAAATAACAGTGGCCAATTCGTAATGAGCAACATGAAGGACAAGAAGAACTGTGTCAGGGTTTTCATTATAGCCTTCACCTCATGGAGTTTGGCAGTAGATATAAGCCATTCCTCTTCCCACACTGTAGATAAGCAATGAAGAATGCTATCAGGATGAAGAATTGCAGCCTCTGCAGCCATATCTGCCTGTTCATTTGCTGCAATGCCACAATGTCCAGGAACCCAGACAAAAACCACACGAAAACCAGCTAGACATAGAAGGTGCAAAAATTTTTGAATATGTGGACAAGACTACACATATCCCAAAAACTAAGCAAAGCACTAAGGAAGTGCAAACAGATAACAGCATAGCAGGGAGAAGGAGCAGATAAACATGGTGGCATTAAGTATAGCACACAGTTTGGCAATGTATATAGAACTTTTGTGATATGTAGTCAACAGCCATAGCAGTCAGTCCCTTGATCTGTTTTAGAACCATCATTATATAGAAAATGGTCTCCTGAAAAAGGATGCTGCAAAACCATAAAATGTTTGGTATATATAGGTGTGGCAGTGGTGTCCTTCGGCAACTGAGCCAATGCAAGAGAATACATAGGTGGTTGTTGTAGTCATGGTGGAAAATGATAGTATCCCCCTATGAAAGAGACAAGGAAGTACTGTGTCCAACTTCAATAAGTTCCAAAATCTACTTCTTACAAGAAGCAGCATTGTTGAACTTTGGCGATAGCAAAGAACTGAAGAAACAAGAATATGTAGGCACAAATAGAGGATTAGCAGAAGAAAAGACAATGGAATCATAATCCAGTTTCGAACCTATTAACGATTGGTAGAATTGTAGCATCAGTATGCGATCAGTAACCCATAAAGTGCCACTAAGGTCATGAAGTAATTGCAGCAAACGAGCACAGTACCCATGACAATAGAGAATATGAGGCCCCCAACAGAGCTTACAATCAAATATTAGATCAATAAATTTAGGTTCAACAAACGGCAGTTCTATTCCACCAAGAGAATGATGGGAGAGGAGGGGGGGGGGGTTGAGAGCTCCTTACAATACCAAAAAATAAAACTGCACGTTTTTTCTGCTAAAAGTTTAAAACCTTTTTCCACACTCCAGGACTGCAGCAAATTGAGGAAGCATGGCATTGGACAAAGCATATGCACTCAGTGCTACAACAAATTGCAAAATCTAAAAAGAGTTATGGTGAGTCGCCCGATGAAGCATTTGATGTTATGGGATTAATAGCAATAGCAAACAAAAGGACATTCAATATGTATCCTGTGGGCTGTAATTCTCCTACTGAAGTCCACAGATAAGGAGGAACTCACTCATGCTCAGAGAGTATGGGTATCCATAAATTGCTTTAATAAAATAGGAAGATGACCCTGGAAATTCCAACAGAAGAGCTGGCAGAGAATACCCATATGCCAGGTGGTATCATAGGCCATTTCCAAGTTAAAAAAATTAAATTTGAGTTGACAATGACACCAGGTGGTCATAGTCGACCACTGTTGTTTTGAACAGGAATCAAAAGAGTTGCAAGATACCACACAAATTGCTTACCATCCTTTTCCATTACCTCATAAACTCAACTTGTAAGCGAAATGGGTCTGTAACTGGTAGGTAACTATGGATCTTTTGCAGGCTTAAGAATAGGGATAACTGATCCTCACTATTGAGAGAGAAAAACTCCATGAACCCAAATGAAGTTGAAGGTATTTAAAAAAAAGCTGACTAAGAAGAGGTAAATGTTTAAGCATTTGTGCATGAATACCATCCAGACCAGGTGCAATATCAGGCAAGGCAAATTCCAATTTGGGTAATGAAAAGGGCATATTATATTCAAGATTCAGAAATGTGAAATTGAAACCAGATGACTTCACCCGACCCTTGAAAATTAATAACTGGGTGTTATAACTGGCACTACTAGAAGCGGAAGAAATGACTTCACCCAAGAAGTTGGAATCTTTCTTTATCTACTATGTATAATGTATATAGTAGTAGTAATAGTAGTAGTAGTAGTAGTAGTAGTAGTAGTAGTAGTAGTAGTAGTAGTAGTAGTAGTAGTAGTAGTAGTAGTAGTAGTAGTAGTAGTAGTAGTAGTAGTAGTAGTAGTAGTAGTAGTAGTAGTGTAGTAGTAGTATCTTATTAAGTTTACAATAATACAATATTTGCGTCACACAGTCGCTGGGTCGGGTGACCATACTTGCTGTCGACAAATACTTCAGTATAAAATATTACCTACATGTATGTTTTATATCTCTTAACAACATTGGAAATACACACACACACACATGAACATCTACACCCATAGGTAAAAGAGAAAAAATTCCCCTTAATAGATTTACAATCTATCACCTATAATCTCAGCCATTTTACCTTGCAACGGTGATTATTTTCAACCAACCATAAAGACATCGGAACATTATATTTTATCTTTGGTGCATGAGCAGGAATACTAGGAACACCTTTAAGAATTTTAATTCGAACGCGCTGCAACAACAGAACCACAGAACAATAAAAGAAAGAACACTGATAACACACACACAGCCACACATTCACTTGTACTCACAACTATACCACGTATTAGTAAAACACCAAATAAGCCTATACAATATTTACCTTAGTGCACGTACTTCCATAGTAACAATAGTTATACATGATAGTCCAGAGATAAAATAGCAGGTTTACCACATATATGTTGGATTTTATCTCACACCTAAGAGGAAAAGGTGCAACATGACAAAGAGTTCCTAAGAAGTTTGTTTGCACCACCAAATCAGTTTCTGAGCCTGAGCACAAAAAGTTTTGAAGGGGATAAAATTTTCCAAGAACGGATGACACTCGAACACTTTCAAGGCCTTTCGAAGGGGCCTGTATAGCTACATACCAGTTCTCCCCTGTAAATGACACCTGAGGAATGGAAAGTTCCTCTATCAATTATCGTGTCCCGAAAGTATTGGATCTGTGCATCATAATGAGGAATATTAGTGTTATGTGTTATTATTCATAGCCACAAGGTCAGAACAAAGATGCCAATCTGCTTTACGGAACACACACTTGGGTGGGCAAATAGAAGTGATGCCTGGAATAACTATATGAAGCATTATAGGATAGTGGTCGCTACTGCAAGTATCAGATCATTGCAAATGCATGGCGAGCTGTAGGGAGCAAAAGGAAAGATCGAGACAGGAAAAAGAACCTGTAGAATCAAAAAGAAATGTGGGAGGTCCCAAATTGAGTACAACTAAGTTGTGGAGGTTTATAATTGCAGCAATCCTTTTACCCCGAGGACATTCATGAGCTAATCTCCATAAAGGATGATGTGCAGTAAAATTGCAAGTATAAGGAACAGTTGGGGTGGCTGGGGAAGTAGATCTAGGAAGAGCTCCTCAGCCCCAGAAGAAATAGGTGGAATATATAAGGAGTAAATAGTGAAAGAGATATATAGGGAAGACAATACGTAGAACCACAGCTTGTAATCTGTATGAAGCTGAACAGGAATGCAATACAAGTCCCTATGCACTAAAATACAGTCCCACCATGGGCATGGCTTAGCAGCAGGTTTAGGTGGTTTCTGGGACTGAGATTTGAGACCACACACAGTAGGAAAAACAGTATCTGGGGGAATGTTAGTAGTAACCTGGGATGGACCCACCAGAGCACTAGTGGGGGACTCCTGGGAAAGAGACAGTAACAGCAAGAGAGACTGGAGAAATGTCTGAATCCTTAACATTGGAAAATTGAGTTTTGAGTTCCTTAGGTTGCAGAAGTCTCGGGCACACTAGATACATGCAGTCGAACCTCCCAAGATGGCCATATGTTGGTAGCAGAGAACAAACTGAAGCTTTGGCAAAAAATCAACCATATGGGACTCAGAAAGCTCCATTCATACTGCAGAGGGTTCACAGGCCTTTCGGAGCCACCAGGAGCACTAAGCATCTGGTAGGGGATCAGCAGGATTATCCAAAGGTAAGGGAACAAACCTATTTGCCACAGTGACAGAAGACTGGAATGGAGAAAAAATGTCCCATGAAAATTATTTCTTTAATTCATTTGGTTTATTACAATGTTAATATATGTATTGTACGAGGGCGATCCAGAAAGTAAGCTCCGTTTGTGCGTAGCGCAGGAAGTGGTGGGGGTAGCGCCATTTTCTACACATCAGTGTACACAGTGGTCAGTATGCTTCTAGCTGTCTAAGGAAGAGCATTGCACTGGATTGCGCCAGGTGAACCAACTACAAAAAAGGTAAAGTAAATTTCTTCAGCTAACAAGATTATGGCGAGTGTTTTCTGGGATGCACAGGAAATTATTTTTATTGATTACTTAGAAAAGGGTAAAAGTATCAAGCTTACTGCAACGTTTGAGTGATGAGGTGAAAAGAAAAGCACCTCATTTGTTAAAAAAAGAATGTTTCATTACAACAATGCTCCGGTCCAGTGTTCAGTCATTGCAATGGGGAAAATGTGCGAATTAACGTTTGAATTGCTTGAACATCCACCCTATTTGCCAGATTTAGCACCCAATGACTACCACCTGTTCCCAAACCTCAAAAAATTTCTTGGAGGACGAAGATTTCACAGCAACGAGGAGGTTATTGATGCACTAAACAACTATTTTCAGGACCTTGATAAATCGCACTACAGAGATGGTTTAATTAAATTAGAACAGACATGAAAAATGTATTAGCCTTTCTGGAGATTATGTTGAGAAAAGAAAAGAAAAAAAAAATTTCATTGAGAGGCCTGGGACTTTTCAGCTGACCTTCGTATGTATGTACATTCTACACGTGTGATAGAAAAAGTAAATATGAAAAACATTCTGATGTGTTATATTCACACAAGATTCTCTAGCTATTCTGTAACAGATTATTCTTACAAAATTTTATCCTTCTGACCACTTCATGCTAATCAAGATAAAACTTAGTTCTTTATAAGTAAAAGGAAAATAAGGGATACACTACACAAAAGTGATACTTAAATCTTTTAAAAGCTGTTGCAATGGGATTGTCATTGATATTTGGGCCTCTCATGGCCAGGAGTAAAACAAGAGTGAGATGCACATGTGGACTTCCTGTTTGACAAAAGAGTTGGACCCGTGAGGTTGAAAATGAAAGCATAGGCTTTCGAAACTAGTCCCTCATAATAACAATGTAAGTGCCTTAGTGTTAAAAAACCAACTCAAATTAATACACATATAAAGTTTAAGTAGTTTAAAATTGAAACCAATAATAAGGAATATCTTGGAAATGGTTAACTCAAAAAATACAACTAAATGACATAAATTCTGTGTTTTTAAAAATCTACACTTTATGTAGTAAATTTTCTACTACAGTAAACCAGTTATGAGACAGTCATTTAGAATGAAGAGGACTTCAGGGGTTATTCTCAAGAAATTCAAGAGATACAATTTATTTGCCATGTAATATCTTTAATATATGGCATTTCAATCAAAATAGTTGGATCCAATTTTTAGAAAATCAAACATTTCAAAATATGTCCATCCAAAGCAAAGTTTGAGATGTGAAGGATTAAAGAGCTGGTCTGGAATGAAATTATTTATTTGGTAAACATTAATAAAAATTGTAACTTTATGCATAGCAAGATAAACGTAAACAGAGCAGCAACAATCTGTCCAGCAAAGTAACATGAAAGAAAATAGCAATTAGAGCTGCATTTCTCTGCACCTAGAGCTCTGAAATAGATCATTACACTCAATTTATTAAAGTAACCATATGTAGTGCATAGTATAAACAAATTTATATTACCTGGCCCATTCCTTCAAGTAACATGTTAACTGCTCTATCAGGATCATTATCACAGTCATGTAATGCAGTGCACACCTCATCTTCACTTTTTCGTGTAGCATCCATTACTTGTTTAATCTTATCCTTTAAGTCTGGGTCTTCTGTTCTTGTGGTATCAATGATTTGTGCAATGCGCATTTGTTCTGCGGTAGGCTATAAGGTTGAGGGAGGAAGAAATCAATAGAATTAGAAAACATATAAATTGCCATATTCTAAAAAAATGTGAAAATTAAGAGGATAAGAACATACAAGAAATTTTTACAACTTCACAAAATTGTCACAAAGTTTTTTTCTGGAGAGTCAATTTTATCTGCTCATGAATGCATGATATTTTGCTCTTGTGGCACATCTCATCCTGTTTGGTTATCACCACTACATAGGAACAAGGTATAGAAGGTTGGTCTAGATAAATTGGAGTTGCAGTTGCAGCAGCCAGTCCAGAATTTTTCTTATAGTGAAGGGTCATCAACCCAGGTTCTAAACCCCAGCCTTCATCAACTAACGTTTTGCATTTCACTTAGCACTGCATGAAAATTAGATATCTTCCATAGTTTGGAGTCATGAAATGAATGAGGCTATTCTGCTATTATACTAGTGAAGCACTCCTTTGCATTACAGATAGCTTTGGTGATTGATGTTAGCAAAGCCTTTTCTGCTTATGTGCTATGTGCCACCTTGTCTCGAGCGCTTGGCTCCCTGATCTGCATTTGGTAGCTTTCACAAAATTTTAGAAGCCAAGCAGTGTCAAAATTGGCTATACATCCTGCATAAATGCTACAGTTTGCTTTTGCCTGTAGAAAAAAAAACACACACACACACACAAGCCCCTGCACTGTGTTTTGTTTTAATAATTTAGCTATTTCATGGTAAATTATACCATAATGTAGAGCTGGTCAAAACCTGTGCTGCTCTGCCTCTTTACTCATAAGTCAGGCCACTCTCGAGAGTGTGTCAACGAGAGTCTCGTGTACTGAGAACTAGTGCTCACGAGTGAGGTGACTCGAGAATTCTCGTAATTACAGGCAGAGTAGTTGACATATGATCCATGGAATTAATTGGTTACTTAATAACTAGGGACCAGATTTTTAGGTTTTAATCTATTTTTCCCCTTGTAAATTAGAAAGCTTCAAAGTACTTTTATGTTTCAAGTGATTTGGGTGCTAATCTTATTCAGCCTAAAAAGCTAAATGGGACATAAACTCGCTAAACTTAAGTTTTTTTTTTTTTTTTGTTTTTTTTTTTTCTTCAGTTCATTTGAATTAACAATTTTTGTTAGCAATTAGTTTAGTTTTGTTTTGAATATACATGTGGGGTTATCCAAGGAAAGAATGCTCTTGGTATAGAAATTGCGCCAATGACATCTTGCAAGATCTTTTTCTGCATATAGGGATATATTAAAAAAACAACAGACAATTTGCAAATGTGGCTGGTTGTGTATAGCAACAGTGCTACCAAGTGAATGCTGTATATTAAAAACATGTGCTTGATATGTTAATTACAATGTTCTAGCATGCATTTACTGTGTAATGCATTGTTTTAAATTACTGCACATATTAATAGCATGCTTCCGTGAAGTAAAATAGTTCTCATATTTTTATGTATATTATGTATAAATGGCTTTTGCCTTCAACTTGCTTAAATAGCTAGGAAAAAGGCAGAGCATTGTTTAAAAGCCTAGAAAAAGATAAGAAAATTGTTTATAAACCTAAAAAGATTAAAGCAGATAATAAAAGGCTAAAACTGCATTTATAAAAATGCTAAAACTCTGGGCCCTATTAATAACATAAGATGACTCATTGTTTAAAAGCACATATGTATATCCAAATGCATTTACATGCTTGAATCGGCAATATTAATGTTAATGACACACCTATCATGTATATAACTTATACACAAACTACAGATAAAACCGAAAATACAATTATTTCATGCAACATAAACTTCTTAGGAGTAATAAAATATTTAAATACTTATTTGTAATAAAAGTGGACACCATGTACATTTATATCTGCAGATTCTGTGATACCACATTTCATTTTTAACCCATTCTCTAGTGTGAGTTATTTAAAAGTCATCCCCGTCTTGGTAGGCTATTTAAATCTCAAATTATTTGAACAGATAAAGTAATAGAAGTTACAAATCTTAGGTAAATATTACTTTAGTTTTCTAGTTTAGATAAACATGCATAATTTTACCAACTCTTAGCCCATTTTAACAATTTTATAGACAATTTCCTAATCACCTGAAGGAATGCTATAGATTTGTCATCACTTTTGGTATATTATGTCTTGATGCTGTGTTCGCTTGCACCCGTCAACATAGTTTGTGATGTATTAGTCTTGCATATTTATGCAGCTGCTGTGATCTTGAATAAAATGAAACTGTCTAGCATTGCAATTTATAAACGGAATAGCACTTCATCCTATAAGGGTATATTACACAGAGCGTATTTGTTCGTTATTTGCTGGCGTATTTGGATGCAGTTGCTACGTGTAGTAAAGGACAGCGAACAACGTCGCTACTCCAAAACAAGGTCGTCTACTTTATATGCTGGTCGCTGGCTTCTTTGGTTGCCTCCTAGTGTTGGTCGCCCCTTATCATATACATAAGCATATAAAGTAGCCATCAGCTGAGTGAAAAAGTGAAAATGTCAAAAAAAATCATAAATGCTGGCATCGTGTTACTGGCAACAATCTTAAGATAACAGATAATAAAACAAAATAAAATGGAAAAGCAGAAAGACAACAAAAGAAAATTGATAAGAAGGTGGATTGAGAGGATGGATAAATATGGTGCTTCCGCAAATCTTTTGAGGGACTTATCGTGCGAAGATCCTTCTGCCTACAGAAATATAATGAGGATGACATCAGAAAACTTTGCTATGTTATTGGGAATGGTAGGGGATAAAATAAGAAAACAGAACACCGTCATGAGGATGGCGATCTTGCCAAGAACAAAACTGGAAGTAACACTGCGTTATTTGGCAATGGGTGATAGCTTCAAAACACTTGAATATCTATTTTGTATACCCCAATGTTCTATCTCCAATGTCCTGGACGCAATTGCAGAGGTTTTAAAACCATATATACAGGTAAGTTTACTTATTTATTTATTATATATTTTAAAAAAGTCAGGAACAATTCAATTTTTGTTCAAATTAGATTTTACAGTAACCAAGGGAATGAAAAAAATATATTGAAAATAGGGTTTGTGTTAACACTGTCTGTGGTTATTTGAGTTAAATACTATCATTTTCTTTGTCAACTAATGAAACAGCAATGGCTTCTTGCAGAATATCAATACGCCTGCTGTCACTGTGGGCTGAAGGTATCAAATGGAAATGTTGGACATTTGGCAAATGTGCTTCAGATGCACTAGTTGAGGGAGAGGATGGAATGTATATCTCCAATTTTCTGGGAATAACCACTGAAGACCTCTTAATTCTGGATGACTTTTGTATAACTGGTTAAACCGTAAGAGATAGAAAAAAAAAACTTCACAAAAAATCTAGATCTCATTAAAACATAATTTACATCATATACTTTTATTTTTTTAGAGTTAATCATTTTCGAGATTTTCCAAGTTATTGGTTTCAGTTTTAAAGCACTTAAAACTTTTCCCAAACGGGAGACATTTTTCTTTACATCTCTGTTTTGTTTTCTGCTAGCAAGCAAAGAAAAGCAAATTTAAATTGTTTCACTTAGTAACCGGTTTTAAAAGATCTGACTATCGCTTTAGATTAGTGTATTCTGTTATTTCCCTTCTACTTACAAAAAAGCGAGTAATAAGACCAATTCGTTTTTCTTGATTTGCATGACAGAATATTCTTTTGTTTGTTTGTGGAACAGCTACAGAAAGTCATGTGAATGGAATACATCAGGTTTTTTAATGTAGTTATTACATGTCATCACCAAAGCTGTCATGGTGATCTTCCTACTTTAGATACAGCTCTCAAGGATGTTCTAAGTGAGAAAATTACTTAGGTATTTTTAGTTTACATTTTTTACTTTCTCCATACGCACTATGCACATAGTGTATAGAGAAAGTATTGCACTCCACCAAAAATTCGATATTGAGATTTCACTGGAAATATATGTTTTAGGGTCCCCAATATAAAAAAAAAAGCATTTTCACAAAAAGGTCCGCGTGTGTGTGTCCGTGAACACGATAACTCAAAAACAAAAAGTCGGTAAAATACCAAACTTGGTATTTAAGTTTAGTATCTTCCAGGAATGAGACACGAAGATTTTGAGAAAAATCCCCCCCCAACTACCGTTTACATGGAACTTTTTTCGAAAATTTTGATTTTCTCAAAAATGGCTCTAACGATTTTGATTAAAATTTCGGATATTAAACATATTTACCTGACAAATGAAATGTATATCTTGAATTTTCTGGGAATAGCCTCTGAAGAGTAGTTTATTCTGGATGAATTTTACTAAATTTTGAATAACTGCTAAACCGTAAGAGATGGACAAAAACTTACTACACAAAAAATGTAGAGCACATTAAAACACACAATTTATGTTATATACATTTTTTTCGTGGAGTTCATCGTTTTTGTGACATTCCTTATTTTTGGTTTCTGCTATGAAAAATGTATATTTTTCTCATACTGGAACTTGTCAACTCCTATCCATATAAACAAAGGAACTTCATTGACATAGCAACCAGCTTTTGACTATCACTTTAACCTACGGTTGTCCCTTATTTCTCTTCTACTTACAAGGATGCGAGTAATAAGACTATTTCTGCTAATTTTTTCTGATTAGCATAAAGTAAATAGAAGTATAAGCTTTTTAAGAATTATTTGTTGCAGGGATATGGAGAAAGTCATGTGAATGGTACACATCAGATTTTTATAAACATAAAGAACAAGAGGATTTTAGTTATGGAAACAAAACTTAACATGACTGCCTCCAAGGTCGAGTGGTCAGCGAACTGGCTTCTCACCCTGAGGTCCAGGGTTCAATTCCTGGCTGGGACAGGGAATTTTTCTTTAACCAGAATCATTTCCTATCACCCACAAAGTGTGTGTGTGTGTGTGTGTGTGTGGGTGGGTGGGTGTGTGTGTGTGCACATGCGTGTGTGTTTTTTTTTTTTTGTTTTTTTTAGGAAAATAAAACTATTTAAACCCAAAGTAAAAGAGCCTACAGACAAGTTGTTTATGACCTAAAATGTTATATAAATGAAACAATAAAAACCTAACACTATAGTTGTATACAGGATGGAAGTGAAATAATTATTCAGACTTTTAAGAGTGAACTTGTCTTATTGAACAACCAAAAAGTTTAAGAGTTTATACTTTTTTAGAAAAAAACATTTTTATCCAAAAAATGTATCACCACCTTGCTAGATTACTGTTGATTAAAGGTTCTTAATGTATGACTGTATTAATAGAAAACTGAATAAACAACAGCATGTTTCAATAGAATGAACTGTTTTTATGTAAATTAAAATTAAATTTCAATTATAATTTGTTGGCACCTTCATTCGGTTAGAACTGGCAACATTGCATCAGCTGCATTTACTTTCTTTCAATATCAATATAGATCACGGGGAACGTTTACTTAATCATGGCTCTATTCTGAAAGATTTCCTAACAGGATATATATATATATATATATATATATATACATATATACACACCAAGTGCAGATGCATTTGTTTCAGTTTGCCAGCATGCCACTATCTATCATACAGATAATACAATTCAAGGCGACCTCATGAAATTATCAACATAGAAGAGAAAATGTTAAATTTAGTTGATGAAAATCCTGATCAGGACAGTTCAGATATTGCTCACACATTAGTGGTGTCACATTGGACAGTGATTGTGCCCGTATCAGATCCAAGTAGAATGCTCATCAGTTTCATCCAGATTTTGTAACAAATGTGTTAGTGTGGCCAAGGTCTGCTTCACGCAAAGTGGTGTTATGTACTTTCAGAACACACACATCCTGTTGGATGACATCCCTTTGAAGGTAAGGAGAAAGATGTGGTTCCATCATGACAATGTGCTCACTTCAAGATTTTTCCAAACCTGGGATGGGTTGATTTACACCTATGGATTGGTCTGTCACTTTTTATAGTGGATAATGCTCACTTTCACTACGGATGGCACGGTGGACCATGACACTGATGATGCATGGACAAAAGATGCAGCACCAGTGGAATGCGAGGTTGGTGGGGAAACTGGAGAAAACCCATCCCTGCACTGCTCTGTCCGCCACCTTGGTGAGAGGCGAGTGGACTTACCTACTCAGCCATGGCGCAGCCAGTTGACCTGAAGTGAATCCCTTAGATTTTTATTTATGGGGGGATATGGAAAGCATAGCTTACAGGATTGAAATAGAAACTATGGGCGAGCTGTATCAGTGCATTTTCTTAGCAGCTGAGGAAATAAACAACCCAGAGACCTTTACCAGGGTGTGCCAGAACTGGTTAAGAAGCCTATCTACAAGAATGGTGAACATAAGGAACATTTCCTCCAAACTCTAATTTCAAATTTACATCCTGGAGGCAACTTCAGATATTCTAAATTAATCCCAATGTTTTTGCATACTTGTAAATGCTAATAAGTTACTGATTAAGGTTATGGTAATTTTTTGTTTCTAAAGCTACCAAGTAGGTAATGGTGGTCCATGACTGGAATTCATTACGGATGAAGAGCAGTGTCCTTTTGTTCATCCATGTTTTTTAAAAATATTTTGAATGTCACATACACGTGCACAAATCAGCATCATTAGTGTGGCAAATTTCACTAACTTGAGTTGTTTCTTAAGCTCATAGCAAATCATATTGGAATAGCCATAAGCAAAAGTGTTTTTAAACACTTCAACGCTTCTACATCATGTAACAAATTCCTTAGTTTAGATCATACAGAGGTGCACATGCTGACATGAAGCACAGTAGTCCCATTTTAAAAATAATATTCCAGTAGAGTGTAAATACACATTATAAATTATGCTTTCCTAAACATTTAGCAATTATTAGTGCCTAATTGCTGAACTCAACACAGAACAATGGTGTTAATGTAAAGGATGCTTCACATAAAAATAACATAACCTTTGGAACGCTTATTTTCATTTCAAATAAAGCATTGCATTGACGCAAATATCACTGCATTATGGTATTGTATAATTAAAATATGCCTTTTAAACTACATACATAGGCACGAACGTTAAAACTTTTTAATATCAGTAACAATTCCACATGAATT
The DNA here is from genome assembly GCA_030762935.1 of Hymenopus coronatus. Taxonomy (NCBI): domain Eukaryota; kingdom Metazoa; phylum Arthropoda; class Insecta; order Mantodea; family Hymenopodidae; genus Hymenopus; species Hymenopus coronatus. The sequence continues at coordinate 34,553,362 of CM060896.1, read as the reverse complement.
TGCTTCTTTACCATAGCACAAGCCTCTAAAACAAAATAGGCAGAAAGTTCAGGCTTTTAAACATATAAAATACGAAATTATGCGAGAATGTGTACATACTATGCAGTGAATAACCCCACTTTTCCCGGAATTTTCTGGTGTCTTCTGCACCAGTGAGATAACACCTTAATTTCATACATGACCAACATTACTTAAAAGTGTTAAACTAAAGGTCCACCAGAAGAAGCAGGATACTCAAGTTGCACCAAGTTGTCAAATACTACAACTTTTAAATGCAATTATCTAGTTAACGGTGCATTTAATTACAAAAAGTATTAGAAGCTTTTGTTATTTACACTCATTCTCTCACCTTCAATCTACAGGATTATTTCATTTCCACCCTGAATAACCATCTATAATCTTAAAGCAAGAGATGTAACTTTTCTGACAACCTATTTCCTCTATATTTTCTTGGGCTTCCAGCCAGGTAAATACATGGATTGACTCCAATGTTTCGAAGATGTGTATCAGCTTCATCCTCAGGGTAAGATGATAAAATGGAAGGCCAGAATTGCGTATTTATAGTACTAGATGGAAGCTAGCATCGATTAGTTTGCATATTTTTAGATGTGAAGCAACTGGTATTTAATATGACTTGAGGCATGGGCATGGACCTGATAGAAAACTATATATAGTGGTTACATGCTTAATGTTTTTAACTTGAGCACGGACCTGATAGAAAACATTTTATAACACATGTTTTTAAGCACAATCTTTTATTTAAGTGCTGTAGATGACAGGGTGTGAATTAAGTGTTAAGGTTCTTTATTATTGGTGCCCATGCTGTACTTAATTGTAAGCCAGAGTCACAATTAAGATTATTTGCTTCAGGTGAGATGGCTAAGGATGATGCAAGGAATGCTATTCATGGTATACTATGCAACATTAATTTTGAAGCCTGCCTCTGCTACCACATGTCACCCTCGCACTCAACAGGTAGAGTTTCAATTTTAGATAGAAAGAGTTACCAAGTTAAGGTTTTCCACGGTTTTCTCTCATGCTGAGATGAATGTCAGTAACTCATGGACCCCAAGCTCATTTGAGCATCATTTCATCCATTTTGTTCATCTTTGTCCAACATGACCTACCAGGTTAAACAACTTTTAATCCCCACCAAAAAATTGAATGAGACTTGGTATAAGTTAATAAAACACTAGGTTTTGTAAACATTTTAACGTTTTAGTTCTATAAATCCTGTGATTTTTACACTGTCAAATTCTTTTAGTTTATGAATAAGGCTTGAAATTTGGGCCCTGTGTACACACTATATGTGAATTTTTTCTTGGGCACTCAGTTCCCTAGTATTCATTTAGTAAGTTTCTGTAATTTTGGAAGCAGAGCAGAGTGACAACATTGAGACATGAAATATATTTTATACACTAGCGGCTTCAATACTCAGGTTCAAGATGTTTGTAATGCACAAGCAGGTGGGCTGTATTCCATTCCATAATCAATTAGATCACAGTAAAGTAGGTAATGTATTCACATAATGTCTGAGGGCTACAAAGAAAACCTTACTTTGGTTGGAACACTGCAGAAAGACAGGTAGGTAGGCTCTCTCTTCTTCCACCCAGTCCTTGTCCCATAAAACTAGTGTCCAAAAAAAGTGCATATATAGTATGCAACCTCTGTTCAATGTCAACAAATACTGCCCACCAACACATTATGCTATTCTTTGTTATATTTGTGGCCTGACTTGATTGCAGAGCACACTAGGTCCCAAGTTCCAGCCTTAATTATGTTCAATAAGATTAATTTATACAATATTTGAAAGTTAGTAACAGTGATGTGAAATTTAAATTAGAAAGTTCGAGTAGAAATGGAAACATATGCATCACTTTAATTTTTGTTGCCTGACCAGTTCTCATCTTCAGTTAGTTGTTTGTGTTGATTTCTAGTGGTGAAGTGATGTACTTCTATTGCTGAATCAGTGATGCAATTCAAAATTCATTAACCAGGATTTATGTTTGATGATTAAAGTATTTCACCAAATATCCAGCTCTGTTGTGCATTCTGTAGGTTTTAAGAGTGTAATGTTTAGTGTGGTGTTGTGATTGGGTGGTCCAGCAGTAATGTGAAACTACATTTCTCAATCTCTATTTGATGTATCTCATGTTTTCCATAAGACTGGTTTCTAAGTTTTTGTTTTTCCTTTATAGATTTTGCCACACTCTAAGCAACTGATTTCATAAACATCTGCTCTTTTGTTCTGAGGTATTGGGACTTTCAAAATATAGTAGAGTAATTTTTCTAGACTATTTATTTTTTGGATCTAAGAAGATAGTGTTTTTTGAAAACGTGGAATTTGTAGTGACAGTTTGCATGAAAAGTAAATTTTCTGAAGCTCATTTTGTTTTTGTTTTTTTTTTTGGGCAAGTATCCTCGATGTGTTTTTGTTTTTTGAGCTTTCCTATTTTCTTTTTAATTTGTTTGTAGAAGCCATTGTTTATTGCTGTTGACTGTGTAGATATTTTTGTATTCTTGTTCTTCTGTAATGGAATGTATACCAATCTATGGATTAAACTATTTCGAACAACATATTTGTGTGATATTTGGTTTTATGCAATCTTCCAAATGATTTGGTTTTCTATAGATACCAAATTTAATTTTGTTTTTGGATCTAATGACTTTATATCTAGGAAAGGTAACATGCCTGCATTTTAAATTTCCGTAGTAAATTGAATTGCTCTGTTTTAAATTGAGTAACTTGAAATAGTTTAGAATGAATTTTTCAGGAACTATAACAAAAATGTCATCCAAATACCAATGCAGATGTACAAGTGCATTTCCAAGTTACTCATGAAAAATTCAGCAAGGAAAGGTGAAAGTGAATTGCCCATATATAAGCCTGAGGTTTGTTGAGTGATGCAAAGTTCTGCGAGCTCATAAGGTTGTCTGTTTCATTTATCTTCTTGTTTCAGTTGTGTGTGTTCTATCTTCTGAACTATGTCTTGGGAATTTCTGATGCTTAAACTAGTGTACTTTGGTATTGACAGTGTAGTGAATTTGTGTAAAAAAATTTGACCAAATTACAGGTAGGCAAATCAATGTTTATAATGGGTTTCATTTTGTTACCTGGTTTATGAATTTTTGGTAGTGCATACAATCTTGGTAAGGTGGGATGGTTCATTCTTTCAAGATATGATTAAAATCTACTTGAGAATTGAGTGGATCTGATTTTATTTGTGTATATCATCTTTTAACGGGTTTTCCACCCTGACAGTGTAATCCTCTTTGTCCAAAATAACTTATTTGCCACCTCTATCTCTTTTGGTGTGTATTTGTTTTGAATTTTAGTGCTTTGATAACTTGATCGTTTAGGAAATTATTTCATCTTTTATCTTGTATATCTTTGAGGACTTCAGCACATTCCTTTTGGATTGCTGTTTTCATTTAAATGATTTGTGGTTATATAACTGTCTGCAATTAAATTTTCTACTTTGTGAAGCCTATATAAGTTTTTAGACCTTCATTAAGGGCTAGTTCTGCTTTATTGAAAGTGAGTTTTGATTTGTTGACTATTTCTGGATTAGTTGATTACAATTTTTTCTTTAAATTATAAATCATTATTGCAAGGAATTTGTTGAAAGTGGAACACTAAGGATGCACAATAGTTTGATGTGGAGAGAATATAGTTCCAAATCTAAACATTGCAGCTTTGCACAGTATTATTTCTCTCTAGTTGTATTGTTTTCCTCTCTGCTGCTGTTTTGTATCTGTTGTACAGATTGTGATAAGTTCTACATAGGACAAACCATAAAAAATTACATTCCAAAGAGCACTTCAGGCAACAAAATAAATCAGCAATAGCATTTCACTTTTGGAAAGAATATCAGAATCTACATCCAAAATTAGCTAAACACATGATGGTCCACAATGAACCCACAACATGGAAAAACATTTTAATAAAGAAACAATGACTTCCTAATAAATTAAAAATCCTGCCAGTTGATAACTTTATTAAGTAGTTCACTGTTCCATTGCTAGAAAAGAGTCTGCATGTAGCTACAATCAACATCAGCAGTAGGACCCCTGAAGTTGAAAATGAAAGCAATGGCTTTCAAAACTACTCCCTCATAAATAACAAGTGTAAAAGATGTAAGTGTTAAAAATTGACTCCACAAATATACATGTATCATTTGAATGTCAGTGTTACTAAATTTCTCTAAGCACAAATTAAAGATCTAAACATTAGTGTAGGTTTCACAAAGTAGAAGTTAATTGCATTCATTGATAATGCCAAAACTATTTAGATGAAAACACCAAAACAGCCATCCAAAAAGAATATGCAATGGTCCTTGAAGACATACAAGCTAGAAGATCCAATGATTTCCTAGAGAAGCATATCAAAGTGTTAAAATCCAAATCAGGTTATATACAATAAAAGAGGACAAAGATGGAAAATTCTTATTCTGCACAAAGATGCCAGGATGGAAAACTCATTACAAGTTGAATTTTACACAGAAATAAAATCAAGTCCACTAAATTTTCAAATAAGACTTCAAACATCCCTTGAATTAAATTAAAACCATAAATAAGAAAGAAAAGTCCAAAACCACCTTATCAAGATTGTGTGCAATGCCAAAAATCCATAATCCAGGTAACAAAATGAGACTAATTAATAATGACTCACTTATTTGGCCAAATTCTTGACACAAAAATCAGTTTGCTTCCTAAGTAAGACAGTTTAAGTATCAGGAATTCCCAAGACAGAATTAGGAAAATAGAACATACAGAACTGAAACCAGAAGATAGATTCATATCCTTTGATGTCACAGCCCTTTTCCCAAGTATCCCATTATCTTAAATCCTATACCAACTTTAACAAGTTAATGTGTGTCCATTCACATGGGTTTCTCCCTGCTCTGCTAATAATTTTATTCTTACAGAAGACTATTTTATCTACATGCTAATTGCAATAAACATTGTCTTATTACTTGCTTCCTTGTAAGTAGAACGGAAATAAGGTATACACCAGCTAAAACGATAGTCAAATCTTTTAAAAGTTTGTCAGTGTTTGAAAAAATTGAAATTTGGTTCCCTTTGCAAGGCCAGAAGTTAAAAATTTATACCAATAACAAGGAACATCTTGGAAAGAATTGATTCTACAAAAAAATGCACATAAACTGTATGTTTTAACAAAATCTATCTTTTTAGTGCAACAAGTTTTTGTCTATCTCTTATGGTTTACTATATAGTTTTACAAAAGTCATCCAGAATGCAGAGTTCAAGGTAGTCCCATAAAATTCAAGATATACATGTTTTGATGTGAAAATTTCTTAAAACAATGGTAATCTAATAAAAATTGTTAGCCATTTTTAAGAAAATCAATTTTTTTTTAAAGCTCATTGTAAAGAAGTTTGAGGGGGTTCCTGAAAAGTTTCGTGTCACAGACTCTGAAGATATTGAAATTTGTATTAACCACTTTTGACTTACTGTCCATAGGCACACACATGGTCTTTTTCTAAAAATGCTTTTTTTTTTTTTGAAAAAAATAAAAAAAAAAAATTCAAAACATGTATTTCTGTGAAATTTCTGCATCAGATTTACCTCTCTTACTGCTATGTACATGCTAGAGGAAGTAAAAATGGTTCATATAACAAATTGCCACAAGATGAAATGACCTTATGAATCACACAGAACTTTGCATCATACAGAACAGCTTCAATCAATAGACTTCCGGCTTATCCGTGGGCAATCCACTTTCACTTTTCCTCATCAAGTTGTTTTGAGCAACTTGAAAACACACTTCACCACTTCCTTGCAATACATGTACAAAGTTTAACATAGCTATAAGGATAACATTTTTGCTTTTGTACCTGAAATATTCATCCAAAACTATCAAATTATTCAATTTACAATACAGATCATTCAATTTACAATGGAAACTGACACATTCAAAAATTACATAAAAAATGATAATTTCAATCAGTCCCACACAAACATGCTATCCTAAATAGTTTAACTCATAAATTGGTGTACACTTCAATAACAGAAGAATACAGAAAAGAATACCAACACAAAGTAAACATGACAATAAAAGACGACTTATAAACTACTACATTGCATTGCAATCTGTGGATCCCATTCTGAAATTAGATACAAAGTCCAACTCTAGGATCAGATCAGTCATAAATCACAAATACTGATTACTCTTGATAATTATTTATACACTTATTTACAAAGATTAACAGTTGCCCTTCATGGTGTAATGGTTACCATGCTCACTTCATATCCATAGCATACTTAGCACAAAAATCCTTAGTATGGCTTCCTTTGGAAGGGAAGTAATGCCATTGGTACCTTAGGCCTGATAGACAGGCCTCTGAGCAAAATTAAGCAGTCTTTCAGGTGCAATATAGAATGGGATGCTGAAAACTACAGCAGTTAAAGACCGTCCATAAAATTTAATTTCACAAAGATTAACTCTTCTGATATTGAATTTTTCAGAGGTGTCAATGTTTCATCATTTACATTTATATGTGTTTCCAAAAACCAATTCATACACCATGCATACTTAGAATATTCATGAATATTATATTTACAAAACTGCATTATTACTAGTACTTTTTGATTGAATGAAATCCTCCTCTGTATAGAAGGTGAGAGTATTGAGGTATCTTTTTTTAATTCTGACCCAAGTAGTTTTTGTTCATATGCAATTCTTTTATAGGAGTTGGAAGTGAATTAAATAAAACTACACCTTTATAGTAAACCCTTTTTAGGAATGTGTACAAATTATTTGTCGGTCTATATTAAGTTCTGTCTGTGCTAGTTTCTCTATTATGTATATCTGCATTTTTTGTAAACTTTTCTAGTTATTACAAATAATACGTTAGAACACTTTTTTGGCATCTACTGAATTTTTCCGGAATATTATTCCAAGGTCATCAATGAATGAAAATAAGTATAAGCTGGTTTTAGAATGCTCTAATTTTTAAGTTGAATTAATGATCTGATTACAAAACAGGTTCAGTTCGGGTAAGATATAATCATATAGTTTTCCAATTCATATTACTATCTAAAATAAGATCCAGGAATTTTATATTGCTATTGATTTTCATACTCTATCCTTAAGTCTGAAATGTCAAGAAAATAGCAAAGTTCCAAAACTAAAACTCGCAAAAATTTACTTTCCACCCAAATACACACTACAAATTCCACATGATCTTCAACAAACACTATCTGTTTAGCTCCACAAAATAAATAGTCTAAAAAAATTACTCTGCAATAATTTGAAGGACCCAATACTGCCAAACAAAGGGCGTGTTTACCAAATCCATTCCTCAGAATGTGATAAAAGCAATATATGACAGATAAAAATAAATTTAGAAACCAGACTTACAAATCATATGACACATATAATATAAACAGACATAGAAACCTGCAGTTTGGCACCACTACTGGACCACCAATCACATTACACTAACATTATTCTCTTAAATCCTCCAAAATATACAACAGAGCAGATACTTGGGAAAAGATTTTAATCGTGAAACAAATGCAGCTTAATTATTTTGAATTGCCCCCGCTAAACATCTATGGAAACACATCACTTCATCACTAGATGTTAACACAAAAAAAACAACACATGCCAATAACAGCAGCCAGTACTTGAAGTTGGGAGCAAATAGTTTTCAAAATCAGTCAGACAAAAATTTAAGTGATGCAAGGCTTCTATTCTGACTCAAACCTTCTCTAAACTTAAATGAGATTAACCTTAAATCGAATTAATGTGGTAAGTATTAACACATACTTCACTTACTTTTATTGTGCAGGACAAATGTTTTGCAGACCATTGCCCATATCCTCAGCTGATGAACCACTACTGCATGTGGTATTGGTTCATCAGCTGAGGATGTAGGCAACAGTCCACAAAACAATTGTCCTGCACAATTAAAGCTAAGTGTGTGTTAGTACTTACCACATTAATTTAATTTGATTATACCTTCACTGTAAGCAGCTTCAAAATGATACAAGATTAACCTTGCTCAGATTCAAATACTTTGAAATACATTGCTTGTGTTATTAGATCAAAACTACCATTCCCTTTTTTTTCCACATTATAATATAAGTCTAATCTAAATCCATTTAAAGAAGAGCTCAGAACAACAATATTGATCTAAACATATATTATCTACTCGCGCATTTATGTTGATACAGGTTATAAGTTGACTAAGTTGAATTAGTACATAAGGCCCATCTGATGGGAGCCCATAAACACAGTAGACAACATGGTAGATTTCATAAAAATATGCAAAAAAAAGCATTATTTGCTGAATTTTCTACATACATGATTTTCAAACAAGCAGAACCTAAGTATAAACATTGATCAGCTTAAGACAACACATTATGTTGGAGTAAAGAGTAACGGAAAAGAAATATTTCTAGCTGCTAATTCAGAAACTGAAGAACTTTTTTTCACCCTCTTAGATGATCTGTACAATTTTCCAAAGTGCAACCAGAGAAAACCACAGGCCTGTATTCCTTCCCAGAGTAAAATGCTGCAGCTTTTTAAGCTGGAAGTCACTCCTTTATAAAACTGCATGTAAATAATAACAGTTGAGGGAAACAACTTATGGACCATAAATCCAGTGAATATATTTGGAATTTACCATATCGGAATTTGACATGATGCAAGTGCTAGTCAGTTGGTCCTTCTAGGACTCGATACCTAGCAAACATTAAAGAACAAATAGGTAATGTAAAGTACTAGTCAAAGGTGCACGGAACAGAGATTTGGGGACTGAAAAAAGGCAAGAATTCATAGGTCCTTTTGCAAAATGATATTGGGATTACCAAGAATAGCTCCAAATGGGGTAGCATAGTTGAATTGGGAAGAGCTGGGAGGAAGGGATCAGTAGTCAAAAGGATAGTGAAATATCAAAACAAGATCCAAGTACTAGAGGTAGGAAACATTGTCAAGGACTGTTTTAGGGCACAAGAATCAGCAAAATTGGAAAGAAATTGGATATGTCAATTAAAGGAAATTATAAGAGAAGTTGGATTGGGCAACCTAGCCAATCAACAGATAATAGGACAGACGAAAATTATGGAATAAAGTGAAAGCTAAGATAAAACAGCATAAAGAAACAAGAAATAGGTAGCTTACGGGATAAGAGTACTTTATTATTATATAGGAATGGTAAGAAAGAATGGGGAACAAAAAATTACATTGATATCTGTGAAAAAATGGAAAGAGGTCTGTCATGGGCAAAACCAGGAACAATTTTATTAAACGGTCTAAAAAATTGATAAAGATCTATGCCCACTATGTGGCAATGTTGATAATTTACACTGTTTAATTGCGTGCGAAAAAATTAAAGTGTAGTAGAGAAAGAGAAGATATGGAATAAAAACTGGGAAAAGTTGCCACCAGATATATTGTACTTAAAACTTTTTGGAAACAATAAGAATTATTCAAGGAAAGTTTCATTACAGGCTGTCCGCTGCATGAATTTCTTCAGTTTCCTGAATTTCAAGTTTCCTTGATGCCTTATAAAAAGGCATAGGTATGTTGATATAATTTAATTAAACAAACAAAATGAAGAGCAAAGAAACGAAACAAGTCAGAAATAGCAGCCCCATGAGTCACCATCAATGAATAGCGAAATCCATATGTAGAATAATTCATGTTTAGCCTGCCAGAGCCTCTTAGAAGTGTCTCAGATTCACAACACAAAAGGCACTGAAATATCCATGTGTAGAAGTAATTCATGTTCAGATTCCCAAAGGTAGTAATATATCTCTACTGCTCTCAACTACCACTTTGCACACTCTTCAGCAGGTCCTCAGAACTATTTGGCTATGATAGAGATTTACTCATTAACACTGACATCAACTCAAACTTGATCACGATAAATACTCAATAAATTTAATCACTCTGTATGTTTATAATGTTACAGGATATGACAGTAATATGCTTATCTGCAGTTCCAAAAATGTTTCAATGATTTTCTTTTGAGACAGACGACCACATCTTGTATTCAGGATATCAAAACTTATATGCACACATAATTAATAACTGCATTAACCCAGGTATAACCAAAATACTCATATTACCCATTTACTGTGACAACTTTGTGAGAAACTCTTGGCAATTTGCACCACTAGAAACTGATGCACTGCAAAGAATCTGAAGAAACTGGCAAACAGTAACAAAGAGAAATTACCTCCTTGTGTCTTTTGGCTGTCAAAGGTCATATGAGAAAAGTAGCTCATTTCAGATTTGACACAAAGAAATAAATTTGAAAGAGAACATTAAGTTGCTGAGGAAATTTTCACTGATAAATTGGATTATGTTATGAAAATCAAACAGCTTTAAAATTTCTTTCTATTGCAAATATAAATTAAGGGTCCTTTTCACTCATTTTTCTACCCTCCATGAAGTATCATGATGCATAACACTGTCATATTTCAGCCTAATGATAGTTACCTGCATTTTTGGATTGTGATCAAGTGCTTTGGGTGACTCTGTTTTAGTGTCTGTCTTCTGTGGTTTATTTGTAGTAGAAGCTTCCAATTTGGCACCTTTTCCACCACGAGAGGTGGATCGGCTTCCAGAGCTCATCTTTACAAACACTATGTACAATCACTATTTACAATGTGTTCTGCTGCTGAAACAAAAGAAATCGTGAATTTAAATTTATCTGTAATATAAACCTTATGACTAATACATGACAATCAAAATTAATCATTACACGCTATTTGCTTTCACAAAGAACACTTTATACATTATAAAGATTATGAAACTGCCAAAAGATTTCCATTTCAATAGTTTCGTTCAAATTTTTGAGAGCTCACAACTTTTAACCATATTTTGACGTCCAAATTTGAGAAAGAAAATTTACATTTCCAGGCAGAAGTAAATGTAATAAATGGACTTAATAAATGTTTCTATTTATATTCTACCATATAACTGTTAAATGTTTATTAAGAACGCTTTAAAAATGCCTTATTCCATTATTAACATTTTGGTTCTTATTACGACAAGGTTAAGTTTCATAATTCCAATGTATCACTTGACTTCTATCAAATGAGTGTTATTATAGTGCCAAGCCACCAAATATATAAAAGTATGGCAACCACTCCAAACCTTGTTTTCTTGCTTTAAAATGCTGATTTTTTTTCCTTAACTGAAAATTTACACAAACGAATACCGTCACAATGGTTGACCTCCCCTACTGCCTCCAATGGGTCTTTTGCTGAAACCAAAAACACAATCTTCTGTCACAGAACCCAAAATTCGATTTCGCGTGGTCCCAGCTAGTAAATGCCGTTTCAGCACACAAAGCCGGGTTTTTATTTAGAACCCATGTGGGGAGACGCCATTTCAAAGGCTTGTTAGGCTTACTATTGACAACCATCAAAATTCAAAGAGGAAATGTCTTCTCCAGAGATCAACGGGTATTATTGTTTGTAGCTTATTTGGAATTCATTTACCCGTGCATCAGGAGCTACTCCTTGACCAGATTATGAGCCACTAATATTATCTTAAACCAAGAAAAATATACATTTTACTTATACCTGCAAAATGCGCTCAAAACGTAATCAAGTCACGTGACATATACCTCACTCATAAGGTACGAGGAAAACCCACTCTTTTCCTTGAGCGCTGTTACTCACAGAAGTTTTGTTAAGCCTTCGTAAAATTCATCAGTGGCCAGAGAGTGTGCTCTCCTGCTCAAGTAACGTTACATCACCAATGATATCACATACCTTACTATAGTCTATGGTCTTCCTTCATGCATTAGGTATTATTGTCTGTAGCAATCTATATATTTTATTCATACCATCGTTTATTGGATCTTCCAATATTTCATTTTCCTATTGGGAAATAGTAGTCTCTTTATATCCATTTTATGTACATAGCTTATTTTACTATGCTATATGATATAATCATAGACAATTTACACAAACTAGATTGTGTCAGAGATTATATAGCTTTTCTGTATTCTCTAGGTTGCTTTATACTGGATTACTGACTTCTGCAAAGTGCAATATATGAATTGAAATAAATTGTTTTAGGTTATTTGAATCGCCTAATTCACTTTACCTTTATCTCTTTAATTTAAGAGCGATGAAGAGTGATCAAAAATGATCAAAATTATAATTTAGGTTTCTTTGACTTATATAAACTCTATAGGGAGATTTCTGTAAGCATGTGGGGTATTTCACTAAAAATGAGCAGTTTACATTCGAATTTAAGTAACGTTAAGAGGATGAGAAGTGTGCACATTTAAGACTTTTTCTCTATTTTTCAAGTTTCAGAAATTCTCTTGCAAAATTATGTGGACATATGTTATTCCATTTCTAAATTACATATGTTGAGTAAAATGTATACTATTTAATAAAAAATGCAGAAACAAAATTTCAAAACATACACATGCAAAATCTTTAACTCACAATGAACAAAAATAGTGTGTTATACATTTCTTAGTACAATTATTTTCTAGTTTACAAATGTGAAAATTGCGACATAAGGAGGATTTATCTTTCAAAATGCATAATTCAGACATATCTTAACATATATGCACCAAAATTTTTGGCTGCACTTCTATACACAGACAAAATATGCCTGTTGAATAGAATACTTGAGTAGAATATTCCAAGTTTTGAAAAAATCACAACTTGGTCCCGTTACAGCAAATGAAAGTAAATAAATAAATACATGATATAAATATATAAAATTACAAATAAATGAGACATGACCAATAATTGATTTTAAGCACTTTTTAGCAGGTAGCTCTAAAGACATGTTATTCCTTTACAATTACAGCCTCTTAAGGCTTTTAAAGGTTAATATACTGCAGTACGGTTAGAATAAATGACAATTAAAGATTCAGTTTGTTCCTTTTAATATGGACACTAACATTTTTTGCTCAGCGCTTTGATCTGAGATATCTTATCATGTCTGTTTTCTTATTTGAAACTGAGGAATCATTAAAGTTCTAAGAAAGATAATTATTATACAGTACTCTTGTTGATTATCCCATAGATTTGGAACAATAAAATTGACGGTTTTAAGCTTTAATTTATTTAAGGCATAAAAAACCATAAACATGCCTTTATTTGATTCTATATACTTAAAACTAAAATTATGTTGTAAAATGGTAGGTTAAAACTGCCGTTATGTCCTTAAACACAAATTGTAGTTTAAAGAAAGGAACAAAGATATGCAATTATTTAAAAATATATAATTAAAATAGCTGCAATTTTTCATAATATTTACTTTCTGTAGCACCTGCTTATAGCAAGTAGGAGATATATTTGCATTCCATAAAAAAATATTGTCATTTCAATTGTTTCACATAGCTTTCAAAAGATTTAACTATTGCTTTAGGCTAGCATATTTTCTTATTTCCCTTTTATTTACAAAGAAGCAAATAATAAGACCAATTCTGGTAATGTTTATCTTAATTAGCATGAAGTGGATAAAAGCATAGTTATTTGTAAGAAAACTTTGTTTGTAGAACAACTAGAGAAAGTCATGTGAATGAAACATATCAATTTTTTTTAACTTGTAGTTTCTTCTTGGAATCTTAGATATATTTTACTCAATCAATTATTGTAATGTTTGTCCCATGCTTGTACAGTACATACAATATATGAACCTATCATTTTTAATATGTACTTAAGACAGAAAATTAATACTCTATACAATTTCTTATCATGTAAAAAGTGATTTTTCTGTCTAATTAGTATTTATTTCCAAGTGTATGGCCTTCAGAGGCATATTTCTACCAAGCTTTTTGTTTCTCAGAAAATTGTGTTTACTTGGAAAATTGAGATAGTTCAAATACGTCTTTAAGTTTTGGCAGGCCTGTAGGCCTAGAATTTTCATACTTATGTCGTAAGGACACATGATTATAAGAATTAAAAGTCATTATATTTATTTACAATCAAGCCTTTTGGTGATAAACCATCCATAATATATTAGTATTTGTTCCAAACAAGAGAGGAGCAATGATCAGAAATATTTTAGTTTTGAGGGTTAAGCAATTTTAATTGCTATTACTTATTAATGGACCTTTAAATTTAACAGAAAACAATGAAAGATAACCACTTCCATCTAGGTTTTTAAATATATAACTTCTGATTTTGTATCTATTAGATAAATTAAGAATCCCTATCTTCAGTACCTAATAAAAATCACCAGATTGGCTATTCTTAATACATTTCAGGAAGTGCTTGGGCTGACCCTGAGACTTGTCAGCTGTGTTTAAAACTTGCAAATATGCATAGAAGCTTGTGATAGTGATGTGATTAAATAAAAAATAAAAGAATATGAGTCAGATTTTGTAATCAAACATCACTTATTTTTACTTACTGGGGCCGGTTTCGGGAACACTTGTTCCCATTTTCAACCCTTAATTCCGACTAAATCTTTTTTCATTGGCATCAATGATGGGGTACTGGTGTATCCCTTGTGGAGGCATCTGTTGCTGGATTTATGAACTTCCAGAGGTTGCTGTATGGTGGTAAATCAAAATTCATGATATGGCTCTTTTTCTTCATGATATAGAGCTTCTCCTAGATATCTAATTTTGTGGGTTTATATGCTGATTTTAACAGTTTTATATTCGGTGTGATTTTGTGTCCTGATGTCCAAAAATGACAGGCAACTGCTGATTTTTCTATTTGTTTGTATTTTAGGTTTCTCATGTGTTCCTTTAATCTGGTCTCCAAACTTCTTTTTGTCCTTCCTATATATACTAGATTACAGTCTGAGCATTTAATTTCATAAATTCCCAGTTTTTTGTTTGCAGGGATAGGATCTTTTAAATTTTGGCACAGCAGTTTCTGAATGCTGTAGTTGTTTTTCGGAGCTAAGGTGATGTTATAATTCCTGAAGATTTTCTGAAGTTTGTTGTGTGCCCAAGGATGATAGGTGAATTTTCTGAACTGAGGTTAGTCACTGAGGTTCTGTAGGGTGGTTGTGTCCAAAAAAAGTGCAGTAGACAAGAGAATACATAAATACAAAAAACTGAACCGCATAACACACACAACCATCCTACAGAACCTCAGTGACCAACCTCAGTTCAGAAAATTCTCTCACAATAAGCCTAGCACTGTATGGAACATAATTAAAAACAGACAGGTAAATGTCACTCAAAAATTATATAAAAGAAATTAAAGTAAACCAGGTGACCACAAATGATCTCCAGTACATAGCAAATGCATTTAATAAATACTTCATTCAGGTGGCAGAAAATTTACTGACAAAGAAACAGCTTAAGAGAGATCCAATTTAATACTTTCAGGAATCCTGTATAGAAAATTTTGCATCCTTAGAGATAGTATCCACAAATGCAATAAAAATAAAAAAGTAATACAATCCATTACAAGCAAGAGTTCAAAAGGATACAATGAAATAAGCACAAAAACATTAAAGATATGTACTGATATTATTTGCAAACCTTTGTCATATATGTAACATATTCATCTTAACATGGACATTCCCAGACAGATTAAAGCATTCAGCCATTAAGTCATACATGAAAGTGCAAATCTCAGAAATGTCAAATTATATAGGTATCAGTGTTTTTACTTATAGCTTTTTCTAAAATCTTTGAAAAAATGATTTGTAAAAAAATGTATCACCATCTAGATAAATATAATATTTTAGCAAGAGAGTAGCTTGGACTTAGGAAGAGTATATCAACTAGTGATGCCATTTTTAAGTTAACTAATGAAGTTCTCAAGTCATTGGATGGCAAACTTAATACAATAGGAATATTCTGTGATCTATTAAAGGCATTTGACTATGTTAATCATGAAATACTTCTGTCAAAATTATCACACTATGGTATTAGGGGCAAAGGATCAATAGATTACATCTTAATTATCGAACAGAAAGCAAAAGGTTATAGTAAATACTTAAAATAATAGTAATGCATTTTCTGTATGGTCTGAAATAAAGCATGGCGTCCCACAAGGTTCTATTGTGGGACCCTTATTATTTTTAGTGCATATAAATGATCTACCTGTAATAATAAACAACAATGCCTATTCAGTTCTTTTTGCAGATGATGCACGTATGCATTATAATTAAAGAACACAATGTCAGTCAGCTTCCAGATTCATCTAATAAAAATCTTTAACACACTAAATAACTGGTTTGAAAGTAAAAAAATTCAGATAAACTTTGAAAAAACTAACTACATTAATTTTTGCACAAACCATAAAAACTGGCAGACCTAAGGATAGAATATGAAAGTAATCAGATTACTGAAGCCTGTAATAACAAAATTCCTAGGTCTAATGATCGATCGTAACATGAATTGGAAACACCATATTGATTATATCTTACCCAAATTGAGCTCTGCATGTATTGCAATGTGATCTTTAATTCAGTGTATAAATAAGAGCATTATTACTGCTTATTATGCATATTTTCATTCATTGATGAGCTATGGAATAATATTTTGGGGAAATTAATATATGCTAAAAAGTGTTTATTATACAAAAAAATGGGTAGTAAGAATAATGACAGAGGCAAGATGATCAACTCGCTGCAAACCACTTTTTAAAATTTTTGTAACTTTACCATTAGCCTGTGAATATATTCTAGCCATATTGTCAGTTGTAATGTTGTTGTTGTTCTCTAATGCCAGACTTCTGACAATAAAGTCATTTGTCTTCTTGCACTCCAATATTTTTCAGAGATATTTTCATGGTCAGCCACTGAAGCACAGATTTCGAGATGCTTCGAATCCATGTCTTGATCTGAGTTACACAGTGGACAGTTTGGAGATTGATACATTCCAATCCTATACATGTTTGGCCAAACAGTCATGGCCTTTGCCAATATAAATGCAGCTACAGACAATTTGCTAAGTGAATCGGGAATTGAATGAGGGTTTTCATGTGGGGAATTCCATTTTCTCCCTTTTGATTGTATTGTCAGATTTTGTTTATTGAAATCAAGTCATTTGTAATAAGTAGCCCAGAAAAATTTACGAAAAATGCAGATATTTATAACAGAGATCAGACATAGACAGGACTTACATAAACCAACAAATAACTTGCAGTAATTCCAAAAAGGGGTTTACTACAAAGGAATAGTTTTGTTTAATGCACATCCCTCTTCTATAACAGAATTGCAAAAGAACAAAACCAAGTTTAGATCAGAATTAAAAAGTTACCTTATTAATCACACCTTCTATACCGAGGAGGACTTCATTCAATCCAAAAATACTGGTAATAATGTAACATTATAAATATAATAAACATGAATATTCTAAGAATGCATGTCTAAGAGAAGATTTTTGGAAACAGACATGTAATTGTAGATTATGCAAAACTGACAGCTCTGAAAATCCATTGTCAGAGTTATTATTTGAAAATAAATGTATTAATAAGTATGAATAAATGTAATTCTTGACTTAATCTACATCCTGGAGTTTGGGCATAGAGTATAATCTTATAATAGGATCCACAGATTGTTATTTTGTGTATGCATGTGTGAGTATGTGTGTGTGTGTATGCATGCGTGGGTGGGTGCTTGCGTGCATGTGTGTCAAGAGCAAAGAAATTTTCCAACTTCAAAAGCAAATAAAAAGGCTTATTGCAAGGAAGCTACCAACAAGAAGTGTAGATCAATGATTAAAGAACTGCATATTTTATCGTTGCCTTCCATTCACACACTTGCACACATGCATGCCCACATGCACTCATCCACAAACACACACATATTAATGCACGCATGAACATGCACACACACATATATGGTTGTGAATTAATCAGAACAGAACAATAATACATTTTTATGCTTTCATGAATTTTGTCATAAATTACTCCCAATTTACATTTCTTAATACTTATATGTCCTCCTTTTTAATTTATTAGTTCTATTACATGATTAGATATTGACTCTACAAGATTGGAACACACATTTTTGAGATCATCGTCATGAAACCACAGTTGAATTAAAGCTAATATCAAATGTTCTTTTGTCGAACAGTCAATTTATTCAATCACTTTTGTCCAGTTTGATCATTTACATGATATTTGGATACGTCAGTTTACATTTAGAAGTAAAATATTTACAATAGTAAGTACAGTACAAATTCTGTAAGCAGCAAGTATGGTCTATTTACAATAAAAATTTACAAATAAGATCAGATAGCTATAAGTATGAGATATTTACAATAAAAGATTAGTACAGATCAGTAGGCATGAAATGTGAGCAACCTGAGCCAGGATCACAGATATACCAAGTTATAACTATTTTAGACGAGAGGAGATTGTGTCAAATAAGCCTCAACACTATAGAAACAGTTATTTTTGTAAAAAGGATACAACACCAGATTTGAATTTTTTAAAATGTGTAATTTCCCTCATTGACTGAGGTAGTCTATTGTACAAACTAATGCAATTAAACAGTGTACTATGTTGAAATAGTGTTGTGTTATGAGTTATACTGCATAAGTGTTGACTATTTCTGGTGCCACGATTATGTTTATCTTTATTCAGTTGGAATATTGTGAGATTTTCTTATTTGTGTGTTTTAAATTTGCAAGTCTCTTTTTACAAATACCTAAACACTTTTCTATGGGGTTAATACTAGGCAAATTCCCCGACCATTTAAACTATTAACATTGTTATCTTTGAAGAATTTCTATGGTTCAGTATGTGTGCCAAGTAAATAATAAACCTGCAAATTCAGCACATTTTCAACAGACTGAAAAACACACTGAAGAAAATGTTTTGGGACTATGAAAAACTAGGACCTTTAATTCCAGTTGATGACATGATGAAAAGTGATTAGTTTATCACAGTATGTTGTTCTTCTTCTTCCAATGTGCAGGATCTTTTATCACCTCAATTTCTCCCTTGCCAGCCAATATAATTTGTGTAGATTGCTGTCCTTACTGGATTTCTTCAATTCTTTACAATTAATAAGGTGTTCAGCCTTTAAGATATCACCAGTATTGCACAGGTGACACAAATTATCATCTTTAAATCCAAACTTATGAAGATGTTCTGCTAGACAATCATATCCTGTTGCAAATCTAAAATATGGCACTGCCTTCTCTCTAGGTGCATGGAGGATTTTTGATATCACAGTATTGGTGAAAGTTGTTGTGAACTCAAAAAAAGCTTTCTGGAAGGTGATAGAATTTTTCAGCAAGATTTAGCTCCCTGCCACACTTCTAAGAAAATGAAGAAATTCTTAAAAGTTAACAATGTTTGTGTGCTAGAATGTGGCCAGGGAATTCACCTGTCATTAATCCTATTAAAAATTTGTGGGTTAAAATTTTGCTAAAAGAGACTTGCAGATTTTGAGTGTTCATGATGATGATGTTAAAAGTGTGTGTTCCTATGTTGTTGAGTCAATGCCTATTTGTGTAATGGAACCATCAGGGGGGGTCTCTCTCTCTCTCTCTCTCTCTCTCTCTCTCTCTCTCTCTCTCTCTCTCTCTCTCTCTCTCTCTCTCTCTCTCTCTCTCTCTCTCTCTTTTCCAGTAAAGATCACCTTTCACCTGAATTCAGAAAATGAGCAGGAGTATGATTAGAGGGCAACACTGCCTTGCAGTGGAACCTTTACAAATCTAATAAGATTCTGCAGTTTTATTAGAAATCAATAAAAAAAAATCTGATGTTCAAAATAAAATGAATCAGACTCTGGACCATGAAATTTGAAAGCTCCTCCAAATTTAGAAATGACTTTGAAAAATATAGGCTCTTTGGTGAGCAAGTGCTGGGTACTCATGAGGTAGTTGTATTCATGTTTTGTGATGAGATATTTGCAACAGCACTTTTGATGGCACACAATACTTCCCCTGTTTATCTAAATACCTGTGTAGAAAATAAAAAACTTGATTCTTTGGTCTTTTGCCAAAATATAACGAGAGAGAATTTTACAAAAGTTGCTGTTGTGGAACAGGAAAACAAATTGACTGGAATGTCAAATGAAAAGAAACTGCTTGTTGAGAGATGCATTGAAGGGAATGGCTGTATAGGAAAAAGTATGGAACAGAAGATTTCATGTGATAGGTGTAAATGCTTTATATTCAGAGTTGAGGAGTAAGCAGAAAATAAGGAAAGAATGGAGGAAGTTGTACAACAGAGAAGGGAGTGCCTTTAGAGAATTCATGGATTGATTGTCTTTAATAACTTTCTAAAAATAAGACTCCATTTATGGAATTCATTGTTTATTAAAAATAATCTGATTTATTACATTCACATTCACACAGAACAATACAAATTACAGGGAAAGGCTCGTACAATAGATTGCCTAAAAAAATAAGGGTAAAAGTAACATAAGGGTCATAAAAATATAGTTAACAGAGCAGGTTTATTGAGGAATACAAAAATGTAAATGATTTTATGAACAATTGTAAATAGTAATTTTTATGTATTAATTGTTATGATCTGGCATATCCTTTTTATGTAAATCTAAACAGTGAAATGAAATGAAATGACTTCTCTACATTTATTAATGGGTATAAAAACTGCTACTATGAAAGCCTGTTTTTCTACCTACTTCATTTTAATACAAATAATCCTTGGCAGGAATAGTTACATATTTTGTGTAATACATTTCCTTAACATTTACTAGTTATACAAGTTTATACTTCCTACTGAATAAAGAGTACTTCACATGCTGTTTCCGTAAAAGTTCAAGAAATATACTTTATTTGGTATGTAAATGTCATTAATATATACTTATTTGAGAAAGTAAAAACTTTCATAATATTTCCATGTAAAAGATAGCTGGGAGGGGAGAGTTGTCTTAAAAATATTCATGTTGCAAGTTTGGAAAATACTCAACTCAAGTATTACAAATGTGCATGCATGTGCACAAACACACACAAATACATTTTTCTAGAAATTAATTTAAAAAAAAAAAATTGGTGAAATCTCAGTATCAAATTTTTTAGTACAATACAATACTTTTCATCTCACTATATATAAAAGAGAAAGTAAAAGTTGCCATCCCACAGGACTTCTGCCCTTATTTGTCAGATAAGAACAGTTCTGGAGTATTTTCTGAAAGAGAGAAGATGTTCATAATCCAAAAGTGATTTATAAAAGTACCAAGATACGGCTTCCAGATTGTTTTCAAAGAAAGAAAGAAAGGAAAAAAAAGTATTAAGGAACTGAGGTACAAATAGAGACAAATCTTATTGTTGCAATCACATGAATTTTTCTACTTACTCTTCTACAAACTCTTCTTACAAAAGCTTACTCTTCTAATCACTTCTTGTTAATTGAGTTAAATTTTTGCTACACATTTATACATTTCATTACTGGTAAAAGAATACAAAAGGCTAAAGCAATTATCAGATTTTTGGAAGATAGATTCTATGGAAAGAAAGAAAAGAAAGAAAGAAAAATCTGACATGTAACATTCGCATGAGGTTCTCTAGCTATTTTGCAACAGATTATTCTTACAAAGCTTATCTTCTATTCTGCTTCATGCTAATCTAGATAAACATCAGCAAAATAGTTTTATCACATATTTCATTGTAAATACAATGATAATAAAGGATTACATATATGTGATTGCATGCCAAATGCACACTCCTGTATTTTGCCACTGTTAATTGTTGTCATGTGGGCAGGCCCTTCTTTCTATAGCAGGACACCTACAGCTGCATTTAAAGGACATGTGCAATAACAACTTCTGCATCTGGACATTCTGACTAAGCAATCAGGAGTATAAAAAGAAGAGTCATGAGGCCCGCAGAGTTCAGTTTTGGCAGTGAATTTGGAGTGAACACTTGGATTAGAGAAATTGTTAAAGCAGTCGAATGAGCATCAGCATAAAAATGTTCTACAGCATTGAAATACATCTCTTGTAATCATAATTTGAAATAAATGAAGAGATTTTGTAACAATATGCTAAAGCAATAGTCAAATCTTTTAAAAGCAAATTGATGTGTGATGGATTGAAATTCCATCTTCTTGCATGACTAGGGTGAAAAAGAACTAATGCTGACTTCCTGTTTGAGAAAAATATAAGTATCGGAACATCTAAACCAATAAGTAACTTTACAAAAAATAAATAAACATATAAAAAGGTATTGGACATAAAGTGTGTCTTTTAATAAAATCTATAGTTTTTTGGTAGTAAGAATTTGTTTATCTTTTAGGGTTTACCAGTTATGCAAAAGTTATCCAGAATGAAGAGTACTTCAAAGGCTATTCTAAGAAAATTAAAAAAATAAGTTTCAGTTGTAGTGAAAATGTTTTAAACCAATGGTATTTTAATAAAATTCATTACAGCCATTTTTGAAAAAATTAAAAAATGTTCAATATAAAGGGTAATGGGATGGGGGGGTTTCTTGAAAATACTTGTATCACATTCTTGGAAGACACAGAACTTTAAATTTATCATGCCTGATATTTAACCAACTTTTGCTTTATGGTTTATGCTGTTCACACAACGTGAACACATACCTCCCCCCCACATCTAGCTTTTTTCTAAAATATTCTTTTTTTTTATTAAGGGAGTCTGAAAACATTTATTTCCAGTGAAATCTAGCTATCCAATTTTTGGATGGAATGCAATGTTTCCCCCAACTTACTACAATATGTAATAGAGAAAGTAACAGATTGTAACTACTTCTTTTTCTCACCTTCTTCTGTTGCTCTTTTGGCATTGGGCCTTTTATCCATTTTCTATAATGTTCTCTATTTTATGCCATTCTCTTCAAAGCATTCAGTTCTATACCTCTATTTCTTTCTCGCTCTTCAATGTATTGTTCTTATTCGTTTCTTGGTCTTCCTCTTGGTTCAAATATTTGTTTTGTATTATGCTGATCATTAAGTCTGATGGAGCGACCATACCATTTTAAATTTTCTCTATCTTTTCCACTGGTCAAACCAAGTTTAGATTTTTACTAACGGATCTATATAATGTGTAAACAATATAAACATCATTCAAAATAAAGAGGACTACAAAGGTTATTCCCAGAAAATTTAAGATTATGTTTTATTTACCTTGCAAATATCTTAAATGTATGGTATTTTAACTGAAATCATCAGATCTATTTTTGAAAAAACCAAAAATAATGCAAAATTCTTCATGTAAAGGCTAGCTTGGAATAGGGGTATTTTCTTAAAATTTTTTTATTATTAGCTGGAGGCACCCAGCAGGCAGTATCCATTACCACTAATGGTAGGATGATGAGGATGGCAATAGAATGAGGGACCTTCTTTTACCATGACTTTACAGCACACTGCACCTTGGAGATGCTTTGCTAATCAGAGGTGACACCTCTAGGAATAATAAAATTATCCCCCTTAACTGAGAATTGAACCACCACCAATAAGAGTGAATGCCCTTACATAAACAATACACTTTTCATTCAGAAACACAGCCATTCCCTCTTTTGATATTTTAGTATAATTATCACTTTACATCTTAATAGAACAATAGAATCATTAATTTCAATAACATTTTAAATATTGGTTATATCAAATACAGTAGTGTGCACTCTTTCTTTTCAATCATTGCCATGATACTATCCATTTAGTAAAGATTTATCTGTGCAGTACTTTAAATACTGAGTCATTTATGCAACAAGCATGCACTCATCAGAGGTACCTATACTTTATAAGCACGTTTAATAAATGAGAGCCTTATTTTCAAATGTTAATTTTTATTGATTCTCACTTAAAACAGCTTGATTCAGAATTATGATAAGCATAAAATTACATGAGAACCAAAATTTACCTGGTGAATTTGTACCTCAAATTTCTCTCATGTGACCAACCAAGTTGTCAATTGATGTAAATCCAATGTTTCAAAAGCTTACATCTTAATCTTTAGGGAAGCAAACCACTAAATTGTTGGAGTTACAACATTTGACAACCTGGCTGGAAGCCAAGAGCTTTTTGAGATAAAATTATATGTGCAGTCATTTAAGTTTTCATAGTTAAATTCCTATACAATATGAAAGCCAATGTCTATAACTATATATGTCTCAAATGACAGTAATTTAGCAGTTGAGATTATTTAGCATTGGTTCCTTTCCCAGAATAAAACTCAATCTTATTGTTTATGTTCTTTGGAATGAGTCTCAACCCATTCATGCCCTCATCAAGCCTCACAGATGCCACCACACAATGTCTCACAGCCATTACCAGCACAGAACCAGAATGCAGAATCATACCATATTTCATCATCTATACCTAACACAGGCACACTTCATCAACTTTGGGAGACATCCAAACTTTCACCAACTGCATCACCTCTTGGGAGGAAGCCCTGAACTACACTCTTGCAGATATTCAGGAAACTGCCTACAACCTTCAGACAACTCTACAAGCAGCAGCAAGTAGGTACACCAGGAAAACAACTCCTTATGAGACCACTTCAACAAGCAGCTCGACAAGGTTGTTGAGGACATCAACACCTCTTGGATCTACAAGATATACAAACAAATAGATGAAATACTTTAGTAATACATGCACATAGTAGTATCTACAGGCTTCACCACCTGGAGCAGCCTCCAAATCCAATCAGACTCAGCAACTTATTAGCCCAATAGAGGGCCCAGCGCTTCCTTAACCGAAACAATGCACTCCAACATGAACAAACGCTTCACCCTGATGAAATTCCTTCACAGGAATAGTTGCCACAATGAGCAGATTCATTTCTGGGCATTGCACCAAGGCATAGGTCCTGCAATCAGGAGGCAGACCAACCTGCCAAACAAGTTATCACCCGTGAACAATCGGTTTGGTTGAGCAATACTGGGCCCAATGCTACCGAAATAGTTCCAATAAACAGAGACACCACAGTGCAACCTTCCTCTCCTCTTCCTTCTTCCTACCCAGATACTCTTTATATACCTGTTATCCCTTAAACTTTTATTCCTGTTTTCCCATATATATAATATATATATATATATAAAAATGAATCAATGAAATGTATGTACGCGTATCACTTCCCAACAACTGCATCAAAATTCGTTTTTTGTTGTGTTCTTTACTGTCACGACAAGGTTTGTGGAGATGAAAATGTTTAAAAATAGTACGGGAAAATATTTAAAATCTCATAATATGAATAAAAACCGTGCTAAGTGAACACATTTCAGTTCATGACCACCAGATGGCAGTGGTACAAGTTATTTGTTGCTAAATAGTCGTGGTACTGCTATATATTTCCCTTCCCATTCAATGTTAAGGCAACGCACCAGTTTATCAAGACATTGACACAACCGCAGCAGTGAAATTCAAATACATTTTTATGTATTAACTGTCCTTTCTTTACTCCTATCATTTAAAATAAAGAAGCAAAGAAACTTTTCTGATGGTGAACACCTAGAGTAAGTACTTATTTTATTTGCCACTAGATGTCTTTAGTAATTTTTTTCCTTCCTATCCAATGTTAAAGTAACGCAACAGTTTACCAAGATAAGATAATGCAGCAGTGAAATTCAAATATATTTTTATTAATTAACTGTCCTTTCCTTACTCCTATTGTTTAAAATAAAGAAGATTTCCTAGCAACAAATACCTAAAATATATACTTATTATTATTATTTTTTGTCTTCAATGCTAAGGGAATGCACCCGGTTATGGAGACAATGACACAAAATAACTGTGTGAATCAAATATATCCATATATATAAAAATGAATCATTGAGATGTATGTATGCATATCACTTCCCAACAACTTCATCAAATTGAACAATTCTTTTTTGTTGTGTTGTGTTGTGTTCGTTTGTGGAAATGAAAATGTTTAAAAATAGTACGGGAAAGTATTTAAAAATCTCATAATATGAATAAAAACCATGCTAAGTGAACGCATTTCAGTTAATGGCCGCCAGATGGCAGTGGTACTAGTTATTTGTTGCTAAATGGTCGTGGTATGCTTTATATTTCCTTTCCCATTGGAGGAGCTTCCAAATCCAACCAGACTCAACAACTTATTAGCCCAATAGAGGGCCCAGCGCTTCCTTAACCGGAACAATGCACTCCAACATGAACAAACGCTTCACCCTGATGAAAATCCTTCACAGGAATAGTTGCCACAATGAGCAGATTCATTTCTGGGCATTGCACCAAGGCATAGGTCCTGCAATCAGGAGGCAGACCAACCTGCCAAACAAGTTATCACCCATGAACACTTGGTTTGGTTGAGCAGTACTGGGCCCAATGCTACCGAAATAGTTCTAATAAACAGAGTTGCCACAGTGCAACCTTCCTCTCCTCTTCCTACTCTTTATTTACTGTTATCCCTTAAACCTTTATTCCTGTTTTCCCATATATTTATATATATATACAATACTTTTCTTGCATGTAACCATAGTGTTAAATGGTGTTGAAAAAGAGTAGAAAAATACAGTTAACTAATGATTTACCCTTTCCTAAGCAACAAAATTCATCTGTAAAAGCATAAATTATTGTTTTGTATTGATCCATTTCCAGCTTACTACATAGACAACATAATATACAGAAAGTTATCCACCATAACAGTCACGCTCTTTAAGATGTAGAAAAGTTGCAATTAACTCTGAGGGCTCACCTTTTTTGCAAACATTTTGTGAATAAGCTTTCACCTTTCCATATTTCTTTTAAAGCATGTTATAAATGATATTATAAATTAATGCATAAATACAAAGCATTACATGCATGAAATAATTGAGAAACTTTAACTTAAGCTCAGTGAACATATACCTGTGTGGTTGTGTTGGCTGGGGTGAGCTCAGTTAATTGGCAAATAGTTTGTTGTGTAAGTAGAAGAAGATAGTGTCTACCCTTTCATTTATTAGTTACTTCACCCTTTGCCACTGCATATAAACATGCTATCTGTTATATTATTCAACATATTTCAGCAAACATTATAGGGATTTATTCTATGGAAGAAAAACATTGGCTCTGCATTAATTATTAATACATGAATTTTTATATTTCCATTAAAAATGATCTTGTAGAAAGTTTAGTGATACAATTTTCAAATAGCACACACAAATTGCTACACAGCTTGCACTTATGCAAGTAGTTTACAGGAGCCTCAGATGCTTGATATGTAGATATACTGACAATATAAACTTATTTTATGGAAGCAAGATATTTCTGCCTTGTCAATAATCCAGGTTGCTACTTTTAAAGGTTGGGAAAGAAAATTAAGTCAATTTATGCTTTCTTTATAAATAATAATAGCAGTTTAATATTATGCATTATTGAAAATATTTCTAATGGAATCCTGGTTTCACAAGATTCATTTCTGAATACAGAATTGCACATGTTTTGGCAATTAGAAGTAGCACTTACTGGAAGCCATTCTGAAACTGCAAACTGCTTGTGCTTTATGCTGAGAACATGAGTGCTGCAGAGAGTAATGAAACATATATAAGGGAAATGCTCTGTATTATGTGTTAAATTTTAAATCTTCATTTACCTATGCAAAGAAGAAAGAAAACAGAAAAATATAAGGAAACTTCAGCAATAGAGAATTTGAAAACAAAAATCAGAACTTATGTGCAACATTTTAATAAAGACATTTATGGCATAGAAAGGTTTATACATAAGTTGTAAAAGTAGAATCAGTTATCTTGTTAGTCATAGTTATGCAACTTTCTTTGACATGTATGCTTTACACTCTTAATAAATGGGTATAACGTGACTAAGGTGAGAACAAACACAGTGTTAAAGATTTGTTGCTTTTCATCAGGAGAGTAATCTTGAAAATACTTATTCAGAAGTATTAAAGTTTTGCAAACTTGTGATGAAAATTGCAGCAACTCCTTCAGCCACTGAACTCAGATTTTCCATACTTAAAAGAATAAAAATATTTCTCAGAAATACAATCAGTCAAGACAGAATCTTTAATCTGGCTATTTAAGTATAGAAAAGGTGTTAATTAAAGATTAAATTAGAAGACCTATGCCTTTGCTGATTTTGCAAAGAAAGAAAGAACGAAAGAAAAATTCCTTTGCACTATAGATAACAGGTAATGCCCCTATAAAATTAATTTTTACTTTTTCTACTTAGTGCATAACATAAGGTAGAGATGGTATTGCATTTCACCCAAAAATTTAATACAGGATTTTATTTGAAATACATGTTTTATGGTTCCCTTTTTAGAAAAAGGCCTGTATGTATGTGTGGTGTGTGTGCGCGCGTGCGTGTGAGCTGGCGGGTATGCGTGCGTGCGCGTGCATGAGCACCTGTCAATGACAATTCAAAAACGAAAAGTTGGTTAAAAACCAAACTCGATATTTAAGTGAAGCATCTATCAAATATGTAACAGGAAGATTTTCAAGAAAATCTGCCTACCACAAACCACCCTTTACATTGAAAATGTACAAAAATCTTGATTTTCTCAAAAATGCCTCTAATGATTTTGTTAAAATACCATATGTTTAAGATATATTATGACAAAGGAAATGTATATATTGAATTTACTGGAAATAGCCTCTGAAAACCTCTTCATTTTGGATGACTTTTGCAAAAATGGTACAGGGAGATACCACACTACATAAAGAATGTAGATCTTGCTGAAACTCATCATATAGGTAATATATACAGAGTGGCCCAAAAGTGCCGGTCCCCATGGCCACGCTCGCTAAGGTGTTTTGCTTTGGTGCTTCGTGGGCAGGGGATCGTGGGTTCGAGTCCCGCATGGGTGTTATGTGTTTGTGCAATGTGTATATATTTGGGTAAAGGAACAGTAAAACCAGTAATCATACAGTAAGTTTAGGGGGGAAATGTAAACAGGGGATAACAAAGGGGGAAAAAAAAAAGTGGGTATACAGTTAGGTATTACAGGTTTAATTACATATTTAATGCTCAAAATGTTTACCCTCGGCATTGATGCATTCCTGCAACCTGTCCACAACACTCACACACATTTAATCCCGAAGGTGCTCAAAATGTTGACCTTCAACATTGACGCATTCCTGCAACCTGTCCCCGACACTCTCACACACAGTGTGCCACAAATTCCTGTTAGATCAAAATTCCTGAAACGCTTCTTCAATTAAATTCTTCAGCTGTTGTACTGTGACAAGTTTTCTGACATAAACCTTAACCTTTAGTACTCCCCAGAAACAGAAATCCATTGGAGTTAAGTCCGGGGAAAGTGGTGGCCACTCAATGCTCCCCTGTCTCCCTATCCAATGTTGCGGGATTCAGGTATTGATGGACCGCCAAAGAATAATGTGGTGGGGCCCCATCCTGTTGAAAGAACAATTCTGTGTGGTCGAGCCGTGCTTGCAGTTGTGGCACCACAACTTTGATCAACATGTCCAGATACCTGTGGCCATTAATGGGTTCATCATAAAAGACAGGACCCATGACACCATTGCAGCAGTGGCGTACCTAGAATTTGGCTCTGGGAGGGTCAAGAATATTTTTTATAGTTGAAATTTCCAGGTGTTTGGATTAACGCTCCCTCCTCAGCATACCAACATTTAAAAAAAAAAAAAAAAAACTGCAATATCAATAGTCCTCCATGGTTTAGGGCTGTTATGCTAGCCTCTAGATTCCAAGATAGCAGGTTCAAATTGGGGGGGGGGGGATGATTGATTTTATTCGGTATAAAATACTTAACATAGCTTCCAACAAAGGGGAAGTAAAAGCATCGATCCTGTGTTATAGATTTATGGCATAGTGGTATTTCACACCTAAATGAGATGCTGAGAACTGTAGCATTGAAAAACTCCCTAAATAAAACTTACTCTCCTTTTTACATAATCAATACAAGCTTATTTTTATTTTTGGACTTTATATTTAATTTTATACAATATTGCAGATTACCAAGAAC
This sequence comes from Hymenopus coronatus, assembly GCA_030762935.1. Lineage (NCBI taxonomy): Eukaryota > Metazoa > Arthropoda > Insecta > Mantodea > Hymenopodidae > Hymenopus > Hymenopus coronatus. The sequence continues at coordinate 34,523,592 of CM060896.1, read as the reverse complement.
AAATTAAAGGAATGATAGAGTTTCAGTAGTAGACTTATTTGTGATCTAGCCGAGTATATTCCTGTATTATACCACTTAATACTTTTTTTAAAATTTCATTAATTGTTTTAATATTTTATGTTTAGCTTGCATTTTTAGTTTCTTTATCACGTGCAATGTACATAATAAGTAGGGAAGGTACTGCATTCCATCCAGAAATTTAAAGGTGATATGTCATCAAAAATAAATGTTTTAAGGACACATGAATCCCAGAAAAAAAGTGTTTTTAGAATAAGATCTCCTTGTGCATCTATGAACAGCATAACTATAAACAAAAGTAGGTTAAATACCAAACTTAGTATTTGAGTTTAGCATCTTTCAAACCTGTGACGCCAACGTTTTTAGGAAAATTCCCCATCCATCCCAATCTACCGTTTATATAGAATATTCTTGAAACTTATTTTCTCAAAAATGGCTCTAATAGTTTGAAATAAATGCCACCATATATTAAACAAATTTAGAGGCAAATAAAATATATATGTTAAGTTTTGTGGGAATAACCTCTGAAGCCTTCTTCATTCTGGAGAATTTTAGCATAAACAGGGCCGCGGCGTGGCCGAGTGGTTAGATCACTCGCCTCTCACCTAGACGGGGTTCGATCCCAAGCGACATTATGTGAGATTTGTGGTGGACGGAGCGGCGCTGGGGCGGGTTTTCTCCGGGTTCTCCGGTTTCCCCCGCCATCGCATTCCACCGGTGCTCCATCTCCATTCATGTATCATCAGTGTCACCGCCTGCGGTGCCATAAGTAGTTAAAAAGCATAAACCATAAGATATAGATAAAAACTCATACTACACAAAAATGTAGATCTCATTAAAATATTTATCATAGTACATTTTTTGTAGAGTTAACCCTTTTGGAGTTATTCCTTGTTATTGGCACGAATTTTCCAATAATGCTTTTCTCAAATGGGAAGTCCTCATTCGTTTATTTATTTACTTTTTACCCCAGACCATACAAAGAGAACGGAATGTCAAAGTCATCACTTGGCGACCAGCTTTTAATAAATTTGACTATTGCATTAACCTAATATATTCCCTTATTTCTCTTGTACATATAAGGAAATAACTAATGATTATTATTCGAAAAATAATCGGCCGAAAATTAGTGATTATAATGCACTTGTAAATCGGCTTTCCTAGTTCTTCGGGGGGTATAGTGCAAACCATGGAATGGCTATCTCTTAAAAAAAAGACCATATTTTGGGCAATTCTAAAAATTGTTTTGAGAAACTGGATATGCACCAACTATTGAATGGAATGACTATCACTTAAAAAAAACTATATTTTGGGCAATTCTAAAAATTGTTTTGAGAAACTGGACATGTACCAACTATTTCAGATATACCACAAAGCCTAAACGTTTCTTTATCAGTTAAAATGCAATCAGTTGTTTATCATGTTTTTACTTTCTGTATACGTACTATGTACATAGTGTATAGAGAAAGTATTGTATTCCACCCAAAAATTCGATACCGAGATTTCACCGGAAATACATGTCTTAGGACTTCCTGAATCCAAAAAAAGCATTTTCAGAAAAAGGTCCGTGTGTATGTGTGTGAGTGTCTGTGGACAGCATAGCTCAAAAACGAAAAGACTGTTAAATACTAAACTTGGTATTTAGGTTTGGTATCTTCCAAGGATGCAACACGAAGATTTTCAAGATTTTAAAGCTATTAAAAAAGCTAAGATTTTTCCGGTGGAGTGCAATATACACTATATACATAGTACGTATAGAAAAAGTAAAAATCTGATGTGTTTCATTCACGTGACTTTCTCTACATCTCTGCAACTAATTATTGTTAAAAACGTTATTCTTCTATTTACTTCATGCTAATCGAAAAAAAAAAAAGTAGCAGAAATAGTCTTATTACTTGCTTCCTTGCAAGTAGAAGCGAAATAAGGGAGTACCAGGTTAAAGTGACAGAGGAGAAGCGGCGAATATGGAACAGTCGGGCAATATATACACACACATTTCTTTCTAGTTGTATATATTTTAAAGCGTTATTCAGTGATTATTAGTGTTGTACTAAATATATCCACTCCACCATATATTTGTATTACAGCGTCTTCCTTCTGTTTTCATTGCGCGTCTGCTATTGGATGTTGCAGTTGACCCCTCCCGGTTGCGATTCTGCATGACATGTGAAATCCGCCTCCGGGATTCCAGTAACAGCTGTAACCCCGCAGAATGTCAGAGGCATTTACGTGGAAATTTGGAACGACCGGCGAGTGCAACTGCGAACCTTATCGCAACCGTTCAACATTTCCTATGGTGCAGTGTACGATATGGTTCATGGCACGTTGAAAATTCGTAAAGTTAGTGCTCTCTGGGCACCTAAGAACCTGACAGACAACCACAAGGGCCAGCGAATGATGACAAGCTTTGATCACTTAACGCAGTACACCGCAGAAGGGAATGACTTTCTGAAAAGAATAGTCACTGTTGACGAGTCATGGGCATACTACTACATTTCCAAAACAAAGCAGGTAAGTATGGAGAAGAAACATGCTGGTTCCCCAATAAAGAAAACAATCGAAGTGACTCAATCTGCTAGGAAAGTGCTTGTGATAGTGTTCTGGTATATGCATGGTGTTTTATTGGTGAATGCCTACATGAAGTTGTGTCGTGCTCCTCGTGACAAATGCCACATTAATGCTGACGTTGCCAAACTTCTTCATGACAATGCTCTCCTCCATAGTGGTGGTGGTGGTGGTAGGAGCAGCAGCAGGAGCAGTAGCAGTATTAATGTTTAGTGATGTGTGCTGATAATCTATGGTATGAAGTGGCTTCAGAATAGGACGATCAACAACAGATAATATATTTATCCTACAGCAATTATTTGAAAAAAGACAAGAATATAATTTGCAAACACATCTGGCATTCATAGATTTTAAAAGACATTTGATATGGTTAAAAGGGAAAAACTATGGGAAATTATGGAAAGGAATGGATGTCCACAGAAAATAATCCAAATAATTAAGAATATGTATTGCAACTCCAAAATAATAATAAATTAGGAATCGATAAAACCGAACCAATTTTAATTAATAGAGGTCTAAGACAAGGGTGTAGTATGTCACCTACTCGTTTTAATATATATTTAAATGACATAATCCGAAGTTGGAAAAGCATAATTAAATCAGGTATTAAATTAATATTTAATTATATGCAGATGACGTGGTTTTAATTCAAGAAACTGAGGATGAATTACAATATACATCACACTGCTTAAATAAGATATGTCAGCAATATGACCTTAAAATTTCAACAGAGAAATCCAAAATTATGGCCTTTTGGGGAAAAGAACACATAAGATTAAAAATAATTTTAGATAATAAACCGTTGGAACAAGTGAAGGAGTTTAACTACCTAGGATGTAACTTTAATTATTGGACAAAAACTGAAAGAGATATGAATAGAAAGATTTCAAGATTCCAAATGATATGTGGAACTATACATAGAACAATGAGAAATAAAACAAGAAAGGAAACTAGGTTAAAGTTTTACAAAACAATGGCGGTTTCTACACTATTATATAGAAGTGAGACATGGGTCATCACAAAGAAAATGAAAAGCCGTTTACAAAGTGCGGAAATGAACTTTTTAAGGCAAACAAAAGGATGTACAGAATTAGATCAAATCCGAAATGAAGATATAAGAGCAGAACTTAATATAGAATCAATACATTCCAAAATTGAAAAAATATCAGAACCAGTGGATGCATCATGTTCAGAGAATGGCAGATTCAAGACTGCCCAGTAGCATTTGAATATGAACCAAAAGGAAGGACAGATTCGGTCGACCCAGAAAAGTGTGGAGGGAACAACTGTGAGACGGAACGGGCAATCAGCCCATACCGTGAAGTGAAGAAGAAGAAGAAGAAGATGGAAACAATAATGAAAAGAAAAACTTATTGGTTAATCAGTGTGTTACGTTCACATGACTTTCACACCTCTTCTGCCTACAAACTTCTTACAAAGATTATTCTTTTATCTATATCATACTAATTGAGATAAACATTAGCAGAAATCATCTTATTACTTACGTGGAAGTAGGAGGGAAATAAGGAATACACTAGGCTAAAGTGTAACGGTTGATATGTGAAACAGTTGAAAACCAGTTCTCTTTGCATGTGAGGAGTAAAACAAAGTGATATGGAATGGAAGATGGCTTCCCATTTGAGAAAAATCTGGTGTACTCCATTCACATGACTTTCTCTACATCTCTGTAACAAAATTAGTATTAATAAGCTTATCCATATATCTACTTCATGCTAATCGAGATAAACATTAGCACAAACGGTTTTATTATTTAGTTCCTTATAGATAGCAGGAAAATAAGGGAATACACTAAGCTAAACCGACAGTCAAATGCTGTAAAATGTGGTTGCTATGGTATAAAAATCCGACTTTTTGCGTGGCCAGGAGTCTACAGGTTCCCGTATGAGAAAAGAGTATAAGTATTTTAAATCTGAAATCAATAACAGGGAATATCTTAAAAACAGTCAACTTCAGGAAAAAAATTAATATAAAATAAATAGTGTGTTTTAACGAGCTCCACAGTTTTTGTGAAGTAAGTTTTTGTCTATCTCTTACGGTTTACCAGTTATGCAAAATTCTGCAAAATTCATTCAGAATAAAGATGTCTTCAGAGGTTATTCCTAGAAAATTCAAGATATAAATTTTATTTTTCATGTAAATATCTTTAATATACGATATTTTAATCAACATCGTTAGAGCTATTTTTGAGAAAATCAAAATTTTCGAAAATTTTTCCGTGTAAGGTAGAGAGGGGTAGGGGGATTTTCTTGAAAATATTTTAGTCGCATCCTTGGAAGATACTGAACTTAAATACTAAGTCTGGACTTTTCGTTTTTGAACTATGCTGTCCACACACATACACATACATGCACACACACACCTTTTTCTAGAAATACCTTTTTTGGATTCGGGGGTCCCAAAACCTGTATTTCCGTTGAAATGTCGACTAAGAATTTTGGATGCAATACAATACCTTCTCTATACACTATGTATAGTACATGTAGAGAAAGTAAAAATTTAAATAGTTTAAAATTGAAACTAATAACAAGGAATATCTTGGAATGGTTAACTCCATAACAATATGTATATAATGTGCCCGCGCCATCACGTCTAACGATTTACTGCACCAGACCACGAGTTCCATCACCAATGCTCCGAAGTCTGGACGACGTACGACGTTGACACAGGAAGATGAGATGAAGGTTCGTAAACAGTCCAAAGAAGTCTATGCGACGAGCGTCTCGGGAGCTGAGTATCCCCAGGATATCATTACAATATCTGATGCATCAGTTGCCCCAGACTTGCATGGCCTTCTTGAGGACGACCCAGACCGCAAAGTGCAGTTCTGTGAGATAATGTGTAAACAACTGACTGAACAACCAGACCTGCTTTGGAAAATCGTGTGGACAGATGATGCCTGTTTTAAATTGTCTGATCATGTCAACAGACATAACTCTGTGTACTGGGCCGATAAAAACCCACATATCATTCTGACTACGCAATTGAATCAGCCAGCGATGCAGGGGCGTATTTCCGGGGGGGGGGACGAACGGGACCGGACCCCTCCCCCCCAGAAGCCCTCTCCAAAAAAACAAGTTCTTCCATTTAACTTAAAAGAGACACATGCATTGAAATTCTCCGTCATAAACAGCTTTCCGCTATACCACAGAAATAAAGGAATATATTTAACTTTAGTATATAAACAAGATTATAAAATAAGATTATTTGTGGCTTTTGTGCGGGTTAGTCGCTTTCCAATCAGCAAGACCCTACTACTAGGGACTGCCAGCACGGCGTGCATTCCTAATACTACCTACAACCTCTCTGCCTGTTGGTCAGCGTCTCTTAGGGTTAGTGTAATGTGTATCTAGTCAACAGCTGGTTCCTATTTGACTGAAGTTCCTTTGTTTGTATGAACAGGAGTTGACAAATTCCTGCATGAGAAAAGTATAAGTTTTTCAAAGCTGAAACGAAAAACAAGGAATATCTAAAAAATGATCATCTCCACGAAATATATATATATATATATATATATATATATATATATATATATATATATATATATATATATATATATATATATAATGCTCTACATTTTTTGTGTGTTAAGTTTTTTCCATCTCTTACGATTTAGCAGTTATACAAAATTCCCTAAAATTCATCCAGGATAAAGAGTCTTTAGAAGCTATTCTCAGATAATTCAAGATATACATTTTATTTGTCAGGTAAGTATATTTAATATATGCTATTTTAATCAAAATCGTTAGAGCCATTTTTGAGATGGTCAAAATTTTCGAAAAAAGTTCTTTGGGGATGGATGGGGGGATTTTTCTCAAAATCTTCATGTCGCATTACTGAAAGATACTAAACTTAAATACCAAGTTTGGTATTTTACCGACTTTTCGTTTTTGATTTATCGTGTTCACAGACACATGGACACAACCACAGGCACACACACACACACATACACACACGAACCTTTTTCTGAAAATAGTTTTTTTTTAGATAATCATATATTTCTGGTGAAATCTACGTATCGAATTTTTGGGTGGAGTACAATACCTTCTCTATACACTATGTACATAGTACGTATAGAGATAGTAAAAACAGAGTGTCCAAGTTTCATCGCCACTGACTCCTTTGCAAATACCCTCCTATGATAAATTTTTCCTATTGTAGGAAGATTCGTGCCACGAAAGCGTTTCCTAGTCTTATGAGTCAATATACAAAGAGAAATAACTTCCTTAATATTTGGTTGTACCCCTACTACTACACACATACCTTTATTGCACGCATTGAATACAAAGCGTATGCGGTTTACTGGACTTTCTCTTTTTTAACAATGCCCTCGCATGAAGTAATGTGCAGGATCTTGCTAAAATATTATACTTTACATTGATCCTTGAATATTAATAAAACATGAATATTGATTGATTAAATAGGCTTGTCATTAAATAAACTACACAAATACAATATGATTATAAATATATACAAGAGATGCCGTCTCAAATTTCACTTTCATCAATCAAGGTTTCAATCTTAATTTGGCATAAACATTTTTTACAGCCTAACGTCCTTTAACTTGGTTAGTCAAATCGGACGATGGATGAAATGTAAAATGATGCTCAAATGATCTCGGGATCCATGGAGTCTAAAGTAACTCGACATTCGTCTTCTCAGGATAAGGTAAAAAACCCGAATAAAAACCTTATTCGAGTCACTCACCCTAAGCGAGATTCGAACTCACGATCTGTTGAATGTGAGATAAATATTTTGTTGTGGTTTGGAGGCAAGGAAAGAAATGGTACAATTTAGGACAATCCCCTTTCCATTGTGTATATATTATAAGCGACGGAAAGCTTAATTTAAGACGGAAAATAAGGTTTCCTTAAGTATCCAATTATTACGTGCGAAAATAAAGAAACAAATGACTTCATACCAAGATATAAAACCAAGGTATAAATAGAAAACTAGGGGCGGGGGGGGGTTGGCTTTAGACCGCTTCTGATGTGAATAAGGGTAGCCTGTCTGCCTCCCATTTCAAGAGGTACTTTCCCGATACCTAAAGGTTTTTATTCCAGAATTATCCCTTATCTTGAAGAGAGCAATATCGGGTAACTATAAGGTCTATGAATCGCGAGCACGTTTGATCATCATTTCACTCATTTCATTCATTCGCTGTTCTTAATGTATAACCCGGTTACAGTAATAATCTAAACTGCCCCTATCGAGATTCCATTTCCGACTTGCAAAGTGTTGCAGTTATAGGGAACATATGTCATATGCGACGAAAATGTAATATGCTCACATATGATCTACGCTGGTTTAAAATGTCCTTTGAATACAAAATATGAATCATCGAAAATAATAACTAAATATCATTAAGTTACAATTTAATCTGCAAAGAGTTCCGCGAGGTCATAAATAAATCATCATCATTAGATGCTGACCCCGTAGCTCAATGGATAGAACACCTGCGTACTGTGTAAGGGTCCGGGTTCGATCTCCGGCAAGGGGGTAAGGACTTTACTCTAGCCCAAATTATTCGCTATCCTCCCCAGAGTCTGGAAGTATGAAAGAGAGTGTGAATATGTGTGTGCGCGCCTTAGTGCATGATCTGATAAATATAATTAAAGAAAATACAAAACCAGCAGTTAGCACCATTGCCAATAGGCAATATGTTCCACAGGGAAATGCCGCCAACAGTTTCAGTTGTCAAAAACAAACAAACAAAAAAACACATCCTTATTAGCCTAGCGCCACCGTCTTTTACGAGGAGGGGTTAAACACGTTGTGCTATGTGAAACGGAGAAACATTGTGTAATTTGGTACCTGATGTAGTCCAGTGTAGTTTTTGGGTAGCGTATGCAGCAGAGCGTTTTGATTTCTGGATCAACATGAATAGGGTAAGGTCGGGGGAATCGGGTCAGAAGGCGAATAGGGTCAATTTTTTTTTAGGTCAACTCCGTTCTCGCTACCAAACAAGAAGTAGTGAAATAACTATTACCATCTAGCGACAACAATTACAACTTCGTTCAGAGGTTGGAATAAGAAATCAGTGTGAGACGTGTTTAATTGTTGTGTAGTTTCCTTTGTAAATATGTGCTATTTGAGGTGACTTCGTATTTGTTTTGCCTCTGTTAAATAGTATAGAAGTTATATCGAATTTGTTGGAATAGTTTTATTAATTATTTATTGATCACTAGTTATCTGTTAAGCTAATTCTTTCTGTCCGAGGCTATGTTGGTGTTCTCACCATATCCTTGTTGTGCAAGAGTACCAACACGGCAAAAGAGAAATCATGCATTTCAGGCGAATAGGGTCACATTATTGAGGGTGAAAAGAGTCAATATTTTTGAAGTCAGCTCTTCATTTTTTCTTTTTTTTTTTCCCCCCGTTTATATTATAGATGGGGAAATACAAGCGAAAAATTCCTTTCAGTGGACAGAAGATGTAATCAGAATGCAATTAATGGTTCGTTGGTCACAATGTCGGACTCCGGATGGATTAATGAAGAGGATATTCTGAAGTGGCATACAATTTTTAACACTGGATTATTTCTGGACACTGCATTTAAGTTATTAGATGGTCGTATATCACATAAAAGTTTACAAGCTCTCCGATTTTGAGAAGCAAATAACAAAATAGCAATATCGCACATCCCTTGCAGCCGCTGACGAGGTAGTTTTTAAGTCTTTAAAACTATGATAATGAATGTATGAGCTTTATGCGCAACTCAAAAGCAGAAAGCAAGATAAACTTACTCTTAGGAGATTTTCTAGGAAGTACGAATGCTGGCGAATGCTGAAAGCGGATATCGTTCCATAGGCATCTATCCTGTTAATGAAAATGTAGTGACTAAAGATGACTTTTTCCTTCTGGTTCTAAGTCGCACAATGGATATTCACTGTCTGAAAAACCTCTTGAACTAAGTAGCTTCAGCAAACCCAGGACAGGAAGAGAACTGATTACCAACTCCGTCAATCTCATTATATGAGTTGTTACCATTTCCAAATAAAATGACGCCAAAACGTTCAAATAACATATCTTTTGACTTCTCCAGAAAATATTCTAGAGACCACAGAGAGACTGCAAAAGAAAATAAAACTTGTTTTCTCAGCAACAAAGCATTAGGCAGATCAGTAATAAGTGAATGGTAAACGGCCTGTATATCATCAGAATCATTAGGAAGTGATGAAGGCAATGATAAAATTACATCTTGTGAACTCTGTAAGTTAAAATAGTGATCCCATGTCCATCAAACTTGGTGACTGAATTCAGTGTCAAGGAAAGAAAAGAAAAGAAAAAAAAAAAGAATGATATCATGAGAGATATGCTGGTATAGTGAGTAAAAATAATTTTTTCTGCGAGAAATGTATTGTTGCCGAATGATATTTTAATATTTCTACTGACCCTATTCGCCTATCTCTTTGACCCGATTCATCTAACTAGAAGAGGGCGAATTGGGTCATGCAGCAGTGTTAACAAACTCATTATATATATATAAAACACTGGACGGTATTTATGCATTCTCAAATAGTGAAATGTGTTCATAAGATACTACTGTTTGTAAGCATATAAAGTAATTGGAGTATATATTAAAGCTTGTCAGCCATGAAGAATTTTCCAATTTTTGACCCGGTTCCACCGACCTCACCCTAATCCGACAGCTGTTGAAACAGACATGCTAGAAAATCAAAATTTTCGAAAAATTTTCCATGTAAAGGGTAGTTTGTGGTGGGGAGATTTTCTTGAAAACCTTCGTGTTGCGTCCTTGGAAAGTTTGATATTTAACAGTATTTTCGTTTTTGAGCTATGCTGTCCACACATACACACACATATACACACACACACTTTCCTCTTTCTCTCCATTTTATCCTTGTACCTTGGGAGCTTTTTAAGCATTACACCCGTGTTTAAAAGTGTCAACAAGTTGCACTTGTTTCCATTCTCTCCCATTATCCCTGTTGTTTATGCATACAACAAATTAACAGGCAACAAATCTAAGTATGTACTAGATAATGTAAATCTGGTGTGTTTCATTCGTATGACTTTTTCTACATCTCTGTAATCAAATTACTCTTAAAAGGCTTATTCTTCTATCTGCTTCATGCTAATTAGGATAAATTAGCAGAAATGGCCTTATTACTTGCTTCACTAGGATAAAGTGACAGATTTTTTAAAATATGTTTGCTAAGCGATTGAAATTTATTTCTTTGCATGGCCAGGATGACGAAAGCTTAAGTATTTTAAAACTGAAGCCAATAACAAGGAATAAGTCGGAAATGGCTAACTAAAAAAAACAAAAATAAAAATAGGTATAAGACATAGATTGTTGTTTTAACGAGATCTACAAGTTTTGTGTAGTAAGTTTTTGTCTAACTCTTAAGATTTGCTAATTATGCAAAAATCCTCCATAATGAAGAGCTATTCCCAGAAAATTAAAGGTGTACATTTTATTTGTCATGTAAATATCTTTACGGCATTTTAATCAAAATCTTTATAGCTATTTTTGATAAAAAACTTCATTTTCTAAATTTTGTCTATGTAAAGCGTGTTTGGGGTGAGGGATTTTCCTCAAAATCCTAAGTCGCATCCTTGGAAAATACTAAAATTAAATACCAAGTTTGGTATTTTATCGATTTTTCTTTTTTGAGAATTTATGTTCACAAGCACACGGACACACGCGCGCGCGCGGACGATTTTCTATAAATGCTTCTTTTGGATAAAGGGAAGCCTAAAACATGTGTTTCCGACCATCTCGGTTTCCGGTTTTGGTGTGGAGTGCAATATCTTCTCTACCTATGTAATATCTACAAAGTAGAGAAAGTAAAACATATTTTAGTTCAATGTTTGACCTAATACCTCAACAAATGAGAAATGTGATTACTTGTTTCACGATTAGTTTCTGAAAATGAATTAGTATCTAACACTTCTTAGTTTAAAATAAGAACTAAAGCTTTCCTGGCGACGTGTTAATTCAAAATCTTCTCGGGCTTCTAGCCAGGTAAAAACTACCTGGCTAGAAGCCCGAGAAGATTTTGAATTAACTTCTTAGTTTTTCAAAATAAACATTATATATGTTGCAACTTAGCATAATTACATAGTCACACACAAAATGGGTGTACTTGCTACATAGCAATATGCTTTAGATCCAGAATCGCGGTAGTCACAAATTAGTCATTACCTTTGAAAAACAATTCTACCCTTAATGCATCCACGCATCGCAGATTAACCGATCGTACCCTTCTTAAAACTTCCATATGTCATTTTGAGATTAAAAATACGAAAATAAAGCTGTGACCAAACAGTAACCTAACAGAAATGTATTACGGGTTCGGTTATGTATAGGAATCGTTTTTTACTTTCTCAACTATATATTGAACACAATGCTTTCTCTACCGACTGCATAATAGTCGGTAGAGAAAATAAAAAATCTGATGTGTTCCATTCATAAATTTCTCTACATCACTTAACAAATTATTGTTAAAAAACTGATTCTTCTATCTACGTCATGTTAATCAAGTTAAACAGAAATTGTCTTATTACCTACTTCCTTGGGGAAATAAGGGAGTACCCTAGGCTAAAGCGATAGTCAAATCTTTTAAAGTTTGTTTGCTATGTGGCAAGGCCAGGAGTTGACACATTCCCGTATGAGAAAAGATTAAGTATTTTAAAATTAAAGCCAATAACAAGGAATATCTCGTAAATGGTCAGTTCCAGAAAAAATATGTATATGACCTAAACTGAGTATTTTAGCGAGATCTACATTTTTACTTTCTCTATACGTACTATGTACATAGTGTATAGAGAAGGTATTGCACTCCACCAAAAATTCGATTCCGAGATTTCACCGGAAATATATGTTTTAGGGTCCCCTGTATCAAAAAAAAATTCAGAAAAAGGTCCGTGTGTGTGTGTGTCCGTTTGTCTGTGAACACGATAACTCGAAAAGTTGGTAAAATACCAAACTTGGTATTTAAGTTTAGTATCTTCCAGGGATGCGACACGAAGATTTTGAGAAAAATCCCCCCACCCCAAACTACCCTTTACATGGAATTTTTTTCGAAAATTTTGATTTTCGCAAAAATGGCTATAACGATTTTGATTAAAATATCATATATTAAAGATATTTACCTGACAAATAAAATGTATATTTTGAATTTTCTGGGAATAGCCTCTGAAGATTACTTTATTCTGGACGAATTTTACGCAATTTTGCATAACTGCTAAACCGTAAAACTTAGATAAAAACTTACTGCACAAGAAATGTAGAGCACATTAAAGCACACAATTTATGTCATATATTTTTTTTCGTGGAGTTGATCGAATTTGTCAACTCCTGTCCATATAAACAAAAGAACTTCAGCCACATAGCAACCAGCTTTTGACTATTACTTTGACCTATGGTACTCCCTTATTTCGCTTCTACTTACAAGGAAACAAGTAATAAGACTATTTCTGCTAATTTGTTCTCGAGTAGCGTGAAGTAAATAGAGGCATAAGCTTTTTAACAATAATTTGTTGCAGAGATGTAGAGAAAGTCATGTGAATGGTACACATCAGATTTTTTGTGTAGTAATTTTTGTCCATCTCTTACAGTTTACCAGTAATGCAAAATTCAGCAAAATGTATCCAGAATGAAGAGTTCTTCAGAGGCTATTCCCAGAAAATTTAAAATATACATTTTATTCGTCATGTAAATATCTTTAATTTAGGGCATTTTAGTCAAAATCGTAAGAGCTATTTTTGAAAAAAATCAAAATTGTTGAAAATTTTTCCATGTAAAGGGTAGTTTAGGGTTAGGGGATTTTCCTAAAAATCTTCGTGTCGCTTCCTTAGAAGATATTAAATTTAAATACCAAATTTGGTATTATGGAGAATTTTCGTTTTTGAGTTATCGTGTTCAATGACATACAGATGCACGCTTCTGCGCGCAGGACCTTTTTCTAAAAACGTTTTTTTTTTTTGAACAGGGAATCCTAAAGCGTGTATTTCAAGTGAAATCTCGGTATCGAATTGTTGGAGTGCAATACTTTCTTTGCCTTCGTATTTTGCTGTAAAATGTTCATGCGTTCTTATGATAGTCTGTTATTGTGAAGGTCAAACAGACGCTTATATTGCTTCTGTTTCGAGAGCCAAGGAAAACAGCTGCTGATTTGTGTTTTATGTATAACCTTAGTCACACATAATGTACAGTCCGGATATTGGCGCTGCAGTAGAACCTACAAGAGGCTGCTACCATTCCTCTGACTGCCATTCTGAACGCGAATCAAAGTCTGAATTTCCTTACATAGTCACTTTGAGATTTACTTCAGGTAGAGGGAATTTCATTGCCATTTACAAATATTCAGCTTCAAGGAGTACTCCATGATAAAATTAAAAGATTTTTCAATCAAACAGAGGTTTTAGGACGTTAAGCGTGCGCGCGCGCACACACACACACACACACACACATTACATGCAAATTGTTTTACTAAAAGTGGGGCTTGGGTGAACTCCAAAATAGCAGCGAGTGTTGGAAATTAAGTGTCAGGAACAAGTATTATGGTATGGCCTTTGCCCAGTGACGTATTGGCTACCACTCTCTCCCTCGTGCTCTGCTCCCAGTTTTGTGCTTGAAATAAATTGAGTTTTATTTGTGGATGCTCTTTAACTGCTATAGTTTTCGGCATCCCATTCTGTATTGGGCAAGAAAGATTGCTTACTTTTGCTGAGCGGTCTCTTTGTTAGGCTTGATGTACTTATACTTAACTTAAATCTAGACAAGAGACACCCAGCTTTACTTCTCTCCGAAGGAAGCCATGCTAAAGAATTTTGCGCCCGAAAAAAATCCATTGCCCTCCGCTGGGTTTGAACCAGTCACCTTGGGAACCAGAGGTTACCCTTAGACCATGAAGGACGACTTTGTGGTTGAGTGCGTGCGTGTACTCTCATGCAGACGAGTCGATTTGGAACACCTGTTCTGCTTGGATCGGGTTTTGTCTGTGGCCTCTCATTCAGGTGATTCTAGGTTTTATCATCAGCGACGTTCATTCTGACCCATGGCTCTTTCGAGTTTCCTCAGGTCTGCCGGCGAATCCTGGAGTAGTTCATCTTCCTATATGACTTTTCTTGTCCATCATTTCCTGTACCCATAATCTCTTTGCCATCTGTTTCAATCGAAAGACCTGGCGGTGGTGTTTAGCAAGTTGTGGCTGGGCGTGGCCGTGCGTTTAGTAAAGATCTCTCTTCCAGGCGTCGTTGCGGAGACCTCCCGATCAGGACGTCTTTGGGATCCTTCAGATGGGTATTCTTTCTCAGTGCCACCGAGGTTCGGGAGCTTATGGGAGTGCGCCGGGCGACATAGAACCATTCTATCTGGAAGCGTTAGAGATCCCATCCATGCAAGCGTCCGCTCCTCATCCGGATCTGGTTGTCCTTCGGGTCTTCCCCCTCAATCCTCCCTTCCAGGGGTCATGCAAGACGCTAAGGCCATAATGGCCTACGTGTGGTGCTGGTTCCATGTACGAAATCTTAATTCTGGTCGGGTTATACTGAGGTAGAATAGAAGCCTTCTGACTCTCTTTAAAATCTACGGCTGTTATACGTTGAAACATTTATGTACAAATCAGCACCGTTTTAGCCTATCTGAAGCAAATATTGTGCCCGCCTCTGTAGTGAGGGGTGGCGTGTGTGACTCACTTCAAGAGGTCACGATTTAGAGTCTCGCTAAGGGTGAATTATCCGGATAATATTTGGGGGGGTTGTTTTCTGGGAAGACGAAATAATGTCGAGAAACTCTAAGTTCTTTTGGTGGACCTTCCTCCTCTGCATTTGTTGGTGAAGGAGGTTGCCCACTGCCTCTGGACTTTGGGGGGGGGCGGAGTGGAGTTTTAAACTACCTCAAACAGAACACTCATTGATTCTGAGTAGACTTCAGGGGAGGTGTCCTATCTCCCTGATGGCAAGAGATTTTATGGGGGCTAGGTATAAACTAAGTCCAACGTACACGGTGGTGTTACCGACCAGGAAGGAAGATCGGGTTTCTCCTGAAGATTGGGAGTGATACGCCGAAGGTTCACGCTTCGGGGCAGGACAGGGGCTCTTGGATCATTCTTGCCATTCCCCTTGGCAGGTATGTTACTATATTTTTTCCTGAGATATATTTCACCTTAGCCTGTATCATGCACATTTTAAATGTGCCAAGCAGACGAAAGGATATTCATATCTGTTCAGATAGTCAGGAAGCTTTGAAAGCCCTTACCCCTTACGGCGGTTAAAACGACGTCCACATTGGTATGGAAATACCAAAGGATGTTGGACAGACTTTGTACCCTTGTCTAGGTTCCGACTCATGCGGGTATCAGAGGTAGTGAGATGGCGAGCAGGCCAGCTAAGCAGGGAGCAGGTCTTGCGTTTGTAGGACTGGGAGCTCATTTGCGCCGTGTCCCCCAGAAGCGTCAAGTATGAGAAATCTAGCTTACTGCTAGGGCTCGTATTGAGATTTGGAGAAAGTAAAATACCACCAGACAGACCAATTATTTCATTTCTGGGCCGGGCGGCAAATTAAGACAGACTCTTTTGAACCTAACTAGAATCAGACTCAGAATGGCTATCTCACTAGTCATAACACTTGGGCGTGACACGTATGCATAATGGGTTTAATTGAGGACCCCACGTGTAGGAAATGCAGGGTGAATTTTGAAACTTCTCAGCACATTTTACGTGAATGCGAGGCATTCACTTTTCACAGGTTTATATTCCTGGGGTTCTTCTTTTTGGAGCCAGGGGATATAAGAAATTCAGATATCAGAGACGTGGTCCGATTTATTGAGACCATCGGATTTTATTGAAGCCTTGTTTATCAGATACAAAGCGCTCCAGGAGCCTACTTGCGAGGTCTTGTGAGAGACCACTTGTTTTTCATCATCATCAACTTAAAGCTCCTTTGACCCCGAGATCATTTTTGCGTAATTTCACCGATTGTATTCGTCATCCGACCTAACCAACCAGGTTAAAAGACGTTAAGCAAAAGAAATCAAGAGTACGACTTACCGTTATCCAAGTTTATCCGTTATTTTCAAACTTTTGTATGCAAAACCACATCCTTTGAACAGAACACAAATTTGTGTATCAGGAGAAAGAGGTGAAGCGAAGCACACAGAGGGCAGGCTCGGGTACAGGCGGGGAAATAAAATAATGGGAAAATTCGCGGCATGAAAAACCGGGAAAAAACCAATGTCAGAGAATTGCGACCATCACACCTCCTGAATGCGAGCATCACACGCTTACCGCGGAGCCAACTCACTCTTATATTATCATCTACACCACTTAACAATATGAAAAAAAATCTAATGTGCTCCATTCACATGACTTTCTCTACTTATTCTGCAAATAAACTTCTTGCAAAAGATTATTCTACTATTCCCTTCACACTATCGAAATAAACATTAGCAGAATGGCCATATTATGTGGTTTCTTATAAGCAGAAGGAAACTAAGGCAATAGTCTAGGCTAAAGCGGTAGTCAAATGTTTTAAAATTTGTCGCTATGCGACTGTCACTGAAATTCGGTTATCTTTGAATGCAATGAAACAAAGGAAAGTATTTTACAATTGAAACAGGTAACAAAGAATCACTCGGACAACAAACATGTATAGGACATAAATTGTGTGGTTTAACTAGATTTGAACGTTTTGTGCCGAAGTTTTGATCTGTCTCTCACGATTTACAAACTGTGCAAAATTCATTCAGAATAAACAGAAATCCATAGTTCAATCGTAGAAAATTTAAAATATTCATTTTATTTGTTATGTAACTCGGCGAGTTGGCTTCATGGTAACGTGTGTGAGGCTCACATTCGGAAGGACTCGGGCTTGATTCCCTTTGATATCTTTTAAGGATACAACGCGAAAGTTTTCAAGAAAATCCTGCGACTCCAGACCTTCCTTTAACAGAAAGCGTTTAGAAAATTTTGATTTTCTGAAAAATTACACTATTTTGATTACAATAACGCAAGTTTCAAGATATTTTCATGACAAATGAAATATATGTATTATTATTATTATTACTATTACTATTATTATTATTATTATTATTATTTAATAGTCTTTGAAGTCCTTTTCGTTCTGAGTAGTTTTCTCATAGCTGGTAAATTATAAGAAGGAAACAAAACTTTACTATTAAAATTCTTTATTCACACTTTTACTCTTAAAATGTTTTATGGGTCATCTCAAGTGGAAAACTGCTGTTCATTTTCATTCTCGTGTTCATGAAACCTACTTTTAAATGATTTAACTATCACTTAAGGCTATATTGCGTTAATCGTCTTGTACCTACAAGCTATATGTAATGAAACCATTTTTGCAAATACGTATTTCGATTGGTATAAGGAAGATAGAAGAATAAGCTTTTGTAAAGTAGTTTATTAAAGAATTGCTAGAGAAACTGATAGGAATAAGAAACATAGGAGATTTTCTAAGCGAAAGAGCAATTTAATATTTCATTTATGTGGCTTTGTTAAGTAGAAAAGAGCATAATATTCATTATTCTTTCCAGCTAGGTTCGAAGAATGAAAAGATCATATGCACATTGTAAAATGTTTATTCGTGCTTTTGCCCTTAACAGGGAAGGTTCTCTTAAGTACAAACATTAATACTAAGATCTAATTAATGTAAATAAATAAACAAACATCTGTTTTTTTGGAATTAAAAGGGCCAAACATAATACACATTTCAGTACCATGTGTAAAGATTAACTACATACTATGCACACACCTTTTCTTGGACACTAAGCTCCTTCGCGCAATTTCGGAAGCAGAGAGAGAGTGACAGCATTGAGGCATGTAGGCTATATACCTTGATATCTAATGACTTTAATACTAAGGTTTCAGCTCCTAGAATTTTTCACACATGCACGTGATCTGCACATGCACGTGAGATGTGTACCGTTTAATAATCCAGCTAGTTCACGATAAATTAGATAACCTATTCACCATAATAACTGAGAGCTTCAAAGAAAGAAACTTAACTTTTTTTGGTTGACAACACTGGATAAAGACAGGCAGGCGATTTTTCTTTTCCTTCACCCGGCCCTCGCCTCTCCGTAAATCTAGTGCCCAAGAAAACGTTTGCGCTAAGTTAACACCTTTACTTAATATTATTTGTATAGAAAATGTAATATTTACAGACAAGCAAACAAGTATATACATATTTCACAGTTATTAATATGGGATTACTGTGGAGTGAACTATACAGTTAATAACCTCTAATACTGATTTTCGCTTGTAGCAAAACAACCACAAGAAGTGCTTTAGTCTATGAATGGAGGGTTGCCATGGAGGGGACACGGCGTTTAACCCACCCATCTGTTTTCTTCTTCTGTTTGGCCACCATACAATTAGTCGCCGTAAAGTCCGACCATCCCCAAAGAAGTTGGGGAGAAGCAGAGAGTGAGATAGATAGATGGATGGATGGATGGATGGATGGATGGATGGATGGATGGATGGATGGATGGATGGATGGATGGAGAGAGAGAGAGGGAGAGAGAGAGAGAGAGAGAGAGAGAGAGTAGGAGATTGATCCCAGTATCATAAAATGAATGTCTGCTCTAGTCAGTGGTTAAGTATTTCCGTTTTGGAAGTTTGCGTCAATACACTTTTTCCTGCATTAGCTGCTCGCTTTAGTCATAGCACAATATTAACACAGTATTACTGACATACGAGGTAATTTCTAATATTGCCCAGCTAAACCTGACTAAAGCGACTACGAAACAACTACTTCATCGATCCTCGTGAAATAGACCATGCAAGTTTCATATCCACATCGAACGGGTTGGAACAGTGATAAGTCGACATTCTGGAGATCCTGAGTTTGATCCATCTGGCGACCCGCCAGGTTGTTGTTCCCCCCCCCCCCCTTCGGATCGGCAGTGAATGTTGAGAGAGTTCAACTTCTACCACGACTCTCCTGTCTGTCATTTACTGTACCCAACACTTTTTTTCAGACTTCAAAGACCAAGCTATACGGGTAGCTGCTGGGGGATAACCATGCAACCTGTAAAGGTTTCTCCCCGTCGTCGTCGTATAATTTGATATTTAGTAGAAAACAATACGTGTCTCATTTTCTCTGCTTATTAATAGCGTTACCATAAGTAAAGCACAAATTTCAGATCTACTTTGTTTAAAAAAATCCTGAGATATGTTTCTACTGTATTTACATACATTACTCCATCAGAGGAGGATCAGCCTTGTGATCCGATACTTAAATAAAGAACATTTGAAATAGCCATCCTAAAACGTCGTGAGATTTTTCCTCTTAAACATAACTTTAGTGAATAGAGAAAAAACTGCAATTACTGGATAATTACATTCTCCTCAAATGCTGATACAAATATTTTCATTTATTTCTTTATTGTTGCTTCAATGCTAAGGTTTAATTCTATCTGTAGACCTCAGAGTTCACTCACATGCACATGTGCTGTATTTCGTTTAATAATTCGGCCAGTTCGGGCAAATTAGATTACCTGTGGACCTCAAAAAAAAAAAAAAAAAAAAAAAGAAGAAGCTTTCTTTGTTTGACAGCACTGCGGAAAGCAATCTCCCTCTTTTTCCCCCTGGCCCTCGCTTCCACGTAAAACTAGCGCCCAAGAAAAGGTGCACGCATAATAATGTAATTTGTAGACTAGCATTTTTATTTGTATTTTTATCAGGTTCCCTTCTAAGCCCGGCGGGCTTATAGAATATCAGGTTTCATTTGTGGTCTCTACACAAGAAAAGCAAATATAGATTCCAATGTTTGTAGATGCTCTCAGTTATTAAAATCTTACAACTATTTATTTAATATGTGTACTACATTGTAGTAAAATAGGACATATACAATTGTTTAAATGCGTGTGGTTTCCATGATACTGACATTGTGAAAAATGTTCTCTGGTAATAATAATTACTATTACTTTATATACAGAACATCAAGCTCATGTATCATCTATAAACATTAATGCTATTGTTTCACCAAGGACTTGCTGAAACTTCTTCAGGATAAGATATACGGTTTGACATTTTGTAGGTGGATTGATGAAAGGAACCACTGTAGGATGTGGAAGTGTTGGAAGATTTCCTCAAACGATGAGGATCATAGGAGGGATTGACGACAAGCGTGGTTGTGTTTGAAGATGGAGCTGAAACGCCGAGAAAGCGGCATTTCAGGCCCAGACGCAGCGCCAGGGTCCGGAGCACCCGTCTTTTCAATACGAAGATGCTGAAGATGAGAGCTCCCTGGAGCGCGTTAGCTGCATCTGACAGGTACCACAGCCATGGGGGATCCACCACAAAACTAGACACTATCTCCAAGGCCCAGCTAACTCCCATCACCACGAACAGCTTCCCATTCATGATTAACCTGTAACACATACATGATTCAAGTAATTCGAGACACATAGACTTTGGCATGAAAAATGGAATGATTTGACCGATAAACTTGCTTAGAATATTAACGCTTATTGCTTACAGCGAAATGTTTCACCTAATTATGCGTTACTATAAAGTCTCGAAATACTGAAACTCCGAAGTTCCAATCCTGACCAATGTATGTACATAGAAGATGGAGAGGGTATTGCATTCCACTCAATAATGCGATACCGAGATTTCACCGAAAATGCATGAGGCATTTTAGAAAAAGGTTCATGAGTGTGAGAGTGTATGTGTGTGTAGTGTGTGTGTGCGTATGTGTGTAGCATAACTCAAAAACGAAAACCATGTTAAGTACAACTTGTTATTTTGATTTTGCTCAAAAGTGATTGACGACTTTGATTAAAATTTGCATGATAAATGTGTAACATGTATCTTTTACTTTTCCCTTTTACAGGTATACGAACACAGTTTTGTTTTCCGTATTGTGCATGAATTTTAAGCATGTTAATTTATTTGCGACTATGTATAGTACATTTTATAGGAACATAATGTAAACATAATATTAACCTTTTATACTTAAGGGATTATGCGAAGCTGTGCTTTTTTTGGCGCCCGCCTGGGTAGTGTGGTGGTAGCGTGTCTGCTTCACATTCAAAAGGTCGTGAGTTCGAGTCTCACTTAGGGTGGGTTGCCCGGATAAGGTTTTTTCGGGGTTTCCCTTATCTAGAGAAGACGAATGTCGAGTAACTTTAAACTCCATGGATCCCGAGATCATTTGAACATCATTTCACCAATGTCATTCATCGTCCGATATGACCAACCAGGTTAAAGGGCTTTAAGGTACCAAAAAAAAAAAAAAAAAAAAAAAAACCCTAGACGTACCTTGCTTTATCTGCTTGATAACGTCTCTTGCAACGATCTTCCACAGAGCTGCGCTGCATCCTATGTATCTCCGCTTTTACTTTGGAGCAATTACGAGCCGTAAGAATGAAGAGGATCACGTTGCAAGTAATCATCGGAGTCAGCGGCCCAAAGAAGTACAACAGCACAGCATCTGTCCGCTCTGAAACACAGTGAAAATGATTACAGCGTTTGACCTGTCATCAAGGTTGGAGTCATCATATTAACAAAACTGATCCTATTGTAGCTTCCCAGGCTCAGAACGAACCAGCTATCGTTGTTAGACAACGATCGTAAAATATGTTGAAACCAGGTGAATGATAGATCTATATAAACAGAACGCTGACGCCTCAAATCGTAAGTATTGTTTAAGATGACCGAGGGGAGACCAATTTCGCAGGAAGTATTTTTGTAATTAGTGCCTAAGAAACTTCACCACCAGCCAGCTATATAAAATGTATTTATAGACTAGGCCGTAGACTCGCAACCCGATTAAAGAAAGATGTGTATGTGTGAGAAAAAAACGCGCGCACGTGTGTATGTGTGTGTGTGTGTGAGAGAGAGAGACAGAGAGAGAGAGAGAGAGAGAGAGAGAGAGAGAGACCACGACTGTGTGTCTTGTAAATCCCTGAATCAATTTTGATAATTCGTTCATAGTTGAAAAGCACCGGCCTTCTGGACAGTAATAGGGTATAATCTGCCCCTAACTTCAACTTCTAAATGACTAAAGTAGTAAAACGAATTACAAAGCCTAGTCGTAAGAGTACGAATGTCATAAAACAGTACATCTACACATCAGCGTAGAAGGCCTTCACTTTATTGACAATGACATCGAGAACCTACTTTGTTTTTCTTTGGAAATTGGTGTAAAATAGAACAAAAAAAAACTTGAATATTTTATTCCACGCAATTATATGTATGCGAGGGAGGGGGGGGCTTGAACTGTTTATTTGGTCACGTACTGTTTACGTTTACTACGTACCAACCTACTGCTGCCAGATCTAATGCTCGTTTCAGTAACTGCAGTGATGTTTTATGCATTATTTGGCTCTCGCTGCTAACACGCGCTAAGGCATATAGTACTACATTTATATAATATTTTGCTACTTTTATTCTTGGTTTAATATTTAAATATGGCTGCAGCCGAAAGAAAGGACAAAGTATTCACAGTGAAACAAAGGAGGTAATTAGAACAGTGATTGAAGCGTACAACGAAGAAGCGAAGTCAGGAAATTTGAAATGTTTAATTTCACAAAGAAATTTACGCGTGACAAATTATTGTGGGATATCGGAACACACTGTATCAAGAATAAGAAGAGAAGGTGTTAAAGCAGGTGAAAAATCACTTCATATTCCGGGAAAAAAGAGACCAAAGGCCGAGGAATGCAAATTTCATTGTGATGACTTTGATAGAACGGTAATTAAAAATGTAATTCGATACTTTTACTACTGTTCCCAAGCTACTAGCAGCAATTAGGGAAAAAATTAATTTTCCTTGGGGAAGAGAAACTTTACGGAAGCTATTGCGCAATATAGGTTTCAAATGGAAACGATGTGGAAGCAAAAGAAAATTACTTATTGAACGTCCAGACATAGTTAACTGGAGAGCTATAAAGAGCTATAAATGGATACAGAAATGCTGGGAGAAGTATCATTTGCATTGATGAGTCCTGGGTGGATAATAATTTGACATTTGAAAAATGCTGGCAGAGTGAGGTATCTATGGGATAACGACAAACACCAGCTCTTCGAACCGCCTGACTCTTGCAAATGCAGGGAGCAACGAAGGTTTCATACCCGGAGCTTCTTTGATATTCAAAGCTGGACTTGCTAGTGGTGATTATCATGGCCACAGAAGAGGAGAGACTTTTACCTAATGCACCCTGCAACTGTGTCATCGTGCTTGATAACGCTCCAAGAAAATAAGCCTCCATCGAAATATGCTATAAAGCAAGAAATGGTACAATGGTTGGAGAACAACAATATTTCGCGTTCTGCTGCAATGTGAAAGGCCGATTTGTTTGATTTAACTCAAATACATAAGCCTAAGAAAAAATATACCACATCGACAGGGTAATAGAAATGCATGGGCATACAGTTCTTAGGTTACCTCCTATATGTGCGAGTTGAGCGCTATAGAATTGGCATGGGCAGCAATAAAGCGACATGTAAGAGAGCATAATGTAACCGGTGACCTATCTTTAAGAAATCTATAGCAAGTATGTGAAAGTGCAATGAACTCTGTTACAACAGCTGATTGGGAGGGCTATGTTAAGCACGTTAAGAAACTTGAGAATGAGTTCAGGCAAAAGGATGGTGGAAGATACAATGATACTCCAGTGTGCTTCATTTGCAAAGGGGCATTTAGCAAGACAATGTATCGCAAGTAATTGTAATCTTGCTGAATAATTCAAAAGTAACTCCAATGATTTCAGCCCCCTTATCACCACAATCAGATAAACTACAGGAAACCTCTACAAATAGATCCAAATGACCTCTCACATCTGAGGAATCTATCAGTGACAATAAAACAGACCTTGCTTCCTGGTCGGATATTTCATCAAACACCCAAGATGATAACAGCGAAGA
Source organism: Hymenopus coronatus (assembly GCA_030762935.1). Lineage (NCBI taxonomy): Eukaryota > Metazoa > Arthropoda > Insecta > Mantodea > Hymenopodidae > Hymenopus > Hymenopus coronatus. The sequence goes on along the minus strand of CM060896.1, from coordinate 34,499,130 downwards.
TGAGCCACAGCCCGCGGAAGTTAAGAAACAACCGAGGGAAAAAATCTAAAAGGTCATATAATCATCATTTCATAGATGAGCTGACATTTCCAGTTAAACATATAATGGAAAATTCTCCTGGTGATTTTGTTTTAAATTACCTCCAGCTAAAGAGCCTATTCGAAAATACTTGGGGAGTGACAAATGTCCTCCCCATCGCTATGACTTACACCAACGACATCAAAGGCCTAATTGAGACACTCAGGAAACTTTATCCTCACTACCAAGAAAGAAGCATCAAGAACAGAAGGTCGAGGATTGAAAAGAAATTGCTTATGTCCCTCTGCCATGAAAACTTAGAGTGCGAAATGACCCAGAAATAAAAATGGTGAAATCACGCTCTTCTTATAATGGAAACTTTCCTATTACAATGGAACATTAATGGTTTCCGTTCTCAATATGAATATTTACAGCACGCGATAAATCAACACAAACCTCAAATTATATGCCTACAAGAAACGAATTTCCATGATCAGTTTATAGCCCAGATTAAACAATATACACAATATTATACAAATCGTATGCCTGCTACACATGCAAGTGGAGGTGTAGCTACTTATATTCATGATTATATTCCACTTATTGAAATACAACTTATAACACCTTTAGAAGCAGTAGCAGTGAAAATTGATAGCTAAAACTATCTGCATTTGTAATATCTATCTTCCGAATAGTCAAAGCCTGAATATAGATGACTTAACAGCAATAATATTACAGCTGCCTAAACCTTTCATTATACTAAGAGATTTCAACTTACATAATACATTATGGGGCAGCACTCATGCCACTCATAGGGGAAGGATAGTAGAATCAATTTTAGAAAAGCACGACTTGATTCTACTGAACACCAATAGCCCTACATGTTTTAATACAGCTCAGCGAACATCCAGTAATATAGATCACACGCTTTGCTCCCCAAGTCTCGCCTCATCATTTGTTTGGACTGCTTATGGAACACTGATAGGAAGTGATCATTTCCCAATAATATTACACCCATCAATCTCATCATCAAGACATATTTCACCACCAATTAAATGGAGTATACACCGTGCAGATTAGAAAAGCTTTAAAAATTGCAGTATTGAAGAAATGAACAACTTAACCTCTCACGAGAAATTTGAAGTTATCTTTGTAAATAAGTTAGTTACTGGTTTCACTAATACTGTATTAAAATGTGCAAAATTAAACATCCCAACCTCTAACACAATTCCTAACAAAAAAAGTGGAACGAGGCTTGTAAAAATGTAATTCATAACAAAAACAAGGCCTACTATAAATACAAACGCCACCCTAATCTCGAAAACAAGTTAACTTTCCAAAGACTACGCGCAATAGCTCGCCGTATATTAAAAGAAAGCAAAAGGACCTCCTGGTTAAACTATATATCATCACTTACCCATCAAACTCCAACTCAAAAGATTTGGGAACGCATAAGGAAAATAAGAGGCGTTAACAATAGCCCTCGGATCAATACCTTATATAACCACAACAAGGATTCTATCATCACCAACCCACAGGATATAGCTGATACCACTGCAGAAATGTGCAGTGATAATAACTACGATAATGATTTCTTGACTCTCCAAAAGTCTCTGCCAGACATAAATCTTCAAGATATTTTCTAAAATAGTTCTGAAAACTATAACGATGAAATACTCTTGCATGAGATTCAAGGTGTATTATACAACTGCAAAAACACTAGTCCCGGACCAGACAATATTCCCTATTTGTTACTGCAAGAACTCTCTCTAATGGCGTTGAAATATTTAAACTCAATATTTAACTACATATGGACCAAAAAAATGTTCCCTGATCAGTGGCGTGAGAGTATAATAATCCCCATTCCTAAGGCAAAGATCTTCTACTAGCTGAAAATTATAGACCTATTGCGCTAACATGCACAGTGTGCAAATTAATGGAAAAGGTAATCAATACACGCTTGAGATGGACACTGGAGAAAAAAAAAAAGAAAAAAAAACAATTTCCTTTCTACAATGCAAAGTGGATTTCGACAGTTTCATTCCACAAATGACAATCTAATAGCCTTACAATCACAAATATTGGAAGCCTTCTACCAAAAACAATATGTAATTACTATTAGCCTAGATATTTAAAAAACATATGACATGGTACGACCAGACTATTAATAAGAGAGCTATTAAAACAAAACATATCAGGAAATATGCTCAGCTTCATTTACAACTTCCTACAAGACCGTAAAGGCCAAGTAAGAGCTAATGGGAACCTTTCAAAAACTGTTCCGCTACGTAATGGTGTACCACAAGGCTCAGTACTCAGTTTAACCCTTTTTCTAATAGCCATATATGGTATTGTATCACAGATCAAAACACCAGTTAAAGCAAACTTATTTGCTGATGATCTAATACTCTACTGCAAAGGGCGCACCACTACCGCACAAGAATGTTTACAGGATTCGCTTAAGAACATACAACAATGGTGCACCGAAACTGGTTTTAAGATATCCTCATCTAAAACAAAATGCATTTTATTCTCCAGAAGCAAAAGGAAACATAATCCGGAACTATTCATCAAGAACCACAAAATTACTCTTAAGATATTAGGACTTACATTTGATAACAAAGTAACTAGCCTTTTCTTAAGACGTCTTAAGAACCATTGCCTAAAAAGATTAAATATCTTAAAGGTATTAGCCGCACAGAATTGGGGAGCGGACTATCACGTTCTATTAAGCAGCTGTAAAACCTTCATACGCACTAAAATGTAATATGGTTCCATATCTCTAACAGTGCCAAGTCTTCTAGTATAAAAATACTTAATTCTATTCAGAACTCAGCTATACGTATTGCATTAGGTGCATATCGTACCAGCCCCGTAATAGCATGTTAATAGAAGCAAATGAAACTCCACTACAATATCGTATAAAACAGTTAAGCATCACTTACGCTCTCAAAATAGCAGCAACACTGAAATCCAGAATACGTCCACTAATTTTTTTCAAATCCTTTTCGTGATACGTTTCCTCTACAACAATCGCATTCATTACCTTTCCACGTCAGATCAAACAGATATTTCACGGAAATGAATACCACAGTCCCCAATATATCATCAAGACAGCAAAAGTTGAAACATCCACCTTGGAAGATGAAATTACTCTCCGTCGACATAGATCTAAGCAAACATAATAAGGCAACTACCAATCAGCTAATCTACCAACAATTATTTAAAGAAAAACTTGCAGATTACACATCCAGTCTCTGTAAATTTACGGATGGTTCAGGTAGTGTTTAACGCCCGCTTTAACTACTAATGGCACCGCAGGCGGTGACACTGATGATACATGAATGATGATGGAGCACCGGTGGAATGCGATGGCGGGGGAAACCGGAGTACCCGGAGAAAACCCACCCCAGCGCCGTTTTGTCCACCACAAATCTCACATGCGGTCGCTTGGGATCGAACCCCGACCATCTAGGTGAGAGTCGAGTGGTCTAACCACTCGGCCACGGCGCGGCCCTACAGATGGTTCACAAACTGAAAAAGGTAATGTATGCGGCGATATCATTCATCAATACAAATTACCACTCCTGTTCTGCATATTTAAGTGTGAACTGTGTGCTATTAAAAAGGCACTGGAGTACACTCTGGAACTCTCAGATCATGATTCTTTAACAATTATTAGTGACTCTCTATCAGCCTTAAACGCCCTTCAAGACATGTTTTCCACAAATAGTATTGTACAAGAAATACACAACCATGTCGCCACTCTCTGCAAATCACGAAAAAATATAACTTCTTTTATGTGGATACCATCGCACAAGAACATAACTGGAAACGAGAGAGCTGATACTGCAGCAAAACAAGCTACAGAATTACCACTACATTCTCTTAATGATGCAATCACACACTTTAAGAGGAAAATACACAAAGAATGGCTCATCAACTGGATGGACAACTCCACAAGCAAGCTGCATGATGTTCGTGGAACTTCATCCCAAGAGTACCCAACACGACAGCTACATCGCCGAAATCAAGTTGTGATATCCTGACTGAGAATTGCACATACCAAACGGACACATCCATATCTGCTAAATAAAAGTCCTCCACCAATATGTGAAGCATGTAACACAATATTAACAGTAGCCCACTTCTTGTCGATATGCCTGAAATTTGATAACGCAGTCAGTTTGATATACCCAAAAATATTTTTGCAATACTCAACGATGTTTCTCTCATTCATAAAACAATTAGTTACCTCAAAGAAATAAATGTATATAAACTCATATAACTAAAGAACCTCAAAATGTATTTAAAACTAACACTTGTAAATTATACATTTTATTAATGTATTGTTGTAAATCAGGTAAGGTCGTCATAAAATCTTGAGAGGTTAAAACGACCATAAATAAAGCTTAATAAAAAAAATCAAAGCAATACTGCTGCGGAATCTGCACTCATGCGCCTTTATGCGTGATCTCAACTATAACTCCAGGATAACTTTCCTTTTGTATTACTTCTTGGGGATTCCTCTTTTTCCATGGGTTCATGGTATCTTCATCCTGTGGTTAAGCAATTCATAGATAAATCATGCGGTGTCTGATTATAAGCTGATGATTTAGGATGCAAAGAAATGCTAAACATGAATAAAGCAGAATTGCTTTTCTGCTGAAAAGAACAAAGCAGCATCGACTTTTTTTTTCTGCAGAAGGATAAACGCGACATGTCCTGTCAGTGTATTTTACTCGATTCATAGATGGTGCCCAAAAGCGGGATGAAGGTTGTTTTTTTTCTACAGAATGTAGAATAATGCTATAGAAACAATAATATCGCATTATCTCACTTTTGTTTTCAATAGGGATAGATTCCTTTCTGCAGAATGTAATCCAATTTAACCCTAGTATTGTGGTTGCAATATAAATATTTGCTTTATATATATTTATTTACCTTTAAATTAATTTTTGTTTATATCCCACCGTTAATTGTATACTTCAGTAACCAAACTTGTTATTCTTCAGTCAGTGTGTTTTTGAGGCCGCAAAGGGAAAAGGTAGGAAACCCGGTTGCTTATGCCCAGGTCGGACTTTGTATTAGCTACCATCATCTACCCATGTTTGGTTTCCTTATCTCCTCCTTCCACTGTCTCACAAGACTTGACCCAACTACATGTCTTACTTACTTGAGAACCAGCAGGCGTCAAGGCCCATGTTGGGTTTGAGATGTTCTGGGGACAAGTTGGGAACGTTATCCATCACTGCTGTAATGGCAGTGACTACACTTGGAAGGCCCCAAGAATACATCGAGTACCATATGAAGCGGCGTCTCTCCCTCTGGTGTTTGGATCCAAGACCGCGGCGAACCGATCTGATAGCCCTGAAACACATACTCACACTTAGAATGTACAGCTGCACTGGCAGTTAATCCAAAGTGCTAATAGTGATTTAAGCAACAAGTAGATAACCTTGATGATTATGGATAAATGATTGGTGCAAGAATTAAATGAGTGTGACAGTTTTCACGTGTCATATTAAGATTATCCACGAGTTGGATATAATATTCTGACAAATGAGAACATAATTTTATGTTAAAGTCACTTGATTGATAGATCACTACACATGATACAATTTACACTTTTGTACACAAATAACTGAGTCACTGTGCTCAGGTCACTTTCTTAGCATTCCTCTCACAAGATTGATTTTTTAACTCACCCCCCCCCCTCGGCAGTGGCAGTCTCTCTTATATAGTCCCTTAACTGGGCTCCGAAAGTTCCAGTCTTAGAAATTACGGGAAAACTACGTTTTATCCATTTAGAAAGAGATTACTCAAGTGGAATTTTCTCTAGTTAGAGATAAAGAATATCCGAGATTCTTGCAAGGATACACACAAAGCTCTTTGTTTGCCCAGTTATTGTGTCCGTTTGCTCTATTGTTAGAGCGGACCATTCAACCGTACCGTCGGGCGGAAGGGTGACTCAGTTGTCGTTACACTGTTCCCTCCTCAGAGCTAGTTGTCCCGACTAGCATCATCATAGTGGGTTAGCCGATCTCGGTGCACTGCCAGCATCTTCCCTTGGGGAGACGCTGGATGAGGTAGATCACATCGTTGACCCTCTTTAGCTCGCGATACACACCTTGCCATGGTTATTGAAGTTTGGAGCAACGTCCCTTGGTCCTCGTAGGTATTGCGGCTGGTACTCGTGACTGTTGTCGGGCGGTCGTAACGGCTCTTCATCCTGGCGCTCGCTATCTGAGGGCGCTGTCAGGCCATCTTGTGCGCATCGTGAAGACGGTCCACGAGGTTCTCGACGTAGTCAATTATTGGTTTTATCACAATAGAGGTCTCCCAAACATATCGCAGCTTTCTGCCAAAGGCTAAGAGGTTGGTGTCAACCCCGTATCGTGCATAGACGAGACAGTAAGATATTCTAGTCCCTCTATTAGCTTAGGTGTTCCTCCATCATCTTGATCTACCGCTCTATAATGCCATCTGACTGCGGATGGAGAGGAATTGTACGCGTCTTGTACACCCCAAGCAAATCTAGGGCCTCCCTCGTCAGGTTCAGATTCAGGTCGGTTTTCTGATCGCTGTACAGCTCGAGCTCTGTTCCAAAGCGGCTGTAGAGCTCTTCCACAAGACAGAGCGCAACCGCCTTGCTCGCTGCACAAACATGGCATTGACGACACCATTTTTTGGCTTCTGCTCGTAATGTTAATCATTAGTAAATTTGCAGGAGTTTTTCGATTGTTCGGTTGGTTCCAAGGTGCCTTCCAGAGGTTCTTGCGTGTACCTCCTCCAGGATCAACAGCTTTTCCCTCCCAAACCCTGAACAACACATCTACCTTGGACTTCTGGAGTTCCATTGGGCCCATTAGGGTTTATACACGCTATTCCTGGGTTTGAAGCCATCCCAGTCCGGCCTAGCGCCTGCCTCCACTTCTATCGGGAGTGCGCTCAGGTAGGCGTCCGCCAACTGCTTTCTCCTTAGAGCTGCATTATCTCATCCATCTGCCGATATCACGCAAACTGCTGTGGCATGCTCCTTCTCTATCTTATTGCAGTGGCCAAAATCATCCAGACAAGGGCTTCTCGAAATAGCATCCCTTCTCAGAGTTGCATTATCTCATCCATCCGCCGATATCGCACAAACTGCTATGGCATGTTCCTTCTCTATCTTATTGTAGTAGCCACACTCCTCCGGGCAGGGTCTTCTCGAAATGGTATCCGCGTTGGGATGACTGTTCCCCCTGTAAAGTTGTATTCCTGCAGCCTCTGGACTCAAAGGACAGTCTGGCCCTCTGGGTTCTTGAAGCTCAACAGCTAGGTATGGATAAGATGGTCAGCCCTCAGGTGGAGCGGTTAGTCTTACAGGTATTGATGAAAGTGATCGAGTGCTTTCACTACTGCCAAGAGGTTCCTGCCGAGTAACGCAGCAGTTCTTCTCCGCCTTAGAGAGATTGTCTTGCTGAAGTACGCTATCACTCGCTCCTTCCAGTCCTAGATCTGCAATATCGCAGCGGTTTGCGACGCCATCCCTATGAAACTTCCGTCCCGTTAGAGGCAGCACTGCAGAGTGCTATCTTCGTACTCGGTTTCTTCTGTCTACAAGTAAGGCAGGGTTCTTTCATCAGGCAAATGAGAGGCGGTAGCAGCTATACAGACCCAGGAAACTGCGAAATTCCCGCTTATATTTTGGGCGAAAATAATCTCTCACAGCCCGAGCCTTCTCCGGGTCGGTGGCTACACTGTTAGCCGAGACAATGTAGCCCAAGTGATTGACTCCCTTACAGAGGAGTTGAACTTCTTCGCAGTCAACTTCAAGTTGGCCACTTGCAATCTCTGTAGCACCTTGATCACGTTAATAAGGTGTCCTCGAAGGTACTGTCCTCGACGATGATGTTGTCCAGATAAATAACGGTTAACTCTAGCAAGACCTTTTTCTCCACTGGCAAGTTGACGCCCGATGCCATTAATAGCTGGTAGGGCCAACTTGGTCTCCTCGACGGCAAATCCTTCGCAACTGCAGGCCTGAATACGGTCAAGTCGGCGCCCGTTGTCATTAGTACCAAGCAAAACGTCCCACATATCCAGCCGTTCACAAAGAGGCTGCCATCCAGTCGTCCGCTCAAGTACGCAATGTCACTAGGTGGGACGGTGATGACAGCCCCGACGTGCTTTCGCCATGCCGGTGCTTATTATTTTCCGGTCTGCTCCTCGGATTGGTGTGAATACATAGACTGAATATATCCCCAACACACCCTACTCGATCCACGTCGACGTCCGTGAGTTGCTCCTCTGTTCTCGTCGCAGCGGATGCTCCCGATCCTCGATGTAAGGGCTTTTATTAGCCTGACTGCCTCCATCCTCAACCCGAGCATTCAGACGCTCTCTATTTCGGCGCCACGTATCCCGTCAAAAAGAGTAGGGGGCTTCCCTCTCGTGACTGGAAGGTCCGCAAGAGCTTAGGTCTCTTATTGTTCGATGGCCAATACAAACTCCTGCAACTCCTTCTCTGTTTGCTGCTGCCTCGTCTTGAGGTGACTAAATAAGCTGCGGCCAAGCAATGGTTCCCGAAGTGGTTCTCGAGGGCCTCCCATATGTTTCTGTTAAATTCAGTTTATTGGTCGCTAGAGAACTAAACGTAATATAACACATTACACTTTTGGTACACAAATAACTGAGTCACTGCGCTTATGATATTTCTTAGCATTCGCCACTCACTAGATTGACTTTTTAATTTCCTCCCGGCAGTGTCGGTCTCTCTTATATAGTCCCCTAGACGGGGTAGGAAAGTTCCAGTCTTAGAAATTACGGAAAAATTACATTTTATCCATTTAGAAAGAGATTACTCTGGAAGTGGATTTTTCTCCATTGAGAGATAAAAATATCCGAAAAGTCTCTGCAGTGAAACACACAAAACCCTTTGTTTGTCTGTTCGCTTATTGTTAGAGTGGGCTAGGTAGCTGTGCTCTCAGGCGGGCGGGGGACTCAGCCATTGTTACAATATATTATAAAATCTTAGCATTAATAATTATATAGAAATAAATCATGCAGCAATTCTGACTGTACAGCATCTTCTTATATTCATAAATAAGAGTTAGCTTCTCTCCTTGTATTTCATTTGTTTCCATTGAACGATAAACAAAGCAGAGTACATTCCGTTCCTGGGAGAGAAGCAATCAGAAGTTAGGAACTGTGATGTAGGTTATTGTAAGTAATTATAAATTCAGTTCGATGCATGCTTGCTTAGTCGTTCACTCTTGCATTTAGTCTATTTACGACTAAAGAGCAATAATCTATTATGCTAGCTCAATTGCAGGCCGCTATTCCAATCCTTAAGCAACATAGTATGTCGAACTAAGTAAACTATGGTAAAAATAGGTGTTATAAATTAGTTAATGACGATGTTTCACATTGATATGAATTATTTGTACTTAGGCCCAATTCGTAATGAACACGTAGCGCTAACATAAGAGCATAAGCCAAGGCATGAGGAAAGATCATTTACAATGCAGCCATAGGTGTAGCGCAAGAAGTTGGCCTAGGATTTCTATGTACATTAGAAATTATATGCGGAACTCTGCGATAGCGTCGCACGTTTTCAATTAACATAACCAATAATGTCTAAAATGAAAATGCATCCAATTTTTATAAGTAAATAGCACAAAAAAGTGTTGCTCCAATCAAACATCAGATCAGCATCTAGCATTAGCGTTTAAAATGTTAAGGCATGGCGTAGTGGAAGATGGCGTAAAATCTCGAATCGGAATATTGTGTTGTTCGGAAGCTGGAAATCCACGGAGAAAAATATTTAAAATTCTTTCTCGGTGCACGCAACGAAAGTATAGCGTTTGGAATTTGCAAACGATTGCCTTACGTAGCGCGTTTCACGACTATGTGAATGCTTCCATTAAATAGCATGGGTGCAAAGTCTTGCGCTTAGGCTGCGTCTGGCATTGTGAATGACGAAAAATAGAGCTAAAGACAGCAAGAGGAACATCGTTTTTAATTAAACATATATTTCTCCTAAATAATGCGGAGAGTTTAGAATTAAAAGATCTATGAAAGTAACGGGTTTTACAATTACATTTTCAAGTACTCGTCAGCTTGGTTTTTAACTTGAAATCAAGTAACATTAGAAGCAAAGGGAAAGAAAGATGGAATAGTAAATGTACACTTTTCGCGGTAAGTACCTTTAGGGGTTCAATAGTAAGGGGTATGAAAACTAAATTGCTCATCATCTTAGATGTGGTCGTGGTCGCAACTGAAACCTATCACTCATTCGAAGATTTCTATAGCTATATTAGCACAGTATGACGAAATATGGACTAAACATCAGAAATGAAGTTGCAAAGCTCTAATAACTACATGGTTTTGAAGAATGTGCAATAAAACGTAAACACACTGGAATTATGGTGTTAGTATAATCACCGTCTACTTTGTATAAACCCAAGCACAGTCATCTGCTATCGTAGTTCAGTGGTAAATCGTTGGTTTAAGTGCGACAATGATAGTACTTTTTATTGCAATTTTATTACTTGATAAGATGCACGAACAAATTTTGAGTTATTTTACAGGTAAACTATGACTACATGATTTCGAGGAGAATTCCAGGAGTTTGAATAATGATGTAAATGGAGCAATTTCTAAATGTTGTATACAATCCATCTGATTGCAATAATAGGCTAACATATAAAATAACAAGAAACTGATAAATTTTCATACTAAAAATAAGATTTACAAATATAGTTGTGTATAATCCAATGGGGTAAATTTATAAAACTGAAATGGTGTCATCTGTGTAACCGCTAGTTATCATAAGTATAGTTACACCGTTTATTAGAAATAAACAGAAGAAAATGCTGCTCAAAGAGCAAACTGAATAACTGCTATTTCATAGCTGAAGCCACAACATATATTAAGGAATCGTAAATAATTTTAGAAGGAATCAGCTTTTTAAAATATAATTATAATAGATTTAATTAAAAGGGTTTTACAAATTTAGAATTTGTTATTGACCAACGGTGTTAAAATTTAATTCTTGTTTTTTATTTTTATTTTTTTTATTTATTTTATGTCGCTTTAACTTACAAGGTAGTCATATCGCGACAACATGTTTTAACGGTACCATTTACAAACAGTTTACATTGGTAAATACAATTTCATACATTTAAGTAACATATTTCGTTATACATATTTGTTAGTTTGAAGTATTTAAGTAGTATTTTGCCGTGTGATGAATTGTTGAGAGCTTCTTGGATGTCTGGTAGATTGCATTCTACTCGCTGCTGTTGATACTAAGGACACTCTGATAGTAAGTGGCGTACAGTGATGGTAGCGTGACAAATGTTGCATTTAGGTTTTATTGAGTAGATGGGAATGGGTTAACTTGGTGTGTCCGATACGTAACCTGGTCTTTCCGTCTCAGTTTCTGCAGTGGATATAATATTCTGGCGTTCTGTTTAATTTCGTGGAGTTTGCTAGGAGGTGATTGTGCCCATGTTGTTTTCCAGAGGTTGTAAAACTTTCTGGATGCATATTTTGCAACATCTTTGTGAAGTAAAGGTGTCTCTTCATGTATTGGGAGTCTTGTGGATTCCTTTGCTGCAGAGTCTGCATGCTCATTACCTAAAATTCTCTGATGTGAGGGTATCCACACTAGAGCTATTTTCCTTGTTTCATTAGAAATGTTGATATATCTTTTTTTTTTTAATTTCTTGGGCTAGTGTATTTGTAGAGAAGAAATCCTATAGAGCCTGTATACTGGATTTAGAATCAGTGTGTATTAGGTATGCTTCAGTTTTGTTTGCCTCGAATAAGTACAGTAATGCTTTCTTGATGGCATATAACTCGCAACTAAATAAAGAGTAAAAATGTTGTAATGTGTACAGCATAGTGTGATCAGGATAAACCACAGCACAACCACACCCGTTTTCAGTCTGCGATCCATCGGTGTATATATGAATATAATTTGGGTATTGCTGCCATTGTTCATTGCTTGTATATCAGCTTATTTGTGTGGCTTTTAACAAGATAGGATATTTCCATGTTAATTTCAGGAAGTATAATTCTCCAAGGAGGGATGTCTGTGGTTTGATTAATTGTGGCAATGTTAGAAAATGGTAAATGTATTTCTTGAAAGTACTGTTTCTGTCTTGGTGCAAAAGGCATTGGAATTTTCTTCTGTAAATGATCTTTTGGAAATATACAGATTTTCATTTTTGATTTAGGTGAGGCTGCTATATTAAGCATATAAGACGTAAGCTGTTTTCTTCGTATACTAAGGGGGCGGTTCATTGGCTTCTATTTGTAAACCTAGCACTCGGGCTAGTTCGATATGCTCCTAAAGTAATTCGGAGCGCTATTGTCTGAATTGTGTTGAGTTTATTTAATACAGATGGTTTGCCGAGTAAAATATTATACTGCCATAATCCAGTTTAGATCGAATAATGCTTCTGTAAGTACTTAGTAATATTTTAAAATCTGCTCCCCAGTTCTTTGCTGTAAGTATTTTCAAGATCGTTATTCGTCTTATACAATTTTGTTTGAGAGCAGTTATTTGAGGAGCCCATGTTAGCTTCTGGTCGATTATAACGCCCAATACCTTAATTGTTTTTACTACTGGTAGAATGTTACCACTTAAGAAAATTTCTGATTGAAAATTGAGTATCGTTTGCTTTGAAAATAACATGCATTTACTTTTAGAAATTGAGAATTTAAATCCAGTTTCCTTGATCCAATGTTGTAGCTCTTGTATACTATAGCTGTTGATAGCTTGTGTAGTTAATATATTTTTATCTTTGCAAAATATAGTGAGATCATCTGCAAAGATGAATAACTGGCAGGTATTAATTGCTATCAGGAAGAGAGTAGCACTGATAGCAGGACCTTGGGGGACTCCATTCTCTGTTTCTACCATTTTTGATATATTATTTACTCGCACTTGTATTGTCCGAATTTTTAAAAGGTTGTGGATAAAATTAATTATGTTTCCTGTGATGCTGTGTTCTGCTAGCGTTTTTATAATGCCCATTCGCCATATCATGTCATAAGCTTTATGAATGTCTAAGCTAACAGCAAGTAGATGTTGCCTGTTATGAAATGCGTCTGATATTTCCGTTTCTAGTGTGATCAAGGTGTCATTTGTCGAGTGAAATTGCCTGACACCACTTTGCTCAGCAATGAAGACCTTTTTTTTGTTCAAGGACCCACCTTAGGCGTTTGTTTATTATGTTTTCAAGCAGTTTACACATTGTACAGATTAAAGCAATCGGCCGGTAGTATTCTGGTTCACTTCTGTCAGTATCGGGTTTGTGGATTGGTATTACTATAGAATTTCGCTACTGGTCTGGGAATACACTAGATATAATTGTATATTTCGCATAGATATAATATTTTATCAGATGAAAGTTGTTTTTGTTTATTATGTTTTCAAGCAGTTTACACATTGTACAGATTAAAGCAATCGGCCGGTAGTATTCTGGTTCACTTCTGTCAGTATCGGGTTTGTGGATTGGTATTACTATAGAATTTCGCTACTGGTCTGGGAATACACTAGATATAATTGTATATTTCGCATAGATATAATATTCTATCAGATGAAAGTTGTTTTAAGAATTCGTATGGGATATTATCTTGCCCAGAGCTGTTGTTTTTGCAGTATTTTAATGTTTCTTGTACTTCTTTTAGAGTAATTTTGTCATTATATCTATCTTTTGTATGGTAATTTATTTTGTTAAAATTTAAGCTAGGAACGTTGTTTCTGAATGTTGTCAATTCCTGTTCGTAGTTGCTGTCACTTGATATTTGTGAAAAAGTGTCAGCTAGTGAATATGCGATGGCTCGAGACTCGGTTAAAATGGTGGTACCTTGACATAGCGCTGTTATTTCGTTATTTTTATATACGCCTCTAATCTTTCTTATGCGATTCCATATAATCTGTTGCGGTGTTTGGTGAATCAAACCGACAGATATGTTAACCATGACGCTTTTTTGCTCTCTTTAATAATCTTCCTAGTTGTTGCTCTAAGTCGCTGAAATACCTACTAGTTTATTTTCTAAGATGGGTCGTCTTTTATATTTGTAGAAAACTGTATTTTTGTTTTTAATTGCTAGTTTGCAGGTGTTATTCTACCAAGGAACAATTTCTTGTCATACTGTATTGCGGTTCTGGTGACATTATTTTCTGCAGAGTTGATTATTAATGAAGTGAACTCATTAATGATAGAAGTGGCATGAAACTGATTTGCAGGTATAAGTGTAGCTATATGATCATCGATAGTTTCTCTAAAAGCTGCCCAGTTAGCGTGTTTCAAATTCCATTTATTTTTATGTGAATTGTTTAGGCTTCCTGTTGAAATTTCAATTAGTATTGCGAAGTGATCGCTTCCAGAAGGAGCGTCACTAACTGACCAATTTATTATTGGAGCTATATCTGGAGAGCATATACAATGCTGCTGAAGGTGTTATGGGATATACTATAATGTGTAGGTTTCTTCGAATTTAGCAGTACTACATCTTCTGTTTCTAAGAAAAAATCAATAATTTTTCTCCTTGAGTTGGTATTCCGGCATCTCCATATGCCACTGTGCGCGTTAAAGTCGCCTAACAAAATATAAGGCTTAGGTAACTGATCCGTTAATTCCTTCAAATGTTGGAGGTCAATGGATTGCTGTTTGGTAAGTAGATATTACAAATACATATTGTAATACATAGAAAATGATAACTGCTACTGCTTTGAATTTAGTTGTCTTATATTTATTGCAGAATTATTTATAAAATTTGTTTCCTGCAAGCAGATTACTTTAGGGTGGTGTAGAGAAATTAACTTCTGCAGAAATGCATGCTGGGTTTTAAATCCATTTAGATTCCACTGAAGTAAAATAGAGCCCATAAATCTAGAAGACAATTTGAATTTGAGTGTTGCCTATTGAATTATGTTGGTTTAGTGTTATGTTCTATATTAGGCTTAGTGACTAAAGCTTTTTCAATTCTGGTGGTTCTATTCTTAATTGATTTATTCTTGTAGTGGGGCTGAAGCTTTCTAAGCATTTCAGCAAGAACCTGAATGTTGTCTGTGTATGTATATATGCTACTTTAAGTCTATCAGATGTGCCTACTGAATTTTCATGCAAGCTTTTAATTTGTATGTAGTTCAGTGGGAAGTTGGATGGAGATTCCTCTAGGAAACGCTTAACTGGCTCCATTTGCACGTCTAAGGTGTAAGATGGCTCTTTTTACACTTCTTTGCTGGAGGATTTTCCTTTTTGGAATCATTAGGGATTACAGGAGTTTCATCCTGAGTATTGTAAGCTGAGGTTTCAGAGTGATTATCCTCAGACACAGTACAAGTACAAGAGGATTCACTTGGAATTGCTCTTTTATTCCCTGTTGGTCTGTTTTTAGATGACATTTATGTGTTTGTTTCCATGGTGACTTGTGAATTGGTTTCAAATTGGTTTTCATTTTGTTCATTAATGTTTTCCTGTATTGCATTTCCTAGGGAGGGCGTTTATTTGGTTGTTTTCGTTGCCTTTTACTACATCACTTAGCAGTATTGCTTTAATGCCATTGTTTACTCCTGGAAGCATATGTTGTGTGCTCCAAGTTTCATTTGTCACATTCTGTATAGTACCGTATTTACTAGGAGCTGCTCTTACAACTGAATTAGGGATTGCAGGAGGAACATCAAATACACGTACTGTTACTATTCGTGCATCTACTGCTTCTATTCTTGCTTTAGTTATTTCCCCTGAATCATATAGAAATTCTGATTTCCCCCGGTACTTATCTAGTAATTTATTACATAATATTGGTGTGTTTACCTTCAAATATATGGCTCGTTCCCTGGTATGAAGCTGCAGTGTGTGTACTTGATCTGCGTTGATTTACATTTCCTTTATGATCCATTGATGTATTTCCTGTGCCGATGGTCTTGATGCAGTTTGTAGAAACTGAATTTTAATGGTGTTAATTCTACTATAGTTTTCCATCTTCGTTTCTTTCATTGGTTATTTGACTAACAATGTAGGCTTCTAACCTCTACTCGCAACCTGATCAAATTTCAAGTTATTTACACTATTTAGCATGCAATAGCAAATGAATAATTACCAGATGAACTAAATATATGGTTTACGAATAGCTGAAGCTTTTTTGAAAGCTGCTGGTAAGCTTATTTTGTTACAATTACTTAAAACTGAACAGCTTTTATAACCTTAATTTTTACCAGAGTCATGGCCTACTCTGCTTGGGATATTTTTTTTAATTGTTATTTCATTTATACATAATTTGTCAACCTTTCAGATAAATAGAAAATGTCTTTCTCTCCGAAAAGTAACTTGTCGAAACAAAGAATTTAAAATAAAAATGAAATCTTGTATTTTAAAACCTGATATCATTGCTACCCCCGGCTATGATTACATCATTTATTCTTTCGTGCTTATACATAATTATATTTGTATCTGCATGTTTTTCTTAAGATGAAGATTTATCAGTTTATTATTACTTTATGTAACATATTAGATTATTATTATGATGAGGTTGACTTCATTAAAATTATTATTCAAACTCCTGAAATTCTCTTTGAAGTCATTTGGAATAGCTTAGTTATAAGAAAACTCTAAATTGGTTCGTTACTACGTCTTACCATGTAAAACAATTGTAATAAAAATCTGATGTGTACCATTCACATGATTTTCTCTATATCCCTGCAACAAATTATTCTTCAAAAAGCTTATACTTCTGTTTACTTTATGCTAATCAGAAAAAATTAGCAGAAATGGTCTTATTACTTGCTTCTTTGTAAGTAGAAGCGAAATAAGGGACTACCATAGGTTAAAGTGATAGTCAAAAGCTGGTTGTTATGTCAATAAAGTTCCTTTGTTTATAAGGACCAGAGTTGACAAGTTCCTGTATGAGAAAAATAAGCTTTTCATAGCAGAAACCAAAAATAAGGAATGTCTAAAAAACGACGAACTCCATGAAAATATGTATATAATATAAATTGTGTGTTTTAAGATGCTCTACATTTTTTGTGTAGTAAGCTTTTGTCCATCTCTTACGGTTTAGCAGTTATTCAAAATTCCGTAAAATTCATCCAGAATAAACTACTCTTCAGAGGCTATTCCTAGAAAATTCAAGATATACATTTTATTTGTCAGGTAAATATGTTTAATATACGAAATTTTAATCAAAATCGTTAGAGCCATTTTTGAGAAAATCAGAATTTTCGAAAAAAGTTCTATGTAAAGGGTAGTTGGGGTTGGGGGGATTTTTCTCAAAATCTTCGTGTCGCATCCCTGGAAGATACTAAACTTAAATACCAAGTTTGGTATTTTAATGACTTTTCGTTTTTGAGTTATCGTGTTCATAGGCATACGGACACACGGACACACACACACACACACGGACCTTTTTGTGAAAATGCTTTTTTTGGATATTGTAGACCCTAAAACATATATTTCCGGTGAAATCTGGGTATCAATTTTTGGGTGGAGTGCAACACCTTCTCTATACACTATGTACATAGTGCGTATAGAGAAAGTAAAACGCACTCTTATATGTCGGGGTTTGAACTATAAACTGTTACAGAGCGTTTTACCATTGAGCTACGATAACAGATGGTGGTGCTTGTGTTATATACAACATAGAGGTGGTTGTATTAACATAATAAATCCATTTGTTTTTACGTTTTCTTGCATTTTCTTTAGCGCCATGTAGATATTAGCTCAGCTGTAACTTCATTTGAGATGTTTAGTCCATATTTCGTCATACTGGGTTACTTTATCCATGGAAATTCTTCGATGTGAGCGATAGGTGAAAATGGCGACCATAGCAGTATACATCTAGGATTATGACCGATTTAGTTTTCATACCCCCTACTAATTGAATCCCTGAAGATACTGCCCCGCAAAAAATGTACATTTATTTTCTTGGAAGACAGTAATTTTATATATGGTCTTTTCATTTAATTCAGTGGTGTCAGCCTGAACTCAAATCCTACACATCAAACAATTCGGGTGAAACTTTAATCAAAATGTTTTGAGTTGTGGAAGCACAGCAAAAACCATTATTTGCTCTATTACGTGTGCGTGTCGCTTATGATCTGTTCTAATGGGAAGCTATACTTTTTCTTGCACTGACATATTATACCGCATAAAATAAATAAATAAATAAATATGTATATACGAGGGATCAGAAACTAAAGTCACAAAGTCTTCAAGAAAAACGAGTATATTTTATTTCGTAGAACCAATACAGCCATTTAATAGTGTACACATTCGGTTATTTTATACATAGTTTCCATATCGGTTAAGGCACTCGTGGCTTCGTGGGATGAGTTTGAATATTCCCTCCTGGTAAAAATCCTGTTCAGCCACATTGTCGTGAAGTGTTACACCTCCTCATTGGAGACGAATCGTCAGTCTCCTAGGTATTCCTTCAAGTGAGGAAAATGTGAAAGTCTCTTGGAGCAAGATGCGGGCTGTAGGGAAGGTGGTCGATCCTCGCCGGTGACGTTTTCTCTACGGGCGCAAATTTTCGACACCACTCTGCGACAAGCTGGCGACACATTACAGTCTCTCCATAAACCTCTACCAGCTGTCGGTGAATGTCAACCGCGGTTTCATATTGCGCACACAGAAATTACATAACTGAGCGGATTTCTTCGCAAGATCAGTTTTCCAAAACAGTCGCCATTTGCATTTACTACCTTGCAGTAGTGCTGATGCAAAGACCTTGGAATTAATTAATTAGTGCTGTTGGCTGAAACTCGGCGCAGTTGCCAACCGAATGTATTAGAATTACCGCACACTACTAAGTTCGCTATGAAAAACTACACCCCAAGAACGTGGGTCTTGTAACCTTAGTTCCCTCGTATGTATGTATGTGTGTGTATGTATGTATGCATGCATGTATGTATGTATGTATGTATGTATGTATGTATGTATGTATGTATGTGTGTGTATGTATGTATGTATGTATGTATGTATGTATGCGTGTATGTGTGTATGTATGTATGCATGCTTGCATGTATGTATGTAATTATGTATGTAATTATGTATGTATGTACATATGTATATATGTAGGTAGGTAGGTAAGTAGGTAGGTGGATGTGTATGTATGTATGTATGTATGTATGTAGGTATGAATGCATGTATGTATGTATGCGTGTATGTATGTATGTATGTATGCGTGCTTGCATGTATGTATGTAATTATGTATGTAATTATGTATGTATGTACATATGTATATATGTAGGTAGGTAGGTAGGTAGGTGGATGTGTGTGTATGTATGTATGTATGTATGTATATATGCATGCATGTATGTATGTATGTATGTATGTATGTATGTATGTATGTATTTATTTATTTATTTATGCGAATGTTTTTGACCAAACAACATGTAGGGCTCAAAATAAAAGAAATGTTTCTTTCATTTATAGCATGAGATCTGCGTATAAAACTTTAAGTTAGCCTGTTGTTTTTGTTTTACGTATTTAAGCTCAATTTCGTGCTTCTTGTACATTTCACGCAATAAAGCAATAAATAACATTCTGTTATAACGAAAAAGGTATCGGAGGTATTCCAACAATACTTCATTTTAGAATGTACAAACCGTACATGGTCCCAAGAAGGGAGTTGTAAAGGGGTGAAAGCATAAGAATTCTGACTGATTTTGAAGTTTTTGTGAAAATACTATGTAGATAACCAAAATTTATTAATATAGCTTTTCTGATTATTTCTTTATTTACTTAATCGCGACCGGATGACTATTTAACGAGTTTAGCAAGATGGTCAGGGCCAATGGGAGAGAAAACCGAGACACGGGGATTTTTATTTTCGATCTTCTGTCACTATAAAAAATCCCGACTCAATCTGCGACATCAATATAACAATGGTTTCTTCTAAGTTTCATTAGCAATCTACATCGCCAGACTGCTTTGTGTGTATTTATTCTATATTTGATGTTTCTGTGTTTTACGCGCCCTTAAACAAGTATGGAAAACATTTGTTTTATTTGTCTATTTTTCGTATAAATTCTTAACATTTCTTGGGGGAAATGGTATTATGTTATCTATATTCAAGCTACGCCGGAAAAGTAAATGAAAAAAAAAAAAAAAAAAAAAACCGTAGCTGATGATAAAGAAATAAAATGCATTGGATAGTCATACGTAGCAACCAAGAATAACAGTGTGGTTCCAGAAAAATTGAAGCTCGTCTCTACAGCGTGGTAGCAGCGTGTCTGCCTCATATTCAGGCGGTCCCCAATTCAAATCTCGGTCAAGTGAGTTACTCGGATAAAGGTTTTTCGGGGTTTTCCTTATCCTGAGAAGTCGGATGTCAAGTAACTCTAAGTTTTATGGAACCCGAGCTCATTTGAGCATAATTTCGTCGTCGTTCTGGCAGAAGACACTAAATCGAAATTCGGCTGTTTTGAGATTATTACACCATCTTACCAAGAAATGCGTACTCTATCAACTAGCAAAAGTCTCAAAGCCATATCTCTTTCCTTTTTTAGGTTATGCCTATTTTAAATTTTCATCAAGTCCAAATTTCACATTTCTTAGGCAGGCAGAAATCACTTAATGGACTTAGTTACTTCTGCTTGTCGTAATTTGTAGCTACATTGTCAAGCTCAATCCGCTGAGAAAAGGGATGATGTTAAGGACGCTGTTGTGCGTTCCAGTAATGCTTAAAGCCAATGTCACATTGCAGCAATTTGCACTCTCAGCAAGTTTTTATTTCAATCTAGGAATTGTTATTTCACACAAGTGAAGCTTTTTTGTGCTACAAAATGCTGTGAAAGAAATGTAACCCCGAGGCCAACTAATGTTACATAGTACTAAACATAATACAAATGAGGAAGAGGCTTTCAGCATATTGGTAAGTTATAAATTGTAAACACATCAAGTAGTGCTTTAAATAATCATTTCTTAAATGACCTAGTAATTGGATGAACTTATTGTTCTCTGAATTTGCCAGGCAGCTCAACATGTACTTCAGGTATCTGTGCCTATATCTGTTGAAACTGGCATAAGTGATGAAGAAAAAACTATTTTACTTTAAAGAAAGCTGAGATTATCAATACGAAGACTATAGAACTAGAATCTGTCATACTTTTCATGTAAGTCTGTTATTATCAATATTCAAGTTTTCATATATTAAATTTGCATCTGGAAGTCATAATTTTCATCTAACTATGCTGTTATCAATATTTAGGATGTTAATTTATTCTCTTATTTTATTATTTTACCCCCAAAATAACTAAATATATTTATTTGTTTTAATAGAATAACACTAATGCTTTTAGTGATACAAGGCTAACTGCCAGTGATGCTGATTACTTGGCTACAAATTTCTGAAACAGATGATTGTTTAAGATCTGCAATTGTACCTACAGCAGAGGATACATCTGACCATAAAGCTTCTGCTGACGAAAATAACTCTGACATAATACAATTTGGAGGTAATTTTTGTTTGTTTATCCATCTCTTTAACCCCTTTAACTGTTTTGGTCATATCGGGCCTTTAACTGAAACATTGCTGTCTTTATATTATTATTTGAACTTAAATTTAAATTGCTATATGTTTTTTATCGTCTTTAACTTATTTTCACACGCTCATTCATTCTAAGGTACACACTTTCAGACTCTATGGAGGTAATGGAATAGTTCTAACTAGAGAAAAAGTAACATCTCCAGCTGGGAATTGAACCCGGGACCTCAGGGTGATGTCAGCTGGCTGACCACTCTACTGGAGCGACGCCTTTCTGGGCTAGTACTTAACATGTAGGCTTATAAATGCAGAGGCCAAAGGTTTGATTTGTAGTTGTAGTTGGAGTTTTGTATACTTATACCTATTATTTGACCTCAATAGAATATGGAAAGCAAGAAGACAAGAGACCAGTGTTCATTTTGCACTATATATGATGCTGCTCAAAGGGAAGAAAAGAAAGAACTGGAGTCCAATATCTAAATCATAAGCAAAGGGAACAAGAAGCCAACCAAATTAAAGCAAATGACAAAACAAGGGCTTCCACAGAAGAAACGTTTGTGACAGCAATTTTCAACCTATAAAATGTGTGGCAAATCCCAAGTAGTGGAGTAGCTCCGATCTGCTACAGTTGTAAGCTTTGTGCCTACAACTTAGCAGTGTATGAGAGAATCCCACAAATAATACACACTGTTACACCTGGTATGACTTAAATGGTAAACGGGGAAGTGTTGAAGTTGGAATTTGCCGTTACTTCTTTCTTACCAGTCTGCCACAAACAGTAAAGGAAATATCTCCTTTTTCGGATACTTTTGGTGGGCAAAACAGAAATCAACATGTTGCTGCCCTTTTGTTATATTTGTTCAAACCACTAACATTAATGTGATTAAACAAACTTCCTCGAATCTGATCAGTCTGCGCAGTGCCATTGAGAATCGAAAGAAGTTTGTATCTGCTTACTCTATGTATGACTGGCTAAACATCTTTCGATTTATCTGTTCCTCAAGAAAAAGGAAGAATGCTGCACTTTATTATGTGAAAGAGCTGAAGTTTGATGGATATATTGATTTATCAGGCCTGTCCAGAGCAATTCTGTATAAAATATTAAGGACAGCGAAGACAGTAAACCGGTTGAAAATAAAGTGCTTCAGATATGAAAAAGAGAGCCCTGGAATTCTGAAATACATAAAATGTGTACATATTTATAAAATGTATTTTAAGTTTAGCACAAAGTCATAACGGATGTTTAGAACTAAGTCAAACCTTAAAATCGCTGTATCTCTAAACACAGATTTCTGCCAGAACGCCGACGATTTCATCCACTTCATTTATCATTGAATATTATCATATTCCCATCACATAAAAGAGCACTAAAATTTAAAAAAAAATTAAAAAGGAAGAAAGAAGGAAAAAAATCGTTCACTGTTGGAGAATTTACATACATTCATTACACTACAATACAACCAACATGCACATACCCACATACATACATACATACATACATACATACATACATACATACATACATACATACATACATACATACATACATACATACATACATACATACATACATACATACATACATACATACATACATACATACATACATACATACATACATACATACATACATACATACATACATACATACATACATACATACATACATACATACATACATACATACATACATACATACATACATACATACATACATACATACATACATACATACACACACACAGACATACATACATACATACATACATACATACATACATACATACATACATACATACATACATACATACATACATACATACATACATACATACATACATACATACATACATACATACATACATACATACATACATACATACATACATACATACATACATACATACATACATACATACATACATACATACATACATACATACATACATACATACATACATACATACATACATACATACATACATACATACATACATACATACATACATACATACATACATACATACATACATACATACATACATACATACATACATACATACATACATACATACATACATACATACATACATACATACATACATACATACATACATACATACATACATACATACATACATACATACATACATACATACATACATACATACATACATACATACATACATACATACATACATACATACATACATACATACATACATACATACATACATACATACATACATACATACATACATACATACATACATACATACATACATACATACATACATACATACATACATACATACATACATACATACATACATACATACATACATACATACATACATACATACATACATACATACATACATACATACATACATACATACATACATACATACATACATACATACATACATACATACATACATACATACATACATACATACATACATACATACATACATACATACATACATACATACATACATACATACATACATACATACATACATACATACATACATACATACATACATACATACATACATACATACATACATACATACACCACGCAAAAATTTGATACTGAGATTTCACCGGAAATAGACGTTTTAGACTCCCCTGTATCTAAAAAAAGCATTTTAGAAAAAAAAAGTCCATGTATGTGTGTCTGTAAACATGATAACTCAAAAACGAAAAGTCGGTAAAATACCAAACTTGGGATATAAGTTTAGTATCTTCCAAGGATGCGACACAGGATGAAGAAAATCCCCTCACCCCAAACTATCCTTTACATGGAAAAATTTTCTAACATTTTGATTTTCTCAAAAATGGCTATAATGATTTTGATTAAAATAGCGTATATTAAAGATATTTACACGGCAAATAAAATGTATATCTTGAATTATCTGGGAATAGCCTCTGAAGACCTCTTTATTCTGGATGAATTTTGCTGGATTTTGCATAACTAGTAAACCGTAAGAGATTGACAAAAACTTGCTATACGAACGAGAAAGAGCCCCTTAAAACACACAATTTATGGCATATACACTTCCCCCCCTGGAGTTGACCGTTTTCTAAATATTCCTTGTTATTTTTTCAGTTTTAAAATACCCAACTTTTCACATACGGGAATTTGTCAACTCCTGGCAATGCAAAGAAATGGATTTCATCCATATGGCAACCAGCTTTTAAAAGATTTGACTATCGTTTTAGCCTAGCGTATCCCATGATTTCTCTTTTACTTGAAAGAAAGCATTTATGCTAATCTTTATCTTGATTAGCATGAAGTAGACAGAAGAATAAGCGTTTAACAAGAGTCTGTTTAGAGATGTAGAGAAAGTCATGTGAATGGAACACATCAGATTTTTTATTTAATGTATTCGAAGATAATTGTCAAATTTCTTAATGAATATTATGTGACAGAGTCATTGCATCTGGAATCCTATCAACAAATAAGTAGAACAGTTTCAAGCTGCCTCTCAAGTGTTTTATCGCCTACCTTGCATTGTGTAGGGCTTGTTTGTCATATATGGGCATCAGAAATAAATAGAATGCGGAAGAATACATTTCAAAGGGACAAGGGTTTTAGTCCTCCTTCAGAACTACAGCTGAGTTTTCATCTATTCTGTATAACTAATCTGCATTTTGTCATTAATCTGTTTGAAAATGTACATAAAATATACAGATAGCCTCTGTCAGATTATAAAGTACAGATTAATGATGAGTTTGAGGGGGGATGGGCCAGCCGCGTCCTGCTCTGCGCCTATACTCATCTATTTCACGTCCCCCGTCTTATTATCATTAATCCAGAAGTCTGATATTCATAATGAACTGAATCAGACTCTGGATCACGATGTTTGTAAACTCCTCCAATAACGAAAATTTATTCCAAAAATGAGGGCTCTTTGGTAAGCAAGTGCTGGGCACTTACACAACAGATGGGCAGCTGCTAACACAGTCTACAGGCAGAATTCACTTACTGCCCCATTCTGTGCATCTACTCTCTAAGAAACAGTGCCCTATAAAGAGACCCTTTACCCATGAGAGTTTTTCCCTGCTTAATTTTAGCAGTTTTTGCGACCTGCTTCTGTTTAATCTCCGCACGAGAGGCTTGGAGTGCCTGAAACTGTACAGATGAGTTTCAGCATTTCTGTGTTCTCTAAGCAACCAGTCCCTGACGAGCTCTGGCGACAGTCACAGCAGTGTTCGGGTACAATATAGTGGTTGCTCAGTCCCCCTCTTAGCAGCTTCATTTATCCTTTCATATTTCAGAAGCCCCTCGTGCCCCGGCACCACTTCAACTAAACGAATTCTGGACAGCTAGTGCAGGGATCTTCGGCATTCTAAGATCAACTTGGATCTACACTTGTAAATAAGAGGTTACTAAGGGCCTTTAGGCCTGCCTGACTATCTGAAAGTAAAAAGTGTATTGCTATAGCATCTTACACTCTCCCAAGTGCTAGCTAAAATAGTCAATATCTCTGCATGAATCTTACACTCTCTCAAAGCTGAATGACAGCTTAATGTCACAGTGTTCGGCTCCTATCCCTAATCCGGTGTTAGAACCCTCAGCATTCCAAATTGGATCTTCTTTTTCTTCAGCCTGTCGTTTCCATTCAGTGCGTAGATTATTGGTATACATTTAGGATAACTATTTCATGGATTAAACAAGCTAACCACTGAAGACGAAGGTATGAAATATATCCATTCCGGAAGGAATGTTGTTATTTTCCATATAGAAAACAATACCCGACAAAGTTGCGTCTTACATACGCGACTTTTGTCAGGATTTCTTAACACCGTTGTTTGTTTTAAAATGGCTGGCGCAGCATGTGGTTATGCTCATTACTCATAGCTTCCTGTTGTCAGGGTTCTAGTCGAAAAGTGCTGATTGACAAACCTAAGCATAACTTTATTTTCATGTACTGCTGTTTTGAGGTTAATATATATTGCGTCTGCTATGAGCAGATGAAATCGTAATTTATGGCTTTGAATGAAACAATAGTAATACTACTACTACTACTACTACTACTACTACTACTACTACTAATAATAATAATAATAATAATAATAATAATAATAATAATAATAATAATAAGATGGTACTACCACTACTACTACTACTACTACTACTACTACTACTACTACTACTACTACTACTACTACTACTACTACTTCTACTACCACTACTACAACTACTACTACTACTTGTTCTACTAATATTACTACTACAACTACTACTTCTACTACTACTACCACCACTACTACTTCTACTACTACTACTGCTACTTACTTCTACGACTACTCTACTACTTCTACGATTACTTCTACTACTACTACTACTACTACTACTACTACTACTACTACTGCTACTAGTTCTATTACTATTACTACTACTACTTCTACTACTACTACTTCTACTACTACTACTGCTACTACTACTATTAATAATAACAATAATCCTGGAGAGAAGGACGCAGAAGAGTACTATCGCGTATTCGTAATGTATCTACTCGTATATCAGTGGGCAGAGGCAATTTTTATAGTAATGAAAAACTAGAAATGTCTGTTTTATTATAAGATCAAGCGCTTTATTTATTATTATTCATACAATAAAGACTTGCTCGCCTGAGTAGTGTGGTGATAGCGTGTCTGCTTTACATTCAAAAGGTCTCGCTTAGGGCAATTTGCTCGGAAGTAGTTAAAATAGAGGGATCCTGGTGCAGGGGCTAATGCGCATACATGGGAAAGATGGGGAATTCAGGGAGGAGGGAATCTCTAGACAGAGCTCAGGGCTAGGGTTAATGCGCATACATGCTAGAGATAGGAAATTCAAGGAGGGGAGGACCTACTCTAAGCTCAGAGTATTAGGGACATTTTTCAGTCCTTTGCGGTCCTTTTCAAGGTTGGCTGCTTTGTTTACACATATTTTTATGTTGTTTTCCCAGAATTTTGAAAAGTTTAATGATTTTTAGTACTTCGGGGTGCCATTTGATGTACTTTGTTTTATTATTTTGCAGTGTTTTACTGTGCTTTTTGAATGTGTACAGAACATTTATAAGCTCCTTGTGGGTTTTTCGACTGCTAGGACAGCTTTTTCGAATGCTTTTAATGTCATTTCATACCGTTGGGAGGGTGTTTAGGCCTCTAGGTCAGCTGCTTCGGGGACTCATCACACATTTTTAGCTCTGTTCAACTGATTTCACGTCATTTGGGGGGGTATTTAGGACTCTAAGGCTAGTATTTTACTCCTTTTCAGACGTTTTTGCTCATATTTTACATTATATTCCACTGTTTACTATTGATTTTTGACGTTTTTGTAAGCATTTTAGTACGCCTTAGGATTATCTTTCAGCGAATGTAGTGTTTACAAATGCATTTTTTGGGGGATTTGTAAGATGATTTTAGTGCTGCCACTATTCTTTAGTATGTTTTTAATAACATTCCATGTCATTTGGAGGATGTTTAGGACTCTAGGACAGTTAGTTGTGGGGCATTCATTGGACATTTTTTTGGCTTTTTTCATGTCACTTTGTGGGTATTTAGAGTTCTATAGATGGTATTTTAGACATTTTTTAGACTTTTTTTGCTCATATTTTACCTTAGTTTGCAGTATTTTCTAATGCTTTTTAGCACTTATACAAGCATATTTGTACGTCTTTAGACGATTTTTTAGTGATTGTAATGCTTTCTCATACATTTTTCAGGATTTTAATGGTGAGTTTTAGCGTTGTCACTGTTTTTAGTATGTTTTTAAAACCATACCAAGCCATTCGAGGAGGGTGTTTAGGCCTGTAAGACAGCTAGATTCAGGGTATTGATTAGCCATTTTAGATCTTTTCCATACGTCTCGAACAGTTTTGTTGGTATATACGACTCTTAAATAATCAGTTTTCCCATTTTCAGACGTTTTATTAATATTTTACATTTTTTGCAGTGTTTTATAATGATTTTATTACTTTTATAGACATTTTAGCACATTTTGAGTATATTTTACAGCATTTTTCAGAGTTTTGTAGTGCTTTGTGCCTCCTTACAGATCATTTATGACTTTTAAGATATTCAAAACTATAGAATAGTGTTAAACCCTTAGGCAATAGGTATTTCAACCCACTTTGAATGTATTTTTGGAAGCTTTTTAAGAAGTTTATGCCAACGACGAAGGTGTACTGACGATATTTTTGTGCGTTTAGGAGCACTTTAAACGTACTTAAGGCAATGTCCTTTTCGTGCGACTTTGTAGATCCCTTTCTGACGTTTGATGGTGATTTGCTACATTTTGTGACGGTTTATGCCATTTTTTTCTACAACGATTTCATGTATTTTTGCAGTAATTGATGTCATCGTTTCAGTGTTTCAGACGCTTTTCACACTATTTACTATGTGTTATAGAATTTTCATCTGTTCCAGGACGACGTGACCGCCCTTATAGTCAATCCGACATTTTACAGTTTTACCACATTTTCCATAGTTTGGTCCCTTTATGATCATTTCTGTATTGCGTTTCGTATTTTGCAATCCTTTGAGAATCATGTTATATCCTTTATGCAGGTACTAGCTTGTGAGGCGAGGGGAATATGTTTGCATGGTTTCCAGTTTTTCTTGTAAATCTAACATAACCTAAGTTTTCGTGTTTTCCATTTTTTATTTGTATGGTGTCTCTCTTTTTCAAGCTGGCCCCCAAAAGAAGGGTCTAAGCCTTTGTTGTCGAGGTGTTTATTGTTTTGGGATTATCATGTTTTCGTCTTTTGTTGTTTTTTAATGTGTTTTCTTTTAATCAAGATGTGTTTTCCCCCCTTTTTTTTTTCTTGTTATTGTCGTTGTTATTGCTACTGCTGCTGTAATTGTTGAAGCGTTGGGCATATTTTCTGAGTTCTGGCCAGTATGTTTAACATTTTATTTCTATTTGTTTTTATATAAATATAATTAGCATTAGAGGTTAGACGTCTCTCCTCTTTTATCTGGGCTTGAGACCAGCATTATAAATTTATTCTAATGGCAGAGTTCCCACCACCTCTCATTCTTATTCTTCTATCTTTATGTGTCTTTTACTAGGCGCATGGGAGCGTTTGCAGTGTAAACTTCAATTTTCCTACTTCGTTGCCAACGATGAGCAATGCATGTTGCATTCTCTCATGATACGTTCACAACTTTGTAGTGACCATAAGCATATGTTGATATTCCATCATCAGCAATCACTCTTTTATAATCATGGGGCAATAGAGCGATTTTGCTGACTTCTACAGACGAAACATTATGCTATTTAGACATGATCAAATTCATAGGAGTTCTCACTATTTCATTGTTTTAAGACAATCTACATAATTATCGAATGTGATGTACTGCTTAATAGCACTTCTTTTTATACCTTTAATCTTTTTTTATCATTCTTCAATCAATATCGAGAGGATACATCTTAGGTCTCAGTCCGACAAAACGTTGGATGATTTTTCTGTTAGCTTCATCTTTAAACTTTCCAAGCACCTTTTTGTTCTGTATGGGGTAGCACATGTGGCTTGCAGGGTAAGCAGATGTATCCAAATGTTCAAGAAATTACATTTTGTCGTGGTATATGTCAGCAGTTGTGACTCGATGTATGAAGGAATCCGTATCCATGTACATAAGCTTCAGGTGTTCAACCTCATAATACGGCAAAAACACATCATATTGGTATGAGCACATGAGGGTTTTTGAGATATCCAGTACGCTCATTCCGATGTATATTGGCTTGTTGAATATAATCTGCCGCAATGCCATATGCACTGATGCAAGATTAGGTCCATATATATTTCTATCAATGAATGTCGGCTTAGCAATCAGCTTTTCCAATGTTTTCACGTTTGTGACAAGGCGTATTTCCATGCGATTTCGTATATTCTCCATGGTTTTTCCAAACATAGCATGGTTGAAGAGCTTGTACAGGTCCTTTTCAAAGTCATTTCTAGTCTATTGACGCAGCTTGTTGTTAAACGCTACGTAAGGTTTTTACCAACATGATTGTTGAAATTGTAGCACACGATGGATTTTTGCAAGTCGTAGTCCATGTGAGATTAACTGTTTTAACGCCATATGATGTACAACACACTTCTTCCTGCTTCCAAGGTGCGCAATTAGTGTCTTTACACTTGAATTCTTTGGCTTCAGACACTCAGGCAAGAATGACAAATCATTATGAATATCGTGAAGCTCAGTAGGATAATCCACATCAACTTCGAATATATACCCAAGAGGTATATTCACCCTAAACACCCTCCTCGAATGGCTTGGTATGGTTTTAAAAGCATACTAAAAACAGTGACAACACTAAAACTCACCATTAAAATCCTGAAAAATGTATGAGAAAGCATTTCAATCACTGAAAAAATCGTCAAAAATCAATAGTAAACAGTGGAATATAATATAAAATATGAGCAAAAACGTCTGAAAAGGGGTAAAATACTAGCCTTAGAGTCCTAAATACCCCCCCCCCAAATGACGTGAAATCAGTTGAGCAGAACTAAAATGTGTGATGAGTACCCCGAAACAGCTGACCTAGAAGCCTAAACACCCTCCCAACGGTAAGAAATGTCATTAAAAGCATTCGAAAAAGCTGTCCTAGCAGTCGAAAACTTTTCAAAATTCTGGGAGAACAACATAAAAATATACCAACCTTGAAAAGGACTGCAAAGGACTGAAAAATGTCCCTAATACTCTGAGCTTAGAGTAGGTCCTCCCCTCCTCCTTGAATTCCCTACTCTACCATGTATATGCATTAGCCATAGCCCTGAGCTCTGTCTAGAGACTCCCTCCTCCCTGAGTTCCCTATCTTTCCGATGTATGCACATTAGTCCCTGCGCCAGGATCCCTCTATTTTAACTCTCGGATAAGGTTTTTTTCGGGGGTTTCCCTTATTCTGAGAAGACGAATGTCGAGTAACTTTAAGTTCCATGGACTCCGAGATCATTTGGGCATCATTTCACCAATTTCATTCATTCATTCATTCATTCATCGTCCGATATGACCAACCAGGTTAAAGGACGTTAAGATACAACAACAACAAATAAAGGATTGAAACTCCAAAATACCGCATACTTCTTATTAAATTGAACGAATAAAGACGCTTATACATTTACAGGGGAAAAAACCAAATAAAACAATACTCAATCCTTAAGCGTGTCTGCCTCACATTCAATAGGTCTTGAGTTCGAATCTCGATTGGAGTGAGTTACCCGGATAAGGTTCTTTTCCGAGGTTTTCCCTTAACCTGAGAAGACGAATGTCGAGTAAGTCTAAGCTCTATGGACCCCGCGTTCATTTGAACATTATTTCACCCATTTCATTCATGTCAGATATGACCTACTAGTTTAAAGGACGTTAAACTAAAAACAGAAAAATAAAAATAATAAAAATATTTACAGTTCTTCCAGGAAATAAATATCACCCTACTTCAACTGGCATTGGTTTATTAATTGGAGCCAGTGGTATTATCCCATGCATCGAGTGAGATGGCTCCGCCGTAACTAGCGAGGCTTAATTCGTCAGGGTCACTCTGATCAGGTTTCGTTGGATTCCCGCTGGTCCCCTAGGCAAATGCCGGTGTGGTTTATTCTGTAACAATTCTGCTTTCCCCCATTTTCTTTTTATGTTTCATGTGTGTTTTCAGGTCCTGTATTGTTGGGCAGTTGGCGCAGTTGCATGCGCCCCGAAAAGAAACTTCCCCAAGACCGCTTGAGTGAGCTGATCTCGCCTGCAAGGGCTGCTGCGTCGCCCTCTTGGGATAGTTCTTTAAAGGTGCATAGATGTTCGAACTGGGAATGGTAGGTAGGGACTTCTGCGCCTCTCTGTGGACCTGGGACTTCCTATCTCCCGGAGAGTGTAACCACAATCATGCCATCGTGGTGCCGCAGTGTGCGAGGTATCCCCTTCCGTTACAATATCCTAAAACCTTTTTCTCCATGCTTTTTGTAACATTTTCAGAAAATATAAATTAAACAACACATTTATTTAAGAAGTCAACCCTTGCTCTTTCCTGTCTTCTTGTCCCCCCCGAAAGCGAATTTTCAGGTTTTGATTTGCATAGTTGCATATTTGCTAACAGCTATTTATATTGTTTAAGATATAAATTATCTATGTACGTATAACCTTTTATATACGTGTGTATCTTTTTATTTGTTGACCAATAACTGTATACTCCATTACAGAATAATATTACATTCATTAAATGACATTATTATACTTTGAACACATAATTATAATACTTTTAGAATAAAATTAATTCTTGACGATTGAGTATACTAACAGCATATTATTATTATTATTATTATTATTATTATTATTATTATTATTATTATTATTATTATTACTATTATTATTATTATATTATTATTAGTATTATTATTATATGAACTTATTTACATGTGTCAATGATAAGAACCTAGGGATTTCATTATAGAATGCTGTTAAACAGAATCGTTAACAAATCAATTGAGTGGACAAATATATACAAAATGCTTAAAAGTGATTATAATGTTCTGATTTGTCACTGGTTAGTTTCCACCACTCATTGGTACTTCTATTAATTTACGTCTTTGTTGCCTTTTGTTCCTACATTTGATTATAACATGGTTCACTGTTTGTTGTGATTTATTACATGTACAGAGAAGATCGTCTGAGAGGTGACACCTGTGTAAAAAGGCTTTTGTTTTTCCATGTCCTGAAACTATTGCCGTGAATGTCGGTGTTGTGGGAAGTTTTTTCTAAAGTCGGTCTTTTATAGAAGGAACTTCGTTGTAAAGATGTGCTAAGGGCCCCTTTTTATATTGTTCCATCTCTGCTGCTATTGTTGATGTCCTGCTTCTACTATTTCGGTTTTTATGGTAGATTTTGGAATCTTGTATATAATCTGTAGTTCATTATCTTCGGCAGCTTCTTTTGCTAGATGGTCTGCTAACTCGCTACCAGTAATACCCACATGTGCTTTCACCCAACTGAAGTGTATTATCCATTTGTTTCTTTCTAGCATGTTGAGTATGTTAAGGGTCTCCTCTGCTATAGCATTATATTTATTGCTGTTCAATGGCTTATGTATATAAGTAATTGGCTACGGTGAATAAATAAACATGTTGCTGGGTAGAAGTACGTAAAATAAGGAAACTAGTTTACATTTACTCTATAATTACCTGAAATTGTTCACAATTACTGCCCATTTACCGATGTAGAATGTGAATATTGGTAGAGCAAGCTTTGTTCCAAAAGCATGTTTTGTTTCAAAATCAGAACTTTCAATCTAACCACACTTGTGATAGACATTATAATAATATTAGATACATTACCATGTACAAATCAGACTACTTGTATGGTCACCCATCCTTTATAGCAATATTAAAGATGACACAGTCGAGTAAAATAAAGCCTTTGTCTGATCGTAATTGGGAAATATTGAAGCTCTAGGCACTAGCATTAACATCTTGATACTTTGCACACCTAATGTCACAATAGTCCAAATACGAGTACTATAGAATGTACACTTTTCGCAATCTTTTTACTTTCTCCATACGCACTATGTACATAGTGTATAGAGAAAGTATTGCACTCCACCAAAAATTCGATACCGAGATTTCACCGGAAATATATGTTTTAGGGTCCCCAATATCCAAAAAAAGCATTTTCACAAAAAGGTCCGTGTGTGTGTGTGTGTGTGTGTGTGTGTGTGTGTCCGTGTGTCTGTGAACACGATAACTCAAAAACGAAAAGTCGGTAAAATACCAAACTTGGTATTTAAGTTCAGTATCTTCCAGGGATTTTGAGAAAAATCCCCCCACCCAAAACTACCCTTTACATGGAACTTTTTTCGAAAATTTTGATTTTCTCAAAAATGGCTCTAACGGTTTTCATTAAAATTTCGATAATTAATCATGTTTACCTGACAAATGAAATGTATATCTTGAATTTTCTGGGAATAGCCTCTGTAGAGTAGTTTATTCAGGATGAATTTTACTAAATGTTGAATAACTGCTAAACCATAAGAGATGGACAAAAACTTACTACACAAAAAATGTAGAGCACTTTAAAACACACAATTTTTGTTATATAAATTTTTTCGTGGAGTTCGTCGTTTTTGTGACATTCCTTATTTTTAGTTTCTGCTATGAAAAAACGTATACTTTTCTCATACAGGAACTTGTCAACTCCTATCCATATAAACAAAGGAACTTCATTAACATAGCAACCAGCTTTTGACTATCACTTTAACCTACGGTTGTCCCTTATTTCGCTTCTACTTACAAGGAAGCGAGTAATAAGACTATTTCTGCTATTTTTTTCTGATTAGCATAAAGTAAATAGAAGTATAAGCTTTTTAAGAATTATTTGTTGCAGGGATATGGAGAAAGTCATGTGAATGGTACGTATCAGATTTTTATATATAATTCCTCAGCGGCAAGCATTTACCAAATAACTTGGAATATTTAAATGCTTAACAAAAACCCTGAGAATAATAATTACATATTAAAAAAAAAGTAATCAGGAGAAGAGAATAAAATATGTGTTGCATTCACATAGCTTTCTTCAACCATTCCTCTACAAATTACTCTTACAATGGTTTATTGTTCTATCAACTTCTTAATACAAATAAACCTCCATTACTCTATTTACAAATTTCGTTGTGGATATAAGAATATATTAAGCTAAACGATAGTCAGATGTATTCAAAACGACAAATTAGTTAGGAGAAGAGGTGATGATGAGGGGTGGTGTACGGGCAAGGTACACGAGCGTAATTACTGGAACCATTAGTGATAATAGCACCTGCGCGGAAGTGTCACTAAATTCTACCGCGGATGTCACAAACTCCTAGAAATTATGCTTGAGGAATATGGCAACTCACGCGTTTTAGTCAAAATCGTTAGACTCAAGAATAGTTCGGGGTGGAGGATTTTCCTGAAAATCTTCGTGTCGCATCCTTGGAAGATGTATGAATTTAATGTATTTAAAGGATTTTCGTTTTTTAAGGTATTCTGTCCCAACACAGACACATATGAACAGACAACATACACATATTTTTTCTAAAAATGCTTTTTGGATTCAGAGGTCCTCATAAAATGTGTCTCTGATGTAATCTCGGTATCTATCGAATTTTTGGGTGCAATACAATGCAATGCCTTCTCTACCTACATTGTGCGCACATGATACTTGGAGAAAGCAATAAGGTTTTGCATGAATAATTTGTAGAATAATGGAGATTACAGATGAATAAAAACGTTGTATTGCTACATAGGTTTTTTTAAAAATCCATGTGTATATTAAAATGTGAAACTTTCTAACGGAGAGACTAAATGATGGAAATTAGCAAGAATTACACTTTTGGTCTTTTGTGAATTCCTATAAACCGGAACTTCCTTTTTCATCTTATATCTATATGCTTATCATTTTAGGCACAATATTTATATGTTTACTAAGCGAGATGGCTCCTTGGTAGCGTATGAAGCTCGCATTCGGAGGTCTAGGTTCAACTCCAGCGAATTCCCACTTTGACAAGGTTTTATTATTATTATTATTATTATTATTATTATTATTATTATTATTTTCCTCATGTCGACAAAGCCAATGCTGGGTTGGTGTATTCTATCACATTCTCATTTCTCTCATTTTATTTCATTTCATATCTCTTTCATATTTTAGTAGTGCCTTTAGGATCTATAGCGTCGGTGGTACCGAGTAGATGGCGCCGTTTCTTACGCTATGGAAAGATTTCTCCCCATGTACGCCAGAGGAGCTGTCTTTCCTAATAGGGTCGCTGCGCACCCTCTTGGGATTGCTCTGTAATGGAGCGCAGAATTTGAACTGGAAATGTTAGGGATATCTGCCTGCGAACATGGGTCCTCCTCCGGCTCCTTCTTATCATCCCTGCCTCGTTAGAATGTAGCCACAATCGATCCATTATAGTGTTACAGTGAGCCAGGTGTCTCTCTCCGTTCCGATATCCTATATTCTACTTATATATTTTAAGTGTATTTTTAAAAATATAATATGTACTATTCATAGTATATTCTGCAACAGACGTTTCCTGTAAAAGCTTATACTTCTATCTACATCATGCTAATCTATATAAACATTATCAAAAATTGTCTTATTATTCCGACTTGATTCCTTGTAAATAAATAGAAGGGAAATAAGGGAATACACTGGCTAAACCGATAGTCAAATCTTTTAAAAGTTGGTTGCTATATGATTGACTCGATTGTCTTTTCATGGCCAGGAGTAAAACAAGAGAAAAACTAATGACTACTTCCGGGCTGAGAAAAGTTTAAGCATTTTAAAATTGAAACTAATTACAAGGAATATCTTGGAAACTCTTAACTTCACATTCAAACTAAAAGGAAAGAAAAGTATCGGACATAGATTGTGTGATCTACATTTTTTTTTTTTTTTTTGTGTAGGAAGATATTATCTATCAGTTTTAAAATTTAAAATCTTCGGGCTATTTTGCCGTGGTCTGTAGGTTAAAATATGTTAGCGACGAGAGCACATTTCCTCTGAAAGATGTCCCTCACAGACAGGGACGAAACGTTAGGTAGAAATATTTTAACTAAACATATTTTAACCTACAGACCACGGCAAAATAGCCCGAAAATTTTAATTTTTAAAACAATGGACACCGGCCGTGAAAGCTTACGCATATATTTATTATCTATCACTTACAGTAGAACAGTTATAAGAATTCATCCGTAATGGACAGGACTTCAGAGGCTATTCCTAGACAATTCAATATGTACATTTCATTTGGTATGAAAATGTCGTGAACAAATGATATTTTAATGCAATCGTTAGAGCCATTTTGAGAAAATTAACATTTTCAAAAATTATTTCACGGAAAGGGTGATTGAGAATGGGGGGATTTTCTTGAAAATCTTAATCATCCTTGGAAAACGCTGAAGTGAAATACTAAGTTAAACGGACTTTTCGACTCTTGAGTTATGCTTTTACACACATACATGAGAATTTTTTCTTAAAATGTGTGTGTGTCTTTTTTTAATTTAGGGGTCTCAAAATATGTATTCCGTGAAATGTCGGTATGGAGTATTTGGGCGGAATGCCATACTTTTTCTACTTATGTACATTGTAGTTAGTGCATGGTAGGGAAAGTAAACATGGTACTCCATTTGTAATTACTATCTCTTGCACGTACATAGTGGATAGAGAAGGTATTGTATTCCACCTAAAAATTCGATGTCGAAATTTCACCGGAAATATGTTTTGAAGCCCCTGTCTCTAAATTTTTTTTTGAAAAAAGGCGCTGTGTGTATGTGTGTGTATGTGTGTATGTGTGTGTGTGTGTGTGTGTGTCTGTGGACATCTTAGCACAACGGAGACCGTTAAATACCAAATTAGTATTTATGTTTAGTATCTTCCAAGGAAACGACACGAAGATTTTCAAGAAACTCTCCTCCTCCTCCTCCTCCTCCTCCTCCTCCTCCTCCTCCTCCTCCAAACTTTCGTTTGCATGGAAACATTTTTGAAAAATTTATTATGATCAAAAACTGTTCTAATTATTTTGATTAAAGTTCAGTATTTAAAGACATTTTTACACCAAAAAAAATGTATATTTTGAATTTTCTGGGAACACCAACCTCTGAAGACCTCTGTTCTGAATGTGTTTTGCGAGTTTTACATAACTGGTAAACCGTAGGAGATAGACAAAAACTTACTACAAAGAAACTGCTTTCCATACAAAGCGAATTAAAGTTCAATTGTTTCACATAGTAACCAGCTTTTAAAACAGTTGACTTTCCCTTTAGCTTGGCGTATTCCCTTATTTGCTTTCTATTTACAAGAAAGCAAAGACTTCTAATGTTTATCTTGATTAACATGATGTATATAAAAGAATACTATTTTGTAAAAATACATTGTATATGGAGCAGCTAGAGAAAGTCATGTGAATGGAACACATAAGATTTTTTGTACTGTTACTTCACTATCACTTCACATAAGGTAATTTCTACACTCTCTGGAGTAGAGTGGTAACCCATAGACAATTTTTAGGAGAAGTTTTGATCTAGAAATAGGTTCTACAACAAATGGCTAGCTATTATGAGATAAACTCAATTTTATCTCTTTACAAATATATGCGAGTTTGTTTTCTCTAATTGTTTCTTGGTACAACTTTTGCCTCAAATGCCATTTTGCCTCATTACACATTTTCTTATAAAAACTTAAATATAGCAAAACTAAATTTTAGGCTGATGAAAACAACCCTTTAAGAGCTGATGTGGACACGCTTTGGTGTTAGTAAAACGATTGGATAGATTTTTTAAAAGTAATTTCTGACATTAATGATACTTCTTAACAATAAGGGTACAATTAAGAAAAAAGATTTATTTAATAAACAAACTGATTTTATAAAAGTACATCAGTGAACCTATAAGGTATGCAAACATCCTGTCTAATAAGAACTGAAGCTTTCCTGGCGACGTGTTAATTCAAAATCTTCTCGGGCTTCTAGCCAGGTAAAAACTTGGCTTGACACCAACGTTTCGAAGAAGTGCATCTTCCTCGTCTTCTCTCTATCAGTTCACCCTGAAGACGAGGAAGATGCACTTCTTCGAAACGTTGGTGTCAAGCCAAGTTTTTACCTGGCTAGAAGCCCGAGAAGATTTTGAATTATCCTGTCTAATGTTTTAATAGTTTCTAAGATAATGGGTTAAGAATTTAGTTTATTTGACATGCTGATAATACTTTAATCTGCCCTTAAATAAATATTACAGAACCGAGCGGGATGCTCAGACGAAAACGTCTGTAGCCTGCATTCGGGAGGTCCCGGGTTAAAATCCCACGGTCCGATCAATCTGGCTGAGCTTTTTCGTGGTTTCTCTCAGCCACCATTAGGGGAAATAAGGAATGGCTATACTGACAGTCAAGTGTTTTAAAATGTGGTTGCTATGGCATTGAAATCCGTTTTTTTGCGTGGCCAAGAGTTGAAAGGTTCCCATATGAGAAAAGTTTTAAGTATGTTAAAACTGAAACCAACAACAAGGAATATCTCGAAAACGGTCAACTGCACGAAAAAATATATAGGAGTTGAATTGTATGTTTTAAGGAGATCTGCATTTTTTGTGAGGTAAGTTTTGTCTACCTCATGCGGTTTCTAGTTATGCAAAATTCAAAATAATTCATCCAAAATGAAGTTGTCTTAAGCAGCTATTCCCAGATAATTCAAGATATACATTATATCTGTCATATTTCGTTTCGCAATCGGCTTACTCTCCCCGTATTCGTAGGACCGACACTCCCAGTCAAGGCAATGATTAGGGTTATTTGTCATGTAAATATGTTAAATATAATAAATTTAAGAGACTTAAGTAAAATCATTAGAGCTATTTTTGAGAAAATAACAATTTTCGAATTTTTTTCTATGTAAAAGGTAGTTGGGGGTGGGAGAATTTTCTTGAAAATCTTCGTGTCGAATCCTTGGAAGATGCTGAACTTAAGCATCAAGCTTGATATTTAACGGGTTTTTCGATTTTGAGCCATGCTGCCCACATACATACACTTAGACACACACACACACACACATAGGCGGACATTTTTCTAAAAATTTTTTTTTTGGGGGAGGGAATTCAGGGTGTCGCAAAGCATGTATTTCCGATGAAATCTGGTATCGAATTTTTTGTTGCAATACAATACCTTCTCTATACACTATGTAAATAGTACATATTATAGAGAAAGTAAAAATCTGATGTGTTCCATTCAAATGGCTTTCTCTATCTGCTCTGCAAACAGTTTTTACAAAAGATAATTATTTTATCTACCTGATGCTAAATAAGATAAACATTAGTAGAAATGGTCTTATTGCTTGCTACCTAGTAAGTAGAAGGAAAATAAGGAAGTGCACTCTGGTAAAGTGATAGTCAAATCCGTTAACAGCTAGTCGTTATGTGATAGGTACGTGAGACAACTGAAATTGGTTTTCTTTGCACGGCCAGGATTAAAACAAAAGAGACAAGAAACTAACGAGATCTTTAGTATTTTAAAATTGAAACCAGCAACAAGGAATATTTCGGAAATTGTTAACTCTACAAACAAAAAACTGATGTGTTTCATTCACATGATTTCTCTATATCTCTGTAACAAATTACTGTTAAAAAGCTTATTCTTCTATTTATTTCATGATAATCGAGACAAACATCAGCAGAAATTGCCCTTATTACTTGGTTCCTTATAAGTAGAGGGCAAAAAATCTAATGTGTTCCATTCACATTATGTCCTCTAGCGGAACGATAAAAAGCAAACCTTTTATTAAAAACTTTAATCTATTATCTACATCATACTAATCAAATTAAACATAAGCAGAATTAGTCTATTTACTAGCTTCCTTGTAAGTAAGAGGGAAATAAAAATCTGTGTCTATGTGGAACAATTGACATTCTAATCCGTTTGCTTGCCAGGAGTAAACCAACTAGAACCGAGAAGAAAGATGACTTCCCTTTTGAGAAAAGTTTAAGTGGCTAAAGCTGAAACCAATTATCCGAAATATCTCGTAAATGATTAATTCTACAAAATAAATAAATAAACAAATCAAATGAATATGACATACATTTTGTATTTTAATGAGATCTACATTTCTTTTGTATAAGTTTTTGTATATTTTTTATGGTTTGCCAGTTATATAAAAGTCATCCAGAATGAATAAGGCTTCAGAGTCTATTCCCAGAATATGCAAGCCATTTATTTACCTTTTGTTTGACATAAGAATATCTTAAACATAAGGTATTTTAATAAAAATCGTCAGAGCCATGTAAAGGGTAGCTTGCGTGTGGATGGATTTTCTTAAAAATCTTCGTGTCGCATCCTTGGAAGATACCAAAGTTAGATACCAAACTTGGTATTTAAGGTTTTTTCGTTTTTGAGCTATACTGTCCATAGACACACATCCTGGTCTTTTTCTAAAGCTGCTTTTTTTGGATTCAGGGGACCCGTAACATATTTCCGGTGAAATCTCGGTATCAAAATTTTGGGTGCATTACAATACCTTCTGTATACACTATGTACATAGTACGTGTAGAGAAAGTAAAAATAAAAAAATACATAAACATATACACACACATATATGATATAAATTGTGTGAAATTTACAGTTGGGTAACAATTTTTATGTCTGTCGTTTACAGTTATTCAGTTATGCAAAAGTCATTCAGAATGAGATGACTTCAGAGAGTATTCATAGATAAATAATTCTAGATTCACATTTTATTTCTTATATACGGTAATTATATGTAATATATGGTAGGTATTTTAATCAAAATCGTTA
Source organism: Hymenopus coronatus (assembly GCA_030762935.1). NCBI lineage: Eukaryota > Metazoa > Arthropoda > Insecta > Mantodea > Hymenopodidae > Hymenopus > Hymenopus coronatus. Next base: position 34,457,322 of record CM060896.1, on the reverse strand, counting down.
GAGTTTTTATTTTTATTTAGAAAATCAACATCTTCGAAAATGTTTTCTATGTTAAGGGTAGTGTAGTTTGGGAAATTCTTTGTATATCATCATGTCGCATCCTTGAAAGATGCTGAGCTTAAATATCCAGTTTAATATTTAGCCGACTTTTCGTTTTTGCGTTATTGTGTTCACAGTCACACGGATATGCACACATACAGACTGTTTTCTAAAAAAAAAATTCTCTTTTTTGAGTAAGGGGGTCCTAAAAGGGTTATTTCCAGTGAAATCCTGTATCACAGTTTTGGTTAGAAGCAATACCTTCTATTACTATGTACGACGCACTAAGTAGAGAAAGTAAAATTAGATAAATATTATAGAACAACTGTAGTTATTTAGCTGGTCTTTTTATCTATGATTACATAGTGTATTTCTAATTATGGGTAAACTATAACCATTTGTTTAAGCTGTAACAGCAGCCAACTGTTTTCTGCTAGGATAAAATATCCGAGTTCAACAGTATTTCTGCAGTGAGAACAGGTCGATAATGTGGGTATCAACAACAGTCGACACATCTTCTTATGCAATCTCTCGATTCCACTAGAAAACAGATGGCATTTGTTGGATGGCTGGATTAAGCTAATCCTGGTTAAGATGTGATAAGATTTAGCGCCCAAGGCTGTTGCAAGTCAAACATGAAATTCCCAGGACAAAAAGTGTATAGAGTAAACTGTATATGTGACGATGACAGGCCACTTCCTATGAATCCTCGTACTTGTCATCTGTCTCCCTAGCCTGCTGCTGCTTAGCTCTTAACACTTCGTTTGTTTTTGTTCTTTAATCTTCTCTATTGCGTATTAGCAAGCTTCTATCGGAATTCAGGCCATGTCAAACTCAATACAACAGAACTCGCCTCTGTAGATTAGGGGTGGCGAGGCTGCCTCATATTCAAGAGGTCCAGAGTTCGGTTAGGATAATTTACCCGGATAAAGTTTTTTCCCTTCTTGAGACGACGGATGTCGAGTAACTTTAAAGGACACTAGGATTGAAATTTTGACTAAAATTGCTCAAAAAATTGAAAATTGTTATTATTACAAATAATTTAAGGACTTCTATAGATAATAAACATTTAGTTGTCCTGTTACTTCAGGTCACTCTCCGTAGTGTAGCGGTTGCCATGCTAGCCTCTAAAACTCGTTTGCAGGTTCAAATCTGGCGGAGGTTTGCAGGTTCAAATCTTAGCATGGCTTCCTTCGAAGGGGAAGTAAAGCTGATGGTCCCGTCTAATGTTTATTTGCACATAAAAGAACCTCAGACCTTGAAAGACGAGGGTTTGTAGACAAAATTCCGACATTTCTCGTCCGCAAATCGTGATTTCGTCCTACAGAGCCATCTGTGGGCGACGAGCAGATTGCTTGTCATCATGGTGCATAGTGGCGAACTCACGAACTAGGAATCCAAATCCGACCAAGGAAACATCGTATCGATGCCCTATGCTCCACTTAGGAGCTACAGGAACTAACTCTTGCTTCGTACAATACACTTGTTTCCTAATATACGCTTTATTAAATAGAATTTTTCTCAAAACTACAATTTCACACCTTCAAAATGTTCCGTTTTTATTTAAATGTAACTAAAATTTACCAGATTGCACAGAAGTAAATAATATTATACAGGACAAAATTATCCTAACACCAATAGTAATTTAGCAAAAAATGTATTTTTATGAAAAATAAATCATTTTTGAGATTAAAAACTTCCAACTTTTTTTTAGAAAAAATAATTATTCAGTAATCAAAGTTATTGAAATATCCCTGTTTGTTTTGTGGAGGTTTGAAGTTCTAATTCAGAAAATGCAAACCAATATTCTCAAAATCTTGAGGTGTGTGGAGCATTTTGATAAGGCAATATAATTATTTAAATAAAAAAAATTATGAAACAATTCACATTTCACAAAGCATCATCCAATTTGAATGACATTTGGAATCATATTAGCATAACACCAATGTAATCATAGTAAAACTTTCAGAAGGTCCATATAGAAATTTGAAATTTCTCTACCAGTAGTTCCTTAAGTTCCATGAACTCCGGACTCATGTGAACTGTATTTCATGGATTTCATTCATCGTTCAATATGACCTACGGTTAAAGAACGATAAATTACAAACACAAATAATTAAATAATAAAAACAACAGCCCTTGTAATGTGAAATAAAATATTAACTTGGGTGTTGTTTTTATTTTCCCAAATAATCTTCCTTGAATGGAGGTTACTGCAAATCCATGATTTTTGACTAAGCATTTGCTTTGTACTTTCTCTGCTATTTATGTATAGTAAATATAGGAAGTTTTCTATTCCAAAAATCTGATTTTTATATTCACTTTACTTCCTCTCTTATTCTGCAACAAACTATTCTTACAACCGCTTATTTTTCTATCTACTTCACGTATATAGATGATCATTTGTAGCAATATTTTTATTACATATTTCATTGTAGATACGAAGGAATAAGGCAATACACTAGTCTAATGCAATAGGAAAAACTTTTAAGAGTTGGTCGCTCTGCGATGGCATGAAATACATTCTTTGAGCTTGGCCAAGAGAAAGAAAAACGAATAATATTTCTTCCCATCTGAGAATGTGTGGGCATTTTAAAATTGAAACCAATAACAAAAGCTTGACGCTGGGGCACTGTAACAGGTGTGAACTTGTCTGCATCAACGGTTCGTCGTCGTCTGCTGCTGCAGTTGGACTGTTTGCACACATACCATTGTGTGGGCTTCCATTGTCCAGAAGTCATAAGCTCCTCCGACTGCAATGGGCTCGTGAACACTGTCACTGGGTTGCTGAGTGGCAAACTGCAGTCTTTTCGGACGAGTCCCGCTTCAGCGTATCCTAGAGTGATGGCCGTATAGTGTCCTACCGTGTTGAGCGCAAGCTAGAGGGCCTGCATTGTTGAGAGACATAACGGACAATGGTTTGGGACGCCATTCGCTGCAACAACCGATCTCGCCTCCTCGGCTCCTACGAATTGAGGGCACTTAGAACTGCAACCGGTACCTACAGGTGGTTGTAGAGCCCGAAGTACTCCCCCTTGCTTCAGGCATCTCTACAGGTCACATTTCAGCAGGACAATGCCTGAACTCATATGGCGAAGAATGTACAAGCCTTCTTCGAAGAGCGACGGCTCCATTGCTTTCCTGGCCTGCACGTTCGCCTGGTATGTCGCACATCGAACATAGCTAGGATATGGTTGGTCGGCATCTGATGCATCACGGTCCTCCAGTAACCAGTGTCAGGATTTGTGGATTCGAATACAAACTGCGTGAGGAAAATCCCTAAGGAACTTATTCAGAACCTTTTTGATTCAATGTCACGGCGTATATCAGCTCTAATTGCAGCGCATGGAGGTAAAAAAGTAAATGGCGTGTTATTTATGGACGCTCGTTAACTGCAGTGGTTCTCAGCGTCCCATTCTAAATTGGGCGTGAAAGACCGCTTAATTTTGCTCAGAGGCCTCTCTATCAGGCTTGAGGTTCTTTTACGTGCCGTAAATCTACGACATGGGACCCACGACTTTACTTCCCTTCCGAAGGAAGCCATGCTATGGATTTTTACATCCGAAAAAAATCCATCGCCCTCCGCCGGGTTTGAACCCGCGACCTTGGGCATATGAAGCCAGCATGGAGGCCACGCCAAATACTGAATATGAGGGCTCAAAGGTCGTGTATAGATTTTAAAAGTTTATCATTTGTTACTTGTCATATACCTATTCTGTGGTATTAAATTCATTGCATTCTTAAGTTTCCTTCTTGGTATTGCAATTCTCACAAATGTCAGCGCATTTACATAATAAAATGTATGAAATAATTTTATTTTGCCAAGTATTTATACCACTTGAATGAAATTTGGTATTCATATTGACACAGCAGCAAAGCGATAACAGTAACGTTAAAAAAAAAAAAATTGCAGAAATATATACATTTGAAATTTCACTCCTAGCGTCCCTTGAAGTTAAAGTTTGAGGAACTTGAGGGTCTTAATGCTGAGATATTCATGTTGATGTTACAAGCGTATAAATTATTATAAAGTGGCATTTCCCAACCTATGATTCGCAAACCCTAGGGGCTATCAAAATATTTCAAGAGGTTCGCCAAAACTCTTTTCCATAGTGGCGGGTTTCGAGCATTGTCAAAATAATAGGGAACTTATCACATTATTACCAAAGTAAATTAATACCTACCGCGAATGCCTGATTTGCTCTATGTAACATGTGGGAATGCATTTGATTTAGTTACAATGGAAATTTAGTCTGACAACTTCTTTGTGTTTTGACAATACCAACACAAGTACCCCGACCTTGTTAAAGAACGGCTACATGGTGGTCAGGTTTTTCAACAGTAGTTACTGCTTTCCTTGTGAAAAATGCAATAAGTTGTCAGTTGTGTATCATAGTCGTTCCGTTTACATTAAAATGGTTAACTTGAAAAGTGGAAGTTTGAAAGGGAAACAGTGTTTAACAAATTCGCAAGTTAGTGTTGTGACAACGGGTCATTCAGCTTCTAGTGATGTGTATCAATCCGACAAAAGTGAAACGTGTTTAAAGAAAAGAAAGTACGATGATAATTACATTAGGTTAGGAATTTCATATATAGGTGACAAGGACTGCCCAAGACCACTGTGTGTTGTTAGTGGTGACAGTAGTCTGAAATCTTCTCTACTTAAACGACATTTAGAAATTAAACACCCCAGCCACGTAAAAAAATCTGCTGATTATTTACCACGAAAAGCTAACGAGTGGAAACATTATTTAACTACCTTTGTATTGGCTGTGACTATGAGAATGCTCTTGAAGCGTCTTATCACGTTAGCTACAGAATTGCTATAACTGTAAAACCTCACTGAAGATTTTGTGCGGTCATTATGTAGTACAGAGAATCTTTCACAATAAAGTCAATATGTTACCATTGTCCGAAAATACGATCAACCGCCGGAATAAAGGCATGTCAAATTCTGTCGAAAATTATATTTTGGAAAAAGTTCGCGCCAGTCCTTTTGCAATTCACCTTGAATCGATTGATTTGCCAATTTAGCCATTTTGTTACTTTTTGTCCGTTATATTAATAGGGAGCTACTATTCTGCAGACCCTTAAAATAGATAACTACGGGAGAAGTTATATTTAAGTTAATCGACGACTACTTTCGCAAAAATTCAATGGACTGGACTTGCTGTGAAGGCATTTGTTCAGATGGTGTGAAATCTATGACAGGATGTTATGCTGGGTATGTTGCCAAAGTGAAATCAGTAGCGCCGAACGGTTCTTAGTCACATCGTTGTATTCATAGACAGACACTTGTTTCTAAACGCATTCCAATGGATTGAAATCTATGCTGGACGATGCAGTGAAACTAATTAATTTTATTAAGGCTCGCCTCACAAATTCCCGCATCTTTACTGTGTTTTGTGAGGAAATGGAAAACATTTATGTGTTTACTGTCTCACACTGAAGTTAGCAGACTATCTCAAGGTAGAACTATTTCCATACTGTATGAGCTTAAAGAGTATGAGCGCAAGTTTACATTTTTCTCATGGGCTAAAGCGACAGTCTAGTCCTTTAAGAGCCGGTCGCTATGTGAAACAGTTGAAATTCCATTGTCTTTGCTTGCCAGGAGTAAACAAACGAGAAGCGAGAAGAAACATATCTTTCCGTTTGAGTAAAGTTTAAGTGGCTTAAAATTGAAACCAATAATCTGGAATATCTCAAAAACGGGTAATTCTACAAAAAAAAAAAAAAAAAAAAAAAGTATATGACATAAATTGTGTGTTTTAATGAGATCTACATTTTTTTGTGCAGTAAGTTTTTGTCTATTTCTTACGATTTGCCAGTTATGCAAAACTCATCCAGAATGAAGGGGTCTTCAGAGGCTATTCTCAGAAAAGTAAAGATATATATTTCGTTTGTCATAAAAATATCTTAAACATAAGGTATTTTAATCAAAATCGTTTGAGCCATTTCTGGGAAAATCAAAATTTATGAAAAATAATCCATGTAAAGGGTAGTTTGGTGTGGGAGATTTTCTTAAAAATCTTGGAAGATACTCAACTTAAATACCAAGTTGCTGTCCACCGACACAGACACGGACCTTTTTCCAGAAAGCTTTTTTTTTTTAAATCAGGGGCTCACAAAACATGTGTTTCCGGTGAAATCTCGGTATCGAATTTTTGGGTGCAATACAATACCTTCTCTATACACTATGTACATAGTACGTGTAGAGAAAGTAAAAATTAACAGTTTAAACTTATCTCTCTAGGGATAATGGTCAAGACCGCGTCGAAATATTCATTAAAGACTTATCTTTGGGGAAAAGTGTTTTTGTCGGAATCAAACCCAGTGCTTTGATATCCTTCGCTACTTCTTGGTGGAAAATCATCTTTCTTTGGGCGAAAACGTGGTTAAAGAACATTTGAAAGGGCTTGGAAAAACCTTCAGAGAATATTTCCCTGCTGTATACAATAATATCAATTGGATTCGCAATCCCTTCGAAGAGTCAACCATTTTAGAATCCACATTAAACGTAAACGAAAAAGAGCAGCTTTTTGAAATTTCCAGTGATTTTCAGTTGCAGAAAAGTTATAAATCTTTGTCATGAATTAGTTTTTGGTTAAGTTTAAATGAATTCCCAGTTGCCCTTTTCATCCACATATTTGTGTATTTAAATCATAAATACAGAAACAGACTTTGTGCTGAAAGTGTTTTGATACTTTATTTAACTTTTGTGGTTCCTGACTTCAAAGATCCGTGCCATGGAAAGCAAGCACAATCTTCTCACTGAATCCTAAGAAAGAGGCGTGTAATTACAATGAAAACTTGCATTTACTATTGCATCTTGTACCTATAGCAAATTTAGATTTTCACCGTTAAGAGTTAAGTTAATTTAACGTTATTAAACCTTTTGCTGGGAATTAAATGTAATGCATATCTACTGCATGTATTTTTAAAAGCCAGTCGTTCACCCAAGTCAGATCGTTGTAGCAGGGGTTCGCGAATCCACAAGGTTGGGAACCGTTGTTATGGAGGATCAGCTGTAGGAAGATAACAAAGAAGATTATGTCAACAAGGATTCTAGGTAAAGTTTATGTTAGATAAGAAGTGAATTACCTCAGAGTGAGCTGAAGGGATTTAATGGCGATGTAAAGGAGTGGTTAGTATGGTCGGGTTTGAGCAACATGAAACAGCAACACAACGAATAAGTTCCAACATAGAAAGCAGTGTATTGTACCCAGCTCTCGTGCTAGTGATCTAATATCCCTGGCAGCAGAAAATTATCCTAAAGCCTTAGAAGTCTTAAATTTAGATTTATTAAACACGATTTGTTGGTAAACGTGAATTTGTTTTATAAATGTTGGGAAATACAAAGGCAGGATTTTTATATTTAAGATCTTTATAGTATTTTAGTATGTGCTGACAAATATGCATACCAGGTGGCCCAACTGACCCGTATTTAACAGGTGCAGATATCCCTTGGTGCGTTAAAACGGTTGCAGAACTCAACGGAGCTATTTCAAGTTAAAATCTGTCAGTGGTGTAATGACGAAAGTGCTCTTCGCTTTATACATCTTGCTATCAGCGAGACAGCGGGCCGCGCTCATTGCGAGGAGTAAAACGAAGCTCGCTCTCGTTCAGTTCTCCACAGCTAGGTTTTAACTTGAAATAGCCCCGTTGAGTTCTGTAACTCTTTTAACCCACAAAGGGATATCTGCACACGTTAAATACGGACAGTCAGCCTAAAATTGCAGGATTTTTGGAAGTGCTTGAACTAAATAGAAGCTTCCTTTCACCAACATTTTGAAATATTGTATGAGGTAAGGCTTGAAATAAATGTCTATATAATACTTTCTCTATTTTGTACGAGTTCATAGGAGGAGAAGGTATTGCATTCCAACAAAAATTTCGGTGCCGATATTTCATTAGAAATACATGTTTTATAGTCCCCTGAATCCATTAAAATCATTTTTATAAAAGAGATAGGTATGTGTGTGAACCGCCTGATTAAAAAGAAAGAAAGGTTGATTAAATATCAAACTTAATATATTAATCTAGCTAAAAATCCTCCTACTAATTTAATAGGTAATCAAAATACATCCATTAAGCATTTTTCAAGGAAGGTACACGAACATTTTCAGGAAAAGCCTCCCCAAATTACTCTCTGTATGGAAAATGAATCGAAAATTTGGACATTTTCTAAATGGCTCTCACGATCACGATCAAAATACCGCATATTAAAGATAATTACATGACAAATAAAATGTATATCTTGAATTTTTTTTGGAAATAGCCTCTGAAGTCCTTTTCATTCGGAATGACTTTTGAATAATTGGTAAACTATTAAAAATAAACAAATTACTATACAAAAATGTAGATCTCGTCAAAACACACATTGTATATCAAAACCAATTTTGTTGCGAGTCTAACCATTTCCGAGGTATTACTGGTTACAGGTTTGGATTTTCCAATATGTATACGTTTATTAAACGGGAAGTCGTTATTCATAATTTTTTATTGGTCAAGAAAATAAAATGAAATTTCAACAATTTTAAAAGAGTTGATGGTCGCTTTAGCTCAATGTATTTCCTTATTCCCCTTGTACAAGGAAACAACATAGCAATAAAATTACACCTCCGAATGCTATCTTGATAACCACGAAGTAGATACAAGAAAAAGCTTTTGTAAGAATAGTAGAGAGAGTTATGTGAATGTAGCATATAAAGTATGTTTACTTTCTCTACATAGTACATGATACGTTGGTAGAGAAGGCAATACTCCCCTATATTAAAAAAGTATTTTTAGAAAAGATCCGTATGCAGGAGTGTCCGAGTGTCTGTATGTCCGTGAACACGAAAACTCAAAAACCAAAAGTCGGTACAATACCAAACTTCCAAGGATGCAGCTTGAAGATTTTGAGGAAAATCCCTCCAACCCAAACTACCCTATACATGAAAAAAAAAAAAAAAAAAAATCGAATATTTTCATTTTCTCAAAACTAGCTAAAACGATTTTGATTAAAATGTCATATATTAAAGATATTTACAGGTCAAAAAAAATTGAATTATATAGCTCTTCATTCTGGATGCATTTTACTGAATTTTGAATAACTGGTAAACCGTAAGAGATAAGACAAAAGCTTACAACACAAAATATGTAGATCTCGTTTAAACAAACAATTTATGTATGTATGTATGTATGTATGTATGTATGTATATATATATATATATATATATAAGTTGTGTGTTTTAACGAGATCTACATATTTTTTGTTGTGGAATTGACTATTTCTGAGATATTTCTTGTTATTGGTTTGAGTTTTAAAATACTTAAAACGTTTCAACTTCTGGTCATGCAAAGAAATGATTTCAATCAAATGGCAACCGACTTGTAAATGATTTTACTATCGCTTTAGCTATTGTACTCCCTTATTTCCCTTCTACTTATAAGGAATTCAGTATTAAAACATTTCATGCTAATCGAGATAAACATTTTTGCTAATGTTAATCTCGATTAACATGAAATAAAGAGAAGAATAAGCTTTTCAACAATAATTTGTTGTATGTAGAGAGAGAGAGAGAGAGTCATGTGAATGGATACATCAGATTTTTAAAAATTTGGTTGTTAGTGCCTAGCACATTTACAAGATTAAAACTTTTTAAAACTCTATTAAGTTTATTTAATTCATCGAGGTTTAATACATACACCACTGTTTGTTATTATTTACATAAAAACAATGTAAATTAGATCAATACAAGTCTCGGGGTAGGGGCGCAGGTGGCCAAGATTTTCGAAAGTCTAAGAAGGCAATAAGAGAAATTTAAACGATTTTTCTGTCGATTGATGATATGCTTATCTAGATCATCTCAATATAATGTCAATATAATGAACAAAGCTTTCAAAGAGATAACAGGCTATACATGCAAAACAGAGATAACATAATAAGAGACATAAAAGTTCGATTTCATAAAACATAGAATTTGCATCTGAATAACAATGGCTCGGATTTTCTGGCTTATACAAGTATCACGTTTTATCTCTTGGAACATATTAAAAGCGCTTTAGTGTATTCGTATGTAAACATCAACTTGTATGAAATTTTATAGTAAGTACACTCCAGATAAGCATACTCCAGATAAGCATCAAGGTGTCATAGTTTATGACTTATCGCCCAATTAAATGTTTATTTTGGTATGAAACATTAGACACGGCCTAAAAGGATAAAGTCTACATGCGGTTTTTCTTCCTATACTTTGGACATAGCACATAGGTAAGAGGGTATTGCATTCCACCCTAAAAATTCGATAGCGAAATTTCACTGAAAATACAGGTTTTAGGGTATCCTATGAAAAAAATATCTATATAGGTATATATAAAAAGGTCCGTGTGTGTCTGTAAACAGAACATCTCAGAACACGAATTCGGTTAATAACCAAACTTGGTATTTAAGTTCAGCTTCCTCCAGGTATGCGAAAATCCCCCCACCCAAGTTACTCTTTACATGGACAAATGTTTTAATATTTTGATTTTCTCAATATCTCCATCTCATTAAAATACACAATTTATGTCACACACATTTTTCCATAAAGTTGGCCATTTCCGAAATATTCCTTGTTATTAGTTTCAGTTTCAAAATACTTAAACTTATCTCATACAGGAACTTGTCAACTCTCGGAATGCAAAGAAACGGATTTCAACCACATAGGAAACAGTTTTTAAAATGCTTGACTATCGCTTTGGCCCAGTATTCCCATATTTCCCTTCTGTTTACTAGGTAGCAAGTAATAAGACAACTGCTGCTAATGTTTATTGCGATTAGCATGAGGTAATTAGAAGAATACCTTTTTAACAATAATTTGTTACAGAGATGTGGAGAAAATCATGTGAATCATTGTTTGTATACAGGAGGACCTTGAAGTTTATATCTCTGGTGAAATCTCGACATCGCATTTTTGGGTGGAATATAATACTTCCCCAATTTAAAAGGCGTAATACTGAAAGTAAAAAGGAAAATATCAGACTAATATGTGCAGTGGTAATGAAATGAAATCATCTCCAAATATGGAACAATAAATGAAGAAACAGTGTTTATTTTATTTGATCTTTCTGAATGGACATTAAAGTTTATCTCTGGAGATGAGACCTGAACAACATCGCCGGTTTATTCAATTTGATTCGTTTTCTATGGAATGAAATAATCAGTATTTCTTCCTTACCCTCTTTGCGTGGAAAATTACACCCCCACAGGAATTACAAGCTACATCCGGGATCAGATACCTGTTGAGGAGCAGACGACTCCGGATCAGAGAAATAGCCACGTGGGCGATCAATCCGATGTCTGATATGAGAGTGAGGAAGAAGACGATATGAAATAATCGTAAAATAGATGTAAGGAAAGGTAACTATGAAGCAGGAGGGATGAATGGCGAGGGATACCAGAGAAAACCCACCCATGCCATTTTGTTCACCACAAATCCCACATTCGGTCCCCTGGAATCGAACCGGGCCTCCTTGGTGAGAGACGAGCGGTCTATAACCATTCGACCATGGCGCCGTCAATGATGTCTACATGTGTGGTAATTACAAACCTTATAAAAGAATCTAGAGTTGTATGAAGTGAGTGCTTGACTCTTTTTTACTGCTATGATTATGACGTAGTGATGACGATAGTATGAGCAAAAAATAAGTGCTGTTGAAATCTAGTTGACTTGCTTTGGAAGCTGAAGCTCGGTGTAATCCCGTAATACAAGTACTCTTAAACAGCTAAACTGAATGCAATTAAATAACTCTCGCTTTGTAAATTACTGCTAAATATGTTCGAAACAACATTTGAATAAATGCACATAAACATTAATGAAAAACTGTAATAGGAATAAGCTATGAAAATTGTTTAAAAACATCTGATGTGTTCCACTTTCTTTACAACAAATTATTGTTAAATAGCTTATTCTTCTATTTACTTCATGGTAATTGAGAAACAAATAGCAGAAATTGTCGTATTACTTGCTTCCTTGTAAGTAGAACGGAAATACGGGAATACACTAGGCTAAAAAAATAGTCAATCCTTTAAAAGCTGGTTGTTTGTATGGCTAGGAGTTGACAAATTCCCCTATGAGAAAAGTATAAGTATTTTAAATCTGAAACCAAATACAAGGAATATCTAAAAACGGTCAAGCCTACGAAAAAATGCATATAACAAATGTGTTTTAACGAGATCTACAGTTTTTGTTAAGTAAATTTTTGTATACCTCTTGCGGTTTACAAGTTATACAAAATTCATTCAGAATAAAGGTGCCTTCAGAGGCTACTTCCAGAAAATTCAAGATATACATTTTCTATTTTTCATGTAAATACGGTTAATTTACGATGTGTTAATCAAACTCATTAGAGCCATTTTTGTCAAAATCAAAATTTTCGAAAAATTTTCCAAGTAAACGGTAGTTGGGGGTAGGGGATTTTCTTGAAAATCTTCGTGTCCCATTCTTGGAAGATATCAAACTTAAACACCAAGTTTGGTATTTAACAGTCCTTTCGTTTTCGAGCTATGCTGTTCACAGACACACACAGGCGCGCGCGCGCGGGGGGGCCTTTCTCTAAAAAGCTTTTTTTGCTCGTACTAAGATATTTAATAAAATTAAAGGGGGATCCAAACATGTATTTCCGGTGAAATCTTGGTATCGAATTATTGTATGCTATATAATACCTTCTCTATACACTATGTACATAGTTCATGAGAGAAAGTAAAAATCATGTGTTCCATTCACATAACGTTCTCTACATCGCTGTAACACTGTTAAAACAGCTTATTATTCTATCTACTTTATGATAATCGAGATAAACATTAGCAGAAATTGTCCTAATTACTTGCTTCCTTATAAGTAGAAGGTAAATAAGGGATACACTAAATAGTTAGATTAAAAGGATAGTCCAATCTTTTAAAAGCTGGTTGCCATATGGTTGAAATCCGTTTCTATCCATGGCCCGGAGTTTACAAATTTCCGTGTGAGAAAATTTAATGTTTTAAATCTGAAACAAATAACAGGGAATATCTCAGAAACGGTCAATTCTACGGAAAAAAGTATATGACATAAATTGCGTGTTTTAACGAGATACATTTTTATACAATAAGTTTTTGTCTATCTCTTACGGTTTACTAGTTACGCAAAATTCAGTAAAATTCATCCAGAACAATGAGGTCGTTAGAGGTTATTCCCAGATAATTCAAGATATACATTTTATTTGTCATGTAAATAATTTAATATACCGTACCTTAATCAAAATCGTTAGAGTCAGTGTTGAGAAAATCAAAATTTTCGAAAAATGTTCCATGTAAAGGGCAGTTGGGGTTGGGGGGGGATTTGCTTGAAATACTCAACTTAAATATCGAGTTTGGTACTTAACCGACTTTTCGTTTTTGAGCTATGCTGCCCACAGACACAGAAACACACACACACACACACACTACACACACACACACACACACACACACTACACACACATACGGACAGGTTTCTAAAAATTTTTTTTGGAGTCAGGGAGTCTCAAAACGTGTATTTCCGGTGGACCTCGGTATCGAATTTTTGGGTGCATTACAAACCTTCTCGATATACTATGTACATGTAAGTATAGAGAAAATAAAAAGGACAACTTTAGTAAAAGCGGTGTAGGTGTGTTTGGGAGTGTGTTTAAGTTTAACGTCCTTTAACCTAGGTAGGTCATATCGGACGATGAATGGAATGGAGGGAATGATGCTCATATAGGCCTGGGGCACATGGAGCTTAAAGTTAGTCGACATTCTACTGCTTAGGATCTTACAAAAGTTGCTTATTCTTCTATCTACTACAAGCTTATCAAGATAAACATTAGCAGAAATAGTTTTAAGTGAAAGTCAAATATTTTAAAAGCCGGTCGTTATTTGATGGTATTGAAAGTTCATTCTCTTTGTTTGACTAGGATGAAAAAACTTGAATAACTACTTCTCATTTGAGAAAAGTATAGTTATTAGAATATTTAAGCTAATGGCAGGGAATACCTCAGAAAGGCCTAGCTCCACAACAAAAATGCATTTGACTAAATTGTTTATTTTGATGAGATAAAAAAAAGTTAGTAGCTCGTTTTCACCTACCTCATTCGATTTACCAGTTATGCAAAAGTCATTCAGAATGAATTTAAACCAATAACAAGGAATATCTTGAAAATGTATAAGGCTATTTCCATAAAATTCAAGATGTGCATAGTACTTGTGATGTAAATATCTTTAATATACGATACTTTAATCAAAATCGTGTTAGCCATTATTGAGAAAATCAAAATTTTAGAAATGTTTCCATGCAAAGGGTAGTTGGGGTGGGGGGATTTTCTTGAAAATCTTCGTAGCGCATCCTTTGTAAATATTTAATTTAAACACCTAATTTGGAATTTAACGGACTATTTGGTTTTGAGCTATGCTGTCCACAGACACACACATGGACCTTTTTCTAAAAATGCTTTTTGCGGACTCAAGAATCCACAAAACATATATTTCCTGTGAAATCTCGACATCGATTTTTGGGTGGAATACAATACCTTCTCTATCCACTGTGGACACAAAAAATGAGTCATCCCCGATTCCATGTGCCGATCGAAGAGCTAAAGTATCTACGTAAAATATGTGTTCTCAATGTACGCGAAAGAACTTTACAATGGTCCGTGACTAACAGTGTAATGGTTAATTTATGAATACTGAAAGCAGATCACAGAACAACGGAATGTTAGACGAGAGGTTAAGAAGATCTGTCTTCCACTCATAAGTTCCTAGGTTCAAATCTAGCGCTGCTTGTCATTTTTTTATGTTTGTTATTTCTATGACTGGATATGTAGAACATAATATTGGATTAATATAATTTTGGCATTTGAAGTTATGGGTCTATCTATGCGTAGAAAAGCATACATTTTCTAAAACTAAAACACAAAAATTAAACATAGCTAATAGCGTGTCTGTGTACCCTCAGCCCGTATAACTGCCCTCAATCTTCGGGGCAAAGCCAAAATTAAATGCCTGCAATAATTTGGACGAGAAGCTACAAAGTCCTTGACTTCTTGAATTCATGCCTTAAAGCCATCTTTTGTCCTTCACCTATCTACAGGTAAATTGGAGCGCAGCTCTCTTTTTACCTCAGCCACACAATCTCAATAGGGCTCAATTCTGGGGAACAAAGAGGCCGGTCAACCACTCTAATATCCTGTGTCTCTAAAAACCAATTTTAAACCTTTCAAGATGTGCGGAGAGGATGATTATCCCGTACAAACTCAACAATTCCATCAGGATATCTCAGCCTCACAGAGCGAAGAAAATACTGTACTGCAAACAGTTTGGGGTCTCATTAAGCGCCATAGCACACCTAGACTGTCTCTTGATCTCCAGTCCCAACATGATGCAGATTCGCGACCATGATGAAATTGTGAAGCCACGTATTTTGCATCGAATCGGGATCCCTTTGGACGACAATCGCCTTTCCCTTATGTGTGAAGGGAATTAATGTCACCTTGTCTGAAAATATCATGTTGGTTGACATTTTCCTGTTGGATCGGTTTGTGAAGGGTGTGTTGAGAGGAATAAAAAAAAAAAAAAAACATACGAAAACAACAACAAAGTTCCTACCTCTCCCCCCCCAAAAAAAAAAGGATTCCAAAAATTATTCAAAACATTCTTAACAACACTGTTATTAATTTTTCATACTGCACAGATTCATTTTAAAGAGAGAGAGAGAGAGAGAGAGAGAGTGAGAGAGAGAGAAAAAAAAACTGTTCGTACCTGATTCTTTTGCGCACCATTCGTGTGCAGCGTATTGCTGTTCGGTAGAATAAACCCTTAAAGAAGCATCATGGTGACTATCATATTATTAACTGAACCGAATGTCATGTATGAAATAAGCATGTCTAAAATAAATAGTCGCTATGTGTTGATTCAACATCTTTGAGAGAAGGGATTTTTTTTTAATTACATGCGAGAAGCGAACCTGCGACCCTCATCAGAGGAGTGACCTACGTTTTGTCACAGCGCTATAGTGAACCCACTGGGACAGTGGCAGGTTTAGTAATGCCGTACAATACCAACTGTATCATGTTTTGTGTCGTTAATATTTTTAGTTAATATTGATAGTTTGCAGTTGAAGCTTAAGTTATGTGTTTGATGGTGATTATTGTTCACATGGTTTAGTAATGTTAAGACTTGGAACTTGTGACAACTTGCTGTCGCTACACAACTGCATCGCGGATGGTGTACGCAGTCTCTGAGCCGTGTAGGAATTAAATGAATTTAGGGTTCCAGACATTACTCTTTTTTCTTAAGGTCCACGGGTATATACTGTACATATCAGCTAGAGAAAGTAAAAATTGAGAACATGTCTTATATTGAAAACGTTCTTGAGATTGCTCTGTAAAATATTGTATTTTCACTGTAGTTTCTTTCCGAATTTGAACTTTTCTTCTTGTGACACTGAGTAACTTTCAGGTACACTCACCGCTGGTTTTTCACCGTGCTCAGGTCCAAATGACCCTAAACAGGTAAACATAATAATTTCTAATAATTCTAATGTAAGCAGACCACCCAAAGTTACTTAAGTCACTCACTGCAAAGTTACTAAAGATCAAGCTATAAATTATTGCTGACCATACCTATAAAGTGCTATGTATACCAAGTGGCTAAACTCTCAGAACCTATAAGTATATGTTTCGTTTAAGTGTGCTTACACTAAAATGGTAACAAGATTGGTCTACTTTGTCCAACAAACACTCTCGCTGATTCTAATTGCCCTACAAATGTTTCCAGTTAGACACAAGACTGTGCTGATTAGTCTGTTGGACGTATTACATTTAAAAAGTTCCCGGAATATGTAAATAGCATAGAAACAGGTTACCATAAAGCAATTTACATAAAATTTCCGTCAAAATTTCCTTTCGATAGCGAATACTTCTGTCACCACGTGTAAAGAGATTGGAAACACTCCTGAAACTCATTTTCAGATACTAGTCGTAGTGCTCTTGTCGCATGTGCAGTCTTCAGCGTTCGAAAATCTTGACTGAAACGCGTATGCCATTCATATACCTGAGTATTCATCGCTGCCTCACCATAAGCTTCTTCCATCATTCTCAATGTCTCCGAGGGGGATTTATTTAACAAAACACGTGTTCCGTTGCCGACATCATGAAATGCGATAAACGTACATGCATACACAACAAAAACTAGTTGTCAAGCAAAGACGATAATCATTATTAGCATAAAAATTGATGCTATGAAGTGTCGTCATGGACATTATCAACACCTAAAGATAAAACATCCTATACTTTCGTATACATTAAAGAGAAAATAAACGATTCCGGGGAATTTTTGAATCTAGGGTTACATTACGCATACGCTCATAGATTCTACTTCTAAAAAACCACCAATGTGTAAGAATTGTAATTGTTAGCCAATAGTGAAGCATCTCATTACAAACTGCACCTCTATGCAAAGTGCCAAACGAATTCCCAACAGCCCTGGAGCAACCACAGTTCTCCAATAATGTTCTAAACTTCATACAATCAATTCAACTGTATAATAAAATTTAATCCAATGTTCTTGTTTGATGTACATAAACCTGTCGCTATGCGATTGTCATAGAAATGCGTTTCTTTGCATATGCAGGAGTAAAACAAATGAAATGCAGACGACTTTCTGTTTGAGAAAAATATAAGTATTTTAAAATTGAAATAAATAACAAGGAATATCTCGGAAACCGCTAGCTCCTCAACAAAACTGTAAATGGCATACATAGTATATTTTGACGAGATCTACATTTTTTGTATAGTAACTTTTGACTACCTCTTACGGTTTATCAGTTATGTAAAAGCCATTCAGAATGAAAAGGACTTAGAAGTTATTCCCAGGAAATTATATCTTTTATTTGTCTGTAAATATATTTAATATTCGGTATTTTGATAAAAGTCGTTGAGCCATTTTTGAGAACATCAATATTTTAAAAAAAAAAAAAAAAATCCATGTAGAGTGTATAGGGGAAGATCGTGTAATTTGGACCAGCGTGTATTTTGGACCGACATCAGTTTAAGAAAATAAGTGCCGTTGGGAGCACCAATAATACGGGTGTCTTTAGCAGCGTTCGTTGTAAGCGTTCCTCCAATTTTCGCCTTCTATTGTCAATAACCTTGGAGGGAAGTTGTGGTCTTTGTTGAGAGCGTTTTCGCTGTAATTTTGTCCCGCTTTTAGTATCGTATTTTTTTCCACCTAAGATTTTTATTTGGAAACCAAACTAAAACGACGGAACATTCAGTATATAGGTAAGTGTGACGTAGGTTTATTTCATTAATTCGGTTTAGGATTATAAGAAATGTATACTCATAACGTTATGTTGTGTCGTGTAAATTGGAACGAAGGTGAAGTGTAATTTGGTCCGGTCCAAATTACACGGAATATTCAAGTTGGCTATTACATTCCAAATGAGCATGTGTGTACATATTTATTTATTTGAAGTCGCGCTTTCAATTTACTTTAGTAATTTATTTAGATATGTACATATTACACATTATACAAGCTGTGTAAATTTCCAGATGCCAACAAGAGAAGCTTGCAAATCTAAGGGTCCCTATTGTAAAGGGAAAGAGGAATATTTGAGAAAAGCTCTTGAAGCTATAACGGAGGACATGTACATTAATGGAGGTTTAACATACCTCCAAGTACAATATAGATATACAATAAAGCCAAGGCACCAGCACCTATTGTGAGTATTGGGAGGCCTACTGATCTGCCAAGTGAGGCCGAGGATCAACTTGTGCATCACCTTCTACACTTAGAGAGAACGTTCTATGAGTATGTTATAATATTAAAAGTATAATATCTATATAATAAATGTCCACATCAGGAGAGTCTTCAAAGAGAAGAAGCAAAATAACTTTAGCTTCAGGTGTGGTCTTGATAGGAACACCTCATGCAGAAATATTAGTGAGAGCCTCTAATACCTCTAGAATCAAGGGTAAAACGAAAATCAATTTTGGTAAAGATGAAAATAAAAACTCAGAAGAGACTTTTTGTGATTTATGTGGGGAATCTCACGAGGAAGACTGGATACAGTGCAATAAATGCAAAGGAGAATGTGCATGATGACTGTGCTGATATAAATGATTCAATTTATTACATTTGTGACAGGTGCATTGTGGAGTGAACAGTGAAATTGCCATTTAATTTGGACCATAAACTTGAAATTATTAACAGTGTCCATAAAACTTAGGGTGATATTAATTTTGTTAAAGGTAATTTGCTCCACTCGGATATTTTGAATAATAATAATAACAACAATAATAACGTAATGATTATTCCAGGTCTAAATTAAGTGCTATTGTGAATTTCGTTCATTAAAAGTGAATATAAAAGTATATGAATCAATTATAAATGTATTATATAGTGGTCCAATTTACACACCCTCTCAGACAAAAGTCCATGCCCTCGGTCCAAAATACACGGCTTAGAAAAAAACTATAATGATAATTTGCAAATAATGTAGTTGGGACTAAACCTTGAAAACTCTCATAATGGTATAAGTTCATCTCAATAACACGTTAAAATAAGTTGTGGACTTTGACGAAGGTTTTCTGTCCAAATATTAACACTTAAAGTTAAGTGGTCCAAACTACACGGACTTCCCGTACTTGGGAGATACTAAACTTAAATACCAAATTAGATATTTAACGGCCTTTTATTGTTTGAGCTATGCTGTCCACAGACAGACACACACGCACACACGGACCTTTTTCTATTTTTTTGGATTCAGGGACCTCAAAACAAATATTTCAGGTGAAATATATACATCGAACTTTTTTGTAGAATACAATCCTTGTTTACCTATTATGTATATGCATAGAACGTGCAGAGAAAGCATAAAAATATTCCGTTACTTGTATTGCTGCTTGTTACTTGTTCTTGTACATACTTTGTAGGTATATGTGATTTCAGACTGCACTGTTAATGTGTTCTCACTTGTCATCTAAATGAGAAGTCGCGATATAGCTTTACTGTTACAGCGACTCTAAATAAATAATTTAGTGAATAAATAGAAAAAATAACTTTTGCGGTAGAATGTAGGCCTATAATAATTATTAGTAAACAAACATATGTGAAACTTTTTAGGACAAATTTTAGACAACAAATGTAATTGAAAATCATAAATGTATTGATAAACATTTAAATTATCAAGGATAAATGGCTCACACATCCATATAAACGAATAAGATGGTGCCGCAGTAATCGCACTCGCATTCGGGAGGTCTCGTATTCGATTCTCGCGACCTCCCACTATGACCCATGATTTTTCCCGGGGTCCGTCAGGTGAATACTGGAGGAATTTCTCTAATCCCCCCAATTTCCTGCCCCTCATTTGTCATTCATTTGTCTGTTTGAAAGCAAGAAATGTTTGTGATGGTGTCGGTGCAACGTGGCAGCGAAAATAGTGTATTTGTGGAACTTTCTCCGACCCTCGGCTCCGGTCTTGTTTCAGACTTCGGCTGGTATACGAACTACCCCCTTGACAGATCCCGGTCTGCCTTTCCTAATGTTAGGGCGTCTCAATCTGGAAACTGCAGGGATTCTGCCATTGCTGCGCTGTCGCGCCTGGTTCAGGCTTTTGGTGTCTCCTCTCAAAACTCATCTCTACCTCCCGGGACGCTCTGATGCCAATTTCCGTACGAAAAACCGAGCGGTGTGGGTTTGTGGCCCGAATTTGGGAGATCCCGAGTTTGATCCCCGTGGTCCCATGGTTTTTAAGCGGTTTTCCCTGATCACTACGTAGCTGGGTAGAAGCATTCCATCCCCCGGATGTTCCTGTTCCCATTATTTCCTAATCGTCTCTCTTTCAGGATTGAAGGACCAGACGAGGTGTTCGGCAGGTTGCGGCTGAATGGTAGATTGCGCATTGAAAAAGGTTACCCTGGCGTTGTAGTCGGGACCCGCATACGGGCTCCTTCGCCGGGCTGCTTGGAGCCGGAGGCGTTCCAACTTAGCCGTTTGGTACCCTTCGTGCTTGACGGATCTGGTCGCTCTTCGGGTCTTTCCCCTCATGCCTCACCCTGGAGTCACATAAGAGGCAAATAGCTACAAGGACCTAGTCCAGCACATTGACGCTGTGGGTCCTCCTAATGCTAATGCTAATCCCCTCCGAAAACCCCCAATACCTATTCTATTTGCATTTGAAAGAAACCCTAGGAATAGAACCGCCGCTGTATTTCCGGCTCTGGTATTTTGCACGAGTGAAAGAGACTATTTTTGCCACCACTGTGTATACGTGTGCTATCTCTTCTAAAATGAAAACAATGAAACGAAACTATTACAATAAAAGCAATAATTATAACATAACTATAAGAATAACTAAACACAGAATAACACAGTAAATCGTAAACACACAGAAACCGATCTTAATCTGTACAAACAACTATTCACGACACGTGCTCTTTTTACAAGACTATTGGCAACATAGTCTTAACGTCTAGTGCTGGCATATAGAGAAGAAACTTGTAATTGATCCTAGCAGACAGCTTCCACGCTTTGCTGTGCTCGCCAACCCAATACTGCAAATCTGCTTGTTTTTCTTACGTTTCTTTCGCAACGTGTTTGACGCAGCAAAGCTAACGTTTATATATACATTTTATGAAAATCAAATTAGATTGCACACAATGAGACCCTGATTACGTGCCTTTCCCGGGTCTGGGCAGCATTGCAGGATTATAGTTTCATTTGATAAATAAAATTTAAAAATTGTTGGGAGTAAAATCCGGGATATCGGGGCCACCCTTCCAACGGGCTTTACAGACCATAATACGTGTATGTAGATATCTACTGAGCAATATCTCCCGGGTCCGATTTGCTGTGTGTGCGGGGTAGCCATCTTTTTGTAAGACCATATACCACTATACGAAGAGCGTACATCCTCTAGCAAAGGATCGAAATATCCTTCAACACAGACAATATCTCGCAGCAACAAATGTCTCTTCGAATACAGGGGCCACTGATTTATAGTTAACTATAATTGCCGTGCTATAACTTGTCCCTTAAAAGGAACACCGAATTGATAAAAGCGATTTTCTAAAGTTTTAAAGCTGGAACTCTTAATTTGATGTACAAATATTTATGGTCACAAAAGAAGCATTCATACCAAGTTTCATTCAAATATGGACATATTCAATATATTCTGGATATACTAATTAATCTATTAGCTTTAATTAGCTAAAATCAAAATGTATCCTAGTCTACAGATATTGTCCTCCGTGCTATGGGGGTAACATGCTAGCCTCTGGTTCCCAAGGTAGCAGGTTCCAACCCGACGGAGGGCGACGTATTTTTTTGGACGTAAAAATTCTTAGCATGGCTTCCTTCTAGATGGAAGTAAAGCCGTTGGTCCCCTGACGTAGATTTATGACACGTAAAAGAATATCAAGTCTGATAAAGATGCCTCTATGCGGTCTTTCACGCCCAGTATACTCGTAGAATGGGACGCTAAGAACCGCAGAAACTAAAGAGCGTCCATAAACAAAACGCGGTTTCCAATTTCCTACAACCATGAACTACATGCATAATGTTTTACTTTCTCTACACGTACTATGTACAATGTACACCCAAAATTTCATGCCGAGATTTCGCCGGAAATATGTTTTGAGGTCCCTTAAGTAAAAATAACATTTTAGAACAAGGTCCGTGCGTGTGTTAGAGAGAGAGAGAGACAGAGACACAGAGAGAGGGAGAGAGAGACAGAGAGAGAGAGAGAGAGAGAGAGAGCGCGCGAGGGAGAGAGTCTGAGTCTCTGGATGAATAGCTCAAAAACTAAAAGACTGTTAAATACCGAACCTAATATTAAAGTTTAGTTATCTTCAAGAATGCGACACGAAGGATTTCAAGAGAATCCCCCACCCCAAACTACCCTTTCCATCGAAAAAAAAATGAAAATTTTGTTTTTCTCAAACTTGACTCCAACGACTTTGATTAAGATACCGTATATTAAAAATATTTACATCACAAGTAAAGTATATATCTTGAATTGGTGCATTGAATGGAATAGCTTCTGAGAACCTGTTCATTCGGGATGAATTTTACTGAATTTTGCATAACTGGTAAACCGTAAGAAATAGAGAAAAACTTACTGCACAAAAAATATAGACCTGTTCAAACACACAATTTATGCCACATGCATTTTTATTGTAGAATTGACCATTTCCGAAATAATCCTTGTTATTGGTTTAAATTTTAAACTGCGTAACTCTTCTCAAACTTTTAATGTTATCTCTCTTGTTTACTGCTAGCAATGCAAAACGAACTGAACCTCAGTTGTTCACATAGCGACCAGCTTTTGAAACAATGACTCTCACTTTAGCCGAGTGTATTCCATTGTTTCCTTTTTATAAGCCGGCCAAGGCGAGTCAAGTCTTGTACCGGGAAGCGCCATTTGTACATGTAACGGCTTCCCCGCCCGCCTGTTCAGTCCAGTTGGGAAAGAGCGAGCGATAGTTCATGGTGGCATTTTTTCCTTGTGTGTGTTAAAAGCGTGTACTTATATAGTCATATCATAAGAAATCAAATGTATTTTTAAATCCATTACAATACAATAAATGTGTACATCTCTTACACTCTCTCGTGTGCTTGGCATTAATTAGTGATGTCTCCCTCACTTGTCCTGACGGTCTCCGATCCAGTGGCCATTTCTTCTCCCGATTCAGCATTGCTGTCGAATCCTGGATTGATTATTATCCTTTCCATTAGTATATCTCTATTTCAACATGTTTCTTGAATACCTTTTAACCTTCTGAACCGAGTTTTTCCAGTCATTTGCTGTTATTGACCCAATAGCATGCTAAGAAATTATGCTCTTTGAGGCACTATGTCAAAGCGTTCTCTCAGTAAACTGTGTTTATCTTTTCACTTTTTAAATTTCAAGATTTTCCTAGGCTTTTCTTTACATCCAAATAAATTACTCTCCTTCTTGCAAAAGTTCAATAATTTTCGCAGCGCAGGGATCTCTTTTTATCCTCGCAGTACTCCTATTTTCTTCTAATGACACACTCGTCCATATCATCCAAAACGACTTTGTTGCAAGAGGTTTACCAATCTTATAAGGTGATGTAATGTTGCTCGTCTCACCTTCTTCAAGCCGGCCCTGCTTTTTGATCTTGCATATTGTTGCCTTATTCTAATCGGTAGAAGCGTCAACAAATTCAGTAGCTTCTGTAATGAGTATTTTCTGATCTTCTTTCTTCTCTTCATCACAAATCTTAAGAACATTATAAATAGCACGCTTTGCTCTCCATCAGTCACTGAATGCTACGCGGCGTCTAGTGAAGTAAACGGACTGTACAAAATTTCATGACGTATGCCTGAAGTTGTTATTTCGCCTGCATTCCGCTCCCACGCTGGTCAAAGTCAGTGCAGGCTTTGGCCGGCGTATACTTACAAGGGATCATGGGTTCGAGTCCCGCCCTGGGCATTGGTGTTATATGTTTGTGTATGTGTGTGTAAAAAGTAAAACAGATATTCAGTAATCAAAGTAAACAAATTAGATAAATAAAAAGTAGGGTATACAGCGCTCCGGAGTCCCGATCAGACTCCGGAACTGTATTAAAAAAAAAAAAAAAAAAAAAAGAGATCAAATAATAACACCATTTCTGCTAAGTCTTATGTCGATTAGTATGATGTAGATAAAAGAATACTCTTTTGTAAAACTAGTTTGTTTGCAGAACAGGTAGAAAAAAGCATGTGAACGGAACACATCAGATTTGTAAAAATTAGATTCCTTAAGATCTATGCAACAAATAGTCTGGTTGAATTTTTCCTACAGCCGGATAGTATTTTTTAAAATTATTTTAGTCAAAAACAGCAAAAACAATGCATACTTATACTAATTAAATCTTAATAACTAATCTATGACAATATAAAAATGACAGAAACATAATTGTACACATTCTTTGGGAAAAAAATTTCGGACCTCTAGCTGTATTTTTGTGGGAGAAAATAGATTTTAATATAGGCAAATAACAAAATAATTTAACCTGAGAAAAAGGGCTTTTATTTAGCCCGTCCCCCATTTTACCTACGTCTCTGTTTTTCTATTTTTTGCCGTTTTTACTTACAGGTACATATACACACATTTACAAGCACACAGACACCCATGCTCGAGGCAGAACTCGAGGCCACACCAATCCTCTGCGCCACTAAGCATCAGAGATAGCCACTTCAGCGACGCAGCCATAGGGACCGGCAACCACGTTCAAACCGAGACGATTTTGGAAGTGCACTGCTTTGTATTAATGAGGGTTTTCGTCATGGTGTTTGTTATGGGGTTAATGTTGCCATCATTTCCAAAGACTCATTCATCAGTCTATCTTCTTTTAAAAAAAAAAAAGAGATCATTGTCAACATCTATATCAACCTAAAATAAAAAGCAATACATGAAATATTATACAATATAATTATGTAAATGTATTATGTTTATTATTATTATTATTATTCGTGATGAGGGATGCCATTATTATTTTATTCGATCTACAATGCTTTTCTTTCATACCATAGCCACTGCAACTTGAACTAACGTGAAACAGTTGTAATATTTCTGTAGTCCGTAACCACCTTAAGAACTCATGTAAACACTACAATGGTAATAATATTTAACATAAAATATATTTGAATTTTCTGAGAAAGGCCTCCGAAGTCCTCTTCATTTGGAAATAGTTTTGTATAACTGGAGATAGGCAAAGGCTTGCTACATAGAATATTCTTGACTCTATAAAACCAATTTATTTCAAATAATTTTTCTGTGGCATTTCCAAAAGTTACCTGTTCTTTGTTTATTGTTCCATATACACCCCATCTTTAACTGCGTTGTTCTATTGGCAGCACTTTCCTATGGAACATATTGTCTACCGGCAGTTGAGTTAACTCTGTACTGTTTGTGGTCGTTGGGTTTCTATTTAATTTAATTTTACTTTTTGTTAAAACACATTCACACTCACATGTATATTTCCAGACTCTAGGGACGATGAGAATAATCTGGACTAGAGAAAAATCCCTACCCTCAGCTGCGAATCAAACCCGGGACCCCTCGCACAGCAGGCAGGTGCTCTATCGATGGAGCTACGGGACCAGCTGGTTTGAATTTGTCAATTTGTTAAACTACTGTTGTTATTCAGTTATTTCTCATGATGTCATGGAAGGAGTATCACGTTTCAAGGCAAGCAAACACCAACACGCTTTTAAATGTCTGAATATCGATTCGATTTTCTTTATAACCATTTTATCTACAATCAAATGTCTGATTAAACTATTTCTGCAAAAGTTTATCTCGATTAGTATGAATTAGATAATCAAATAAACCCCCGTAAGAATAGTTTGTAGAAGGTTCATAAATATAAACGATAATGAGCAGAGAAAGACATATAAATCTAACACATAAGATTTCCAAATATGAATGTTGGGTTCTGGTCAGCCAAACTGAAAACAACGCGCAGTTAAGCTCTTTGGGCTATTCGTGAATTAGTTTTTACTCCCGTAGCCTAATAAAACATTTAACTATCCACTATAAGGGGGAATCTTTGTGGTAACATCCGCGTAGTTTACTGCCATTTTGTTCGCTTAATTGAAGAGAGAAACCTAAGATCAACATAGAATAACCGTTCGCTCGGCACGCCATCTGTATTTATTGCTGTTTGCCTTTCGCAATCTGGTTATACCAACACACCAAAATGTTTTATATGCTCTCCAGGAAAAAGCACATTCTTGTTGAAGCGTGTGACATTAGCCCCTGAACCCCAAAATCTCTTATTGAATTAGTATATTGCGGTATGAAGTTTGGAAGTGGTGTTTACAGAATCGAATGTTTTTATTTCCTACATTCTGTAACACACGTCCATGTGTTTTGTACAGTATCTACTATAGTTTACACGATGGTGTATTTTAAAATAAGGTTTAAAAACCAATAGATTTAAAAATCTTAATATTTATAATATGAACGAGTGACAACTGTAATACTCTAAATGTCGGAAGTGATTTAGTTAACATAATAAGACCATGTAATCTAAAACAATGAAATTGATGAAGCAGGAAAATTGGTGGGCATTCCTTTAGTATCATAAAAGTCCAAATACAGGCACAAAAATGGTTCAGGAGCTTTTAATATCTACTTCCTGCTGAATTGGAATAATCTCCATTTATTGCTTTCTCTACTTAGCGCAGAGTCCACAGGTAGGGAAGATATTGCATTCCACCCAAACTTTCGATACCGAGATTTCGCCGGGAATATAGTTTTATGATCTCCTGCATCAAAAAAAGAATGGAACAAAATTAGCATAAGGTCCGGTGTTTGCATATGTGTGTATCCGTGTGGATATGAACACGATAACTCAAATACGAAAAGTCGGTTAAATATCAAACTTGATGTTTAAATTCAGCATCTTCCAAGAATGCGACACGAAGATTTTCAAGACTGTATATCTAAAATTTCCTGGAAATAGCCTCTGAAGTCCTCTTCATTCTAAATTACTTTTGCATTACAGGTAACCGTAAAAGATAGACAAAACTTACTACACAAAACATAGAGATGTCATCAAAAACACACAATTGAGGTGCTTTACATTTTTGCTGAGGAGCTAACCGTTTCCGAGATATTCCTTGCTATTGATTTCAATTTTAAATATTTATAATTTTCTCAAACAGGAAGTCGTCCGTGTTTCTTTTGTTTTATTTTAGGCCATGCACAGAAGCGAATTTTAATGACAATCGCATAGCAACAGCTTTTAAAATGTTTGAAAGATATTTGAATAAATTATAAACATTATTAAAATCAATATAATTAAAATAATTAAATGAGGCTTTAAATTATTAACTTGAAATCGTTTATTTAATCCACTGGTCTAAAAATGATTTATGAGCCATATATTGTTGCAAGTCAACTGAACATTTTAATTCCTGTTGGCAAAGCAATACACTTTACGATGTGCATTCCTTTAGTTCCCTTCTACTTATAAGTAACTAAGCAATAAGATCATACTGCTAATGTTTATCTCAATTATTATGAGGTGGAAAAAATAATACTCTTTGTAAGAAGTTTGTTTGTAGAATGACAGAGAAAGTCATTAGAATGGAACACATACTTTTAATAAGTGAAGTTTTGAGTGTTTAAATAAAGTTCAGCACATATCGTGTGAAATTATTTATATCGTATATTGATTAAGGCTGCCTTAGATATGCTTTTTATGTTCATGCATTATTGCACATGCGGAGCTTGCGTTCAAAAATTGAAGAGTAAGGAGAATTTTAAATAGCTGCTGAAAAATGTCTAAAATACCATAACCGAAAAAAACTGCATCGAAAAATTTAGTAATAAAATTCTTCTCACTTGTTTGTTTTATTAATTAGTATAAATGTTACTATTAATACATAATTTAAAAGTGATTAGCATATGTACAGCAAATTTCACAAAAGCTCTTCTGGAAATTTAGAAAAATGTGAGAAATACTAGAAAAGCTTAAAATGCTTACTGCGTAATCTAACTGTGATAATTACAGAAAAGTGTGTCTAGAATACCATGATTAATAATAGATTTAAAAATCTGATGTGTTCCATTCACATGCCTTCTCCTATCTGCTCTCCAAACAGACTATTCTAACAAAAGACTCTTGTCTGCATTATATTAATTGAAAACATGAACAGAAATCCGTTTAATATTTGCTTCCTTGTTAGTAAAATGGAAATAAGGAAAAATTGAAATTGCGTTTTATTTATGGGCGCTCTTTAACTGCTGCGGTTCTCAGCCTCCCATTCTATACTGGCCGTGAAACACCCCTTAATTTTTCTCAGAGGTCTCTCTATCAGGCTTGAGGTTCTTTTACGTGCCGTAAATCTACAACACGGGACCAACGGCTTTACTTCCCTTCCGAAGGAAGCCATGCTAAGGCTTTTTACGCCCGAAAAAACCCATCGTCCTCCGCCAGTTTTGGGTATATAGTTAGCATGGTAACTGTTACACCACGGAGGGCGACGGATATAAGGAACTGCACTAGGCTAAAGCGCGGTGGTAGCGTTGCTGCTTGCCAAGCGGGAGACCTGGGTTCGATCCCCAGTACCGGCGTGGGGATTTTTCCCCCGCTGGGAGACCTGGCCCGGGGTGCACTCAGCCTCGTAAGGTCCCTGGGGGGCCAATTGAGGAGCTACTTGATGGAGAAGTAGCGGCTCCAGGTCGTGAGGACCGCATTAACCGGCCGGGGGGGACTCGAGGCGCTGACCACGTCTCACCCTCCAATACTGCACCCCATCCATGACGTCTGTAGTGGACCGAGATGGGGGACGCAGCGGCCGGGCGGTAGGCCAAGGTTCCCCGTGAGCTGTCGTGCCATGGAGTTAAGTTAACTAGGCTAAAGCAGCTGTCACATCTTTCCAAGCTAGTCGCTATGACTGAAATACGGTTTTCTTTGCATGGCCAGGAGTAAAACAAAAGAGAGATGGAACGAATGAGGGCTTCCCGTTTAAGAAAAGTTTAAGTACTTTAATAGTAAAATCAATAACAGGGAATATATGTGAAATTGTTAGCCCTATAAAAATGCATATAAAATAAATTGAGATCTGCATTTTCTGTTAGTTCGATTTTGTCTATATCTTGCGGTTTACCAACTATGCAACATTCATTGAGAATGAAGAGGACTTCCATGACTGTTCCCAAAAAATTCAAGATATACATTTTATTTTCCAGTAAATATCTTTAATATATACCATTTTAATCAAAACCGTTAGAGACATTTTTAGAAGATCAAAATTTTCAAAAATATGCCATCTAAGAATAGTTTGGGGTAGGAGAATTTTTCAGAAATTCTTCGTATCGCATCCTTCGAAGGTGCCAAACTTAAAACACCAAGCTGAGCATTTAACCGACTTTTGTTTTTACTTTCTCTATACGTGCTATGTACATAGTGTATAGAGAAGGTATTGCGCTTCACCAAAAAATTCGATACCGAGATTTCACCGGAAATATATGTTTTAGGATCCCCTGTATCCAAAAAAAAGTATTTTCAGAAAAAGGTCCGCGTGTGTGTGTGTGTCCGTGTGCCCGTGTGTCTGTGAACACGATAACTCAAAAACGAAAAGTCGGTAAAATACCAAACTTGGTATTTAAGTTTAGTATCTTCCAGGGATGCGACACGAAAATTTTGAGAAAATTCCCCCTACCCCAAACTACCCTTTACATGTATCTTTTTTCGAAAATGTTGATTTTCTAAAAAATGGCTCTAACGATTTTGATTAAAATATCGTATATTAAAGATATCTACCTGACAAATAAAATGTACATTTTGAATTTTCTGGGAATAGCCTCTGAAGACTACTTTATTCTGGGTCAATTTTAAGGAATTTTGCATGCTAAACCGTAAGAAACGGACAAAAACTTACCGCACAACTGATGTAGAACACCTTAAAATACACAATTTATGTTATATACATTTTTTTTCGTGAAGTTGATTTTTTTTTAGATATTCCTTGTTTTTGTTTCAGCTATAAAAACTTATACTTTTCTCATACAGGACTTTGTGAACTCGTGTCCATACAAACAAAGGAACTTCAGTCGCAGAGCAACCAGCTTTTGACTATAACTTTAACTTATGGTATCCCCTTATTTCGCTACTAACAAGGAAGCAAGTAATAAGACTATTTCTGCTAATTTTTGCTCCATTAGATGAAGTAAATAGAATAATTTGTTGCAGTGAT